>OX276378.1:2530478-4970478 GCA_946251855.1 Alsophila aescularia | reverse complement strand
AATGAATAGCAAATTTTGCTTTTTTTTTTTACCGCGACAGCAAAAACTGGTCCTGCTACGGTAAAAAACGCTCTTACACAGCACCATTAATTTTGACACCATATGAAAAGACACGCCTTGTTTTTTCGCTTCTTGTAACTTTTTACCTATTAGACTTACAGAACCACTATGAATGCAAAAAATGTTGCAAATATTGTCTTCTTTAAACTTTTAATAGACACTTTTGCCAAAAAGCTAAATGTTAAAGAACTATTTAGAAAAATAATAATTTTGGCCCCTTCAATTCAAGATCAATTTTAATTTCTTCATAGTACACATTCCCGTTCTCTTAGGTCAACAGATAACCTGCTGTTAAGTACGCCTGTTCATACTACTAGTTTCTATGACAACGCTTTCACAGTTCAAGCAGCAGTTTATGCTCGTCTAATGGAGACTGGCACTCAATACCTTTAAAAGTCAAGTAAAAATGTTATATCTTTCTGTATCAAATAGTCAAACGTAAGTACTTCAGTACTATATTAGTTGCACATTGTTGTTAATTGTTTCTTTAAATATATATATATATATATATATTTATGTATTTTTTAAATATAAGTAATTTATTATTTATATGTATTATTATATTGTAATAAGTATGTATGTTAATTAACTATGTTATTGTACCACCGACTGAAAGGTATTTAATCTCAGATTCTCTCCATACTAAGGTTGGCTGGAAGAAATCGCTCTTTAGCGATAAGTCCGCCAATTGTACTCTTTAATTTATAAGTTGTATCTTTATTTGTATTATTTTTTGGTATGCAAAAAAGTGTATTTGTATTGTATTGTATGGCGGCTAACGCCATCCCCAAGGTCGAAAACTTGGATTTTTCATCAGAGTGTACCAGAGAGAGAGTGTGTATCAGAGTGTTAAACAACATATATTATGTGAAAATTTTTTTGAACTGACGTGATTCTCTCGTGAAACCATTGGTGGAGTTACTCATTGAAATACTAAGTAGGTATAACAGAAATTTATTTAATAATTCCATGAAAATTCAAAAATTTAGATTGATTTCCTACAATCTGTTTCAACTATGATGTATGTGATTGATATGGATTTAAAATCAGTAGTATAAAATGTATCTTTTTGGAACATTCAAACAATAATTATACTAATTCATCTGAGCCCTAAAATAATATATTAAAGTATTCGTATTATATGGAAATACTTCCGTACCAACCCTCTCCTCTCTACTAAAACATAAAACAAGTATACAGTTGTTCCAATCCGAGTCTTATGTTCACGAAGCGTAAATAAACGGATAAAACCAAGGCTTTATCTGCGAAAACATGCGTAATACGACAATTTCACGAAAGGGGAGTGCGTAAATATGTTTTTATATGTGCGTAGTATAGGTATCTCTATCTGTTTGTGGCTTACTCCGGGCAAAGCCGAGGGCGCAGCTAGTTTCTAATGTACCTTCTATTTTTATAACCACCCTGGAAATTCTAAACCACGTCCTTCAGGCATAGATCTAATTAAGTCAAAGTGGATGGAGCTCCTCGGCGTGGACCGCATAAATTAGGTGCAATGCACACTATTGTTCTTCTTTGGCCTTAGTCACAATTGGAGTGGCGTTTGTGTAGCACGTATTATTAGTGCGCTGCAGTCTGCGTATGTTTATCTATATGTACAATCGCGGTCTGAGAATGTTTATCACCTTAAGGTTTATATAGCATGCACACATCTATGTCACAAAGTGATATAATATTAACATGAAAATCGGTCGCTCATGATAGTCGACTAGGATAGATATAGAAACTTTTTGTAAATCACGATAGTATATTATCAGTCACAGAGACGAGACAAAAAAAAAGGACATACGCCAAGCGAGGTCGTCTTTTTACTAAAAATAAATAATTAAGTGGAAATTCTAAACATCTTTATTTGTTTCAACTATCTACAATTTATTGTTTTACTAACTAGTGTAGCCTCCATCAGCAGCTATGAAGGCACGTAGTCTATATCGATATATATGCGATAAAGCGCGCGTTTATATCAGTCCCCTTGATATCATCCCGTACCAGTGGACAATGAGATCTAAGAGTTTCAGGGTTTTTTCGTTATTATAGTCGAAGCGTTATTCAAAATCCTTGCCCACAGATTTTCAACCGGATTCATACAAAGATTTTAATTACGCTTAATGAATCCTTATTATTTCTGCTGACCGAGCTCGCCATATTTAATGGCGAGTTAATGTGTCAACTTTACAATTAAAGAATGAGTTCCAACATAAAAATGACATTAATACAATGTTTGTTGGAATCGATGCTACACTATAAAAAGTAGAAGTAGAATTTCAGAAATTGCTGCACACAGTGTTATAAAATTTAATTTGAAAACTGATAAACATTTTCAGACCGCGACCGTACGTACCTACATGAAGCAGACGGTGGGAATGTAGCTATGGATGTGTTTGCCTGTAGTTGTATCTAGTCCAGTTTTTGTTTACGTGATATTAAAGCGTGCTGTATCTTTCCCCATTTAACTAGATCTATGCCTTCAGATCTTTTATCCTGTAATCTTCTTATCAATAGAATTCATCTATCAGAAGAAAAGGCATTAGAACTGTCAAAATTCATTTCTTTCTCGTTTTCCTCGTTTCATTGATCCGATGAATGAGAATTTCCGAAAAGCGTCGTAATGTATTTTTTCTTAAGCGACTTGAGGAAAAGTTTGCGTTTACGAACACCTGCATCCTCAAGATTTCTGATAGGTACCTAAATGAAAAAATAACGTCCTAAATTCAATTTGATTTGTAATCGTGGCATCTCGCCACTTTGTATCAGAGAAAGACAATAATAAATTATGGCTGGATTTTTCCTTATTGATTCTGTTTTTATTCTATACTAACAGTGCTGCGCAGATTCTACCGCGTGGATGATGATGATGATGGTGATGATGATGTAATCTATTGTTCGAAACTTTTTACCCCACTACGGCGAAGCAAGGGTAGGGTAAAAAGTTTAACAGTCTATGTATGTATGTAAGTGGATATTCCGCCATAGCGTCATCCCTATTGGTCCGATTATGACAATCGATTCTTCTTCATTTAAAGTTTCTTAAGGCTATTTTACCCAAATACAGCGAAGCAAAGGAATGGTTATGTGTTCAAACTAAAATTTGGTCCAATTTTGCAAGCAAGGTATCAATCGATTTGTTTTCATCGCAAGAGTATCAAAGGCTATTTTGTACCCGGGTTTTAGTTTTCGAACTTAATATGTCTTTTTGTTTAACCATGACGTGCCATTTATAATTTCAATGATGACGTTGACTTATTTTATTTTTTATTTTTACCTTGTATAATTTTATTGTTATAATTGTTTGTGACATATTTTTGATCGTTGACATGTTTTTATGAAATGATTAAGTGTAGTTGTATACCTTGTATACATAATGTACATGTATTTCTATATTATTCTACTCCGATAAAAACACGATTGATGTATAAACCTAGTTTATGAATAAATGAGTATTTGAGTATTTGAGGCTAAAGGACGACTGCCAGACGTGTGTTGTTTATTCTTGAATTTCGAACGAACCATTCAAGTCGAGTTTAAAATCATACAAAAATCCCATAGAAAAAAGGACATTAAGTTTTTCCCAAATTTTCTAATATTCCGGGCAACTTTTCCAATTTTTCTTTCGATAAAGTCCTATTGTACGTCTACGCCACGTTCAGTTTGATCCGATCCTGGAACCCTCTTGTTCGCTCTGTGCTGGAGTTTAGGTTAGTGAGCTCCAGAACTTCTTCTTTCCAACAATGTGCCTAATTTTTATTTTAGTGCGGACTTTCCGGAAGCTGTAGCCACTTTTGTGATTTTTACTTTTATCCCACCCCTTTTTTTTAATTATTTGTGTAGATGTAGATTTTTTGTACGCTTTTTCATATTGAGTCGAATGTTTTCAACGAGATCTTTACAACAACAACACCCAAATCAATCCGCCACCCTATCTAAATTGCAAGTTATATCGAATAAAAGATCACAAATCATCCACTCTGTGCCCCCCCCCCCTCGGTCTTTTGGCAAAAAATAAACAAAATTACATCACAGAGCTGACTATATAAGCTAAAAAATGACATCAAAATTAGATCTCTGTAGCTGATAGTTACAGAGTTATAGAAGCGAGACGGTATAACCTTTTTTGTGACAGTCCGTTTTTTAGTCATGGTAGCCCCCGCCCCGTATGTGTCGGAGTGATTATTAGTACTCTGTGTGCTATTTCAGGACATAAAAAGCAATACCTACACACTACACCACATTTGATAAAAAAAACCTGCAACCGCTGAAAAGATTTTTAACGATTGCTCGGCTTCTGCTTAGCAAATTGAGATATAAAGTACACAAAATTTTAAAAGTCAATACCTTAACTATCCAACAGTGAAAACTTCATTTCAAATGTTTCAGTCATTTTTACGTGATGTGCAAACAAAAATCCAGACAGACACATGAAATTCCTAACGTTAATATTTTTGTTCTCCAGCTCATATTAGGTCATCGAAGCCTTTTTTTAAATATCTTTAACTGACTTTTAATTACTTACTGCTTTATATTATATAAAACAAGTTCCCGCCCCCCCCCCCCCCCCCCCCCCCCCGCGTGACTGTTTATCGCGAAAAAAGCATTGTATTTTCTTCTAGGATATTAAAAATGCAAAAGTAGGTATAGCACCAATGCTCTTGATGTTTTTTGACACACTTTTGTAATGTCGTTTCCATGGCAACAGTTTTTTACAGCGAGTAATCAACATTTCTTCAGTTTTTCCAGTTTTCCCGTGGAAATTTATAATTTTCCGATAAAAACTATCCCATGTTTTATTCCAGGGTATAAGCCAAATTTCATCAAAATCCGTCGAGCCATCATCGCGTGAAAGCTCCCCAAACAAACAAACAAACAAATAGACAACGTTTCACTTTTATATATTGGTATGGATATAAAGATATAGATAGATTTGTTAATAAATACGCGGCCTGTCTGACATAACGGAGAGTATGGTCATATACGAGTGTAGGAAATGAACTGAAAGTCCGAACCTCATGGATTCAACCCTTGATATGCGATTGTTTATTTATTCTGTGATACGATTTTGATAATAAAATTAAATGAATTATTTGTCCCAGGTAGGTAAAGCTCTATAGGCAAAAAGTATAATTGTATTAGTTTTGTTTAATTAAATTATCCATAAGAACGATAACTGATACCCATCAGCTATTACAACAATATAATTTAAAACTAACCAATAAATCAAATTATGATATAAGATGTTGTGTATTGCTTTGAGTAGGATTAAGATGCTATTTCAATTGACTTTCACGTTATTGAAACTGCCACATTGCATTTAAATGTACCTACTTAGTTGATGAGTCCAGCTGAGTATGAACTGTCCATACAAACGTAATATCAAAAGCATGTGTAATATAAGCATATTTTCACCATATTGTGATATTATTCGGATTCAGATAGTATTTAACAAGGAACTCAAGTTTGCAATCCCTTGGAGCTGCGAAAAATCAAACTTCTAAGTCAACGCAATCAAAAGTAACGGCCGTTTATGTCGCATATTATGACACTCGCAAGGGAATCAAAACCTATAAGGTACTTCCCTTTGACCTACAATCATGAATCAAAACCTATAAGGTACTTCCCTTTGACCTACAATCATGAATCAAAACCTATAAGGTACTTCCCTTTGACCTACAATCATGAATCAAAACCTATAAGGTACTTCCCTTTGACCTACAATCATGAATCAAAACCTATAAGGTACTTCCCTTTGACCTACAATCATGAATCAAAACCTATAGGGTACTTCCCTTTGACCTACAATCATGAATCAAAACCTATAAGGTACTTCCCTTTGACCTACAATCATGAATCAAAACCTATAAGGTACTTCCCTTTGACCTACAATCATGAATCAAAACCTATAAAGTACTTCCCTTTGACCTACAATCATGAATCAAAACCTATAGGGTACTTCCCTTTGACCTACAATCATGAATCAAAACCTATAAGGTACTTCCCTTTGACCTACAATCATGAATCAAAACCTATAGGGTACTTCCCTTTGACCTACAATCATGAATCAAAACCTATAAGGTACTTCCCTTTGACCTACTATCATGAATCAAAACCTATAAGGTACTTCCCTTTGACCTACAATAATGAATCAAAACCTATAAGGTACTTCCTTTTGACCTACAATCATGAAACAAAACTTATAAGGTACTTTCCTTTGACCTACAATCATGAAATTTGGCATGAAGCAATGGCTTATAGCACAAGTAAAGGGGAAAAATAGAAAACCGTTAATTTGAAGATACTTATATCATCATCATCATCATTTCAGCCTTTCGAAGTCCACTGCTGAACATAGGCCTCCCCCAAAGAGCGCCATGACGAGCGATCCTGTGCCACCTCCATCCACCGACTTCCTGCGATGGCTACAATGTCGTCGGACCATCGTGTGGGGGGTCTCCCCACACTTCGCTTGCTTGTTCGTTTGCTTATAATTATATCACAATAAAAAAAACTTCGTTATTCGATTCCCGTGATGGATGAACTATTTACAGAACTGAAAGTTTGTACGGTATGGAACCCTCGGTGGGCGAGTCCGACTTGCACTTACAGACAGAGTACAGACTTTTTGTAACTGCTTTATTATTGTATATATTTACGCTAAGCATGCGTTAACTGCTATAAAAATCATAAAATGTATAGATATGTTTAACTAGTAGATCATCTGGACACTAGGACAAGTCTTTGTGTGCCTTTTAAAGTGTCCGAAACGCAAAATCCAAATGGAGACATCGAATTTCCGCAATAGAATAGGCTGTTAATGGAATTCTAAGCGAGGTGGCGTCATTTTTACCCAACTACAGCAAAGCAAGGGAAGGGTAATGAGTTTAACAGGCTATGTATGTATGTATGTATGTATGTATGTATGCATCTATGTGTGTAGGTATGTTGATGTTCCACCGCGTCACGCGTCGCCCCTTTTGGTTCGATTTTGACAAGCGAGGTGACAATGGATTCGTCATAAAGAGGTCATAGGCTATTTTTTTGCTCGTCTACGATGTGTTCAAACTAATAACTTGGTTTGATTTTGACAAGCGAGATAGCAATCGAATCGTTACCATTGCAAGAGTGTTATAGGCAATTTTTTATCCGACCGTAGTCGGGTTTTAACTTTTGAACTCTTGTTATTGTAATAATTCAATGTCGAAATATTGTTTTTTTATCCATCTAACTATACTTGATTAAAGTATATGAACTTCGGAAGCGAGGTATGATCGAAGTAGGAAAATAATACTGAAAATAGTCCATCATAACAGCCGGTCTTTAACGAGGGTGCTTGTTAAAAGCACGATTTCATGAAGGGTGTTTTTCCTGTCATGTCTCATACTACTAGCAGACGCACTGACATGGCTAACATGACCAATTACCTACTTCCGATCAATCAGAGAACTGCGACTTTAGGGCATGTAATACTATTATTTATTCTGTGTCTAGAACATCTGATTGGTCGATATCCGAAATAGAAGTCAGAGCATCTGTTACGGCTATGAGGATTGAATGGTCGCATGCCTATTTTGTATGGTATGGGATCATTAGCGAACACGGTTAAACTACGGCGCGGTGTAACCGTATGGATAAACCGTAAGCGTAATTCAATATCTTCAGGATAAGCACAGGAGAGTATCGTGTTCCCTCTAGGCAAAGAACGAATAATACGCGAAAAGTAGCGACATTCAAGCTTGTGTACTCGTAAAAGCGCTGGCGGCTATCTGTGGTTGAGACGGAAGGTGCGCGGTGTGTAAAATAGTAACTATAATTGAATCTACTACTATCTACTATATACTCGTAGATTGTAATACCTCGTTACGTTGTGAGCTACCCTGAAAATTCCAGCCGGCTAGCTAATCTTAAGTGCTCGAAATTTGCGTTGCAAGGTTCCACCCGGAACAACAGACAGAAAGACAGACAGACAGACAAACAATAAAAGTGACTGAATAAAAACGTGGTTCACAAGCATGGACAATGAAAAGAAAATGAACTTTGCCACGCAGAGCGGAGTACAACGTATCTTCCTCAGTTTATATATAACATCATTGGTGATAATCACGATATTAATTTCGGACAAGCTGGTTATTGAGATTGTTCGACAAGAACGTGTAAGTGCCGCGAATCGCATGGCGCTTACGCTCTTCTAAACGCGACGAGCTGACCATGCATTGTGTACCTATACATTGACCAGTTCGTCGTCGTCGTTGTTGGAGTTTACTTTGAAATCTTGCTAAGCAGTTGCAAGTTGCAATTTATGCACACAAATGTGCTGGTTGCCCTAACCAGCTAAAATGGGTATTTTTAATGCATGCCGCTGTTCTGATAAATATCATCATACATGTATGAATTTCAACAAAGAAGACTATAACGGATTTTCTAAAGTTTATAAGGAGTCGTAGGTCTGTCCGTCCTGCCGCTGCAAGGAACCTAAGCTTGGGGATACACCTTTACGTTCTAAGGTGACACCTACGCAAAAACACACAAAGGTCGCTGCAGCGGCGAGTGAAGGGACCCTCAAGTACGACAACGTTACCCTGCGCACGAAACCACGCAGTTCATGCAACTGCATCTCAGATGATAGTATTCGCGAAATTATAAGGGAGGAGTTAGACAGAAAATTTAATACTGAGATAAAGAATATCTACTCGAAACTGAATAACTTTGAGGAGTCTCTCGTTTTTTATAATACTGAACACGACAGACTTAACCGTGAAAACAAGTCTCAGAAAGTACTGATTGCTGATTTGCAGACCAATTACGGGGAGCTTCGCGCGACAACTCATGAACTGTCGCACCGTTTACAGATGTTGGAGCAGCTATCACGCACAAACAATATTGAGGTACAGTGCGTGCCTGAGCACAATACCGAAAATATCTGCAACGCTATTCAGCAACTGGGCAACATTATTAAATGCCCCTTAGCGGACTCCGACTTTCAATATTGTAGTCTGATTACGAAGATAAATAGAGTGAGCCCCCGTCCAAGATCGATTTTAGTAAAGTTCAGTAGCAGACGTCTTCGTGATAATTTTCTGGCATCCGTGGTTAAGTTCAACCGAAACAACCCTAAGGCCAAATTGAACACGAGTCATTTGGGACTCGGCGACCAGAAGAAGAGTCCAGTGTACGTGTCGGAGCATTTGACTCCTGAAGCTAAGTCATTGCATGCCGCTGCCCGCCGCGCTGCACAGCAGTTGAAATACAAATTTTTCTGGGTGAGTGACGGGAAAGTCTTTCTTAGAAAGACCGAGACTTCGGGGTATGTTCTTATCCGCAACGAAGATTAATTAAAGTTGCTGACTTAGATTGTTTGTATTTTCCTTGTTTATTGTTTACCAGTTTTTGTTAGTAAAGTCATATTTTTTAATTTTTTTATATTTTTTAAGCAAGCATGTCGACAGACTTTACTACTTCAGGCAATTTAAATGTTAGAATGTTAACTATCAGAATGTCAGAGGAATAAGAACCAAAACTATTGATTTTTTCAACAATGTTATTTGTAGTGTATATGATATTGTCGTAATGACGAGACATAGCTGAATTTTTGATACGGAGCTTTTTGATTGTCGTTACATCGTATACAGGAGAGATCGTGAGACCAGTGCGTTTCACAGCGGGAAAGATGGTGGAGGGGTTCTCATAGCTGTTTCTAAACATTTGAGTTTTATACGTCGGCAGTGCTTTGAATCCAGCTGTGAAGAGCTGTGGGTCAGCTTGGAGGTTCGAGACGCTGAGGGTAAGTTGCATGTACTATTTGTTTGTGCGGTTTATCTTCCTCCACCTTTGCAAAAACATATTCTTGCGGAGTTTATCAATAACTCTAATGAGGTTATTGACCTCATTGGTAATGATAACGTTATTTTCATGGGTGATTTTAGTATGGGATCTATCTCATGATTTACAGAGTGACAACTCCCTGAGCAATGGCGTTGATTCTAGTAAAAGTTTCTATTCAAACATGCTTTTTGATTTTTCTCTACTCAATGACCTGAAGCAGTATAATATTATTCGCAACAATAACGACAGAATGTTGGATTTGGTGTTAAGTTTCCCTAAGATTATTGATGTAAAGCAGTGCACTTCACCTCTTTCTGTGATTGACTGTAATCACCCTCCGCTTGAGTTTTCGATCTCGTTTTCTTTCAGCGCTACGCTCTCTGCTAATAACATCGCATGTTTTTGCTTGTTTAAAGCCGACTATCAGAATATTATTCATGATCTGAATGGTTTTGACTGGGATGATGAATTGGCTTGCTGTGGCTCTGTAGATGATATGGTTTCAATTTTTTATAAACTAATTACAAAGGCAATTTTGAAATATGTACCTAAATCTAAACCCCGTTCTCAAAAATATCCAGTTTGGTTTTCTCGCGACCTTGTCCAACTGTTGCGAGAAAAGTACAAGAATCGTCAAAAGCTGCGGAAATTTAACAATAATGAGCGTGATAGATTGTCATTTGAGCTAGCCAAAACTCGCTCCGATAAATTGACTACTCTGTGTTATAAAAATATATATAACCCGCTTAGAATGTAATTTGCTTTCTAATCCAAAATTATTTTGGACGTTTATTAAGAGCAAGCAAAAGAACCACAGCCACTATCCTACTCAAATGTTTCTGAGCAATTTTTCCTCAGCATACAATGCACGCAGTGCCCAATCTTCTTCGTCGCATCATACACTCAGAGTACCTGAACTTAGTAGCAACTTTTTAACAGCGATTAGATTCAAAGATGACCAAGTTATGAAGATTCTAAAGAGACTTGATATTTTTAAGGGAGCGGGTGCCGACGGAATTTCATCAATGTTCGTTGCCAAGTGTGCACCTGCTTTGGCGCTTCCCTTGTGCCTTATTTTCAACGAGTCGCTGAACTCCGGAATCTTCCCGTCAGTTTGGAAGGAAGCTTTGGTGTACCATTTCATAAAGACGGCGATAGAGACCATATTAATAATTATAGACCTATATCTATATTACCAGTGTTTGCTAAGGTCTTTGAAAAGTTGCTGCATCCCGTACTATCCTGTTTTTTTTTTAAATATTATAACTACACGACAACACGGATTCACAAAATCTAGATCCACGGCTACTAATCTTGTATCTTTTGTTAATGATGTGTCTCATATACTTGACCAAAGCTCATCTGTGGGTGCGATCTATACAGACTTCAGCAAGTTCAAATCACCTAGTACTAAAATCATGCAATTTAACTCATTGGTACGGAGTGGGTTGGAGTATTGCAGCGTTGCTTGGAGTCCTTTCTACGAGGTTCATAGTAAGAAACTAGAAGGAATACAAAAAAGATTTCTGTGGCATTTGACCTACTCTTGCTTTCTTGGGAAGGAGCTGCAGAGTTATGACGCTAGACTTAAATATTTTATGATGGAATTGCTAGCTTATCGTAGACACACGCTTAATTGTATGTTCCTTTTTAAAATAGTGCAGGGTATCATGGATGCACAGAATTTACTCGCGGAGCTGTACATTTGTGCGCCTTTTAGGCTGCCTAGGGTTTCGCGGTACAAATTATTTCATGTTGCTGGTTCTCACTCTAATCTTGGTCATAATGCCCCCATGACAAGGTTGGTGCGACAATAAAATATTATTTCTAAATCTAAGGATGTCAACATGTTCGTCGACAAAATTCACAGTTTTAAAAAGACTGACTATCTGACTCTTTTTAATTTAATATTGCAAACTAACGCTAGTTCTTCTTAATTTATTTAATTTTTTGAATTTTATTTATCTTTTACAAATTTAACCACTTTTTTTAATTTGTAACATATATTTATTTTTCAATTTTTATCTAATGATTTAGTTTTAATTTTTTATCTTAGTGAACTTGTTGTTATTCGCTCAATTTCAATTTATTTTGTTGTGTACTTGCATGTTGTTCTCACCTATAATTACTGTGACATTTGATTTTATTTTTATTAACAATTGTATAATATTGTGAATGTGTTGGTGCGCACCGTGTTGGTGATCGAATAAATAAATAAATATGGCGGCTAGAACAAAAACTCCTGTCGAGTGAGGTATCAAAATGAAGGTCTTTAAAAGATCATTTCTAACTAAACAGTAGCAATTTTCTATTAAACCTCTAACAAAATTTTCATTTTAGGTTATTTAAGTTAATACATTAATTAATAATAAATACTATAGTCTAATGTTGCAATTACAACTATTAAAGTAAAGTAAAATAATATGCAATGATAAATAAATGTATGTAGACAATAGTTTTATAAAATTATATTTGACAACTCTACTATGAAAATGTAGATTACTCGCTGTTGAATGTAGATTACTCGCTGTTGAATGTAGATTACTCGCTGTTGAATGTAGATTACTCGCTGTTGAATGGATTGACTTGTTGCATTATTAGGTATTCTGTGATGTTGCCATGGGAACGAAATCATATCAAATCTGACAAAATTTTAAATAACCACACGATCGTTGCTCCCAAAGATTTTGAATTACGCTTACAGAGGTTTTTTTTTAAATTATGACTGGCACTAAAAAGCTAACAATTAAGAAAAATGCCACAGTGTGTGCAATACTAGTGCGAAGCCGGGGGGAGTCACTAGTATATATTTATAAATGTAAATATATTCACCCGCGTGGACAATGGTAAAAGTCAGAACAGTTATGTGATGCTTCATGCTCATTTACTTACATTATGTACTTTTACCACCATTCACTTGGTAAATTTTAAGATTCACCTCAGAGTCATGGTAAATGTTAAAAAAGAATAACTTAACTTTACCTTAACATAACTGCTTTCCCATGATATCCGTGAGTATTTAACCATCCACAGCAAAAAAAACTAACCTAACAAAAATTAATATTTTCCAACAGTCACTGGTAAAACCAAGCATTTACTAAATTCTCCGTACGAACTTGTAGGTATGTAAATGGTAAAATTAATAGGGATGTGTGGAACGAAAAACGATATCTATGCTCCTAGCCAACTTTAAGGTAACTGCATGCGGTAACGAGGCTCTGAGGACCGACGGATGGCGGTATATCCATCCCAAAAACACGCAAAGCGTAATGACACAGGCCGGTGACGGACAGCAACGTCACCGGTGCGTGAAGTTACGCTCTGTGATTGCCAACCCGTATGCCCAGCGTGGCGATTATGGGCAAAACCTCCTCAAGAACGGCACAAAAAAGAAATATGCCCCCCAGTTCCTGGACGACCTACCTAAGGTGGCGGTCACGGAAATGGCAGGGTAAGAGGTGTGAAGAATCCCCGAGCTACTACTGTAGGTTACCCATAGCAAAAACAAATGATCCTGAATACGTACTCGTACAATGGACAATTACGACAACGATTAGGCTTGATGCTCAGATGGCGCAATTCGAGACGGAGTTCACAGAGATGAGGTGGCATATTCTAACGTTAAGTGAAATCCGAAGAGAGGGGGAGGACCCAATTACCCTGGAATTGAGCCACCAGTTCTACTTCTGAGAGGGCGATCAGCAGACTCAGGGTGGCATGAGGTTCCTCTTCAATAAGATCCTCATTGATAATGTTGTAGAAATATCCAGTGTGTCGACCAGGTTAGCGTACCCGATTCTTAAGCTGATCGAAAGGTAATGCCTTAAAGTCGTACAGGTTTACGCTCCAACCTCGGCATAGTCAGATGGTGAGGTAGACGATTATGTCGACCAAGTTAGCGCACCCGATTCTTAAGCTGATCGAAAGGTAATGCCTTAAAGTCGTACATATTTACGCTCCAACCTCGGCATAGTCAGATGATGAGGTAGACGATTATGTTTGATGGCATATCTTCAGCCATACATAATACTACAAGGGCCCACTACGACATTATCATGGGAGACTTTAACGGCAAAATAGGAGTACAGAATTTCAGTGAATTGTAAATAGGTCCACACAGTTATGTAGACAGGAATGACATGAGGAAAATGCTAGTTAACATTTTGGAAAAAGAGGAGTTATTTTTGACGAATTCTTTCACTGTGACTAAATATGAGATTGACCAACCTAGATGATGTTTCTCGACGCATTCATCTCGGAATGAATATAGATAAGACCAAGATCATGTTAAGCCATCTTATTGACCCGAAACCGATTGCAGTTAATGTTGTACCTCTTGAAGTTGTCTGACAATATGTTTACCTTGGACAAATATTGCACCGAAGAATTTAGCTGGGTTGGGCAGCATTCAACAAGCTTTGTTATGTTTTTCGTTTGCAGAGATGGGACCTGCTTGTGACAACATACTGCATTTTTTTTAAATCTATTTCTTTGTTTTATTTAGTTTTTCATAAAGTATAATGTTGTGTGTTGTTATAAATAAATGTATTTTCTTTCTTTCTTACTTTTCTCGTCGTTCATACCACAGTGCTTGAAGACAAAAGTCTTCAGCCAGTGCGTCCTTCCAGTCATGACCTACGGAGCCAAAACGAGGACACTCACGGTTAAACTAGTCCACAAATTAAGGTCGCTCAGCGAGCTATGGAGAGAGTTATGCTTGGAGTTTCTCTGAAGGAAAAAAATTGTAATGAAGATATCCAACGGAGAACCAAGGTGACCAACATAGCTCTTAGGATGAGCAAGCTAAAGTGGCAGTGGACTGGTCATATTTACCGAAGAGCCGATAACGTTGGGGTAGACGAGTTTTTGAGTGGAGACCACGTTAAGGCAAACGTATTGTAGGACGCCCTGTGGCCAGGTGGAGTGACGACCTGAGAAAAACAGCTGGAAGAGAATGGATGAACGGAGTTGAAGACCAAGCTCAGTGGCGTGCATTAGGTGAGGCCTACATCCAGCAGTAGACATATATAGGCTGATGACGATGACAATGAATGGTAAAAGCTCGAAAAACTCGTTTTACTAACTTATATCCTTGGTAAAACCTAAGATTAACCAATGAACGGGCTTTAAAGGTGACATAGATAAATACATAGATCGTAGACCTATCTTATGCATTATCCTTTGATGTTCTCTACAAAATCTTTTTTTGTTTTTTCAAAATATAACTTGGTGTAAAAGTTTGCTTGTTAACTTGTCATAACTTTTCCTTCAGAATTTTCAGAGAATCGGTTGTGATTGACATAATAATAAAATTTTCAACAACGACAGCAGCGGCGCGGCGCACAGAACCTATTAAAAAACTGAAGATATTTTTGATTGAGCGAGCGAAGCGAGCTCATGTCTCTGCTTCAAGTACAATCAATTTGCTTTCATCTGTCAGTTTGTTGATACTCCTGTTCAGGTTGTATTTTACGACCGATCCGGATGAAACTTGGTGTACAGGTTTTACGAATTTTTGGAATTTTTAGTCGTCGGGGATTTTTGATTGTTCAATTCAAATTGTTGTTGGCCTCCAAAAAGTGGCTAAAAGGCTATTGAATATCTCCGCTTTATACGATCAGATTTCGATGTTTCTTCTTTATTTGAAAGGTAGTAGTTTTAAGTTGGTCTCATAAAAATTTGGTGTAGACCTGAGGAGGATCTTCGGCGTGATGAAGAGAATGGCTCCTCAAAATTCAGTAAATTGGTTTTAGGTTTCTTCCTGTGGAATCAATACTTTACCTACTAGGTAATGATTGATGGAGCGCCTTGGTTATTGATGTTAGTTATAGAATAAGGTCAATAGATGGCGATACGGTGCACTTCTAGTTTGTTGCAAAAAAAAATGTGCTCGCAAAGTCTACAGTCGAAGAACTTAGAGTGTAAAATTGAGGGACCGGATGAGCAGGCGATGGCAAGCGCCACGTCTGCCCAAAAAATTTACAGGGAATTATATCTGAAAAACCTCACGCCGCACTCTGTGCTCGTCACTTTATGCCCGGTAACTTCACCAGAAACATAGCCCCTTCAATTCAGGACAGTGATATTTGCACACTTTGTCGAGCGGACCTGACAAAGCTGTGGTCCTTTCCTAGTCGGACTCATTTAGAAGAGTCACTTCTGCACCTCAATTTTCCTTAAATTATTGAATGAAAGTTGACCAAATCAAGATTGAATTAAATTGGTATTCTGAATTTATTTACGGTGGGACTAGATTATCGTCCATTCTGAAAGATTGGACGATAATCTAGACCAAGTTAACAGAATCGAGATTGAATTATGAATTGAATAAATATTATGCATTCTGAATCAATTTATGGTAGTCCAGACTCAGAATTCATGTTGACCGATTCGAGAATGAACTGTAAATTTAATAAAAATGGGCAATCTAAATCAATTTATGAAACATCTAAGCGATATATGTGGTCACACTGTATTTGTTCAGAAAAAGTTTTTCAGAAAAGATGTACATTTTTCCCTATTGTAGTTGGGAATGTCACATTTTTTTGGTCATTCAATATTTTAATTTCATTTAATTATATTATGAGCACATTAGTATTGAGCAAATTGTATGTGTAAGAGTAGAATACCTGCCGGGGACTATTATTCATGACATTCTACACAGTTTTATCACTTTTATTGGCAGTGACATTGCACACCATGAATTCAAAGGATGGAGGCAAAACTTCAAAAAGCTCCATCCTCAGCTAGTGCAATGCTAGCACCGGACTTCACATCTTTCCAAGCCTTCATTATGTCCGGTGTCAGGGTTATATTTCTCTCCTTGCCGGAGACATCCCTGAATATGTGCTTATTGTCCGTCATGATGAAGTAAATCTCATTTTTAGTATGTGTCGATGTTTTGCTAAGTCCACTTCCTCTGGGGCTGCTTTTTGAAGAATGAATTCATTGAAAATAACCACTTTTTCCAAAAACATGACTTGAATTTGCCCCCTCTGATTCCTGTCTCTATTACCGTGTGGACCTATTCTCGAATCACTGCAAAGTCAAACTATTTTATTGCAAATAGGCAAAATAATAGCACTTTTACAAGTCAAAATTAACATCTCATAAACAAGGAGATATACATAAAATATTATGAAAAGATCAAATCAATAAAAATTTTGGTAAACTAAGTATTCTTTGAGTTTGAAAAGTAAAATTTCTCAATCCTGTACTCCCACGTTTGCGTTAAAGTCTCCCATGATAATGTTGTAAAGGGCCCGTATGGTGTTATGTAGAGCCAAAGATCTGTCATCAAACATATCTTCTACCTCATCTTCCAAGTGTGCATCATACTCAAATATGTTGAATGATTCTTACACAAATACGACTTTCAGTAAAAAGTCGCACCCATGGTTCATAAAATACGCTACGCTATTTTTGTATATGCCCACAGGAAAAAGGTTTATTATGAACCACATTATTTTGCCCCAAGAGCTCATACAAAACGAGTACCTAAAAGTAATATATTATTTATTCACCCCTTATAAGTATCTGTTTACCGCACATTACGCTCCATCTCTCATTTCTTTATGATCGGCTTATTCATAAATCAGGATACACATTTCTGGCGTTGACGTTTACAATATTTATGCCTCACATATAAGGTTAATGAGGTTCTTAACGCCCGCTTAAAATATCACATGACTAGTTGTGCCTGCGGCTTCACACGCGTGGTCATTTCTCTAGGTTAAAAGTGCGCTGTGCTATTCCAATACCCATACCCCAACATTTGATCAACATTTATTTAGCCTTCAAAAAGATTTTTATCGATTGCTCGACTTCTACTCATCCGATTAAGATACTAAGTATCCCAGCTTTTAAGTCAAACCCTAAGCTATCTAACAATGAAAACCGCATTGCAAGTGGTAGCTTTTACGTGACAAACAAACAGACACGATTTAAAAAAATATTCAGTAGCTCATTTTAAGTACCAAGTAAGTGCAAAGAAAATAATTAAATATAGGTTTAGATATTTTATTATTTTCTTTGCACCGACTTTTTCGTACTTATCGCTTTATTTATAAGTATAGAAGGTACTTTATTAGAGCACCTAGACATATGATATATGAATAATGTTCGTTTGATTCTGTCTATTGGGTAAACTAAAAATACTGAGCAGATTTTACAAATACTTAAACCAATAGAAAGCTACATTATCACCAAATAACAAGGGCTGTATATTATTTAAAAAAAAAAGAGATTTCTACGAAAATTGCAATAATGTAACCAATGTATCAAAATTTGCCCATCAAAGCTATTTGGCGTGCGGTGCGAAAACTTTTGACGATACTTACATAAAATAATGTGCTACATATATAATAATATAGTACTCATCGTCACCCACAAAACAGTCCGCCAGGGTTTATTTAAAAGCTTTTATTTAACTTCACTTGTAGATAGATAGATAGATAAATTCTTTATTGCACACACCACAAACAAAATCAACAAAAAATAAAGGAACAATAGCAGAAGAAGTGTACAATGGGCGGCCTTATCGCTAAAAGCGATCTCTTCCAGGCAACCTTTGGATGGAGAGGATTTGTTATAGTTGTGAGGGACGGGGTGCATTATGATATAAAAATACTACTTAGTGAGAAATAGTATATAATAATATATAAATTTCCAATATATATACATACATATATAAATAAATATATATTATATGAATACATAAATACCCAAATATAATTATGAGATGATAAAAAACTGTAATACAAGCAACATGACAAACGTGATAATAAACTTAATATTTGCTAGACTTCCAAGTAAAACCTCTTCACTTGACACTTAAAAACTTCCAAAGATGGCGCACGCCGTATAGAAACAGGCAATTTATTCCACAGACGAACAGCTTCTACCGTGAAAGAACGTCCGTAAAAAGTGCTGCAATGCAAAGGTAGCTTGAGGGTGAGATTTTCGGATGATCTAAGATGGAAGGTGTTGGATGTGTAGAGGAAATCAAAGCGTACTTTAAGATAGCTCGGGGTAGAAGGATTAAACAAGATATTATAAAGAAGGTTAAGGATATGAGCATTCCGGCGAAGGCGAATGGGTAGCCACTTGAGCTTTGCACGAAAGTGAGAAACATGGTCAAATTTGCGCAAGCCAAATATGAACCTTATAGCAACATTTTGTAAACGCTCAAGCTTATTCAGCTGTTCTTCGGTAAGATCGAGATAGCAGACGTCAGCGTAATCGAGAATGGGAAGCAAAAGAGATTGCGCGAGAACAACCTTAGTGGCAGTAGGTAAGAAATTTCGAAGGCGCCTTAAAGAGGCTGCCGCAGCAAACATTTTACAGCTAGTAGCTGCTACCTGAGGGCTCCAACTGAGAGATCTGTCCATTATAAGTCCAAGGTTCTTGACTGAATCGCTGTATGGTATAGTAATTCCATCAAAAATTATATTTGGAAGGGTTAGCCAGTTCACCTTAGAGATCATACGGGAGCTCCCTAAAATAATGACCTGCGTTTTACTAGGATTTACTGTTAATCCGTAGGATTTACTCCAATCATTTATACGACGCAGATCACAATTTGTGCTTGTAACAGCTTTATCTAGCTCATTAACTGAGGCCTGGGAATAGATTTGAAGATCATCTGCGTATAGGTGGTAAGAAGAAGTAAGATTTTGAGATATGGAGTTAATGAAAATAGCAAATAAAAGTGGAGATAGGACGCCGCCTTGCGGTACACCGGCTGACGTGTTGCACCAGGCAGAGAAAGTCTCCTCCAGGCAAACCCGCTGCCGACGTCCGTATAGATAACTATGAAACTAGTTGACCACCGATGGAGATATGTTAAGTGAGCAAAGAATTGCAAGGAGAATATCAAAGTTGACAGCATTAAATGCATTACTAAAATCTAGCAATGTCAGCACAGTCAACAGGCCGTTATCCATACCAAGACGAACGTCATCAGTAATCTTAACAAGCGTAGTCATAGTGCTGTGCCCGGGACGGAAACCAGACTGGAATGGATTGAGAAGATTTTGGCTGGACAGGAAATGGCTAACTTGTCGGTGAACAAGACGCTCAAGAACCTTGGATAGAAATGGAAGGATGGAAATGGGACGATACTCAGAATATGACTTTGGGTTGGATTTCTTGGGTAAAGGTAAAATCTGTGCGTCTTTCCAGACGGCAGGAAAAACACCACTGAAAATAGAACTATTAAAAAGGAAACAGAGGACAGGTAGGATAATATCAAGGATGGGCACCAACATGTTTCGACTAATACTATCACCACCGACAGAGTTGGAGGAGATAGACAGTACCGCCTTCTTAACATCACATTCGGTGAATCGACTAAAGACGAAAAGAGGACGGTCAGGAGTTGTAATGGCCGAAAGGTAGTTGATTGTTTTATTCTTTACCGACGCTTGCAAGGCAGAGGTAGATGAAAAATGATGATTAAGAGAATCAATATCTAAATTATTGGGAAAGGAGTCCTGTCGTGATTTGCCAATTCCCAGAGACCTGAGGAACTTCCACACTTTGGCTGGATCCTCATCTTCAACTGATGCATAGACATGGCGACGTAACGCATTCCTACACACCATATTGCAGCGATTTCGAGACTGAACGTATTTAGCTTTACTGTATTCAGTGGGTCGCATCTTGTATCTAGTTTTCGCTGCAGCCTTTTTGTGCATTAATGATTTAATATCGTCCGTAAGCCACGGAGCAGGGAGATGCTTCAGTTTGATTGCACGCAAAGGAGCATGGACATCATATAACTGCGTGATGATAGAGTTAAATATAGCAATCTGATCATCCACTGACGGTGCATTATTGACAGTACTCCAGTCAACCATTCTGACATCATTAACGAATGCCACACGATCTATACCACTAAAACTGCGCTGTAACATGATTCGAGGTTTAGGTTTTGGAGGGCGAATTTTATACGAAAGGAAAATCAAGTCGTGGTATGAAAAAGAATCAGCCGAGTACTGACCATGCTTAGCAACATGTTGAGGGGATGACACGAACATGAGGTCCAAAAGTGAAGGTGTACAATTTGGAAAATGGTGAGTAGCGCTGAGAGGAAGAATTTTCATGTTGCTAGAACTTACGATGGTTGTATGTATCTATGTATCGATTTATCTATGTACGCATGTATCTAGTTATCGATGTATCTATGTATTTTGTCTGTCCTGAAATCTTGCAATTAAAATTTTGAGCAGTTCCCGATTAGATATCCGGCTGAAATTTTCAGAGTAGCTCACAAACCGATGACAAAGCAATAAAAAAAGAAAAAAAAAGTAATAAATAATAAAAAAGTGAAATTGCAATTAAAAATACATAAAAAGTGACATTAATTAAAAATAAGCTATTACTTTTTTTTTTAATTTATCTTGTTTCGAATTATTATAGTTAAGTCACAAAAACCGTTTATTCTTCAAATTAGTCAATCAGCGTTTCGTAAGTACATACAAATATTTAGACCCGGACGAAGCCGGGGCGAGTCCCTAGTATCAAATAGAAAGGGGATATTTACCATAGCAATTGTTTCCGTTAATTCAGCACTGTTGCAAGCGCCATGATCACGGATAACCAAATATTATACATTTGAATATTTTGAATATTTGAAAGTAGAATTTAAGTATTCATTGTAAAAATAAAATCGATGATTAGTTTCTAAAATAAGTTTCATAATCAGCTTGATAACGGACATCGGACGGACAGACGTTGCCAGCACACTAGTATTCAAATTTAACTTTTTGGGTACGGAACCCTAACAATGAATCATCCAAATCAGTACAGAAATCCCGGAGATATGAGTGAACATATACAACAAGTCGACACAGGCGATTTTGGGTGGCTAAACTAGCGAGCACCACCCGCCAGCATTCAAAAAGGGCTGACATATAGCCCGCGTGACAAGTACCCAGTAAGTCACGGATACTTACCTTTCTTCTCGTGTTGTCTCAAGCAGGTACAGCGATTAGTCCTCAACCAGATAGTAAATTGGCGAACCTAATGC
This sequence comes from Alsophila aescularia, assembly GCA_946251855.1. NCBI lineage: Eukaryota > Metazoa > Arthropoda > Insecta > Lepidoptera > Geometridae > Alsophila > Alsophila aescularia. The sequence continues at coordinate 4,948,559 of OX276378.1, read as the reverse complement.
CACGCGTACAAGATGATATTAGACTGTAACAATCGTCTTATACGCGTCGCACTGGATCTGCCATTTGAAAAACGTATGCAGTCCATTAAATGGCACGTTAAGCGAAATATTTAACTTCATAAGAGCCTTTATTGTCAACGTTTATTGTGTGAGTAGACGTGCATCATCAGCCGAAAGACGTAAGCTGAACAAAGCTTTCATGGGGGAAGGAAGGGGTTCCTTCCCCCAAAATGACATGAACCTCAGACCAAATATATTTGGTCTGAGGATCATGTCATTTGCTTCGGGCAGCTTGCAGTAACTCTCACCATTTACTTCAAGTCCTGTCATCAAGTCCAGTCTTGTGTTATGTCCTGGCGATATTGTAGAATTGATCATTTCATGAAATCGTCTAATTTCATGAAATGGTTCTATTTCATGAAATGGCCAGCTAAAACTGACCATGCCGTTGAAAAATTCACGTTTGGCCATATTATGAAATATCATTAATGTAAGGTTTTCATGATATCAATGGTGCTGAAACAGATAATTTTCAAGGCTAAAAAAAAAACACGAAGATGAAGGCGGGTGCTCGCTACGCTTTGCTCCCGCCTTTGCCTTCTAACCTATAACGGCCAAGTCGGGCTTCCGGATAATGCCTATAGCGGTAGACAATGTAACTATTTTACGATATGATCACTAATGTTTGACCATATCATGAAGTAGCCGTGCGTTTAGCTGTTCATATTCAACGCTAATCATTCATTGATCTGACCAAACCATTTCATAATGTCACCGATAATTTCATGAAATAGAACTTTTTCATGAAGTGGCCAACCATTTCATGAAATGATCAATTTTACTATATCTCCTCGACCTCTCTTTAATTCAATTACGAAGACTTTCAGATTATATTTTTTCTAGTCTGAGTGAAGACTTACCATTTCCTTTCATTGGCTGCAGCGTAGAAACGAGCAGTATGGGCGAGTTGAGCGCTATGGACAGCAACCAGACCATGGCTATCATCTTGTACGCGTGGCACTGGGTCTGCCACTTCCGAGATTTCAGCGGGCGACAGATGGCGAAGTAGCGCTCTAGTGATATCGCTACGAGGGTCCATACGTCTACGGAGACTGAAACGGCTGAAACAAATAAGCAAACATGAGTTTCGTAGACCAAATAGCAGTCTGAATTTACATGAAAAAACAATTTTCGTCAAATATTATTTGCTTGTCTACATTTTAATAAAAAAAAAAACATACTGAAAAGCTTTCTGCTATTGAATGTAAAAAGAATGAGAAAAGCTATTATTTAAATGAAGATTGCTAAAGTCGACAAAGTGATTAAAAACATAAAAGTCAGCGTCAGCAACATGCGAACAGTAATTGTAGAAAAAAGTTTGGCATTAATATTACGTTTAAATTATGCAAAATTATCAATAAGTAGTGAGCAAGTCCATTAACCTTCTTTTTCCGACTTAAAAACAAGGAAGGTTCTCAAGTTGATGTGTATGTATGTAATATTGTCAAAAATGCTAAATATTTACATATGTTAGTCTATATGAGTATCTGAACAAATGCATACATACATTCGCGAAATTTGGTATATTCCACGTATTTCTCGGAAACTACAAGTCTGATTGCAAGAATTCTTTTTTTAATAGTTTTAGTATCTTTGAACTTAGAGAATACTTAAAATTTCGTTAAAATCGGTTCAGTAGTTTGAAAGAGTTCAGTAGTTTCCTATATGGCGTTTTTCTTAGCGATCAGAATAAGTAATTAATTTTCATAGGCCTACTTTAACTTAAAAAGTAAGACGAAAAGTTGGACAACCGGTTGGTCTCGTGGCTAGCGATCCTAGGTACGAAATCGAACGGTCGCGGGATCGAATCCTGCAAGGTGCAATCATTTGTGTGATGAGCAGAAATGTTTGTTTCCGAGTCATGGATGTAATATTCTTATCTATGTATGTTTATCCGTTATCTAGTGCCCATAGCACAGGGTATCCTAGTTTGGGGCTAGATAATTGGTGTGGAAATGTCCCGAATATATTTATTTTTATTTATTTAAAAAAAAAACTAAATAAAAATAGACTTCAAATCGTATCAAAATTAAGCGAAAGTTATTTTTTTTCTGTTCTGTGCCAGGTAAGTGCCTACTTATTTACTTTAGTCGGTTTAGGCATAACACAGAAAAAAAAAAAAAAACTTATAAGTTTCATAAGATTTATAGTTGTTTTTTTTAATAAGTTTATTAATTCAGTTAGGAACTCTATGTTGCATCCATATTTATATACAAACGCTTTGTTTTTTGCTTTTTTATGGAAAAAGATCGAGAGTAGAATTTGTAAATGAGACTAAATAAAAACGTTAGCAAACTTTTCGCCGACCGCAATTTATCAAAACACATACACATTGTCTTGTACGTACGTGAACATTTTTGGGCAAACGTATACGTTTTTTTTTACATATCTTTTTTGGTTATGGAAATTTACAATCATCATAACTGCAGGCAGAGATAACAGACAATACTAATATTTTTTTGAAATATTTCTACATTTTCATTCCGGTTATTGTTAGCAACAGTTTGAGTTGTAATTGACGTATAGATTTCAGATTCACATTTATTACAAAACAGTCATCAAAATGCATGTCAGGCTTCAAGTTCAGTGCAGTTCCGTTCAGAATATTGGAATTTAATGTGCCACTGTCATCAGAATGGATAGGCAAGGTTCTTTGTACAAACGTGCAAAGAACAACCCTCACAATACGGTCTTAAAAAGTAGGATAATTATGAAAGATATTAAAAAGTGACATAAAAATATTATAATCGATATAAAAAATCAATGTTTGTAAGACATTCATAACTTTCATTATATTTTAGGCCAAGGACGATTGAAACACCACCAAAATCTATCGTAGTATGAATTTGGTCAAAACAATTCTCAGAATTACAAGGCCCCGGTTCAAACAATGCTGACTATTTGAAAGCAAGGGCAAGGACTTCTCCAGGCAAGGTAATTTCACAAATGTTGAAAAAAAAAACAGTTTGTTTTATGACTGACATTCCCGAGTAAGTATTGAAGAATGTAGTTTTCAACATATTTTGAAACGGGAATGATAATAATAGTTCAGTATTCGTCATCATCATCATTTTCAACCCGTGTCTGCCCACTGCTGAGCAATAGCCTCTCTCTTTGTTAGCCACCCATCTCGATCCTGTACTGGCGCACCCGATCCGACTATGTCGTCGACCCATTTTGCCACTGGACGACCGACCGACTCTTCTGTTGCCCGTTCTCGGCCACCATTCAATCAACGTTTTACTTCACGTCCTTTCACTCCGCCTAGCTACAAATCCCATTTGAGTTTAAAAGTTGACTCTCTGACGTCTTTGACCTTTAGTTTGATAGTTCAATATTGTTACATCTAAATTTGAAAAAATGCTCTACTCATAGATGAAGATACCATTAGCGAGACATATTTAGGGATTTATCGATATTCCAACGGACTCAGGAGGCCAAATGGCCAACCCACAAATTTTTGAAACCTGCTTCGTGGTTGTCCCGTACACTTTTTAATGAGTTCACCGAATGAGTTTTAATGAGTAATATTGAATACAACTTACCTTGTAGAAACGGTATGAGCTTGCAGAGCGCAGCACCGAACAAAAATCTTCTGTACACTTGTCCAACCAGCGTGAACGGCAAACAGAACACACCCAATAAAAAGTCTGATATAGCCTGCAACAAACGAGAAATAACGTTCAATTATGAACACTTATTTAACTAACTTACTAGTTGTTTTTACCCGAGTGCTGCGAAGCTGGTAATGAGTTTAAAAGTATATGTTCGTACGTGGATGTTTCACCACAGCTTCACTCGCCCCATTGGTCCGATTTTGACAAGCGAGGTATCAATTGATTCGTCTTCATCGCAAGTATGTCATAGGCAATTCTGGGTAAGAAATTGTGTTATACTTTATTCATGTTTTGGTTTAAATTTTTTAACCCCTGAACAAAGAGACGGGTGTTATAAGTTTAGGGTGCGCGCGCGCGCGCGTGTGTGTGTGTGTGTGTGTGTGTGTGTGTGTGTGTGTGTGTGTGTGTGTGTGTGTGTGACTGCCTGTGGCATCGTAGCTCCCAAACGAATGGACCGATTTTGATGCGTTTTTTTCTGTTTGAAAGCTGATGTAATCGATATGGTTTTTAGATATATGGAGGATGGGTGGGGAGAGAGAGGGAAGGTGAGAAAAGGGGGTGAGAATTACGATTCTTCCAAACGAATCTACCGATTTAGCTGCAGTTTTTTATGTTTGAAAGCTGAGGAAAACGAGATGGTTTTGGGAGGAAGGAGGAAAAGGGGTGGTGGGGGGGAGGGAGTTGTGAATCGTAGCTTCCAAACGAATGGACCGATTTTGATGTGTTTTTTTAATGTTTGAAAAGTGATGTTATCGAGATGCTTCTTAGCTATAATAGCTAAATTATAATATATTTTTTTAATTTGTGCTTTTTATTAAATCACTTTCTTGTTCGTCTGTCTGTCTGTCGTTCTGGTTTCAAGCACTTCCCGATCAGCTATCCTGCTGAAACTTTCAGCGTAGCTCACAACCCGATGACAAAGAATAAAAAAAAGAGTCATTTTATTACATTAGTTTTTTAATCTACTGCTGGTACAGCTGGTGGTTTAATCTACTGCTGGTGGTACAGCTGGTTGTTTAATCTACTGCTGGTACAGCTGGTTGTGTAATCTACTGCTGGTACAGCTGGTTGTTTTAGCCCCGATAACAACAAGCAACAAACCGTTTAAGCTTATTTTCATGAAAGTCGGATCAACCATTCCAAAGTTACGAACAACAATACATACAAACATAACCCGATTCACCCAAGTTTATTTGGAGACCACGCCACAGAATAAATAATAGTGCTGAGCTCGCTTCGCTTAGTCAATGAATAAAACATTTACCGTACATTTTAGAATTGGATATAATTTGAGGCTTACAATTAGTACTATTAAATCACAGCTGATTTAATAGTACTAATTGTAAGCCAACGCCTCAAATTATATCTAATTCTAAAATGTACGGTAAATGTTAGATAAAATAACAGATATCCCACGGCTTTGCCAGCGCAAAGCCGTGGGATATCTGAATAACAATTATTATGTTGTAAGCTAAACTTTCTCTCCAATATTTCCTAAACGATCAAATTTCAAAATGAAGCCTAGTCTACTTTTATATGGAAAACCCGAGTCAAAACTTTTTGATGTTGATATGAAGCCATGAAAAATAAAACTTGGAAAACGTTTGGTAACTAGTTATCACGCGTAGGCGATAGCCTACATTTCATATATACTATTATTATTATTAGCAATTATCGATTTTTCTAATTTTATGACAATCTGATCAACAGTTCGAAACTATTATTGTGTACTTGGGTGTGGGCTCGGCTTACTATTGCGTTATTATAGTGGTAGGTCTCTTACGCAAAAGGCCGCCTGGGGAAGTACCACACCATTGTCAGATATACTGTCAAGCATTAGTGTGTAAACATTTCTGTGTTTCGGTTTGAAGAGCAAATAGTTCCAGTGAAATTACTGGGCAGTGAGACTTAACATCTTAACAACCAATGTCTCAGGGTGACGCACGCAGTACAGTGACGCGCAAGATCAACTAAAGTTCTGGGTGGCACTGCAACTGTTACGGCAGGCGTGACGCTCATCATCAGGTGAGACACATTAGCAGCTTGGCAATATACATTTTCTTCGCACCTTAACCCTAGATAGATAAACTACGTCGAATCGACGTAAAAAATCGATAAAACTCTTTTTTTTTTCGGGTTACTCAGTCGGGCCACAGAGCTTGCAGGACACACGTATCGTTCAGGTAATTGCAATACTTTCGTCAATATTTACTTACCATACGTCGAAGTGACGTAAAGTTATCTTTTGGATATAGTAGATTAGGTCTCGTTTATATATATAACTATGTGTTCGAATCGTGAAAGTTTAAAAGTTACAATGTTTAATATCAGTTTTTCAAACTAAGTGAAAATTCGTTTTTAAGACAATACAAAAACATATTTTATTAGTTTTATTGTCAATTTTTCATAGGCTAATATAAAACAACTTTAAAACGTCACAAATTAGTGCAAATGTTGCAGAAATTAGTCGGTTATTGGCTGAAACGTGCATTGAAAATATTCAATGGTCAGAAAGTGAAACTAAAGACAGCTTTATTAGAATATGAACTATAACAAGTCTACCACACAAGTGAAAAACTCATAGGGCATGAAAATGTATCTGAAAAGCATCATGAAACCCTTGACAACTCTTTGTATAAAGCCAAAATCCAACGCCTGTTTCTAAGTGCCTTTAAGGCCAAAATGAGTAAAAATTGATATTTACTAAGGTTTCATTTTATATAAATTACAAAATTTTGATTTAAAAAAGTCTATATAGTAAATTATAAACTTGACGGTGAGATTAAGAAATGTTTATGTTATGTGGGGCCATGTTTTGGTCTTTTAGTATGTTTTTGTAATAAAAATATAAATAGCCCGTTTTTTTTAATTTACGTACAACGCAATTACATTAATTAAGACATATCACCACATTAATAAACCTAGTTTAAACATAATCCAAAACATGCCTACTCAAACATGCACACGTCGAATCGACGTATGGTTATCTTTAGCGTACTGTTAAAAATGGTTATCTCTAGGGTATGTGCCCTATTTTTGTGTGTGCAATAGAAATATTCGTGGCTTGTAGGTGGCCCAAGAGCCACCCCAACTAGAGAAAATGCGTCCTTTCTAAAAACGGGGTTTTACTGTGTCTGGGAGGATGTGTGTGTGATTCACCGACGTCGGTCTCTCGGTCGTCCGGCAGTAATGAGCCAACGATATTCAAAGGTCGGGGGTTGATCTGGATCGACCATGGCAAATTGTGTGATAGAGGCCTATACTATACCGTATGTGATATAGTCAAAGCACGACTAAACTCAGCCATGGGAAGATAAAAGCTTGCTTACTTGTCGTATGAGGTAGTACTTGCCTCTAGTGTCAGAATTTGTCAGGCCGCTCGAGAGACCCTGACATGAATTAGCAACTGATATTAACCATTACCCACCGGAACCGACAGCTTCTCATTCTCATTGTAGACAGTGGTCATTCATTACCCACCGGAACCGACAGCTTCTCATTCTCATTGTAGACAGTGGTCATTCATTACCCACCGGAACCGACAGCTTCTCATTCTCATTGTAGACAGTGGTCATTCATTACCCACCGGAACCGACAGCTTCTCATTCTCATTGTAGACAGTGGTCATTCATTACCCACCGGAACCGACAGCTTCTCATTCTCATTGTAGACAGTGGTCATTCATTACCCACCGGAACCGACAGCTTCTCATTCTCATTGTAGACAGTGGTCATTCAAAAGTACAAAATGGAAAAGCTCTTTACATATTTACCACTTGACTTCCTTTTATCGCAGCGTTGGTGCTTTGGTGTAAAATTTATGCGAGTACAAAAACACGGCGTCATATAATATTATGGCTGACATTCAACTGATTGGTAAATACAATGGAATGTCAACTATATTATTAAACTAAGCTTTCAGAAACGGCGAAATAATGGAAGCCCTTTCAGCGTCTTTGTTTACCAAGGTTGTACACCTTGGTCTCTTCAAGTTGAGAGTACGCCGATTTTAGGCTTCTCCTATTAGCCGGTTCACAGTCCACAGTCCTTATAAAAATAACTTATCTGGGCTCTGGGCTGTGGTCTATGGGCAGTGAACCGATAGCATACTACAATTTCGACCACATCGGCACTTTTCATAACCATCAGGTGAGATAGCAAATGCCGGGTGGGGAGACAAAATAATCATGAACTTGGCTGACCCGGTATCAAAGTTCCTTATATTTTTCATAATTTTGAAAGTGTAATTTTCCCCAAGAATTTTCTGTCATTATTAAGCAAGTAAATTAAGTAACTCATTTCTATCAACCAACACCAGCAATTCCAAATCATACAACTGGGGGACAAAAGTGGGGGAGAACGGGAATAGACGTTCATAGCTTGTCTGCTACAATATATCGTTATATTCAATTGCCTATCTTATCATACATAAAAAAGAGGAATCCCCACGAGAAAGGTAAAAAATCTAGCAATATGTTATCTAAGGTACGAGCATTATATTTATTCTGTGCTACGAGAGAATTGAATGCCGTGAACAAACTTATTTATAGGGGCTCAGAAAGGGGCCTTATCGTTTGTTTTTTAATACCCGACTGCATGGAGGGTCATGTGTTTGGGGGTATGGTTTGTTTGTTTGTTTGAAAGTTTCTTAGGTGCGTCCTACAGCCTAAACGGCTTGATGGATTGTGATAAATGAGGTATCATTGGATTCGTATGCTATTTTATTCGCCTATGTATTAATCCAGAGTATAAGTTACCACCATATCAATCCGATTTTATTCAAATCCGTTCAGCCTTTTAAGTATCAATTAGTAACAAACATACACACACGTAGGTACATACACACACACACACACACACACACACATATATAGACACACACACACACACACACAAACACTCACCACGCACACACACACGACGCACTCACGCTTCCACACATACAAACTTTCGCCTTTTTAATATTAGTGTATTTATTTTTGCGGGCGGTCAGCTCGTATTCAATAATTTTGATAGCAGTCGAGTTTTTTGTATTTGTATAATAAGTTTATTTGTGGTGTGGGTAAATGAACTTGCGTTTGAAAATGTATCCGGATAATGAGAACCACTTTATAGTTAGATTATAAACCGACGACAAATTTCTTAGGCAATCAAATTCACGATTTAACGTTTCGATTTCCGATAGTTTATAATATGACTATGTTATTGACAAGCTATTCGTTAGCTTGTGGACCAATCAGTGCATAGTTTTGTAATCTTACGAAGTTTTTGAGATAATATCGGCAGTTATATTGTCAACCCTCACTTATTAGCCGGTCCCGTGTTTGTCACAAATTCACATAAAGAATAATTTCCCAAATTGACAGTAGTCCTTGAAATAATATAGATAGTTCCATTTTAAGCTTAGCTTTTTACCATCTTAACCACAAGTGAAATTAGTGAATAAAAGCTAACTTAGAAATGAATGAATACCTATGTGAGTCGAATAATGTAAACAAGTATATAATTATGTCGTGACGATATCGTAGAACTGATCATTTCGTGAAATCGACGATAATTTCATGAAAAATCGTCGTTAATTTCATGAAATGGTTCTTTTACATGAAATGGCCAGCTAAAACTGACCATATCGTTGAAACTTCAACATTTAATAATATTTCAATCCACGTTTGGCCATATCATTAAATATCATTAATGTAGGGTTTTCATGATACCAAAAGTGTTCAAACAGATAAGTTTACAAGGTTAAAAAAACAACACGAAGACGAAGGCGGAAGCTCATTACGCTTCGCTCCCTTTTTTGCTTTCTAACCTATCACGGCAAAGTCGGGCTTCCGCCTAGCGCCCCTAGTGGTGGATAATGTAACAATTTAAGATATGATCACTAATGTTTGACCATATCATGAAGTAGCCGTGCGTTTAGCTGTTCATATCGTCAATCGCTTATCATTCATTTATCTGGCCAAACCATTTCACGATGTCAACGATAATTTCATGATAAAGTTTTCATAATGTGGCCAACCATTTCATGAAATGTGCAATTTTACGATATCCCCACGACTTAATATAAGTTGATTGGAAGTGCGGAGCTCTGGTATCATAGTTTGTCAGGCTGCCCATGGGCCTCTGCTCTGCTTCTTTTTTTCTTTTCTTCTTTTTTTTGATTTCTTTTTTCATTTTTTCTTTTTGGCATTTCACTTTTAACATTTTTAAGTTCATTTTTTTATTTCTGTGTTTTTGGTTTGTGAGCTACCCTGAAGGTTTAGCCAGATAGCTAATCGGGAAGTGCTCGAAATTAGAATTGCAAGAATCCCGGTCTGACAAAATACATACATAGATACATACATAGATAGATACAAGTGAAGTTAAATAAAAGCTTTTAAAAATCGTGAAATTCCAGACCACATTGTTTATTCACTGAAAAGAACTAGATACTTGTAGAAATGAAATAAAAGCATTGTCGAAATGTCAATGTCAATGTCGGAGTCATAAAGAGAATTCTTTATAATAAAACCAGCTTGCTTCAATAAAAACCACAAAACAAATGTTTTTTTCAGGTCTAAAGTCAGGGAATATGAGATTGTGGTTTCATAAATTCTGAATTTTAGACGTTTATCATGCTTTTAGACAATTATTATGACCCAGTGACTAATGAATGCTTATACAGGGAGGATTTTTGAGGTAGAGCAGAATGGGCAAGTACCTTAACTGTTGTAAGTAGTTACAGGAAAATGTAGTTACAGCAGTTACAGAATGTCCTCAAATTTCGAAGATATATTGATGTATAACACAGATTTTGGAAAAAAATACAGTCATCAAGAAAATTGACAAATTACACAAAAACTTTATTTTTTTAATGCCAGTCGATCTTGTTTCTTTAACAAAAGTATCTACCAGACCAACTGCTTCAGCCAGGAATCAAACCGACAAAAAAAACAGAAACCATATGCTCTAATTTTATGCCATCAACTGATAAGTTCAATTAAGGGGATTTACTTTCCCTCCACTGATAGCCTTTAAATTCCATTATATTATAGCGAAGTACGTTGGTATTTTTCTTCTAGCCAGGGATTATCGCTTTTAAATAATGAGAAGAAAAGCCTTCCCGCTATAATCATGAATAAGTTTTGTTGACGATATGCATAATGACGCTATAGAGGTGGTAGTCGAGCGCAGTAGCATGTACATTGTGCACATAATACCTATGGCTTAAATATAATTAAACTACCCAAGTCATGTGCGCATTTCGATGACATCGCACATAAATTGTGAAGAAAAACATCGTACGGAAACCAGTACGTTCATGAACCTCTCTCTCTCTCTCTGACAGAAGACATATGTACCTGCTGCAGAAAATTAATAGGCTGTTTGCTAAGGACTGTTCTCCGACATCGCAGAATAGATAAGAGACTGATAAAGCCGCTTGACTCCCAGACAGCGAAAATCAACTAGAATGAATCTAAAATGACTGTGCAAAATTTGATTGCTGTTACCCTCTAAAATTGTGACTGCTTGCTTTATTCACAATGGAGAATGCTTCGATAAACTTTTGATCCCACTAACTACTGCTTGCACCTACTCTTTCAGTAAGCGCAACAATTTTGCTGCCTAACAGTTACATATCTATGTAGAAATTATTACTTGTATTGATTATTGTTATCTTAATTGTTAGCGATAGGGCGATTAAGCTCTTTAAGTAAAAATATATAGTAACTAGCTTTCCCGCCCCCGACTTCGTAAGCGCGGACTACTGTTTATCGTGAAAAAACATCCTATTTTCTTCTAGGATATTAAAAACAAATGCAAAAGTAGGTACAGCACCAATGCTCATGATGTTTTTTGACAGACTTGTTATTTCGTTTCTATGGCAACCACAGACCATTCTGTGGTGGCAACCGTTTCTATCAGTGAGTAATCAACATTTTCCAGTTTTACCGCGAAAACATTCAATTTTCAGGGATAAAAAGTATTCCCTGTTTTATTCTAGGGTATAAGCTATCTCCATTCTAAATTTCATCAAAATCCATCCAGCCGTTATCGTGTGAAAGCTTCCCAAACAAACAAACAAACAGACAACGTTTCACTTTTATATATTGGTCCTTCGCTTACAAATTAGCATAAAATTGATATAGCTTTAGACCCCTTCTTCATTTCTAATCATCGATAAAATTTATTTTGAGAGATCAATATTAACAAGATATAAGTTCTAGAACTAAAACCCGACTACGGTCGGGTCAAAAAAGACACTCTTGCGATGACGACGAATCGATTGATAACTCGTTTGTCAAAAACGGACCTAGTTTTTAGTTATAACCCTTACTTTGCTTCGCCGTAGTCGGGTAAAAAAATAGCATAAGCCACTATAAATGAAGAAGAATCGATTGTTACCTCGCTTGTCAAAAACGGGCCAAGTTTTTAGTTTGAACACATAACCCTTATAGTTGATAGATTCAGGCGTTACATACACATTTCAGCTACATCTTTTTTATTTTGTTAATATTTATATTTTTACGTAACCCTTACTTTGGTTCGCACTGTAAGGGTTATGTGCTGCTTTCGCTCTGATAAAATAATCTCTCTGAAAAGAGTTCCAACATCTATCTATACTTATAATAATAAAAAGTCTGAACAAAGAAAATAATTAAAAAATGTGGTCTATGGCACTTAACTAAGATACTTTCTGTATGTCTGTATATTTGTTTGTTTGCACATCACGTAAGCACTACTGAACCGATTGCAATGCGGTTAGCTTAGGGTATGACTTAAAAACTGGTGTACTTGGTATCTCAATCCGATGAGTAGAAGCCATGCAATCGAGAAAAAGCTGTTTGACGGCTAAAGGAATTTCGATGAAATTTTTGAAGGAGGTTTGAAATGTTTGAAGGTATTTTAGATCTTGGAATAGCACATAGAGTACTTTTAACCTATATAAATGAACACGCGTGCGAAGCCGCGGGCACAGCTAGTAGTAATATAAATCAACTCACCAAATTGAGCAAGTAAACGTTGGTGACTGTCCGCATCCTCCTGTTATTCGCCAGTGTTGCTATGACGAGACAGTTTCCCGAGATAGAGAGGACAAATATCAGGAAGTACGGGGGGAGGATGAACCGCCATTCATACGCATTGTTGGCAACCCGGCTGACGCTGGTGTTGCGGACTTCAATGAAAGGCGCTCCGGAAGTCACCACGTCTTTCATACGGAGTGAAGATGTATTGAACATCAGCAGTTCTTCCATTGTATATCTGAAACAAGAACAATCAAAATGTTAGTAACCGCTCAACTGTCTCATCGTCACTAAAAAGCGCGCTAACTTGTCGATACCACCACGTGACAACCACGTGACACCACCTAAACCAGTGGTTCACGTCAATAAAACTTTCATTACTAGATACTCAAGTGGTTCTTACGTAATTGACTGTTTTGTTAAGCTTCTGAAACAAGGAACAAAGACGGGGGTGGTTTATACGGTTTTATTTAACTTGAACTGTTTGTTGAGTTATGTTTATTTGTTTGTTTGGGTCAAATCTAGTAATTGTAATTTTACCCCCTTCCTGTCGACCGATTGATTTGAAATTTGGTTCTTCGTCTTTAGTTCTGCTAACAATACAAATGTATATTCAGTATCATAGTAAATCCAAAATGGCCGCAGCCACAAAAAGGCGTATTACATATTTTTTTCTTACCCTTCAATATAGGTATCAAATGAAAGGGCTTAACTAGTAAAATAAAGTTCACTATGAAAATTCTAAATCCAAGATAGCCGTCACCACAAAATGGTGGATTACATTTTTTGTTCTCAATCCCCTTATTTAGATTCAGAAACATGTATCGAAGTTACAAGTCTATAATGGAAAAAGATTTATTCACTTTTCACTGCATAAAACTAATTTACGTTATTTACCACCAACAGCCTCAATGGTCACCGGACTAATGGAGGCCATTAAGGCTTAGCACAATGTCAAGTGCTGCCAACAAGCATCTAATGAAATGTCTGCGGAACAGGTAGCGCGAAGTTTTAATTACATATTCGATCTGGGTCAAGCCTTTCCCACCTGGGCATGCCTCCCGGCCTCCCCCTGTCTAATCTATGTACACATATACTATATACTACTAAGATATTAGAGGCTAAAGAGCTGTTGTGTGTATAAAAAAAAACAGAAGATACTTATTCAATTCCAACAATGATGATGAATTTCGGGATTCCAATAGTTTCCTAATTTATGCCTATCTTATTTAGGTCAAATCTTGCAAGCTAAATTAGAACCACTTAGTCTTTTCTTACTGAGTTGAATTTTTGCGTGTTGGTGTAGTTCCGATGACAATGCATCTTTATGGTAAGCATGACCTGAAGCAACATCCAGGAACAGCTCCAGATAAAGGAAGTCTACAAGGGTCAACAGTCACGTTTCTTTTTGTACGCGTTTTATTATGATTGCTGGGTTTGAAGTTTCACCATGTCATGGTTGCTGCACTCTGGGCTGGCTCCTGACTAGGGAGCTCCTCAACGGATATTTACAGACACGAAATGTTGTGTACGCATTATATTATGCTAATCGGTTTGAAGTTTTACCATGACATGGTTGCTGCACTCTGGGTTGGCTCCTGATTAAGAAACTCCTCAATGGTTAACAGCATAGACACGAAACGTTGTGTATTCACGATCAATATTAAAGTAAAACTGTAACTGGGCCAAATCTGTACAGTTTTTTTTTTCTAAATGACGTTCAATGGCGTATTTTTACCCGACTGCACGGAGAGTTATGTATTTGGGTAGATTGTTTGTTTGTTTGTACGTTTCTTAGGCGCGTGCTACAGCCTAAACGAATTGATGTATTTTGATAAATGAGGTATCTATTGTTGGATTTGTCTTGACCACGAGAGCTGTGACGAGAGTGCTATCCATACCAATATATAAAAGTGAAACGTTGTCTGTTTGTTTGTTTGTTAGGGGAGCTTTCACGTGATAACGGCTGGACGGATTTTGATGAAACTTGGAATGGAGATAGCTTATTCCCTGGAATAAAACAATGAATAATTTTAATCCCGGAAAATTGAAAGTTTCCACGGGAAAACTGGAAAAGTTTTGATTACTCGGTGTAAGAAACGGTTGCCATGGAAACGAAATAACAATTATGTCAAAAATCATCAAGAGCACTGCGTGCTATACGGTTTTTTGCATTGGTTTTTAATATCCTAGAAGAACATAGGGATGCAGATAAGCAGTAGTCTACGCGGACGAAGTCACGAGCGGGAAAACTAGTAGGATATATGACGTGTCAAGAAGACTAATACGGCGGCTCACAGCTGCCATATTATATTACCGACGGAACAAAAATTACCTAAATCTATCGAGTGAGGTCAAAATGAAGGTATTTAAAATACCATTTCAAAAATATATAATTCTTATAACTAAACAGTAGTAATTGTCTTTTAAGCTTTTTACTATATTTTCAAATTTAGTTAATTCATGTTAATGTAAATACTTTGGTCTAATATTACAAATGCATATATTAAAGTAAAGTAAAATATGTAAGTAACAATTAAAATTTCTAACCGACGTTTTCCACTTCCTCGAGGATATTTTATTTACATAATATAATATTTGATATTAACAGCTGTTTTTACATAAAGTTTTATTCAAAATCCATTATCCTATTTTGTTTGTATGTATGTATGTTTGTTTAGGTCAAATCTTGCAAGCTGTATTAGAACTACTCCCTCTTATTTTACGGAGTTGAATTTTTACATGTTGGTTCAGTTCCAATGACAATGCATTTTTATGGTAAGGATGACCTGAATCGACCTCCAGAATTAGCTCCACATAAAGAAACTCTTCAACGATCAACAGCACAGACTCGAAATTTTGTGTACGCATTTTATTATGATAGCCGGTTCTAAATATTACCACGACATGGTCTCCAGATAAAGGAACTCTTCAACGGTCAACAGCACAGACGTGAAATTTTGTGTACACATTTAATTATGTTAGCTGGTTTTAAGTTTTGCCACGACATGGCTGCTGCACTCAGGGTTGGGACCTGACTTAGGAACTCCTTAACGGTTATCAGCACAGACACGAAATGTTGTAAGTATATCGCATTTAACTGAGACATCCCGTACTAATTTTCACCATGTCATGGCTACTGACATAATTGATGATGATGTGCTCTCGCTTGCAAACTTTAATATTCTATAGCAAATTTTAAGTTACTCATTTGTTATTGTCAATTTTGAGAATTAAGAAAAAGAGCTGATAAAAATCTTTATAAACATATATATATATTTTTTAGTATATATATTTACTTCTGCTGAAGTACAAACACTATAATAAAAAATTACTTGAAAAATGTCTCGAAATTTCAAGTTATCTGAAGTTTAAACATGAATTGATTAAATAATTCGATTAATGAAATTTATATTATGATAATGGTGTACCTGTTGACAAAAATATTTAAATTATGAAAGATACATTTTTATAAAACACATTAAAATAAAATTAATTATCAAACGAACTTACCTGTACGTGAAGTTCGATCATAACTATATGATCAGCTTAATTCCGTGTGAGAACAAGATGGCGGTTCCTGAGATTGCCATGCCATAAGAAAAATACTCTTTTAACAAACCGTGCGAGGGTTGAGACGTGGGGACCTGACTAATATTAAATACATTAAATCAAACCTGGGCCTGCAGTCTCGACATAAAGGTAGTGATTGCAGTCTCGACATAAAGGTAGTGATTGATTTGCAACCGAAATTGGTACAAATCGATGACAATTTTACAGCAATTAGGGCTAGGTATAAATCTGTATTTTAGGTGCCAGAGCCCCCTATATCAAAGTATACATTTAATTCAATATTATTTACCTACTAGCGGCGCCCCGTGGTTACACCCGCGTGGATGATATATGATGCATTTTCAAAATGAATGGCTGATATGATTAAATACGCTTTAACCAAATCTATTCTCTATCCGTGGCGGTCTCGGCTTAGAATAAGACCCCTCCTAATCCTCCCGTGGATATCGTAAGAGGCGACTAAGGGAATGCACATCGGAAGATGGGCAGCAGCGTCCTCTGAGCACATATTTGTAACACTGCGGTCACCAATCCACCTGCTAAGCATGGTCACTATGGCAAATATTCAAAAAGCGGTGTTCCTCTTATAATTCAAAAGATGGTAAACTCCAGTCAAAGAAATCAGATCAACATTCTTTGATATCAGTCTTGTTTTGCAAACCTGTGCTGGACATTTAAAACACTATCCTAGGTTTTATTCATACTTCTGTTGCAGGCAATAATTTTTTAAGAACCTTTGCTATGTGCTACAATAAATTTTTCTCTCAAATTCTGTCCAACTATACCAAAAAACTGCTGACTTTTGGCTTCTTCATTAAAATTTCACAACTTTTAGATCAGTTAATTCGAACTAAGCCCCCGCCCTCGAAACTACTAGATCAAAGATAGTTTGAACTTTCGTTTGAGTAACGTGGTTGAAACTTTGTAGAAGTTTTGATTGCAATGTCAAAACTTTGAAGTCCATTAGAACTTAAATTTTTTCACCATGTCTTTGAGACCTTAAATCCTCACACATACATTTTAGTGGGGACTTTTTAGTTTGGATCACTTATGTTCAAAAGTTTGTTTGAAAAAACGAAATTGATGATTAAGATACCTAAACCACGATACCATAATAATTGTCTCTAAAAAAATGCATCTGTAAATGTAATTGTGACAATATTTACGAGTATTTAACAACAACCAATTATAAATTAGTTGCGTTCAATTTTTTTTATTTTACCGACCATAGCGAGTCGTCTTAGTGGAAGTTCTTCTAATTGTAAGTACTGTTATAAAAAAGTGGGTATAGCAATAAAAAATATATTTAAAAAACGGAACATTTCTAAATTGGGAAGACCTGCCTCCCAGTTTAGTTTTTTTTTGATTTTGTAGCTACATTAGTTTTCTTGACGCTGCGTATATCTTATGTCACTCTAGTGATTAAGACAAATCCAATTATACCACATTTATCAAAATTCATTAAGCTTTATATTCTATACAAATTAACGGTCCAAAAACATCATCCTCCGCAGTCGGGTAAAAATTGGCATTAATTTGTCGTGTGGGCCAAGCTTAATATTAGGTAAGAAAAGGAAAAGGAAAGGTGTAAGAAATATAATTCAAGAAATGGACAGCATGTTGTTGTGTAAGTATCGACACCTACTGCAATCACCAATCAGTCAAACCGTCCTAAATGCACTATATGGGGAGGCTATGTTCACCATTGGAATTATATAATTTATATTTATTATAATCTTTGCGCACTCCATTGGGGTTGATGTTATTCGAAGCATTGATGTTATTAAATGTAATGTGTTATCTACACATTACATTTAATAACATCAATGCTTCGATCAGGTTAGATGCATTGTCAAATTATCACTATGTACCTTCATTAAATATATTTGAATTGATAGGAAAATAATACCTATGCATCTTATAAATATGTGTCTTATCTCGGAAATTGAGATGCAAAAGTATTTTCTTCTAATGTGTAGTTCCTATTTATATCATTTCGCTCGTTTGTAGTATTAAGGCCAACTTTGCTTTATAAATAATAACAACGGGAAGTTTTGAAGTGGAACTTATGTTAGTTGTTGGAAAACAAGGGGAGTGTGCGCGCTGTTTCTTGAATTTAGTTTGTTATTCCGGATGCTCCAAAATTCGATTAAAACATCTTGCTTTACATTTTGAGTTGGGTTTGAGAATAGTACCTTTATATTCTCACTGAAGCTTCTTATAATTATTAAGGTGATAAAGTTTCTTGTGGCAAACAATGAATCGCCCTTAAATACGTAATACCAAAATCATTTATGGGTACATAATTAGAGCATATTATTTCCACCATATTATGATACTAGCTTTCCTGTCTGTGACTTCTTCCGCGCGGACTGCTGTTTATCGAACAAAAAAGCATCCTGTGTTCTTCTAGGATATTAAAAACCAATGCAAATGTAGGTATAGCACCAATGCTTTTGATGTTTTTTGGAATAGGTACTTGTTATTTCGTTTCCATGGCAACCGTTTCTTACAGCGAGTAATCATATATTTTTTCAGTTTTTCCAGTTTTCCGTGGAAACTTACAATTTTCCGAAATAAAAAGTATTCCATATTTTATTCCAGGGTAAAAGATATCTGCCTTCCAAATTTCATCAAAATTCGTCCAGCCGTTATCGTGTGAAAGCTCCCTAAACAAACAAACAGACAACGTTTTACTTTTATATATTGTTATGGATTATTCGGATTTACACAGATATGCTCCAATTACAAATTATTTTGGTATTACGCTTGAATGGGCAATTCATTGTTCGCCGCAAACTTAACTATTAAATTTTATACCTTTACAAAACCTTTTAACCACTTAACTCTTACTGTAATCTTTGTAAATAGCTCACTTTGCCCGCGGCTTTAGCCGCGTGTTCATTTCATTTAAAAGTAGCCCATACGTGTTTTTCCCAGACCAAAAGTACAACTAACCAAGTACCCCAGTTTTTTAGTCAAACCCTAAGCTATCCAACAGTGAAAACTGCATCGCAATCGGTCAAGTAGTTTTACGTGATGCGCGAACAACCATACAGACAAGCAGACAGACACGTGATTCTCATTCAGTAGCCTATTTTAATTACACTTTTTTTTTTCTTTGTACAGATTTTTTGGTAATTACTGCTTTATTATAAGTAGGTAGAGATGTTTCTTACTTATCTAGATCTATAACTCTTTAAGCTTTTTAACTCTTATCCATTAGTAAAATCTTCAATTATTTATGTATTTTTAGGGTTCCGTACCTGGAAAGGAAAAAAGGAACAGGATCACTTTGTTGTCCGTCCGTCCGTCTGTTTGTCTGTCGGTCTTTCAAGATCCTTTTTCTCAAGAACGCATGAAATTATCAAGTTGAAATTATAATCAAGTAGTCTATCTTCTAAGTCAACACAATCAAAAGGTACGGCCGTTTATAACGCATACAAGGAGACTCGCAAGGTCATAAGGTAATCAAAATCTATAGGGTACTTCCTGTTTACCTATAACCATGAAATTTGGCAAGAAACTATATTTTATAGCACAAGTAAAAGGAAAAATAACCGTTAATTTGTAGATAGGTATATCACAAAAAAAAACATTAAAAAAAAATTTCGAGACTAGATTCCTGTGATGAATGATCTATTTACATACCTATGAGTTTGTACGAAACGCTCGGTACGCGAGTCCTCCTCGCACTTGGCCGTTTTTTTGTGTTTATTCTTAATCGTTAACTTTAAAACCCTTATTTTTTTTAAGAACGTTAAATTTTGGAACAAGTTTTATACAAGTAGTATATGTTTGGGACAGAAAACGATTCTTTGAAAACTAAATAAATATGAACATCGCCTTAACTATGGAGATCTTTGTGATTCTCTGTCGTGAAATATTGATCTTTAGCAAACATTTTAGTATAAGTTTTGGTAAATGTTAGACGTAACTTCCAAGTTACACAAAACGTAACGTAGGCAACTCCATTAGTCTTTTGATAATTAGTTTCAGGCGAGTTGTATCTAGTTATCTGTTTGTTTTCAAATAAATTATTTTGTTGCGTGCTACTTACATAATTGGTTTTGTTGAATTCAATAAACGAGAATAATGGTTGTAATTTTCCTTCTTAGAATTATAATATAATTTAAATGACAAAAAAAATGATAAGGTTAAATTCAGACAAGATTTTGGAACCTTTGCAATGAACTTTTCTCAAATTATTGTCTTGTACTTTCCCTAAAACTCGAAAAGCAGGTCCAGGACCGCCTAACTCAAGGCTATAGCGATAGCAATACCAATGCACTGTCCGTCCTGGTCACTGAGTTACGATATGACAAGGATGTATTTCTGTCTGTTCTGGAATCCTACAGTTGAAATTTCGAGCACTTCCCGACTAGCTACCCGTTGAAACTTTCAGGGTAGCTCACAAATCGATGACAATGCATTTATATAAACAACCACTAAAATGAATAAACTACAATTGAGCCAGAACAGTATCACTTTTTCGAATTTACCAACGTAATAATAATGCATAAATACAACATAAGATAAGAAAGAGTTTTATAAAGGTGGTTCCAAACCCAGGCATCATTTAAATCTAATATCTTAAATACAAAATTAATATATATGTATTAATTAAACTTAGTATTTTGTCTAAGGTTAGGTGGTACTTCACACCGGGACAGCTTTTGAATCTTTATCAAGCACAGGTCCGATCTTGTATGGAGTACTGCTGCCACCTCTGGGACGGTTCTGCCAAGTATCAGCTCGAGTCTTTGGATTCAATTGAGAGATGTGCTATCAGGCTCATTGGGGATGACACTGTGGTAAAGAGTAAGCTTCAAAGTCTGGCGCATCGACGTGAGGTAGCAAGCCTGGCGGTATTCTACAGATTGCACTATGGAGAGTGTGCACAAGAACTGCACAACCTGATTCCCCCATCACCTTTCCATCACCGTATGACTAGACGATCAGCAAAGTGCCACCCTTTCATGGTTGAAGTACCTCGCACACGAACGAAGCGTTACGCTTCTTCATTTATTATAAGAACTACAAAGGAGTGGAATGCCATGCCCTCGTCAGTGTTTCCGGTAAATTATAACCCCGGTGTGTTCAAGTCAAGAGTGAATAGGTATCTACTAGGCAAGCGTGCTACACCTTCGACCACATCATCGCTTTCCATCACCTGAGATTGTGGTCAAACGATTGTCTAGTCCGTAATAAAAAAAATAAAAATAAAAATGTATTACAAAATTAATACATACCTATCTATGTACGAAGTAATATGCAGTTGTCTATGACACACCCTCATACAAAACACGAAACGCAGAAGAGACAAAACAAGAGACTATACTAGAGCTACTAAAGCAATTTTGATGAAATTTGTACAGTACCACACTAGAGGTCTTCTTACTCAAGTAAAAACAATCATCTAATTCGGTTCAGAAATCCCAAGATATTAGAGAGCATAAACTATAAAACAAATTGATTTTCTAATAAAACTACTGAACCAATTTTGATGAAGTTTATATGGGACTACACGGAAAATTTTCCCTTTTGAATAAAAATACAACCATCTAAAACGGTTTAGAAATCTTAGAGATAAACATAAAATAAAGGCAATATAAACACAAAATCGAATGGATTTACTCAAAAAAACTATTTATTTAAGAAAAACTACTAAACCAATTTTAATACAATATATTTGGGATGACCTGGAGCATACAAAAAAAAATATTTTAAAATCGGCCCACTGTGGACGGAGATATGGAACGAAACACATAACAACAAAGAAAACGTACATACAGCCGAACATATAACCGTCTCCTTTTCTGACGTCGATTAAAAATAAATTTTAAAAGAGACAATATTAAAATAATAATAATAAAGGACATAAAAATTACTTTTTTTTCTTAGATTTTCCATTATATGTTCACGCGTTGAATTTACTTTTATGTATTCTATTGAATGGACTTGAATGATCTTGGTTGTCTCTATCCGGATATGAAATAGAATTAGTGAAACGAGAGCTACATAAGCCCTCGTTCGTATATTTTTATTATTTTCCCAATTGCGCCCGTTTGTCTATATATTTTGTATTCTCTTGGGTATCGTAGTGGCTGTTTTACGGGGATAAAAGAAACTTATGCCGGCCTCGGAAGTGAAGACTATTCCTGTGCTTAATTTTAACGAAACGGTTAAGCCGTTTGAGCGTTAATATACACATGTATAAGAATTTCAAAACTAAAACCCGATGACAGCTTAGTAAACTTAACGAAACAGATTATTGTAAACTCATGTTCTCTATTCATACTTTGGTGACTCAGGTGCATATTTTTGAAATAGTCTTTAAAATATTTAAAATTTGATACCCTATTCAATAGGATCCAATGATTAAAATATTATCTACTAGCAGTGCGTCACAGAAACAATACAAATATATTTGGATTTCCGTGCTCTACGCGCTTTGCATGCGTGGTCATTATTTGGGAATTTAAGGATCGTATGTGTTATTCCAAAACTGTACCAATTATCATAAAATTTCGTTCAGTCGTCAAATAGTAATAAGACAAGTCCTAAGCTATCCAAAGGTTGCGGCGGAGCGCTTTCGCGCCCGCCCTACCGCTGTAGAGGTCAGTTATAGACCATCAGCATATACCCAACCTTAATATTAAATGTATAGATAGTTATGCATATGCGATCTTGTACCTGATAATATGTAGTCGAAGATGCGCATGTGGTGCTTGTAAGTATTACCCTAATTTATAATGAACTAGCTTTCCCGCCCGTGACTTCGTCCGCGCGGACTACTGTTTATCGCGAAAAAAGCATTCTATGTTCTTCTAGGATATTAAAAACCAATGCATAAGTAGGTATAGCACCAATGCTCTTGAAGTTTTTTGACAGACTTGTTATTTCGTTTCCATGGCAAACGTTCTTTACAGCGAGTAATAAACATTTTCCAGTTTTCCCGTGAAAAAACGATTTTCCGGGATAAAAAGTGTTCTATATTTTATTTTGGGGTATAAGCTATCTTCATTCCAAATTTCAGCAAAATTCGTCCAGCCGTTATAGCGTGAAAGCTCCCCAAACAAACAAACAAACAGACAACGTTTCACTTTTATATATTGGTATGGATCATGGATGCCATAAAGGCCGTATAGCCAATGATAAATTGTTTTTATTGATATAAATAAGTGCATTAACTTTAAAACAAAAATAGCCTATGATATGTGACATTTCCTTCCCTCTAAAGGGTTGAGGGTGGTGGTGGCTAGTACACAAGCTATACTCTTGAACAAGTGCTGCTTGTGGGGACTGGTCCTGCCTGGTTCTTTATTAGTCATTTGTATTTTATTTTTCAAAGTTTTATGATTGTGGGACATATCATTGGCCCTTTAATCTTTTTAAACGGTTTTGTATTTGTAATTTACAAATGTAAATGATTGCAATCTGATTTCGGGTTTGTACCAACGGTTCGCGCGAGTGTCGACGAGTGTCGAGTTAGAGTGTCAACGGATCGCAGTGAGTCATGTCAACTGATATCGCGATCCGTTGCCACTCAGAATTTGTTAAATATTTTTCCCATCGGATCGCGCTATCCGTTGAGACTCAAATAAAATAAAAATATTTTCCCATCGGATCGCGATTTTGGTTAGGTTATGTAAAATGATAGTTCTTTTTTTAGTGTTGCTTTATGTTATATACCTAAGGTTGAGTATATACTAATAAAAACTACATTTTAAATGAAAAAAATAATTGAGTACATACTTCGATGATCCTTATGTAAACACAAATGTACAATGGAGAATATGGTATCGGTAGGTATATGGTACATTTCAAAAATTTCTTGCATTTTGTAATAAAATGAAACCACAATATCGATCATTATATAATCTATTAAACAAGCAAACAAGTAGTATTTTAATCTATAAACATGTTTTTATTAAAAAAAATGCGTAATCATCGACTTGTAAGCTACCCTGAAAGTTTCAGCCAGATAGCCAATCGGGAAGTGCTAGAAATTTGAGTTGCAATATTCCACATGGAACGATAGACAAATAGACAAGCAAGGAAGTGACTTACTAAAAATGTGGTAAAGTATGTAATAATCAGTCATGTTTTAATTCGAACAATAATCAACAATAAAAAAACAGGTAAAAAAGGGAACTAACAAGAAAGGTAAAAATCAACACAGGCAAATATAAAACATGATCACTCATTCAAAAAGTAATACATGTTTTTATACTGACATGGTCACAAAGCACTTACACTAAAGTCAACATTAGAAACGGAATATTTACCATTTATATTTATTTTGTTTTGATTTTTCGATTTTTCATCACTGTTTCAGGTGGTATGATCGCAGATAAAATGAAGTAAAAGCAGTACCAAAATATAGAAAACTCAAAATAAGTACATGTTTTTATCGCGTTTAGAATGTTGACTGAAAAATATGTCTTCATTTTAACTATAATCAACAATTATAAATATAACACAAAGGCAAACAAAAAACATCACAGATAAAATAACAATAATTAACATATTATATTAAATTCGCGAGCAACAGTCAAAACAAAATAAATATATGGTAAACATTCCGTATCTAATGTTGATTTTAGTGTTAGTGCTAGTTTAGTTAGCTAGTTTTATAATAATCAATATTGTGGTTTCATTTTATTCCAAAAAGCAAGAATTTTTGGAATTGTACCTTTCCCGATACCATATTCTCCATTGTACATTCGTGTTCACATGCGGATCGTCGGAGTATGTACTTAACTAAATTTTTCATTTAAAATGTAGGTTTTATTAGTATGTACTCAACCTTAGGTATATAACATAGAGCAACACTAAAAAAAAACTATAATTTTACATAACCTAACCAAAATCGTGATCCAATGGGAAAATATTTTTATTTTATTTGAGCCTCAACGGATAGCGCGATCCGATGGAAAAAATATTTAACAAATTTTGAGTGGCAACGGATCGCGATATCAGTTGACACGACTCAATGCGATCCGTTGACACTCTAAACGGATCGCGCGATCCGTTGGTACAAACCCCTGATTCCCCCGTCACCTTTCCATCACCGAACGCTAGACGATCGGCAAAGCGCCATCCTTTTATGGTTGAAATACCTCGCACAAGAACGAAGCGTTACGCTTCTTTATTGATTATAAGAACTGGAAAGGAGTGAAATGCCCTGCCCTCGTCAGTGTTTCCGGTAAATTATAACCCAGGTGTGTTCAAGTCAAGAGTGAATAGGTATCTCCTAGGCAAGCGTGCTACACCTTCGGCACATCATCACTTTCGATCAGGTGAGATCGTGGTCAAAAGATTGCTGAGTCCGTATATAAAAAAAAACTCTAGATGGCATCGAAATCTGCGCATCCACACCAATAAATAAAATTCGGAGTAGTAGGATACTTTTCATCATCATCATCATCATCATACTTCACTACAAACGGCTGAACGGATTTTTATGAAATTTGGGATGGAAATAGCTTATACCGTATTATAACACTGAATACTTTTCATCATCATCATCATCATACTTCACTACAAACGGCTGAACGGATTTTTATGAAATTTGGGATGGAAATAGCTTATACCGTATTATAACACTGAATACTTTTCATCATCATCATCATCATACTTCACTACAAACGGCTGAACGGATTTTTATGAAATTTGGGATGGAAATAGCTTATACCGTATTATAACACTGAATACTTTTCATCATCATCATCATCATACTTCACTACAAACGGCTGAACGGATTTTTATGAAATTTGGGATGGAAATAGCTTATACCGTATTATAACACTGAATACTTTTCATCATCATTATCATCGCTTATGCGGAAAAACCCATGTCACTCCGACTGAAAACAAAATTAATAGGTAAAGTTAGTTTAGTTCGATACTCCCCAAGTAATCAATGGCAACTGTCCAAGCCGAGGTTCGTACCCCCTGGGTGCCCTTGAGCAAGTGGCCAAAAACTTAACTTTGGCGTGCGCCTTCTGCGTCACGCATTGCGGCGGAGCGCTTTTGCGCCCGCCCCACCGTCCGGTGACGCTGTAGAGGTCAGTTATAGACCAACAGCACATATCCTTTCTAAAAAAAAAAAAAAAAAAAAAAAGGTAAAGTTAGTAAGCTACTAGGGATTATCGAGTATCTATCTGAGGTTACGAGCTTGTGAACTTACTCAAGGTGATCGGAGACTCAAAAAAATCGATATCATAAATGCCTTTTCGCATGACACTACTACTTGATAGGAGCATGTCTTGTGGAAAGTGCCACGCCACGCCATCACGAAGCAATTCAAACCAATGTCATGCACAAGACAATAGTTCAAAACGTAATCTTGACTACGGTCGGGTAAAAATAGCCTATGACACTCTAGCGATGAAGACGGATCGATTGATACCTCTCTTGGACCAAGTTTGTAGTTTGAAAACATAACTCTTCCTATGCTTCGCTGAAGTCAGGTGAAATAAATAGCCTATGACACTCTATACCTGAAGACGAATCGATTGACACTTCGTTTGTCAACATCAGACCAATAGGGGCGACGCTATGGTGGAACATCCACATAACCACATACATGTATACATATGTACATAGACTGTAACCCTTCCCTTGCTTCGCTGTAGTCGGGTAAAAATATTCTTCACTTTTCATGCTCGTAAAGTTGTTGTTTAAGCTAGGTGACTAAAACTGCATTTTACGCTCTAGTGCATCAAAATATTTACTTCTCTATGGTCTCCAATCCAAGCTTATATATTATTTCATGTGAAAAGTTTAAAATATAAGATCAAAGTTCTAAAACTAAAACCCGACTACGGTCGTGTAAAAATGGCCTAACACACTCTTGCGATGAAGACGAATCGATTGATAACTCGCGTGTCAAAATCGGACCAAGTTTTTAGTTTGAACACACAACATACCTTTGCCTTGCCGTAGTCGGGTAAAAATATTGCATATGACACTCTATACATGAAGACAATACGATTGATACCTTGCTTATCAAAATGATACCAAGTTTTTAGATTGAGCACATATAAAAAAAGTTAATTTAAAAACATTTAAAGAAATGCTTTTATGCAGTAGCCATGTCATGATGAAACTTAGAACTGGCTATCACAATTAAATGCGTTTACATTTCGTGTTACGCTGTTAACCATTGAGGAGTTCTCTAATTAGGAGCCAACCCGGAGAGCAGCAACCATATGGTAAAACTTCAAACCGGATAGGTAGCATAATATAATGCATACATAAAATTTCATGTCTGTGCTGTTAACCGTTGAAGAGTTCCTTTATCTGGAGCTGTTCCTGGATGTCGATTCAGGTCATGCTTACGTTGAACATGCATTGTCAACAAAACTGAATCAACATGCAAAAATTCAATTCCGTAGGATAAGAGGATGTGGTTCTAATTCAGCTGACAAGATTAGACCCACACAAACATACTCGTACATACATACATACATACAAACAATGCAAGTTAAATAAAAGCTTTTTAAAAAAAGCCCTTGACATTCTATACCTGAAGACGAATCGATTTACACCTCACTTGTCAAAATCGACCCATACTGACTGTTAAACTCATCCTTCCCTTGCTTTGCTGTAGGCGGGTAAAAAAGCGTATTTTACTTAGCAGTATTGGCAGTAATGTTTGGGTATTAAAATTTACATAATTACTGAAAGTTAAATATGTCATGAAGTGAACATGACATAATTCTGCAACATCCTAATGGAAAGAAACGCAAAGAAAGTTGTTGAGCAGATAATAATATGGCGGCCAAAACCTAGGCTTTTTCTAATATGACAATTTCATGCATTGGATAAGCAGGAAACAAGTAAATATCTATACGTATAATAAAGCAGTAGAAACTAAATAGTCTGTACAAAAATAAGCTACTGAACAAGAATAGATCATTTTTTTTAAATCGTGTCTGTCTGTTTGTCTGTTTGTTTCTTAGTTTATCTGTATGTTTGTTCACACATCACGTAAAAACAAATGGACCGATTGCGACTTTAGGGTTTGACTTAAAAACTGGGGTACTTGGTATTTCAATCCGATGATTAGATGCCGAGCAATCGATAAAAACTATTTGATGGCTGAAGGAATTTCAATCAAATGTTGGTAGAGAATTAACCATGCGTGCGAAGCCGCGAACACAGGTAAGTATATATATTTAAAAAAAAGTGGGAAATATCCTACTACTGAACGCGTTGACTACCTACTGAAGCTCCATGTAAATATATAAAACATATCTTTTAACCATCGCAAAAAGAACATTCCCATCTATAAAGCAATTCAAACCGTGTAAGATAAAAAAAAAAACCTATCTATTCAAAAAAATGCTGATTGTTTCCTCGATAAGTGGGAGCAAAGTAGGTCTTTTCTGTTCAAGACTTTCAGAGAGAGCAGTAATGAGTTTTGAATTTGGAACGTGAATTTTTGATGTGTAAACATCATAAAAATAGTGCAGTAAGTAAGTATGGAATTCCATTACTGCACTGTTTTTTTAGTTTCATAACACTAATATTATAACGGCGAAAGTTATTATGTGTGTGTATGGGTGTTACTCCTTCACGCTCAAACAGCTGAACGGATTTGTTGAAATTTGGAATGGGGATAGCTTATATCCTGGGATAAGAAATAGGATACTTTTCATCATCATCATCATCATCATCATTTTACTTCACTCTCAAAAAGCTTAACGGATTCTGATGAAATTTGCAATGGAGATAGCTTATATACTGTAATAACACATAGGATACTTTTCATCATCATCGCCATCATCATCATTTATCACTCGGGTGAGACCACGGAGTGCAGCTAGTATTGAATGAATGCATATGTCCATGATTCGTCAATAGAGATTTAAAAATAGAATGTACTATCGCCTTTTTGGCGACGGACTCGTGGTCACACCGTTTTTTTAATAAGAGTGCGACGGAATTGGCGCAAAAGTCAATGTGACTGAAAATTGTTCTGCTTACATTTAGGTGAATGAGTGATATTACTTTGTAGTGGAAAGAAAAGCAGATTACTGACACTCGCTCGAGTGTCTTCTTGCTGCACTCGTGTTTAAGAGCCCTCGGCCTAAAGCTCAGACTCCAAACTAACACCCGATGTAGCAAAGAGTCACTTTCCGCTCGATGAGTAATCTACTATTACTTTGAGGCAGAAACATATACTTATTTTTCTTTTTAAAATTTGTCATTTTATGGGAATCATGAAACTATTGAAAGGTCAGGAACTCAAAAAATCTTGTGGGATGTAAACTCTTTCAGTCCAATTAAGGGTTAACGAGGCATTTTATCCTCGTCTTCATTATCTGCCCTCGTCTGCGGCTCGGTCGAATAAATGTCTCGGATAAAATGGCTTCTTTATGCATTTTTTATACAATTTACTATTTATTTATTGATAAGCTGCATCCCATGGCTTTGCCCGCGTAAATATTTTCACCCGATTATGATGATGTGTTCAAACTAATAACTTGGTCCAATTTTGAGAAGCTAGGTATCAATAGATTCGCTTTCATCGCAAGAGTGTCGTAGGCTATTTTATTTCCCGACCTTATTAGAGCGGGTTTTAGTCTCGAGCTTATGTCTGGTTAATATATAATCTCCTCATGGTAAGCGCAACCTGCTCCTTTCGTTACTCTGAACTAATAAAATATTTTTTCTGCTGTACCGGATTAAACATTGTACAGTAAGGAAAATAAGATAATCCCGAACCCGGACAATCGTTGCACCTTATTATATTGCCTCAATGTATTTTATTCGAAAAATCTTATAGGTATTGAGACAAGTATATAACAATGTATTGTTACAAGGTAGAATAAAATGGAATGAATTGCTTATTGAACATATTCAGATTTTTTACAAAGACAGCGCAGAAAAGATAATGGGAAAATTGGATATTGAAAACATTACCATATAGGATTGTTTAAATTGAATTGGCTCCATTTCTCGATAGAAGTATAAGATTACCTTCTTTTATCTTATATTCTTACTCATTAAACTGTTTTTTTTTAAATTACGTCTTTTCCTTTTAGTATTTACACTATATTAGTCTGAAAGGTCTTAGTTAATCATTTAAGGCCTCTTAGGTTAGCACAAAATAATGATCAGTTTAGATTCGATATAGAGAAAAGCCGTAGTTTCTCAATAAGGTCTTTTTACGTAAGCATTTTGAAAAGGACTAGAGTAAAATGTGATTTTAGAAGATGTTTTGTTTAATGATTGCCGCTATTGCTATTTTGTTTAAGAAATTTTCATGTTAGGTCGAATGTGTGCAATTTTAAGTTTGACTGTTTTTTTTATAGAATATTAATTAATAAAATAATTCATCATCATCATCATCAGCCTATATCTGTCCACTGCTGGATACAGGCCTCTCCTAATGCATGCCACTGAGCTCAGTCGTCAGCTCTCCTCATCCATTTTCTTCCGGCAGCTTTTTGCAGGTCGTCACTCTACCTGGCCACAGGGCATCCTACACTACGTTTGCCTAAAAGTGGTCTTTATATATTGTCATTTTATTAATAATTTATATATATATATATTATTTAAATAACTATATATATATATATATATATATTTTTAGGTAGGTCCCATTTTTTAATCGTAATAGAATTTATAGTTTTAAAAAAAAAATAGGGTAGGTAGTTGTAAAAGTAGGTATTCATTTGGTTATGTCTTTTTATTGCCTCAGATTCATAAGATTTCTAATCCGATTTGGATGATTCTATTTTTATTCCAAATGGTAGATTTTCAGTGTAGTCTCTTATAAACTTTATAAAAATTACTACAGTAGCTATTATTTGAAAATCTTACATAAATAAATGCATAA
Source organism: Alsophila aescularia (assembly GCA_946251855.1). Classification (NCBI taxonomy): domain Eukaryota; kingdom Metazoa; phylum Arthropoda; class Insecta; order Lepidoptera; family Geometridae; genus Alsophila; species Alsophila aescularia. The sequence goes on along the minus strand of OX276378.1, from coordinate 4,917,446 downwards.
AAAAGCATTATTACCTCAATGTAAAAAGGGACAATTCACACCAATTACCTAACTCCAATCTAGGATACCATGTACTATTGGGCACTAGATTACGGATAAACATACATAGATACAAACATTACATCCATGACTCGAAAACAAGCATTTCTGCTCATCACACAAATGATTGCACCTTGCGGATTCGAACTCACAACTGTTTGATTTCATAGATTTTAGGCTCACTATAGCCACTAGACCAACTGGTCGTCACTTTTTTTTAATGTTTGTTTTCTCATATTTTCAGGATTTCTGAACCGAACTAAATTATTGGTTTTACTTGAAAGAATGGACCTCTAGTGTGGAACCGTATAAATTTCACCAAAATTGGTGTATAAACTTTTTACAAGCTTTTATTTAATGCATTTGGTTATTATGGTCGCGACAAGTTTGTGAGTCAACTTTGAACCATTTAACGACGTCCAATGAAGCTGAAGTTTTGCACACGGTTGTAGTTCTGATGACAATACTAAGTATATGATAGTAGGACTCTTTTGTTTAGCCTTTTGTCTTGTTTTATATATATATATATATATACATTTAGAAAGAATAAAATAAGACAGTTCAAAAGCTTGGTTTATATATCACCTAAGTCACCTAAGTTATAGTACATATACGCTATGACAACTGGGTCAAACTGCATGCAACGCAGCGCAGCGCAGCACATCTACGCACATCACATCTATCAACTTATGACGTTTTAATGTAGGGAATATAATGGGAAATGGCACACTAAACGCACGATGCTGTGCAGCGCTGCGCACCTACACGTGTCACCGCATATCAAGCCACGTAGAGACAAACCGAATGCGTTAACGCAGCAGGCGGTCTTGCATGGTCTGGCAACGTCACGCGCGTTTCGTGCCAGACCTTAAAAGCGTTTTTCACACCGTCTTAGCTCGTTACCTATCCTATTCGAATAGCTATTTATTTGATTAATGAGATCATCATCATCTCCATCATCATCATCATCATCATCATCATCATACCACTAGGTACATTAATAGTGGTAAAAATTTTATTTATCCTGTACAATAATTTGCAAGCTGCATATTTCTTATTGTTATTTCTTCATTATTGTCCATCATTGAACCAAGTAAAAACGTGGAACTCGTAATTGACGTTTTTTTCTTGTTCTCTGACTTCCCATTAAATTTAAAAGATAACAAAGTTATCAACATACCTTATTAGTCACTTCCGAGCACACTAACTGTCATTCATGTTTCACTTAACATTAACTTACATATCACTAACACTTATTTTACACGGCACATTTATTTTTAAACTTTATAAGTTTTGAAACCCACTGTCTCAGCATGAAATTATTTACACGGCACATTAACTTTAGAAACTTTCAAAGTTTTCTATTTTGCTGCCACAAACAGTTAGAATAATCACGAAAATTAAAGCAACTCGCTTGAACACGTCCTCAATTCCAAAAACTACTTTAAGAATAGGTTCCTAAAAGAACTATCACACTCCGTTCACTATCGTAAGTTTCTCAATTGAACTTTGGAAGCGTCACTGCAAGCGCGTACCCTGATAGCTACAAGTATACTGAAGCGCGGCAGATGTTAAACTCGCCACGCATGCGTCAAATCCTTGCTCTGCCTATACATTCTTACGTTCTGGAGTTTACAATGTTAACTTCTAAGATGTTGTTAGAATGTTTTGTAGTAGTCTTATTTTTTGGTGGAGCTTTATTAGTTAAAGATAAAATGTTAGGAATGCTAATCGAACTAGTCCGTTGTTGAGGTTGTTAACGTGGGTATAGACGTTCATTTTCCTATGTTTCAGAAGTCTAAGCAAATTATTTAAAGACTGCTGTACCCGCGGTGTTGCCCTTATGGTGTTTGGAATATATGTGTAATATTTTTTTTAATTATTATATTTATTCATTGTATTCAGTTTTTATTATTTATTTATTATATTATAATGCGCCCCTGTCTTTGCCGTATATTAATTCCTTAACATCCAAAGGTTGTTTGGAAGAGATCGCTTTTTAGCGATAAGACCGCCTTTGTCCCATATATTTTGTATGAATGTTTTAGTTATTTTTGTATTTTTGTTCTATGTGGTCTACAATAAAGAGTTATCTATCTATCTATCTATCTATCTATCTATCTATCTATCTATCTATCTATTTTTTCTGCGATATAGGGATCTTATGAGTTATTCCAGAACGAAACGTATCAATATACCAAACTACATCGAACTTCATTCAGACGTCAAATCATTTTTTATCGATTACTCGGCTTCTATTCGTCGGATACCAAGTACACCAGTTATTAAGTCAAACTCTAAGCTATCCAACTGTGGAAACCACATTGCAATCGGTCCGGTAGTTTTAACATGACGCGCGAACGAACATATTAACAGACAATCAGATAAACAGACAATCAGACAGACACGAGTAGCTTATTTTAAGTTCCGTAGACCTTTTTTTAAATTATCTTCATTGTACAGTTTTTTTGGTAATTACTGCTTTATTATAAGTTTAAATATATTATAAAATAAGTTTTTGTGTTTAATTGATAACGGATCTAAAGGACCATGCAGACGACGTTATTCTCACGCGCTGCTAAAGCGCTTAGTAAACGTGCCGCAACCGTGAAACTCGAAGGGGTTCCATCATTTGATTTTTGAATTCCTTAGACTACCAATCGCAGCCCACCTTTGCAGATGTTAGTTATTCAGCCACGCATGTTGGCTACAAACGCGAAATTGCAAGATGCGGTGGGCGTTTTGAGTGTCATGTGGATTATTTGATCACGCACGTGTCTAGCCCTTATTCGTAATATTTCACGCTGCGGAGAATTAATTGCTTATATAATTTTTAAGAGATGGAACCAAAAGACAAGTCCTCTTTCCTGAAAACACGCAATGGGAAGGCCCGCACGCGGGTTTCGTCCCACATCGCTGCCCCGCGTTCTTATAGCACGCTTCATAATAAACACCTATATGAAAAGGTGCATTGCGGGAGGCATTAGCCCGCATGCACGTGCAAATCCGTATGACACTAAAAACGCCCTAAACGAATGTTTGTTTCGATGAAATCGCCCTGATAAAATACAGCGCGTTAAAAGCGCGACGTAAAAATACATCGTCTGCATAATCACATTAAGTTTTTAAAAAATACTGGCTATTTTAAAAAGCAATGTCTGCGTTCTTTGAGCTTAGACAGACAAATAAAGACATTATAGTAATATATTGTGACTTATGTTTGAACCGTCCTAGATCTATTTATTATCTACTAGCTGTACTAGCCCGCGGCTTCGCCCGCTTGGTCATTACTCGATGTACTATTCCAAGACCTAAAACACCAATATACCAACATTTGATCAAAATTTCTTCAACCGTCAAAAAGTTTTTATCAATTGCTCGGCTTCTACTGATTGGATTGAGTTTATAAGTCAAACCCTAAGCTATCCAACAGTGAAAACCGCATCGCAATCGGTTCAGCAGTTTTTATGTGATGCGCGAACAAATATACAGACAAACAGACAGACACGAATTTAAAAATGTTATATTCTTGTTCAGTTGCTTAGTTTAGTACCATATACGTTTTTTTTTTATATATCTTCTTTGTACAGACTTTTTCGTTCCCATTGTTTTATTATAAGTATAGATGACACAGTCCACATAAGATACATTTTGTTTTATGGACAATGTCCAATGATTTTTCTTTTAAACCCCTGAACGCGAAAAGAGAGCGGTGTTATAAGTTTAGGGTGTATATGTATGTATCTGTGTATCTGTATGTAGTATTGTGGCTCCCAAACGAATGGATTTATTTTGATGCATTTTTTTTCTGTTTGAAAGCTGATGTGATTGAGATGGTTTTAAACTACAATGGGGAAAGAGGGAGTTGGGATTGTAGCTCCTAAACGAATGGACTGATTTTGATGCGTTTTTTTATGTTTTATATGGGAGTTTTGGGGGTTACATAAATTATTAATATGTGCTTGTTGTAGATTGTAGGGGATGGCCTCTTCTACATGTATTGTCTCCGCCTGGGGAAGTATTATATATTTTCCAGATATTCAGCCGATAAGCAGTAGTGTGCAGACATAACTGTGTTCAGATTTGAAGGGCGCTGTTTCAAGATTTTACAATCCGAAGTTCTGAGTAGCTCTGTAGGCATTTAATGGACGATGACCCGTCGTGTCTGTGACAGTATACAGCTCTGAGTAGCTCTGTAGGATTTTAATGGGCGGTTACTCGTCGTGTCTGTGACAGTGTACAGATCTGAGTAGCTGTGTAGGCGTTTAATGGGCGATGACCCGTCGTGTCTGTGAGAGTGTACAGTTCCGAGTAGCTCTATAGGTATTTAATGGGCGGTGACCCGTCGTGTCTGTGAGAGTAATACCTTTTGAAAATTCAGGGCATTAATTACATAATTAGTTACCAAGTAAAACATGTTTTAATATAGTGTTAGTTTTCTGTGTAAAAATCCACACCAATATATAAGTGAAAACGTTTGTTTGTTTATTTATTTGTTTGGGGAGTTTTAACGCGATAACGGCTGCACCGATTTTGATTGATGAAATTTGGAATGGAGATAGGTTATACCCTGGAATAAAACATAGGATACTTTTTATCCACGAAAATGTTAAGTTTCCACGGGAAAACTGGAAAATCTTGATTACTCGCTGTAAAGAACGGTTGCCATGGAAACGAAATAACAAGTCTGTGAAAGAACATCAAGAGCGTTGGTGCTATACTTACTTTTGCTTTGGTTTTTAATATCCTAGAAGAACATAGGGTGCTTTTATTTTCGCGACAAACTGTAGTCCGTGCAGACGAAGTCACGGGCGACCGAAAAGTACATAGTAAAGTAACTTAATATCGATTTCAATCATTGTTCTACACCATTAATATAGCATGGTCATTATTGTATGTTACTAGTGACTTTGATTGATTACTATTACATCAATTTTCAGAATTAGGCTAATTAGTGTGCTGAAACCTATTGTTATTGCTTCTCAACTTTATAAACCCAAGGCGCTACCATATTTCTAACAGCTATTTATGCCACCTACGTATATGTTAGATATATTATCTAGATGCGCCCGTGGCATCGCCCGCGTGTTTTTTTCAAAGATCCTATTTGTTATTCCAAAATAAAAAGCAACAATATACCAATTATCATAAAATTTCATTCATTCGATCTTCTCACCTGATTGAAATATCATGTACACCAGTTTTTAAGGCTTAATCTAACCTATTCAAAAATCGGTGCAATAGTTGTTACGTTGCGCGAACAGACAGATAGACACCATTCTAAACCATCATCCTAATATTAAAATGGTTATATTCTTGTTAAGTATCTCTATTTAAGTAACCTAAACCATATTTTATAAATTCAAACAACTGCAGATAACTTCAATAACTTTCCTTTTATTTAACACACTTTATTATAATTATACATTAATTTCTCTAGACTACTCTTCACTTCGAAGACTTCCACTTGAATGGCCCAGATTCACTGCCTGACCGACTCACTTCTATTTTCCCCTACCCAAGTTTTCCCCCCAATATTCCAACCGCGTTGGCCTTCTCGGATTGGTTTATTCAACTAAGCTGCCATTAGTGATTTTTTACAGCCAAGCACGTGCTAGTGTCAGTGTTGCTATCTTTTAAATACTTACAGAAATATTGAATAAAATGTTGATACAATAAAAACCTTTCAGAAATCGATTAAAAATGATGACACATATTTTTAAACAATCATTTTTGCACTGACTTTTTGTTACCAATAATGTATTATATATTTAAACGGGACTTAATTGCGCTGAAAACTTAATATTTATTTACCTCGACGTTTCGATCAAGTTGCATTGATCGTGGTCACGAGAAGACTGATGTAGCGGTTGTCAGCGTCGAGAAGGCCGAGCGTTGTCTCCAACTACCCGCATTTGGTTTTATAAAAATTCAGAATTGTCACGACACACGACACTAACGACATCTGTTCGAATCGCGAAAGTTTAAAAGTTACAATAATGTATTATTTGCTCAAAAAAACAATGTATTTTTCTTGATTAACCACTAATAAATAACCCGTGGCACAACTCTATTGGCACGAATTTATGTTTATTATGGGTATGGATATTTTAGTGAGTTTAGTGTGTGCATTTAATTTTATTGTTTGATATTAATAAAATTGAATACAATAAAATACGAAATATACAATTAACATTAATTAATTGGTCCGGCATAATAAAAACTAGGCTCAGCCCTTTTTATCCCCCGGGTGCTGTGACCTCTCCTTATATGTCACACCCCTAGACAAACTATTAATTTAAATAAAATAATGTTTATTATGTCGCGGCGATGTAACACCATGATATATTTTTATATCATGAAATTATCGTTGACATCATAAAATGGTTTGGCCAGATCAATGAATGATCATCGTTTGACGATATGAACAGCTAAAAGCATGTCAACTTCATGATAATGTTCAAACATTACTGATGATATCATAAAATAGTTATATTATTCACCGCTAGAGGCGCTAGGCGGAAGCCTGATTTGGCCGTGATAGGTTAGAAGGCGAAGGAGCGAAGTGTAGCCAGCTCCCGACTTTTTTGTTTTTTTCAAACGTGGATAGAAATATCATAAAACATTGATGTTTTAGTATGGTATGGAGTATTGATATGGTCAGTTTTAGCTGGCCGTTTCATGAAATAGAACCATGTCATGAAATGATCAATTCTATGATAGTGCCACACATATGGGTACAAAGCCAGCAAGCTGTAAATTAAGAAAACTACAGCCCGACTAAAGGTACAAAAATAGCCGTTGACACTCTTGCAAAAAAGACGAATTGACAATTTCAAAATCGACCAAGTTTTTAGTTTGAACACCCTTCCTTCCTTTGCTTCGCTGTAGTCGGGTGAAAAAATAGCCTACAATACTCTATAAATGAAGTCAAATCGAATTATACCTCGTTTGTCAAAATAGGACTAATAGGGGCGACGCTATGGTGGAACATGCACATTTAAACATACATAAATAGACTGTGAAGTTTATTAACCTTCTTTGCTTCGCCGTACTCAGGTAAACAGTACCGTAAGATTGGTGTTGACTCACTGACAAATAATGCAGAGATTAAACCTGTGGACCTAGAGATCTGAAGAAAAAAAATTCCTTGAGTTCCAAGGTGCAAAAAAGAGGGATTTTTAAAATTGATTCCTTATGGGGTTAACGAAGGTGGCAATTAAGTTTGCACTCGGGCCAAGTGCAGGACGCAGCGCAGCTAGTTAACGATGAAATACCAACTTAGAACAGGCGTTTATGTTAAGAACGCAAAGCTCACCTTCAAAACATACTTACATAGACCGGTTTAAAAAAGACGGAGTTCAAACCACCAAATCGAAAGTGAAGCACCCAAGATATGGCTCACGCATACACATAAAGCATGTTATGCCTATCGACCGCCGTTAATTCTGTCAAGTTCTCACGAAAAACAAAAAACAGAGCAATCTTTTGTGATGAAATTGTGTCAACTACAAAACATGACAAAATATCCACTCACGCACACATACGCAGGTGCCATTTGCTTTGCTTCACTTTTGATTTGGCGGTGTGGACTCCGTCATAAACTCAAAAGGACAAAAAGTTACCCTTATAGAATTATTTTGTTGTCCGTCCGTCTGTCTATATGTCTGTTTGTCTGTCTGTCTGTCTGTCTGTCTGTATGTCTGTCTGTCTGTCTGTCTGTCTGTATGTCTGTATGTCTGTCTGTCTGTCTGTCTGTCTGTCTGTCTGTCATTCAAGACCCTCAGGAACGCGTGGAGGTTATTTATTCTGTGGTGGAGGTAGGAAGTAGTTTTTTTTATGAAATAAAAGCCAAGCCAAGCCAAGCCCAAAAGATAAGGCTGTTTATGACGCATATTTTGACACTCGCAAAGGAATAGGGTAGGTACTTCCCGTTGACCTTGAATCATGAAATTTGTTAAGAAGCAATGTTTTGTAGCACAAGTAAAAGAAAAACCCTAAATTAGTAGTTACATCACCAAAAAAAAAAAAAGATCACTATTTTAAACTTATTTGCAGTCCGTAAACTTATTTACTCGTATGACTAAGCGAGACAAAAATAAGAAAAATAATCTTAATATATTATACAAAATGTCAAATTGCTTAATTAAACTTTATCACAACTTAACTCATAACTAGCTTAAAAGCTAAAAAAACACGCCTGCCTTACCAAAAATGAGTTTTTGCCAATAAATTATATATTGTTGGAATGTGCTTTTCAAGGCCTTCAATTCGATATCCATATTGTAAAATACGAAGTTTTTTTTTCAATTTTGAATACTGCCGTCGTATTGAAATTTAAAATATACTCGGGGGGATGTAAGGATTCTAACGATACCCCATACATCTAAATCTGTCGAGGCATTTACAAGTTATGGTGGAATAAACTCACATACATACAAACATACATAAATGCTAAAAACATTACACTCCTTTTTTTTTGAGCAGTCGTGTAAAAACTAAATAAAACTAACGATTACAAATCAATTTTCAAGTTACGAAGCTAATCGATGGTGTCAGAAGTGAGATCCAATGTCGCTCCAAGGATCTGGGTGCGAGTGTATGGGGCAGCGCCGGATGTTGTGCTCAATAGTCTGGTCTTCCTAGGCCAAACTCGCAGAATCTGTCCAACCCCACTTGTGCCGAAAGTAGTTGCAGTGCCCGTGTTCTATTCTTAGCCTACTATGGCAACACCATAGCTACCAGTTGTTAAACTGATCACGATCTATTCGATGTATGGGAACAACAGTTTTCCAAAGGTAAAGTTAAGTTTGTACGGAACCCTCGGCGCTCGAGTTCAACTCACACTCGGCCGGTTTTATTAAACCTTCTTGCTTTCAAATTTACCTCTCAAATTAAACTCACTAAGCTTATCACGTTTTCCAGAATAAATTCAAGCTTCAATTTTCTAAAACAATGAACCATTTTCATATGGGTACGAAAAACGATCCCCGACGTGTTCTCCCTCCTCCTAACAATGGGAGTCGTAACTCAGCTCGAGTTTATTCATTCAGTTCATTCAATGAGGCATGCCAATTTATTATATTTCATCACACGTACGAATGAACTGACCAAAGTAACGTTAAGCTAAAACATATTATACACACGTATTTTCAAAGTTATTCACACAAATCATGACCTACTTCGTTTAACATGACATAAGTTCAAAAACTAAAGTCTGGGTAAAATAAAATAGCTTATGACACGATGACAACGAATAAATTAATACCTCGTTTGTAAAAATCGAACCAAGTTTTTAGTTTGAACACATAACCCTTCCTTTGCTCCGCCGTAGTTAGATAAAAAAAAACTACAACACTACCAAAACATTAACAAAACAAACAGACAACAATTAACATTAGTTAAATTAACATTAATAAATAAAGACGAATCGATTGATACCTCGTTTGTCAAAATCGGACCAATAGGGGCGACGGTATGCTGGAACATCCACATACCACACACACATCCACATAGATACATAATATCTATCCTATTCTATACTTGTAATACTCGTAAAACTGTAACGGGTCCAATTCTGTACATTGAAGATATTTTGAAATTTTCTTTTGGAAAATACAGTTTTGGTTTCAATTTCGAATATAGAGTACCATATTCGAAATTGAAACCATAACTGTATTTTTTTAAATTTTTGTCTGTCTGTTTGTCAGTCTGTCTGTCTGTATCTTGGCTTGGCATCACGCCGAAACTACTGAATGAATTTAAATGAAACTTGGTATGATTTAAGTTCATACTACGAGGTAGGACATAGGATACTTTTAATCCCGAAAAATTTAAGTTGAAAGTTATTTTAAAGAACACGTATCACGCTGAAACTACTAGACAGATTTTGTTGAAACTTGGCACAGTCATAGTTATAATGGGTAAAAATTGAGAATAATTTTTATCCCGAAAAAATAAAGAGTTCCTGCGGGATAATGTTCCAAATTCTGTAAATTTAAGATATTTTGTAATTTTTTTTGGAGGCCGTTCTATACATTACAATACTAAAGCCAAAACTGTATTTTTGTAATTTTTGTCTGTCTGTCTGTCTGTCTGTCCGTCTGTCTGTCTGTACCTTGGCAGCGCATCACGCCGAAAATACACACTGATTCAAATGAAATTTGATATGATTTGAGTTCATACTTCGAGGTAGGACATTGGATACTTTTCATCCCGAAAAAATAAACAGTTCCTGCAGGATAGGGGTGGAAAATTATTTAAAAGAACACGTAGCACGCTGAAACTATTGGACGGATGTTGATCAACTTGGCACAGACATAGTTTATAAGATAGGTGAAAATTATGGATACATTTTGTCCCGAAAAAATAAAGGGTTCCTGCGCGATTTGGGTCCAAATTCTGTACTTTAAAGATATTGTGTTTTTTTTAGAGGTTACTCTTCTAAAGCAAAGCCGCGGGCAATGTAATATAAGTGTGATGTCATAGAATCTAGGGAACTGAATTTTCCCCACTTCTAGTGGGCGCACCCATTTGAAACTTTGCAAATGTCTGTAATTCCGAAGACAATACAATAATATGGTACCACCGAAATAGTCTGATGATCGAGCTGGAAAGTGAGTGATGGAAAACTTGATTTGCTACAAAGTTAAACCCTTCGAGTTTGTGCTCATTAGATGTGTCTTAACGAGTCCTATCCGTTATGACAAGCGTGATTTTCGTTTTAAACTAAATTTATCTCATATTTTTGTGACTCGTCTCGGCGTTTGACACACCTACCGAAAATGAGCTGTCAGACTGAGGCTGGGCCCTTTTTGACCATGCAGACACGTAACGTGACGTGTTACGATATCTTCCTGGAATCGTTCGGCAATTATCGCAGTGACGTCACACGTTTTCTGCAAGGAATTTCGTGTGGCATTGCGAAAAAGTGCTCTGGAGTATCTGCTCTAACATAGAATTATAGATAAACTACAGTAAACTTAATAATTTTATGACAATTTTAAATGTATTTAACTAGAGTTCTAATGTTAGTGCTCTGCAGCCTCTGGGGTGCGATTTTTGAGTGTCACCGGTGATTTCGAAATCAGCTTTTCTCAAAAGTATACCACTTTTGAGAAAAGCTGATTTCTGAAATAACCAGCAATAATTCACCAATGCACCTGACTACAATCCACTGCAGAACATGGGCCTCCCCGATGATAGGGGCGATTTATCACCACGTTTGGAGGCAGTGCGGTGACCGCAGTACATATTGATACTTACAGAAAAATACTGCTGCCCATTTCCTGAATTCCCTATGCACTCACAGCACCGACGGGGGTTAGAAGGAGTGCACCTATTATGAAGCTGCCCACATGGCATTATTTTGTAAATTGTGACATAAATATGATTCTACGTTTCTACAAAGTATCTACTATTAAAATTAAAAATCAAATGATGTTTTATTTTTTTATTGTAATTTCAAACAATCAATGCACAAAGAGATTGCAGATAGGTAAGTCACTGACTCTTGGTCTTCCACACACAGGGACGCATCATAGAGGCTAAAATCAACTCGTATAGAACATCAGTCCTCAGATTACCTATAGATTCCCAACAACCCCTTCTAAAACAACCACCACTGGATGTGGTAAACATTCTTTTTAATGTTATGAAGCATAACAACTTTATTTACATATGCATTTTTCTCAATTAGAGCACTCCGGAACTGTCCTTGACAATATTGTATTGCATGGGCACTTTTGAAGACATACTTTTTCTTCGGAATTACTTTATGGCACAAGAATTGGCACTTGTTACCAAGGCTTTATAATTATCCACTCATCTGAAAAATAATAAATGAATAGTTAAATAAGTAGGTACATGTGCTAGACCTCAGTTGTTACACCTGATACCCCTGTATTGTGGGTATCTACCTACTGATACCACCTAACTTAGTAAAAAAGAAGATACCTACCTAGGTAAGTATTTATGGTAATCTGTGTCTACAGGTAAGAAACAACTGGGTGTTGGCTGCTAGTGCTAGGTAATAGGAGAAGACAATAAAACTTTGACTTACCTTTGTTTCTAAAGAGAAAGGAAGCCGCTTGTCCTATTATCACGGAAAAAAAGCCTCACATCCTAGATTTGAGAGGCAATGTCTTAGCGGACATTGAGGAATGCCTCTTCATGCAAAGCATAACTTTAGTCCCAGTATCTTCATCTGACGAGTCATCTTTAGTATTGCTTTTAGGCTTGCTGCTAGTATTATCTCATTCGTTGTTCGTATTTTAGGAAAAACAACACACGAAAAGTAGGTGAATATAAAAAACTATGAACGAAATTGCAAAAATATCACCGGGTGATTTCAAAACGAGTGGGGGGAGGCACTCGTCAACGAGTGGGGGGAGACACTCGTAAACGAGTGGGGGGAGACACTCGTAAACGAAATCATACGTATGATATTTTTTATCACCCTGTAAAATTCTAAAATACGACTTTTGGGAAATCGGTGACTTTTTATCATTTCGGTGATATTTAATCACTTTGTGATACTCAAAAATCGCACCCCTGATGCATAGTTGCTCTGAGTTCCTTAGTGCGGGATTACTACTTAAATTCATATGGAGCAAGCGTAAATTATAGTGTTTAAAAATAGCTATACACATTCTTTTTTAACTTTTGAATGTTTATAGGAAAGGTTGAGTCTACAATAATATACTTAAAAAATATTCACGTACTATTTTAGTTCCGGGTTAAAACCTTACTTTTCTGGGCTAATAGAAGAATTCGTGATTCCATAATTAAAAAAGTTAGACTGGTCAAAATAAAAACAAAACGATATTAATATTGCCGAAGAGTCGACTCTCTCTGCGTCCACTTTATGACGTCCTTTTTATTCTTATTACAGTGGACAGAAACGCACAAAATTTGTTTAAAATCATGCTTATTTTTGTCGAAATCCAGAGCATCATGAATTTGTAGGAGTTCGATGGTAAGAGGTTATGGTAGGGGGATGTTAAAAAAAATTACACCTAAACTGTTAGTACTCTTAGATTTATTCAGCGTCAGGCTCGACATTTAGATATATAGATAGATAGATAGATAGATAGATGAACTCTTTATTGAAACACCACATTATAGAAAAAAACAATTAAAGCCATGTCTATGTGTATGTAATTAATAAGGTTAGGTTAGGTTAAGCTATATGTAAAGACTATAGGTATGGTATAGGTATTTAGAAAGCATTACGGATATAAAAGCTCTCTACAATGCTTTGTTAGAAGCAAACTGGAGAGTAGCTCTATAATTTGGAATCCTTACGAGACCAAGTACATATAGCAAAATACAGCTAATCTTTATTCGGTAGCTATACCAGCCAGTCTCAAAGCGATTACTTTATAACCGAAATCGCTCGCACAGTCATAACGGTCCTTGACTGTAGGACTAGAAATAATATGGTTACCAGAGGCGGCGCTCCTTAAGACGTTAAGGAGCGCTGGTGCAGTGCACACCCACATTTTTTCTTAATAAAAATGAGCTTTTCTTATCTGCAGGTCCTTATATATTTTTCATAAGTTATCAGGCATTGATTATTATTTGATTAAAAGTATCCTTTGATTTTGTAGGGTACTATACACTCAAAGGATTCTTTTTATCACTATCAAAGCAGGCAAAACCATGGAGTGCAACTAATTGAAGTTAAATATTTAAACACCAACATGAACAAGCCAAAAGCTAAGGCATCGGAGGAAGTCCAAAAGGAAAAATACCTATTTTGAAATAATTAACGCCATAGATAGATAGATAGATAGATAATACTTTAATGTACACCAGTTTTCAAAAATTTACAATATAAAGAAACAATCTTATAACTAAAGTACAACGGGTGGACTTATCGCTAAAAGCGATCTCTTCCAGTCAATCTTTGGATGGAAAGAAATAATGGAGTGAGAGAGGATGGCGGTGTTAAACAAAAAAAAAAATATATATATATATATATATATATATATATATAAATATATTGAAATAGTAATAATTATGAAATAATTAATAAAAATAAATAAACATATACATACATGCCATTAAATACAAATACACATAAACGGCAATAGACACTATTCCTATCTTAATCAGTCGCAAAGCTAGGAAGCGCCAACGTATATCTTTTACTCCAAGAGTAAAGTCGGATTAGTTAACTCGTTCCTTACTCCGAGTTTAATAATACCGAAAATGGTTAGTGCGGGCTTCATACTTCATACTAACATTACACGTGCTTAGGTTTTTTTTTTGTGTAAATTTATGTTTCGGTGACTTGGCTGCAAAATATTGTTTTTTTTTCTACTTATTTAAATGTTTATTAAGTTTTATTATATGCTGGCTGTGCACGCGGCTTTGCCCGCGTGTCATTTCATTCAAAAGTAGCCCACACGTGTTATTCCAGGACCAAAAGTACCTACAAAGTACAATATACTACAATTCTTCAAAACTCGTTCAGATGTCAAATAGTTTTTTATCGATTGCTCGGCATCATTCATCGGAATAAGGCACTGCCTTGCGTTTTTATAACGCATATTCTGTGAAGTACCGAGTGTCATAGAAGTGCACATATTGCGGTGAAATAAACGCATATAATAAAATATTAAATGAACGGTAGAATATATGCACCGGGTTCCACTGAAAGGCAGTGCGCTCGAGACCTAATATACCAAGTACCCCAGTTTTTAAATCAAACCTTAATTATCTTCTTTGTACATACTTTTTTGTTCTTATTGCTTTATTATAAGTACATATACTACGCTTTCTAGTGTAGAGGTCCTACAATAAAAATACTTACGCCCGTGTTAAGGAAGTAGAATACTCCGTTGTGCTATACTCTAATAAATACCCGTTTTAAGCTCTTTATGCGCGATGCCTTGAGAATCTATCTGTGTTGCACTGAAGTAGCGTAGTGTGGAGTATATTTTCAAAATACGCCTCGTGAAATCTTAAATTAATTTAATTGAAAGTATACCCGATCTCAGCTCGGCCTATGACTTGCGTTTCTCGCCCTCATGCACGGCTGTGACAGTTCTGTTAGTACAAAATATGAAACAGTACAGCAGTTTGGTTACCAATAAAAACAGCTGCGCAAGAGGGTGCTTTTTTGTGAGGGATTATAAATTAAAAATGATAATTTATTTCTTTTTTAGACATGCACTTCAGGTAAAACTAACTTTACAAAGTAAAAAAAAAACATATTTAATTGACAGAATTCTTTTCTGTTTTTTGAGTTCTTTCTATATTATCCGGATCGGAATTATTGTGACCTATTTTGTTGTAACGATTTGACGGTTTACTTTAGGAAATGACAGGAGCCTTAAAAATATCAAGGAAAATGTAAAAATAACGCTTAAGATACGTAAATGCTTAAAAATATGGAGCAAAACATTTAAAGAAGCACGTCATTTCGATCCACGTCCCTCTGGGTTAGAAGGCTGACATGCTCCCACTGCACCACATAGCTTCGTGGTGGGAAGGTCTTTTTATAATACTGTTTTAATGTTTTATTTTTATTACATTCAAATTAACCCAATTTTGAACACCTATCCCGCAGGAACCCTATATTTTTTCGGGATAAAAAGTATCCGTAATTTTAATACATAATATGAACACTGACTGTGCCAAGTTGCATCAAAATTTGTCTAGTAGTTTCAGCGTGATGCGTGTTCAAAGAGACAGACAGAGAAAAGACCGACAAAAAAAAACCTTTTTGCACTCCATATCAATTTTAAAAAGTATCCCAATTATAATTTTCACAAAGTATTTAATGTACAGATTTGGCCCAGTTACAGTTTAATAATAGTACAGAATAGATGAAAACCGCATCAAAATCCGCTGCGTGGTTTTTAGTGAAGTTAGCGTATATACAGACAGACGCGTAAAGCGACTTTGTTTTATACTATGTAGAGAATATACAATAAGATTCGAACACTAAATTGTATTCCATAATAAAAAAAAACTATATAAAAACACATAATTTAAAAACTTAAATAAAGTAATACAATGGGTAGTCTTATAGCCTAAAGCGGTCTTCCAGACAACCTTTGGATGTACAGTATCAGAAGAAGCAGAAAAAGACGGTGGTGTACAATACAGAATAATTATTAACTACCTTAAATTATATACATATTACAAACCAGAAAAAAACACTACATACTACATAAAATAAATATATGTAAGAAAACTAAAAAATATATAACAGACTGCTTTTCCTAAGCTTTTCGTAATTAGCCTGAAACACAAGCTAACTGTTACCAACTGTTGAAGATAACACTGTCGCCAACATACTAACCCCAAACTTTTGGGATGTCATTCATCTGATCTAAGCCCTTCCATAATAAACATATCCTTCGAGAATCCGCACAACCACAGAATAAATAATAGTAAAGTTGAGCCCAACTAACCTAGATATATGAGGGAATAGATACCGCATAAGTTCATAAAAAATATTGCTTTGCTTGTCGTAGTACCTACTCGGAGTGCTAGCCTCTGGTGACAGAGTTTATCAAGCCAAAATGGCTTAATGACTGCTATTATGAACCTAGATCATGATTATAATGGTTATTTCAGTACCTAAAGTATCTATAAGTATCTATATGCCAAATATCCGCACAATCTGCCCAACAGTTTCAGCGTGAAGAAGTAACAAACACACATACACTCAAAAGTAACTAGCAACTGAAAAAACTGTACAATGCACTTGTAGGCGCAATGGTTTTGGTACTGAGTTTTTTTTCTCAAATCTTATTTATAGGCAAGAGATAAGACCTCTAAACCCATTACTTTCCTATACTTTTTTGGGCAAAAGTATAGGAGGAAAGGGAAGGTACACTTATAGGAATTACAGAATTGTAGGCCATAGCTTGAAGTTCGAGGGCTTCCCAGGTCCAGAAGTAGGAGCGGTTCATCGCGCACTCCTGATGGTCAGACAGGTTTAAGCTCTTTACAGTCGTTGTCCAAATTTTAGTTTTTTGCACTTAAAGGTTCTTACTTTTTAGGTTATGCACACGCTATGGTCAGATCACAGGTTTAGAGGTCTTATCTCTTACATTGAAAGGATTTCTATTAAACCTCATGCAATCGTTTCAGCGGTAAACAAAAGCGATGTCCGAGGCCAGGCACAAAAAACTATCGTATCTTAAATATGGCACGTCTGCTTAAATATGGCAACCAACGATGACTGGATTAAGGAAAGGAGAGGGATGGTACGTTTGGTTGCAGAGAGCTAAACAAAACAAATTCGAAAAATATTGGTGTATACAGCGCTTATCTTCAAGAATTCACCCGCATTGATGATCAATCTGCGTTATCTATTCCCCCTTTATCTGAGACAAAAGCTCGTAAGCTTCTTACTTTACAGACACTTCCTTCAGTTCACGAAGGTTTAGTGAACCGATAGACTCTAAAAACTCTTTGTTTTATCCGCCGTTTTAACATAATTATAGGCGGACTTGAAAACAGAGGACAGATCAGATAACAATGTCTTTGGTATAATGCGAGCATCTAAGGGACCTAACAGTGGGATGTGGGCTGGATATGCGGACGCTTTCCGTCCATCGCGAATGAATTTGATTGTCGTTGACCCTTGTCTCTCCGCGACCGCCTCGCACTGAATATGTTCTATATATATATAGGCTTGAGGATATAGGTGTGTGAAGTGAAGAGTAATAATAATGGGCGTGAGTTTTAGTAGTACAGTTTTAATAGAATTTGTATTTTGGGGCAAAGCACTTTCCACCTCCTAAATTGTCGTACAATGGCGTGTTAATCAGGGTCAATCGCTTGAAAAAAAAAAAACTACGCTTACCTAACGCTTTTATAATCTATGCTTAAACATTTCACTTTTTTAAAGACGGAGAAGTGACAAGACTCATTTTGAATAAGAGCCTTTTCTATTTGACATAGTTTCGGCGCAAAAAACCGCCGGTGAAGGTGCTTTATAAATTGGAAGTTATTGAAAAATTTTGAAAAACGAAGACGTATAAGATAAAACAAATTAATGTAACTGCTAGCAACGCCCTGCGGTTTCAACCGCGGTGATGATTATGTTGAAAGTAGTATTGTGTGTGTTATTCCAGGACCTAAATTATGTACATACCAAATTTCATCACAATCCGTTGAATCCTTTTAGCGCGAAGACCGGGCAAACATACACATCACACACTCATTCATTCACAAATGTTCACATCTATCTATATCCATACTATCAATACTTGAGTTATTGACTCAAGTATTGAAATTTTACCCAGAAGACAGGAGAAACCAAAAAAGACTTATCTGAATTGGTAATGAAAATTGGCGAGAAGATCAATACGCCAATTCAACCATTTGAGATTAAGGACGTATTTCGGCCAAAATCCAAAGCTGAAAATAAGCCCATTATTGTTGAACTTACTTCAGTGATAAAAAAAGAAGAGTTCCTGAACTCCCTTAAAAAAATTTGAGTCTTCCTCGTTTGGTGTCAAGGGGCCAAATACTAGAGTTTTTATTTCGGAAACATTATCATTTTTTCGGAACTCTTAGTCTGCGCAGTACAGTGCTAAGTATACCTCAATTGTCAAACAAGCTCATTATTGTAAAAAAAACATCAGATGTGCATGTTAACATGACGCGTGGCACGGTAAATTTAATGTTACTAATTGTCGCGAGTCATGTTATCGTGGAATATCTATATTTTTTTTGATTGTGTTGATTGTTTTTGTTTGTTTGTTTGCAATAAATACATTTTATTATTATTATTATTATTAACTACAAAAAACAAGCAGCTGTTTACTCGTGCTCGTGACTACGCGAAGACAAATTCATAAAAGTACTGCTGGACGGCCCATGGATATGTATACCTACGCAGGGAGGATGGCCAGCCGGCTATTCGCATTACCAGCGACGGTGATCTTCAGCGTCTCAATTGTGACAAAAGACTAGTGAATAATCAAGTTATTTTTGAATTTATATTTAAGTTAAGCTTAACTTCTGTATTTATAGCCTTTATTGGCCTATTGCCAAGAAGCGAACAAAATTTTTCTCATCTTACACAATCACACATATCTCTGCACTTTGAACTTTTTGTCTTGCTAAAATTATCACAAAGTACTCACATACATACACACCCACTGAACACAACATTTCAAATGCTTACTGATATAACATTACAATTAAATAATCTTGTACGGATATGCGGTAAATTTCGAGTGTACATACAAACTGTATATACCAAAATCAGCTCAATGATCTTAATTAGACTGGATTATGGATAGTTCGCTTAACAATATATCCTCTGAACTGGATAATCTGAGTATTACAAGATCTTTCATATGTGATCCTGAGTCTTGTTTATCTCACTTAAACTATAAATCTGATAGTACTTCAATATTAACACTAAATATACGAAGCGTTTATAAAAACATTGATCAATTCCAAATACTTTTAGTCAGATGTAATTTAGAGCCTCAATTTATTATTTTGACGGAGTG
This sequence comes from Alsophila aescularia, assembly GCA_946251855.1. Taxonomy (NCBI): domain Eukaryota; kingdom Metazoa; phylum Arthropoda; class Insecta; order Lepidoptera; family Geometridae; genus Alsophila; species Alsophila aescularia. Next base: position 4,897,914 of record OX276378.1, on the reverse strand, counting down.
TTGGTTGGAAGCTCATAAAACTCCCCCATTTATGCCTAATTACAATACATATTTTACAGCTAATACCAAAAATCAAAACGATGGAATAGTAACTTATGTTGGGGAAGGAGTAAATTGTATTGTTGAGGAACCTGCTATGATTCATGCAACTTGCTTAATAATTAAATACAATGACTCTGCTATTATATCGATCTATAGATCACCTTCTATACGAGTAGCTAGTAATTTTCTTAATTCACTAGAAGAAGTAGTTAACGGTCTCAACTCCTACAAAAACGTGTTTATTATTGGTGACTTAAATATAGATATTAAACCTATTAACAAAGATTCAAATAGCTCACATTATCTTGATCTTATTTATGGTCTAGGGTTCCTACCTGCTCATACCTTACCTACCAGAGACAGGAACTTTCTCGATCATATATTTATTAAATCAAATTGTACGGGTACATGCCTAATTCTTTTTTTTTATGTAATGACTTACCACGGGATTGTGGTGCCTCATTAAAATTACAATCTAGCCTTAAGACTAATAAGTAATTTTACTTTAACCTAAGCTGCTAAGTAGAGTATAAACTAAGAATGTGTCCAATAACACTTTTCTTAATGTCACTATTTAAGGGGAAGTCACTTTGTTCTTGTGTTTATTTGATTTGCACTAATTGATACTACATTGTCATTATCATATCACTAAACTAACTCAAATGGTTTTGTCCGTTTGAGTCTTCTCACGATGCCCGTGTTGTTGAGGAGCTGGATAGCCTTGACGTTCACATGATGATGAAGCCTTCGTTCGTGAGCTTCGGCAACTTTTTTGATAACCTTAGTAACGAGATCCACCTTCAGGTCTCGATGGAGGTCGTTACTTCTGATGTACCACGGTGCATTAACGATGCCTCTGAGTACTTTATTTTGGAAACGTAGAATGATCTGTATATTAGTGGATTTGGTACAGCCCCATAGCTGAATACCGTAAGTCCATATTGGCATGAGGACTTGCTTGTATAAAAGTAATTTATTGCAAACTGACAACGAAGAATGTTTTCCCAGAAGCCAATACATTTTTGTGTAGCAAAGCTCCATTTCATCGCGTTTCTTTTTGACATGGGCCTTCCAGCGAAGCTTTGCGTCTAATGTCATACCAAGATACTTGGCCGTATTTTCATGTGGTATTACTTGATCGTTTATAAATACAGAATGATAATTCGGTTTCTTGTTTATAAAATTTACATGTGTGGATTTTGATTGGTTAAGTTTTATTCGCCATTTTTTAGTCCAATCGAGGATGGTATTGACGGCTGTTTGCACTTTCTCGACCGCTTCCTCTTGAGTAGCCCCAATCGCCATGATTGCTGTATCATCAGCAAAGGTGGCAATGGTATTATTTTCTAAATCTGGGATATCGCAAGTGTACAATAAGTACAGGAACGGACCTAAGACACTCCCTTGTGGTACTCCAGCGTTTATTTGCTTAAGTTCTGAATACGCATCTTTTTGCCTTACTCTGAACATTCTATGTGTTAGGTAAGACTCGAGAATATCTGGAAACTGTTTAGGCAGCATTTTTATTAATTTGTGCAGCAGACCTTTATGCCAAACTTTATCGAATGCTTGAGCTACATCTAGAAACACAGTTGTACAAACTTTTTTCTCCTCTAAAGCATTTTCAATAACATTAGTGATTCTATGCACTTGGTCTATTGTAGAATGCTTTTCTCTAAATCCAAATTGATAATCCGGGATGAATTTATTTTCTTCTATGAAAGCTTTACGAGGGAGGTTTTGTAGAACTTCGCCAGTAATTAAATCATAACCAGGAGATTTCTTGCAACTTAGATGTTTGATCTCGTTAAAAACCTCTTTGGTGTAACAAATCTTATGTTTATCTCAATTTTAGAAGTTTCTTCCTGTATAAAGTCTTCATCATCTGTAAAATCTCCGTTTGATTGAAAAACTTGCTCTAAGTGCTGGGCAAACCTATTAGCTTTCTGTTCGTTATTGATTGCCCTCTTTCCATTATGTTCTTTTATATGTGGGATATGCATGATTGGCTTTCTAAGGTTCTTCATTGTTTTCCAAAGAAAATAATCTGTTGTCCGATCACTTGTTAGGTGACTTAAATTAGAATTTATAGTCTCATCACTAAAGTTCTGTATTTCCCTTTTAAGATTTTTTGTAAGATTGTTAAAAAGTGTCTTGTCTTGTGGAGATCTAGTCATCTGACACTTTTGTCTTTGATTTCTTTTTTTAACAATCAAGTTCCTGATTTTTATAGGGTACGACTTAACTCTGGTTCTCTTTTTATATTCCGGTGTGTTTGCCCAAGCGCATTGTTGTATGTCTTTTATAAGTTTTCTTACTTCTATGTCTAGCTGTAGTGCATTTTTTAGTGGGACTTTTAGATCGTTTTTTTCTTCTAAATCTAGTTTAAAACTTTCCCAGTCCGTTCTGTAATTAACAAGAGTCGGAATATTCTCTTTTTGTACAATAGTATCACTTAAAGTTGATATTATTGGTGAGTGATCTGAGCTCATATCATAACCTTCCTCAATTAGAAGAAAGCTGGGTGATATATTTTTAAAGATGAAGAAATCGATGAGATCTGGTATTTTATTAGGGTCAGTAGGCCAATGGGTGGGCTTTCCTGTTGATATAACATTACAATGTATTTCTTTGATTGCACATAATAGTTCTTTTCCTTTAGTAGTGGTAAGGCGAGACCCCCAGAAGGTAATCTTAGCATTAAAATCACCACCCAGTAAGAATCGATAACCAAGTAGTTTTAAAAAACTTCTATACTGTTCTGCTTTCAGCCCATGCTTTGGCGGGCAATATATTCGCAGTCTGTTTGTATCAGAACTAAGCGGATAGCGCTAAGTTCTGATACAAATAGCGACAGCTTGTATGTGATGTTCTTCAAACTTAAATTGTTCATGATGGTAGATGTTCTCCTTTATTATTATGGTGCTACCCCCTCTTGCAGTGTTATCGGGGTGCAATGCGTGATAAGTTTTGTAGCCTTGAATTTGAATAAAGGATTCCCTTGTGAAGTGTGACTCAGAGATAAGACACACGTCAATATTTTCTATGTTTAGGACGGCTTGGAGCTCATTAAGATGTTGTAGTAGTCCATTAGCGTTCCATTCCATGATCTTAAGTTTATTTATCATTTTTTCTGTTACAATGAAGCTGTCTTTGTGCTACTTTCATTTGTTTTTAAACGTTCGTCGAACAAAGTAACGAGGTTTAGAACTTTGTTTAATTTTTCATCCATGTCATGTGTCATGCTTACTTGCTTATATTGTTTAGATTGTAGCTGCTGTAAGTTGGGGTGGGCTCCTTTTGTTATGTGTGCATATGAAATATGTTTTGTGACATTTTGAGTAGCACTAATTTTATTTATTTTACTGACACCGGGAACCTGGATCACGGGTGTTGTTACATTTTTCTTCAACAGTTTATTTTTCATGCTCTGTAGTTCCTTAGCAACTAAGCACCCTCTGTAATTGGCCCGATGTTGCTCACCACAATGGACACTCACATTTCGGCTTTGCTTCTGCTGGTTTTTGGCAGTCTCTGGTTAGGTGCTTGCCTGTACATTTCACGCACCTAAGTTCTTTTGAACAGTATTTCTGTGTGTGGCCATATGCTTGACATCTTTTACACTGAGGTATGAGCTTATTCGTTTTTAATGGTTGTATCTCTACCTTGCAGCCTAAAATGGATTTTATACCGTAGATTTTGTTGATGTCCTCATCTTTTTGGAATGAAAGCATAAACATGTTCAGTGGTTCCTTACTCCTCCAGCTAAGCTTAATGGCAACATCCTGGATCTTGTATCCACTAAGTGTCAGATCTGCCACTATTCTATCGGGAAGGCAGGACGCATTTAGATTTTTAGCCATTACTCTAATTGGCCTGTCTTGTTTGTTCTCGTAGGAGTACCAGAGGAATTGTTTTCAACAAGAGCTTGGTGATACATCTGTACGAGTCTTCGCTATTGGCATTTATTTTTACATTTTCCCCATTCATGACTTTTGTGATAAACGAGTCTCTCGTTACGCTGGTCGATAACAGGTCGTAGAACTTTTGGTAGTCCTTTATGTTTTCCACTATTATAGGTGGCGGTAAAGGCACTTTTTTTACCTTTTGATTTTCTTTTACAGGTTCATCGGAGTTGGCTCTTTTTGATGGGGACAGGGACGTATTCAACTTCCTTTTTTTCCTGCTTCTATGACGAACCCACTCTGTTTCTTTAGCGAGACCTACTTCGTCCGTCTCATACTGGACTGACTCTAAAGGCAGCTCTTTATTAGTGCTTTCCTCTGAAGCTGCACTATTTTGCTGCCAAACCTGCTTCAATTGGCGCTGAAGCTCTTCTATTTGACTCTTTAGGTCAGTCACAAGGCTTTCCAAGCTTTTGCGATGTTTTCTTTCTTCATCGTAATGTTTAAACAGAAGATGTTCCTTTTCTGTGATAATAGCAATTTCACTTTTCAGTTTCATCATTAATTCGAGTTAATATTCACAATGTACAGCATCGCCTTAACATTGTCAGCAAATTATAAACACGTGTTAATTAACTAGGTCATCACGATCGCTTGCGGAAGACAGGTACGCGAGACGCACGACGCGCGGCCTTGCGGACGTCAGCACTTTCCGGGCACTAGTATAAACAAATTCACGCGACGCGACCTTTCTCTACGGAAGTCAAAGAGAAGATGAACATTTATCACTGATATAAAGCAGTACTCCTCAATATAAATGATAGACCAAAACTTACAATCGAACGGACCTTCAGAAAAAACAATTATAAAAATGCTATAAGTCATCTACAAAATACTAACTTAAATGTTATTTATGATACCTCTGACCCTAACCTAGCTGCTGAATTTCTAACTTATGCTATAATAAACTCTATAAAAATTAATACCCAAATTTTAGCTGTTCCTAGAACTCAAGAAATTATCAAACCTTGGATTACTATAGAAATTTTAAGATGTATTCAAAATAGGGATCATATGCACTTAAAACTTAAAAAGGATCCTAATAATTTAGTTTTGAAAATTACTTATACAAGATATAGAAATTACTGTAACTCTACTCTCAGAAAATTTGTAGCTTGCGTTTGAAAAGTCTGAGTAAGAAAAGGCCGGCAATAATAGCAAATTAATATGGAATAAAATTAAAGATATTACAAATACCCAGAAGTCAAAAACTTCCGCAGTTGAACTTTTGACCATAAATTCTGAACCAGGCAACTCTGTGGATAGTGTCAACGAGTGTTTTGCTTCCATCGGCAAAAGCTTAGCTCAATATATTATAGACTCTAATTCCCCAGACTCAAACAGGCAAAACCATGACAATCTTCCTCCCTTCATTTTAAACTCCCTGGTATTGCTTGAATGCTCTGAAGCTGAAATAGACTCATTGATTTTAAGTTTAAAGTCCAGTAGCGCTTGTGGTTGGGATGATATTCCAACTACATTCATAAAGAAAGCCAGGCAAGTAATTGTTCTCTACCTAACAAAGATTTGTAACCTATGTATTGAAAAAGGTGTATTTCCGCACGTTTTTAAGAAATCACTTATCCATCACATATACAAGGATGGGAACAGAAGTACTGTAAATAATTATCGTCCTATCTCAGTCTTGCCTGTATTATCAAAAATTTTAGAAAAAGTCATAAATAAGCAGTTGACTATCTTTTTGGAAAAGAATCAAATTTTATCAACCTCTCAATTTGGTTTTCGTAAGGGCAGGAATACTGAAGATGCAGTAAATCAGTTAGTAAGTGATGTCTCAAATTTAGTTAACAATAAACAAAAAGTAATAGGTGTATTTTTAGATTTAAAAAAAGCTTTTGACACAGTTTCCGTCCCCATTTTGCTTGAAAAGATGGAAAGGTATGGTGTACGAGGGATGCCCTTTGAAATTTATAAAAGTTATCTTCGAGACAGGTCGCAGTGCGTCAAAATTGAAAGTTACGTCAGTGCTGACTCGCCTGTGACCTTTGGAGTCCCGCAAGGGAGCGTGCTTGGCCCAACTCTATTTTTAATATATATTAATGACCTTTGTAATATGTCACTACATAATGGTACTGTCATCAGTTTTGCTGATGAAATCGCACTAATTTTTCATGGGAAGACTTGGACTGAGGCGCGCTCTTTCGCGGAAAAAGGCATTGAGATAGTATCTAAGTGGCTAAACCACAATGTCCTGACTTTAAATCTCAACAAAAATACATTTTTGACATTTGCTATCACAAACTCCTCGAAGCCACAGAAAGACTTCAAACTACAGGTTCACAAATGTGGGCTTGTCTCGGATAATACCTGCAAATGTATGGAAATTGCAAGAATTGGGGATTTAAGATACCTAGGAGTTATTATTGATGATCTTTGTAAGTGGAATCTGCATGTTGATCTCATTGCTACTAGGGTACGTAAGTTATCGTGGGTCTTCAGGAAGTTAAGACATATTGCTAAAAATGATTTAATTATTATGATTTATAAAGCTATTTGTCAGTCAATCTTTCAGTACTGCATTTCTATATGGGGAGGAACGCATAAACCCATTTGCTGAAACTAGAAAGAGCCCAAAGACGTATTCTGAAAGTCATGTTCTCGAAGCCATTCAGATTTTCAACGGAACAACTTTATAGCGAATGTCAACTTTTAACTATAAGACAGACTTACATATTACATACAGTACTTAGGAAACATAAAATAACACCCTATCAAAAAATACCATCAACTAAAAGGAGAAAGGAACAAGTTTGTGCTATTGCTCGATCTCGTACAGCTTATTTTCAACACCAGACCTCATATATGTCTAACTTCATGTTTAATAAAATTAAAAAAATTAATAATATTTATGAACTCACTCACTCGAAAAGTAAATTTAAAATATATACAAAATATATACATTTTTATTAACTTTGAACTATGAGCAGACGGAGGAATTCATTACCTTACTTAGGTAGGGTATTGAGCTCTTTCGGCTAACTCATAGGTAATGTTCATGCACATTCAACACACACACACACACACACACACACGGACACACACACACACACACACACACACACACACATTACATATACATTCCCTTACTTTTGCGTGTTTCAATTGGAAGCATCGCTTCATTTATGTAATTTAAGGTTCCATAAAGAATTGTATCATTTAGGAAGGAGGTTCCCAAGTTACAGGTTAACCTAGTTTGGGGACCAATGATTGTAATATTTTGTAACCGGAGCTTATTTCAATAAAATCTTATTAGTATTCTTATTATTATTCTGTCTGTGTGAACGGACAGTCTATCAAAAGACGTATAATTTTGTATAGTGTTAGTATGTACTGGTTTGTTATTTATTTTTATTATTTTATTTGTGAATTAATTTAAAATTTAAAGTTTTGTAACTACATAATTACCCAAGGTCACTTCACAAAAACTTAGTTTTATAACTTCTCTAGCTGCGCCCAGCGGCTTTGCCCCCGTGTACATTTTTCCAGCATATAAAGTATTCTATTTTGTCTCTATGGTTTACTGGTACACAGCAATACATATCATATTTAATTAAATTCGACCTAAATGTTATCGTGTGAAAGCGCTCCAAACAAACAAACAAACCAACAAATAAACGGACAATGTTTCACTTTTATATATTAGTGGGGATATGAGATAATGTACTAGGAAAAGATGCACTGATTTCTTCTAAACAAAGCCATCTTAAAAATATATGCTTTTAATAAAGCAATACAAACGAAAAACTCTGTACAAAGGAGATAATTTTAAAAAAAAGGTCTATGGTACAGACACATATGTTTTGGTAAAAAAAACAAAAGGGTAATGATTGAGAAATACGGAAAGATGAAAGAGATAACAATCAAGGTAGGTTAATATTAGAGAGTCAACCGAAAACACGAACGAAAAATAGCCCTCTTTACCTGTTTTTCCTTGGCCATAATGTTGCGTGTTCCAAAGGCTAATGCCGTACCATTTATGTAATCGTGAACAAAATTATAGGTCTTTGTTTTTCTTTAGATGCTTATCGTTAGAGCAAAAACATAAGTGTTATTCAAGTAATCATGCCTATTTATAAGCGACACTACAGGCCAGCTAGAGAAATAATTCTTTACTAGATAAACCAAACTTATTCTATCAGAGACGACGACTCACGAAATACTTTACATATTGATCAGTCACAAAGTTCTGGGTTTCTTAATGTTATGGGAATGAGTGGCAATGCGTGGTAAACAAAGCAAAAAATAAGCCCAAGTGCGAGATGCACTCGCGCATCGTGGGCTTCGTACAAACTTGTGGTGTCATTTATTTTGTGGAGTAACTAATAATTTATGGTTTTTGGATTTTTCGCTTTACTTGTGTAGAAATGCCAACTGTTGCAGAATCAATAAATGTAGCTATATAGTTTGGGGTTACCCCCAAATGGCCTCCAAACTCCCCTTATAGCCTTCCCAAGCCTCGCAAGACCTGGTCAACACCTGAAATACCTAATATACCTAGTAGTAATCACTATTATCTATCTTTAATACTGGATAGATCTTATCCGATTCCTTGTTAAGATCCTTCATCTTCCTTGATCTCCGCCTGGTCGAGTACTTACTTATCGCAGTCTCTCCGCACCAAATACGTAGCGCAAAAACGTTCGATTACGTTCCAGGGGGTCTTATCCACTTCATCCGGTCCACGGTATTTCACCATCGGTGGTAAGCCGCTCCAATCATCATTATCCGCCATCTTACCATCGACCACTCTCCACAGATGATATCCATATCTCGGCAACCAACCACAGACAATCTTACCACAGTGACGCCATAACGCTAAACTGACATTAATTAGAGTTAGAATAATGTATTGGCTATATAATTCAATCAAATAAACTATAGATACACAGCCTCTAAGAAAATCAAAGCTCAACAGTGTCCCCGCGCCAATGCTTACTTCTACTTATTTATTCTGTGTTTGTACCTCTCCAGCTAATGTAAAATAGTCCACAAGCAGAGAGAGAGAGAGAGAGAGAGAGAGTTCTATAGCTTATATAAAAAGAGTTCTATTGCGACACATGCCTTGTTTCGACGGTGCCGTTTTCGAGCGGCGACCGGGATCTGCCCTTTATTTCACCGCAGGCCATATAACAAAGAAAGTTACACAAGACAAGTCACATTTTACAATAAGCGGTTTTCCAAGTGTCATTTTAGCATTATTTATCATTCGCTAGATGATATTCCATATTATAAATTACAACGAAAATGGACCATTTTATTAAGATAAATAAAACCTGAATATGTCAAAACTGCCAATGTCAAAAAAAAAAACTAAACTGACAATGCCTCATGGAAAACTGCTCATTCATTAGTAATAATATAAAAATTTAAGGCATAAATTATTAAAAATACGAACGATTATAAAAAACGAACTAGACATACAATAAAAAATATATAATAATGTTTAGAAAATTTTCATTAATACATTGCTTGATCATTGCATGAGTCATTATACAAATATGAAGATTCCGTTAATCGCACGGCTATAAATTCATTTACAGAATAAAATGGATTGCTTTCAAAAAAATATTTAGTTATAGTTTAAAAGCATTTCAGTTTAGTTTCGTAAAATTTAATTAAAAAAATACATGAACCTTACATAACCCTGTCCTAGGTTGATATAATTTTTCATTATTGCGCAAATTACACGTGTGCATATTCTTATTTTTCCTCAAGTTTTTCTTTTCTACGTGTATCTCCAGTAAACTATTGTAGATATACTGTGATATTACTGACATGATCTCTTTTTTTATGTGCTCTTTAGCAGAGGTACGCTTCTTCAGACCATTTATTATACGGATTGCCCGTTTCTGACATTTTAATATCTGTACGATTTCTGCAGCATTACCCCAAACCGTAATAGCGTATCTTATTATGGAATGTATATGCGCGTAGTAAACTTAAATAAGAGCTCTTTTATCTAATAATGGTTTCCATTTTAATAAGGCGTAATTACCGCTAGACATTTTCTTGCATTTATAGATTGCAAGAAAATGTCTATGATTCTATGACTTGATTTATAGTGTAACCCACTGTGTAATCTAAAAATAAGTTATTCCTTATAACTCCTAGTTTTGATAGATACTGCATGACACATGACTCCATCGTGTTGATGACACACACACACAGTTGACACTTCTAAATAGGCTTTCATTCAGAGAAGCAGTTGATAAATATTCAAATGTACTAAAGTGAAAGACAACATTATAGTAATTACTCTAACACTTGTTTGTGCTATAAGGTATTGCTTCGTTCCAAATTTCTTGATACTAACCGTATCTTTGTATTGCGTTGACCTAGAAGTTTGTTTGTTTCATACGCAGACCTGAGTTTTTTATATTAATTTCAACTTGATACCTCCATGCGTTCCAGAGAAAAAGACTTGACACATAGACAGACAGACAACGAAGAAATTCTATAAGGGTTACTTGTTTCTTTTTGAGGTACTGAACCATAAAAAACGAGCCCTAAGTAAACGCCATGGGGCCCAATGCTCGCGTATACGACAAAATCTATGTAGTGGAAAAAGGTGTCAATTCTCTAGTTAAACAGTTCAACTCACTTAACTAAATTCAACAACAACTCAATTTAGTTTAGAGATTCTTTAAAGCTATTTGATCATTTCAACTAAATAGTAAACATAAGTGCGACGGAAGTGACTTGGAGGGGAGGTGTTGTATTGTGCACGGCCGAGAAAGGGGAATGAGGTGAGGGGTATGGAGGGGGGGCTCAGGTTGTAGGAGGTTCAGGGGTAAGGAATATGGGGGCAGATTCCAGGGGGCGAGTGTGCGGGAGGAGAAGTTGCGGGGGGTAAGTGGGTTGCGGGGGAGGAGGTGCAGGGGAAGGTGGGTTGCAGGTGGGTCCTGCGCACCCCAACGCGCGCACACCCAAACTTCTCCAACGCCCCCCTCCCCCAAAACCTCCAACCTTTACTCAATTTTCATGCAAACTAGTGTGTGGGCTCGGCCGGGCAGTAAAACCGGCTAGTTCAGCAACTCGTCCCACAACAAAGTCGTCCCAATGGGACGAGTTACTGAATGCAAAAAATATTATTTTTTCGGTTCAGTAACTCGTCCCATTGATTTATCCCCCATTTTTTTCAACAAAATCTACACTAATTAATGTCAGCAACAAAATAGTTTGAAGTTAATTAATTAAAGCTTTATTAGTTAGGTTTCGTTTATTTGATTTCATTAGGAACATGACCTATTTAATGGAAATAGAATATTATTACAAAAAGAAAGAGACAGCACTACTTTTCCTTGCACTTTTAGATAAAGGATTTAAGGACAAGCTTGTTAAAGCTATACGATAAAGATCTCATTGTATTGAAGGTAGAGTAGTGTGTAGTCATCTATATTAAAACTAGTCATGTTACATAAATGTTATGTTAATTGTAGAAGTTATTTTATTTTCAAATCATGTTCATTCACATAACAGATACGAGTAAAACATATTTGTTTTGTCTTGCTAGGAGAAATGGGTTGGTTTAAACTATATAAAATTTTAGTTGTCTACATCTACACTAATATTATAGAGAGGTAAAGTTTATCGTAAATTTGTTTGTTAAAGCTTATCTCTGAAACTGCTGATCCAAATCTGTAAATTATTTCACTGATAGAAATCTACACTATTCCAGATAGATATAGACTACTTTTTTCATCGCAAAATTTTCGTGGTATAACAGAAACACTACGGGCAGAGACGAAAGACAAGACAACTAGTATTTAATAAACTGGAATAAATCACTTAATAGGTGGATAAATGTCACAACCAGAACCCTTGACTTTACATTAGCAAGATGAATTAAATTAGATTGCATCACAAGAAGCAGGTCTTTTATTCTTCGCAGAGGCTACCAGTATGACCAAAAAAATAAAAAGCAAAAGACGATTCAACAGTTTGGCAACAATTATTGTTGTTATCCTTTATTTATTCTTGTTTAAAGACTTATTTTTAAAATAATTATATTATAATGTTGATTTTGTGATCATATATGCAATTATAAATTATATATGATTTTGTTTTTAATAGGTATGCACATATGTTATACAAAAAAATATTCAGACTTTTATCGATCCTGCGCCCCACGGTTACACTCAAATATGTGTTTTTCCAGGACCTAAATTATCAAATTTCATCCAAATCCGTTAATGTTTCTTCATAAAAGAACCACCCCCTCCCCCAAATTCCATTCAACCCTGAGATTCATTTTCACCGTAACTTTAAAATGTATCATAATAAAGTTATCTTTAAATGTATCTTTAAATAACTCAATATTTCCTCTTAATTTTAAATCTCTAGGTTAGTTAGCTTAGGCTGTGTGTTATATGCCAGTCAGTTAGTCAGTGTGATTTTATAGGCATATAAGAATAAGATTAATCATTTAAAGATTATGTTGTCGACTGTACTTAATCCATTCAGATTTTTAGGATAAAATCATTAGGACGAGTTACTGAACCGAAAATACTTTTTTATTTATTTCAGTAACTCGTTCTATTCGGACGAGTATCTTGTGGGACGAGTCACTGAACTAGCCATAAAACCTGTCATAACGAGTCTCATTTAGGCTTTTAGACTCCCCCAAATCCGAAATAATACGAAACTGTTATATCGGATTCGGTTACGGGTACGGAGCTCCTTAACATCCCTGACATAAATTAGTGTCTTTCAAGCGGGAATTGCACCCTATGTAGATTCACTACTCAATTATAATAAAAAAAACTGAAAAGACTCAAATCTAGTCTCAAACGGAATTTTATTTACTTTCAGCAACAAATCCCAAACTAAAATTCTGAATGATTAATTACTCTATGGGAGAATTCCGAACACAAACTTTATAAAATTAATTAGAATTATCTCAAGTTCAAGTCTCGCAGGAACTTTTGTTTTAACTATCTATTTTATAATTAATCTAATCACCAAAGTACTTTTATATTTATTCAATTGAAAATTAAAAATATCCTGTGTTATCCAGGACATTAAAACCATAACAAATTTCATCAAATCCGTTGAGCCGTTTCAGCGTGATGAAGTAACAAACATGCTCATCCACAGTCCCACACACTCGCACACAAACTTTTGCATTTGTAATACAATACCAATTATATAATTGATACAGAATCTACATGCAACTAAATGAGAAAAATGTGTATATCGTATGTAATACATAACCTATTTAATGAATTCACCAACGCGTAGGACTTATTTACCGCGCAAAAGAAATGCCTGCGCATTATCATAAATAACTGCTAAAGAAGTACTATTATTTATTCTGTGACCTTTATACATCTAAGAAATAGCAAAATTCATCAGAAAACACGTTTACATCTAATTACGTTTGATCTAAATTCACGCCGCAATACCAAATTAGTCCTACCTTCACCTAGATTAGAAATGTTTAGAAATTGTCCTCAATTTGTTGTCTATTTTAACTAGCTGATGCCCGCGGCTTCGCATGCGTTGTTTTAAAAGTACTTTATGTACTATTCCAAGACCTAAACACCAATATACCAACATTTGATCAAAATTCGTCCAGCCGTCAAAAAGGTTTGAACGATTGCTCGGCTTCTACTGATTGGATTGAGATACCAATTACACCAGTTTTTAAGTCAAACCCTAAGCCAACCAAAGCAAGTTCAGTAGTTTTTACGTGATGCGCAAACATACAGACAAACTAACATACAAACAGAGAAACAGACAGACACGATTTAAAAAATGTTATATTCTTGTTCAGAAGCTTATTTTAGGTAACCAAGACATTTTTTAAATTATTCGCTCTTCCAAGATCTCAAATACCAATATACCAACATTTGATCAAAATTCATTCAGCCGTCAAAAATATTTTTATCGATCGCTCGGCTTCTACTAATCGGATTGCGATACCAAGTACCCCAGTTCTAAGTCAATTCCTAAGTTATCCAACAGTAAAAACCGCATTGCAATCGGTTCAGTAATTTTTACGTGATGCGCAAACATACAAACTTAAAGACAGCGAGACAAGTTTTTTTTTTTAATATTCTTGTTCTGTAATAGTTCAGCTTATTTTAAGTATGTACACTAGAGTTATTTTTTGAAATTATATTCTTTGTACAGACTTTTTTGTACTTATTGCTTTATTATAAGTATAGATAAACATGTATTGTATGTGTATGTGTGTTGTTTTGTATGTTGTGTAAGTAACAATAATTGTCCCCCACCCTTGTCCCCCTCTTATCTGTTTGCGACACCCTAGCAGGGTCATTGTACTTGAAATTAGTTCAGATGACTGTAAATACGAATGTTTGTACGTTGTGCAATCTATACATATAGTAAAGCAATAGGAACGAAATAGTCTGTACAAAGAAGATAATTAAAAAATATACGGTCTTGGGTACTTAAAATAAGCTACTGAACACGAATAGAACATTTTAAAAATCGTGTCTGTCTGTTTGTTAGTTTGTTTGTCTGTATGTTTGTTCGCGCATCACGTAAAAACTGCTGGACTGACTGTAATGCAGTTTTCACTGTTGTATAGCTTAGGGTTTTACTTAAAAACTGGGGTACTTGGTATCTCAATCCGATTAGTAGAGGGCGAGCAATAGATAAAACTAATTTTGACGGCTGAAGAAATTTTGATCAATTGGTATATTGGTATTTTAGGTCCTGGAATAGCACATAGAGTACTTTTATCCTAGAGAAATGACCACACGAGCGGAGCCGCGGGTATCAGCTAGTATTTAAATGAATGAATAATCAATTTGTTAATTCACCTGCCAATCACATACCCAAAAACTAGACTTATGAGTTAACATTTAACCAACATTTAATCGTTACATTTAGATTAATTATTTATACTTTTATGTTAAAGTTAAATGCCTGTGCCTACGACATTAAATTTACATACAAATGTTGGAGTTTCTGTTTAAGCGTTATTTTAGCAGGGAGGCGATGGTTATAGAAATTATACTTTGTCCGCTCGGACCACAGTTTATCGCAATAAAATGTATCCTATGTACTTCCACAAAGTCCAAACTATATCCATACCAAATTTCATCAAGTCCGGCGTAGCCGTTTAGTCATGAAAAAGTAAAAAACATACAGAGAGACGGATTACACTTTTATAATATTAGTATGGATCGTTAATTATATAGATGGACTAGCTGTACCGGTGGCTTTGCCCGCGTGGTCATTTATCTGGGTTATTATTTTTATCTGTGCTAATCCAGGACCTAAAATACTAATACTCAAAATTCCTTCAGCCATCAAATAGTTTTAATCAATGAAAACTATATTTGACGGATGAACAAATTTTGTTGAAAATTAGTATAATATATAATTTATAGATATTTTTGGTAACACATGCGCGGGGAAAACCAACACTTACGTCGTTGGTTTTGTGACGAGCCGTCTGTGAGTGCACTGCGGACCCATGCCAAGCCGGGACCGCTTCAAATGGACGTCTGGGGTGGAGACGCAAGAGCTAAGACACTAAGCTCTAACGGTTAAAGTGTTAAAGAGCATAACGCCGGGAGTAGCGCTCAAGTGGTACAGCAAATCTCTCAACACCTTTCAGCCATCCACATCAACAACAATATAATACAAATACACATTATTGTAGACCAAAAAATAATACATTCAAGTATCATTATTATAATTAAGAGCCTAAAGTGTCCCACTGCAGGGCAAAGGCTTCCATACTCTCTCCACTTTTCACGACTCTGTGCAACGGATGGCCACTCCTTCAAATAGGAGTCAAGGTCATCTCGCCGTCTCCTTGGTATCGTAATGTCCCAAAGTGACGTTGGCATTCAGCTGACGTGTCCTGCCCAGTCCCATTTCAGCATTGCCGCTTTCCGAGTCACGTCCACAATTTTTGTCTTGGAGCGCAGTATGGTATTCCGAATGCGATCTGTCAGCTTCACGCCTAGTATACTGCGCTCCATAGCTCGCTGGCAAACATTCAAGTATACAAATTATAAATTAAAGAATATAATTGGTGGTCTCATCGCTAAAGATCAACGAACCACCAACGGTGTTTATGTTGCCAATACTAGTGACCCTTATGGGAGGCCCGTTTAGTGGGTGGCAAATCACCACCACCAGCCTTTTTATACGCTTTATATTAGCTTCACTTGTATGTTTGTATGTTTTTAACCGACTCCTTTGGACGCTATTTTGACCCACTTTAAACGGTCAGATTTCATTCATATTTTGCACACCTGTCAAAGACCGATGACAATGCAATAATTCGAACAAATAAATAAAAAAAAACGGTCTTATAAATAAACCAAACTAAAAAGTAGAAAATAAATAATAGTTTAAAACAACTAAAAAACAAGCTTTATATAGAAAACCAAACTAAAAAATAGAAAATAAATTCTAATAATTTTAAATTAAATAAGAAAAAAATGTTTTATTTAAAAAAAAGCGTCTGGTGCTTTTTAAGATATTATCGAAATGATAATCCTCCTTCTCATATCTGTCAATGAAATATTTATCCACGATTTTTTTGAAATAAAACATTTATTTCTTATTTAATTCAAAATTATTAAAATTTATTTTCTATTTTTTAGTTTGGTTTTCTATATAAAGCGTGTTTTTTTAGTTTTTTAAAACTATTATTTCAAATAAGATGGAATTTTTAGGTGCTGGAGTATAGATAGATAGATAGCTAGATAGATAACACTTTATTGCACCAAATGAAACACTTACAAACAAAAATAAACTTAAAAAATATAGTACAATCGGCGGCCTTATCGCTAAGCAGCGATCTCTTCCATACCAAAGAATTATATTATATTAAATTATATTATATTGAATTATTTATTATTGGTATATTACCATAGACCAGTTTAAAATCAATAAAAAACACTCCCGTAGCATCCATGGTTCAGTTCATGTAAGCGGATTAACCATACATGAATCTAATTGAAAGTGCAGAGATCAGGTACCAGCTCCTCGAGAGTAGACCGCATAAATTACAGACCGCATAAGTTACAAACTGCGTAAGTCGCCGTATCTTTGTTGTAGATGCACATGAAGCACGACGGTGGTAGCTATTTGGATTTGTTTGCTGTGTTGTATCTAGACCAGTTTTTGTTAACGTGATATAAAAGCGTGCCATATCTCCCCTCACTAGGCAGCATAGTTCCTTTTAAATTTGTATCCCCAATAATATTATGTAAGTTAAAAGGAAAAACAAATAAAGGAAATAATTGACCGAGCGAGCGAAGCATCTTTGCTTCAAGTTCAATCCATTTGCTTTCATCTGCCACTTTGCTTGTACTCCTCTATAGGTCGTATTTGCTTTCATCTGTCAGTTTGCTTGTACTCCTCTATAGGTCGTATTTGCTTTCATCTGTCAGTTTGCTTGTACTCCTCTATAGGTCGTATTTGCTTTCATCTGTCAGTTTGCTTGTACTCCTCTATAGGTCGTATTTGCTTTCATCTGTCAGTTTGCTTGTACTGCTCTATAGGTCGTATTTGCTTTCATCTGTCAGTTTGCTTGTACTGCTCTATAGGTCGTATTTGCTTTCATCTGTCAGTTTGCTTGTACTCCTCTATAGATCGTATTTGCTTTCATCTGTCAGTTTGCTTGTACTGCTCTATAGGTCGTATTTGCTTTCATCTGTCAGTTTGCTTGTACTCCTCTATAGGTCGTATTTGCTTTCATCTGTCAGTTTGCTTGTACTCCTCTATAGGTCGTATTTGCTTTCATCTGTCAGTTTGCTTGTACTCCTCTATAGGTCGTATTTGCTTTCATCTGTCAGTTTGCTTGTACTCCTCTATAGGTCGTATTTGCTTTCATCTGTCAGTTTGCTTGTACTCCTCTATAGGTCGTATTTGCTTTCATCTGTCAGTTTGCTTGTACTCCTCTATAGGTCGTATTTGCTTTCATCTGTCAGTTTTCTTGTACTCCTCTATAGGTCGTATTTGCTTTCATCTGTCAGTTTGCTTGTACTCCTCTATAGGTCGTATTTGCTTTCATCTGTCAGTTTGCTTGTACTCCTCTATAGATCGTATTTGCTTTCATCTGTCAGTTTGCTTGTACTCCTCTATAGGTCGTATTTTACAACCAATCTGGACGAAACTTAGTTAAAAAGGTTTTACGACATAATGTCTTATTTTTCTAGTCGGAGATTTCTGATAAGGGGAGTACTTCCTCCAAAAAGGGGCAAAAAGGGAGCTATTGAATACCTCCGTCTCTTGAGATCCGATTTCAATGGTTCTTTCTTTATTTGAAAGGTAGTAACTTTTAGTTGATCTCATAAAAAAATTGGTGAAGATCTGATGAGGATCGCAATAAGACTTGACGAATTCCTGCCTCCTGAACAGGCTGGGTTTCGCGGACGATTTAGCACCATATAAAAAAGACACACAGTGAGGCAGGTTATACAGAAGTCTGAAGAGTATAACCAGCCCTGTGTCTTGCTTTTGTAGACTATGAGAAGGTCTTTGATTCCGATGAAATCTGGGCGGTTGTGGAGTTTATACATCGTTGTCAAGTGGACTGGCGATACTTTGAAGAGCTCAGATATTTGTATGACGCTGCAACTATGATTGTCCAAGTACAAGACCAGCAGTCTAAGCATATCCAACTGCGCAGGGAAGTGAGACAGGGGGATGTTATATACCCGAAACTGTTCACTAATGCCTTGGAAGATATTTTTAACACACTGGATTGGAACGGAATGGCCCTGTCTAAAGTGGAATACAGTGACACATGCAGACCTCTTTTTAGGGAACTAAAAATATAACCTTTTCTTTCTCTTTACATAGAGGAAATAACGATATTTGTTAATCAATACATCGTTTTTTAACGTGAAAGGCGATGTGCATCTCCCGACTCGCTATAGAAAAAATCTTGTTAAGCCAAAAGCTAAACTAAAACTGTACAAAAACAATACATTATATATGGCTATATAATTAAATAATCAAATAACCCTTGAAATTATAGATATGCCCAACAGAAAATTCAAAATTAAACTGCGAAGCTGGCTGTTACAGTTCTCTTTTTACTCCCATGACGTTTTTTTTTCAATGGAAACCATAAATTAATCGACCACTATTATTATGTCTTATGTAAATTTTAAAATAAATTGTTTCTCTCTTTAATATTATGTCATTTTAAAATAGTTCATTTTTATAATTTGTCCATTTCTAAATGACTTAAAATACTGTTTTCTTTGTGTGTTATATCAATGTTAATTTTATACTTACCTTATTACAGTAATAATTATAGTTCGAAAATGTTTTTTTTTTTATTTTACTCAATGTACGTAAACAATAAATAACGCTGTAAAGATAGATCGTCACTTGTCACTTTTGAATTAAGACTGACTTTCCCTACGCGTCGCGGCGTCGGTCGTTGACACTTGAGACGGATTGATTTGTTTTTGGTCACAATGCAATGTTACAATTTTGGTTAAATTGAAAATTCACAGTCTTGAACCTCGTGGGTCAACAACTTCAGTTTTGTAATATAGTGTGCAAAAAAAAGTCAAGGATGTATTAACCAAATAAGGAATATTTTTATTTTACAATTTATAAATTCCACTCAATCTGATGTCTTCTCATAGATTCACAAATGAATGGAACTGAAGTGGTTATTTATAGCTGAAATTAGTTATACATAATATTAGTATGATGTTTTTCAATTAGGTGATCTGAAACATATCGTGATCTATTTACAACACAACAGATTCTCAAGTAAAAAATTATAAAAATAATGTGGTTTCTTTTCGAAATTGTATTGCAAAATTTTAGGATGTCATACATTACTTATTACTTTGCTACTTTTTCTTAGTAAATTTGTTAGTATGAAGTTAGTAACGAGTCCAATCCTATTCTTACTTGAAACGCATGCGTTCAAAAGTATCATAAATAAGTGTCATAGATAAGCAACAAAAATAAATTTGTATACCGATTAGCATGTAGAAATGGATGTTTATAAAGATATTTAATGCATTGTTTAGGTATCAGAATCAATAACAGCCTTAATACCAACAGCATTAAGTGGCCTCCGAAGAACTCTGGCCCTCGGGTGGCCTGAAAAACTCTTACACCAGAGATCAGTACCCTCGAGCAAGTACCAGAAAAAAAGGCAGTTCCAAAAATTTATGATTGGTTTAAATCTTGGTTTGGTCTACCTGTCACGTTTTGCACCCGGTGACCACTTGTACTAATACACACACATACACACATTATCTTAATATTTAAATACCAACTACCAACTTATGGAAACATTACGAACTTGTTGACTTATGTTAAGTGCCTGTTGATATTTTTTTGCCACCTGTTGGCAAGTGGTTAACGTAGCCTTGACATCTCCATCAAGAACGGGGTGTCGATAATCTATCTACTGTATTTTTGTGTGTATGTGTTAATTATATCAACGGGATTATACATAGACAATTATAGTCATTGGATTACATACCGCTATTATGTGCGCTCTGCTACCATCAACGCTCTTGATTTGGACTTCTGAGATTCGGTCAATGACCAGTAGTTTGAGCATCGTAGCCGTACGGGTACAAAATCTCTATGTAGGACACTTATTATATGAATCCATTATAACTTGGATAAGTAGAGTTGAGTGACAGGTGATTACAATAATTTGATGACTCAAAATTGTTTTCTAGCTTATAGTTGTAAAGTACTAGCTTTCGCGCCCGCGACTTCGTCTGCGCGGACTACTACTGTCTATCGCAAAAAAAAACACCCAATGTTCTTCCAGGAATTTAAAAACCTATGCAAAAGTAGGTATAGCACCAATGCTCTTGATGTTTTTTGACATACTTGTTATTTCATTTTCATGGCCATTTCTCACAGCGAGTAGTGAACACTTTTCCAGTTTTCCCGTAGAAACTTGCAATTTTCCGGGACAAGGATCCTATGTTTTATTCCAGTGTACAAGAAATCTCCATTCCAAATTTCATCACAATCCATCTAGCCATCATCGCGTGCAAGCTCCCCAAACAAACAAACAGACAACGCTTAACTTTTAATTATTTTAGGATTCACGGCAATAGCATCACTCCGAAAAAACTTTTATGTTTTAACTATTACTGTAGCACTAAACGTATTCCTAACTATTGAGTTATTATAAGAGTTAACCACCATGAGTTGGACATATAATATCACTCTGCCCATAGCTGTAAAGTGACACGATTTTTCGCCTGTAACGTAGGTATATAAAACAGCACATGTACGGATGTAAACTATTCCGAGGCGGAATTCATTACTTATCATCCGCTTATAGCGAGCTACTGCGATGACGCCAGTTGTAAACAGAGTTTTATTCCTACTATTCATCTACAAAAGCGTTGAAAGTGTTAACCCGCGCTATTATCCGAAGTACCACCTTGCCCCTCCTAATGGATGGATGAACGACCCCAATGGCTTCTGCATCTTCAACGACGATTATCATCTGTTCTATCAGTACAACCCTAACTCCAGTCAAGTGCCAGGCATTGCGCACTGGGGTCACGCCAGAAGCAAGGATTTGTTCAACTGGGAACACCTGCCAATTGCTATGTATCCTGATGAAACATATGACATTAGCGGGGTCTTCTCTGGAAGTGCAATCGTTGAAAATGACACTATGTATTTGTTATACACTGGAAACATCAACCACCCAGGAGAATCGCCTGATCACGAGCAGCATCAAGCTTTGGCCTGGAGCAACGATGGAGTCACCGTGACCAAGTATGAACACAATCCGGTTATTGAAGGCAGTGATCGTCAGCCTAACATCAGAGATCCCAAAGTATGGAAACACTGTGATACTTACTATATGGTGTTGGGGAATTCGTACAATAATGATACGCTTGGCCGTGTACTGTTGTACTCATCCAAGGATTTATTCAACTGGAAGGAAGTTTCAGTTTTAAGCGAGTCCTATGGCTTCCTGGGATACATGTGGGAATGTCCGGACTTCTTCGAGCTCGACGGACACTTCATTCTTCTCTTCTCACCGCAAGGCATGGATCGCAAGGGCATCCGATTCAGTAACTTATACCAAACCGGCTACCTAGTTGGCACCTTTGATTATGAAACATTAATGTTCACTCAAGAATCCGAGTTCCGAGAACTAGATTTCGGTCACGATTTCTACGCTACCCAAACTATTGAAGACAAATGCGGAGAGAGATTAATGGTTGCTTGGTTAGACATGTGGGAAGAAGTTTATCCTGAAAGAGATGACGGGTTCACAGGTCACATGAGCATACCCAGAGTTTTGAAATTAGATCACAATCTCCGTATATTACAGAAGCCTGTTCGACAAATACATGATGTGGTAGGCCGGAAATTGCATTCCGGGAAGACTTATTGTGGAAAAGTTATCAAACTCGAAGACAACGCAGGGAAAATAGAAGTGAGGGCGCCGAGATCACGAGACTTTACGTTGATACTGGAGTCTAACGGAAAATCTGCGGTGACAATCAGTTATTCTTATAAGCATGGTATTGTGACTTTGGACCGCGGTGGAGAAGACGGCAAACGTAGTGCAAAGTGGAGGCCAAGAAAATATTTGCATTGGACGGTCTATGTGGACTCGAGTTCTATTGAAGCGTTCTGTGGATACGGTGAGGTAACATTCTCTAGTCGATTCTTCCCAGATGGACCTGTGAGCGTGCGCCTTGCTAAAGATAATGAGGCTGATGAAATGACAGTCCACGAAATGAACCGCACAGTTCCCTTACCGAACGGAAAATAAGTGAAAATCCAAACCAAATCACAGCCTCTAGAAAGTTTTAATTTTAAGTGATTGATCCAATATTTTGAAACTGAAAATTATTGTCTCACCTACTTAGAAATTATTTTAAAAAATATTGTGTTTGTCTCTGATATTGCTGTCCGCGGTTATTACAAGTTTATATGTTATTGTACAAGTAATAGTTTTTTGCTGATGCCCATGTAAGTGTGTGATCAGTTTCAGACCAACTTGGTAACTGTTTAAGGACTTGTACCTAAATAAAGAACAAACAACATTTATTTTCAAATCAAGGGCCAGTAATCACAAAATAGACGTTCAAATAATGGCTTTAATGTTCTACGAACATACGAAAGATTTTTGCCCAAGCTGAAACGGAGACGTTTCGCTCGCGCTTTGCGCTCGCTCGGTCAATTATTTTACTAGTGGCTCTGTGAGCTTAGACCTCGCGAGCACCAACTTTTCTCCAAACAATCTAGCGGTGCACAGTAGCGGCCACCTTATTTTTAAACTAACATTAATAACCAAGGTGCTCCAGCAATCCCTAATTAGTAGGTAAAGTGCTGATTCACTGGAATAAACCATAATGTGAGTAATTTACTGCATTTTAAGGAGCTGTGAGATTTTGGTGAAGATCTGAGATCCTAATCAGATCTTCACCAAATTTTTATGAAACCAACTACGAGTAAATTTACTACCTTTCAAATATTGAAATCGGATAAGGCGGAGATGTTCAGCAGCCCATTTTTTGCCTCTTTTTGGAGGAAGTACCCCCCCCCCCCCCGTTGTGAAATTGCAACCTGTAGAGCAGAACAGCCGGACATCAGAAAAAGCGAAGAGCAGGACATACGAAAGCATTTTTGCCCAAGCTGAAACGGAGACTGATCGCTCTCGCTTCGCGCTCGCTCTGTTAATTAGGCTGTGAGAAACCACCTTTGTAAACATAGAAGGTTAACACAGATGACTTGTCATAAGGCTATCTTTGTAGTCAGAATCCAAAAAAGAAGAAGACTAATTAATAGAAAAATTACTGTTACTTCAATTACTCAATATTCAACAGTGTAAGGAGAGCATTCGAATCAAAAAGTCGTTATAGAAAAATAGAAAAAGAAAAAATAAGAGCTCCATCTTCACTGGAGGCTTTTCTATTTTTCAATTGTCGCAGGGCCATCTCTATCTCTTGCAAGCTGACGCCTGGCAGCTCATCAGTATACAAACATACAAAATATAAAATCTTTCCTCTTTTTAATATTAGTTTAGATGTAGATAAAAATAAACACTCCCATAGCATCCATAGTTCAGTTTATGTAAGAGGTTTAACCATACATAGATCTAATTTAAATTGCAAAGATTAGGTATCAACTCTCGTATTAGGACCGCATAAATTATGAGCAACGCGCATACTTTATTTCGGGCGTACTGCCAATCTTTTTACACTTGCAGCCTATGGATCGACTATACTCAAAAAGCGTACAGTGCCCTGCGTATCCAGTTCAATAATGTAGTGCTTCGGGGATGTTCGCGGAAGCGCATGTAGATGAATTTTACGCCATCATGCGGAAGTGTGTTGCCTCCCTGATGCGAAGGGTGCGGGGAAGCTCCAACAGCCTCTTGGTGACGGTGGCGGAGAGAGTGGATGGCCCGATACTCCGCCACTGGACCAAGACGCAAGTACTGCCGTCAAGCAGAGCCGCTAAATAACATTTATTTAATTGTTGTAATTTTAGACTGTTTTCATTTTAATTTTTTTATTTATTGACATGTAAACATAAAAATGATAATAATTTTAACTAACATAATTTTAAGGACACTACTAACAAAAATGGATGTTATATCTGAAATTAAATAAATACAATACAATAATTATTATTGGCATTCATTGGCTTTCTACGAATAATTATTATTCGAAGTTGGCCTGAGTCACAATCGAAATTGCGTTTATGTAGCACGTGTTAGCAGTGACTCTCATTACTGCTACAATCGGCGTATGTCTCCTTATCTCTGTTGTACATGCACATGAAGCACGATAGTGGTGGCTGTTTGGGTGTGTTTGCGTCTAGTTGTAGCTAGTCCAGTTTTGGTTTACGTGATATAAAAGCGTGCCGTATCTTCTCCCCATATTAACTAGCATAGTTCCTCATAATTTTGTATCCCCAATTAATATATATTGTGAGTTAAAAGGGTCACTCAATGTTGGCTGCGGCTCCACTAATGCTGAAAAAGGTTCGGAGATAGACCCGGCCGGCATGAAAAATATATAAAGGAAATAATTGACCGAGCGAGCGAAGCGTCTCTGCTTCTAGTTTAATCAATTTGCTTTCATCTGTCAGTTTGTTGGTACTCCTCTACAAGTTGTATTTTACAACCGATCTGGACGAATCTTTGTATTCAGGTTTCACGACTTTATAGTTTTTTTCCCGTCGGGGATTTCTAACTAGATGGGGCCTCCAAAAAAGGGGCTACTGAATATCTGCGCCTTATTAGGCCTCAGGATCTTCGGCAAGATGATCAGAATAGCTCCTCAAAATGCAGTAAATTGCTCACTTTTAGATTTCTACTAGTGGAATCGACTCTTTACCGTAACTATTAATTATTCTGTGTCTTAACCTACTAGTTAGGTAGGGATTGATTAAACACCTGGGTTATTAATGTTAATTTTGCAATAAGATCACTTGATGGCGCTACGGTAAACCACAGATTGTTGTAAAGAGTTTGGCCTTTATGTCACTAGTACCATTGGGCAGCACCATTAATGGTACAAGTGACACATATTTGTATTGCTAGTACCATTAAATAAAATACAAGTATCAAATTCCAGGGTTCACTTATAGACAGTACCATTATTGGTACTAGAGACACTACTTATATTGCTAGTACCATTAAATAAAATACAAGTATCAAATTCCAGGGTTCACTTATAGACAATACTATTATTTGTACTAGAGACACTACTTATATTGCTAGTACCATTAAATAAAATACAAGTATCAAATTCCAGGGTTCACTTATAAACAGTACCATTATTGGTACTAGAGACACTACTTATATTGCTAGTACCATTAAATAAAATACAAGTATCAAATTCCAGGGTTCACTTATAGACAATACCATTATTGGTACTAGATACACTACTTATATTGCTAGTACCATTAAATAAAATACAAGTATCAAATTCCAGGGTTCACTTATAGACAGTACCATTATTGGTACTAGAGACACTACTTATATTGCTAGTACCATTAAATAAAATACAAGTATCAAATTCCAGGGTTCACTTATAGACAATACCATTATTGGTACTTGATACACTACTTATATTGCTAGTACCATTAAATAAAATACAAGTATCAAATTCCAGGGTTCACTTATAGACAGTACTATTATTTGTACTAGAGACACTACTTATATTGCTAGTATCATTAAATTAAATACAAGTATCAAATTCCAGGGTTTACTTATAGACAGTACCATTATTGGTACTAGAGACACTACTTATATTGCTAGTACCATTAAATAAAATACAAGTATCAAATTCCAGTGTTTATTTATAGACAGTACCATTATTGGTACTAGAGACACTACTTATATTGCTAGTACCATTAAATAAAATACAAGTATCAAATTCCAGTGTTTATTTATAGACAGTACCATTATTGGTACTAGAGACACTACTTATATTGCTAGTACCATTAAATTAAATACAAGTCGCGAAGTCAACTGTTCGCAGAACTATTAGTAATTAGTTCATCCACGTGCGAGGCAACAATACAAATAAAAACAGATTCACGATACGTACGTGTCCACTTTTCAAGCATGTTGATAGCTACATTAACAGTTAGTTTATACACGACTGCCCAAAAAAAGATGTGTAATGTGTAATCAGGATTCATGTATGTATGTTTGTATTTACGTGTGTTTCTTTAATCTACCATAACTTTTAAATGCCTGAACAGATTTAGACGTACGGGATATCGTTAAAATCCTTACATCCCCCCGAGTAACATAGTCTATTTTTTTTAATTCAATGTTGCTGCAGTATGGCTTCATTTTCCAATTCAAAAATAAAATATTCGTGTTTTACAATATGGGTATCGAATTGAAGGCCTTGATAAGTACATTCCAACAGTGTATAATTTATTGGCATAAGTTCATTTATGGCAGAGCACGCGTTTTGTTTTTTGCTAGTTAATTTTTAATGTATTGCGAACACGCGGCTAGCGCCTACATAATAATATTGCATTACATTGTCTAAAACAGAATGAACTTTATTTATTTCATACATTGTAGAGCTGTGATTTTGAAACGGAACTACTAATTGCAATTTACGCCATATTTCTGACTGGAGTAAAGCTTATGGGCTAAAAATAAACCGTACAAAAACACAGGTAATAATTCTTGATTGGACAGATTCTACCCAAAGTTGTGTTTGGAGGGTCCACTATTCCATATAGTCAGAGTATTAACTTAGGTCTAATTAAAGACCAGAGCCTTACTTGGAAACGATCAGTTGAAAGCTATTTGCTTCTGCAGGTTCCATAAGAAGACTCCGAAATTTTTGCCCACTGCCACTAAAATTGCTCTTGCGCAGTCACTTCTGCTCCCAGTGTGTGGTACTAAGTCTTGAAGGCCAGTGTATAATGTATGGTTATACTTGCACCTCGTCCTCGAGATAAGTATGCAGTAATTAATATATTATTCACACAATGTAGTATCGCAGGTGCTACCGTTTGATGCCTTGTCTCTTCGGACGAGGTGCTTGGTATAAATATGATAGAATTTCACTTGGTAATTTCGTTTAATCATCAATTATATATCCTACCAGTGCTGAAGTACGGAGCCGAGACGTGGACACTCACGGTGGGACTAGTCCACGAGTTTAAGGTCGCTCAACGAGTCTTGGAGAGAGCTATGCTTGGAGTTTTTCTGAAGGATGGGATCCGGAACGAGGAAATCCGACGAAGAACCAAAGTAACCGACATAGCTCAGAGGATGAGAAGAAGCCGAGAAATCGATACAAATCTTATGACGGCTGAAAGAGTTTTGAAGAAATCTATACTTATAATAAAGCAATAGGAACGAAAAACTCTGTACAAGAAGATAATTAAAAAATAATTATCTAGGGTAGGTACTTAAAATAAGCCTATTTGTTTGTTAGTTTATTAGTTTGTCTGTATGTTTCTTCGCGCATCACCTAAAGACTGCTGGACCGAATGCGATGCGGTTTTCATTTTTAGATAGCTTAGGATTTGACTTAATAACTAAAGTACTTCGTATCCTAATCCGATCATTAGATTCCGTGCAATCGTTAAAAAACTATTTGACGGCTGAACGAATTTTGAAGAAATGTAGTATATTGTACTTTATAGGTACTTTTGGTCCTGGTATAACACTAGAGCTATTTTTGAATGAAATGACCACGCGGGCGAAGCCGCAGGCACAACTAGTAACTTATTAACAGTAGGTATTGGCAGTAACTACGTGACCAAAATACTGATATTATTTTTGTGCGATGCGCAAACAGGAGGTCGCGGGTTTGATTGTCCGTAGCAGATACAAACATAGTTTTGTGGCAGACAGGAAGTCAATGATAGCCAAAATATAATAGCAAATCTTCGTCCTAGAGCAGTCGCAACGTTATCATTCTCGCAAGTGAGAATTCAAACACAATTCACATCATTTCTGTGTACTGGGCGTTAGCAAAATGATTACCCTTGTTCAGACACATTCACTGGCACAACCTGTGCACTGAAACTTACAGGGCTCAAGCAGGTTGCAGAAGAGGTAAAAAAATATAAAAAAAGTAGTGAGCCTTACGGTAGTAGCATATGATGAGTAACATGCACGGTTAATATGATGATGATGATGTTAATGATGAAAAATATCCCTTGTGTTATGCCAGGGTATAAGGTATCTCCATTCCAAATTTCATCAAAATCGGTTTAGCCGTTTCAGCGTGAAACATATACACGCACACACACACATACATACAACTTTCGTCTTTATAATATTAATGTGATAAAACTAAAACATTAACATAACTAATCTATATTTAATATATACTAGCTGCGCCCCGCGGTTTCTCCCGCGTCCCTCAGGACCCCTGCATTTTTTCGGGGTAAGAAGTAGCCTATGTGTTAATCCAGGGTATAAGCTACCTCCATACCAAATTTCATCCAAATCCATCCCATCCATCCATCCATCCATACATACAAACTTTCGCGTTTATAATATTAGTAGGATTTATTTCGTTCTGGTTGTTGTGCCATTGAAACATAAGAAGAAGAGCATACTCTAGCACAGCACGCTCTCATTGGTCAACTGTGAATCAGCAACTCTTCATCTGATCTTAGTTTTCGTTAGCTCAGATAGCCCAGCAGTCAAACGTTCGGCTGAAAGTTTGAAGTACCCGAGTTCTATTCCCGAATAAAGTATACACATTGCACTTAAAAAAAATAGTGATGGCTTCTGGCTTGATAGCACCGCGCGAGCTCATTGGTCAAATCAAACAGCGGGCGCTAGCCGGTTTCCTGTTACACATTTCCGTTTCCGTTACACGCTTACACTTTCACGAAATCAGTCCCATAGATTTCAGAAAAGCGAACGGAAAGATGTTACACATCAAAAACTCTCTGTAATCCTCTTTGTAAATCTATTGACTTTTTGTATTATTTTTAAGATTTGAAGTGTTAAGAAACATTTTCCATGAAAATACGAATAATTATGTTGAATGACGTTTTTTAACGATATCGACAGCAACAGTGAGAGTGCGGGGAATGTTAGTGTGCACATACCGGCCGTCACCACAGAATAAGTACAAGTGCGCCACGCTGGCGCGTGCGCCGGGTTCAGACTATTATTAATTCTGTGACTCTACTTTGATTTTGCCCGGATTTTGCGCATATGCGAGAAAACTAAATATGATTATCTAATGTGTTTTTTAATATATACTTATTCAACGATACGCCACTTGATATATCGACTTTCATAATTTTGTTTTTCTCGTAATTGCGTCTGGCTGTCACCATATTGAGGTGCAACGTTTCGCTCATTCAAATTTTCTTGTATTTTTTGTCAATTATTACTCTATTATTTGCTCTATTACTCATCATGGGTCAATTAATACTTATATTGCGGCAATAAATAGGTTGTATCAAGAAATTACGGTTAAAATGATCACTATGATAATATTAGTTAAGCTACAAATGTCAATAATCTGATTTTCATCTTGGTTTTTGGTGTATTGACAAATGTACTTAAACCAGCTTTCACCTTGATTTTTTGGTTGGTGTTATTTCTTGATACAACCTATTTGTTGCCGTAAAATAAGTTTTCATGATACCACGATGAGTAACAAACAAAAAACTGTAATTGACAAAAAACGAAAGAAAATGTGAATTTGGTGTTCTGAGCAAAAAGTTGCACCTTACTCGCAAGATTATGACAAATCGACTGACGAATCATCAAAATCGGTCCATGCGTTTGGTCTATATAGTGCCAAAAAGAAACAGACATACATATTTACATACTACATACATAGACATAAACACATTACGCGGCCTTTGCATTGCGCAGTCTAGTAAAAAGACGTGTCCATGCTTTACGAACAACATTTAGTATGCTTTTGTTTTTTATATATATATTTGTATTTAAATGATATTTAAAAAATTGATTTGGGAAGCGTTATCTTTCAGACACGAAGTCAATCAATATTAGCCGTGTTCGGTTGGTCAGTTCTAAATACTGCCAATAGATGGCGTTATTGCATGGCGATGCATAGGTCACGGTAGCTGAATTGTTTAGAGACATGCTGCCGCGCAGAGGCATGGATGTATGAGAGTTCGAATCTCGACCGTGATCCAAACTTTTACATTTGATTATGGTTACAATGCGTTTCATATATAATTAGGATAGAAAATCCACAACCTTGAACCTCGTTAGTCAACTACTTCAGATTTAGTACGGTGTGCAAAAAAAGTCAAGGATGTATAAACCAAAAAATGAATATATTCACAATTATAAATTCCACTCAATCTGATGTCTTCGCATAGATATACAAATGAATAGACCTGAAGTGTTTAGTTATAGCTTGTACTATTATTTATTCTGTGGTTATTGCAACAGTCAGTACATTTTTTTATTTTTTTTTGATTAGGCGATCTGAAAAATATCAGGATCTCTTTTTGCCCGAGTACTGAGAAGCAAGGGGAGGGTAATGAGTTTAACAGTATGTATGTGGATGTTCCACCACAGGATAGTCCCTATAGGTCCGAATTGAAAAGCGAGGCATAAATTCATTCTTCTGCGGGTATAGTGTCATAGACTTTCTATTTTTTACCTGACTACTGCGAAACGATGGAAGGATTATGTGTTCAAACTAAAAACTTGTTCAGATTTTGACAAGCAAGGTATCAATTGATTCGTCTTCATCGCAAGAGTGTCAAAGGCATTTTTTTACCAGGGTTTTAGTTTTTGAACTTATGTCTTATAACACAACAGAATTTAAAGTAAAACGTGACAGAAATTATGTTTTCAAAACAGTAATGGCAACATATTAGGATATTACGTCATACAATAGCAATAAGAGGTCGAACGTCAATCGTGCGCCATGTCAGGCCCGCGTTTGACTCACTGTGAAGCTAAGGTACGGTATGGTGTCCAACTTCAACCTTGAATACAGACAGCGGGTAAAAAATTGTGGGTACCACGCGCTCGCCGTGACCCGTGACGTGACCCACAATATATTCAAATACAACCGAGGTTGATAACAACAGTAATAAGGTTGAATGCGGAGTCACCACAATATGTATCGTGTATTTTACTCAGAAGCAATGCCAGAAGCAAAAAAAATAAAAGTGGCGCCCCCTGCATTAGTTAGCTAAACCAACATGACGAGGCCATCCATTACCAAAATTGATTTATGGTGTAAAACATAAAATATATAATTATGTTAGTATGAAAGTATTTCAATAAATCACTAACCTTTTTATTTTTACCATAGATGTTAAAAAATATTTAAAATAAATGTAGTTGTGCTAACGCTACGTTTACTTAACTAGTTGTCAGTATGAAGTTAGTTGCAAGTCCAATCGTATTTTTATTTGAAACGCATGTCGTTAAAAAATGTGTGTAGTGCATAAAAATGTAAAATGATTAGCATGTAGAATAAGTATTTGTATAGTAGTTTATGAAACGGTTGCATAATGAGAGTTATTAAAACACGAAAGTGAGTTTAAGCAATAGAAAAAATAAAATATATAGTTAGTTCGAGTAATAATATCACTCGAGTGTTTTAATACGCCGTTTCATATAGCACTTTATCTACATTCATGCAACAGGAACATATTTCTAATGAAAAAAAATGTCGTAATATATTCTTGATGTTGCTGGTAAAAGATCTTTCGTCATATTCGTTTGTTATTCCCGTGATGTCAAGTGGAGTCAAATTTTCCTCACTAATACATCTGTCGGACCTTTTTAATCAGAATAAAACTTTAGATCAACAGAAACACACTACTCATTAAATTTATTACGTAGGTACTAACGTAAAGTAAACTAAGGCACCAAAATCCAGTCCACAGCGACTTTGCGCGGTTACGGTCTAACATGTGCCGCCATAGATAATAGATGGCGAAAACCCTCGTTGTACGGAGCCAAACCGGTGCTTTTATGGAAATATATATATATATATAGTTTAGTTCAAAAACAGTGGTATAATGTATTTTATCTACACTCATATGGTAAAATCCGGATTATCAACTCAAAAATGGTGGCATAATGATATACATTATGCACGGCTCGTCTCTAATAAGAATATATATATATCTATAACACTGTTTTTTGAACTATAATACTATAATAATGTTTTGTAATATTAATTTACTATATTAATATTACAAAACATATTCGCCACGTGGTGACTTGCCAGTTTCTTTCTTTAGTGGTGCATTCCGAATCCGGTTGTCACGAGGCGGTTCCAGGGTTTGGGTTTGTCCCACTAGCCCAGGACACAAACCTCGGTGACACATAATTACAGGAACAGGAACAATAGGGAGTAGTTTGAGAATTTCGTGGTGATACAATACGGATGAAAATAATTTCTTATGTAAGTATTATCATATACATATATATATATATTTAAAAGAGTAATTCTAGTTGTTATAAACTTATTTATGAATTTTATAATATTATTTCGGTTTTTTCCAAAATCAATATTCGAATGACAGGTTATTTGTATTTAGAATCAATCAATGATGACCAACTATCAAAAATGAAAAGAAATGGATTATGAAAGAATTAAGAGATCAAATGAGTATTATTATGAAAGAGGTTTGGACCTCGTCACACGGTGTTAAAATGAGTAAACAATATACAGAATGGCAAACCTATTTCCTCGTTTTTATTAAATATTCCTTAAGTTATTTATTCTGCAGCTGTAGCTACTAGGTACTATAGATACCAACAATAATGTATAGTAATTTGCTTTTAATACTAGGTGCAGATAAGTTTTATCTCCTACTCGACAAACCTGACCAACTGAAGGCTAACATTACAAAACTTAGGTTTTGATAACCTTACAGTACGCATAATTATTATACATATGTTTATAAATCTCACACGCGTGAATTCGCTGTGGACTGGATTTTGGTGCCTTAATTTACTTCACATTAGTGCCTAACCAATCTTATGTGATTTATTATGTAGATCAAATGTTTTATCCTGATTAAAAATGTGACATAGATGTGTTAAACATGTGAAAACAGTGTTCGTGAGAAGAATTTGACTCCACCTGACATCACGGAACAGCAACAAACATAACAAACTAGCTTTTACCAGCAAAATCAAGAAAAGATTACTTGTTTTTTCATTAAAAGTAAGTTCCTTGCATGAGTGTAGATAAAGTAGTGTATGAAACGGCACATAACTAGGTATTAAAACACTCGAGTGATACTATTAAAAAATTTGCCTACGACTCGTTTTTTAAACTCACTCTCGTGTTTTAATTTTCCTCATTATGCAACTATATCATAAACTACTATTTTTTCTTATTAGAGACGTACCGTGCGTAGTGTATGTATGGCACAATTTTTGAGTTCATAATCCAGATTTTACGATGTATGTGTAGATAAAATATATTTAATGGGCTTTTCATGTACCAGAATCAGTTACAGCCTGGACCAACAGCTTTGCACTCCTTTCGAAGCACTCTGGCTTCCGGGTGGCCTGACAAGCTCTTACACCAGAGGCCAGCACTACCTCATACGACAAGGAAGCAACAAATAGAAAAAACAGTTCTAAAAATTTATGAAGTTTGCTCTACCTAGTGCAATCAGTGCCTAATTATATTAATATCAATATTTTCTTGATATTTAAATACAAACTTATGGAAAAATAACGAGATTGTTGACTTGATAACTGTTGAAGGTTTTTTGCCACCTGATGGCAAGTGGTCAACGTCGCCTTTATAACTCCATGAACAACGGGGTGACGATAGCCTATTCTACTGTAATTTTTGTGTGTGTATTAATTATATATACGGAATTATAGATAGATATAGTCATTGGATTGCATAGCGCTACTATTACCGCTCTGTTACCACCAACGCTTTTGACTTGGACTTCTGAGATTCGGTCATTGACCAGTAGTTTGAGCACCGTAGCCGTTGGGGCACAAAATCTCTACGTAGGGCATATTATATGAATCCAAAATAACTTGGATAAGTAGGGTTGAGTGACAGGTCATAACAATAATTAGATTACTAAAAATAGTTTCCCAGCTTGGTAATTATAAAGAATTTTGAATTATTTTAGGCACTAACATCACATCCACGTTTTATTTTTATTTTTTAACTATTACGGCAACACTAAATGCACATACTCCTAACTATTGAGTTATTATTAGAGTTAACCACCATGAGATTGATATATAATTCTAATCTGTCCATAGCTATAAAGAGACACGTTTTTTATCCTGTAGCGTACGTAAGCATATAAAACAGCATTTGTACGGATGTAAAATATTTCGAGGCGGCATTCAGTACTCATCGTCCGCTTATAGCGAGCTACTGCGATGACGCCGATTGTAGACAGAGTTTTATTTCTTCTATTTGTTTACAAAACCGTCGAAAGTGTTAATCCACGCTATTATCCGAAGTACCATCTCGCCCCTCCTAATGGATGGATGAACGACCCCAATGGCTTCTGCATCTTCAATGATGATTATCATCTGTTCTATCAGTATAACCCTAACTCCAGTCAAGTGCCAGGCATTGCGCACTGGGGTCACGCCAGAAGCAAGGATTTGTTCAACTGGGAACACCTGCCAATCGCTATGTATCCTAATGATCCGTATGACATTAGCGGGGTCTTCTCTGGAAGTGCAATCGTTGAAAATGGAACTATGTATCTGTTATACACTGGAAACGTCAACCACCCAGGAGAATCGCCTGATCACGAGCAGCATCAAGCTTTGGCCTGGAGCAAGGATGGAGTCACCGTGACCAAGTATGAACACAATCCGGTTATTGAAGGCAGTGATCGTCAGCCTAACATCAGAGATCCCAAAGTATGGAAACACGGTGATACTTACTACTTGGTGTTGGGGAATTCGTACAATAATGATACGCTTGGCCGTGTCCTGTTGTACACATCCAAGGATTTGTTCAACTGGAAGGAAGTTTCAGTTTTAGACGAGTCCTATGGCTTCCTGGGATACATGTGGGAATGTCCGGACTTCTTCGAGCTCGACGGACACTTCGTTCTTCTCTTCTCACCGCAAGGCATGGATCGCAAGGGCATCCGATTCAGTAACTTATACCAAACCGGCTACCTAGTTGGCACCTTTGATTATGAAACATTAATGTTCACTCAAGAATCCGAGTTCCGAGAACTAGATTTCGGTCACGATTTCTACGCTACCCACACTATTGAAGACAAATACGGAGAAAGATTAATGGTTGCTTGGTTAGACATGTGGGGAGAAGTTTATCCCGAAAGGGATGATGGGTTCACAGGTCACATGAGCATACCCAGAGTTTTGAAATTAGATCACAATCTTCGTATATTACAGAAGCCCGTTCAACAAATTCAAGATGCGGTAGGGCAGAAACTGCACTCCGGAAAGACTTACTATGATACAGTTATCAAACTCGAAGAAAACGCAGGGAAAATAGAAGTGAGAGCGCCGAGATCGAGAGATTTTTCGTTGATACTAGAGTCTAACGGAAAATCTGCGGTGACAATCAGCTATTCGTATAAGAACGGTATTGTGACCTTGGACCGCGGTGGTGAAGACGGCAAGCGTATCGCAAAGTGGAGGCCAAGAAAATATTTGCACTGGACGGTCTATGTGGACTCGAGTTCTATTGAAGCGTTCTTTGGAGACGGTGAGGTAACATTGTCTAGTCGATTCTTCCCAGATGGACCTGTGAGCGTGCGCCTTGCTAAAGATAACGAGGCTGATGACATGACAGTCCACGAAATGAAACGCACAGTTCCTGCGCCGAACGGGAACTAAGTGAAAATTCAAACCAAACAGCAGTATCTAGAAATATTTTATTTTGATTTTATTTAGAAATTGTAAATTATTATCCAGTACCTACTTTGGTGTTATTAGAACATTAATAGTGTTTATCTATTTTTGTTGTCTTGGTTTTTACTAGTTTACATATTATTTTTAAGCTATAGCCGACCAAGTTAAATCGTAATCCTCTTAGCAAATTAGCTTAAAAGCTAAAAAAAACACGCCTTCCCTGCCAAAAAAGAACTTATGCCAATAAATTATATACTGTTAGAATGTTTTATCAAGGCCTTCAATTTGATGCCCATATTGAAAAATTTGAAGAAAAATATTGTGAATATGAAGCTATACTGCCGCCATATTGAATTAAAAAACCCTATGTTACTCGGAGGGATGTAAGGATTCTAACGATACCCTAAAAGTTCAAGTGTTTAAAAGTTATGGTGGAATAAAGAAACTCACATACATACATACATACATACATACATACATACATACATACATACATACATACATACATACATACATACATACATACATACATAAATCCTATAAATATTTCACTCATTTTTTTGGGCAGTCGTGTGATAATAAAAACACATGTCCACTTTTTTGCTGATGCCCATGTAATTGTATGATCAGTCTCAGACCAACTTGGCAACCGTTCAAGGACTTGTACGTAAATAAAGAACAAACTACATTTATTTTCAAATCAAGAGCCAGTAATCACAGAATAGACGTTCAAATAATTGCTTTAATGACTGATTAAAAATAGATGTCCATTAATCAGTATAAAGTTCTGGTTTTATACATTTTAAAAGACAAAAACGGGACCAACTCACGTATAGCATTTGGATTATTCCAACTTTTGTTTCAACCACATCAGTAACCATATCAGTCTTAAAAGGTCACACAACAATTTTGATTGAGAATAGATTCTGTAATTTTTTGATTGAGGTATTACACAGACAGTATTACAGAAAAGAAAATTATTTTCTGCTGAACTGAATTCATCACTCTTCACCAGAATTTTCTGTAACGCTGAAATACTACATATTGAGGAAATGTGTCCTGTTAAAATGTGTTTTTATTAGATTGTCATGTCACAATTAGTCAGAAAACATGTTACAACTCACGAAACACAATTTTTGTATAGTAATTTAATAATCCAAAAAAAAACTCCACTACTCACGGGGCTCAATAATGATCAACTTTTTGTAGGAAATAAATTATTGTCCTTGATTGAGGTAAAAACCCCGTCGGAACGCAGGCGGTAAAAATATATGCAAAAACATTTTTCCTGTTAAAATAATCACATCAATCAAAGTATTTACTCACAGGAAAAACATTTACGGTGTAGCGTCACCAAATAAACAGCGCAATTTTATTCTATGCTATCTGCGCCCGTTCCCTTGCCCGCGTGGATTTTTTTCTTGGATTATGAAAGTTCTAGGCCAGCATGTTATGATAGCCACTGCTTGATCTAGATATAATATAATCATTTGATCATGATATAAGATAAGTAAAAAAGTAATCTAGCCTTGAAGATGTCCATATATTTGTTTTAAATGAACAAGGGAGAAGTCAGGAAATTCCATGCTCTAGCTGTATGCACCACTTTGTACGAATTGGCCGTTTTTTTACGATCTGTGCCACGGGTTATCCTTTGCAAATTTACGACTTATCCTTATATTGAAGCGGAAGAAGATATCGATCAAGTAACTCAGGCGCATTCCCAGAAATTGATTATTTTAAGTGAAAAAGCATGATGATTACCAACTATATGTGTTGCGAGCCTTTTCATCGCATTTATGCTGAATTTGTTCATTATTTTTCTAAGCTTTTAGTTAACTTGCAATGTTTGTATGTATGTCTGTATGTACATTTATGTAGGTCAAATGTTGAAAGCTAAATTAGAACCACTTCCTCTTATTCTACGGATTTGAATTTAGCATGTAGGTTCAATTCCGATGAAAATGCATTTTATGCTAAGCATGACCTGAATCGACATGCAGGATCAGCTCCAGATAAAGGAACTCTTCAATGGTCAACGTCAGTCATGAAATTTGGTGTTCGCATTTTATTATGATAGCTGGTTTGAAATTTCACCATGACATATCTGCTGCACTACGGGTTGGCTCCTATGGAGGAAAGGTGTGGGAGTGAATAGGTAGGTAGGTATGTACACTGTTGAAGCTCCTCCATTATTAAGGGAAGTACTTACGACCGAGGCAGGTGTTCATGGCCCAGGGACATCTGTCTGACTGTTCTTCGTTGGAACTTGCATACATTCTAATTCGCAGCGAGAATATCACGCGATGCAGGCTTTGTATGACTTTGATATTTGCGCCATTTGTGCGCGGTTTATGTAGTTCGCCCAATACTGGACTAGGTGGCGCTGATTTCAGTGTGGCGGGTGAAGTCACCACATCACTCCCCTTCCAGACCGAAGGTTGATATGTATGAGCTGCAGCTGCGTTGGATGCTTGTTAGTACCAGTGCTGCTCGAAGTTGCGGTGAGTTGAAACTGAGCATGGACGTTGATGGTCCCTGGTAAGTCGGGACCAAGAGTGCGTCGTGTCGCTAGAGTGGTCTACTGTGAGTCGAGACCTTCCACGTTGAGCCGAGTGTAGCGACGTAATCCCTAGTGGCCTCTAGTGACCGAGACTAGGTACAGGTATTCGGGACTGAACCAGGGACTGTGTGCAATGAGTTGGAGCGCTTGTTCACGGTTTAAACGCTGTAAAAAGATGGCCAGGCAATATCCCAGGTGTGAGATACGATCGCTGTGCCTGTAGGAGATCGGGATCCAGGAAGCACGGTGAGTCGGCGTCGTTGAATCTGAAAATTAGGCTAGATGCTGGCTTGCTGCTTATGCAAGACATCGGAGTGGAATCTGGTATCGTTCTAAGTTTCACTTTATCGGACGATAGTGTATTCTATTTTCGACCTGATTTCTTTATTAAACCCATCGAACGACAAAGGCATGTCTTAACAATATGGACCAATATTACTTATAAACCATTCTTAATTTTTAATCAATTGCTTTGCAACAGATTAGCAAAAACTTCACTTATAAACGCTGTTTAGCGTTAAGAGCTCGCTAAGTAATGCTTAATAGCTGTCAAAATTTAATCACCACCATGACATAGTTTAAACCCCGCTAAGAAGGAAGATGGTGGATTTTATTTGAATCATATGTGCTTTGATCTTTGAAGATTATTGTTGATCAATATCAAACATGGATTTCGATGATTTTCGAGATTTCCAAAACGATGTAGCAGATTTAAATAGTTTCGGAGCTCCGACGAGAAGACAGACGAAGACTTAGAGAGCTCGTTTTAATCCACTACAAGATCTAACGGATGAAGAATTTAGGCTCAGACACCAATTTAGCAAAGAAAATATGTGCCGCATCATAGAAGTAGTGAGATCTGATCTTCAAGTAGATACCCGAAGCGGCAGCATCCCTGTAGAACTGCAAGTTATGGCAGTAATAAGATATTGGGGCTGCCATGAGGTAGGTACCTACTATTTTTTTCTAGTTTTAAGCTGGTCTACGATAAATGGGTAGGTTATAATCGACGAATTCGACGATTAAAAACTATTTCTTTTTAGATTTAGGAGGATTGCGCTGACATTCACGGCATGAGCCAGCAGACTCTGTCGCGCTTGGCTAGCAAAGTGGCGATCGCGTTGGCATCAAAAATTTCACGTTATATAAAAATGCCGTCGAATATAACGGAAGAGGCTAACGCAATTCATAAATTTGAAGCCATTTGCGGCCTTCAAGGAATCAATGGTGCGATAGACGGCACTCATATTGAAATAAGGAGGGTTGGTGGAGATGTGGGCCAGTACCATGTTAATAGAAAGAGGCATTACTCTATTAATACCCAAGTAAGTATCCGCATTTAATACCTTCTTCTCTACTTACATGTATGCATTGAGCTAATATTTAATACGAAAGTACAGACACCACGCTTTATTTCATTTTATTTTGGTTCTTATTCCACATTTCACTCGGTCACTCGTTTATTCGCTAGAATAGCTTATTAGCATAAATAT
Source organism: Alsophila aescularia (assembly GCA_946251855.1). Taxonomy (NCBI): domain Eukaryota; kingdom Metazoa; phylum Arthropoda; class Insecta; order Lepidoptera; family Geometridae; genus Alsophila; species Alsophila aescularia. The sequence continues at coordinate 4,857,567 of OX276378.1, read as the reverse complement.
GTGTAGCATGGGTATGTATAGGCAGGCACTTTCATACAAGCTTCAAACTTATATAAAAATGTTCACAGGTTGTCTGCGATGCTGATATGGAGATCTGTGACATTGTGTGTTGTGACATTGGAGGGAAAGTACACACGATGCCAGAATCTGTAGGGAAAGCTCTATTAAGAAGAGGTTCGAAGAGCATGCATTCAACGGGAGGCTCATCGAAGATAGTGGTTATCCATGTACCCCTCATCTTATAACGCCAGTGCTGAGACCCAGCACTGAAGTAGAGAGGCGTTATAACCACCGCCATATCCGAACTCGTAACATTGTTGAAAAATGTTTCGTAGTTTGGAAGCAACGGTTTCGGATATTGCTAGAGGTGATGAGAAGTTCATATGCCACTATCAAAACCACCATTTTGTCGCTTGTGCTGTACTACATAATTTGGCAATTCTTTTCAATGAAGAACATGGTATGTACCTATTGTTGTTCAGTTTTACTTTATCTTATCTATTTTCCGATTCATTCTCTATGGCCCCCATAGCCATATAGGGATAAGTACTGGCTTATCTATCTAGCATCAGTTTAATCCATGATTTCAAAATAACAAAGTACGAAATATTGACCTATTATTAATTAGTATCTTCACTCTTAACACAACTTTTTCTTATTCTCAGATACAGCAAATCTTCAACACGAAGATGAAGTTGATGCTGATGTAATCATTGACGATAATGTGGCGCAAATAACAAAAAAAAAATTTATAGAAAGAAATCAATTTAAATCTATCTATTTATACATAATAATAAACATGTAACATGTGAAACCGAAGGCTAAGCCTTGCTACTACGAGTACAAAATTTATTCCCCGTGCACCCACCAGTGGGAGAAGCCAGTGGGTGCACGGGGCATGCTCCAAAATTTCGGGCTTATGCCAGTGTCGCTCAGAGAAATTATAAACTATAATAATAATTTTCTAATGGTATGGCCGAATTGGTAAAGGCATGTACCACGCTGAGGCACAGTATGCGAGTTCGAATCTCGTCCGTGATCCAATTTTTTCTATTAGAAAATTATTATATATATTTACGCTAAACAGGGGTTAACTGCTATAAAAAAACATAAATTATAACATAGTGTCACACTTCACAAAAATATTATAAATGTTAATGTTTGTATGTAAGTACGTTTGTTCCCAGTAAACTCCGTAACGACTGAACTGATTTATACAAAATTTGGATTGACACTTAATATTTTTATTTTAAATTCCTAATTTTTGTTTTCAAATATTCCTCTTCTAAAGCCATTAATGCCATTCTTCTCTCATGCAGCTCTCTTTCATTCATCATCTTACATTCATGAGCTTCTTTATCACGAAGCATAGCCTCCTCCCTGGCTGTCCTTGCGAGAACGAAAATTTGGTGCTCATGGCTCGTGCCACAGCAGCAGTTAGACTTGGACCTGTAAAAATTAAAATTATATATTGGTTTTTATTTTGTAACATATTATTAGTATCACAATGAAAATTTCATGAGTTGTTGGTGGGCGTATGTCTACAAAGGTTTCTGTATTAATTATACTATACGAAAATGTTTGTCTGTTATCTTTGAATGTGTATGATGTTGTGGAGTAAGACTGCCGATTGTACCCTTTAATTTATATCCCTTTTTTATTCTATTTTGGTGTGCAATAAAGTATGTTTGTAACGTATTGTTGTAGGCAAGAGCTTAAATAAATTATAAACTGTAATATATAACATTGTGATGCAAAAAAATGTTTACAAACATACTTCTTTGATTTTCCCTTCATGTTTACTGAACGTAATCCTGAAGGACCAGGCCTTCCCCGTACAACCTGTACGGGAAAGGTCTGAAGGACAGGAGCTGGGTTTTCACAAGATGCTTGTGAATTCTCCGGCTGAAAATTAATAAAACAGGTCAATTACAGGTGTTACTTTAATGGACAATAACCAGCTATAGAAAAGGAATCAAATCTAACACATAGTAATTCACCCATATCAAGTCTACATAAATACAGAAATACAGTTTTTATTTATATTACTTGGCAAGATGGGCAGGGCCCTATTTCATAAAGCGACAAATCATAATAAAACTACAAATTGAATATGCCAAACCTAGGTCGCTCGCCTGATGGTAAGCGTCCTGCCTGCCCATAACAGTTGCAGTGCCACCCAGAACTTTGGTTGCAAAATGTTGCGCGTCACTGCAATGCGCTCATCACCCTGAGATATTGGTTGTTAAGTCGCATAGTTTAATTTTAGCAAGCAATAGTACATGTCTATCGTCTATAATTAATTTAAAAAAAAAAAATTACAAATACAAACCTTCTCCTGATCAATCCAATTGGTGGATCGTATTCTTTTATTAACTTCCATCTTAATCTTGGCGTCCATCATAAACAAAATCTAATTTAATCGCAAAAGAAATCAGAAATAATAGTTTTTAGTTATCAATAATGTTTCAGCGCGGCGATTTTCAATGTTTTGAAAGAAAATTTATGATATGTCATCTCATCTTTCAAAGTTACGACCTTGTCAACATGTGACAACTGTATTCGTTCAATTCCGTTATTTTAATCGACTATTTTGGTTATAATCTATGCAGATAGTTTAGTATTGTTCTCCGTACTCTTCTCAACTAAGCAACAGCTAAACAAAGTTTATAGGTAAACAAAAGTTGATTAATTAATAAAAGATAAAGAGCTAATAAGCTGAGGGGTGGCTAAGTATTACTTAGCGAGATTTTTATAAGTAAGACTGTATTTAAGTTCTCATCAGACAAACTTGACGTATACGTCGATAGTGACGAACTGGACACAGGGCTGATTTCAGATGGGGTCAGTGGCCCTCGACCCACCCCGTTTTGTACGCATGCTAGCCGGTTTGAAGTTTTACCATGACATGGTTGCTGCACTCTGGGTTGGCTCCTGACTTAGAAACTTATCAACGGTTAACAGCAAATACACGATATGTTTTGTATACGCATTTAATTGTGATAGCCCGTTCTTAGTTTCATCATAACATGGCTACTGCATCAAAGCTTTCTTTTTTTTTTCTTTTTTTTTTATTATTTTACATTATTTTATTCCAACGATTACTCTAAGAAACAAACAAAATGCATCCGTTGTGTAGGGCACTAGCTAGGAGGAGTGACGAAATACGCTAAATGGCTGAAAGCAGTTTTGAAAAGAAGAGCCGAACATCGGGCTCGTGGCGTGCTTTGAAAGAGGCCTATTTCCACCAGTGGACTGACAGGGCTGATGATGATTACGATTATTAACACACACTCGCCGAATCCATATTAAATCTACCACACACAATTTATCGTCACTTTCATGTATGGCAAGAAGTGATTCATCTTTTATAACGATAACGAAGTTTCTCTTTTCATTTGTCATCGTCTGTAATATGAATAGTGGTATTGAACTTAAGTAATGGCTCGTCAACCGTTAACAGCATAGACACGAAATGTTTTAACGCATTTTAATGTGATAGCCCGTTCTAAGTTTCATAATGACATGGCATTTTTTTATTTTTTTTTTATTATATGACTGCCTTGCTTGCATAACAGAAGCATGAATGTTTATTTGGTTAAGTACCTACTTACTCGTATTTTACTATTAATTTTATCTTGAGTACCATGTACGAGTATGTAGTTTGTGCACAATAAACGTCTTTCATTCTTTCCTTCAAGATAATAGACAAATAGAAACATAAAGCTTGAATGACTACAAGTTTTTTTGTCTATTTAAAAGTCAGAAAGGAGCACCATTTTTCAATTACATAATAGGCGGGGAATATATCGTAAAAGCTAAGGGTAATAAAAAATGTTGTAAAAACCACACTTTATTTTATCAGTACTCTTTCTTATAAATTATCAATATTGTAACCCGTAGTTACAACCCCGATAGACTCGAGTCTATCGGGGTTGTGACTACAAGATACAATATAAAAAAATTGTTGCAATCGATTGCAACAATTTTTTTAACCTATAGACACACTCAATTTATTTTCATGAATACGTGTTTAAGTCAATGTAAAAGCCCGTTCGTTGGTTAATCTCAGTTTTTATATGTTAATCTTACCATTAGAATCTAGTAAAATACTGGGTTTTACAACTGACGGCTGGTAAATGTGGGTTTTGGTTAAGAAAGGTTAGGTTTTTGCCAGTTTGTGGGATATTCTCATGGATGCCGCGGGGAAGCGGTACGAGTGTGTAAAGATTATGAGAATGTAAGGTTAGGTTGGGCTGGTCTAGGTTTATCCATTAATAGTTGCATAGTCCTCGATTGCATGCTTTGCGCTGCTTGTTTTAGATAATTCCAGGCCGCAGACTCAGGTCTTTTTCAACATTTACCTTGTCTCTGAGGTAAATCTTACAATTTACCAAGTGAACCGTGGCAAAAATTGGAACTGAACGATGATCAAAGAACTGTTCGGGCCTTTACCATTAAGAAATGGTAAATCTTAGGATTTCTAATATTTCGGGCTAATAGTTAGGGCCATACTTAATCTACTTAAAAATTTACTAAATAATATAACTGTAACGGGTCCAATTCTGTACATTAAACATACTTTGATATTTTTTTTGTAGGTTACTCTATATTCGATAATAAAGCCAAAACTGTTTATTTTTCTGTCTATCTGTCTGTCTGTATCTTGGCTAGGCATCACGCCGAAACTACTGAATGAATTTAAATTAAACTTGGTATGATTTGAATTCATACTACGATGTAGGAAATAGTAAAATAATATTAATATTTTTGTAGGGTACTCTATATTCGATACTGAAGCCAAAACTGTATATTTTTCACTTTTTTCTGTCTGTTTGTGTCTTTATCTTGACCGCGCATAACGCCAAAACTACTGAATGAATTGAAATTAAACCTCGTATGGTATGAGTTCATACTACGAGATAGGATACTGGCTACTTTTTATCCCGATATTTAGCATGGTTCTCTTGGGAAAGGGGACGAGAGTCAAAATGTGTACTAAGTTGTAATTCATTAACGCGTAGTTCGTTTTTTTTAGGAATGTTCTTCATTTTTTCTTTAAATATTTTCATGTAAATATTTTAAGGTTATCGGGTTTGTAGTTCAGAAATTACAGACAACACAACCCTCAATATTATGTCAAAATAACTTGATATAATATTGAAAATGTACTGGAAAGTTTAAACGAACGGCTCATATTATGCTGGCCTTCGCACATTTTCATATTGGATTAACGGTCACCGTAGACACAAATATAACGTAGTGTGGGACTCCCGCCGGTCAGGTGGAGAGACGACTTGTGAAAGACGGATAGAAGCGACTGGATGAGAAGAGCCAAAGATGGGCTCAGTAGCGTTCTTTGGGAGAGGTCTACGTCCAGCAGTGGACTGGTATAGGCTGATGATGATGATGATGATGATGATTATCTAGACATAAAACTCACGTTAGGCTTATTCTGTGGTTAGGTCGCAAAAATCTGTACCGTTCTGTTTTTTTGGGATGTTGTTCAGATAGATACCAGTAGTGTAAAACTAAATTTTCAGCTTTGAAAGACCTGAGCTAACTTCGTGGCGCTCGAAATACATCGAAATTTTAGGACTTAATTCAGATTTCAGTTTATAACTTCTAAAAAATGTTACATGTAATACTTATAAAGAAATCAAAATTTCCTATAATTTGAGCCCAACCGCAAGTCTGTAATTTTTTGGAATACCTGAGATACATTGGGCATTTTTCCTAAAAATCTCAAAACTGTAGTACTGTTGTGTGTGTTCCGAGCATTAAATCAGCTATCATAATCATTCTACAAGGAAACCATGAGAAGAAGATGTAGAACAGCTATTTATATTTAATATAAGCAGAAATGACACTTTGTAGGACCAAACATTCCCCTGTAATCTGGACAAAACGAAAAATTAAGGAAATCGGATTTTTCAAGAAATGTATATTGTTATTAATATTGCACAATTATATATTGCAATGTTATTAAAATAATATCACATTATAAATTTGATTTGTTTTTAGTGTATTATACCGACATATAACGTTTATTTAAATCGTGTGTGTCTGTTTGACTTGTTATCTGCGCCTGTTTGTTTGTTCGCGCATCACGTAAAAACTACTACACCGGTTGTGATGCGGTTGTCACTGGTGGATAGCGTAGGGTTTGACTTAAAACCATACTTGGTACCTCAAAATAATATGAAGAAGCCGAGCAATCGATAAAAAAAATTGACGGAATTTAAGCTGAAGGAATTTTGATTAAATGTTGGTATATTGATACTTTAGATCCTGGAATAGCACATAGAGTACTTTTAAGAAATGAACATGCGTGCGAAACCGTGAGCACAACTAGTTTCAAATAAAAGAAGAGTAATCCACATACAGAAATCTCAGATTTATTAAATGTAATACTCGTATCATATTATAACAGCGAAAGTAACGGGCGTTTCCTCGTGGCTTAACTAGATTGCCTAACTGATTATGCTACGAGGAATATTTTTTCCTCGTGCCCAAACTGTTGCGTCGTAGTGGGATAACACATAATTATACTCGTAGCACATTCTTTGTTTACGAGTACTGTCGAGTCATCATCATCATCATCAATGTCAGCCTTTAGAAGTCCACTGCTGAATATAGGCCTCCCCAAAGAGCGCCATGACGAGCGATCTTGTGCCACCTCCATCCAAAAACTTCCTGCGATGGCTACAATGTCGTCGATCCATCGTATGGGGGGACTCCCCACACTTCGCTTGCTTGTTCGTGGTCGCCATTCGAGAACCATTATTCCTCAGCGGTTGCCGGTTGTGCGAACTATATGGCCTGCCCATTGCCACTTCAACCTTCAAACTTTGAGAGCTATGTCGGTAACCTTCGCTCTTCTACGGATTTCCTCATTTCTGATTCTATCCCGTAGTGAAACACTAGTGAGACCAATAGTTAGCGACCACGTCTCAGTGCCGTATGTCATCACTGGCAACACGAAGTGATTATAAACTTTCGTCTTGAGGCTCTTCGGTATCTGCGAGGAGAAGTTATGGCGTAATTTCCCGAACGCTGCCCATCCGAGTTGGATTCGTCGGTTGACCTTTTTGTCGAAGTTGGATCTACCCAGTTGGATCGTCTGACCCAAGTAGACAAAGTGATCAACAGCTTCGATAATATCGTTCCCAACATAAACCGGCTTGGGTACGACATGGACATTTGACATGATGTTTGTCTTGCCCATGTTCATTTTAAGACCCACCTGTTGGGAAACAATATTGAGATCACTAAGCATTGTGCTTAGGTCTTCCAGGGTTTGAGCCATGATGATTATATCATCAGCAAAACGAAGGCGAGTGATGTATTCGCCATTGATATTAACACCAAATCCGTTCCAGTTCAGAAGCTTGAATATATCTTCCAGTGCAGAGGGGAACAGTTTCAGAGAAATAACGTCTCCCTGTCTCACCCTTTTTTGCAGCTGGATGGAATTCGTGCTTTGATCCTGAAGACGAACTGGCCTTGCTGTACAAACACTTCAACACTTCGATGTACCAATCAATGATGGTAATCAATCTGGCACCGCTGTAATGACTGTAGCACTGCCCAGATCTCGACTGAATCAAAGGCTTTCTCGTAGTCCACAAACGCTAGACATAGTGGCCAATTATACTCTTCGGTCTTCTGTATAATCTGCCGGAGCGTATGGATGTGGTTTACGGTGGTAAAGCCTTTTCGGAATCCAGCTTGTTCGGGAGGTTGAAAGTCGTCAAACATACGAGCGAGACGGTTTGTTACTACTCTCGAAAACAGATTATAGACGTGGCTCAGCAGCAAAATGGGCCTATATTTCTTCAAGAGTGTTTTATCGCCTTTCTTAAAGAACAAAACCACTACGCTCCTGTGCCACGCCTCTGGCGTAGTACCCTAGAGGATGACTGAGTTAAACAGCTTCTGAAGGACTTTAAGTACCGGTGTTCCACCCGCTTTCAGTAGCTCTGTCGTTATTCCGTCCTCCCCTGGTGCCTTGTTGCTCTTAAGCTGTTTGAGAGCCATTCTGATCTCGTATAGGCTGTCATCCGGGATATCTTCGGTATAATGTCACGACAAATGGGCTCTTGCATCGCTAGTCTTGCTAAGAAGACTTCGCGATGAGGTGTATAATTGTCCATAGAACTTTTCGAGCTCACTCAAAATCTCTTCGACGAAATGATGCTGCTACTGTCGGTTTTCAGCTTCGTCAACAGGCTTTGCCCAATAGACAGATCTCTTGCGAACACTTTGGAGCCTTTGTTCCGCTCTATTGCGTTCTTAATACAAGTAGTATTATAAGAACGCAAATCGTGTCGCATTGACTTGGAGATCTGTTTAATAAGCAAGCTGTAACTTGACATATCCACTGAAGACTGCAACCTCATCTCGCCTCGTTCTACCATAAATTTGAGTGTCTGCTCAGAGAGTTTCTGTGTTCTTTTTTTGCGGGGGGTCTTAAAGAACTCCAACCCGACCGCGTGGACAATTTTCACTAGCCCGTTATTTAGTTCGTCCACTGTATCGCATTCGGTAAGTATTTGGAAGCGATTTTGGAGCTCCAACTGAAAGCTCTCAGGGTTTTGGATTTGGGCAGGACTTGGGCGAAGAGTAGATCTCATCAAACAAGACCTCTCCAGCTTTACGTTGATATTCAATGAGCCTCTTACCATGCGTACTCTGGTTTCCCTTCAACACGCATAAATCTTTCGCCTTTTTTTACTGTCGAGTAGTCAAATACTATCGTAAAATTAATTTTCCTTCTTTGTGAGGTCCTATATAATAATGTTAGTGTCTCTCTGTTTGTTTTAAGACAAAACTGCTGAACAGATCTTGATGAAATTTGACCCCTTGGGAAGGACATATAATACGTTTTATCGCGATAAACTGTAAACTACGAACTGTAAACTGTAACTGAAGACGCGGGCAAACGCTTGTACCTAAAATAAAATAGAATTAACAACCTTCTCCGAGTGTAAATCTTCCCTTTTAAATGAATCTAAAAAGGAACATCAAGAAAAAGCTAAAGGTTTTTTTTAATCAATCGTTATTATTATTACCTACATCACAATAATTTGCTTTAAAGTATATAATAATAAAATAGGTTGTACTTTAGGTAATCCGTTAGATGCAATGATACCTACAATATTGTTATGAAAATATTTTTCTAATTAGCCAGAATCACCTCTTTCACTACTACTTGGCTAGAATACATTAAGTCATTATTATTGAACTAGCTACTTACCCAGTTACAATAGATTATTCAAAATCATTATTATTTTGATTGTGATGAAAGTGTATTTACAAAATGATAAATTCTTACAAAATATAAATAAGGCACCTCAAAATATTTCTACATGTAAATATTGTAGGTAGTACCATAAAATTAGTGTAACATAAAATTACTAGTGAATAATGTTTACAACAAGTATTAATTGAGTTTATTTTTTCTAGTCAGTACACAATGTCACTTTTATTTTCTATAAATTGAGTCTTTCTGTGTTTCCCCTATGTGCTATAGATTAGGATTTTTCCATGCCGACTAGAAAAAAAACTCAGACTGTATAATATTTTCTTTGACGAAAGAGCTTACGTCTCAGTCTGTCAAACTAGAGCTTGATTAATAACTAGCCTAAAAGCTCTTTATTGATATTCAATATTACGCAATCATACTTTTGTTCAGATTCTTCATTCTACTGTGGTTAAACTGGGAAATCAAAGATATTTTGTTTTAGCTAAAGTCAATGAAAAATTATACAGTTATGTTGAATTGCATTGTCCTTGAGTGACGTAAAGAATAAAATACATCAGATATAACAATTAAAATCTAAAAACTCAGTTTCATATCTTGATCTTTTGGTAAATTCAACATTTCAAACAAAGCTGGAATATTTAAATCCATGAAGATAACAACTTATAATTAACAGGGCAAGTTCTTAAAAAATTAAAGTAGAATTATCATCTAAGACTAAATCTTCACTATGTCTATAGAACTCATCGATCATTCCTACCGTGGAAACATACGCTCCAGACACTAAAGCAATAATGGCTATGATAGCTATGATAATATTCTTCCACAAAATATAGTTCATACATCCCAGGTCCCTCTCCCAAAGGTAAATAGTTTCCACTATAGCTGGGAACAACAGGCCAAAGGTAGAGAAGAATATGGCTCCGACGAAACCAATAACCAGCTCGAGGTTTGGGAAAGCTGCAGCGACGCCAACTGAAATGATTGTAACAATATATTATGTTCTAGTTTTCCCGCCCGCGACTACATCCTTTCGGACTACTGTTTATCGCGAAAAAACATTCTATGTTCTTCTAGAATATTAAAAACCAATGCAAAAGTAGGTTAGCACCAAGGTCTTGATATTTTTTGACATACTTGTTATTTTGTTTCCATGGCAACCGTTTTTTACAGCAAGTAATCATTTTTCAAGTTTTTCCAGTTTTCCATGGAAACTTATAATTTCCCGGGATAAAAAGTATCCTATGTTTTATTCCATGGTATAAGCTATCTCCATTCCAAATTTCATCAATATCCGTTCAGCTTTTATCGCGTGAAAGCTCCCCAATCAAACAAACAAACAAACAGACAACGTTTCACTTTTGTACATTGGTATGGATAAGATTGTAGGGGCTCACAACCATTGGGGTAAACGACTTTTAAAAATAAAACCGCGTTTTGGGAGACCCTGCACCTGCCATGTCTTAGTGGAGTGACGATTTGAGAAAAAACATCTGGCAAGAACTGGATGACGAGCTGAAAATTGGGCTCACTAGGGGAGGCTTTTGTGTTGCAGTGGACGCATATAGGCTGATGATGATAATTAATAGAGACGTAGGTATTTTACTTGAAAAGGGAAAGTATCCAGTAGGGGCAGCTGTTGTTGTTTAAGTATTTATATTATTTGTTCACTTTGGAGACATTTTTGTCAGCCCAAGGATTATTGCTAATATCTGGTGCATTCAGCTTTGTCCATCTCTCAGTTTTTTGGAAGATACCCTGAATAAATCACTTATAGATCCCTAAGATCCCAACTCTATGATTTTAATCGATGTCTTTTACCGCAAAACCTTAAATTTGGTTAATTTCTTATATTGACGATATGATCGAACACGGTACGTAAATATTTAACTCACATAGCCCAACTGAAACGGGCTTTCAATGACTACTGCCAGAAAAGCGTGAAAATGGCAGGCACTTCTGCTGGAGGATGATATATAACCAAGCATACGCTGGTCTAGAAAGAAACCCATATATGATTCTTTCACTATATTTTGTTTTACCGACAGTTCACGCATATTATTGGGATTCAAACCTACAACCTGTGGTGTGGTCTGAATTCCTGAATGTAGGTTTGGAGTTTGATGAAAAATTAAATTAATATTTCACTCACCAGAGAAACATACAATAACCGTTCGGATGCCAATTTGTATGATGTTATTGTAACTGTCCGTTTTCCTTTCCTTTAATCGCCTGGTGATAATTTCCATCGGCACGTAAAATTGGATTGTAAATGATAGCAATATTACGAATGCCATTAGTAGTTTCGTGCTTTGCGCAACACTGAAATAAAAAAATATATATGATTGAACATTTCTACATTAATTTAAATATAAAATGATCAGTTCTGCCTTTATTATGTAGGAACATTTTCTATTGTTATTTTAAATAATTAAATGACTCTTTCAAAAAATAGTGATCTAAGAAAGCGGCAAAGCGACGGGATCGAAAATTTGTATCAAAAGATTAGTACAGGACCGTTATTCGCTATGAACACTCGGTGACGTAACGCGCTGCCCGCGTGGAATTGTTCGTAACTTCCCGAACGATTCCACAACGCGACGCGTTACGTGTGTGAATGGTCATAGTGAATAAGGGCCCCTGGTATTAATTAGGTGAGCGAAAACTTCGCTTCTTAAGACGTGGTGAAAACTACTTATAAGTCACTAAGATATTAATATGAATATCAATGGTCTTAACTTGGTTGTTCCTTAACATCGAAGTGTGCTTTAAACGCCTACAGAAGTGTGTTAGCATTATTATTGGAGCTTGATAGGCCAGCATTGGACTATGATCGTGTGATCTCCACTGACGGTAAGTGACAGAACGGCTGAAAACGCACGCATGCACGGAGCATGATAGCCTAGAAGATACCTGCTCAATCTAGACTAAATTACACTCAGGTTGTAATTGTCGATGTTCAATACATTCTCGAGCTTGTTTGCCCGCTTTTCAGTAGATTCCAAGGCTTGAATTTGATACTTAGCCGTCCCAGAGGTATCCATACACTAGGAGTATTCAAAGTACTAATCCATATAGAGTTGGTCTTTCGATTGATAGAAATTTAGAAGAATCCCGGTATGAAATAACCTCCTCGGTACCCTTCTTTGCAGCTAATTTATCCATGGTCTCTGAAGTATGAGTCTGGTTACCATTTAGTTTTTATGTCAATGTGACTTCAAAGTTGGTCGTGACCGGTAAACATGAATTCAGGAGAATTAGGACTTCAGGGATCACCAAAAATAGAAAATCTGACTGGGAACATAAGCCAAACTCACATATCGTCTTGTGGAAGGTTCAAAGTGATGCTTCCCTTGACAGCGTCACCATATTGTACGTAGCCGAAGAAGCCCACGACTCCATAAAGGCAAATGACGACAACCATGGAAACGTTAAGGACTCCAGGACACCCGAGGAACTTCTGCGGACGAGCCATTTCGTTCTCGACCGGCATTACCACGCCGATGCCTTCCATGGCGAATACTACTGTACTGAAAATAGTCAATAAAATCAGGGTTATAGTAATATTATCTTAGGAACATTGAATAATTACGTACATTCAGAATACAAAAGAAACTCAAGACAATGCTGTTCTTCTACAAGTTAATCTATGAATAAAATTATATCCAGCCTGACACAACACGAGTAGTTGCTTGCTGTTTGACTAACTGACAGTCCAACATTGTTATGACATTTTACACTATTTTAACTTTTGCTTATCTATCTGTACATACCATACAAAGAAGATAATTCAAAAACAAAAGGTCTAGGTTACATAAAATAGGCTACTAAACAGGAATATATATATATATTTTATATTGTGTCTTTCTGTTTGTCTGTTTGTCTGTATGTTTGTTCGCGTTTTACGTAAAAACTACAGGACTGTTGGACAGCTTAGGGTTTGACTTAAAAACTGAGGTACTTAGTATTTTAATCCGATGACTAGATGCCAAGCAATCGAAAAAAACCTATTTGTCAGCTGAACAAATTTTGAAGAAATGTAGTATATTGTACTTTATACTTTTGGTCCTGCAATAATATGAATGGGCTGCTTTTAATGAAAAGACCACGTGGGCAAAGCCACAGCTAGTAGGTAATCATTTTCAACATTGGAACGCTCAATAGGTATGACTTCAATTTGGCATTTACTTAGACAACCAATACAAAAACAAAAAACCTACCAGAAAATTACTTGTTCTAAAATATTTTACTGTACCCTGTATCATGGCTTTCTTGGTAAGTTTTCAAAAGCCCTTCGGAGTATAATCACCTGAAAAACAGCGGCCATGTAGAGATATCAGCTACCATTTCCCTCTCAGATACAGACGGCAGATCCGTGAAGACGTAATACAGGGTTATGACGAATACAACAAGAATGCAAACGTTAGCCACTCCTGAGAACGGCACTAGGTACTTCAAGTTCCTGATTTGACATATCAGGACCAAAGGAATTAGTGTCATTGCACAATACGCTTGTATGGAAAGCTCGACACCAGGAGTATACGTATCAGCAACCTGTAAAGGAAACGTAATACAATTATAAAAAAAGGGTTGGCTATAGAATCGAGGGGCAGGAGATGGGGGGGAGGTGGAGGTTTACACCCTGGTACCCTGGTAAGCGTCTCCGCGTGGAGAGTGGTACCAGGGGGCAGCCCCTTCCCTCCAACCCCCATCCAACCACCCGCAACCCCCTCAACACCTGCCCCTCGTTTCTATATACTCGTATTTCCCATTAAAAAAAAATAGACACTCGTAAATGACGCAGACCTAACAATGGTGTTAAGTAACGAAGAGGACGAATTGCTTTTTCTTTTGGTACTTTTCACTTCAATCAGCCAGCCACAAACTAGGATACACTACAACTAGGATACACTACAACTAGGATACACTACAACTAGGATACACTACAACTAGGATACACTACAACTAGGATACACTACAACTAGGATACACTACAACTAGGATACACTACAACTAGGATACACTACAACTAGGATACACTACAACTAGGATACACTACAACTAGGATACACTACAACTAGGATACACTACAACTAGGATACACTACAACTAGGATACACTACAACTAGGATACACTACAACTAGGATACACTACAACTAGGATACACTACAACTAGGATACACTACAACTAGGATACACTACAACTAGGTACTAACGAATCACATATAGATACAAATATTACGTCTATGACTCGGAAGCAAACATTTCTGCTCGTCACACACATGATTGCACGTTGCGGGATTCGAACCCGCGACCGCTTGATTTCGTAGTTAGGGTCAATAGCCACTAGACCAACTAGTTATGAGTCTGTTGTAAACATGCAAAGCTAAGAATGTTTGTAAATACTTATATTGGTGAAAGACCCTAAGCTCTTATTGAAATTATAAACTGTTGAACTACTTACTTCTTTGAGAGAGGCCCCGATAAAGACGACATAAACGCACAACACGCTTATGTAGCACAGTGCTAACGAATAGTCAACAAATACTCTGAAAATAAAATATATACAAAACAATTTAACATGAGTAGGTATTATCGGTGCTTTTAGTCATCACAAAAAACCTCCTTCTTCACTATAATACAATACAAATATACTTTATTTCAAATTCTATCCCTAAAGGGGTGAACGAGGTGGAAAAGTTTGCATGCAGGCAAAGCCACGGGCACAGCTAGTTATTTAGAATACTTACTTTACAGTAGGACCCCAAGATTGAAATCTCTTAGGTCCATATGTAAAAGCTGCCCCACATGTTTCCGGGAAACTCAAGGATGGCTTTTTAGCCACAATGCAGATATCTTGAGCTGTTTTGACCTGAAAAAAATCGTTACTTTATCTAATGTATGAATTGCTCTATCACATAAATATTCTTTATTTTAAGGTCGAAAACTACCAACAAGTTTCAGAGCCCGTTATTTCAAAGTTAAGTTTGAAAACAACTAACCAAGACGTGGACTGTGTGAGTAATAACTAATCCAGCTAATATAGTTCCTATGGTACCAACGACAAGGCCTGCGTTTTTGAAGGCAGCAGGCATCGCCAGGAGTCCAGTTCCCAGGCATGCTTTCAAGAGATGAATGATCGACCCTAATACTCTGAAAGAAACAAAATAAAATTAGTAGTGGGAGCACATAATTTGCTGCCATGCCCTCACCCCTCAATGCTTCACACACAACTGGACCCAGAGCCTAAAGGCGCTGTAATATATATACAAATAATTATAATATACATTATATATATATATATATATATATATATATAATGTATATTATGTATGTATATAATATGTTATGTATATGATTATAATATGTATGTATGTATGTATTAATTATGTATGTATATAATATGTTATGTATATAATTATAATATACATTATATATATATATATATATATATATATATATATATATGTGTGTATATATATATATAATGTATATTATAATTATTTGTTTTTATATTATATTAGTATTATTTATTTTATTATTATATGTATTTTTCATGTAACCAACGCTGTCCCACTGCTGGGCAAATGCCTCTCCCATTTCCTATATATTTATATTTGTTATATATTTGTTTTTTTTTTGTTTTTTTTATATTTGTTATTTATTTGGAATCAATAGATAATCAAAGTTTGGAATACAATTTTTGGACTACAGCGACCATTTGCTCTTGGACTTACAATACTAGTGTTCACATCTCCTCTGAGCCCCAACGTCTCACTCTTGTGAACTAAACTACAAAAATAAAATTCAATGCTTGAAGAAGAAACGGAGTTTCTAATTTAAACGCTTGTTAAGGCCCGGTTCTAGCACTTTTAGCAATTTTTGATCATTTTTGAACGTCTGTATCTTGTTTTAGAATTAACCCAGAACTATGAAATTGGTATCACATCAAAATTTGACATATTATCTCGTACTTTATGAACACAGAAAGTTAGTTCATTTGATAGAAAGATGATGAGTATGAATTCATTTGTTCGAATGCTAGGCGAGCTTCTGTATAACCGCCGTTTTCAAGTCCATCTACAGCTGAAGAAAAGCAGATGGCGATGTCAAAAAAATGATCTTCCACAGGGAAGCGTGCTGGCTCCAGCTCTTTTTAACATTTGTACAAATGACCAACCCAGCTCCCCTCAAACTGAACGCTTCCTCTACGCGGATGACTTAGCTTTAGCAGCCCAGGCTAGTACCTTCGAAGCAGTAGAAGAAAGACTGACAGAAGCGCTAAGCGCACTTGACAAATAATACGCCACTAACGCTCTCAGGCCAAACCCAGCCAAGACCCAGACTTGCGCTTTCCACCTGCGCAACCGACAAGCAAACCGTTCTCTTAACGTTTCCTGGCAAGGAGTTGCTATCGAGCACAGTCACCACTCAAAATACCTGGGTGTCACGTTGGACAGGATGCTGACGTACAAATCTCACTGCGAAAAAACTAAACAGAAAGTCGGTTCAAGCAACAACTTGCTTCGTCGCCTAACAACAACTAAGTGGGGAGCATCACCACATGTGCTTCGCACAACTGGCATGTCGTTGTGCTATTCCGCAGGTGAATTTCCGTGTCCCGTGTGGCACCGATCCGCCCATGCCAAACACGTCGATACAGCCTTGAACGAGACCTGCCGGATAATTACTAGCTGCTTAAAACCAACCCCGTTGGATATGCTCTATCCTTTGGCAGGTATAGCACCACCTGACGTAAGACGGCATGTCGCGTGCACAACAGAAAAGCTTAAGCAAGAGACTGATAACCGGCATCCCCTCTTCAGTCATATCATACCTCCAGCTAGACTGAAAAGCCGTAATAGCTTCATGCGGTCTACAGAACCAGCAAAACTCCACCCATTCAAAGCCAAAGTCCAACTGTGGCAGACTAATCACACCACCACCACCACCTGACTACGTAGCCCCAAAAGAAGCTCTTCCTCCCGGTTATGACCAGTCTTGGCCTGTGTGGAGGGGCTTAATCGGCTCCGAGCTGGTGTGGGGCGGTGTAGATATAATATGAGTAAATGGGGCATTATTGATCCATACGAAGCGCATTGCGGTTGCGGTGCCCCAACTCAAACCATGCCGCATTTGCTCGAATGCCCCGCGTGTCCGAACACCTGCACTAGAAAGAACCTAATGGAGGCCACAGATAGCGCGATCGAGGTGGCAACTTTCTGGTCCAACTATATATAAGTTACAACTATCGAATCATTGACACGATAGAAGAAGAAGAAGATTTGATAGAAAATAAAATCAAAGGTACCACTACTTTATGCTTAGAACATTGATTGGAAAGATACCCCGTCACCAAATGATATCAAAGATATACCAAGAGAAAGAACTTATTATGATTGAGAAAATGGCTAGACACTTTAAATCAAAGCTTTAGTTTTCCTACAAATAAATAAAAATCTAAATTTTACTCCCGTGATCTTTCCCGCTCTACTTTATCACGGACATAAAATTCACTGACACCCGGCCTTGAGCCTCGTGATCGTGATTTCATTTAATATAATCTTTATATTTGTTACGCACGCGCATTATATGAATAGAGTAGGAGTAGGTTGGGTGGGTTCTTTGATAGTTTTCTTTGTCATGATATTGGCTAAAATAGCAAACGTTATACTAAGAAGTGATGATATGTCTGTATGACGCTGCTACGATGTCCAGTACCGGCAAACTTAACAAATACATTTGCTCAGGGGAGTATGACAGTAGGATGATAACATCCCACTAGTAAACAGTTCATCCATCCAGTTGTCCATCGCGTTAGTAAACCGTTTCGGCATATTATATCCCAAAATTAAAAATGATATCGATATGATCAAGATGCTTGACTAGAAAGGAATGGACATCAGTATAAACGGCGAGTACACTTGAGATTCGCAGGTGATATCGTCCTATGTCGCTGCAAGAGTTGCAACAAAAACTGAACAGCCTATAGCAGATGCCTCTTGATGTATTGGCCTCCGCATGAAAATTGACACAACAGAATTGATGATCAATCAACACATTGCATTGGAACCAATAGTCGTCTGTGACATCTCTCTTGAATTTTTGCAGGAGTATGTCTATCTGGGACAAATTATTATGTAGGGAAGAATCAATTTTGAAACGGAAGCCGATATAGGTGGATTCTTCGTCATATCTGCCAGACCCACAATGCCTTAAATGATAGTGAGACTGGTTCACAAATTTAAAATCGCTCCGAGATCTATGGAACGGGCTATGCTATGGTTTCTTCAAAAGATCGCTTCCGAAATGAGTTGATCCGGCAGAGAAGCCGTGGCAGCGGCCTGCGAGTGCCAAAGTTAACTTGGGCTGTTTGGTCGCCAAAGGCGTGTTTGGTGCTGGTGACGCTACGCAAGCTTACTTAGTTTGTTTAAAAATTTGAGTCATACAACTTCAACGCCCGGCAGCATCGTCAACAATTATATGCAAATATTCAAAAAGTGATTTACTTATGTAGGTACGAGTACCTACATTATTTCTCCACTATTGTCTTTTTTTTATGCATAACAGTATATTAATATTGTTATGTATAAAATAAACTCGAACTTAAATTGTACATAAGCAAGTAAAGTGGAAATCTAGGCGTTGAGAGAAGACATGATATGCGTAATGAGGCCCTCCAAGTCTTACTAGGTGATGGCAACTTGGTAAAATCCTACGCCTGTCTTTTCTCCGCCAAAAAGATAGGTATATTTCCATTATCTCTTGTCGAAACGAGGAATAAACTCTCGTTTAATTTAGTCCACAAATTTAAGGTCACTCAGCGAGCTATGGAGAGAGCTATGCTTGGAGTTTCTCTGAAGTACAAGATTCATAATGAAGATATACGACGGAGAACCCAGATAACCGACATAGGTCTTAGGATAAGCCTGTTAAAGTGGCAGTGGGCTGGTCACATTTCCCAAAGGACCAATATCCGTCCGTAGGATAAACGAGTTCTCGAGCAGAGACCACGTTTAGGCAAACGTAGTGTAGGACGCCCTATGGCCAGGTGGAGTGACGACCTGCGGAAAGCGGCCGGATTGTACTCCGAAATGTTCCTATAGACCAAAAACTAAGGAACTAGAAGTTTTACTTTGGGACCTAACTTGTCTAGCCTATACTAGCTGGCAAAAAAGCGTGATATCCTCAGGAATGTCAGACAGTAATTCACACTAGCACCTTTGCTTAGCTTCTATCAGGCAAAGGCCCGTTTGTGTGTGGAGTTCTGTTGGCAGCTCTGGGAAAGTTGAGCCAAGTAGTTAAATAATATGTTAATTTTAGAAATTTTGAAATTAGGTTCCATATCATGGAGGCTAGTTTTAATTAAAATGATGTCTGGGGAGGGCGCTGTATTCTGAAGTACGAGCGTTAATAAGCCTAGTTTGGCCTAAACTAGCCCTAGTTATTAAAAAACTGTTGAGTAACAATTTTTAATTTAATTTTATGATTTTTAGCAGTTAACGCCTGCTTAGCATATATTATGTAATAATTTTCTATAGGAAAAATATGCATCACGGACTGGATTCGAACCCGCATACATCCATGCCTATGCACGGTACTTGCCTTTAACAAATTCAGCTACCGTGACTACTGCTTCATAATCCAACTTTGTCCCTTAGTTTCCTCAAACAGTCTTACGGAGAAGGCAACGCCATCCATTGATAGTATTCTGAACTGACCAACCGAACACGGTTAATATTGATTAACTTCGTGCCAGAAAGATAACGAGTCCCAAACCTATTTATTATGATTTTTATCAGTTAACACCTGCTTAGCTTATATATCTAATAATTTTCTAAAGGAAAAAATTGGTTCACGGACGGGATTCAAACCCGCATAAATCCATGCCTCTGCGCGGCACAAATTTGTTTTTTTCACAGTTCCAAGGGATTGCATACGTGAGTATTTGATATTAATTTCAACTTAATACCTCTACACGTTCTTAGAAAAAGGGTCATGCCTACAACGAAGTTATCTTATAAGTTATCTTTCCATTTGAGTAACGGAACCCTAAAAAGGAGAAAGTTGTTGACCGATATAGAAAAATGAGTAGGTCTCTAGGTTTGTTTAAAACAGTATGTTTTGCCACGACCTTAAAAATATGAATGAGCCATTATTACAGAATAGACAGAAGGTTGCAAGATGGGGAAAAATTACAGGTAAATGTTTTGCTATTAAGTTTTTTACTGCTGTTAGTGTTTTCTCATTGAGATAAGAAGTTATTAATTCTCTAATGATGAACGAGAAAAAATAAATATAGTAACAGCTATTGGTTTAAGTTTGGAATGCGTGATGCAAAAAACACGATAGTGAGAAAACATTTCTGTGTGATCATTGGCACCCTGTCAACATTGCTCTTGTAATTCGCTAAGGCATAGTTAGCGTCAAATCACAAGGTGACCAGCGCAAAATAATTTCCCTTCGGATCGGAAGATGCTCACAATTACGAAAATAACATTTAATTATTTGCGATTTGACACATTTGTCTTCTTTATGAAGAATCATAGAAATCAATAACATTAGCAGTAACACCTTTGAAATGGGATATTTAACGGATAGAATTTGTACGGAGTTCCCAACATTTCGGCACTGACAAGCGCTATGATCACGGATAACTGAAGTAACGCGGGTGGATGGATAAGTTTTTACGAGCAGACAAAATACCCTCTTTCTTTTTCGTTTATTACGCGACCACTGTTCACACTTTAATTAGTAACTCGATCACGACACACAACACCAGGATCACCTCGCGTATTTGGGATGACATTACTTTGGTTTTCACATAGACGTGACACTGGATTCCAGTCACTCGATAGTTTAACAGAGGTCCCTAAACCGTTTTGTCTCGTAGACCACTTTTTTTCGGTTATGGGTAGACCTCCTTATTTACTTCTACTTCAACTTCTACTCACTTTGAAAGATTTAACTTTTTAACTGTAGTGAAGAGTAATGTGAAAAATTTAAGAGCACAGACAAAATAGAACACAAAATCTAGTAGTTGTATTGTCAGTCTGTTTGTTACGTTTTTACGTAAAGACTAAGCAACGAATCTCCGTGATCTTTTGCACAGATAAAGTTGGAGGTATATCAATATAACATCATTGGTATATCTAGCTAAAAAGTCGACACAGACCATAACTTATCGCGTTTTTTTTACAAAATATACTTACTCGCATAGAAAACAAAAACATAGGCCATATAGGCATATTTAAAAAAAATGCTTCTTCTGCTATTGTTCCTTTATTTTTTGTTGATTTTGTTTGTGGTGTGTGCAATAAAGAATTGATCTATCTATAGGTAAGCAGACGGAGCTACGGGTAACCGCTAGTATATAATAATTCTTAAACAGTTTCATATATCAGAAAATATGCCTAATAACTAAAAGTTTCAATATGTTAATATTTTTTTTGTTTTACTTTTTAGGTAGTTTTATAATTTACTAGCTGTGCTCGCAGCTTTGTTCGCGTGGTAATAGAAAATGTATTGAAATTTTATCACCAGTAGTATTGCAGAATATAATTCAAAATTCTCTAAAACGCGGCGAACCACATTTCACTGAGTTCAATCGCACTTTTTAAGGTTGCAAATTTTACCCAACAGAATATCAAAAATACTGTTTGCCACCATTTTTGAGTACAAAAGGCCATTTTAACATAAAATTATAATTATCAACTTAACTAATCTACCTAGTACCTACCTTTAGGGCGCAATTCAATTTTTAGGCGCGATTCTAATCTGCAAATTTTTTTTGCGTAGATAGTATTTTTAGGAGTAGTACAAGTAGATTATTAAATTTAAAGTATTTGATGTAATAATTTTTGGAGTAGTACAAGTAGATTATTAAGTTTAAAGTATTTGATGTAATAATTTTTGGAGTAGTACAAGTAGATTATTAGGTTTAAAGTATTTGATGTAATAATTTTTGGAGTAGTACAAGTAGATTATTAGGTTTAAAGTATTTGATGTATTAATTTTTGGAGTAGTACAAGTAGATTATTAAGTTTAAAGTATTTGATGTAATAATTTTAGGAGTAGTACAATTAGATTATTAGGTTTAAAGTATTTGATGTAATAATTTTTGGAGTAGTACAAGTAGATTATTAGGTTTAAGGTATTTGATATAATAATTTTTGGAGTAGTACAAGTAGATTATTAGGTTTAAAGTATTTGATGTAATCATTTTTGGAGTAGTACAAGTAGATTATTAAGTTTAAAGTATTTGATGTAATAAATTTTTTTCTGGTGTGCGATTAATAACACAAACGAACGAACAAAAGGGGAATTTTGTTTGTTTGTCGTATGAGGTGTGCTGGCCTCTGGTGTCAGAGTTTGTCAGGGCGCCCGAAGGCCTCTGACGTGGCTTAACGACTGCTATTAATCAATAGCAGCTGGGACCGACAGCTTAACGTGCCTTCCGAAGCACAGAGCGATGGAAAACTGCACATAACATAGAAAAATCATTGGTGCGGAGCCTAGAACGAACCCCTAGTTTAAATTCCATTATGCCACAGTGCTTTTCAAATTTAAACTCAGTATTTTATTTAAAATAAAACGCATTAAATTACAAATAAGAAATAGGTTAATTCAACTATAATATTATAAACTAGTGACTAGCCCTGGCTTCGCATGGGTAGCGCTCAAACCGCAGCATTTGTCTTACGTTTATCATTTTTATAACTGTCCTAAGTTAAAAAAAAACGTCCGTATGGTAGTAGTAATTTAGTAGTAGTAGTAAGTAGTAGTAGTAGTAGTAGTAGTAGTAGTAAGTAGTAGTAGTAGTAGTAGTAGTAGTAGTAGTAGTAGTAAAAGCAGCAAATGGCAGCAACGATCGTGGTGCTTTTTGACCATAAACGACTGCATTAATCACGAACGTGACAGACTTGTTATTATTTCGTTTCCACGGCAACATGTTATTCCGTTCCTTATAGCGAATAATCGTAATTTTTGGAATTTTTGATACTTTGGGTTACATTATTGCAATTTTCGTTGAAATTTCTAATTTTTTAAAAAACTGCCCATGTTACTCGCTGTTGATGTAGCTCTCTAATACGCGAAATAGGTTTTTTAAACCGGTTCAGTTATTTATGAGTTTATCCATTACAAACAAACATACAAACATAAAAAAACAAATCTTTCTTCTTTATAATATTAGTATAGAAATGCAGATTTTAGTGTAGATGTAGATTAGTGTAGATAGTGTAGATTAGTGTAGATAGTGTAGGTTAGTGTAGATAGTGTATGTTAATGTTGATGTAGATGTAAATTTGTGTAGATAATGTATATCTAATATGAAAGTTTGTGTGTGCTTGACCTTCAAGCTGCAACGGCTCAATGGATTTTGATGAAATTTGGTATTGCAGGTATACAGATACTTTCCTGGAATAACACATAGGTTACTAACTATAATCATCATAACCGTGGGTAAAACCGCGAAGCGCAATTAGTGTTACATAAACCCTACTTACGAATTAGGATGTTCAACATTCCGGTGTTCAAAGGGATTATAATCCTTTTCGTCGGACTTAGATACAACGCTCAGTGATGACTGGAACCCAGGGTTACTGGTCAGCTCCGCTCTGAAATTTTTACAGTAACATAATTTACAACATCAAAAATATTCAGGAACAAACAGCTAATTATGCTAAAACTAATCTAATAAAAAAGAAGTTAAAATGAATAAAACAATGTTATGTCGGAAACAAGGAAGTCTGTGCCGTTGATATGGTTAGATTTAAGAAAATTGGGCACCGACTTCCTTAAAATTATTTTATTCACTTTTAAGTCGGTTTTTACTTTTTTTAAGTTTATTTTTTATCCCTATTTTGAGTGGCGATGGCGTGAACAATACATGAACATGCAATCGCAAGTGACTTGCTGTTATCCGTTAAGGAGCTCCTTTGTATCTCCGAAGGTCTTCATCAGATCTTCACCAAATTACATATACTCGTATATATATATATACACGAGTATATGTAATATATATATATATATATACATTCATCCACTTACCATACCTTCATCCACTTTATGACGCAATATCTCCGTCAAATGTAGGTATGGTCCCATATATATATTTGACGGAGATATTGTGTCATAAAGCGGATGAAGGTTAATTAAATTGAACCATCCCCTAATTGTCCTGCCTCAGAGGTGGAATATTTTCATGACATTTAATTGGGACTACTACCAATCCATTAATAAATAAATTTTTTGAAATCGATTCATAATTACCGGAGATATCGCGTAACATACATACAAAAAAAAACATACGGGTCAAATTGAGAACCTCCTTTTGAAGTCGGTTAAAAACCATGTATTTCTTAAGAAATATACACGACAGACGTGGAAAAGTGTTTGTAACTTTCTTTAAAAATTGTCCAAGCATAACACCTAAATTGAAATATGCCACTGCTGCAGTCATACGCTAATTGATTAAGAAGCTATCTGTTTCTATCAATGCCTAAACTTTAATATGGCCTAGATGTTATTTCGTCTACAAATAGAAATGCCCTAACAGCACTATGCATCTCCAATGCCTAATGCGCATATATTATGATGTTTGTTTGCAAAGAGTATACAGTTAATACGTCAGATTTGTTTGATTGAAAACTCTTTTGTTTTAGCGTTAATAAGACCACGTAGATACTGATTGGATATTTAAAACTGAAAAGGTTTCAATATTGTAGTCTACTGTGTGTTTTCCTGTTTTTGAAATATGACGGATGTCATTATTATACTAATTTGTATTGAAATAATTAACATTTTAATATGAATAACGCAGAAAGCAGATGAAAAATCTTTTTGCTACATATTTTATGTCACGATACGACGAAGGCATTCAGTCGCCCCTATTGGTCCGATTTTGACAAGCGAGGTATCAATCAATTCGTCTTCATCGCAAGATTGTCTTAGGTTATTTTTTTATCCGACTAGTTTTTAGTTATTGAACCTATGTTTTGTTATCTCTCGATCTCTACAGCGTAGGCGAAAATGACGAACTCTATTATTGAAAGCCGTGTGCAGCCATGTATTCTATCTATCTATCTATCTATCTATACTTATAATAAAGCAATAAGAACGAAAAAGTCTGTACAAAGAAGATAATTAAAAAATAAATGGTCTAGAGTACATAAAATAAGCTACAGAACAAGAATTTAACATTTTAAAATTCTTGTCTGTCTGTTTGTCTGGATATTTGTTCACACATCATGTAAAAACTACTGGACCGTGTGTGATGCGGTTGCGGGTTTTCACTGTTGGATAGCTTATATTTTGACTTAAAAACTGGGGTACTTTATATCTCAATCCGATGAGTAGAAGCCGAGCAATCGATAAAATCATTTTTGATGGCTGAAGGAATTTTGATCAAATGTTGGTCCAATATACCAATTTTAGGTCCTGGAATAACACAAGGAGTACTTTTAACCTACAGAAATGACCACGAGTGCGAAGCCGCAGGCATCAGCTAGCAAATAAACAGAGTGATGAACCGTGAATACAATAGAAACTGTGCACTTTGATTTATTCTCCAATCGCTGCGGTTGAATGATTCTGATCACATCGTTTCGTAGAACGAAGGTCAGGAATGATGAAAGACTGAAGGCCACTTGAAATTTGTTTGTAAATATTTGTTAGACAATAATACGATAGAATTCATTAATCAAATTCTAATAAAAAGCAGGTTTTCAACTCGTCTGTTTATTTTACGTATAATATACTCGTATGTTCGTTTACTCCAGTATTTCTCAACTGATTCTAATTATTATATCAATATTTGAAAGGCTATTCTTCTAGTGCAGTCTCTAATAAATTTCATCAAAATTGGTGTAGTTGTTTTTTAAATAAATTATCCAGAGAATTCGCGCAGAGGCACGGATTATATGATATAAAAACCTTTGGAAAATTATAGTACTCATTATAGCTTTAAACAAACAAACAGCTTCAAATTGAAGTTGCAAGCTGTCAGTGGTTATACAAGTCAACAATCAAAATTGAAGTTGCAAGCTGTCAGTGGTTATACAAGTCAACAATCAAAATTGAAGTTGCAAGCTGTCAGTGGTTATACAAGTCAACAATCAAAATTGAAGTTGCAAGCTGTCAGTGGTTATACAAGTCAACAATCAAAATTGAAGTTGCAAGCTGTCAGTGGTTATACAAGTCAACAATCAAAATTTTGAACATGATACTCACGTGGATTTGAAGTTGTCGATCTCCAAATTATTGCTTTTTTCCTTCGCCATTTTGTTATTTTAGCTGAAAACATAAATCGATCATCAGAAAAATCTGTCAACATTTTTAGACTGACAGTCTTGCATAGAGAGATGCAATGAATTTCTGGTGGTTTATCTACTCTGTCCTGGGTGCAACTAATAAGGCAGAGAGAGCAAAAAGAAAATGTCCCACATTTGTTAGGGGACATTGAGTTGCTAGTCGATCTAGCATGGCCCTTTCTCCGAGGTTGCCCTTGCAGCGTCCCACCTGCTCCATCTGGTCTAAGCCGGCTTAGCACCTCCTATACTGTTCAAGGTTATTCATAGTCAGTTGTATACTCCACGCAGAAGCAATGTAGAAGGATTCCATAGTGGAATCTTAGCATCGGTGGTGCTATGTGAGTGAATGCATTCGTTTCTTCATGCTCTTCGGACACGAGGCCAGTTTAAGTCAGTTCAGTGAATCAGTTCAGTCATTGGAATGGCCTTTCACTGGTCTCGTGTAAGAATAAATGTAAAGACGCTCAACTGTCTTTAAATATGTTCGTACAAACATGAGGACAGTGTAAGGCCAGTAACTGAACTGACTCGCAAATTAGTCTCAAGTGCGGAGCGTACTATGGAAGCTTTTACAGATTTTCGAAAAGGTTATGGTGAGTGGAAAAAGGACGTCGTGTAACTATTATTCTCCACCTTATATTTTTCTACTGCGCATGCGATCTTTAAACACATGGTGGCAGTATTAAAATGGCATGTCTCATTTAGTGTCACAGCCACTACCTTTGTGTCTTACTCTATTTTAGCGATTGCTTCCCTACATGTTTAGGGGCAGCTTTTTCTCGTGGTCCTACTTATTTGTCCTCCTAGCAGGATAAGGGAATGCTATTTCTCGCGGTCCTACTGGAAATTTTTAATGATAATTTTAAAATTTACGCTGCCTGTATACCAAAATATCCTTATAGAAAAATTACAAAAGTGATTTGTGTATTTATTGTGTTGCTGTTGCTGTATTGTGCTATGAAAGGTCATA
The DNA here is from genome assembly GCA_946251855.1 of Alsophila aescularia. Lineage (NCBI taxonomy): Eukaryota > Metazoa > Arthropoda > Insecta > Lepidoptera > Geometridae > Alsophila > Alsophila aescularia. Next base: position 4,830,019 of record OX276378.1, on the reverse strand, counting down.
GATATAAAATGATAATATCTAGGTATACCTCTTTCATGTTTATGCTCGCCTAGTACCATGCCCTAGATACGCCTAGAATATAAGTAACCCGGTATCGCTTACCAATACATAAAAAATTACGTAACATTTTTAACATGTAAAACTTCTAATATTTCATGAATGCCTGGTATATTAACGTTTTATTATTGGTTTTTAGTTATTACTATCCACGGCTTCGCACGCGTGGCCATTTCTCTAGGTTATTAAAATAACCAACCAATATTCCAACATTTAAACCAAATTCCTACAGCCGTCAAAAAGTTTTTATCGATTGATCGGCTTCTACGCATCGAAATGAGATAATAAGTACACCAGTTTGTAAGTCAAACCTTATGCTATCCTTCAGTGAAACCCGCATCGCTATCGGTCCAGTAGTTCTTATGTGATGCGTGAACAGACTAACAGACAAACAGACAGACACGGATTTCACAATTGTTTTATTCTTGTTCAGTAGCTTACTTTATGTACCATAGATCTTTTTTTTAATATCTTCCTATTACAGTTTTTTTGGTACTTACGGACTTTATCTATACTCATAATAAAGCAATAAGAACGAAAAAGTCTGTACAAATAAGATAATTAAAGAAGAAATGGTCTAGGGTACATAAAATAAGCTAAAGAACAAGAATTTAACATTTAAAAAATTCTTATCTGTCTGTTTGTCTGTCTGTTTTTCTGTATGTTTGTTCGCGCATTACGTAAAAAAGTACTGGAACCGAGTGTGATGCGTTTTTCACTGTTGGATAGCTTATGTTTAGACTTAAAAACTGGGGTACTTTATATCTCAATCCGATGGGTGAAAAGTGAGGATCCGATGTATCCTCACTTTTCATCTATCTTATAAACTATGACTGTGTCAAGTGGCATCAAAATCCGTTCAGTAGTTTGTAAGAGGGATAAGTATTCGTTCAAATAAATTTCACTACCCCTATCCTGCGGGCACCCTCTATTTTTTAGTCCTATGTCCTAATACCTCGTAGTATGACCTCAAATCATGCGAAGTTTCATTTTAATTCATAAAGAAGTTTCGGCGTGATGTGCGTCCAGGTTACAGACAGACAAAAGAAAAAAAAGAAAAAAGACAGTTTTTGGCTTCAGTACGAATATAGAACAGCATCCAAAAAAAAAACTTCCATGTGCAGAATTTGGACCTCTATCCCGCAATAACCCTTTATTTTTTTGGGGTTAAAAGTATCCTCAATTTTTACCCATCATATAAACTATGACTGTGCCAAGGTGAACAAAATCCGTTTAGTAGTTTCAGACTGGTAACTGTTTCTTTAAATAACTTTCTACCCCTATCCTGCGGGAACCGTTTAATTGTTCGGAATGAAAAAAAAAAATGTCCTACCCCGTAGTATGAACTCAAATCATACCAATTTTCATTTAAAATTCATTCAGTAGTTTCAGCGTGATGCCTAGCCAAGATACAGACAGACAGACAGACAGACAGGCAGAGAAAAAAGAAAATAAGGTCAGTCGGGGCAAGTGCCTCAACGGGGCAAGTGCCTCCACCACCAAAATCTCAGAAACTAGTTGAGTATTTAAATAAAACGACATCATTCCTTAAAGCCCGACCCAAATTTAGTTTCAAAATTAAATCCTAGATGGCGTGTCTCGTTTTGGGTTAACATAAAAAGCCATTGTGTTTCCAGTGTCATATGAACTAAGCTTCAAATATGAGTAACGTGACATAAAACTGTAAAAATCTTAACATTATTGGTATTTTCTGTGAATCAATTAGGATAAGGTTATTTAATAAATGTTATTCTTCACATTTTATATAATCATTTTTCTAATATTTAATGAAATACCGAGTTTTTGAAATTTGAAAATTATAGCTTTTAAATTGTACTAAGAGGAAAGTGCGTCACACCTTGATGGGGCAAGCGCGTCTGTATCACGCACTTACCTCAAGTCAGAAAGAGCAAACATTTTTTGTTAAGTTCATAATAACTTTGTTTTGCATATTACGGTTTGTATGCAGTACCTAACTATGCAAATTCATATATTTTGATACCTACTTATTTGGTTTATAGTGGGTTTTTTTTAAACTAGTTGTGATATATTTATAGATTATGAAAGTAGTCAATTACAGTTTATTATATATTTTTTGATGTTTAAAGTGCAATAGCAACTAAAGAGATTTTATTTTTTAAAGTATATGGTTCCAAATTTGTAAGTCAAAGAATGTTTATGTTTAGAAAGTTGTTGTAGACAGTTAAAGTTTAATATATATTGATGTTTAAGTGCCATTACCTATAACTATACTGATTTTATTTTTTAGTTTATGATTCTAATTGTATAAAAGTCAAAGAAAATTCATGTTTTGAAAGAGGTTTTGTTTAGATACAGTTCTTGTTTTAGATACATAGGTAATTCAATGTTCATCAACAATCTAAAACAATCATTATCTGTAACTATGTAGTTCCTTCGTTCGATTTCCAGTTACAAATAAGTACTTGTACTTCCAAAGAAATCAGAATAAATTGATGTTTTTTTTTTTCAATCCAGTACAAGATGAAAGAAAAAACAAACTTTTATTGGGAGGTTCAGAATTGATAATAGATTCCAATCTAGTTTTATACCTAATGCTCATATTTTGGTGCTCCCAACTATAGCAAAAATTATAAAATTTAAGTACATGCACTACTAGAAAAAAAGGTTCTACCCCTGTCATGAAAAAGTGTGGCGCACTTGCCCCTAATTTCTTTTTTAAATTGCATTCAACCCAATATTGATCGCAGAAAAGGTCAGAATGCATTATCTAGTAGGGCTCAAATACGTCTATTGGTAATTTTTTAACAAAATGTTATAATGAAGATTTTAGAAGTATTTTTTTATTAGCCCTTGCCTCATTTGGTTGGGTAAGTGCGTCTAGTGGAGTAAATTACTATAAACAAGTGAATATCTTAGTAAAATTCATCCGAATTCCACAAGCTATATATATATATATATATATAGCTTGTGGAATTCGGATGAATTTTACTAAGATATTAACTTACTAAGGTAAGTGCGATATACTTTTAACATAGATGAATTCAACTGCAAATATTTAGGTTTCTTTAGTAGTTTGGCCATCAAATTAAGTATTATATGATAATTTGTTTCCTTGGCAATTATATATATATATATATACATATATATTCGATTAATACTTAATTTGATGGCCAAACTACTAAAGAAACCTAAATATTTGCAGTTGAATTCATCTATGTTAAAAGTATATCGCACTTACCCTGACTGACCTTACAGTTTTGTCTTCAGTATGGAATACAGAATAGCGTCCAAAAAATATATACTAACTATTTTTTATGTACAAATTTTGACCTGTTACAGTTTTATTATAGGTACATATAAATTAAAATTATGGATACAGGCCACCAATAAGATTTTAATATTATTTTATTTATTTATTTGTAGACATAATAATTGTGATAGGAAAACCGTAATATAAAATTAAGTGGGGAACAATGACAAATGCTTACTTTTCATATCCACTACTGGTGGTTGGTATACAGGCAGTGCAAGTTTTTAATGTTTAATGAAAAATTCACCGCAGGCCCACGACCAGTAGCATACATAATAGGACAAAACATTAGGACAACGAGAAAAAATACATATTTAGTATTATTCTTTAGTGTTGATGTTTCAATTATTGAACCCTGTGATGGGCTTTGGTTGAAGCATCGAGATGACAAGCTTAGGGGAAACTATCTGCCACGGCCCATTTAACATATCTGTTCCTTGATGAGGTTAACCTCGGCGAAATGTACGGGCCAGTTCCCACTGAGAAATAGTAACTAGTACACATCATCATGATGTATGAGACCGATAATTTCATGAAATATAACTTTTTCATGTTGTGGCCAACCGTTTCATGAAATGATCAATTCTATGATATCGCCACAACAGATACACAAATTAAATTATACCGCCATGTTACGAAATTAGCAGCTTTGCATACAAAACGCTTACTAACAACCATAAATGAGTAAATTGGGTATTCAAAAACTGCTTTAATTTCTGACATATATAAATTTGGATGTTTTCGATATGATTCAATCCATATATCCAAAAGAAACATCTCATTTGCATTTAACAAAGAAATACTGACTTAAAAATGCAGTTGTAGTTCTTATTACAATTTTCTTGCGATATCAGGTCCTTTTTTGGAGTAGAATGCCTTGACCATCTGTGTTGATCTGAAAGTCATCTAGGTTTGAGCTCTCTTAACATATGAGATAAAAATAAATATTGAGAATGGATAATATACATATTGAAAAAGTTTGAAATTATCTGTGATAGGTATATTAGTAGAGTACTATGAATCTTTCATTGACTACCATGTCATAATGAAGGGCTGTCAACCGTACGATTTACATCGTATAATAATAATGCCAAATTTTTAACCCACCCAGATACGATGTAAGATCACGTAATGGCCATTATTACAATCATTCATTCATCATTCAATCATTGATTTCATTTATACAATCTTTTCAGTATAAAGAATCATAATACATTTTATTAATATAAAGTTTATTGTTACCTGTTGTTTTTCTAATTAATTAGGATTTTTGCCTTTTTTACCCAACTGAGGAGGGTTATGTATTTGGGTTGTATGTTTGTTTTTTTTTGTTTGTTTGTTTGTACGATTCTTAGGCGCATCATACAGCCTGAACGGCTTGATGGATTTTGATAATTGAGGTTCCTGTCATTATATTCGTTATGATCACGAGAGTGCTATAGAATATACGAAGCGTCACGAAAAGTAAATTATGGCGGCTTACAGCTGCCATATTGTATTCCCGACGGACCAAACAATTACCAAACCACCTGTCGAGTGAGGTATCAAAATGAAGGTCTTCAAAAGACCATTTCTAAAATATATAATTCTTAAAACTAAAAAGTAGCAATTGTCTTTTAATACATCATACAAAATTTTCAATTTTGTATTATTCAAGTAATCAGTAAAATTTTGCAATTGCAACTATTAATGTAAAGTAAAATATGTAAGTGAAAATGAAACATTAAATTTATATAAATACTAGCTGCGACCACTCACGTCCCTCCAAAACCATGCATTTTTTAGGGATAAAAAGTAGCTTAAATTAGAACAAAATATCTTCAGTTTTCAAAAAGGTTTATAACGATAGCTTGGCTTCTTTTTATTGCATTGAGATATGAAGTAACTACACCAGATTTTATGTCAAAACCTAAGCTACAAGCTTAAGCCTAAGACGTCCGGTCTAGTGGCTAGTGACCCTAGGAATGAAATCAAACGGTCGCGGGTTCGAATCCTGCAAGGTGCAATGTGATGAGCAGAAATGATTGTTTCCGAGTCATGGAAGTGATATTCGTATTTATGTATGTTTATCCGTTATCTAGTGCCCATATTACAGGGTATCCTAGTTTGGGGTTAGGTAAATGGTGGGGAATTGTCCCAAATATATTTATTTATTTATTTATATATAAGCTTCCTATCTAAGAGTGGAAACTGCATTTTAAGTGGTCCAGAAGTTTTAACGTGATGCAGGATAAACATCAGACAGACAGACAGACATTCACGAATTTTAAAAACTTTAAATTCTTGTTCTGTAGCTCATTTTAAGTCATCGAGGCATTTTTTTTAATTATCTTCTTTGTAACGACTTTTTGTGACTTACTGCTTTATTATTTCTATAGATATAGATTACATACATACATACATACAAACGCCGATTCGCCAAGCTGATTTACAGAACTAGCTTCGTTGAATCAATAATACCTATATTTCTAATAAACTATAATTATTAAGGCATGAGCTTCTAAAAGTTTCTCTAAAACCATCTAAAACCACGCACGAATGCATTGAACCATGCGACATAATTTATGTTATTTTGGCAGTGATATAGTGAATGCTATTAAAATAGCTAGGCAAGTACCGAGAATTCTTCAGCTTCAAGCTGCTGTCACATTAATAAAACTCTTAAAGTTATTTCAATATTAACTTTCAACCCTTTTTAGAATTTTCTGATTTTTTGTATAAGCAACAGGACAGTTGAAAATTATGTATATAAAACCAGATATGTGCGTGTCGGACAGATATAAACTTAGCGTTCCGTAGCCAGGACCGTTACCTACTCCAAGACCTAAAATACCAATATAATAACATTTGACACCAAGTACACCAGTTTTTAAGTCAATTGCATTGCAAACGGTCCAGTAGTTTTTACGTGGTGCGCGAACAAACTTACAGACAAACAAAACACCAATTTAAAAAATGTTATATTCTTTTCAGAGCCCAAGTTTTTTTCTAATTTAGTAGTTTCTAGTGACTTACCCCGGCTTCGCACGTATAGCGTAGCAAATATACAAACAATCAAATCTTTCTTCTTTATAATATTAGTGTAGATGTAGATGTAGACGTTATGATGTAGATATAGACGTTATGAGTTAGATGTGAGAAACGACCAATTAGAAAAACTGTCAAAGGTATAACTGTTAAAGGTATTTAAATATTAGTGTAGATGTAGATGTAGACGTTATGAGTTAGAGGGGAGAAACGACCAAATAGAAAAACTGTCAAAGGTATAACTGTTAAAGGTATTTAAATATTAGTGTAGATGTAGATGCAGACGTTATGAGTTAGAGGGGAGAAACGACCGAATAGAAAAACTGTCAAAGGTATAACTGTTAAAGGTATTTAAATATTAGTATAGATGTAGATGTAGACGTTATGAGTTAGAGGGGAGAAACGACCAAATAGAAAAGCTGTCAAAGGTATAACTGTTAACGTGAAACTTGGTATGATTTAAGATCATACTACAAGGTATGACATAGGATACTTAACATCCCGAAAAATTACAGGGTTCCCGCAGGATAGGGGTTGAAACTCTGGTTAAAAGAACACGTATCACGTTGAAACTACAGGACGGATTTTGATGTAACTTGGCACAGTAAAAGTTTATATGGTGGGCTATAATTGAGTATCTATACTTTTATCCCGAAAATATAAAGGTTTCCTGCGGGATAGGTGTCCAAAGATATGTTAAGTTTGAAGTAATAAATAACATATTTTTGGAGGGTAATCTATATTCGATACTGAAGCTAAAACTGTATATTTTTCATTATTGTCTGTGTGTCTGTCTGTAGCTTGACCGCGCATGATACTATATGAATTCAAATGAAACTTGGTATGATACAAGTTCATACGACGATTTAGGGCATTGGATACTTTATCCCGATATTTAGCATAGTTCCTTTGGGAGAGGAGATGAAAGTCAAAATGGGTACTTAGTTTTAATTCATTAATGCGTACTCCGATTTCATTCATTATTTTTTTGTTAAAAAGGAGATACCTACTTCAAATAAGGTTATGTAAATATTTCAAGGTTTTCGAGTTTGTAATTCAGAATTTACAGATAGCACAACCCTCAGTATTTTGTCCTAATAACTTGAAACCCGAAATATACAGGAACGTTTGAACGTACGTCTCATCCTAAGCTAGCCTTCACACTTATCATTTAGGATTAACCGTCACCGTAGACACAAACACAACGTAGTGCGGGACGCCTGCCGGCCAGGTGGAGAGATGACTTGCGAAAGACAGCTGGCATGGCAGCGACTGGATGAGAAGAACCGAAGATCGGGCTCAGTGGCGTTCATTGGGAGAGGCCCTACGTCCAGCAGTGGACTGGTATAGGCTGCTGATGATGATGATGATGTAGACACAAAAATTGCGTTTGGCTTATTCTGTGGTTAGTCGAAAAAATCTGTACCTTACTGTTTTTTGGGTTGTTGTTAGGATAGATACCAGTAGTGTTAAACTAAATTTGCAGCTTTTAAAGACCACTTGGTGATGCGCGAAACACATCGAAATTTTCGGTCATTTTTTTTTAGATTTTGGCTTATAACATCTAAAAGGGCTTCCCACGGAAAAGTTATCTGTAACACTTTTAAAGAAAATAAAATGTTCTATGATTTGAGCTCAACCGCAGAACTGTTATTTTGTGGAAAACCCTGAGATGCAGTACTTCAATTATAGGCCAATTATCCTAAAAAAATGAAATTTTAGTTTTAGCTGCTTTCCGAGCAGAATATCGGATAAAATACTCACTCTTCGAAGAAAATCATGGAAAAAAGTTGTAAAATAGTTACTTAAATTTAATATAAGCACAAGTGAACCTTTGTAGGACCAAAAGTTCCCCTGTAACCTGGACAAAATGAAAAATTAAGGAAATCGGTTTGTCATGAAATGTAAATTGTTAATAATATTGCACAGTTATCTATTATAATGTTATTAAAATGATATCACATTTATAAATTTGATTTCATTCAGTGTATCATACCTACATGTAACATTTCTTTAATCGTGTTTGTCTGTTTATCTGTTTATCTAAGTCTGTTTGTTTGTTCGCGCATCACGTAAAAACTACTGCACTGATTGTAATGTGGTTTTTATCATTGATGGACAGCTTAGGGTTTGACTTAAAAACTGGTGTACTTGGTATCTCAAAATAATGTATAGAAACCAAGTAATCGATAAAAAAAATATGACGGCTGAAGTAATTTTGATTACATGTTTGTATATTGGTATTTTAGGTCCTGGAATAGCACATAGAGTACTTTTAACCAAGAGAAATGAAAACGCGTGCGAAGCCGCGGGCAAAGCTAGTAAAAAATATATACAACTACTCGTATGTAGCGGTTATAAAAATATTTTTATACATGTGCTAAATTTCAGTGTTGGTGTTGTACGCTCTCAAATTTTTATCCTGCTCGTTCAGGGCCAGGTTGAGCGGGACCGGTGATGCAGCTCGGGAGCAGATTTTAGATATTTTTTGTGGTTTTCTATCGATATCTCAATATATGAAACTCAATTTAAAAAGTGTTATATTATTTGCTTAGTTAAATAAGCTATATAATTATAAAAAAAATGCTGGCGCTGAAAGTAACGAGAACAGCGATGCAACAAATTAGTTTCAAGTTGTAATTCGTGTTTTTTTTCCCAATGAAACCAAGCCATTTCTGGAAGATGTTTGGTTATTTTTTTAGGTAGTAGACTTTTCTACCCACAGTATTTTTTGGTTTGCATAAAGTTGTTTCATTACGTCGTTCTCAACGTTTTGCTATTCGTCTATTGCTGATTTCGGGAGCTGAGCCCGCCTTACTAGCTTTTGAATAAAATGTCTGTAACATAAAGATGGACAGACGGATGGACAGACGAAACTATAAGGTTTCTTTGTTTGACTACGAAACCCTAAAAACTGGTCTATACGTGACAAATTAATATCAAAATACCAATGTGAATGAACTCGACGTTTCTACCAAGTTGCATCGACCGAGGTCACGAGAAGAATCCAAAGAGTAGGCAAATATTGGGCTCAGTGGTGCCAAAGTGGACGAGTAATGAAGGCTGATGATGATGATGATGATGTTGATGATGATGACGAAAAACTGGATTGCTGAATGCGGGTAACAGCGTCGTGAACGACGGGCGTTATTTCAACTTTCCCGCGTTTAGTTTTGAAAAAATAACGAATTTATCCGGATCAACTGTTTTAGTCGTATAGATATGAATTTAATGAAAAATCCATATAATATGGTTTTTATGTGGGATTTCTTTATATGTTCATATAGGTTGGAAGCGTTTACGCGATCAAGTTAACTGCGTTTGATGAAAGTCAACTGTTGAAGTCTTTGAGCTTTGTTTTGGAACGGAGTTTGGGTGAATGCTGGAAGGCTAAATCTCGCTTACACGCTGTTTTTATAACCGGGCAGAGGACTTATTTTAAAGTTTGCAAGAAAAATAAGTGTAAGTAAATTGCATTAGCGTTCCAGGATGAGCCCAAATCGGGAGAGGTGAGCGAGCATCCTTTGGCGAGCAATGTCAGCCTCACACAATAACACTACATGACGATTACGACAACTTTGTCAAGAGCGAAACGAGTAATAAGAAGAAGTATATTTCATAATTTAAAAAAGTACACTACAAGATGAACTTTATTGACAACTAGAGTACCTATTTGGACGTTTTCCACTGGCCGTACTAGCATGGCTTCGGTTGGCAGTTGCATGAAACTCCGCCGGCGCGCGGCATCTGGTCAGTAGAAAATTGCTTCACTTATTACCAGACTGAGCGCAGGGTATCGTATTTATCAGCCTATGTATGGTTGTTCCTTTGTGATAATATATAATCAATTTTGATGATTCTTACGTCAGTCAATTCGTCTTAATCTTGCAAGTGCTATTAAAGACATGACAGTAATCAAAATTCAATATAGCGACAACCAGACGCCATATTGTGAAAAATAAAATATGAAAGTCGACGAACTATTATGTTACGTGGAGTATCATTGATTATGTATTTGAAAATCACTCTCTCATTCTTTTTCATTCTTGACCATTTCAGGATCTACAACGATTTAAAGTTTGCAGTTGGGTTTTTTGCAATGTGCGTTAATATTTTGTTAATTGTTGCCGGTATGGAATAACTCGGTAGAATCTAATTATGATTAACGAATAGTTATAATATTTTTTTAACTTTTGATTAGCAACGAATAAGGCAAGTCTGTTTCTAACCATAAAGCAGACTACAGCATAATAAAGAAAATTACAGTTTCTAAAAAAAAGAAGAGATTTTCGTGTGTTTGTTCGTTACCACATAACAATGAGCGATGGCAGCCTAACGGTTCAATAGTGCAAATTAGAATCCAACGATAACGGGTTCTTTCCTACGCTCCGCTCTATTGACTTTTCTAAGTTATGTGCGGTTTTTCATCGCTCCGTGCTTCGGAGGGCTAAGCTGTTGGTCCCGACTATTATTGATTAATAGCAGTCGTAAAGCCATGTCAGAGGCCCTCGGGCGGCCTGACAAACTGACACCAGAGGCCAGAACTACCTTATTCGACAAACAAACCTCGTAACTCGAAAACAATTGGAATGATTTTGATCATATTACCGGAGATTCGAAGCTGCGCTTTCAGCCTAACTGATAAAGTCACTGGCAAATGTAAGTGTAAAATGAAACATTGATTTTGAAGTTTGTTTAACTAAAATACTTAATAGTAAGTTGTCCAGATATACTCCGACCTGGTTTCAGACTATTTTGAAGTCATTAAGTTAAAATGGTCTCCCTTTTAACTTAAAAGGTACCTAGCTTAAGTGACGTTTAATTTGTTTTGTACCAAGGTATAGTGTGACATTTATCCGACTGAGCTGACATGATACGCATAGATGCAGCTGCAGATATGGGTGACCTTTAGGACACGTATACTTTATTTATCACCAGCAATTTCTGCACGTCTTTTTATTCGGGTGTCTCAAGTGCAAGTTTAAAATTGGCTTACAATTTGCGCTAGTGTTTTTTATTCATTGGTTGTATCATATATTTAGCTGTTACCTACACTTCGTGCTATTGAATTAATTGTTTCTTACCTATAAGCTAGAGAACAACAGGACGGATTTTGATGTGGTTTTAGACGTTTTATAGATTAGTGCTTACCTTAAAAATCTGAGGTTATATGTTCATATTAAAGCTAAAATAACAAAGTGACAAGTTTTTGTTTTGTAAGTATGATAAGGATATTTCTCGGGCTATGCTGACCAAGGATTGCTGACTCTATAAGGAACTGGATATAAATACCAAGTAATATTATAAAAGGGAAAATTACGCTGCCTGTCTGTCTGTTTCTTACCCTTCCACGACTAAACGGCTCAAACGATCTCTATGAAATTTGGTGTGGAGATACTTAGAGCCTTGGAAAAGGACAGAAAAAACTTTTACTTGCGATAAAGTGAAGTCCGCGCGTATAGAATTGCATGCAAAAAATTGACATTATTTTATTATGATCTGTTCTGTCTTTGCAATGGACTTTCCTTTATTTATTGTTAAATGATTTTTACAAAGATACTAGCTGTGCCCTGCGGTTTATACCCTTGTATATACTACTATATAGGCGGGTAGGTAGATGACGAGGAAAATTATCTTATGTGTTATTCCGGGACCTAAGCTAAGTATACCAAATAAAAATATAAATCAAACTTTCGTTTTTATAATATTATTACGACTATGTTTCTTCTACTATAATTTATAGATTTTATTTTAACTGTTTATTAATTCGAAACATTCCCAACCTTGTGACGGTGATGATTAAATTAAGTAATAGTTGTGTTTATAACTTATGCGATACCTATTATAATAAGATATACCAACAAAAATCGTTTTAAAATATATTTTATATATATTTTTTATCATTAAAAAATACTTATTATTATTAGTCCTACCTTTCTTATTTCAAGAAAATTAAATTCAGCTTCTGTCACTCACGCACATTTTTGACAAAAAGAAAATAAATAATATAAAATTAATACAATATTGGATTGTGATTCTGTGACACCTGAAATCAGACTGATCTCGGCAAGCAATGCGCTTGACTCAAACCTCAGCACGTTTCGTCACAAAACGTTAGCCATTCAATTATGAACTCAATGTATATGGCTATAAAGTATGTGTATATTTTTAAGGTCATGATAATAACCAAGGCCGTACGTCCAAGCCTTTAGTAACAGTTTGTTTTCAATACTATCGAGTGTTTTGTTGTAAGTGTGTAATTAACCCTTTGTGGAAAATATAATGATTGATTTGATTTCTTTTGTTTATAATTGAAAAGGATTCTGTTACAAGATCTTTTTTGGTACTTTCAATAGCAACAATATGTGAAAGAAGTGTGCGTGATAATTTTTGGATTACTTTGAGGATTACTTCTTCGAAGATTATATCAATACACTTTTGAAGAGCGTTCTTTTTTGACAATTATTTAAATGTCTCATGAACGAAGTACAAAATAAAATGTTCTTTTCTACACTTAAAATAAAACTGTAACAGAACCAATTATGTACATTGAAGTTATTTAGAATATTTTTTTTTGGAGGGTACTCTATATTCGATACTGAAGCCAAACCGTTTTTTTTTCGTTCGTCTTTCTATATGTATCTTGGCCGCGCATCACGCCGAAACTACTGAATGAATTCAAAGGAACTTGGTATGATTTGAGTTCATGCTACGAGGTAGGACATAGGATACTTATCATTCCAAAAAATTAGAGGGTTCCCGCAAGAAATAGGTAGAAAGTTATTTAAAAGAACACGTACCACGCTGAAACTACTGGACGGATTTTGATGCAACTCGGTACAGTTATGGTTAACATGATCAATAGTTTATATGAATTTATATGATGGGTTAAATTGAGGGTACTTTTTATCCCAAATAGGGTTCCTGCTGGATAGGGGGTCCAAAGTGATGTCAATTTTGAAGTAATAAATATCTATACTTATACTAAAGCAAAAATTCTTTATTTTAATTTTTGTCTGTCTGTTTCTTGGCCGCGCATCATGCCAAAACTACTAAATGAATTCAAATGAAACATAGTGTAATTTGAGCTCATACTACGAGGTACGATATTGGATACTTTTCATCCCGAAAAGTTGAAGGTTTCCAACAGGATAGGGGTTGAAAGTTATATAAAAGATCACGTATCACGCTGAAACTACTGGACGGATTTTTATGCAACTTGGCACAATCATAGTTTATATGATGGGTTAAATACAAGGATATTTTTATCCCGAAAAAAATGAGTTCCTGATGGACAGATGTCCAAAGTGATGATAGTTTTGAAGTAAACAAAATCTATACGAAAAATGCTGTACAAGATAGATAATTTAAAATAATTTGTCTATGGTACTTAAAATAAGCTACTGAACAAGAATAGAACATTTTAAAAATTATGTCTGGCTGTCTGTTTGTATGTATGTTTGTTCACGCATCACGTAAAAACTACTGGACCGATTGCAATGCAGCTTTCACTGTTGGATAGCTTATCAATCAGATGAGCAATCATCAATCAGATGAGAAGGAGACATGCTATATTTAAAAAAAAAAACAAAAAAAAAAGAAGTGGTACTAAATTTATAAGGCCATATATGAGACTTCCTTGTTTGACCGTAATCCTAAAAACATAACATTTATGGCAACATTTTGTCTACATGGCATGATTTTCAAACGTCTGTTGAAAAGCGCACCCTTAAAAGTTAAATGTCTACCATCTCGTGTTCGTTTTTAATGTTTCTGACTTTGTTCAATTTAGTTAGAAAACTCAATTAAATTCATTATTTGAAACGTTTTCACATCTGCAAATGCAAATTAAGGATTCCATTTACATTAATGACAGCTCATATAACTGAATTTATGGAAAATGATCTCCGATAAAATAGCAACTATCTACATGGAATATACTCGATATTATAGTGCAGCGAGCCAAAGTAATCTAATATATAACTTCTCTATATGGTTTTATTAAAAGCTTTTAATTAACTTGCAATGTTTGTATGTATGTATGTTTGTTATGGTCAAATCTTGCAAGCTGAATTAAAACTACTTCATCTATCATACGGAGTAGAATTTTTGCATGTTGGTTCAGTTCCGATGACAATGCATATTTATGGTAAGCATGACCTCAATTGACATCCAGGAACAACTCCTGATAAAGGAAGAACAGCACAGTCATGGAATTTTGTGAACGAATTATATTATGCTAGCCGGTTTGAAGTTTTACCATAACATGGCTGCTGCATTCCGGGGTGGCTACTAGGGAACTTTGGAACTCCTCAATGGTTAACATAACAGACACAAAATGTTGTAAACTCATTTAATTATGATAGCCTGTTCGAAATTTCATTATGCCATGGCTACTGCATAGAAGCTTTTTTTAAAATGTTTTTAAATTAACTTGTTTTCTTTGGTTTTGGTCATTGTTTTTGTTTCATGGCCGGTACCGGCACGGCACCGTTGGTGGCACGGCAGTCATGGCGTAATAAATGTGTAAATGAAAATCGGTCCAGTAGTTTCTTCATATCTATACTTACATATAATTATAAATAGCTGTGTCCGCGGCTTTGCACGCGTTGTCATAACTCTAGTTCAAAAGTACTCTATGTGCTTAACTCGGCTAGTTCAGCGACTCATCCCACAAGACACTCGTCCCAATGGGACGAGCTACTGAATTCATAAAATATTATTTTTTCGGTTCAGTATCTTGTCCCATTGATTTTATCCTAAAAATCTGAATGGATTTAGTAAAGTCGTCTAGATCATTTTTAAATTATTAATCTTCCATACCTATAAAACAGTACCGTGTCACACTGCCCAGTCAAACAGTGTTAGTCACTGACAAATAACGCAGAGCCTAAACTAACGAACCTAGAGATTTGAAGTTGAGAGGAAATATTGTTTGTAGTTTAATTCGGCTATTTTCAAACATATATATCCTTGCGGTAACGCCTGATTCTATTAACTAAATATAGAGTTATTTGAAGGTTTACTGAGGAGGGAAGGGTCATAAAGTTTATCAAGTTTTTTTTTAAGTTACATCCAAAATGAATTTCAAGGTTGGATGGAGTGGTTTTTGTATCAAGAAACATTAACGGATTTATATGAAATTTGATATTTTAGGTCCTGGAAAAACACATACGGGTCACAGGATTAATAAAACTCTGAATATAACTTTATATAATTTATATGTTTGAATTAAAAACAAAAACATTTTTAATTTATTTTACACACTTATTACATATATGACCAGATTAAAAAAAAAACAATTATTTTAAAATAAGTCTAAAAACAAGAATAAATAAAGGATAGCAAAAATTATTGTTGCCAAACTGTTGAATTGACTTTTTTTTCTTCATTCTGGTAGTCTCTGCGAAGAAGAAGAGTCCTGCGTATTTGTGATGCAATGAAATTAAATTCATCTTATGTGAAGTGAAGAGCTCTGTTTGTATCATTTCTCCGCCGATAAAGTAATTCATTCCAATTTAATAATTACTAGTTGCTGTGCCATACGTCTCTACCCGGAGTGTTTCCGTTAACCCACGGAAACTTTGCGATGAAAAAATAAGCCTATCTCCATTTGGAATTGTGTAGCTTTCTACCAGTGAAAGAATTTTTACTTTCGGATCAGCAGTTTCAAGAGATTAGGTGTAGCAAACAAATTTACAACAAACTTTACCTCTTAATAATGTTAGTCTTTAAGTAGATATCCACAATGTTAAATAGTTTAAACCAACCCATTTATCCTAGCAAGGCAAAATATGAAAAAAAAATGTTATATCTGTAATATATTCAACATACATAACATAACATTTGGTAAAACATTTTATTATATACAAAGATTATTATTATTATAATATTATCATTTTCATTTGAACATGATATGAAAATAAAATTACTTTTACAATGAACATACTATTTATGTATCACAACTTGTCTACACTAATATTATAAAGAGGAAAGATTTGATTGTTTGTTTTAATGGATAAACTAAAAAAATACAGACGACCCGATTTAAAAAGTTCTTTCACCTATAGAAAGCTAAATTATCAGCTAATAACACGATTAGTATTTTATTTTTCAAAAAAATAGAGTGCTTTACGAAAATTACAATAATTTAACCCGAGATACTAAAAATTTGCAAAAATCTCGTTTACCTTGTATATGAAACGTTGCCATGGAAACGAAATCACAGAACATATTCACGAAATAATAACAAGTCTGTCAAGTACATGAGGCGCTTCTTGTTTAAAATATAGTTCATAGTGGCAGTATTTAGCATTATAAGTGGATGTTTTAAAAATCAAAAAAGCCTGTGATGTTCACAAACAAAAGCAAAATATTACCTTACCTTTACAATCTCAAGTTAATATATACGAGCACTTGTTAGAAATAAGATCAACACATAGATGTTATAATTACTTATTATCTTGTAATAATTTAAATCTTAGTACGCTGCACTGTTTGTTAAACTAAAGCACAAATTTTTGCTCAATTATACGGATAATGACAACTGCACATTGCTATACCTGCAATACACTGAGATCTTTATCAAATAGCTCTAGCTAGCTTGTCCTTAAATTCTTTGTCTAAAAGTGTGACGCCAACCATGCGATGCGAGGAGAAGCGCTGTCTCTTTCTTGTAGTCATAATATTCTATTTTTATTAATAAAATCATATTCCTATTGATCAAATAAACGAAACCTAACTAAAAAACTTTTAATAAATAAATATCAAACATTTTTGTTGCTAACATTACTATATAGATTTTGTTTAAAAAAAGAGGATAAAGTCAGTGGGACGAGTTACTGAACCGAAAAAATGATATTTTTAAAATTCAGTAACTCGTCCCATTGGGACGACTTTGTTGTGGGAGTCGCTGAACTAGCCCTTAACTCTGTCTCACTGTCTTTCTGTGTCTTGGTCTCTTCGTCTCTTTGTCCGTTTGATACCTTTATAAACAAAATGGCTGAATTGATCCTGATGTAATTTGACAGGAAAGTTGTGTGCATCCATCGTGTGAAAGAACATATGGTACTTTTTTACTTTTTAATTCGGAAAATGTTCACGTGTACAAGTCTGCGGGGCACAGAGAATTATTAGAATGGTATCGTGATTTTTCACAGGCCAGCTACCGAGTCGATAACTGTGTTGAACTGGTGACGGCCACCACCGCACTGGCCATTGAACGCAGTGGGAAATTCTTCAGTACCTGTTGGCAGGTCGCCATGAGTTGCCTTGTTGGTCAATAAATCAATTAATACTTTCGGGACACTTCACACTAATCATTTAGCCAAAAACAAGGATACCCTGTCCCTATGGGTCCTAGACAACTGATAAACATACAAAGATACGAATACACTCAAGACTCGGAAACAAACATTTCTGCTCATCACACAAATGATGTGACCTTTCACCTTACGGAATTCGAACCCGCGACCGTTTATTGACTTTGCAGTCAGGATCACTATTACCACGTGAAGTTGAGGGTGTCTTAGGTCTCTTGAGATGTTGATTCCCCTTACAACCATCATGCTAATTCTGAAGGTGATACAAAGGCCTTTATTCCAAGACTTCAGATGATGTAAATATATCAAATTATATTGAACTGTTCAGCTGTTTGGTATAACTACACAAAACTACTTCGATAAATAGGTATACTTTCCCAAGAGTTTCGTAAGTACAAGCAGCAATAATTCATGCCCTAATCCCTGGTATCAACATTAATCCATATCATTGCGATATGAATTAACTATCTGAGCCCCGCGGCTTTACCCGCATGGATAGTGATGAAAGTATCCAGTGTCTTATTCTAGCTAGGACCAAAAAGACGGCTCCAAGTCAAAAGTGTTATATTTTTTTTAAATTTATTTATTTTTTTCGGACATGGAAATCGTTTGACCACGATCTCACCTAATGGAAGGCGATGATGTGGTCGAAGGTATAGCACGCTTGCCTAGTAGATACCTATTCACTCTTGACTTGAACACACCTGGGTTTTATTTTACCGGAAACACTGACGAGGGCAGGGCATTCCACTCCTTTACAGCTCTTATAATAAGTGAAGAACCGCAACGCTTCGTTCTTGTGCGAGGTATTTCGATCATAAAGGGTAGCACTTTGCCGATCGTCTAGTCATGCGGTGATGGAAATGTGATGAGGGTATCAGATTGAGCAGTTCTTGTGTACAATCTCCATAGTGCAATCTGAAGAATACCAAAAGGCTTGCGACCTCACGTCGATGCACCAGACATTGAAGCTTACTCTTTACCACAGTGTCATCCCCAAAGATCCTCATAGCACGTCTTTCAAAGCCACGAGCTGATACTTGGCAGAATCGTCCCAGAGATGGCAGCAATATGTCCATACAAGATCGGGCCGGTGCTTGATAAAGATTCAACCGAACGGCGTTAAGTGGTAACAAAAACACATATTTACACACATTCTTTCGAATTTATAACATTAGGATTTTGACACATTTTGCCTATCAGTAGGAATATTTTTGTCATGATTACGAAATACTTGAAATCTGGGTGGCTACCACAATCTCGACAACAGTAGGTAGAGCTTCTTGAAGCAATAAGTACATTGTCATTTACATTATCAAGAGGCCTTGAAGAATATACACATTATCTTGACACTTGATCTGCAATATTTGTCGATAATCCTATGTTTATTTGGACAGTTCGATCACTGATTTCTATCTAAAATCTTTTGGAAGCGTTTTATCAAAGTCTTAGCAACTATTTTAATCTACCTCCCAGAGAATTATTACGTAATTCACAGTCATCCCTACATGATTGAGTGGCTGCGCTCTGCGGTTGCAGCTGCGCGAGCAATGCTAAAATGTATCCAATACTATGTGATATTCTAGAACCTAGAACAGCTATATTAACACACGGACTCAAGACGGCATGTATAATATTATCGATCTCGCGAGTAACGGCCTGAGGACACGTTGACTTTTATAAAGTTTATCCAGAGATAAAAAAAACATGACCATATTCACGCTATCCCATCGCATAGCATTTTTCTTACTAACAGATATACAATTTACTGACTTTAGTGAGAAAGGAGAGAATGGAGGCAGGATCAACACAGTTTCATCAAAATCCGTTCAACCGTGACGGAGCTAGTGGTAAAAACATACTTTGGCATTTATAATATCATATTTAATATATTTTGTTGCATTTATAATCAGAGCGGTGGTAGCCTTACGGTTCAATAGTGCAACTTAGAATCCAACGATACCGGGTTCGATCCTAAGCTCTGCACCAATGACTTTTCTAAGTTATATGCGGTTTTACATCGCTCCGTGCTTCGGAGGGCACGTTAAGCTGTCAGTCCCGGCTGTTATTGATCTATTGATCAGTAGCAGTCGTTAAGCCATGTCAGAGGCCCTCGGGCGGCCTGACAAAACTCTGACACCAGAGGCCAGCACTACTTCATACGACAAACAAATATTTATAATATTAGTTAAGATTCCTAACGTATAATCAGATTACTACTCAGTTGTAAAGTTCAGTATAAATACCACGCAACGTACTACGGTCACACTCAAGTGGATATGAAGCCACTTTGGTTAGGAGCTAGGACACTGCTGATTTTTTTTTTGTTTGTCGTATGACGTAGTGCTGGCCTCTGATGTCAAAGTTTTTTAAAGGGCCTTTGATTTGGCTTAACGACTGCTATTAATCAATAACACCCGGAACCGAGAGCTTAACGCGCGCTCCGAAGCACGAAGCGATGGAAAACCGCACATAACTCATAAAAGTCATTGTTGGTGCGGAGCCTAGGTTTTGAACCCGGTATTGTTGGATTTTAAATTGCACTTTAGAACCGTTAGGCTACCATTGCTCTTTGACACTGCTATAACAGAGGTCCGTTCCAAATAGCAAGCCTAGTAGCAGTGTCTTAAGTACCACTGTTACAGTGGCAAGGCTTTTAGGTCAGGATGCAGCTGCAGTAGTACAGTACTGCAGTACTTCAGTAGTACTATGATCCATTCCAATCAGGAAAGCTTGTAGCAGTGGATTAAGCACCACTGTTATAATGGCAAAGTTTTTAGGTTATGATCCAGCACTACGGTCCATACGGTAATTTGTTTGTAGCACAACTAGTACCTAACTAAGATAAATCTTTTAATTAAAACGTCCTTTGTGTATGGGCATCTCTTGATTTAGTTAGGTTCTATTGTTTCCGTGGTAATTAGTTTGTCTAATAAAGAATTTACTAGTAAATTTGAACTTTAGGTAAATTAATATAAGAGTTATAAATAGTTTGAATATACTATCCAAGCATTATTAATGAAACTATTTTAACTCTAATGTACAGGATCGTTTAAAGTTTCGTACTTCTTAATTATAATTTATCACCAAATTATTTAGGATTACTTAAATAGTTTTATGAAGCCAATACTAAAGTTACACATTAACTCATTTTCAGTTCCAAAAACTAATTAATCGTTAGAAGTATTTCTTACATCAAATTTTTTATGTTCCATACATCAAAAGGAAAAAGGAACCCTTATTGTCCTTCCGTCTGTCCGTCTGTCAGTCAAGACCTTATTTCTCAGAAACGTGAGAAGGAATTAATATCAAATACTCGGTTCTGTAATCCCTCGGAGCTGTGAGAAAAACAAATTTCTAAGTCAACCCAATCAAAATATAGTTTATGCCGCATATTTCGACTTTTCGATACTCGCAAGGGAATCAAAACCGGGTACTTCCCGTTGACCTAGAATCATGAAATTTGGCACGAAGCAATTTATTATAGCACAAGTAAAGGTAAAGTAAAAAAATACGAAAACCTTAAATTTGTAGTTACATCACAAAAAACTTTTTTTTAAATTATTCGTTACTCGATTTCCGTGATGGACGAACTACTTACATACCTACAAATTTGTACGGAACCCTCAGATCTTGAGTTAGACTTGCACTTAGCCGTTTTTTATATATATTTTTTATTTTATGAAAATGAATTGTTTTAATTATTCTGCCAGCATTTCTTTGTAAGTAACACACCGGCTTTATACAATCACTTTTCTCTGACACTTTTAACGGTATATTAAAATGAAAAATGGCTTACTACACAATCTCAGGTTTTACTGTCAGCTCTATTTTTCAGTTTTAAATGATCTTAGGTAGCCGCTTTAAAGTAAAATGCTCGCTACAAAATTCACTTATATGTAGATACCTATAACAATAAATTATTAAATTGTGGCTAACGAGGTTGGTCTCAAATATAGTTGAATTTAACGATAATGTAAAGATTTGTGAAACTATTGAAAAAAAAACTGGTTTTCAAAACATAAGGTCTGAGAAAAAGATTAACAATTATTTAAGTGAATTTTCTTTACGGAAGTAGCAAATGAAAATAATACAAAGCCTTTCACAAATATCATAGCAAGTGCCTGTTCAGTGATTTCATGTGAATTCTCAGATAATTCTGTGAAATTAGACGTCTTAAGACATTAAAATAAACCTTGTTTATTAATAATTTTTAGGTACGTAATCAAACAGTCGCGGGTTCGAATCCTGCAAGGTGCAATCATTTGTGTGATGAGCAGAAATGTTTGTTTCCGAATCATGGATGTTATAATATTCGTATATATGTATGTTTATCCGTTATCTAGTACCCATAGTACAGGGTATCCTAGTTTGGGGCTAGGTAATTGGTGTGGAATTGTCCCGAATATATTTATTTATTTATTTTATCAAATACACATAGGGATTATTGTATTCAGGGAGTCTAATAATGCAGTCTATTAATATTTTTATTATTTTAGTCCGGAATTTTATGCAAATCTAATCATAGTCAACCATCTAATTATAGTGCTGGCCTCTGGTGTCAGAGTTTGTCAGGCTGCCCGAAGGGCTCTGACATCGATAACGACTGCTTTTAATCAATAACAGCGGAGATTGACAGCATAACATGCCCTCCGAAGCACGGAGCGATGCAAAACCGCACATAACATAAAAAAGTCATTGGTACGGAGTCTAGAACCGAACCCGGTATCGTTGGATTCTAAGTCGCAATAGTAAACCTCTAGACTGCCATTTCTATACTTTTAATAAAGCAATCAGAACAAAAAAGTCTGTAAAATGAAAATAATTAAAAAAATGTTCTAGTGTACATAAAATAAGCTACTGAACAAGAATAGATCATTTTTAAGTCGTGTCTGTCTCTTTGTCTGTTAGTTTGTCTGTATGTTTGTTCACGCAGCACGTAAAAACTAATAAACCGATTGTAATGGTGTTTTCGTTGTTGGATAGCTTAGGGTTTGACTTAAACTGATGTGGTATCTCAATCCCATGAGTAGAATCCGAGCAATCGATAAAAACCTTTTTTTTTTTGAAGGTTTAAGCATGTATTTGTATTTTAGGTCCTGGAATAGCACATAGAGTACTTTTAACCTAAAAAAATTACCACGCGTGCGAAACCGCGGGTACAGCTAGTTTCTAATAAGTCCTTTTATGTATCACGTATGTCAACAAGGATTGTAAGTGAATAAAACTTAGTTGGTACTACACTTTTAATGATTGCGATGCGATTTTTACTGTTGGATAACTTAGGATTTGACTTAATATCTGGTTTACTTGGTATCTCAATCCAATGAACAGTCAGCAGCTAAAATAATATATGAAAACTATATGGTATTTAGTTTAGAAGGCCAGTTTACTTACTTCAAAATTTGGAAAAGATCTCAAATAATGATCTATTTATATTATTATTATAAAATAACTTGGTGAGCTCTTAGCATAGGTATACTTGGCAGACAAGCAGTCTGTTTAGTAAATACTCGTACCTACCTACAATAAGGTCGTGTTTATTTTTTTGTGCAGTATGCTCCGATGCCTGAGGTCTGTCAACCAGATCTGATAAACAAACTTTTATAAAAACCAAGGTCAAGATTGCTTTTGTTTTTTTTTTCATCTGAGTACTAGTTAGTACTATTATTTATTCTGTGCTCCTATGGTTTGAAGTACAGTGTGCCTAGAGAAATCTTAAAACTAAACTTCGTAAAACTAAAGTTATTCGCCATGAAGTGTGGAATACCCCACCCCTGTACTTAATAGGTAATTTGGTTACATTCTGTATAAGTCACTGTCGCAGGACTGAGGTTCAAACCGGGTGCCTTTGGATAATTTAGGGCACCAGACACCGTTTGTCCGAGTGTTTGAAAAACTAAAGTGCACCAAGCCTATTGTGCCACGTTACGTCTACTTGACTATAGATAGGTATGCGTTTAACCCAGATTTTGCACTTCTAGGCTGAGTAATATTTGCGTAGGTAATAAAAAATACTTTAGAAAGTACGTTTTCATAATGGCCAGTTAAATTATAACTTTCTAGTTTAGCGATTACGCACGTGCTATTGTAATTTTTATTAAGTTGCGTAATACAACATTAGTCGGTTGTTGCTCTTTTTGTGGCAAATCGGGGAACTAACAATAGCCCCATAGACCAGGTACTGTGTTCCCTAATCTATGAGATACTCACTGTCATCACTGTTTATTTTGATCTTTGACTCTTAGACATAGTACTTACTCTTACTTCGAACGTCTAATAATCACGGCACATATGCGCCCGCTAACCACCAATAATTTGGGGCTCCCCGAGACCGAACACAATCAGTGCTATATAAATGAGAGATTGACCAGACATTACAAGCAGCTCTTCCAGAAAGTCAAACAAGAAAAGGAGAGGTTAAACTGGCAATATCTATGGACAAAAGATGGGAAAATATTATCCAGACAAGGGCAAAAGGTGCATCGTGTAAAATGTGAACAGGATATACATGACATATTCACTAACACTCCTATGTTAATCTAGTAAAAAAAAACATAATTGTATCACTAACTGTAAACCAGACTAATTTCATGAACTTCAAAATATTGATAGTTGATTTGGTTAGTAAATATAGGAAATGATGAATCCATAGCAATATATAAAAGTGAAATGTTGTCTATTTATTTGTTGGTTTGTTTGGGGAGCTTTCACGCGATAATGGCTGGACGGATTTTGATGAAATTTGGAATGTAGATAGCTTATTCCCTGGAATAAAACATGTAATACTTTTTATCCCGAGAAATTGTAAGTTTCCACAAGAAAACTGAAAAAAAACTTGTAAAATGGTGATTACTCGCTGTAAGAAACGGTTGCCATGGAAACGAAATAACAAGTATGTCAAGAACATGAAGAGCTTGGTGCTAACCTACTTTTGCATTGGTTTTTAATATTCTAGAAGAACATAGGATGCTTTGTTTTGCGATAAACATTAGTCCGCGCGGTTGAAGTCCCGGCGGGAAAACTAGTATTATATATACAAAACTTATAATATGAACAAAAAAGTATGCACAAGGAAGATAATTTAATAAAATATGGTCTAGTGTACTTAAAATAAGCTATTGAAAAAGAATAGATCATTTTTTTAAATCGTGTCTGTCTGTTTTTTTGTTAGTTTGTTTGTCTGTATGTTTGTTTGCGCATCACGTAAAAACTACTGGACCGATTGCGATGCCAAACTTTTCAGCGTTTCATCGATTGAAGTACTACAGAGACTCGATTTCTGCTACCCGTTCGACAACATACTTACTTATCCACTCAAAAAATGAGGTAGACCATGAAAATCATCTGCGTATCATCTGTTAAAGACTGCAAAACAACGGTGTGGTAGTCAACCCATCAAAATGCCATCTAGGACTATCCGAGGTGTCATTTTTAGGATACCACATCAGTGCTGCTGCTTCGAAACCACCTACTGACCGCATCAGAGCCATTGAGAAGTTTCCCCCTCCGGTGACAGTCCAGGGTATGCGTCGTTTTTTAGGTATGGTCAACTATTACCGTCGTTTTTTACATCATGCTGCACAGGCTCAATGGCAAGGGTAAAACACCTTTTCCATGGTTTCCAGAGTTGAAAACCTTTTTTCAAGCATGCAAGGACAGCCTCGCTTTTGCAACGATGCTAGCACATCCTGATGGTAAAACCGATTTAGGTCTATTCACATATGCGTCAAGCACACACGTTGGCGCCTGTCTTCAATAAAAGGTAGGTGACCAATGGCGACCCCTTTCATTTTTCAGCAAGAAACTGACTGATAAACAGTCAGTAACACCGGCATACTACAGGGAACTTCTGTCAGTGTACGAGAGTGTACAGAATTTGACATACTGGAGGTCCAACATGCCACAATATTCACTGCCCATAAGCCATTGTTGTACGCCTTTGTACAACGTCGCGAAAAGTTTCCACCTGTACAAGATAATCTACTCTCTTTTATCATTCAGTTTACTACTGATATTCAATATTTACCCGGCAATCAAAACATAGTGGCCGACACAATAAGAAGGATTGAGTCTATATCTTTTGAATAGGATTTTGCAGCGTTGGCAGACTGTCAGGCGAAACATGAGGAACTATGTCAGCTGATGACAAACTCTTCTTCATCCCTAAAACTTTCAAAAATATTTATACCAGGTACCAATGTCGCAATAACCTGCGATTCAACGACGGGACGACCACGACCTTACCTGCCCCTGTCATTTTGGCGGGCAGCGCGGCGTTTGACAAACTCCACAACCTAAGTAACCCTGGTGCGCAAGCAACCGTGCGCTTGGTGACGGAGAGGTACGTGTGGCCTCACATCAATCGCGACTGCGCTGCGTGGTCGCGTGCCTGTGTGGCGTGCCAGAGGAGTAAGGTAACGCGTCATATACATTCACCATTTGGGAACTTCGTCACACCAGCCTATTTCCGATAGAAAAACCTACCTATTCACTGCGATTGACAGACACTCCCGTCGGCCTGAGGCCTAGCCAATGAATTCGATCACAGCCAAACAGATAGATGACAACTTCATAGCAAATAGGGTATCACGATTAGAAACGCCCCTAATCGTGACATGCGATCGAGGTTCGAATTTTCGATCAACTTTGTTTGCCAACCAAAGAACGCTATGTGCGAGTAAAAAGGTACACACAACGAGTTATCACCCGAGGCAAATGGAATGGTAGAACGATTTCACAGGCAATTAAAATGTTCATTAACATGCCACAACAGTTCCTGGACTAAAGCTTTACCCCTAGTACTATTAGGTGAAACTTGGAATGGAGATACTTATACCCTGGAATAAAACATGGAATACTTATTATCCCGGAAAATTCTAAGTTTCCACGGCAAAACTGAAAAAACTGGTAAAATGTTGATTACTCGCTGTAAAAAACGGTTGCCATGGAAACGAAATAACAAGCATGTCAAAAAACATCAAGAGTGGTGCTATACCTACTTTGCATTGGTTTTTAATATCCTAGCAAAACATATGATGCTTTTTTTCGCGATAAACAGTAGTCTGCGCGTACGAAGTCACGGGCGGGAAAACTAGTTATTTATATTTTCCACATTATGCACATGAAATGACAATACAAATCTTAAATGTCAATCAAATAACTTCCAAAGGATGACCACAGACACATTATCATTAACATGTATTATTATTTCACTCTACAAGAACCAAAAATCATAATCTAAAACACACTTAGTTCCACATAAAATACTTAGCTTTAAACAATCCAACAAAAACCACACTTGACACCATTCCTAAACATATGCCGATCTGGCTGATTCTAAATCTCAAGAACAATTGAGCCTAAAAATGTTGTGAAGATCCAACAGGCTGTCTTTCTGGCGCCATTTTATAAGGCGGCAAAATGCTTCACGCTGATTGGCTGGTACTCCCAAGGGTGCCAACTGCTTCGACGGAAATTCATTTTTTCTAATGTATACCAACTGTCGCTTTTTGACGAAAGTAGTTGGATGATTTGACACTCTTCCGATTTTCTCTTCGACCATTGATTGCACTGAGGCGCCATCTGTATGGAGGTTTGCAATAAGTTGTCAATTCATTTCGTTTGACATTGACGTTTGACGATAACGTTTGACATCTCGCAAGGAGTAGAGTCATGTATAATGTTATGTTTTAGCTAATTGTCACATAGTATAATGCGTACACAAAATTTCGTGTCTGTGTTGTTAACCCTTGAGGAGTTCCCAAATCAGGAGCCAACCTCAAGTGCTGCAGCCATGTCATGGTAAAACTTTAAACCAGATATCATAAAAAAATGCGTACACAAAATTTCGTGACAGTGCTGTTGATAATTGAAGAGTTCCTTTATCTGGAGCTGTTCCTGGATGTCAATTCAGGTCATGCTTACGATAGAAATGCATTGTCATCAGAACTGAACTAACACGCAAAAATTAACTCCGTAGGATAAGAGAAAGTGGTTCTAATTCAGCTTGCAAGATTTGACCTAAACAAACATACATACATACATACATACAAACATTACAAGTTAATTAAAAGATTTTACAAAAGGTTTTAACAAAACAAATATGTTAAGTTGGTTAATTCTTAATTTGGGGGTTAATAATGTGCCCAGACATAATTACATAAACTGTGTCACTTTGCGATGAATTGCAAAGTGCCATCTCAGCCAAAAGACACAAACTGCTGCACAAGGGCTCGCCACAGAACACCACCTACGAGTGGTTGCTAGCTGTTCCATCCAGCAACTCCCCGCTATTCCCACCAGGTCGTCGATCCACCTTGAGAGAGCCGTGCTACGTTCCGCCTTCCGCTTCTATGAGCTACAGGGCATGCCCACTACCACCATTAAATTAGAATTGAAAAAACAAACCAAAGATAAAAAGGTGGTCTCCTCATTTAAAACTAAATTCAAATTGAAAGTACACGCCATCAGCCCGTATCAATCCACTGCTGGACATAGGCCTCTTCTTTATTGCGCCACTCATACCGGTCGTGACCCAACCTACCCCATGTATACCTACAGTTCGGATGATGTAATTCACCCATCGCGCTGGTGGGTCTGCCAACTGGTCTAGTATGTCCTCTACGCCACTAATCCGTTATCGGGTTTGTCCACCTATCATATCTTTGCCTAGCCTAGTATCCTGCCCACCTCCACTTACCTATGTGTAATATGATGCGTTTTCCGACATCACACACTAGTGTCCTCTGTCGGATTTCCACATTTCGAACTCGGTCTGTCAATGAAATGCCGAGCATGGCACTACTCCAGGGCACGTTGTGTAACCTTTATTTTGTGCATGTTCTCGTTTGAAAGCGTAAAAAACTTAATAAAAAAAACACATTCATCAAGCGGAAAATAACAAG
Source organism: Alsophila aescularia (assembly GCA_946251855.1). Classification (NCBI taxonomy): domain Eukaryota; kingdom Metazoa; phylum Arthropoda; class Insecta; order Lepidoptera; family Geometridae; genus Alsophila; species Alsophila aescularia. The sequence goes on along the minus strand of OX276378.1, from coordinate 4,801,415 downwards.
AGCACAGTCATAAACATAATTAATTGTAGCCAGGCACTGACCAAAAAAGGTTGCGTAACTTTGGTATTCGGATACACCTAAAGCATAGAGATATCCTCATCCTCAATTTCATCATATAAACTTTGACTGTGCCAAGTTGCATCAAAATCCGTCCAGTAGTTTTAGATACGTGTTCTTTTAAATGACTTCCAATCCATGTAGTGCAGGAACCAGTTAATTTTTCGAGATGAAAATTATCCTATGAAAGTTATTCAGAGACAGAAGCATGCAAAGTTTAGAAATCTATTATATCAACCCCCTCATCAAAAAAATATATATAAGAGAAACGTTTTTAATATGTGCATAGAAGTATACAACAAGTTACCTGAAGACATCAAAATCTTAAAGAGTAATTTGTTAAGGGCTCGACTGAACGTATGGCTAGCGGATAATTGTTTTTATAGCACGAATGATTATTTTAAGATATAGAATATAATTAATTACTAGTTTTAACTTTGTAATTTTGAAATTTGTTTTATTATTATAATTATTTAATGTTAGGATATAATTTTGTTTGAATAGGGACATAATTAACAATAATATTTAAAAGCCTGCTTAAATAAATATTGGCTTCAGTATCGAATAAAATAGCTTTCAAAATAAAATTTACAAATAATCTTCAATGTACATATTTTGGACCCTTATCCAGAAGCCTTTATTTTTTCGGAATAAAAAGTATCCTCAATGTTCACCGATCATATTGCGTCCCACCAAGTTGCATCCAAATCCGTCCAGTAGTTCCACAAAGTTGGACCTGTTACAGTTTTATTATAAGTATAGATATTTATTGTCATATTGCCCTTTCATATGAGGCATTTTTCAAACTTTCTGGGCATATATTTATTAAAATACTTATAATAAAGCAGTAAGTAACAAAAAGTATGTACAAAGAAGATTTGTACAGAAGAAGAAAATTGTACCTTAGCCAGTTGTAGAAAATTGTACCTTAGCTTATTCTTAAAATAAGCTAAGGTACAATTTTTTTTTAAATTTTGTTTGTTCGTGCATCGAGTAAACACTAGGTTTTGTCTTAAAAACTGGTGTACTTGGTATATCAGTCCGATGAATAGAAGCAGATCATTCGATAAAAAACTATTTGAAGGATGCACAAATTTTGATGAAATGCAGTAAGTACATTATTGTACTTTATAGGCACTTTTGGTACTGGAATAACACATAGGTTACTTTTTACCCAGTTAATGACCACGCGGGCAAAGCCGCAGGCAAAGCTAGTGCTATAATAAATATAATAACTAAATTGCCAACATTTTATATCGTCAGAGTTCATCTGTCGGTCATCTTCAGCTTTGACTTTTCAATTCTCCAAACCTCCATCCTCCATCGAGGTGTCAATATTATTGCCTAATACAAATTTGCATAAACACAAAACTGAACCGCAAGTAGGTCGTGTCAGTGCGTGGCGCAGTACAGTGAAAGAATCTACATATTTTTTAAGTTATTTTGTTTTGTTGCTCATTTCATATATTTCAATAACCAACAATCATATTTCAAAACTTGAGCAGTTTGTGTTATAGGGTTCTGCATGTAGTCAAACAAGGAATCCTTATAGTTTCGTCAGGTACGTCTGTCTGTCTGTCTGTAAATCGTAGACAATTTCAGAAGTGGTGACCCGTTGAATAGTTATTTTAATAATGCGTTCCGTTTACGAAATATTTGGCTCTAAATTTACCTATTTCCTTAAGTTGCATTTTTTTCGATACAATAGAGCATGCCAACACCCAACACCTCAACTTTATTTAAATACTAGCTTTCCCACCAGCGATTTCGTCCACGCGGACTACAGTTTATCGAGAAAAAAGCATCCTATGTTCTTCTAGGATATTAAAACCCTTGCAAAAGTAGGTATAGCACCAATGCTCTTGATGTTTGACAGATTTGCTTTTTATTTTCCATGGAAACCGTTCTTTACAGCGAGTAATCAACATTTCCCAGTTTTGCCGCGAAAACAATTTTCCGAGATAAAAAGTATTCCTTATTTTAATCCAGGCTATAATCTCCATTCCAAATTTCATCAAAATCCGTCCAGCTGTTATGCTCGCGTGAAAGCTCCCCAAACAATGAAACGAACAAACAAACAGACAGCTTTTCACTTTTATATATTGGTATGGATGCATTCGATTTTATGAATAAATAATGTTTTATTTCGCCTGCGTTATGCTGACGTACTCAATAAGAAAGTAATTTATTCATCATAGTGGATAATGATATTGGTCTATAGTTATATTGATACAAAAGATTGTACCTATAATCTTTGACGTGAATCACAACGTACCTACAAAAGACGTTTGATAGCTGTCATCCGAAACGAAGATATTGTTGAGATCTATTACTTATGTAAAGAAACTAATAGTCTGGGATCGTTAGTTTCAGAGTTATAGCCCTTTTAAGTTTGACAGCTGTCATCCAAAACGAAGATATTGTTGAGATCTATCACTTCTGTAAGGAAACTGCTAGTCTAGGATCGTTAGTTTTAGAATTTTAGCCCTTTTAAGTTTGACAGCTGTCATCCAAAACGAAGATATTGTTGAGATCTATCACTTCTGTAAAGAAACTGCTAGTCTAGGATCGTTAGTTTTAGAATTTTAGCCCTTTTAAGTTTGACAGCTGTCACCATGACACCTGTGACTTTGACGACACCCTGTCACTTTGATAACACCTGACACTTTGATGACACCTGTCACTTTGACACGAATTAATTAATTATTGCATAGAATTATGTCGTTAAGTAATTGGTCATTTGGTTACCCACACTGGTGTGACCACGAGTAAAAATAATTCCTCGTGGTGACAAAACGGTGTGACCACGAGTTCATCGCCACAGTTAGTGCTTAAAGAAACAGCAGTTCCCCATGGCACTACTGGCATTGTTTGGTTGTGTCATTTGTAAAATATATTTCCCTTTGGCACAACTGGTAGTGTCTAAGGGAATAGCAATTCCCCATGGCACTACTGGCATTGTTTGGTTGTGTCATTGGTAAAATATATTTCCCTTTGGCACAACTGATAGTGTCTAAGGGAATAGCAATTCCCCATGGCACAACTGGTAGTGCCAAGCAGTTGTGCCACGGGTAAGTCACGGGATGATATTATACCATCATGATGATGGGTGTGTTTTTTTTTGTCACAGTGGTGGATTACATTTCTTGTCACAATTACTTATTTCAAACGTGACTTCTGAAGAACCATTTTCGGCATGTACAAAGTTAGCCGCGAGACCCTATTTCTAAGAACTTGGAATTCTTACGTTACCTGCCATTGTGATACTTCAGGTGGCAGTGTATATCAGAACAAATTTGCATTCTTATAGGAGACACTGTGACATGCACTCTTAAAATACACGTAACGCTAACAAGCTCGCTGCAGTACCGCGCTAAATCCAGTAAGCTGACTCACGTAATGAGGACTCATTAGTGTGTATAACAAGCTTCCCAAGGACATAATCGCAGCTCTCAGGATGGCCTGCTTTAAAATTAGACTGAAAAACTGGCTTATCGACCAAACGTTATATTTTTTTGACGAATTCTTAACTTAGGTCTAATTTAGGTATTAACATATTATTATTATTATTTATAATTTCAATGATGACGTTGACTTATTTTATTTTTTATTTTTACCTTGTATAATTTTATTGTTATAATTGTTTGTGACATATTTTTGATCGTTGACATGTTTTTATGAAATGATTAAGTGTAGTTGTATACCTTGTATACATAATGTACATGTATTTCTATATTATTCTACTCCGATAAAAACACGATTGATGTATAAACCTAGTTTATGAATAAATGAGTATTGAGTTTTAGTAAAATTATTGTATGGTATTTGTATAAGTAGGTCACTACTTATAAAATTATTGTATGGTATTTGTATAAGTAGGTCACTACTTATAAAATTATTGTATGGTATTTGTATAAGTAGGTCACTACTTATAAAATTATTGTATGGTATTTGTATAAGTAGGTCACTACTTATAAAATTATTGTATGGTATTTGTATAAGTAGGTCACTACTTATAAAATTATTGTATGGTATTTGTATAAGTAGGTCACTACTTATAAAATTATTGTATGGTATTTGTATAAGTAGGTCACTACTGTTAAACAATCTTTTACGTTACGTGGTTTAAGCAATATATTCCGCCACAGTGCGATTAGGTACAAACATTCTTGAATAGGAGTTCCGGTGTACTCGAAAGCATGTGGCGTTACTTTCACTAGTTGCTGAGATGTTATGTGAGTACGCATAGATGTTACGTTTTATGGTAGTAGTTAAAAGTTACAAGACCATTCATTCTATGGTCTATTCGCTAAATGATCGCACGGCGTCTCGTGTGCTGCGACCTAGGTCAATGTAACTTGATAAGGGAAAATAAATAAGATCAAACAGAACATTCAACGTTTACATAATTTGTTGCAGACCTGCAGGGCGACCGCGGATACGCAAAGTTAACGTAAACGTTTTCAATTTGACATTTTAAAACAATAAACCATTATTTTAGTACCGCCTAACTGTCGCGTTTACCATTAACAAACGATTACGAAAAACCTTTTGGTAGAAAACTATTGAACGAATGATTTCCTACGAAATGACAGTTGTTACAAAAAAAGGGTACCGCGAACGCTTTCGCGGCTTTGAAAACGATCGTAATGGTGATTGTTGAAAACGGTGACTAATGAACAACCTTTTATGCTACATACTATCAAGTTAATACTTTGAATAAACACATTGATTGTGATTTATATTCGAAGTCAATGTTTTCATTTTAGATACTTTTATTGGTTTTAGATTATGTTAAGTCTAAACTTAGACCCAGTTATTAAATAAAGTACCTAGTGGTATTAGTACTACAAATGAAAAGTGATCGATAAATCAATTTTAGTTCATCTACCTACGTAAGTGGCGGCAAGAGTCTATTTGCTTGGGGCTGCAGAGGAGAAGCGTCAGAAAGCAGCTCATAGAAAGAGGCGTGTATGTCTTACGCGACCTCAACAACTTATTGTAAATGCCGAAAGAACATTATAGACCGACCGGTTGGTCTCGTGGCTAGAGATCCTAGGTACGAAATCGAACGGTCGCGGGTTCGAATCCTGCAAGGTGCAATCATTTGTGTGATGAGCAGAAATATTTGTTTCCGAGTCATGGATGTAATATTCTTATCTATGTATGTTTATCCGTTATCTAGTGCCCATAGCACAGGGTATCCTAGTTTGGGGCTAGATAATTGGTGTGGAAATGTCCCGAAAATATTATTATTATTATTATTATTATAGGACCAATTACTGACTGAGCAAGGGTTTATTTCATGGGTTGTTCGAGAAAATAATTCCCTAACTGCTACCGGCAACAGTTTGGTGGTACTAAATTATTAATAAATTTATTATTTGGCTCTGCACGACCATTGCATTTAGCCAGTGCCAAGTAAAGAGATAAAGCAAATTGTATGTTTTTTCTAACATATAATCAAAATGTCTAGTCTCAGTCAGTCAGATAGTCAAAAGTCTAGTCATGTCACGATTCAGTAAAGTGGTGGAGCTTTTCTGAAACTTACTAGGGAGTTCCGGAAAGAACACGAAATGGCACGCTTGTATCATTTACCTACACTAGTGCACGTTACCGAATACCATAAGGTTAATATTCCACCAATATGACACAATCACCCGAAGAAACACAAGTTTAAAAAATAATACAAAGTAAAAACACGTTTCGATTTCGTTTCTCGCCGAAAGTAGGTACCTACTAATGTTATAGACTAATCCCCCATTCCTATAAAAATGAAACGAGTCGTTTTTCCAACGTCCGTCTTTTGACGTTTTTTGTATGGAGTTTATGTCAAAAGCCTACAGACAGTAAGTGAAAACGATTCGTTTTAAGATATAGGAACCGGTCATTAGACTTCTTGGTTATGGCCTTAATAATGGTATAATCGTATAATGGTTTGTGGTTTTAAAATGTCAAATTGAAAACGTTTAGGTTTACTTTGCGTATCCGCTGTCTCCTGTCGCCCTGCAGTTTGAGAAATAAAACAAAGCAAAACATCCGTTTCGATTTCGTTTCCCGCCGAAAGTCAGGACAAAGTAATATAGAGGTTTATGGCTTTAAAATGACAACATGAAAACGTTTAGGTTTACTTTGCGTATCCGCTGTCTCCTGTCGCCCTGCAGTTTGAAAAATAAAACAAAGCATAACATCCGTTTCGATTTCGTTTCCCGCCGAAAGTCAGGACAAAGTAATATAGAGGTTTATGGCTTTAAAATGACAACATGAAAACGTTTACGTTTACTTTGCGTATCCGCTGTCTCCTGTCGCCCTGCAGTTTGAGAAATAAAACAAAGCAAAACATCCGTTTCTATTTCGTTTCCCGCCGAAAGTCAGCACAAAGTAATATAGAGGTTTATGGCTTTAAAATGACAACATGAAAACGTTTAGGTTTACTTTGCATATCGGCGGTCGCCCTGCAGGTGATTGAAACTATTCATTCGTTCAATAAACCATTACAATACGATTACTCACCGCGGTACCAATTTTTATTCGCTAGTAATCGTCAATGGTAAACGTAAAAACCATAACGATATTATTGTTGTCATAACATTTTTATTGTTGACCAATTTGGGTTATCGCCTTTAATTCACCATTGTGACGATGTCAAACCTCTTTCGTAATAATACTCATTTGATCTCTTTGTCATTATTAATTATAAATTCAAATAACCCGTCATTCCTTATTGTCTTTTGGATTAGCAAAAACTGCAATTTTACAAAATAATATTATATAAATTACCTAAATAAGTTTATTACAAATATATATGACTATTTTAAATATATATGATAATACCTACGTAAATGGTTATTTTAATCCGTATCGTTGAATTTAAATTGAGAGAAGACTGAATAGAATAGTCGAGTGCTAGATCTCTGTCTATCAACATCTCCATGTACTCCTATTGTTCCTGTAATTTTGTGTCACTGAGGTTTGGTCCCTGGGCTAGTGGAACTAACCCAAACCCTGGACACCCATAAGGTGCAATCATTTTTTTTTCTTCAATTCATGGATCTAATGTTCGTATCTGCATATATTTATCCGTTATTTAGTGCCCATAGTACAGTGCCCTAGTTTGGGGCTAGGTAATTGGTGTGAATTGTCCCAAATATATTTATTTTATCCTTTTCTGTCCCACTGCTGGGCCAGTCTACCCCATTTTTTCTATGTAAATCGATCACCCGCCAGATCCTGGTATGCATCAAGATGCATCCGAGAGCTTTCTCGGCCTCCCTCAGCGTCGCCGCCCATCTTGTATCACTGCTTTACGATCTTGGCCCATCGCATGAATGCATTGGCGTCATGTGACCCACGATACCTGTGAACACTGAACATATTAAGGATGAAAATAAATGTATTTATTATTAATTTAATCTATATACACTTTTAATAGAGCAATAAAAACAGAATTACAAAGAAGACAATAAAAATATTATGATCTTGAGTACTTAAAATAAGCTACTATACAATAACTTATTTTTAAATCGTTTCTCGCTGTTTGTTTGTTTGTCTGTATGTTTGTTCATACATCATGTAAAAATATCTGAACCTATTCCGATGCGGTTTTCACTGTTGGATAGTTTAGGGTTTAACTTACAAACTGGGGTACTTGGTATCTTAATCCATTGATTAGATACCGAGAAATCGGTAAAAAATGTACTGTATAATGTACAATTTTACTTTTGATCTTGGAATAACACGTATGGGCTACTTTTAAATTAAGTGACCACGCGGGCAAAGCCGTGGGCACAGATAGTCTTTATTAAAGTAAAATAATGTTGTTTATACAATGATATTGTATAATCCTATTGTAGAAGAACTAATTCGCTAATGTACGAATAGGTTAAGTTATGCATAGTTTTCCTGTTCTCTGACAACAGTTTCCACAAAGTTACAAGAATTAGCGGAAGTCAATATTGGTGGTGACCTGAAAGGCAAATGGAAGTATAACCGTCGAGTTTAACTACCTCCACGCATACTAATGAGTCACAAGACGAACAGGTCCCTTGCCTGATGTTAAGAAGCAAAGTTTTGGGTGGCCTGCCCTAAAATCTGCAAAGCTACCCAGAACTTGTTTGAAAAGTCTTGTGCGTCACTTCGCTCGTCACGTTTGTTCAACCCAACTACAAGAATTAACCCAACCATTATTATGAGTCCCAAACTTGCTGTTTTTTTCCCTAATTCGGCTTTTCAACATTTCCTCATGATTCATTGAGAAATTTATGAGTTCTATTTTTTTGGAAATGGGTAGCCCCTTAGCTGCAGTTATGGCTAACTTATGCATGGAGCATTTTGAAGAAAAAGCCATCATAACTGCACTGAGTCCAATAAGACATTAAAAGTTTGGATGTGAAGATGATGTGTTTGGTATTCGGTATACCAGAAGGGGATAAGGAAATGGTACAACTCCGTGACTCACATGAACAGCATCCATGGTAAGATGAAGATCATTTATGAAATGGAAAAGGACAGAAGCACTGTATTTCTTGGTGTGTAGAAAGGAGTATGTTATGATAGTTCACTCTACCAGTCTGTACATAGGAAACGCACTCACACTAATCGTTACTTGCATGTCAATTCTCATCCTCGCCCGCGATAATTTAACTCTATAATGACGTCATTTACCAACCGTCCATATAAACTGTGTGACGAGGAACATCTTGATGACGAACAGGTCAACAGCGTGCTGCAGAGAAATGGTTATACAATGCGGAACTTTCCACCTATACACTAACCCAAACTCCTGAAGTACAAGGTTGAACGACCAAAATACCTACCCTACGCAAACGGAGTAAAAGACAAGGTGAAAACCATTTCCACTCCTTTCAAAAAGCTGCCACAGTATTAAAATATACGCTTACGAAAAGATAGTTTTCCCTTGAAAAGACCAGGAGTTCACAAAGTTGACTGCAGTTGTGGGAGCTCTTACAGACAAGACTGAACTGTCAGTATCAGGAGCACATAAAGGAAGTCAAGAATAATGAATCGCAAAAGTCAGCCATCGCTCTACATCTACATTGCTGCATACGCTCTACATTGAATCTACCAAGTTCAAAATTTTTTATCGTGAGGATGAGTTTAAACTGTCGAGTGTCTGGAATCCAGTGGTACGTTTATGTGAAAACCGAAGAGATATCGTCCCAAATATGCGAGGTGATACTGTGTTGTGTGTCGGATCAAATCAATAATGAAAGTTTGAACAATGGTACTGGTGTCGAGCAACGAGTGAGAAAGAGGGTAAACCATTTTGTCTGCTCGTAAAAATCTATCCTGCGGGTGGATAGATTTTTGCGATTCTATCCACCCGCGCAGTTATTGCAGATTATTCGTGATCGCGCTGCAACTGTGCTGATTTCAGCACTGTTGCAAGCGCGATCACGAATGATATTTATCAGGAATTCAATAAATATAGTATCCATGGTAAATATGCTGTTTCTTATGTTTATATTTCTTGTAATATATATCTACCTACCACATCTTCTATCTATCTATATCTACACTAGTGGCTCTGTGAGCTGTAAGCCTCGCGCGTACTAATATTTTTGCAAACAATCTAGCGGTGCTAACATTAATAACCAAAACAACTTAACAATCAATACAATTGAAACGTCGAGGTAAATAAATATTAAGTTTTCAGCGCGATTAAGTCCCGTTTAAATATTTAACTATGTGTTCGAATAGCGAAAGTTTAAAAGTTACAATTAATAACCAAGGTGCACGATCAAGGTGCCGGTTGGTCTAGTGGCTAGTGACCCTAGGAACGAAATCAAACGGTCGCGGGTGCAATCATTTGTGTGATGAGCAGAAATGTTTGTTTCCGAGTCATGGATGTTATAATATTCGTATATATGTATGTTTATCCGTTATCTAGTGCCCATATTACAAGATATCCTAGTTTGGGGCTAGGTAATTGGTGTGCAATTGTCCCGAATACATTGTTATTCATCATTATTATTATCCCCTAGTGTGGTAAAGGGATGATTCCACTGGTAGAAACATAAAAGTGAAAAATTTACTGTATTTTGAAGAGTTATTCTGCTCATGACGCCGAAGATACTCATCAGATCTTCACCAAATTATTATGAGACCAATTGAAAGTTACTAGGTACCTTTCAAATAAATAATACGTGATGGCGGACGTATGACTATGCCAGCCTCCATAGAATAATCTTCTAAGCCCTTTGTATTACTTTGTTTTGTGGTCATTTTTTTGTATGATGTCGAAAGATGCATAGCGCTTCGTTCATATAGAAGGTATGTTAGCCATACATTACGTATGCTATGGGCTACGGAAGATGTTTCACCGTACATCTTGGCCTCCTCCATTGTAAACTAGTGGCTCTGTGAGCTGTAGACCTCGCACGTACAAACTTTTTTTGCAAATAATCTATTGGTGCACAGTAGCGCCATCTAGTTACCTTATAGTAAAACTAACATTAATAACCAAGGTGCTCCATTAATCCCTACCTAGTAGGTAAAGCGCTGATTCCACTGGTAGAAACCTCAAAGTGACAAAATTTACTGAGGAGCTATTCTGCTCATTATTTTGAGGAGCTATTCTGCTCATTACGACGAAGATCCTCATCAGATCTTCATAAAAAAATTATGAAGATCTATCTCGATGAGGATTTATCTTTCAAATAAAAAATAACCATCGAAATAGGATTTATCAAGGCGGAGACATTCAGTAGCCCCCTTTTTGCCCTTTTGTGGGGGAAGTACAGCCCGAATCAAAAATCCCCGGCGACTAAAAATTTTTTTGTTTTTTTTTTTTTTATTTACACTATTTAAATTTAGTTTCTATTTTTTAGTTTGGTTTTCTATATAAAGCGTGTTTTTTAGAATTTTTTGAACGATTATTTATTTTCTACTTTTTTTTCTTCTTATTATTGCATTGTCATCGGTCTTTGACAGGTGTGCAAAATTTGAATGAAATCTGAACGTTTAAAGTGGATCAAAATAGCGTCCAAAGGAGTCGGTTACAAACATAGAATCATACAAGTGAAGCTAATATAAAGCGTATAAAAAGAACCATTGAAATCGGATCTAATAGGAAAAAATATTTACTAGCCCCCTTTTGCCCCTTCTGGGGGAAGTAGAAAAGAAAAGTTGAAGACCTGTGATTAGATTTAAATTTTAGATTATCAAACTTTATTTCATTGTTTGTTGTATGAGATAGTGTTGGCCTCTGGTGTCAGAGTTAGTCAGGCCACCCGAATGGATGGACATGGCTTAATGAATGCTACCGGAACTGACAGCTTAACGTGCCCTCCGAAACCCAGAGTAATTGCAAACTGCACATAACTTATTAAAGTAATTGGTGCGGAGCCTAGGGGCGAACCCAGTATCGTCAGATTCTGTTATAAGTCTATATGTATAATAAAATTAATAATATATTTTCAATGTACTCAATAAAGAATTATTGTATTCTATGATGGAACCATCACTTCATCAGCCGAAGAAGTCCACTGTGGAACATGGCCCTTCCCCATAATAGGGTGGTTTTACCATAATCACCACACTTCGTAGGCAGCACGGTGATGGCAGATGTTGACAGGTGCATACGGCTGCCCATTCCCTGAAATCCTATTGTTGGTTTTCATAGCACCTGTGGGGTGAGGGGGAAGCAGTGTCCACATGGCAATTATTTTAAAAAATTGTGACATAAATATGATTCTACGTTTTTACAAAGTACCTACTTAGTATTAAAATTAAAAATCAAATGATGTTTTATTTCTTCAATGTAATTTCAAACAATCAATGCTCAAAGAGATTGCAGATAGGTAAGTCACTGTCTCTGGTTTTCCACATACAGGAATACATCATACAGGGTAAAATCAACTCATGTAGGACATCAGTCCTCAGATTATAGGTTCCCCCCAACAACCCCTTCTAAAACAACCACCATTGGATGTGGTATACATTCTTTTTAATGTTATGAAGCACAACAACTTTATTTTTGGAAGCCTTCTCCTCTATTAGAGCACTCCGGAACTGTCCTTGACAATATTGTATTGCATGGCCACTTTTGAAGACATACTTTTCTTCGGAATGGCTTTATGGCACAGGAATTGGCACTTGTTATCAAGGCTTTATAATTATCCACTATCATCTGAAAAATATATAAATGAATAGTTAAATAAGTAGGTACATGCGCTAGACCTCAGATTAGTCTGAGCCTTTAACTATCAAAATAGGGTTACATGTTACATACATACAGACTACCCCTGTATTGTGGGCACCTACCTACTGATACCATCTAAACTAGTAAAGAATCAGCGACCCTACCTAGGTAAGTATTTATGGTAATCTGTGTCTACGCGTAAGAATCGACTGGGTGTTGGCTGCCATTATGAGAAGAAACCTTTGTTTATATAGAGAAGGGAAGCCGCTTGTCCTATTAGTATTGAAAAAAAGCCTCGCATCCTCGAAAGCCAGTGGCTTTGAGAGCCAATTTATTATCGGACATTGTGAATGCCTCTTCATGCATAGCATAACTTTAGTCCCAGTATCTTCATCTGACGAGTCATCTTTAGTATTGCTACTAGGCTTATTATCTCATTCGTTATTCTTATTTTAGGAAAAACAACCAAACCTACGAAAAGTAGGTGTATCTAGGAAACTATGAACGAAATTTCAAAAATAGCACCGGGTGATTTTAAAACGAGTGGAGGGAGGCACTCGTAAACGAAATCATATGTATGATATTTTTTATTACCCAGTGTCATTAAAAAATAAGACTTTTGGATAATCGGTGACTTTTGATCATTTCGCTGATATTTAATCACTCGGTGATACTCAAATATCGTACCCAGGCGTATTTAAAAATAAAAGTTACGACGGGTATAAAAATGCAAAAAGCAAGATTGCCGTGCTTAAGAGGTTTTCTGACAGCTGGAGGAACCTAGTTCTGAAACCATCGATAGATGGCGCTGACAGGACAAAGTTCTCATTTTTTTCGCATTTAATCGATGAAAATGCAAACTTTACTCTTATATAACTACTAATTTGTGTTGTTGTGGATAAACAAAAGTACTTTGTTTGATATCACAAAAACTAAAATGAATATAATACGAAATAAAATAATAACAAAAACAAGCATGACAGACAGATAAACACTTGTCTATGTTATTACGGACTAGGCACTCGTTTGACCACAATCTCACCTGATGAAAAGCGATAATGTGGTCGAAGGTGTAGCACGCTTGCCTAGTAGATATGTACCTATTCACTCTTGATTCAGACTTGAACACACCTGGGTTATAATTTACCGGAAACACTGACGAGGGCAGGGCAGCAGCAGTTCTTATAATAAATGAAGAAGCGTAACGCTTCGTTCTTGTGCGAGGTATTTCAACCATAAAAGGGTGGCGCTTTGCTGATCGTCTAGTCGTAAGAAAGTTCTTTTTTGTCGGCCTTGCTTCGTGTGGTTTTACAAAATCTCCAGATCCACGTCTCGGCAGTGATCTTTCACATTTAAATGAACTATTTAATTGTTTTAATTGCCTTACGTAAAACTTACCATTGCTTGACCGATATGAATAAAAAAAAGTTTCGTTCGTAATTGTACAGTTTAAAAACAATAAGTACAATAAAAAATATATTTATTTTTTTGTTGAAATGGTCCATGAAAACAAAAAAGTATTTTTATTGCAACATTTGATTATTAAGGGAGTGGGGAGGGAGTAATAGAGGGAAGGGGGAGGAGGTCATCTTGGGAGGGGCGAGGGAGGTCATAGGGCAAGAGGATGAGGTAAGGGGGATGATTTAAGGGGGAAGGCGAAGGGGGAGGGGAGGGGTAATATTTGTCATGCAAAGGCACGGGGCGTCGATAGTTGACTATATGAATGACTCGACAAACTTATTGAATGGTGAAAACTAAGATTGTGATGTATAGAAGATGGTCTATGAGGCAGCTTCATTCGGCTTTATTGGAGACCTTTCCTTTACATTCAAGCTTGAACAGGATGACGGCCGATTTACATGATTGATGATCTTAATCAGGGCTTAATGAGGCGTTAACGTTATAAATAAAGCTTGAAATATTAACAAATGATTATATAATCAGATGTGTTAATTTTACATTTAAATTAAAAGAAACGAGATATTTACCTATATTTTAAATATAAATATAGAAGTAAGTACCAAAAAGTCTGTACAATACAGATAATAATAAAAACTGGTCTAAAGTACTAAAATAAGCTACTGAACATGTTTTTTTTTAATCGTGTATGTCTGCTGTTTATTCGAATATCACGTAAAAAAACTGCTTAACCGATTGCAATGTGTCTGTCACTGTTTGAAAACGTAGGTTTTGATTGATGGATAGCTTAAATTTTGACTTAAAAACTGGTGTACTTGGTATCTTAATAAGATGACTAGGAGCCGAGCAATCGATTAAAAACTTAATTAAATCTGGTATTTCATACATCATAGGTACTTTTGTCCTAGAATAACACATAGCACCTTTTACCAAGAGAAATTATCACGCGGCCAAACTGTGGGTACAGCTAGTACTAATATATAATAATATTATTTTGCCTCAAGGTATTGTAAAATATTGTATCTGATATTTCGACATCGTTGATATAATGAAGTACTGCGGGTTACTGCGAGCCTCTTTGTTACTCGTTCAGATAAGTAGATAAAAAAAGAAGGTTTATTGTACAACGATTTACAAAAATATACAGTAAAGGAACAATGTTAAAACTATACTACAATTGGTGGATTTAACGCTAACAGCGGTCTCTTCCACTCTTTTACTATTAGGCGCGACACCAGTATCATTATTCACACTGGCACTGCATCAAGTATTGACCATGCTGTATATTCATATACAGACATACAATATATATAGATAGATAGATTTTTTTTTATTGCACACATAAGATAGGTACATAGGCGAACTTAATGCTAGCAAGCATTACCTTCCAATTAACCTCGGTGTATTGTGATGTTTTTAATGCGGAATAGTGCCCATTTTAAATAGTAAAACTAATAGATTGGAAATAAACAAGTACTGTTTTTTTTTTGAAAAAAAAAATTTTTTTTTGCTTTGGCCCTTTGGCTTTTATTACAGCTTCAACTCGTTTTCACTTGATTTTTTCATCTCAAAACCACACCCGAATGACAGCCTCAATCATCTTACGTTTTGTTGTACAATCTATTGTCCGCAATCTGACCTTGCATATAGCCCACACATTCTCAATAGGATTCAAGTCCAGTGAGTTTCCAGGCTAATCTAGAAGAGTAACTTTTATGTCCTTGAAATATGTCTTCTTCTTTGAAACATGAAAAGAATCTTGCTGGGAGATTGGTTGGTCATCTGCTTGAACTTTTTCCAGTTCTCTCGACAAACATGTGTCTAAAATGTCTTTATATTAGTAACACGTGTAACTTTAGACATGTTAGACACGTGTTTCTCCAGAGAACTGGAAAAACTTCAAGCAAATGGCCAACCAATCTCCCGGAAACATTCAGCACCTTGTAATGTTTCCAAGAAGATCACTTTCCATCAGGTGACATCGTGGTCAAACAATTGCCTAGACAGTAAAAAAAAAAAGAAAGAAAACAAGGACAAAAAGGTTACTCTTATAGGAAAGCTCTTAAAGTGGCCTGGAAACTCTTCGGACTTGAATCCTATTGAGAATTTGTGGTCTATATGCAAAACCAGATTGCGGACAATGGATTGTACTCGTACAACAAAATTGAGGCCGTCATTCGGGTGAGATGACAAAATCAAGTGGAATTGCAAAATAATTTACGCAATAAAAAGCCCATGAATTTTGATCACGCGGGAAAAGCCGCGGCACATTAGTTAAAACTAACTAACTAATTTTGATTCTCTTTGATCTGAAATAGTCGTGTTTTATCCTGAATTAGTAAAATTACATAGTAGCTTTTCATGAGCATAATAATATAATTGCAAAGTTATCTAGTAGGAAAACATGTGATAGAACTAAACCTGCACAAAATAGGTTTCAAAGTTACTCTTGTATATGCTGCATTCTCTTACTTTTGTACCAATCCCCAAAAAACCCTGTTTCATGCACTCCAAAAGTTAGCAAAATTACAAGATCGAAAACAAAAGTTGGCTGAAAATAAAGGAGTCTTACAAAAAACGTGCAATTCAATTCGTACAACTTTCTTTCAATTTAGTTACATATTAAATTGGCATGCCCTTGAATACTTGAATAAGAGATTGTTGTTTTCACAAAATACGCGACGAGAATCACTCCTTTGGAGAAAGTAGGGCGAAAGGTACTGTCTGGATCCTGATTATCAGTCAGATATCAGTTTGATACAAAATTTACTGGTTGATAAAAGGCAAAAGAGTTTGAGGATATTATTGATTTTACTTTTGGTAAAGAGAGCGATATTGACGGAAGTGTTGACTTCAAAATCATCTTACCATATATATTTCGCGTAGGGTCCCGCATAACTACTCGGATCACGGGACGAGTAGGTATGCGGGCCCAGATTACTCCGGACCCATCAACTGTCTGCATTATTGAACACAAGGCTCTAGTCAGGTTCTGTCGCTTCGCTCCACATGTTGGCTGGATGGTGTTCTACACTACCTTTGCAGATCCGTCTTCAATCAAGAACATAACATAACATATACCCCATCGGTTATTGGTTCATGGACATAATTATTATGTGACCGGCCTAATGCCACCTCACTTAACTAATTTATGGTGTTGAAAATGATATGGAAAAACAACAAAAAATACATCCAAATCTGTTCATTAATCTCGGAGATACATGAGATAAAAACCGAGACAAAAAGAGAACCGCATTATTTTTGTAGTCGGTCATAAAGCAATGACATCGATTATTTTTCAATAAAGTAAACTGCGCTAGTAAGGTTTGATGTACCTACTATTCGATAAGCTGGGCTAGTAAGTAGGTCAGCTAGCTTACATTTTCTACATTACTGGAGTTACATAAGAGTAGAGGCTCGCGACCACAGTCTACGAATCTGAAAGGCTTCTCATCTCCCGCGAGTCGAGATCGCGCGCCTAGACCTGCGCCCGCGCAGTCTTGCCGCGAAACCTGACCGTGTAACGTGTTACGTTTACGTTTTTACGCGAGCACCGAAGTGACAGTTCTGTGTGGTTTTGTGTATGGGAGTTTATGGTAAGTTTAAAAAAATGTTTTTTTTTATAATTTCATATTTTTTTTGTTCGTAAACTTCTGCTGAACCAATTTCATCGAATTTTCTTGAGAAGCAATTAGGATGAAAGCTCTTTAAAAGTAATATCATAAAAACAAAAAACAGAAGGTAAATGTATGTAGTTACACTTAAACACGGTAAACAAACACTTCCCATGTTTACTGCCACTCCTGACTGTAAAATTTGCATTGCCTTAAGGTCTCTATAATGTGTATAAAATTTCAGCAAAGTGAGGAAGTGGTTCATTATTAGCAAGATTTATTTAAGTAGTTACTCGTAATACTTCCGAACAACGAGTAAAATCTTGTTAACATTAATTTTATAGTCGGTTAAATGTGTAAAAAGGTAAAGATATATATATTTTTAATCTATCTATACTTATAATAAAGCAATATGAACGAAAAAGTCTGAACAAGAATATAATGTTTTTTAAATTCGTGTTTATCTGTTTGTTTTTGTCTGTTTGTTAGTTTGTTTGTATGTATGTTTGTTCGCGCTCACGCATCACGTAAAAAGTACTAGACCGATTGCGGTGTGGTTTTCACTGTTGGATAGTTTAGGGTTTGACTTAAAAACTGGGTTACTTCGTATTTCAATCTGATGAGCAGAAGCCGAGTAATTGATAACACTTTTTGACGGCTGAAGGAATTTTGATCAAATGTTGGTAAATTGGCATTTTAGGTCTTGGAGTACTTTTAACCTAGAGAAAAGACCACGCGTGCGAAGCCGCGTACAGCTAGAACAAAAATATATATTTAACGTACGTAGTACTTTTATTTATTCTCCTTATGAACCTAGTCCTTTCTTGAAGTCGAAATTTTGGTTCAAAGACTATTATTGTATTCTGTGACATGGTGTGCAACAATTTGATGTCGTCTAAGTTCACCTTATTCGACTACATTGAGAGCGATTTGGGCCCCGCGGTGTTACCCGCGTGGACATTGATGATGGATGATGATGATGACGATGAAAAGTATATGTCCTAAGTATTTTTCCAGATCCTAAAATCTACACCAAATTTCATCAAAATTCGTTCAGCCGTTTCAGCGTAAGGAAGTACCAAACATTCACTTACACACAACCTTTCGCATATTCATTGTGAATGTGCATTTTAAAATCGTTGGTAGTAAAGTATCTAGCATGTTAATTCAAATATTGTTCAATTTATCAGCTTTATAATTACTTTAGCGTGGAAAATGTTTTGTTCGGTGCTTATGGAGATTTCAGCAACTTAACACAGATTTTCTTAAGTTGGTTGAATTCTAAGTTAAGTATATTCATAAGCACGTCCCTTTTACTTTTGCCAAAACTAAGTTTAACTTAAAAGCTTTTATAAATTACTTAAATATAAATTTGTGAACACTCAACCTACTTAAAAGTATAACAATTGAACAAAATCAAATAAAAATAACTTTATTTCATATATCTAACTTTAACTAGATCTATGCTTTTAATGGATTTAAGTCTTGAAAATACAAAACTATTTTCATGCAATTTGACCCTCGAGGATCCTTTGAATAATTAAAATACAGAAAATCTCAGATTAGAACAAGTCGACCGTGATTTAAATTGTCATTTTTTTATAAGCTGTGATGTAACGTACTGTAAACACAACGTAAAGACTTCGTTCTGTTTGTATTTTCTTTTCAATTATTTGTTGGATTCATCCAAATCTATTCTCTTAAATCTCTTCAGTTAGGTAACATACCTACACACAATGATTTTCTTAATAAACTGCATAAGCACAAAAAAATAATTGAATCGAGAAAATGCCCATTTTTCAAGTCTGTTAATAAATACCCTCTAAATACGTGGTCCGACAGCTTAGTTAATGCTGAATATCCCACATGTCCTGAGAACATTACTATGACAGAATGACTCGCTAACTGCCCAATTAGTTAATGCTGAATATCCCACACGTCCTGAGAGCATTACTATGACAGAATGACTCGCTAACTGCCCAATTAGTTAATGCTGAATATCCCACATGTCCTGAGAGCATTACTATGACAGAATGACTCGCTAACTGCCCAATTACTATGACCGAAAGACTCGCTAACTGCCCAATTAGCGAGTCAGCTTAGTCGCTGGCCTGTTACTGTTTTATTATTACGCTCTCCAGAAACCGAAAACCTAGTAAATACTGTATGTCGATGTCGAATGAGGTAGTGGCGACCTCTGTCAGTGTTTGTCAGGCCACCCATGTTATTCTCCGATATGGTGTCCATACCATATATTTCTGACAAACCACTAAGTATGCACCGAAATAAGAGATACGAGGTGTTAACCTAACGGTTCAATAGTGCAACTTAGAATCCAACGATACCGGGTTTGTCGTTTGACCACCTTCTCACCTGATGTGATAACCTTATGACTTGAAAAAACAAATGTATATGGTTTTATGCCATCAATCTAGAGGGTCAATGATGAAGAATATATGTGTGTATAAAAACATTTTCGTGACCTACATTAAAGGTAGATCAAATCTAACATTTTATCAAATAAATGGTTCATGAAGAAACAATAAAAGAAAGTAGTTTTTTTTTTACCTAACTACTACCTTGCTCGCGCGTGAAATAGCTACCAAGCGCACGACTACGCGCATATAGTGCATGCGCACTCGTAACAATTTCTTTACGTAAACCTGCAGTCATTGTGCGCTTATTGTATTATCGCCCTAATGTTTTAATGTTTAGTAACATAATAATTATGAGACAGCAGATTAAAAATTAATGGGAATATGAATCGAAAGCAATGCCCCACTTGATTGAAAAAAACTTAGTTTTCAAAGTCTTCCTTTAATCACAATGTTTCTCACAAACATTAATAAAATTGATCTTTATCACTGACACTGACGACTGATGGCAAAAAATAACAGGATTATGTTTTTGTCATTTTTATCTATTTGATTTCCGGCCGTAGAAGCATTCCAAAAATTGAGTATAGATTTAATCAATTTAAAAAATAAAGGAGTGATTTATTTGGGTAAAATTTCGTTTTAGGCTGGTAGCCTTTAAATTCAATCCTGTATAATAAAAAGCTTCTTATGAAAAAGAGCTTATCTTTATAATGTTGCATCGGTTTTCGATAAACAAGAATAACGAGCTTGCTTATGGGCTGTCATCATAGATAAGTATTTTTGGCATTTGGTCGTAATTATCAACTACGAAGGTAGGTCGAGGAGGAAAAAGCTTAACTTCCAAAAAACAATATTTCGTTGACCAATATCTTGTTAAACTTCAATCTAGTAATGTTAATAATGTTCGAATAATTATTTAACTTGTTTTTATGCTGTGACATTAGAAAGGCAGATGGGCAAACCGATATCAAGAAACTATAAAGGTCGGAGTACGGAACTCTCAAAAGACGTAAAATCAGCCCATACATATAACTACGGAGAACTATTATTTATTCTGAGATAGCCATTGAATTTTCTAAATGAAACCCGCTCAATTTGCTAAAGGGAAATGCTCGCACGTAAGAAAACAACAAGTGTTTTTTGATTTTATTGTAGAAAACATAATAGCTCTGTTTGGTATTTAGTATCTGATCTTCGTCAAAGTTTTCAAAGCAAGGAACTTTTCCAAAAGCTTGCTTTATTGCTTTCTTAGAAAATGTTTGTTTATCAAGAAAACATTTCTTGTTATAGGTAAATGAGAAACACTCGCTTTCTACCCATCTTGAAGATACCGTTTCTGTAGATACGAGCCATTACTTAAGATCAATACCACTATTCATATTACAGACGATGACAAATGAAAAGAGAAACTTCGTTATCGTTATAAAAGATGAATCACTTCTTGCCATACACGAAAGTGACGATAAATTGTATGTGGTAGATTTAATATGGATTCGGTGAGTGTGTGTTAATAATCGTAATCATCATCAGCCCTGTCAGTCCACTGGTGGAAATAGGCCTCTTTCAAAGCACGCCACGAGCCCGATGTTCGGCTCTTCTTTTCAAACTGCTTTCAGCCATTTAGCGTATTTCGTCACTCCTCCTAGCCAGTGCCTAACACAACGGATGCATTTTGTTTGTTTGTTAGAGTAATCGTTGGAATTAAACAAGGTAAAATAATTAAAAAAAAAAAAAAGCTTTGATGCAGTAGCCATGTTATGATGAAACCAAGAACGGGCTATCACAATTAAATGCGAATACAAAACATATCGTGTATTTGCTGTTAACCGTTGATAAGTTCCTAAGTCAGGACCCAACCCTGAGTGCAGCAACTATTTCATGGTAAAACTTCAAACCAGCTATCATAATAAAATGCCTGGATGTTGATTCAGGTCATGCTTACCATAAAAATGCATTGTCATTGGAACTGAACCAACATGTAAAAATTCAACTCCGTAGGATAAGAGTAAGAGGTAGTGGTTCTAAGGGCCGTATTAATAAACCAATCTCAACTCCAAGAGCGCTCTTTAGAGCGATCTCAAGATGTGAATCTAATTAATAAATACATTTTAAGCTGTTGATTGAGATGCCGTAATCAGCTGAGTAAGTGTTTAATAATAAATCAATCTCGACTCTCAAGAGCGCACTTGCGATTTGCTTTGAGATGCAGAATGTTGAGTGCAGTCGATCCGTGACTTGAGAGCGTGATTGCCAGTTGCTAGAATCAAGGATTTCGAAAATATTATGTCAGAAGTTGATAATTATAATTATATAACCATCATCATAAGAATATTTTTATATTCCTCTGGAAATAAACAAATTTATTTGGCATGACTGCGAAAAGATCCAAAGATTTGGTGGATATCAGAACCTGGCGAGGACTCGCAGAAGTCTAAAAAGATCCGAAATCGTAACCAAGGATACGCGCTGGAAATACTGCATGGCTAATCAACGAATTTTTATTTTCATAAATTATAGTTATTCGTTGATGAATTGCGTTAAGTTCTTTAATAGATAGTGCTACTTTGAAAATATAGAAAAATATTAGGCATGGCTTACATCCTTTCTACAAAGAAACTAAAGTAAGGTTATGATAATTATGTAGAAAATAAACATTACTTTTAATATAACCGCATTTAATTTAATTTAACTACATCGATATAATAAAGTTTAACCTTACGTTATATCTTATTTGAGCATAAACCGAAGTTTCACTAAAGAAAATAAATCGTTCATTTCGTAGTTCATTCAATCTTGTTCTCAAGTTCTGGTTCGTGACGTAGCATCTTGAGATGCGGCTATTGAAAGCGACATGATCTGAGATGCTCTTGAAATTTAATTTAATTTTAATCAGCGACGATCTTAAGATGCTGATCACAACTTGAGAGCGTATCAGTTGATATCGCACTTGGGAGCTCAACCAAGAGCGATTTATTAAAACGGGCCTAAATCAGCTTGCAAGATTTGACCTCAACAAACATACATACATACATACATACGTGCCAACCGATAATCATAATCATAATCCTACCGCTTATAAATGGAAATCCTTATCAGAGTCTACTTTCTGATAGTTATAACTTGGGACTCTTCTAGTACTTCAGGTAAGCGTATTCTTTCCAACGTAGACCGCATCATCAGTTGACATAAACAAAAAACTTTACGACAGTTTTGTTGTAAATCCTTGTTTATTGTTTGTGTTGTTTAACCTTGGGTAGGTGAATTGAGAGACTGTAATGACTACCTAAAGGTATGTTTTCTATACCTACTTATAATAAAGTAATAAGTACGAAAAAGTCTGTACAAAGAAGATATTTTAAAAAAATGCTCTACGGTACTTAAAATAAGCTATCTAATTATTTTTTTAATTCTTGTCTGTATGTCGTCTGTAAGTTTGTTTACACATCACGTAAAAACTACTGAACCGATTGCAATGCGGTTTTCACTGTTGGATAGCTTAGGGTTTGTCTTAAAAACGGGTGTGATTGGTATGAAAATCTGATGAGAAGAAGCGGAGCAATAGATAAAATAAATAATAGTTTAAAAAAACTAAAAAAACACGCTTTATATAGAAAATCAATAGTTAATAAATTTTAATAGTGTAAATAAGAAAAAAATGTATCATTTCAAAAAAATCGTGGGGTGCATGGGGCAATAGTTATAAATATTTCATTGACAGATATGAGAAGAAGGATTATCATTTCGATAATATCTTAAAAAGCACCCCACGCTTTTTTTTTTAAATAAATCATTTTTTTCTTATTTACACTATTAAAATTTATTTTCTATTTTTTAGTTTGGTTTTCTATTTATTTATAGCGTGTTTTTTAGTTTTTTTAAACTATTATTTATTTTCTACTTTTTAGTTTGGTTTATTTATAAGAGCGTTTTTTTTCCAATTATTGCATTGTCATCGGTCTTTGACAGGTAAG
Source organism: Alsophila aescularia (assembly GCA_946251855.1). Classification (NCBI taxonomy): domain Eukaryota; kingdom Metazoa; phylum Arthropoda; class Insecta; order Lepidoptera; family Geometridae; genus Alsophila; species Alsophila aescularia. The sequence goes on along the minus strand of OX276378.1, from coordinate 4,777,813 downwards.
CAAAATTTGACTGAAATCTGACAATTTAAAGTGGGTCAAAATAGCGTCCAAAGGAGTCGGTTACAAACATACAAACATACAAGTGAAGATAATATAAAGCGTATAAAAAGTATTTGACGGCTGGGCAAAATTTATTTATGAACTGTACGGTATTTTGTACTATGGAGGTACTTGTGGTCTTGAAGTAACACTTAAGTAACTTTTAACCCAGAGAAATGACCACGTGGGCAAAGCCGCGGGCTTAGCTAGATTTATAATAATGCAGTAAGTACCTAAACGTCTGTAAAATTAAGTTACTAAAAAAACGTCCAAGTGCGAGTCGGACTCGTAAACCGAGGGTTCTATACATTTTGATTGCAGACCTGAGTTTTAGATATTAAATAGCTGTGGCCGCGGCTTTGCCCGCGTGGTCAAAATTTAAGGGTTTAATTTTTTTTCACGTTACCCGTAATTATTTTATGAAAATAAAAGTAGTCTATGTTACTCCTTGTAATATCATCTTTCAGTGAAAATCTCGTCAAAATCGGACATTAGCGGGAAAAAACAGACAGACAGACAAAAAATTTAGACTGGCTTTTTTGTTATGAATTTCTTAAATACTTCGACATACATTTAGTAAAAAGCTATTATTTTGACATTACAAACACACACTTTAATTTTATTTATTTGTATAGATGTATAAATATAGATTTGAACTTTATATCTCCACGCGTTCCTGAGAAAAAGGTCTTGACACATAGACAGACAGATGGACCAAGCAGTAATCCTTGAAGGGTTGATTTTTTTCCTTTTGAGGTAAGGAACCTGAAAAATGGTCTAGGGTACTTAAAATAAACTACTGAACAAGAATATAACATTATTAAAAATCATGTTTTTCTGTTTGTTCGCGGATCAAGTAAAAAACTACTAAACCGATTGCAATGTGATTCGCATTTGGATAGCTTAGAGTTTCACTTAAAAATTGGTGTACTTGGTATGTCAATCCGATAGGTAAAAGTTTTTTTTAAACATTTTAATACTCATCTATCTATGTCTATACTTATAATAATGCGGTAAGTAATAAAAAACTAACATAGAATATAATAAAAACTAACATAGAATATAATAAAAACTAACATAGAATATAATAAAAACTAACATAGAATATAATAAAAACTAACATAGAATGTAATAACAAAATGTTTAGGGGTTTTAAAATAAGCTACTGATCAAGAATATACTTATTTTTTCGAATGATGCCTGCATGTTTATTTATAGGTTCGCGCATGACGTTAAACTACTGAACCGATATAAATGCGGTTTCCCTATTAGACAGCTTTAATCTGGTGTAATTTGTATCACAATCCAACGAGTAGCAGGCGAGCAATCAATAAAAAACTATATGACAGCTGAACAAATTTTTATTAAATGTAGTATATTGTACTTCCTAGGTAATTTTGGTCCCGGAATAACACATAGGAGTGTTAAAATGTTCATGAACCTGATATATCATTTATAATATCACTACCGGCTATAACAAACAAAAAATAATAAATACGTGAGTCGGTACTGATATTATACTCGTAAACACACAGGTTACTTTGAACCGAGAAAAATTACCAAGCGGGCAATGCCGCGGGCACAGGTAATACATTATAAATCATCAGCTTCTTCATTCCTAATAGAACCCACGAATGGATGTTAAATGAACACTCATTATAAAAAAATGTAACCCAATCATACAAAAAAAACAGACCAAGTGCGTCTGGGACCATGCAAAGTGTAGAGTTCCGTCAGTGGTCCCAATATTTTTTTCATAGTCGTAACTCATAAAACGTTCAATGCGAGTAGTTATATGCTCCACTAGCTGCGCCCCGCAGTTTTACACGTGTGATAATGATTAAAAGTAGCCTATATGTTAATCCGGGATTTAAGCTATCCCGATACCAAATTTCATCCATATCGGCTCAGCTGTTTGAGCGTGAAGGAGTAACAAACATTCATACAAACTTTCGTCATTACAATGTTAGTGGTTCTAAAATGTTCTTAGGACTTCCTAGGTCAAACAGTTTAGAAATTACAGGGGGAGCCACATTGTTAACGACTTTGTCGGACGGACGGACAGATGGTCTGACTGGGTGATCTTAGGTTTCTGTTGTCTTACAATATCCTTCTGAGATTGTCCACTCCATTAAAGATTTTGAATCAAGGTTTGTTGATGAGTTTAGTGAGTTAATTGCCACTAAACTACAGTTTTTACCCAAGTACGGCGAAACAAGGGAAGGGTAATGAGTTTAACGGTCTATGTACACATGTGTGTATGTGGACAAACGCTATAGCGTCGCCCCTGTTGGTCTAATTTTGAAAAGCGAGGTATCAATCGATTCGTCTTCATTGCAAGAGTGTCATAGGCTATTTTTTATAGAGTTATAGTATTTAAAGTTACATCTTGTTAACTCTAGATGGCACTGCACTTGGACGCATGACATTAACCATCCAGGTAGTATCGGACTATCGGCGTATCGTTACCTTGAAGTATCGGCGGGAAAACGAAATTGACACGTTTTGCTTTTTGTTTTTTCTCAAATTTGTGTTTATTCGAGTAATATTGTTGGAATATTAGCCATTAGGTATTTGTTAAACTGCAAAAATGTGTGCAAATATATACAAAAGCAAAAAAGTGCCACTTACTTCGTGTTCTAAACTGTAGGATTTATTATTAAATCTCCGCCACCTTATTGAATTAGGCAGGACTTTGACTGTGACTTATCTAGACTTTTGACTAGGTACCTGACTGTCTGGGACTCAACTAATAAAATATTTTTGAAGGAGTACATTCTGCTTGTAATCTATAATATACTTGGCAAAATGCACTCGTCAAGCGGAGACTAAAGAAAACGACCTCTTTATGCCAGTTTTAAAAATAAAGATTATTTGTATTACCTACATTTGTGTTACCCTTTTTTATTGAGAGTTACCTTAACCTTTATATTGTTATTTAATTGGTTGGCCGACCTTTATCTTTTAGGAAATTGTAATGTTTGAGTATTATATTTTTTAATAAAAGTCTGTAATGTAATCGTTTATTCTTCGTACCTACTGCATAATATCTCTATATGGCAAATTAAATATTGTTTATGGGTGTTATTTTTTCTCTGTCATTTTTTATTCATATTATTTATTTGAAATATAATATCAACATGGTATTTTGTTTTAATTTCATGCAAGTGAATAAAGAGGGACTTTTGTCCCGCAGTGGGATTATATAGATAAGCGCAATCTACATAAACGGGGGGAAAACAAAAATCTCTCTAATAAGGGACTTAGCGTAGAAAGGGTTTTTAGTGGAGATTATGTATACTTTTTGTAGATAATTAAGTCAGCTTTAGTCGACAAATTTTGTTACGGCTCGATCTCGAAAAGCATTTGTGTTAAAAACTTTAAACCTATTTTGAAAACTAATCATACTCTACATTTAAACAAGGTATACTAAGGTATATTTGTCTAGTGCTATATATAGCTAGGTGTATGGCTAGTACGGCGGTTGGATCAGTAGCCAGATAGATAGATAGATAGATAGATAGATAGATAGATAGATAGATAGATAGATAGATAGATAGATAGATATATAGATAGATAGATAGATAGATAGATAGATTAACTCTTTATTGAAACCAAGAAAATAAAACGATACAGACAGGAAAACACTAAATACCAGATTTATGATAAAGACAAGTTTTTTTTAAAGATCGATTCCACACCCCCAAATTTAAAGTGAAGCAACGAAGATACGCCGATCCGCTTGATAGCACAAGTCTCACGCACACACTCAAACCATATTATGCCGATCGGCCGCCACATCGCAGCAAGATCTCGATCTTTTTAATGGTGTTTCTTATGTTCTCAAGAAAAATAAAAAGCAAAGCAGTCTTTTGTGATGAAAATGTGTTTCATCCACGAAACACCACAAATTATCCACTCGCGCACGCGTTTACAGCCGCCATTTGCTATGCTTCACTCGTTTGTTTGGCTTCGTCTAGATTAGGGCCCTTCGGAAACTCAAATGCACCTAATGTCAAAATCTACCTGAATATGACAATCTTAAATATTTCAAATAAAAGCGTGTAGCCTCATTAGTCGGTATAGGTACATTCCTGACATTAAGCGGACAGATTGTATGTGGTATATTAATATTATATCAGGGGTTTTTTTTTTTTGAAAAAAAACAAAATGTTGTGATGTACAGTTAGATTTTATTCTCAATCTTGTGTATCTTCGAGTGTTAATGTGTAATATTGGTGGAATATTAACCATTAGGTGTTCGTTAACGTGCACGAGTGCGGGCAAAATAATCAAACGCAGATATTATAAATGGCATGTTATGATTTTTCCAAATCTCCTACGGAAGTTTTAGTAAATGTCCACCATTTTACTGATTCGTGACTTTGACTTGACAATTAATGACTGTGACGTGACATTATTCTATACTATTAAACTTGACATTGGCGAAATTGCTAGTAGGCTAGTGCCTCCGCAGAAGCCATCCAATAAAAAAAGAAGAAGAAGAAGACATTGGCGAAATTGCTAGTAGGCCAGTGCCTCCGCAGAAGCCATCCAATAAAAAAAAGAAGCAGAAAAGAATATTATATCAGCTTCAAAACATCAATATCATCATCATCATCATCATCATCCTATATTTGTCCGCTGCTGGACTTAAGCCTCTCCTAATGCACGCCACTGAGCTCAGTCTTCACCTCTTCCCATTCATTTTCTTCCAGCCGTTTTTCGCAGGTCTTCACTCCACCTGACACAGGGCGTCCTGCATTACGTATGCCTAAACGTGATCTCCACTCGAGAACTTGTCTACCCCAACGGTTATCGGTTCTTCTGGAAATTTGACCAGCCCACTGCCACTTTAGCTTGTTTATCCTTAGAGCTATGTCGGTTACCTTGGTTCTCCGTCGGATCACTTCATTACGAATCTTGTCCTTCAGAGAAACTCCAAGCATAGCTATCTTCATATATCTCGCTGGTGAACTAGTTTAACCGTGAGTGTCCACGTTTCGGTTCCGTAGGTCATAACTGGTAGGACGCACTGATTGTGATTGAAGACTTTTGTCTTCAAGCTCTGTGACAATCAGTATATCAGTATTAGTAAGCCATTCTAGAGACCCTCGGACGGCCTGACAATCTCTGACATCAAAGGCTAGTACTGCCTCATTCGACAAGCAAGCATGAGTAATAATTTTAGGAGAGTTTTTTTTAATATAATTATCTCAAGCATAGTATTTATTAATCACAATACAATATATTCTTGAATACTAAAAAATATTTTTAATGATCCTCTTGAAGTTGTCCAAAAATATTTTTACCTCGGGCGAAGGCAGCTATTAGAATAATGCAGTTAGCTGAGCAGCATTCGACAAGATTCGTTAAGTGTTCTCGTCGCCCATGCCACAGTGCTTAAAGACAAATGTCTTCAATCAGTGTGTCCTTCCAGTCATGGCCTACGAGGCCTAAACGTGGACAATTACAGTCAGACTGGTCCATAAATAAAAGGATGCTCAGTAAGCTATGGAAAAAGCTATAGTTGGAGTTTATCTGAAGGACTAAATTCTTAATGAAGTGATCCGACAGATAACTATGGTAACTGACATAGCTCTAAGGATGAGCAAGGTAAAGTGGTAGTGGGCTGGCCACATTTCCCAAAGTTGAGGTAGACGAATTTTCGAGTGGAAACCATGTTTAGGACGCCTTGTGGTCAGGTACAGTTAAGTGACGAACTGCGAAAAGCGGCTGACAGAAATTGGATGCGGAGATCTGAAGATCCAGCTCAGTGACGTGTATTAGAAGAGACCTGCGTCCAGCAATGGACAAGTATAGACTGATGATGATGATGAAGAGTAAATAATAATAAAAAATGTAATAGAGCATATTTTTCTTCGGGGTGGTTGTATCAGCAGAGTCAGCGGATAGCCTCGGATGACCTTTTGCATCTGTAGGTAACGTGACCATTTATATTTTTTCGTAAGAGTGGGACACCAGTGGAATTATGTAAATAAGTTTTTGTATTTTACTAGCGATTATTAGAAAATGAATAACACTTAACAATATTTAGGTTTTCTAGTACAGACTTGTTGATGTGCTAAGCCTTAATCACATGACTTCTAATGTCTTTGTACTTTTAGTACGATCCCCGTAATCAAGGCGACTGTCCATGCCGAGTTTCGTACCCATTTGGGTGCCCTTGTGCTGGTTGCCAAAATTTTAACTATGGCGTGTGCCTTCTCCGTCAAGCATTGCCATTGCGCGGAGCGCTCTAGCCCACTTTCAGGCTGTAGCGGGACAGACAGCTTGAAAGTGGACGTGTGGTCACATAATAAATAATATGTATGACTACATATAATTATATAATTCTTCCGTTTGGGTTCGAAACGAAACTATTTTAGGCCTGGTTCAGAAGCGCGTAATTCTGTTAGGGAATTTTCCAGACTCAACCAGGTATTCAGAGACCTGGTCCTCGCTCCGTGTTCGATTTCAATTGAGCGATGACAGCTTTGGTGGCTACGTTGAAGATGTATCGATAATGTTTTATTTATTTTTGCACCAAAGTTATAAGGAAAATACCCTAATATAACCCATACCCATACCTGCAGATGACGACCTTAATAGTGTTGTTGTTTTTATCATAAATTTACCTTTGTTCTGAGAAAATGAACCTAACCGAAAAAACATACCTTATTTGCATAAGTCGTACCAAAACATCTACTTACCTAACAATAAAATATAATTGATATAGGTAGAATAAAAGTTTCCAGGGATAACGCAGCCATGCCAAATCACTGTGTTTAACATCGATAGGTTGCGTTTGACTCACGATGTTAAGTGATGTAGTGGGCTCTGTATAGGTTATTCCCTGATTCTAGGTCATTCCCTTCCCTTGAAAATGGTTGAACCGCGACTAAGGCACACTTCGTTTTAGGTACGCAGCGAACAAACGATTTATTCGTATTATTATTACTATTACTTGCAATGTATGGATGTTTATTTAGGAGTGGAATTTTTACATCAACATGTAAAAATACTTACCGATGCTTACCAACATCCATCCACATCTAGGATTAGCTCCAGATAAAAGAACTCTTCAACTTTCAACAGCTCAGTCGAGAAATTTTGTTGACAAATTTTACTAGGATAGCTGTTTCTAAGTTTTACCATAACTTGGTCTAACTGCACTCAGAGTTGGGCTGACTAGGGAACTCCTCAACGGATAACAGCACAGACAAGAAAAATTGTATCAGCATTTTATTGTGATAAGTTAAGCTTAGTTTCACCATGATAAAACTTTTTTTTAAACGTATTTTAATAAAATGTTTTTTTATTTTAATTAATTTATTGTACTTTATAGGTACTTTTGGTCCTAGAATAACACATAGGTAACTTTAACCCAGAGAAATGACCACGCGGGTAAAGCCGCGGCACAGCTAGTTTACAATGATGGTGGCCTAATGGTTAGAACCATTAGGCCATTAAGAATCCAACGATACCGGGTTCAAAACCTAGGCTCCGCACCAATGACTTTTCTGAGTTATGTGCGGTTTTCCACCGCTCTGTGCTTTGGAGGGCACGTTAAGCTGTCGGTCCCGGCTGTTATTGATTAATAGCAGTCGTTAAGCCATGTCAGAGGCCCTCGGGCGGCTTGATAAACTCTGACATCAGAGGCCAGCACATACGACAAACAAACAAAAAACATAAAATTCTTTGATTTTGATTTTGATGATGCCGTCTACGATAGTACACGCTTCATTATAAGTAATCTATTCATTCATTATTTTTTGAAAATAAAGAATGAATAGATTGAAAATTCCCTGTCTTTAAATATCGGGAGACCTTAGACTAAATATTTCTAAAGTATATTTTCTTCTGAGCGAGACACAGTCACAAGATGCGATCTGACGTTATCGTAATAATACAGTTTAAGATAATTGGGTCACAACAGCTGCTGGTTCATTAATTTACAGCCTAAACTAATCGTATTAAATTAGTACGTGGAGATAGGTATTGGGGATTACTTAACAGTTTGGCAGGATTGGGGACGATACAATCGGAATACCAAAAATCATAGTTTACTTCACATTTAAGCGTGCCTTATCTTCCCCCATTTAACTAGATCAATGCTTTAAATGCCTTAATGAGTTTTGAGAACATAATTATAGACCTACGGATTAATATAATCAGCCCCTATCAACCCGCTGCTAGGTATATAACGCCCAGTTGTAGTGAGTATAAGTTCCGGTTTGAAACACTATGTTTGCAGCGTGACGCACAATATTTTTCAACCAAACATCTCACGAACAAAGAGAAAAACATTAGTATTATTATTATAAATAGATCAATTCAATAAAGTTAGGTAAACTAAGTATGCTTTGAGTATGAAAGGGAAATTAACTGTTCATGAACTGACTTAGAGTTGAATCTCGCACCGTAAAAATAAGTACCGGTGGGTCAGAAATACGCCCGTTAGAGAAGAAAGCACCAAGAAACTCCACACAATGTCATTTTCTCCATTTTTGACAGTTCTATTTAAATATATTTTATATGACAGAAATTATAGTTAACATATGTAAATATCAAATAAAAAAGATAAAAGTCCCAAAGAGACGTCCCACAATAATCACACCGATAATATATATTAAAATGCAAATGTCTAATAAGAAACCAGGCTGGACTAGTCCCCACAAGCAGCAACCCGTTCACAAGTATGACTTGTGCGCTATACATCTCTCCTCCTCAAACATCAAACCAGTTTTGGTCGCATTTGTTATGGGAGTCAGTTTAAGAATAATAACCTACTACTGGACGTTCTATTCATGTGACTACTGGAACAAATCGCTTTAAGCGATAAGACCACCCATTGTACTCTGTACTGTTTATATTAGGTAACATAAATGTAATTTCATTATTGTGTATTTTTGTTTGGAGTGCAATAAAGTGTTTATCTATTTAACTATTTATGTCCAAAAAAGATTTTTACACATCAACATTCCAAAAATCAAAAATGCCCTGAACCTTATCATGTTACTCGTTCTTCCGTACGTACGTACCTACATACATTACGTATCTATAGACACTTATAATAAAACATTAAGTATGAATAAGATTGTACAATAAACATAATTTCAACAAAATGGTCCATGCGAAATTGGACTTAATGCAAGCAACTTAACTCGAATAAATATTTCTTTTAATGGTTTCTATCGGTTTCTCTGCTTGCTCGCGCATCACTTAAAAAGTACTGGACCGATTGTGATGCAGTTTTCATTTTAGGATAGCCTAGCTTTAGATTTAAAAACTGGTACACTTGGTATCTTAATCCGATGAGTAGAAGCCGAGCAATTAAAAACTATATGGTGGCTGGCTGGCGAAATTTGGTAGTTTGTATTTAAAAAATAGTTTTGGTACTGGAATAACACAAAGGTTACTTTAACCCAGAGAAAAGACCACGCGGGCAAAGCCCCAAGCTCAGCTAGTATTTCATATAGTAACATAATATGAGGGTGAACACTTTCCACTGAAAGTAAAAACATAAGAAACGGAATATTTACCATGGATATTATTTGTATTAAGTTCCCTAACCTTCAGATACTATTTACAGAACGCCTCTACATACCAAGATTGGTTATAGAAGCGATTGAAGTTACCAAATTCAAAAAATTGTGACGATAGGTTTAAACTGTCGAGCGTCTGGAATCCACTGGTACGTCTATGTGAAAACTGAAGAAATGTCGTCCCAAATACGCGAGGTGGTTACTGTTGTGTGTCGTGATCGAGTTAATAACGAAAGTGTGAAAGATGGTACCGGTGTTGCGCGTAATAAAAAAGTGAGAAAGAAGATAGACGTATATAGACGTTATCCGTGACTATAGCGCTTACAACAGTACCGAAATATCGGGAACTCAGTACAAATAGTATCCATGGTAAATATCCCGTTTCTTATGTTTATACTTATAGTGTTTGTGACAATGTCAGTTCTAAATATACTTTCCAGCCTGAATCAAGGCAAAAAAATACTTTCTAAATCTCTAATCTTATCACTGCCGATCTTCAAAAATTTGCATATTACTTCACAATAGCACACCGTCCTAAATGCTTCTCTTAATTTCTCCATTCAATTTCGTCTTTACCGCTAACCGCATTCGAGAACGTAATTTGAGGCCGGCTACATAACTTCAAGTAATTATGTAACACGTACGGAACAGTCAAAGGTACTTGATTCAGGGGCTCTACCACTCTCTCATTCTTTCAATAACAATCTTATATTTCCTGTCTCGCTCCCTTCACTTTCTCTCGTTGAATGACCATCGGGAAACAACCTGTTACAATAGATGACCAACATTATTTGGTGTCAAGCAAACCTTTTACGTTTGGGTAAACAGATGAAAGCAAGCATGTATGGATTTATGCGAGAGAGAACTCTTCAAATGATTGTTTACTTTTTGTTCGTGTAAATTGTTGGTTTTGGGCGTTTGGTTTATATTTCTTTTGAGGAAAAGTTGTGAAGGTTACATACGTAATATACACAGTAATATATACAGAGTAATATCACAGAATACCTAAAGTTACTTGTTTATTTATTCTGTGATGCTTCTACGTCATTTGCGACGTTTTGTATTCACATTATGCAAATGTGACTAAATTTGGATAATGAAGGTATTTATACAATTTTATTTAACTTAAAAACAAATTTTGTAAGTATAACATTGAAGCAATAGCAAGTAATTTTTTATATATAAAAAAAACGACTGCGAACAAAATTATTGAAAACGAGCTCACAATCTGCAAAAATAATCACACTAATATTATAAAGGCGAAAGTTTGTATGTATGTAAGGAACTGTGTGTGTATGTATGTTTGTATATATTTACGTTTTTTAGGTGACTCCTAAAGCCTAAACGGCTTGATGGATTTTGATAAATGAGCATAGTTAAGCAGAAAGCGACCAACCCTGTTTTTTTTGAGAAAATGAGTTATATTGCCTATGACATAAGGTTTTATTTACTTTACGTATTCCAAAGACACGTTACTTCGAAGCACATTCTGATGTCAAGATATTAAGTTGTCCAATAAGACCACATGTCATTATCACCCATTTTTTGTGTTAAAGCCGACCATTTTAGGCGATGGTCTAGCAAAATATCCAAAGAGGAAATTGTTGTAAACAGAACTCGACTATCGCAGTTGGACTGGCTTCTGCGAATTTTATTTATAATAGAATAGTTCCCATTTTTTATTTGCAGAAGCCGACCACAGCAATGGTCTAGTTTTGCAAAAATATTTTTGGCGTATTACAATATTTTTGCTTGTTAAGATTTCTTCCATGTTTTGATCTCGATTAGCATCACACAGGGGGCAGGGCTATGGAAAGAACTCATGCGAGCATAACAGTCCTTTGAGTCGTTCTAGGTTTATTTTATACGGTTATTACAAATTGCAGAATTGCACCATTGATTAGGCTTTTCATATCTGTTGGTTGTTGTCCAAACCTCAATAAGCTAAAGGAGAGTATTTCAATGGAGGCGTTCTGCAAAAAACTAAATTAGCTTTTAGTTTAACTCAAAAGTTTATGAATAAAACTAGTCAAACTCCTAGTTATATATAGCTCATTTTGTAGCCTTTGAAGTGTCCTTTGATATAAGTATAACATTAAAATAAATTATGAACTGTAAACCCCTTAAACCGTTGTATCTCAAAATGCGTTTTTCGTCGATGGTCGCTTTCTGTTTTACTACGCTCGAATAAGGTATCATTGGATTCGTCTTGATCACGAAAGTGCTATAGGATATATGAAGTGTCAAGAAAACCAATATGGCGGCTTCACAATTGTATTTTCGACGGAACAAAAAATTACCAAAACCTATCGAGTGAGGCTGCGATGAAATATATTTGATCGAAGGAGTGAGGTATCAAAAAATCTGGTACAGGTCTTTAAAATACCATTTCAAAATTATATAATTCTAATACTTAAACAGTAGCAATTTTCTTTTAAGTTTTTACAAAAAATTTAATTTTCAATTATTTAAGTTAATGTAAATACTAAAGTCTAATGTTGCAATTGCAACTGTTAAAGTAAAGTAAAACTAAGAACAAACTAACTATTTAAGAAACGTTCAAACAAACAAACAAAGAAACCAACATACATACATACATACACGTTCACCATACGCACCACAGCTACACTCACGTACATAATATCACTACACAACACTCACACAGCCTTCTCGCCACTCGGAAAAAAATATATGTAGGTATGTTTATTATTTTTCTTCTACCCACAAAATAAAATAATTGTTTATTTATGATGGGGACACCAAGATAATTTTCTTCCCGCGGGAGAGGATCCTGGTGACCTGTACTACAGGTTTTTTTAAACCTATTTCAGGCACCAGCTCCTCACAAAGCTAGGTTTATTTTGTTACTCCTGTCTGGTCGCAATTACTGTGTATAGCCATTTGTGAGGAAAATAAATAAACTTTTGATTTTGATACAACCCAAATACGTAACCCTCCTCAGTCGGGTAAAAATAAGATACCTGCCTTATTTATTTACAACGAGTAGCAATTAGCTTTGTGGTAAACAGTATAATTATAAAATACAATCAGATAGATATTTTGAACAAAACTACCTTAAACACAGAATAAATAATAGTACTACACTTCAACATACCTTTTTTAATAGGTAAAGCGAAGAAAGATTGTAACCGATTTCCAAGATTTTCCTATAAACATTGACAAAGTAGATTACTCTAACTGTGCCTGTTTCACAAATCGATTACGGTTCTATGAAATACTATTAGGCATACCTACCAGACCTAGGTACAGTGTTAGTACTATTATTTATACTGTGGCACAGCTACAACAAAAAAAATAGAACAAAATATTTTAATAAAAATGCTTTAGTTTTTTGGTTCTGAATTCTGTTAGTGACTCAAAAATATTTTATTTAACTTACATCCGCAGAGCGCCTATTCTTTCGGAAAGATCTTCTTATAGTGCCTGTCCAAATTAGGTAGGTAGGTATAATATTTAAAATAAATTAATATATATATAAACAATTTTGGATACGAATCTGACATGAGAATATTGACTCCATATCGAACGAAATCAATACATTTTAAGAACGTCGTATAGCTGAATACATTAATGGTTAGTCTAGTCCCTCGTCTTCGAATGAGATATATCAGCGCGGTCGATGATGTAAAAACTTGGTGACAACCATGTGAGAGATATGTTACTTCATTGCAGTTTACGTGCGGTCAACGGCTGGAATGTTTAGGCTAGGAGAGATATGTTACTTCATTGCAGTTTACGTGCGGTTAACGGCTGGAATGTTTGGGCTAGGGTTTTTTTAATCCATGACATAGTTACTTTCTGCAAATAAGTTTAAAAAGACGGAGAACATACCGCCTAACAAACAAGTGAAGCATAGCAAAGGCGGTGCGCACGTGTGCGTGAGAGGATAATTTATGGTGGTTTGTGGTTGACACACAAAAGTGTTTGTTTTTCCGTAAGAACTTAACTGAATTATCACGACTTATATGGTCGAGAACTTGCTGCAATGTGGCAACCGATTGGCATAACATGTATTAGTATGTGCATGAAGCTTTTGCGTACGAACGTGTGCTTCAATTAAAAAAAAACAATCTAAGGACTATTTATCATAATAGAGATAGTTCAAACAATAGACCTTTAAAATCGACCTAAACCTTCGGTTATGTAGATTCAATCTACATAATTATATGCAGTATTAGAAAGTGATTTAGTTGCCAACAAATCACTTTTGAACCAAGGTCACACAATAGAAAAGCACATAGCTGATAATTTCATGATTTTGCAGGTGGCATCTATTTATGATGCTATATTGTCACGTGTGTCATTTGTTGTGACGTGACTTTGTAAGCAACCTTAAGTAAGTTTAATCTCAGAGACAGGTTAAGTTCGTGAACCTAAGTAAGTGTATTTACTTTTTTACCAGACTGCGCAATGCAAAGGCCGGGTAATGTGTATATCAACCTATGTATGTATGTTCCTTTGTGGCACTATATAGACAAATCGCGTAGACCAATTTTGATGTTTGTTACGTCAATCGATTTGTCTTAAACTCGTAAGTGCTATTAAAGACATGACAGTAATTAAAAATACCCATATCACCAATCTTCGTTCAGACGTCAAATCGTTTCTTATCAAAAGCTGGCCTCTACTCATCGGATTGAGATACCAAGTACATCAGTTTTTTATTCAAGCCCTAAGCTATACATCAGTGAGAACCAGATCATTTAAGTGGTTTTTATGTATGACTAGCTGTACCCGCGGCTTCGCATGCCTAGTCATTTATCTAGATTTAAAGTACTATAAGTACTATTCCAAGACCTAAAATACCAATAAATCAACATTTAATCAAAATGCCTTCAGCTGTCAAAATATTTTAATCGATTGCTCGGCTTCTACTAATTGGATTGAGATACCAAGTCGGTACACTAGTTTTTAAGTCGAACCCTAAGCTACCCAACAGTGAAATTTGCATTGCAATCGGCCCAGTAGTTTTTACGTGATGCCCGAACAACAAACAGATAAAAAAAAATTACATACATTTACACGATTTTAAAAATGGCCTATTCTTGTTCAGTAGCTTACCTGGAACATTTTTTTAAATGATCTTCTTTGTACAGACTATTTCGTTCCTATTGCTTTGATATAAGTAGTATATAAGCGAAAAAACAGGGTGGCACTATTTAAAAAAATGTTATATTCTTGTTCAGTAGCTTACTTTAAGTCCCCTAGACCATTAATCTTCATTGTACAGACTTTTTGTTACTCTGCGACGATGTCAAACCTCTTTCATCATAATCATACCTTTTTGATTGTCCGTCTATATTAATTCTAAATTCGAATAACCTGTTATTCCGATATTGTCATTGGATTAGCAAAAACTGTATTTTTATACGAAATAATATGTTATAAAATATGAACCTAAATAAGTTTATTACATCTGGAGTCCATTAAATATATATATGATAGTACTTTCGTTCGTGGTTATTTTGATCCGTGTTGTTGAAGCACGAAAAGTCTGTGATAATAACAATACTAGAGCCCCAAGGGTACACTCTTACCAAATATATTAAATTGGGAGAAGACTGAATGGAATAGTCGAATGCAAGATCTCTGTTTATGAAAATCTCCGAGTGCTCCTAATTGTTCCTGTTCTTTTATGTTGTCCACTGAGATTTGGTCCCTGGGCTAGTGGAACAAACCCTAGGACCGCCTTGTGACAACTCACTGCTTTGTTATTATAGATAGATTACTATAGATATGATTATCAAACATAATTAGTACTCAAATCAGTTCAATGACATGTTGTTTACACTAATATGTATTCGGTCAACATGTTTAGTTCCAAAGTTGTTATTGTATTAGCTCTGTAGTGGTTTCCAGGCATACCACAATAACAGTGGTCAATGCAGCCTCAGTATCTACTGGTATTTCCAACAGTGAAAACCTAAAATAATTAATTAAAAACATAAAACATTTTTTATTAAAATAAACATAATAAGCTGCATACAAAGCCAGTTCTAGTAAACTTTTATGTGATTTCATTCAGTCAGCCTGTATCGGTGGTGATCGCAACGTAGAAAGTAAGTTATTCGTTTAATTGATCTCATAAAATTGTTTATAGAAATTGGCGTTGTTATAGAGATCTGAGAGCATAGCCAATAAGCGTCTAAGTGCGTGTCGAACACGCATAGACTTAGAGTTCCGTAGCCAGGATCATGAGCAACCCAACTGTGAAAACAGGATTGCGTATACCTGATATAATAACAAAGTTGGACTGTCTTGGCCAGCTACACTTATCTCGTAAATAAGTATAATATACACACAAAAAAGCTTTTACAACCTTTTTTTTAACGAATGTTAATTCATTTTTTTTTCTATTTCCCTTTTTTACTTTTATTAGTTTTTTGTCTTATTTCCTTTTTTTGGTTTTGTCATTGGTTTGTGAGCTACCCCAGTTCGAAATTAGAATTGCAAGATTCCGGTACAAAATACATGCATACATAGATACATCGTTACATACACATAAGTGAAATTGAATAAACGCTTTTAAAAATGAGATCGACTTATTATTAGTTAAGAAGGAATTTTACATGCAACTCATGCAAAATGTTCATTTTAAGTTGTATTTAAATGTTCACTTTAAGACTCTGAATAAAATGGCTGTTATATACAGACAGACGGGCAGACGGACTGATGGACAGATAAACAGACATAGCGAAACTAAAAGAGTTTCTTGTTCGCATACGGAATCCTAAAAATAAAGACAGCTCATTTAAATTTCATAATTATTTACCATTGTAATACTTTCATTGGGTTATAGGCCACACAAAATGACCCTTCTAATAGCAACTATTCGTTTTTCTTGGACAAAATTGACACTTTTTTTGTTCGTTTCTTTCTTTTTTTTTATTACGGACTAGGCAATCGTTTGACCACGATCTCACCTGATGGAAAGCGATGATGTGATCGAAGTGTAGCACGCTTGCCTAGTAGATACCTATTCACTCTTGACTTGAACACACTTGGGTTATAATTTACCGGAAACACTGACGAGGGCAGGGCATTCCACTCCTTTGCATTTCTTATAATAAAAGAAGAAGCGTAACTCTTCGTTCTTGTGACAGGTATTTCAACCATAAAACGCTGACGCTTTGCCGATCGTCTAGTCGTACGGTGCTGGAACGGTGCCGAGGGAGTCGGATTGTGCAGTTCTTGTGCACAATCTTCATAGTGCAATCTGTAGAATATATAAATATATATATATATATTTTGGATAATTCCACACCAATTACCAAGCCCCAAACTAGGATACCCTGTAATATGGGTACTAGATAAAGGATAAACATACATAGATACGAATATCAACATCCATGACTCGGAAACAAACATTTCTGCTCATCACACAAATGATTGCACCATGCAGGATTCGAACCCGCGACTTGATTCTCTTTTGATTTTGTTCCTAGAGTCACTAGCCACTAGATCAACCAGCCCTATAAATACAGTTTTTTTAATCATATTTAAATTAACTTATTATAGTATCTTTTCATATCGGGTTAAAGATTCTAACGTGTACACCATCGCTCGTAAAATTTTTCAACACCAAGATTATTTTGTGATTAATATCAAGACATTGTCTATTGTTGATGGAACGCTACCTTGCATAAAATCTAAGAGAAACCCGATTTATTATTCAACGGAACTTTCTTCCCAACATTGTTATTAGACTCAGTTCGAATCTCTAGTATTTACGGGTTCAATTTTGCTTCTCACTGACTGACAATGGGATAAATGCAAAGTTGACAGTCATTAAGAATTCGCTGTCATACGATTCTGTCTATGTAGTTTTCTGTCTGTTTTCTTTTACTATGTAGTTTTTTTTTTTGGAATTTATAGAAAACAATCTATCCATACCAATATATAAAAGTGAAACGTTGTCTGTTTGTTTGTTTGTTTAGGGAGCTTTCGCGCGATAAGGGCTGGACGGATGTTGGTCAAATTTAGAATGGAGATAGCGTATACCTTGGAATAAAACATAGGATACTTTTTATCCCGGAAAATTCTAAGTTTCCACGGAAAAACTGGAAAATGTGGATTACTCACTGTAAGGAACGGTTGCCATCACAAAATGGTATGTGGTTGTCATGGAAACGAAAAAACAAGTTTGTCAAAAAACATCAAGAGCATTGGTACAATACCTACTTTTTCATTGGTTTTTAATATCCTAGAAAAAATAGGAAGCTTTTTTCGCGATAAACAGTAGTGCGCGCGGACGAAGTCACGGGCGGGAAACTAGTTATTGATAAAATGTGATTCAATTATGACTTATATCATCAAAACAAGTACTTTTTACCCGAGTACGGTGAAGCAAGGAAAGGATAATGAGTTTAACAGTCTATGTATTTATGTGGGTATGTGGATGTTCCACCATAGCGTCGCCACTATTGGTCCGATTTTGACAAGCGTTATCAATCGATTCGTCTTCAGGTACAGAGTTTCAAGCTATTTTTAAGCGACGGTAGTAGTCGGGATTTAGTTTTTTTAACTTATGTCTTGATGTAGACATGGAAGCCACAACGTAGGCAAGTTATAACTTTAGTTGAAAGACCGTTGCCCGGCTAAGGTTACGGTCCTCCTTCTCAGGTAAAGGCGAGGTAATGAAAACAAGATGGTTAATTCAATAACAAACGGCTTTATTACAGAATAAAAAAAACACACATAAGTTATCAAAGCTTGGTTCTCTCCCCTTTACTGAGGATTTCTAAAAGAAGTATTTTTCACTTAACTAAGTTTGTTCTGTATCAAAAATATGATCTACACAGCTAACTCTTATAAGAAGATTTAAATACTCAAATATAATTACAAAATTTTCTTACATAAATAGTACATAAATTCGGCCTGTACGATATGAATCTACATTAGAACTGCAGTATTTGGGTATTTATGTATTCATATAATATATATTTATTTATATATGTATTTCTTACTAAGTAGTATTTTTATATCATAATGCACCCCGTCCCTCACAACTATAACAAATCCTCTCCATCCAAAGGTTGCCTGGAAGAGATCGCTTTTAGCGATAAGGCCGCCCATTGTACACTTCTTCTGCTATTGTTCCTTTATTTTTTGTTGATTTTGTTTGTGGTGTGTGCAATAAAGAATTTATCTATCTATCTATCTATCTATCCTAGGCCACAGAATAAATAATAGTCTAGGCTAGTGAAAACTTACAGAGACAGTGGTCAGCAGTTCATCATATATTGGTCACAACGCAACGGAATATGCCTAAGCACTTTCTAAATCAAATGTATTTGTGCAAACATTGTGTGTGTGTGTGTGTGTGTGTGTAGGGTTGTGTTTCGCAAAGCGATGTAAGACTTTAAAACGGAAAGTATCTTTCAAACTGTATCCTAACACGCAAGTAGGCGAAGGCTTTACTACCGCAGCTCGCTGACTCGAAATGATTTGGAACGGACCAACCTGGAATCTTCCCGGGTAGCCGTACTGTCGACTCGCGTGCCGCCGCGGATCGCCTCGTTTACTCCACTCGTTCAGCTCCTTCTGCTCTCCACGAACGGTGCCTTCCGCTCCTCTCGAACGGTTTCTGCGTCGCCCATAGTCGGTGTCTGGTGCCTCTCACGATCGGTGTCTTCCACGGGACTGATGGTGCGCCGGAGATCGGCTGTTGATCCCGGGAGATCGGCGCACAGCAGCTCGCAGTGGTGACGGCAGCGGCCATCCGTCGATGCTCGACTACTTCCTGAAACCCCCGTTCCTGTGTGTTTAAATGGTGTCTCGAGGTGCCCACCTTAGATGGTCGCAGCACAAAATTAAAACAGATATTTCGTTAGAACAGTCCATAAATCACGGGATATCTCACTATCCTGGCTTTTGTTCTCGTATTCTTATTTCGCTGGTTACCAAGTAGTCACGGTTTCCGCGCTTCGTTCTGGACTGCGTATCTCGGTCACTCCGTTTACACAAAATACTGCGTGTCCGCTGCTGCCTGCGAATTAAAACGAAAGACAATGTCAATTTCGCACAGAATCTACTGAATCCCAGGAACAAACAATTTTCTCACCTGCGCCGATCTCAATCACGTGCAAACTATGTGAAACAAACTAATTCACTGTCCGTATTGGAAATGCTCACAGCAGGCCTTTCTGTTTGTATATTTTTTTTTAAGTTTTCAGCGCGATAATGTCCCGTTTAAATATATATCTTTCTGTTTGTATTTATACGGATTCTGTTCTTACGATGAGTAGCAACTTGGACCCCGAAACATTACATCCGGTTTTCTAGAAGCCTCTGGAAACAGCACTGCAGCTTGCATCGTAATTCAGACCCTGTCTGCCTAGCTATACGGGTCACTGTCCTCCAGCAAGCTCCGGTGCAATCCAGTCAAGTTCCGCCGAGATTAAGTTGTTTTTTATCTCAAATCCATTAGAAAAAATAAATGAACTGGAAGTCTTTTGTGTTCTACTCGATCCGTCAAAACATTCCATGGTGTGACCATCGCAAGCGATTTGTATGTGTAAATTATTTTTGACATATGAATCGCTGCCCTCTGAATTTCTGATTTGTTCGCCAACTCAAAGATACGATTTATTCCGGATTTTCCAAATATTTTGCCCATTTTTTTAAGCTATCCAGGGCCTGAAAATAATCCTGAAACGTTTATTATGATACCCTTTATCATCAAAAGTTGCTCTACTTCCCGACAGAGGTTTCCGCATCGTTTACACCTTCCTTCCAATTCATGTCTCGTGACTAGCTGTCGCTGCGTGGATTTACCATTTTAACCAATTTGAGCCATGACATGAAAACTTTGCTTTTCCACTTGCAGAGGCTGATTTCTCCATTATCCATGGATTTTTAGGAAGGCCAAATTATCATTCAGACTTTAGTAAACATCGCTTACAATTAATCATTTATCGACTGGCCGACTACGAAACGCAGCGGACGGTCGTTCGGCGTTTCTTACCAAACTTGGAGACTGGTTTCCACTTGAGGATAAAACGCACCTCGATCCAATAGATGGCGCTTCTACCAATAGGTCTTGCTAACGCCGGCATTATTTGTGATCTCGGAGAGAAGACGCCCCTTCTCGCCAGATGGCGTTGTACCCAATATATTCTATTTAATCGGGATTATAACAAAACTCCCTCGGAGTCATGATTTAACCCGCTACATAGTAATAAAATGAGAGTGAAAATATCCTGAATTTTGTGATCTTGACCAAAGCATTAATTAATTGACTTAAGCACTTATTAATAATTGTAACTGTGCGACACAATAATATTTAAGCTTTCCACTAATTAATTGACCTTTTTTTGTTACAGGTAGCGGCAAATAAATTAAAATGGCGAACGTCTTAGTAAATTCAACGCAAAGTGTCCTGAAAGATACCTATGATTATTATCTATGGACCCTGTCACTTTCAGGTAAGATATTTTGAAATACCGTAGATATTGCTCCGAGCAGTTTCGGCTGACTATCATTGATGAACTTTTTACCAACATAGATGGGTTGAAGTGGTCAGTTAGCGGGACGAAACTCAATTGCAAATGAAATTACGCTAGCCAACCTTTTAAAACGCAGGTCAAATTATATGAACCTTAATCTTATTGACCAGTTTGAATTTCAGAAAAGAATCACGCTGTATTGCTATATTTCGTGTCACTATACAATAAACAACTAAATTAATAGTGTATCTGTCGCGCTCGGCCATGCGTGTGATAGACAGTAATATATTTTCATAATAAGGGTCCCCGCAAACTTAACGCCCCGGCACCAGATCGGCGGAATAACTATTTAGTCATCTATGCTTACGGCGCGTGTTCAACCCACCATCACCGCGCCGTCGCCGCGCTTACGTTTCGCGGTCACCGCGGCTACGGCTGGCAGGCTCAAATTACTCCTAGTGGCCTGCTCATCCATGCCCGGTGTTAGAAAAATAAGGTACACAAAAAATTAAAAGGATAGTATTTGTAAAAATATAATTGTACACTTTATTATTTTTAATTTAACCTAGTCCACACCAGTTCAGAAAAATCACTACTATTCTAAATTTATCAGTCTTGAATTTACTTTCATTGTAAGAATTTAGTCTTAAAACATTTTTCAGTCGGAATAAAATCAGTACAACTCATACTTACTCTTACTTATTACATAGAGTGCAATATAATGCAAAGTAATTTTCTACGGTGTTCCTCTAGTTAATATGCATCTTAAACCAAGGTACTTACTTACATATCAATACGATCAAAAATCGTCTGATACCTTCTAAATTGTTTTGAAGCTGTGTACATTACAAAAATTAGCGTCACTCGATTTTGACGCTTATTGATATTAATCAAATTTAGTCCGATACGGCATTCACTGTGTTCTTTTCGTCAAAATCTGTTAAAAAAGCTAAGTACTTAGTCAATGTTAATAAGGTCGAAAATAATTGTCTAACACCTATAAATTATTTTGGGGCTTTGTACAAAATATATTAACATTAATAAATAATAATCAGATGAACAATGTGCAAATGCAAAATTTATGTTCAATTAGGGTCATAAACTCAAATAAAATAAATAAAAGCATTATTATAGGAGCCTGAAGGAATTAATTAAAATTACACAATAGAAATGAGAATAATTAAAAGTGGATATAATATATAAATTTACATATTCTTACCAAATTAAACATTTGTGCTTCTGTGCATCAACTATGAGACACACGGGGCTTCAGAAAATTAAAATTCCAGTAGTTCAGTTTATGGAATCTCTGGGAAGAAACATCTACAAAAAAAACAGAACAACCATAGTGGGACTACTGGGAATACACCAAGTCTGGACGTCAACCAGGCCACCTTCCCGCAATTGAGGCGTCACCCCGCCGTAACCGGGTGAACGTTTAGACGCCAACCAGCCATAAGCGAGGCATTCCGGTGCCGATCCGTTACCGGGGCGTTAAATGGGCGGTAAGCTTAAATTTTCAATGGAAATACATGCCTATTGTTACCATGCGCCTGTTTACAGACACTACACATGCGCATTGTATAAATTGTACGTGTTAGCTTTCTCTTACAAAGTTGTATATTTTACACAAATAGATCGAATACTTTTTTCACCATTATCATCATCAGCCACTGCTGGACGTAAGCCTCTTCTAATTCATGTCACTGAGATCGATCTTCAGCTCCCCTCATCCATTCTCTTCCAGCCGCTTTTCGTTATCGTCACTACACCTGGCCACAGGGCGTCATACACTACGTTTGCCTAAACGTAGTTTTTTGCTTAGTTAAAAATAATTCAATATTAATTAAGAGTAGAATCCATAGAGCTAATTAAAAGTGGAAAGATTAGGTACCAGGCCGTTAACCGCCTAACTCAAAGCTATAGCGATAGCGATACTAATGCACTGTCTGTCCTTGTCATTGCGTAACGATATGACAAGGACAGGCAGTGCATTGACGTCAAAAACGATTAAAATTCCAATACGATCGCTCAACCGCGGTCGCCCTGCAGTTCCTACGGCGTGACTGCATATATTAGGTGCAAAGCACATAATTGGCATTACTTGGCCTTAGTCAAAATTGGAGTGCCGTTTGTGTAGCACATATTATCACTAACTCTCACAAGCGCATCAGTCTGCGTATGTCTCTCTATCTTTTTTGGTGACGCAAATGAAGCACGACGGTGGAAATGTAGCTGTGTGGGTGTTTCCCCGTTGTTGTATCTACACTGACCTTCAAAACATAGTACCAAACTTTTCAAATCAATAGAGTATTTATTAAATTCCTACTCTTGTGATTGAGATACCAATTACGTCAGTTTTTAAATCGAAATTTAAGCTATCCAGCAATGAAAATCGAATCGCAATCGGTCTAGTAGTTTTAGCGCGAACAGACAGACATTAAAAGTGTGTTACTACGTTTTGAGGGCCGGTGTAGTTCAGTTTTGTTTAAATGATATTAAAGCGTGCCGTATCTTTCTCCTTTAACTACATATCATCTCGTGATTTAATCCTTCTAAATGGTCAATGTCATGCGAAAATATATTGTCTCATACAGTTAGCATGCAGTCATTATCCAGACTTGTAATCTGTGGTCTTAGGACAAGGGTCTCTAATCTCTGGCCTGATTGGAATTGAATTTGGTTTGCCATAAAGCTAAAGGCTTAGAGACATTGATAGATAACCGGTCTATTCTTAAACCACTAGCTGTGCCCGCAGCTTCGCATGCATTGTCATTTATCTATGTTAAAAGTACTCTATGTGCTAATCCAAGACCTAAAATACCAACACTTGATCAAAATACCTCCAGCCGTCAAACATTTTTTTATTGATTGCTCGGCTTCTACTCATCGATTGAGATACCAAGGCAAACCAGAAGCTATCCAATAGTGAAAACCGCATCGCATTGGTCCTGTAGTTTTATATTATTGTTCAGTAGCTTATTTTAAGTACCCTAGACCATTTTTTTAATTGTCTTCTTTATACAGACTTTTTCGTACTTGTTGCTTTATTTTAAGTATAGATTCGTCAATGCTTCGATAATATCAACAGCGCCCACAGAAATCCATTATTATCTGTATGCACAGCACAAAGCTTATGGAATCTGTTAAATTACAGTATTTGGGGATTATTAGAAAGTGGGGTTTCGAAGGGGTTAAAGTTTAAACAATATATGTATCAATATGTAACAGTCTGTACATTTAAGAAAACTGAAAACAATAAACTTTTTCTTAACTGGGGACTATAAACAAGCTAACGAACTTTTCTTCTTTTTTTTTTCTTTCTGAAAGCTACTGTACTGAATTAAATGCGGTTTCATACTGAGAAACTTAGGGTTTGACTTAAAATTTGATGTACCCAATCGCATCTCAATACGATGAGTAAAATTGATCATTTGTTTTTTTTTTATCATCCACACCAACTAAAAAAAATGTATTGTACAATAAACCAGTATTTTGACAAAGATCCGGGCTGATAAGCAAGAATGCCAGAAACCAGTTAACTTACGTCCTGTAATAGCAAATTATGATAAATATTTTTTATTAAGTAAAAAAATATTACGCAAAGCTGCAAGTATTATTACGTATTGTCAATCAAAACAATTTATAAATATATATTTTTTAATTTAATTTGATTACTCGTAATAATAAGTACTGAATAGGGCAATACCAAACAAACTACATACAGATCTAAGTACTAAGTAGGTATATGAACTTCATTTAGGTTGTTATTGTTTCTGCACACCACCTACTTCAAAAGTACTGGGCACTAACTTTCACACCAAAACACGTTTATGCTCTTCATAGTTAACTTTGAGTCCGAGTGATGTTTTGACTTTCAGCGTCAAACGAAAGTCAAATAGTCGCATTACGAAAGTCAGCCAATCAGTCCAATTGATACTTTTGAAGTCAGCGATATCACCACACTCGTAAATTTATTAGGTCATAAAATCAGTCTCACAAATCACTACTAATCATTAATAGAAACCCGCACCGGCTTTGCACAGGTTAATTACTAGCAACCCGCACCGGCTTTGCACAGGTTAACTTTAGAAAAAAATGAAGGTGAAAAATGTAGTTCTCGTACACTCGACCTTCACTCCGCTTCGGGGAATAATAGTTTGAAGACATTTATGTTTAGTGTTGAAAATGATATAATATGAAACTAAATATAAATAATAATAATGTGGAACTGTTAAAATAACACCAAATACCGTCTTTGGTTACACATTCTTTTCAATCGCGCCCACAGACCCTTAATTATAGGAGATACGGAGAAATCACGTTTTTTTGTCTTCTGCCTATGGTGGCCAGTTCTGTTTTTGAATAAACTCTCTTTACAATTTCCGTATGTATGCGAGTTTTCATAGTAAACTTTAACGTTCCAAATTAAAAAATCTCTCAGTTGGCTTGATTTCTTCCGACATCTTGAACAATTATCGTCATATTTCAACAAATTAACACAAAATAATATCAAACTGTAACACATATAAACCTTTCTCTTGAATCACTATAATTATTGATCAAACCCGTATTAAAATCCGTTGCGTAGTTTAAAAGATTGAGCGTTACAGAGGACAGACGGCGGGAAGCGACTTTGTTTTATATTGATTCCTCCGACATCTTAAACAATAATTACCGACATATTTCAACAAATTAACACAAAAAAAATCAAACTATAATACGTATAAACCTTCCTCTTGAATCACTCTAATTATTGATCAAAACCGCGTTAAAATCCGATGTGTAGTTTAAAAGTTTGGTCGTTACAGAGGGACAGACGGCGGAAAGCGACTTTGTTTTATATTGATTCTTCCGACATCTTAAACAATAATTATTGTCATATTTCAACAAATTAACACAAAACAATATGAAACTTTAATATGTATAAACCTTCTTCTCAAATCACTCTAATTATTGATCAAAACCGCATAAAAATCCATTATGTTGTTTTAAAGATTGAGCGTTACAAAGGGACAGACGGCGGCAAGCGACTTTGTTATTTTTATAACAAAGTCGCTTCCCACCATATTCGCTCTCTTATATTTCGCAAATCCGGAAAAAAACACCAGAGGTAAGTGATTTTTAATAATAAAACGCACAGGGAACACTAATTTCCTTAACACACTGTTTAACAAAGTAGGAGATATACCATCGGGCCCAGCTCCCTTATTTTGGTCAAGTTTTTTAATAGCTTTAATTATCTCTTCTCTTGAAACATTAACAATGGATATGGCTAAATTGCTAGAATGAGTGTTTGGAATAAAAACAGAGCTTGAGTCATCCTCATTCACTGAAAGAAAGTATGTAGTGAACAATTCACATATCAATCGTTTATTGTTACCCACATTGCCCTGGTATGTCATGGCTTGAGGGATTTAACTTTTAGACTTCATATCACTAACATACTTCCAAAATAGTTTTAAATTGTCCTCCATACCACCCTCGACAGAGTTTGTGAAAGATAGATCGGTAGCATACTTCAATAAGTTTTTTATTTTCCGAAGCATATCAAAAGTATATGATATTATTTTTTGCAAACTGGCTTTATATTTGATGAGTATATCACCCAAATTATATTTTTTTTTCGTACAAACACTTGGCCAAATTTGACCTAGACAAAACTGTACGATTTATCCTTCGCCAGTCTCCTGGTAGCAGTATAGAGGTAACTCAGGGGATAGGAGCTCAGCAACGTTCACGATCTTAGTCTTTCCGAGGAGGGACTACCTGATGTGCAGTGTTCAGTAGCTCCGGGACATTACCTTTATTATACCTACAAACTGCAGAGATGATGTTACAATAAATGTTATCGCAGAGACGCACGGAGGAAACCAGTATGTTGCGAGGGTCCTTATCCGCCGTCAGATCAGATATCTGTTTATTGTTATTGTTCTCTGAACTTTGTATCTATCGACTCTTGACGCTCAGAGATGAAATCGGTAGTGTTGTTGAACTCATTTCTCAATCCAACAAACTTTGGACCTTTATCCCTTAAAAATCCTCATTTTTTTTTCGAGATAAAATGTATTCTAAATTTTAACACATAATATGTACTTTGACTGTGCCCAGTTACATCAAAATCTGTCCTATAATTTCAGCGTGATACATGTTCTTTAAAATAATTTTCAACCTTTATCCTGCGAGAACCCTTTATTTTAATAAGGGATAAAAAGTATTCTAAATGTTAATCCATAACATCAGCTGTGATTATGCCAAGTTGCATCAAAATCCGTCCGGTAGTTTCAGCGTGATGAGTGTTCAAAGAGACAGACAGACAAACAGACAGACAAAAAATAAAAAAAAACCTTTTTGCACTCCATATCGATCTTGAAGTTTATCTCTTTTTTTTTTTAATATTTTATGTACAGATTTAGCCCAGTTAAAGTTTTATTATAGTACAGATATACAATTTTCCACTATTACAATTAGTGCGGTATATACGCCGCAGTTAAAAGGGGCATGGCTTCGCTTTTCTTATTCATGCTGTCGCGGGCAGGCTCGGCGTCCAGAACAAATTGCAAAGTATGATGACCAACCTAGATGATGCTTCTCGTTATATCGGGCTTAGAATGAACATAAATAATAACAAGACCATTTTTAACGATCTTATTGATCCGGAACCGATTGCATTGAATGGTTTATTTCTTGAAGTTGTTACTGAAAAGTTACCCTTTTGAAACGAGAATCATACATAATCTGTTTAGAAATCCTAGAGATTTAAGGCAATATAAACATAATATAACCCAAAAAAAACGAACAAATAAGTTTTTTTGTAAATCTACTGAACCAATTTATATTTAAAAATAAAGAGAGACTTAAATGGGGTCTTACAATTTCCTATCAAGTTGTTTACCGCGCGCGCACGCGCATGTGTGCGCTCAGTACTGCGCAATGTTAGATATATTGCCAACCGATGATCTACAAAAAAATAAATTCAAATTGGTTTAGTAGTACAGGAGATATGAGGTAGGTAGCAAACAGACGACTTGAGACCCTACTCTCTATAGAAGTCGATTATAATAAAGTACAGTCTGCATAAATAACTCCGATTTTTCGTAGTCGCTTCATAAATACGTCCTATGAAAATTCAATCAAACTTTAAACTTCACTAAACATTGTTTTGTAACAAAATAATTGTCCAAAATAGATTTATTAAAAAAATACTAAAAACTAGTAAAAATTAATCAAATTTAAACTTAAATAATTATTGTAATATTCGTTGATGTCGCTTAAGTGACTATTTGATCACTTGTTGTATATTAGGTCCCGAATACTTCGACTTCTAATCAAGCTTTAATTCTGCAACTTATTTAATTACATTAGTCCGTGAAATCTCATTCAAATTAAAACTTGCAAGTATCGTTTTTCGCTAACTAAGATTGTTTCTCAATAAGATTATTTACTTTTTGCAGCTATTATGTTCATTAAATAACGGATCAGCTATGTTCATTTAACCCGTCGAATGTCGTTCATATTTTTCATATTTTAAATGTCAAACTAAAAAAAAACCAGAAACCATTGGGACACTTTCAAATAAAGATGAATAATCCAAATCGGTTTCAGAAATTCCGGAGCTATTCCTTTTAAAAGTCGATTAAGAAAACCTATATAATTACTAAAATTTTAAACTTCAGCACCAAAACAGCTTTTATAACAAAAATTACTCATGAAGTTCATATAACTACTTTCCGGCTCCATCATCACACCCTCGCCACCATGTATTATTACTGATCGTCACCATGAGCCCTAATTCGATGCGCTTACTAAAATAAAAACCATTGAAAGGTTCCATCTTCCCGCTCCATCATAAGAAATTTTTTGTCCAATCAATCGATGACAGGATTAAATATTATATGCATCGGAATCAAATAGATACGATAGTTTAAGATGATGAAAAGACACTAGTAAAATTTGCTTAAAAGGGTCAAGCTAATGAAAACATGTTAAATAGGCACAAGTAAGATTTGCTTAAAAGGGTCAAGCTGATAAAAACATGTTAAAAAGGCACTAGTAAGATTTGCTTAAAAGGGTCAAGCTGATAAAAACATGTTAAAAAGGCACTAGTAAGATTTGCTTAAAAGGGTCAAGCTAATGAAAACATGTTAAATAGGCACAAGTAAGATTTGCTTAAAAGGGTCAAGCTAATGAAAACATGTTAAATAGGCACAAGTAAGATTTGCTTAAAAGGGTCAAGCTGATAAAAACATGTTAAAAAGGCACTAGTAAGATTTGCTTAAAAGGGTCAAGCTGATAAAAACATGTTAAAAAGGCACTAGTAAGATTTGCTTAAAAGGGTCAAGCTAATGAAAACATGTTAAATAGGCACAAGTAAGATTTGCTTAAAAGGTCAAGCTAATGAAAACATGTTACATAGGCACAAGTAAGATTTGCTTAAAAGGGTCAAGCTAATGAAAACATGTTAAATAGGCACAAGTAAGATTTGCTTGAAAGGGTCAAGCTAATGAAAACATGTTAAAAAGGCACTAGTAAGATTTGCTTAAAAGGGTCAAGCTAATTAAAACATGTTAAATAGGCACAAGTAAGATTTGCTTAAAAGGGTCAAGCTGATAAAAACATGTTAAAAGGGGATTGTAACATTTAAAAAAATGGTTTCCTACCTATAAATCCCTACAATGTAGCATGCCATATAGAAGTTAAACAAAAATAGGCTAATACATTTTATTCTAACATAAAAATAGCTTTCAGTACCTATTTTATTTTAATTCATCTCATTCATTGTCATATTTAAGATAATAAGCAGCAAATGTAGATTAAAACTAATCTAATCACGATGTTGTTTTTGGAACCTTTTTTTGTATACCTTATCGTTGAGCTGTGAGCTGAAAGTTTCAGCCGGATAGCTAATAAGGAAGTGCTCGAAATTTGAGTTTCAAGATTCTACCCGAAATGACAGACAGACAAACAAGAGAGTGACTTAATAAAAACGAAGTAAAAATTGAATTCAAACATCGATATGGTCTAGCACAGTTTATTCAGTAAGTTACGATCGGATGTTTAGTTTTATCAATAAAGAGGGGAAGATAAAGCACGCTTTAATATCACGTAAACAAAAACTGATCTACACAACTACAGACAAACACACCCACACTACTTCATTTCTCCCGTTCTTGCTTCATGTGCACAAACAACAGAGAGAGAGAGAGAGAGAGAGAGAGAGAGAGAGAGAGAGAGAGAGAGAGAGAGATACGCAGACTGTAGCGCGAATGAGAGTCACTGCTAACAAAGTCAAAGTATTTATGTAAACCAGCTGCGCCCCGCGGCTTTACACGCATAAAAAATCGCCTTCCTCCCTTCTCCCCCCTTCCCTCTCCCCGCCCCCGTACCCTCTAAATCTTCTACTAACAACCCCTCCCCCCCCCCCCCAACTTCTACATCTACATCTAAACTTCTTCACTAATATTATAAAGAGGAAAGATTTGATTGTTTGTTTGTTTGTAATGGATAAACTAAAAAAAATACACACCCGATTTCAAAAGTTCTTTCACATAAAAAAAGCTAAATTATCAGCAAGTAATACTAGCAGAATTTTATTTTTCAAAAAATTTGAGTTCCTTTCGAAAATTGCAATAATGTAACTCGAGGAATCAAATTTTGCCAAAAACTCGATTACTTTGTATCACAAACTAAGAAGGAGATACGGGTCTTTGTTTATGGAACGTTGCCATGGAAACGAAATCACAGAACATCTAATAATCATTGACGTAGGAAATGCTCTATGCATATGATACACGAAATAATAACGTACGTGAGTAATAATACAGTTGTCTGTAGTCAAAAGTACTGCTGCCAATGATTTTGAATTAGGCTTAATTCACACCCGGTTTTTTAAACCAAAGGAAGTTTTATTACGTTTACTGACGTTAAACCTTTTAACAGTAACCATAATTCAACCTCCTTGCGTTAAATAGAATAATACAATTGACAAAATGGTACGTGAGTATAAAACCTGTAAACATAAACATTTTGTGTAAGAAATTGTTGTTCTATTTGTATAAATAAAGTACCTACTAATTTTATCTTTCTATATATCTGCTCGTGCGAAGCCGGGTCGGGTCGATAGTACTCAAATAAAAATGTATTATATTATTCTAAATTATCTTCCACGTACAGATTTCACTTTGATTATGTAGGTACAGTTTTATTAAGTGTATAGAAGATATGGATAGGCAAAAAATAGTACTTTTACTAGTCAAAACTTAACATCTCATGAACAAAGAGAAAAACTAAAATTATTATTAATAAATATATAGGTATTAAATAAAATTAAGTAAACTAAGTATGCTTTGAGTATGAAACGGAAGTTTCCCATTCATGTGCCGACTCAGAGTTCAATCTTGCACAGGAAAAGGAAATACCCTTCTGACTGTACTTCGGAAATACACCCGTTATAGAAGAAAGCACAAAGAAACTCTGCGGGGATGTCATTTTTGACAGTTCTTTATAAAAAAAAAAGAAATAATAATACATTTAAATGTCATAAAAAAAGTCTCATTAGCAATGAGACTTCCCGCAATAATCGCATCAATAATCCACTACAATATATAAAAGTGAAACGTTGTTTATTTGTTTGGGGACCTTTTACGCCAATACGGCTGATCCGATGTCTATAAACTATGCTATACTAACGTCACTCCGACCGTAACTAAGTCCAATCTGGTCAATTGTTTGCGTTGCACACGTTGGAGCTGGCAGTCTTAGATGTATGGGTAAATTACTATTTTCCTTTGCAGATAGCAGAACAAAAGGATGGCCTCTAGTCGACTCGCCTGCCCCCACTGTGTTATACATACTAGCGTATCTATTCATCGTATGGATTGGACCTAAGCTGATGCAACACAGAAAGCCGTTTCATCTGACGTGGCTACTGGTTCCATACAACTTAGCAATGGCTGCGCTAAACGCTTATATAGCTATAAGGTACTATTTCAAAATTTATTACTATAACAGGGTTAATAAGGTTTAATCCATATACAGGGTTGTCCTAATCTTAAGAGGGCCCTTCCCGGTCCGTCTATCGTCAACGCGAGCATGGTCGAAAAGCTTGTTGTTTCACCCAGCGCAATGTTTGAAGAAGAGGCAAAGCGAAAAGAGAGAGGTAGTGCCCGAACGCTCCGTTAGCATTCGGTAAACTTCGCATTATAATAATAATAACAACATTGAACGAAAATTAGTGTGTGGAAATTCCCTAAAACTTGTTCCAGGAAATACGTGTTTTTGAGTAATCCTTAAAAGTTTGTGAAATAAATGTTTTTCATTTAGAATTTCCATTACATGTGCAAGGTTTTAACCAAGATGTTTACTTTACTTTTACAATTTATGAGTACATTATGAACGGCCACATTTCAGGTAAAATTCGTGCGAAAAAGCAGATTTTTGGAGGCTTATACTGAATTTGTTTCACCAAATTTATATTTTTGATGCCGTAGAAACCTAGACACAAGTGCACAAGATACCGATTAGTTCAAAAATTTCAAAGAATGATATTTTACAATGACATAATCACGTACGAGTATTTTTCTGAAAAATATGACGGGTTGGTCGCTCTGACAAGCTACAATTTGTTCTGGTTTTTTCTTTACTGGTAATTATAGTAATAATATGAAAGTTATCCCATCAATTATTTTTTATAATTACAGTTTATGAAAGGGTTAGCCTTCTAAGACTGACCTACTGACTTCTATCTAAAATTAGCGTAAAATCATAGTAATAACAAAATTTGTCAGTTTTCATGATAGCAGATTAGTTTTAGTGTAAGAGATTTCTGATATTTTACAAATAACCCTATATTGGAATTTTAATACAACTTGTGGCTCATCGATTACGCATACATGCGTACTTACTCGTGATTAAAAGAATACTCGTTCGAAGGACGTCCTTATAAAACACCCATTTTATTAAACTCTAGCTGCGTCTCGCCGCTTTGCCTGCGTGCAAACTTTGCCTACCTCGTCCACTCCCTTAGGGATGGAATTTCAAAAACGCTCTACTTGTGCACCCTTTGTGTAATAAAACTTAAGGAATATTTCCACCAAATTTTAAATCTCTAGCTAGATCCACTGGCTTACGCTGTTCGTTGTCTATCAATCAGTCAGTCAGGAAGTGTCACGGTACGTTTATATATAGCTGTGCCCGCGGCTTTGCACGCGTGAAACGAACGAACAAACCCCATTTGATTAAAATTCCTTCAGACGTCTATAAGTTTTTATCGCTTGCTCGGCTTCTACTCATCGGATTTAGATACTATCGGATTCAGTTACACCAGTTTTTAAGTCAAACCCTAAGCTTTCCAACAATGAAAACCTAATCGGTCCTGCAGTTTTTACATGATGCGTTTTTAAACAAACACACGACATTCACGATTTTTTTAAATGTTGTTTCTTGTTCAGTAGCTTATTTTAAGTACCGTAGACCATTTTATTTAATAATGTCCTTTGTACAGTCTTTTTCGTTCCTATTACTTTATTATAAGAATAAATAGATTGTTCCGTAATATAGCGGAAATTGTGCTGCTTCTAAGCAAGTAATTTAGTACCTGTCGATACCAAAATACAAATTATATATTATATTTAAGGGCTGTGACAAAGTTATCCTTGTCATCTGTTTTCATGGCTTGTCACTGTCTATTTTCAAAGCTCTGGTCATTCACTTTGCAAACCTTTTTTGCTACATTTTTTTCTGTTCGACTTATTAGTTTAGGATCTGCTCCTTTCCCCGTAATCTTCATTACTGTGGGTCCTGACCTGTCTTTATTAACAACTAGGACCTTTAAATAGATGAAAAAGATAAATGAAATTAGTTATAAAAACAAAACTCTCTTTCGTAATGAGCAATATTTTCTTTCGTTTTCCCTGGCACAGAAATAGACTGTAGCATTTTATTTCATTGTTTTAGGGAGGACGAAGAGAGTAAGTGTAAAATATTAGATTTTTTATAACCGCCGTTTAAAAAGTTACAGAACTAAATGTATTTACAAAATTATGTACTCTTGTCATAAATTAAAGCAAATGTGACTCAAACTTTTCTCATTTAAGAGTTTTGAATGACAGAATTAAATAACTTTGTTTTGATTGCCATCAACTGCAGACAGATTATTAATATAAAGCTAAGTATAAATCTTCTGCAATAGTCTAACCCGCCCTTGTACAATATTCAACTACATTTTTTTGAATGCATGTTGAATGAGGACAAACCTATGGTGTCAGTTTGTGAGGCGCCCATGGGCCCCCGTCGTAGGTTAACGACTGCTTTCAATTTTACAGTTAGAAAATATTATATTTTTTTAATGGGTGGGTCTGTGTCAAGGTGCACGGCTGGTTGTTTCTCGTGAAACATCTACGCCACGTACAAATTGATCCGGTCCTGGAACCCTCTCATTCACTCTGTGCGGGAGTTTACGGTGTCGTTGTGAGCTCCAGAACTTCTACTTTCTAACAATGTCATCATTAACATTAACCTATATCTGTCCACTGCTGGACGTAGGCCTCTCCTAGTGCACGCCATTGAGCTCGGTTTTAAGCTCTCTTCATCAACTTTCCAGCCACTTTTCGCAGGCCTTCACTTCACCTGGCCACGGGGCGTTCTGCACTACGTTTGCCTAAACGTAGTCTCAACTCGAGAACTCGTCTACCCCAACGGTTATCGGTTCTTCTAACAATGTTCCTAATCTTTATTTTAGTACGGACTTTCCGGGAACTGCGGTCATATAATCACTCCTTTTTTAAAATTTACTTATGCTTAAGTAGACTTATGTTTTTTTTCATATTAAATCAAATGTTCATTCTTTACAACAACATAGGCTACCCGTTCTAAATCGCGAGTTGTACCGAATTAAATATCACAATAACATATTTTTTTCTGTTTTTCTCTGTGCTTCCTGCCCCTTTCCCTCACTATGCTTCCTGTCTTTTGACAATAAATAAATATAAAATCATCGAGCTGACTATACAAGCTAAAAAATGTCTTCAAAATTAGATCTCTGGAGCATAAAGTTTCAGAGTTATAAAAGCGAGACTCAAGTCATCCCGCTTTTATATTAAGTTCATTTCACAAATATATGATTCTTATAATTAGCAGCAATTTTCATTTGAGCTGCTTACAATATTTTCAATTTTATAATAACTATACTATATAAATATTATAGTCTAATATTGCATTTTTTAGTTTTTGTTATGTTTTTTTTTTATTTTATTTTTTACAATAAATATATAAGTAAAAAAGAAATAAAAAAAATTATATAAATGAAAATGAAAATGATTTATTAATGTTAACAAACATCGTAAAACAATTTAGTACATTCAAAATTGAAATAACATTTTGAAAATTAATCCTAGTTAGAAAACATTGGCACCCAAGATACATATTGAGATCCAGATAGTATATTTTCTTGCTCAAGGTAATGCATCAACCTTTTGTTAAGATTTTTTTCAATAACCTTTGATAAAGCCGGTAAGATTTAGATTGACCTAAAATTATTGACATCGCCTCAAGACAAAACTAGCTGCACCCCGCTGTTTCACCTGCGTCCCTCAGGAATCATATACTTTTCCGGGATAAAAAGTAACCTATGTTTTAATGTAGGTTATAAGCTACCCCCGTACTAAATTTCATTAAAATTCGTTCTGCCGTTTTAACCTGAAGAAGTTTCAAACATACAAACACGCCCTTACATACATACAAACTTTCGCCTTTAGAATATTAGTGTGATAATTTATTGCGCGCGTTCATCTCGTATTCAATAATTTTGTTCACAGTCGGGTTTTTTGTATCTAAGAACACCCGTACCTTGGAGTAAACTGGGATCGTCTGAAGTACAGAGCGATGGAAAATACGAGTAAGCAGAGACGTTAGTGCGCGCTTGGTGTCTTTGGACTGCAATCTATCTATCTAATCAGCCCGTATCCATCCACTGCTGAGTATAGGCCTCCTCTCGTTCACACCAGTCTTTCCGGTCCTGTGCTAATCTAATCCATTGGACCCCAGCGTACCTCACAATGTCATCTGACCATCGGGCGAGTGGTCTGCTTCGAGGTCTTAGCCCTTCTCTTGGATATTATTCGGTGACTGCCTGGGTCCACCTATTTTCATCCCTTCTTGCCAAATGTCCTGCCACTTGGATTGTAAAGCCCACATAATTATATTATCACTCTGCCAACTGTCGTCAATTCATTGTAACGGATGGAAAAGGAATTAATGATGATTTTTTTTCTTCCAGGTTACTAACTGCATCCTTTAGATTAAGATACAGTTACATTTGCGAGCCTTGTCGACAGAAATACGACCCGGATGAACTTCAAGTAAGTAAATTTTTTAAATGAGAAAAGCAGCAAGTTTCACAAAAACATAGAAAACCATCTAGTATCTCTAATAAATATTTTTATAAGCCTAAGGCTGGAATAAAACTCACGAATCTTAGAATCTTTTACAGTGACTAGACTTGCAGAAGCACAAAACAAAAACCAAAAACAAAACATGGAACAAAGAACTATTTAAACTAAGAAAATCACTAAATTGAATGAACCCATACCTCGCTTCCTTCAGTAACTACTCACCTGCAATGTTCATTCCCCTTGCCGCGTACCTAAATAGCTACGTAAGATCGTCTTGACCGAACTTAAACACTATTTGAACTCAGTCTGAGAGTATTACTAATATAAACGTGTGCCAATTCAAGTTTTAATGCCAGATTTTAAGCCTTTGTAAAACAACGCTCTCAAAGCGACTTAAACTAAATTGTTTGTGTTCCTACTAATTTATATTCTGTGGTAACATGAATTATAAAGAGAATTCCGTGAATTATGTTTACGAGTAAGTTTACGTAAGTTTTTAAGAAGCAAAGAGGGATAAAAATATTTCCGAGTTTATGTTTTTATTTATGTACTAGCTGTACCCGCGGCTTCGCACGCGTATTCTTTTCTTTAGGTTCAAAGTACCATAATGTACTTTTCCAGGACCAATATACCAACATTTGAACAAAATTTCTTCAGCCGTCAAAAATTCTTTATCAATTGCTCGGCTTCTAATTTACCAGATTGAGATACCAATTACACCAGATTTAAATCAAACCCTAAGTTATCTAACAATGAAAACCGCATTGCAATCGGTCCAGTAGTTTTTACCTGATGCGTGAACAAACAAACATACAGACAAACAGAAAGAAAGACGATTAACAAAAAAATATTGTTTAATACCTTTTTTAAGCACCCAAGAGCATTTTTTTCATTTGAATTCACTTAGTAGTTGGGTGCGATGCGCGGTCAAGATACGGACAAACAGACAGACAAAATCAAAAAGTAAAACAGTTTGGCTTCAGTATCGAATATAGAGAACCATCCAAAAAATATTTTTTATTACATAAATACTAACATAACTTTGGACCCATATCCCGCAGAAACCCTTTACTTTTTCGGGTCCACAATTTTAACCCATCATATAACTTAAGACAAAACCCAACCAAGTTGCATCAAAACCCGTCCATTACTTTCAGCGTGGTACGTGTTCTTTTAAATAAATTTCAACCCCTAAATAATAACCCATAAATTTTTCGATACTTGATGCTTACTTTTTTTCGAACTCAAATCATACCAAGTTTCTTTTGAATTCATCCAGTAGTTCCGGTGGTGTGATGCGCGGCTAAGATACAGACTGACAGACATACAAACAAAAATGAAAACACATACAGGCTTCATAATCGAAAACAGACTAACTTCTAAAAAAAACACTATATCATTAATGTACAGAATTTGTACCCATATCCCACAAGAACCCTTTATTTTTTCGGGACAAAATGTATCCATAATTTTCACCTATCTTATAAACTATGTCTGTGACAAGTTGTCCAATAGTTTCAGCGTGCTAAGTGTTCTTTTAAATATTTTTTCACCCCTATCCTGCAGGAACACTTATTTTTTTCGGGATGAACAGTATCCACTAAGTATGAACTCAAATCATACCAAATTTCATTTGAATTCATTGAGTATTTTCGGCGTGATGCACTTTCAAGATACAGACAGATAGACGGACGGACAGACAGACAGAAAGACAAAAAAAAAAAAAACAGTTTTGGCTTTAGTATTAATATAGAACGGCCCCCAAAAAATATTACAATATATCTTTAATTTACAGAATTTAGGACATTATCCCGCAGGAGCTCTTTATTTTTTCGGGATAAAAAGTATACTCAATTTTAACCCATTATATAAACTATGACTGTGCCAAGTTGCATCAAAATCCGTCCAGTAGTTTCCGATTGGTAAGTGTTTTTTGAAATAACTTTCAACCCCAATCATGCGTGAACCCTTTCATTTTTCGGGATGAAAAGTAGCCTATGTCCTACCTCGTAGTATGAACTCAAATCATACCAAGTTTCATTTAAATTCATTCAGTAGTTTCGGCGTGATGCCTAGCCAAGATACAGACAGACAGACAAAAATGAAAAAAAAAAACAGTTTTGGCTTCAGTATCGAATCTAGAGTAAGATCCAAAAAAATAATTCAAAATATATTCAATGTACAGAATTGGACCCGTTACAGTTTTATTATAAGTATAGATTTTACTTACAGACTTATTACGTGTTCACACACGCACAGATTACTCCTGAGGCTTATGTTTTCATTGACACTTTAGGAATCACGTACCTAGTTATCGTTTTTTGTTGTTGAATATGTTATCAAAGTCTGAAATAAAAGTTAGTTTTATTTCACTAAGAAGAAATCTCTCGAGCACTTCTTTGAAGTAAAGTATGTTTTCTAAAAATAACATTATCAGCTCAGCTCAGATTAGAAGAAAATATCTAATCAGATGTTATCAGTATTAAAATCTAAATAATTTCATACTGATGACATACTGATAAGATAGCATAGATTAGACGTTTTCACGAGGACAGAGTAAAAGTAGACTTTAAACCAGATAAACTAAGTAATGGGTCCAACTAAAATAATCTTGGTCGTTTGTATGGACCAAACGAAGCAAATTGAATGTCATTTAAATTATTTTTTATTTGTAGGTGACTTTGTAACAAAGCTTAATTAGCAATAAAATATTTCAAAAAATGCTGCCCCACTATGACAAATAAAGTTTTTTATTTTTTTGATAAGGTTTACTTTACATGTAAAATAATATCATTTAGTTAATAAAAAACACTATGACATTTAATGTACAAATTACTAATAAAACATCTTTGTTTCATAAGCTTTTCAAAAAGGTGTATAAGTCAATACTTTTACTAAAACAGCAGAAACAATTTCAATTTTAACTACCTCAGGATGCTTTGCATAGCACCCCTACACGTTCTGCTGGGAAAACGTTGATTTATAAATAACCCTGTACAATAATAGGGGGTATTTACATAATTACCACGTTTGGTAGACGGTTTGTTAATCGCAGTAGTTAGAAGTAGATATTGACATAATTACCACGCTTGGTAGACGGCTTGTTAATCGGAGTAGTTAGAAGTAGATATTGACATAATTACCACGCTTGGTAGACGGCTTAATCGCAGTAGTTAGAAGTAGATATTGACATAATTACCACGCTTGGTAGACGGCTTGTTAATCGCAGTAGTTAGAAGTAGATATTGACATAATTACCACGCTTGGTAGACGGCTTGTTAATCGCAGTAGTTAGAAGTAGATATTGACATAATTACCACGCTTGGTAGACGGCTTGTTAATCGCAGTAGTTAGAAGTAGATATTGACATAATTACCACGCTTGGTAGATGGCTTGTTAATCGCAGTAGTTAGAAGTAGATACCTACACAGGAAAATGCTGTTGGACAGACCCGTGCTGGTTGTCACAGCACCCGTGGTGGATGAGAAGGGGTGGGCTTATTGTGATCTTCTTTTAAGAAGAACAATCGGCCTTAGAAAAGAACTGCACATATCAATCGCTACGTCTTTTAAATTTAAAAAAAAACGTCATTCTAAAAAGTACAATTAATTTTCAGATAGCAGACGCAGTGTGGTGGTACTACTTCTCGAAGCTCCTAGAGTTTTGCGACACGTTCTTCTTCATCCTAAGGAAGAAGGAAGAGCAGCTGACCTTCCTCCACGTGTACCATCACTCGACGATGTTCAGCTTTTGGTGGATTGGGATTAAGTGGGTGCCCAGTGGGTCGAGTAAGTGATCAATAGACAAAATTATAGTTATGGTACTGAAAACAGACGTTTAACGCTACTATGATGAGAGTAACTGCAAAAAACATTAGAACTACTTTGATTTCGTTTGGATTGCAATGCCACCGCTTTTGCATAAATCCACACCAATTATAAAAGTGAAACCTTGTCGGTTTGTTTGTTTGTTTGTTTGGGGAGTTTTAACTCAATAACGGCTGGACTGATTTTGATAAAAATTAGTAAATAGATACTGTACTGTACTGAAACGTCGTCTGTCTGTTTGTTTGTTTGGGGAGCTTTCAGGCGATAACGACTGGACGGATTTTGATGAAACTTGGAATGGACATAGCTTATACCCTGGAATAAAACATGGAATACTTTTTATTCCGTAAAATTGTAAGTTTCTACAGGAAAACTGGAAAAAATTGATTACTCGCTGTAAGAAGCGGTTGGTTGGTTGTTGGTTGGTTGGGAAACGAAATAATATCAAAGTTAAAAAGTATTGAGAGCGTTGGTGCTATACATTTGTATTGGTTTTTAATATACTAGATGAACATATAAGATGCTTATTTTTGCGATAAACTGTAGTCCGCGCGGACGTTGCCGCAGGCGAAAGCTAGCACCGACTAAGTTTACCTCTAATCTTTCCGATATCTTGTTCAAGCCCAAAACACTAAAACATTTTCCATGTTGAGGTATTTTTTGGGAAAAAAATATAAAATGCTCCATTACATAAAAAAAAGTAAAAAGGATCGTCTTTTCACTAACAATAAGAAAATATAACATCATTTTGATCTTTTCCTAATAATTCACTGAACTTTTGAGTATCAGTAGTTCATATTTTGTTATTGAACTAACGAAACTAACAAGGCTCTGTAGTTCAATCAATGAGAATAGTCGAAATAAAATAGGTAATGCTGATACCAATAATACTGTTCAAGAGATAAGTAAAATAAATATACTTTCTTGGAAAAAGAAGGAATCGGATTATGTATCAGAAACACAACTATTAACAAAATCTCTCAATTTATAACCAAATAATTGTAAGCGGTGGAAGTGGTAGAACTTAAAGTTAAAAGTTTTAGGCTCAAAGGCTTTTATACTAAAAAAAAGTCTTTGAAAATACAATTAAATATTTTAGAAAATTGGTATTACAAAAATTCAAATGCTTTTTTATTTAATGGAAAATATAACAATTTTTATTTGGCAGGAGAGTTATTCAGCACTTTATTTAAGATCTTAGGTATTTTAATTGCTTTTTCGAAGCTCTTACTAATTTTTTTATTGGTTTTAAATTTAGTTCAGGTATTTTTCGCAATCATTTGTTTGGAATAGTTTTATTTTACACTCGAAAGTAGTACTTGATAGTTCGAAGTATATTACTGACCATGGGTACTAGTTTGGTAACGTAATACAGTTAGATTTAAATATTAATGCAAGAAAATTTCTCTGAGCTCGAATTAAAATTAATTTGTAACTAAAAAGAAACTGACTGCTATTAGCATTAAGTCCTTCACATAATATGAAGTAGAATGTTTAAGAGATTACGTTTATCGTTTTAATTAAACACATTAAAATGAGACGTACTTTAGTATTTGTTAGCTTACACGTAGGCTGAATACATATTAGTTTTATGCTATTTATATTCTAACAGATAAAATAGAATTAAGTTGACCTAGGTTCCGTATTTTATAACAAACTAGATTTCCCGCCCGCGACTTCGTACGCGCGGACTACAGTTTATCGAGAAAAAAGCATCATATTTTCTTCTTGGATATTAAAAACCAATGCAAAAGTAGGTACTTATAGTACCAACGTTCTTGAAGTTTTTTGACTGACTTGTTATTTCGTTTCCATGGCAACCATTCCTTACAGTGAGTAATCAACATTTTCCAGTTTTCCCGTGAAAACTTTCAATTTTCCGGGATAGTATGTATCCCATGTTTTATTCCAGGGTATAAATCGCTTACAATACAAGATGACAGACTGAAATATAACCTATAGAATTAGAACCTATACTATATTTAAAAAAAAGTATAGTTAGTGTGAAAACAGTATAAAATGACGTCAGACAAGAAAACGCAATAATATTAAACAACTATAGCATATTAAATTTAAATAAAACGGCTAAAAACTCACGAAAAAGAAGAAGAAAATCGGAAATACTGCGACCAGTTTCAGACTATTTTGAAGTCCTTCATCTGGGAGTGTTATGCCGACGCAACTTACGACACGTACGCGTGGCGCGGGCGGCCCAGTGAGCGGCGATTGCGGCGCTCCACTATGTTCGGCCTGCACAGTCACTTCGTTGTCTGTCGAGGAGTTATCACTGTCACTCACTTCCGTTAACTTTGATTGTTGGCACACTGCGCTCGTTGTGTTCGATTTTCTTCTTCTTTTTCGTGAGTTTTTTTATTTATATTTAATATGAATATCACTCGCGTTAGTTTATT
This sequence comes from Alsophila aescularia, assembly GCA_946251855.1. Lineage (NCBI taxonomy): Eukaryota > Metazoa > Arthropoda > Insecta > Lepidoptera > Geometridae > Alsophila > Alsophila aescularia. The sequence goes on along the minus strand of OX276378.1, from coordinate 4,735,131 downwards.
TTATTATTTATTTTAGCGTTAACTATAGCATATTTTATTATTTTTATGGTAGTAGAAAAAAAAAGGCAGCAAAATGTAGAATAAAAAGTAATCATTTTTTATCTACATTTTAGCAATATTTTTTTAAGAATTCTTCGTCTTCTAGTTGTGAGCGACCCTGAAAGTTTCAGCCGGATAGCCAATCGGGAAGTGCTCAAAATTTGAGTTGCAATATTCCACGCAGAACAACAGACAAACAAGAAAGTGACTTAATAACAACGTGGTAAAATCAGATCAATTCTAGGATATCTATAGGTACTAGACATAAATAAACATGTACATAAATACAAATACATCCATGACTCTGAACCAATCACCTTGAGTCGTCAAAATAAAATATGGTCAATAAGCTGTCAAATTTTCGCTCTATCAGAGTGTAAAAAAACTATAGCAAACTGAAAATATATATGTCATGGTTTCCTAGCAACATTAACATTTTTATTTATTTGTCGTATGAGGTATGCAAAAACTCTCAATTTATACGCTCCGGCAGATTATACAGAAGACCGAAGAGTATAATCGGCCACTATGTCTAGCGTTTGTGGACTACGAGAAAGCCTTTGATTCAGTCGAGACCTGGGCAGTGCTACAGTCATTACAGCGGTGCCAGATTGATTACCGGTACATCGAAGTGTTGAAGTGTTTGTACAGCAAAGCCACCATGACAGTTCGTCTTCAGGATCAGAGCACGAATTCTATCCAGCTGCAAAAAGGGGTGAGACAGGGAGACGTTATTTCTCCGAAAATGTTCACCTCTGCACTGGAATATATATTAAGTAAGCTTCTGAACTGGAACGGATTTGGTGTTAACATCAATGGCGAATACATCACTCACCTTCGATTTGCTGATGATATAGTCATAATGTGATGTGACATTGGCTGAAACCCTGGAAGACTTAAGCACAATGCTCAGTGACCTCAATATTGTTTCCCAACAGGTGGGTCTTAAAATGAACATGGGCAAGACGAACATCATGTCAAATGCCCATGTCGTACCCATGCCTGTTTATGTTGGGAATGATATTATCGAAGCTGTTGATCACTATGTCTACTTGGGTCAGACGATCCAACTGGGTAGATCCAACTTCGACAAAGAGGTCAACCGACGAATCCAACTCGGATGGGCAGCGTTCGGGAAATTACGCCATATCTTCTCGTCGCAGATACCGCAGAGCCTCAAGACGAAAGTTTATAATCAGTGCGTATTGCCAGTGATGACATACGGCACTGAGATGTGGTCGCTAACTATTGGTCTCATACAAAAGCTCAGACTTGCGCAGCGTGCAATGGAGAGAGCTATGCTCAGTGTTCCACTACGTGATAGAATCAGAAATGAGGAAATCCGTAGAAGAACGAAGGTTACCGACATAGCTCTCAGAGTTTGCAAGTTGAAGTGGCAATGGGCAGGCCATATAGTTCGCAAAACCGACAACCGCTTAATAATATCCGGAGAATAAAGGTTCTCGAACGGCGACCACGAACAATTAAGCGGTGTGGGGAGACCCCCTACACGATGGACCGACGACATTGTAGCCATCGCAGAAAGTCGGTGGATGGAGGTGGCACAAGATCGCTCGTCATGGCGCTCTTTGGGGGAGGCCTATTTTCAGCAGTGGACTTCTAAAGGCTGACATGATGATGATGATGATGAGGTATGCTGCTTTTTGGTGTCAGAGTTTGTCAGGCCGCCCGAGGGCCTCTGACATGGCTTAACGACTGATATTAATCAGCTTAACGTGATCTCCGAAGCACGGAGCAATGGAAAGCCGCACGTAAATAAGAAAAGTCATTGGTGCGGTGCCTAGGATTTAACCCGGTATCGTTGGTTTCTAAGTTGCAATATTGAACTATAGAGTCGTACGCCAAACAAACGAGTGCAGCATAGCAAATGACGGCTGCGTATGTGTGCGTGTAATTTGTTGAGATTTTCAGCATAATGTGGTGTAAGTGTGTGCATATGGCATATCTTGAGTGCTTCACTTTCTTTTTGGTGGTGTGGAATCCGTATTTTTTCAAACATTAAGGGTCACTCGTGATAGACCCGCATGAGAGCGTAACAAGAAGCGGAAAATAACGCATTTTTGTTCAAATAATTATTATTTGAAAGCCTGCAGTCTGCTCCCGTATATTTTGCATCGAAATTGGTTTACTATTTTTTATGAAAATACTTTGTTTTTTTTTTCTTCACAGTTAAAGAGTTCAGCGCCCTAAAAAGTACTTGGCATCTAACTTGATAAAATTCTTTCACACTCTTTGATCATTCAATGTGTGCCTTCACCTCACGCAAGCACTTGCAATCTTGGAATGTAATAAAAATAAATGTACGAACGTCGAACATATTCGCTTCAGTCCTTGCAAAACAGTTTCAATCAAGTTGTCATAACTTTAATAGTAAAATTTAAAAAAGGGCCTCAAGTTCAATGACTTAGAGAATGTTTTCTCTCTTTGCATACTGATAATATAATATTTAGACTTTCCACTTCAAAGTAAGTAAGCAATTCAAATTCAAATATTCACCTATTCACAAGTGCCCAAATCGGGCCTTCATGAAAGTTGAATTACTCTACCAAAGTTGTGGGAAGAGGTAAGCCGAAGTTAAAATGCGATTTAGAATCCAACGATACTGAGTTTAGTCCTACGCTCCGCACCAATGACTTTTCTGAGTTCTGTGCGGTTTTCCATCGCTCCGTGCTTCGGAGGACACGTTAATAAATCGGTTCCAGCTGTGATTGATTAACCCGTAACCCGGAATTAGAAAATATAATGTACTTGATTAATGTATAAATATAATGTATAACTGTAAATACGCTTTCCCGACCGTGACTTCGTCCGCGCGGACTACTGTTTATCGCGAAAAAAGCATTATATATTCTAGGATACCAAAAAAACAATGCATAAGTAGGTAAAGCACCAACGCAAGAGCATTGGCTCTTGATGTTTTTTGACATACTTGTTATTTCGTTTCCATGGCAACCGTTTCTTACAACGAGTAATCAATATTTTTCCAGTTTTGCTGTGGAAACTTACAATTCGCCAGAATAAACAGTACCCTTTGTTTTATTCCAGGGCATAAGCAATCTCCATTCCAAATTTCATCAAAATCCGTATAGCCGTTATCGCGTGAAGGATCCCCAAACAAACAAACAACCGAACCAACAGACAACGTTTCACTTTTATATATTGGTATGGATCATCATCAGTAGGACTTACGAAAGTTCAGGGCAAGGTACTTAGTGAGACCAGTTTTTTATATTTAAAAACAAGAAAAGTAAATTGGATATGTACCTAGTTATGGCATCTATTTTGTTTAAACAAAATCCTGAATTTCATAAACATTATAATATAAAACCCTTGTCGCCTGGTTATAATAACAGTAATCGGGACCCTCGTGCAGCCTGACAAACTCTGACAAAGTCTTAGTATTGTTAGAACGATAATAATGCAATTTCGATTACCAATTTCCCTCTTATTTTCAGCATTCCTGCCAGCCATGGTGAACAGCGCCATCCACGTCCTGATGTACACCTACTACGGCCTGTCAGTCTTCGGGCCTTCAGTCAGCCAGTACTTGTGGTGGAAGAAGTACCTCACTATTTTACAATTGGTAAGGACTAAAAAGTACTACAAATGTTAAAGCCAAGCAGAACAAATTAAAAAAAAAGTCTTCTCAGACAAAAAGAGTTTCTCTGAAGGATTAGATCCGAAACAAAGTAATCCTACAGAGAACCAAAGTTACTGACATAGCTTACACGATTAGCCAGCTAAAGTGGCAGTGGGCTGGTCATATTTGTCGAAGAACGGACAATCGCTCGCATCAAAATCGGTATATTCGTTTGGAAGATACGATGCCACAGACATACATACAGATATGCATAACTTTACATATAACAGCCCTCTTTTTGCGTTGGGGGTTAAAAAGCATGTCACTATTAGTGCGGGTCACCAAAAGCGCGTAACTTTACACAATGCAGGCTGGCTTCAACGAGTACTGACGGCGAGTCAGTGCTTATTTATTTTATGTGTTCGTGGTTCATTCTAAGTTCGACACTGTGGCGCAGTCGGTAGTCCCCTTGATTGCTGATCTTAGTATCCCAGGTTCAAATCTTGGCCGGGTTTTTTTGTGTGAGCATAGAATTTTGTTCTTGGATGTTTGTGGTGTGGATAGATATGTGTCCATACTAAACACAGGGAGTTCCAGTGGTAATCATAAATAACATATTAATTTATTCAGATAGTTCCTTGTTTTACAACTCGGCCCAACTTTACCTGCGCTGATCCTATTATGATTTTGGTGTGCGCGGGCCTTACTCTATGATCCCGCCAAATATAAAATAAACTAGCTTTAGCCCGTGACTTCGTCCGCGCGAACTAAAGTTTATTGCGAAGTAAAGCATCCTATGTTCTTCTAAGATATTAAAAACCAATGCAAAAGTATAGCACCAACGCTCTTGATGCCTTTTGACCGACTTATTATTATTTTGTTACCATGGCAACCGTTCCTTACAGCGACTAATTGTCATTTTCCAGTTTTCCTGTGGAAACTTAACATTTTGCAGGTAAAATGTGTCCTATATTGGTCTCTATATTGTACAGTACCTATTTACAAAGTTTCATTAAAATAGGATAATATATTGGTGTGAATTGAACATGAAAATCAAATTAACTCCAGTACACGCTATAACTTACCATTTGTATTACATAATTCTAATTCAATTATGTCTCAGGCTTTCGAAGTTATTAAACTAGGCTTCGGTAAAAGCTATCTACCTTAATGATTGTTTAATAAACCAAAAACAGCAACTGTATTTTGAACCTTGTTGCTATAGTTTTAAGACATTACTGCGGTTTACATTGGTTTATATATCATGGAATTCTTGCACGAACTGTAAACGCAAAGATTTGCGTGAGAGATCCAATAACACTAAACAATTTACGTGTAAGAAGGCATTTAGCATACTTTCATTGTTTTGTCTAAGTCGTGTTTCATAACAGTTCCAAGATCTGGGTTACATTCTTCTTTCGTTCTTGTTTTTTATTTATGTGGCTTCACGTGGCGTTACATAACACATGGAAATTCATTGAGTCAAATAATACGATTAATTTCTTCAACACTCATTTTCTGGCAGGCTATAAGTTTTTTCGAACTTCAAATACATTTATTTAAGAACTAGCTACATCCCGCGGTTTTGCCCGCGTTTACAATTTTCCGGGAATAAAGGTATCCTATGTTGGTATCTATGGTATATTCATGACAGTCTAGCCGTTATTGCGTGAAAGCGCCCCAAACAAACAATCAAACAACGTTTCACTTTATATCTTGTTGGGGACGGGGATTAATAGTAAGTGGCATTCTGTAATCGCAATCAGTTTAGGCATTTTTATGTGAAAGCGAGTACAACCAACCAGCCAAAATTTACCCAATTATCCGTGTGAGCTTTCAATTTTCTGAGATATATCTATTTTATGTTGATATTGTATTGTGACACACTTAGACACAGACACAGACTTCGCTTGTGACGTCAAACGTCCCGTAATTAATTCAATTTTATTTGCCTTCGAGTTTCTTGCCGATTCTTCTCGGAGGTGTATTCCGAATCGGTGGTCAGTTATTCAAATAATTCAAAGGGCTCCAGCCATTTTATCAGGGCCCCTTCGATCACTACTAAAACTAGCGATCCGGGGGTGTTTAGTCAGACCCCTGTAAACAATGGCAACTGTCCAAGCCGAGGTTCGTACCCTCTGGGTGCCCTTGAGCAAGTCGCCATTTGGCGAGCGCCTTCTACGTCACGCATTGCGGCGGAGCGCTTTCGCGCACGCCCCACCACTGTGACGCTGTATAGGTCAGCTATAGACCAACAGTATCTATTTTATTTTATTTATTTCTGTCTCTGTCTTCAGCCAACCTGTGCCTGGTCTTTCACATAAATTTAGTGATTTCATAGACCCATTGTTTCACTTGTATTCCACGGCTACGCTTTCCCACACGTGGCCACCAATCTGTGAGTGATCTGTGATCACCTACCATCACCATATGATTTCGCCACTGACTTTATTTATATATGGAATCCAATGTCTTCCATTCCATTGTATCTTCTTCGGGTCTCCGTATTTCGAACTCTGTCGCTCAGCTTTATGCCTAACATATTACGCTCCATGTTCTGTTATGCGACTCGGATCTTACACAGTTTTCTTGGTGAGGTCCATTTTTGGCAACTTAATTCATTAAGGGGGTAAGAGACGTTGGCTGTATAGACGGGTTTTCAAAAATATTGCGGTATCTTTTGGTCTCTGAGCATGTCGTCGAGTACCTACATTCAAAACTTCATCATAGCTTTTTTTGTGTGAAATCTTTTTTCTTTTTTGCACAGTCGTGTAAAATAGTAAGTAAAAATACAAAAAAAAGAGTGTACGAACTACATGCGAGTGTACCAAAAGGGCCAGTGCTACACACCTAACGCTGCTTTTCAGGGTCTGTCTAAAAAGCAGCGGGTTGTATTAAATACTAATGCCATGGAAAAGCCCCAACCCTTTATGTAAGACGGGACTCGTGGGATAAAGGCTTGTTTCTTCGGGTCAATGTATCAATCCTTTAAAGAATGATACATGATAAAAGTTAATCAAAATAGTTAATCATGATTGATGAATTATGGTCCAAGCAATTTAGTATTGTGATTTGATAACGAAAGTCATCGAGATTTAGCTTAAATAATTAGTAGGCTTAAGTAGCAATGGGTTGGTTACATATGTCGAAGAACTGATAACCTATGGTGTAAGTAGGCGGAAACCACGTCTAGGAAAACGTAGTGTAAGAGGATCCGGCTAGATGGAGCGTGGACCTGCGCAAAGTAGCTGGCAGCAATTACATGGGAAGAGCCGAAGATCAGGCTTAGTGGCCCGCATTAAGAAGTATATGCCCAGCAGTGGAAGATGATGGAAGATGACTTAATATTGGTCAGGTGAATATTGATACCGTACTGTATCGTGGTGATGGAGCAGGTATTCCCCAACAAAACTATCGAGCAAATAAACACTATCAGTGTTTATTTGCTCGATAGTTACAACAGAAAACTAAACCTACTCAACAATGTATTCAATGGGGCCGATGGGAATTAAAACTCCCACCAGCCCCATTAGCGTGAACAATGGGTCAGATAGGAATTATAATTCCGATCGGCCCCATTGATGGGGACGTTAATGGGTCAGTTGGGAATATATAATTTTATCTTATTTTTTTGTAGCTACAATAAGTAACTTTACACTTAACTTTTTTTAAATAAGATCTAAACAATGAAAGTGTTTTAAATCACCAACACTGCATTCAGCACTTCTCAAAAATAATTGAGTACGAAAATAGTTCAGAGTAAATCGAGATTAGTTTTACCTGAAACGAGCCTAACCGATCTTGATCCAACTTCTGAAAGCTATATACTTTATTCATTACACATTTTCGCGATTCGATTGCTGATTATTTGGCATCAAGTTCATTTTATTTCGATTTCTAACTCTATTGCCATAATAAAGTTAAAGTTTATGTATATAATAGGTAGAAAAATTGGAATGCGATTTATTTTTATACATATAGTTAGTTATGAGACAAGCAGGTGTATAGTATGATGTTAAGCACCACGCCTGCCCTTAGCAATAATATCAACCGGATATTAGATTGCCATTTTTAAGGGGCACTGCTTTATCTTATAAGTTGGTATCTTATAAGTACCTACCTAACAAGTTGGTATCTTATAAGTACCTACCTAACAAGTTGGTATCTTATAAGTACCTACCTGACATGTTGGTATCTTATAAGTACCTACCTAACAAGTTGGTATCTTATAAGTACCTACCTAACATGTTGGTATCTTATAAGTACCTACCTAACAAGTTGGTATCTTATAAGTACCTACCTAACATGTTGGTATCTTATAAGTACCTACCTAACAAGTTGGTATCTTATAAGTACCTACCTAACATGTTGGTATCTTATAAGTACCTACCTAACAAGTTGGTATCTTATAAGTACCTACCTAACAAGGTAAATTTGCTAGAAACAATACGGCACATCAGATAGTTTTTTTTAGTACATAAGTACCTACCTATACATAACAAGACATTAAGTTCAAAAACTAAACCAGACTACGATCAGGTAAAAACTAGCCTATGACACTCTTGCGATGAAGACAAATCGATGAAAACCTCGCTTGTCAAAATCGGACCGATAAGGGCGACGCTATGGTGGAACATCCACATACCCACATACAACATAATATGTACATATACTTAAATTGCAGTACATAGACTGTTAAACTCATTACCCTTCCCTTGCTTCGCCTTAGTATGGTAAATATGGTAAAAAGAATACTTCGTATTTTAATCCAATGAGTAGAGCAGAGAAATCGTAAAAAAAAAGTGGATGTTTTCTGGTTGAATTAAATTTGGTATTTTATAGGTACCTACCGACTTGCCTTGCTTTTACCCCAGGAAAATATCCACGCGAGCAAAGCCACGAGCACAGTTTGTTGAATTTAATTTAATTTATGAACAATGAAAGCCTACGCTTGACCAAAATTTCGCCTAATTTATCGATAGGTATGATATTATACTTCCCTAAAAGGACGAAAGAATGAAGTCATTTCTTGTCCTTTTTTCATGATTTCTTACAATTTATTACAGATCCAGTTCACCTGCGCCCTCATCCTCGGCATGAACGGCATCAGAACCGGCTGCGAGTTCCCACTATGGATGCACTACGTGCTGATCATCTACATGGTCTCCTTCATCTTTCTGTTTGGAAACTTCTACATGAAGGCTTATCTTGCTAAGGTAAAGTTCTATCCACAGAACACCTGCTTCTTTTCGTATAGCTATCATTCTGGACTTCCTTCTTCTACGACTATTTTGATGGTTTTTTTTGCACTTATTACACATTTTCTTACTCTAATAAAATTAAAATTAAAAAAACAGTGTGCGATTTAGTTCAGTCCATTGCCTTTAATAATTATTCTCGTGAACGAATTTGAAGACACTTACAGGTCGCATCATGAACGTTGGCGGTTAGGCTGTGCATTAGGCGATTTATCGGTCTATTTGGTGGCTAATTCTATCTATTTGGTGGCTATTTGGTGGCTATTTGGTGGTCCATTTGGTAGCAAAAGGCTAATTAATAATTATTTAAAACAATAGGCCTAGTATTTTTGTGCGCAAGTGTACCCATGCGCAAACACACTCTCCACTTTGTTCCAGCGCTATTTTTACATGACGCGACCTTACTGATTAACTGTCGTGTACATTTGAAGACATTTTCTCACTGAACTGTATTTAAATGTATTCGTACACGAGGCGTTTGTAAGGTCCGTGACTGAACTGAATCACTGAACTGTATTTAAATGTATTCGTACACGAGGCGTTTGTAAGGCCCGTGACTGAACTGAATCACTGAAATATATTTAAATGTATTCGTACACGAGGCGTTTGTAAGGCCCGTGACTGAACTGACTCACTGAACTGTATATAAATGTATTCGTTCACGAGACGTTTGTAAGGCCCGTGACTGAACTAACTAGCAAACTTGCCTCGTTTCCGGCGGGCATAAAGTGAGTTTACAAAAGTTGTTGTTATTGACCATACACCTATAATAGTTACTAGTGGCTCGCCCCGGCTTCGCACGGGTAGCGCTCACACAGCGGCATTTTTCTTGCTTTTAGCTTTTAATAACCATCGTAACTTCAAAAATAATTCGCATGAAAGTAATTCAAAATATTTGGCACCAATGCTCATGATGCATTTGGACGGACTTGTTATTATGGTATTTCCACGGCAACATTCCGTTCCTTAAAGCGAGTAATCGACATTAATTTCGGCAAATTTTTGATTCCTTGGGCTTTCTGCAATTTCCGTAGAAATCTCTATTTTTTTGAAATATAAGTTACAGCCCATGTTACTCGCTGATAATGTAGCTTACGTGAAAGTTTTTTTCCATTATAAACAATCAAACCAACAGAGAAAAAAAAATGTTTCCTCATTATAATATTGTTATATATTATAACTAGCTGTCCCCGCGGGCTAAGGATCCTATGGGTTATTCCCACTGAGCTGCACTAGAGTACGTGAATATAATGCAGGTCAGTGGTTATTCCAGAACCATAAATACCAAATTTCATCAAACTTCGTCCAGATGTAAAATGTTTTTTTATTTATACGGCTTACTTTGTTTGTATCTTGTATACCCCCCCCCCCCCCCCCTCCTGTTGTCCGATTGATCTGAAGTTTGGTACACCTTTGACTTTTACCCGCGGCTTCGCTTGCCGTTGGTTTATTTTTCTTGAAGTTTTCTTTTATGTACCTAATGTTTTGAACTCACTGTCGCTAGAACGTTAACGTGTTCCTTACGCACTTCTAACGAATCAAAAGATTCAGCCCATTGTAGGCTTAACAATAGGGCTCATTTGGACTTTTTGAAAACAAAATACCGTTGACAAACACTAACCAAATCCGAATAATATCATAACACTGTGGATATATTATGCTCCAATTACAAATGATTTTAATATTACGTTTGTATGGAAAATTCATTCTCCGCGGAACTCTTAAACAAAATACTACTAACTTCTTTGCAAATCCTATGTCACAAACTCAAGAATACTCCTATCTCGAAAGACACTTCACCATATCGATTTCACGTTTCGGTCAATCTAAAATCACCTGTAACAACGTAATTATAAAAATTACGACGGCTTACATCACTTCTTACACAACAGTGAAAGTGACGGCCCGCAAGTTCCGTTATGTCAGTACTTTCATAATTATATGAAGGTTACACAACGTAAAGTATTTACGCTGTCAGCAGAGTTGTAAAACTTTGTAGGCCGAGCGGTGACCTACCATTTTTGAGAGCTGTTATTGGATTAGATGGAACAACAGAGAACAAAAAATGTTGTGGTTGTTTACTTGCATAGATCTAATTAAAAATGGGAAGATTTGGTACCAGGTCTTTGGGCGTGGACCGCAAAAATTAGGTGCAACGCGCACAATGGTCCTTCTTTGGCTTTAGTCAAAAACGAAGTGGACAACAGTCACATTCGCGCTACAGTCTGTATCTGTGACAGGTATGTGTATCAATCTTTGTTGTTGATGCCATGGCCAAGACACAAGACAGTGCTGAGAATGTAGCTTTTGAATGTTTGGGTGTTTGCCTGTAGTTGTAGGTATTTGGTTCAGTTTTTGTTAAATATATAATCTTATATTCCCCCCTTTAACTCGATCTATGTTTACTTCATATTGATAACTAGGGTAGACGAAAGTCACCGGCACAGCTCAAAGAATTAGCAAACTGAAGTGGCAATAGGCCTGTCACATTAGTTGAACAACTGACAACCGGTGGGGTAAACGAGTTCTTGAGTGGAGACTAGGCAAACGTAGTGTAGGATGCCCTCCGGCCAGATGGAGTGAAGATTTACGCAAAGTAGCTGGCAGCAATTACATCCACTGAGCCCAATCTTCGGCTTAAAACAAGCTTCCCAGTTTCGGCGGTCGGTCTCGTCCCAGGGTGACGAGACCGACCGCGTCGAGAAGCAAACGACGCATATGGCGCCTCGTCACTCAATTGTATAAAAATTACATGTTTTATATTTATTTTCTATTTACAGGGAAGCAAATGCATGGAGGTGAGATACGGCCAATGCCTTGACGATGAAGAAACAATCGCAGCACGGAAGTTAAAGAGTAATTAGAGCGTATATAAATTAAAACATTAATTTATTGTAACACTAGTTAGGTAGGTGATGTATATTGCTCTCTAAGCTGTTTATACTTTTTGTACAATAAAATAGTTTTTAAGTAGCGTGTGAATTCATTTTTGAACCTATTCTTAAGAGCCATAACAAAAAATGGGATACGCCCTCTTTTACAATTTTCACTAGAGAGGACAATAAAATGCTAACCAAAATTTAGTTCTCTTTCCCAATTCCCTGAAGAGAACAAAATTGTTATTAGAAGAGATTAATTTAGAACTTTGGAAGGCATGGAAGCCGGTTCACGAGCTTAGTGTAACGAAATTAATTAAATTATTAATTAATTATTAATTAGGTAATTTGAAATTCATATATTAACAAAATAAAGTTCCATACCATAACGGTAAATTATTTTGGCCATGACTCCCACTCCACAGCTCCCGCGTGCGGCAGTTTCCGATAACAAGGGCTTCCGTTCCTTCTCTCTCAATTTCGCATTTGTTTGCTTTTGAGATCGCTGGGTTGGCTCGATTGCGTTTATAAAGGCCATCCAGTTCACCCAGCCATATATCCTGCGATTTTGTTGCATCCACTCTGTGGTCGTTCTAGCTCACAGCTCGTCAGACATTTCTTCCCCAGCTCCACAACAAGCTGGCAGCTGTTTTACCAACGCATTTTGGGTCGCTGTATCATATTTCGATCGTGATCTGTAAGTCTAGACTGTAAGACTTATCCAAATGATAATAAATCTGGAAGCAAAACGATTCGCACGTAGGTGGATTAATCCACCATTAACGGTGGGTGTCACATCGCTCAAGTAAACCAGTATGACTTCAGCTAGATTTATTCTAGTTTGGATACTATTGACAATACACTTGTTATCTTATCTACAAAAAGTTTACTTCTACATTTGCTGACATTGCGCTCTAGCCATGTAAGCCACCTTCTGCGCTCGCTGTACTACTTCGGGGCAGCGCTTCCGCCGCACCAGTCGACAGTCTTGGAAGTACCCTTCGTTACGTGGAAATCCGTTACTGCCATCACTGAAGGTCACTAATCCTGTGGAAGAGAGAGTAAATAAAAGTGTATGCTACTTTAGAAAAAGTTACATTGAAAATGTTCCACCAACATTATGTAAGTATTATTTAAGTAAGTTCCTACACATACACGAAATCTACTTGCTCTTTCGAATGTTCTCTTTCCTCATGGATATTCTAGAAAAAACTCTTTAACTAAGAGTTATCTAAGAATTATTCTTGTTCTCTTTTGATTTAAATATTTGACAACCGGTTGGCCTAGTGGCCAGTGACCCTAACTACGAAATCAAACAGTCGTGGGTTCGAATCCCGCAAGGTGCAATCATTTGTGTGATGAGCAGAAATGTTTGTTTCCGAGTCATGGATGTAATATATGTATCTTTGTATGTTTGTCCGTTATGCACCCGTAGCACAGGGTATCCTAGTTTGGGGCTAGGTAATTGGTGTGAATTGTCCTGAATATATTATTAATGTATTATATTTTTATTCGTCCATTACTGGACTTAGGCCTCTCCTAGTGAACACCACTGAACCCGCATCTTCGGCTCTCCTCTTCTAGAATAAGTATAATGTATAGAACTAAAAGTTTATAATTCTATGTAAAAAATATATAATAATAAATAAATAACAATAACTATTAAAAATAATATCAATTTGACAGACTGCGAAGTTTTTGTGACCAATATATTAAAATTACAAAGTTACATTACTTTTTCAAAAATCGAGATTTCAGTATTTTACTGTACGCCGGAAATGACTTGTATGTACCTAATATGAATTAATTATTCTGTGCAGCTAATAAGTAGATATAAAATTGGCTCATTATCTAGTAGCAACCAATAAAATTGGTTTAGTTAGAGAGTGGATCAGATTCGGAAGGTACGACACAGCGACATTTTGTAAGCGCCTGATCAAAATGTAACAATGCAACAGCTTGGCAGTAAAAAGTTAGGCGCTGAAAGCGAAAACAGCCAAGCCAAGTGCCATGTATATAATTTACAATTTCCTCGGAGTTGAGTCAACATTAAAAAGTTTATATGTTATTTTAGTCGTGTTCCCAACTGGCAGCAAACAAAAGCAATTTTTGACTCAGTTTCATTGCTGATAACAAACACGTAGGTAGGTAGGTGCGCTCAAGTTGTAGCCGTAAGCAATTACAAGCTGAACGAATATCTCGTTCAATCAATAGACACGTGTGTATCCCTGAGGACTTATGACTAGAATTGGAATTACCTTCAAATAAACTCTCAAAGTAATTCCAAGATATGAGGAAATCTTTAAAAACTAACGGTGTGGGCGACATTACTTTATCGACAGGCAAGGTATCAAACTAGCGGCTTAAAATACAAATATTATGGCTTTAAAATACAAATATTATAGTTTTAAACAATTCAATTCATCAAAATAAACTGACTTATGTCCCATAATATTCCCGAAGATAATGTATTTGCTGATGATCAGAGTCTCAAAAACATTCATGGAAAAAAATGGTAGATATAGGCACAGCAGCAAATTCTTATATTTTTGTATTTAATATTATAAAAATACGAATTGATATGGATTTACTATGAATAATACATAAGTTCAAAAACTAAAACCCGACTACGGTCAGGTAAAAATAGCCCATGATACTCTAGCGATGAAGACGAATCGATTGATACCTCGCATGTCAACATCGGACCAAGTTTTTAGTTTGAACACATAATCCTTCCTTTGATTCGCCGTAGTCGTGTAAAAAAATAGCCTATGATACTCTATACCTAAAGCTACAGATTACCTAATAACCTGAAGACGAATCGAGTGACAACTCGCTTGTCTTGCTTGTTTTGTCTTGTTGTGCGACTTTATGGTGGAACGTCAACACACCCCCATTCATAGACAAACATAGACTGTTAAATTCATTACCCTTCCCTTGCTTCGTCGTAGTCAGGCAAAAATGGTAAATATTATACATTTGTATGGAACCATATTGTAGATCTACCCTTTTAAATAAATATAATCATTAAATAATTTAAAAAAAAAACGTTAATTTTACATAGAATCTTCCATATCGATTCAGAAGGCAGGAAAGTAAAAAAAATTAATACCTATTGAAATACGATTAAAATATAAGTACTTACTTAACCAACAAACCAAGTGCGTTATTTAACGCACCTATGCTAGATTTCAAGATTCAGCATTTTTTAAATCTCATCTCAGTTAGGGTCACATTCATATCACATCACATCACTAGCTGGAATATGTCCACTGAACATAGACCTTCCTCTTAGAACGTCAAAAAACGAGCGGTTGGCTGACCCTATTTTGTGGAGTTTTGCTTAAATCACCGGTGATAATACACAAAAATGATGCTACCCGTTTCCTGAATTCCTTTTGCTGGTTCTCACAGCATCTGTGGGTCATATAATAAAAATTGTAAATTAAAAAAAAAATGATGCAGTAGCCATGTAATGTCACGAGTTTATTATTGTGTTTCGCTCATCAAGCCCTTTCATTTGATACCCATATAGGGGTTACTATGGAAATTATAAATCGCCAATTTGCAACGTCTACCATAATGGATTAAAAATGACGGCATTTAAGTATTCCTGCATTGTCACAAGAAAGAAACGTATGTGCCAAATTTCATCCCGATAGCTTCAGTGGAAGTGGGTGAAATATTGAATGCAAAATTCCAGGACATACATACATACAAGTGAATTTAAATAAAAGCTTTTAATAAGCAGCAAATTTAGATTAAAGAAACTAATTAAAAAACCACGTTTTTTTAGAATGCATTCTCATAAAATTGTGAGCTACCATGAAGTTTCAGCCGGATAGATAATGGAAAAGTGCTCAAAATTTTGGGTTGCAAGATTCCACGCGGAACGACAGACAGACAAACAAGAAAGTGACTTAATAAAAACGTGGTACAATGAATCGTTACCCAATCCCCAGACTCTTCCCCCGCGGAATTCCCCTTCGTACTTCATCCCATCAGCGCGCCAGAAGACGCCGTGGCCGTGGAACCAGCCTTGCATGAACTCTCCTTCATATCTGAAAACATTAAGGATGTAGTGTAGAGCATCAGGCTAGATGGAGCAACGATCTGCGCAAGGTAGCTGGCAGTCAATGGAAAAAATGAGCCGAAGATAGGGCTCAGTGGTACGCATTGGTAGAGGCCTATGTCCAGCAGTGGACGAATGCAGGCTGTTAATGATTATGAAATGTAAACGTTTCAAATTTACAGATTTATATATAACTAGCTGTGCCCGCGGCTTCGCATGCGTGATCATTTCTCTAGGTTAAAATTACTCTATGTGCTATTCCAGAACCTAAAATACCTATATACCAACATTTTATCAAAATTGCTTCAGCCTACAACAATATTTTAATCGATTGCTCGGCTTCTACTCATCGGATTTAGAAACCCTAAGCTGTTCAACAGTAAAAACCGCATCGCAATCGGTCTAGTAATTTTACGTGATGCACGAACAAACAAACATACAGACATGATTTAAACAAATGTTATACTCTTGTTCAGTACCCTAGACCATTGTTTTAATTATCTTCTTTGTACAGAATTTTTCGTACTTATCCATACCAATATATAAAAGTGAAACGTTGTCTGTTTGTTTGTTTGTTTATTTGTTTGGGAGCTTTCACGAGATAACGGCTGGACGGATTTTGATGAAATTTGGAATGATGATAGCTTATACCCTGTAATAAAACATAGGATACTTTTCATCCCGGAAAATTTTAAGTTTCCACGGAGAAACTGGAAACACTGGAAAAATGTTGATTACTTGCCGTAAGAAACGGTTGCCATGGAAACGAAATAACAAGTATGTCAAAAAACATCAAGAGCATTGGTGCTATACCTACTTTTGCATTGGTTTTTAATATCCTAGAAGAACATAAGATGCTTTATCGCGAAGTTTATTTTAAAATGTGTATTCAAAAAATTTTGGAGATGAGGATTGTTATGTTGGATCGTTATAGGAAGCTCGAGAACGATCAGTAAAATCGATTTTTCAACACTCCCACAAATAGTTTTTGGCGGGGTTACTGTACCATTTAGTGATGAGGTGAAAAACCTTCGGGTAATTATTGATAGATGTTTATCCTGGGGTCCGCAACTGCAATCGGTTAGCCGGAAAATGTTTGCTTCTGCAGCTTCTCTGAATAGATTACGTAACTTTTTACCCACTGCGACTAAAGCAGCGCTTGCTCAAACTCTCCTATGGGATTCTTGATTATGCCGATGCCAGCTACTTAGATCTTACAGAGGAGCAGCTGAACAAGCTTGAGCGTCTTCAAAACTTCTCAGTAAGGTTTATTTTCGGCCTCCGGAAATACGACCATGTCTTGGAATTTCGTACAAAGCTCAAGTGGCTCCCTATTCGCCTTCGCCGGAATACTCACAATCTCTTTCTTCTCTACAACATACTCTTCAACCCCTCTACTCCCCTCTATCTCAAGGAACGATTCCAGTTTCTTCATTCCTCTCACTCCCTTTCTCTAAGATCATCAGAAAACTTAGTCCTCCTTAACACACACTACTTCTTTCTATGACTCCTCGTTTACTGTCCAAGCTCTGTCAAGCCTCTGGAATGCCCTTCCAGTCGCCATCAAACGTGCACAATCTATTGATAGCTTTAAGACCCTAGTGTATTTTTTTACCTCTCCAGCTCCTCACATGCTTTAACTTGACTGACCAGCACTGACTTGATAAGTATTTATGTGTGTATAATTATACACTTATATGTATGTAAGTTTATAATTACTTATAGCTATATGTTTTAACATAGTATTTAAGTAACTATTACTATGTAGTTTATTTTATATTTTATTTATTTCTTATTATTTACATTAAATTTGTATATAAATTTAATATTGGCACACTACCGACCCTTATCAGCAATTAACTTCTTTCCATCCTAAGGTTGTCTGGAAGAGATCGCTATGAGCGATAAGACCGTCCATTGTACCTATTGTTTATGTTATTTCTATTTTGTAATTTGTTTAACTGTGTGTCAATAAACTGTTATTGTATTGTATTGTATTGTCAATGCTTCTAGTTCTGAATGTGGATCATACATTCAAATTTTCGTAAAAACAGGTCCACAAATTAGGGGTAAACTACTTTCTAAATTAACAATTTGCATTTTACTTTATAAATAATTTAATAACAAACCTTATTATGTAAAGTATATTATATATTACTACATAAAAAAAGTTTCAACATTTTAAAGTGTTTTTTTTATGAAAGGAGTGGTCTAATAATGAATAGCGGATGTTTAGGTATGCGAATAAGGTTAAATGCTCTTTGCAGGATTTGAGATCTTGTAGTAACTCCCGAATAGTGCAATGAGTATCTAATGAGTGTACACTTCAGACCACAAAATAATATGTTTGAAAGGTCCTTAGTACCTTTAAAACACACCTACTGCCTACTGCCATGCCTCACAACGCTTGCCAAACCTGACTTCGGACAGTACAAAACCTCGAAAAATCAAAGTAAACCAAAGAGGTATAGAAAGGAGTAACATGAGTCTAAAAATAAGAGATAAAATTAAAACTGTACAATCCGAAAACGTACGAAGGCAAAGGAAGTTGCAGAATGGTGAACACTTGAAATGGACAAAGGCTGGGCACGTACAAAGAGTACCAGATGTAAGATGGTCAAAAATTTTGTGACGAACTGGCATCCACGAAATAAAAAGCAAAGACCAGCCAGACCACGCAAACATTGGTGGTTTGACATTACCAAGATCACTGAAAAGACATGGAGTAGTGCCGCAAGAGACCGAGAGTTAAAACGAGATGGAAACGGTGCGAGGAAGCTTTTATCTATAGAAGCTGTCCTTGTAAAAAAAACTTATGATGATAACTAACAAAGAATAAATTAATGTACAATACACAAAAATAATGCTTACGACCCTGTTAACAGAAAATATGAATATACATATATATGTATATGTGTTTATCCTTCCATTTTGTATATATATATATATACTTTTTTTTCATATTTTTTTTAAAGGGCGTAGCAAATGTGAAAATGTGTTTATCCTTCAATTTTGTATATATATATCCTTTACCTTTTCTTCGCCCTTTAAAGATCATTCAGAGAACATTTTAACTTTTTTATAAATATATCTATATATATATATATATATATATATATATATATATAGATATATTTATAAAAATATATATATATATATATACAAAATTGAAAGATAAACACATTTTCACCTTCGCTTCGCCCTTTAAAGATCATTCAGAGAACATTCAAGCTTATGGTTTCAGATAGTGCACAGACATCCTGTTTGAAAACATTTTACCTGGTGATGGTGCCTCATAAAGATAACAGCAGTTTTTAGGTATTATTAAAAACTATAAATGTCAAGGTGGGCTAGATATCTACATTTTACTACTTACAGTGAAACTATGTTCAAAACAGTGGTTTCACTACTATAGAATATCCTTTTATTCTAGTCTGTGCCTATGTAGTAGCTCTAGCTTGTAGTATGCGTTAGTGCTTACCTCTGATGTCTGAGTTTATCAGGCCGCCCGAGGACCTCTGACAAGGCTTAACGACTGCTATTAATCATCTACAGCCGGGACCGACAGCATAAAGTGCCCTCCGAATCACTGAGCGATGGAAAAATGCACATAAGCACATAATAACAAAAGTACTAACAGAAATAAGAAAGGTCCTTGGAACCCGGTATCGTTGAATTCTAAGTTGCACTTGTTATCCACTAGGCTACCATTGCTCCAAGGTGTGTTTTTAGTAATAACACTTGAGACTTAGATATAACAAGTTCTGAGCACAGATATAAACGTAGATAGCTCATCATGACGAGAGGATTCGATATGAGTGACTAATGCGATATCGTACTTATTCCGTAGAAACGTTTTAAATCAGGGTATTGCGTATACACTATTGTGGATATCTCCGTACAAAAATCTGGAGAAAATATGGATATAACTAGTGATATTATCTAGAAATTTAATTATCAAGTAAATCTTCAAGGTAAGAAAAAAACACGGCTGCTCTGGCTAAAACAAATAAAATCCAAATAAAAATTATGTCACGCGGGTTGATGTTAGGATTCTAAAGATATCCCATATATCCAAACTTTATTAGGCATATAAAAGTTATGATGGAATAAATAAATTCACATAAATACATTACACTCTTTTTTTGAGCAGTCATGTAAAATGTGTGTGTGTGTGTGTGTGTGTGTGTGTGTGTGTGTGTGTGGCATCGTAGCTCCCAAAGGAATGGACCGATTTGGATATGGTTTATTTTATATGTTTGAAAACTGATGTGATCGAGATGCTTCTTAGCTATAATGGGGGGTGGGGGGTCAGGGGGTTATATAAAATTTAATATGTTCTTGTTTTTTAATTAAGTGTTTTGGTAAACTATACCGCTCCTTAAACAATAAGTAAACTAAATTATGCAGCGTGTAATTAACTAAACTAACCGTAGACTTTCACTGGAAAGACTTCCAAGAAGAAATCGAAAGGTATTTCTAATACTTTGTTTATATTTTCCACAATACTTCCTCATAACATTAATGTTTAATTACAATTCCTCAATTCCTCGCGAAATTTCTACAATTTTCCTGCCTTTCGATATCTATTTATTTACGCGCGCGAAAAAGAGACATGTAGAGCTCTTCTGACACCTAATAAAGGTAGGTATGCAACGGAGAGACTTCAAACTTTGTCATAAAGCGAGTCTTGTGTTCTTCGCCGTGACACTAACACATCGGTTTCGGTGTCAATCTATTGACATTGAATCTATTGGATTTTTCCATAGAGTCAGGACATTCTTTATTCAAACTTTGACCCTTATTAATATGATTTGTGAGAGAGCATTTATTTCTAATTATAATACATAAGACTATGAAGGACATGACGTTGATTTGTGATAGTGTTGTCATTTTGTAGACACCCAATGTAGTGATATTACAGCAGCTTGTGAATTGTCTCTGAAATTACATTAACTGATGATGTTGATCAATGTAAGCTATGCATCTATTAAACTTTAATGTAGATATAACCAATAACTTAGCGTTTAGACACTCCAGGGCCTTTGCTATGACCCTGAAGCGGGCCCGCGTTACAATTGAGTAACGCGAAAAAAAAAAAAAAAAAAAAACTTTTTGCACAAAAACAGTGTACAGAGGACGACTTAATGCTATGACAGCATTTTCTGCCAGTCATCCTGGTTGTGCAAGAAAGATGTGTATAGGCGTGCACTCGAGATATGGACAGTAAAATGGAAATAAAGAGAAATGAATTGAAATGAATTGTTAAATATAATATAAAATACATATATTTATATATATATTATATATATATATATATATATATATATTTAATATAAATAAAAATCAATATGTCAATATGTCTTATATTTTTATATAAATATCATAAAAATATAAGACATATAAATATTATAAAATTAAAGAGCTGGTTAATGAGTCTTATTTAAATGCTCTCGAGATGACCGTTTAAAATTTTCTATAAATTGAAATTTTCTAATGTCAATTGGAAGTGAGTTCCAGAGACGGACTGCTGAAATCTGGAAGGAGTGATCATGGAAAGAAGTGGTATGAATAGGAGTGGCTAATATAAGAGTGTTTGAAGAGCGAAGTTGCTTGTCATGAGTGTTTGATAGAAAGTTAAATTTACATTTTAAGTATACAGGTGAGTTGCGGTCATTTAGGACGGAAAACAAAAGACAAAGAATTCAAAGATTTCGTCGCTCACGGACAGAGAGCCATATCAGTTTGGATCTGTACTCAGACGCGTTGTGGAATCCTTCGGCAAATTACGATCAATTCCGCGCAGGCAGTGCGTTACGTGGCCTAACATAAGAGTTCATAGCGAACAAGATCCCTTATGTCGAGACACGTGACAAGTGTCGAACGCCAAGTGTCCGTGTATACGTGCCCCTAGAACTAAATTGAAAGATCACGGCGACATAAATGATGTTTATACTGCCTCTGTGATATGAGCCTATTTTCGACACACTTTGATGGATTGTATCTATATTTAAGAATTTTTTCTCAAGGTGTGTGAAAAAAGGTTATCACATTGGTGTCGGCTTTTTTTTTTTAATAAAAGGTTTTCTATGGATAAGGTAATTTACTGAAGAGAACTATACAAGCGTATCATCAATACAGTATTTTATACTAGTGGCTCAGTGAGCTGTAGACCTCGCGAGTCTGACTTCGCGTAGCTTAAAATTGAATAAATGCAAGGTGCGCCTTACACCTTAAAACAAACCAAAAACTCATCGACATAAAAATACATTTAATTTCGAACCTGCTCACAAAATTTCACAAGAATCGGTTAAGAAAAACGACCTCTATAGGAGAACATCCGGACATCCGGTTATCCACCGGACTTACGAAAGCATTTTTGCTCAAGAGGATCCGATACCGAACACGATTTCCGTTGTTGATTCCTTTGAGATTTACGACCCGTTAGATTATTGTAAATTTTTGATAGAATTTACGTTCCGCGGCAAACCTCTTTTCACCCCTTAAATTGTAGCAACATATTTTGTTGTTTTAGGCTTACACGTTTAATTATATTCAAAAGAGATTTTGGATGCTGAAAAATAAGTCAATAGTTTCAGCGCAAAAATATGGCTGATTCAGATGTTTGTAGCAAAGGTGATTTTAAAAAATGGGAACAAGAAAATAAGCCTAGTAAATAATGTGGGAATAACATTAAAAAAAATATACTAAAATCGGAAATATTACGAGGGAGAAAAAAATATGTCTCTTTGTATGGACAAGGAGGCGGTAAATTTAAGCTGAAACGGAGACGCTTCGCTCGCGCTTCGCCTTCGCTCGGTCAATTACTTTAGCAATGTGGTGTAACAACTACTTTCTTGCTTAATTGGTTGTAGATTTATATTACAACAAAAGAAGAAGAAGATTAAGAGTTCATGTAACCCAAAGGCTCACTTTGGCCGAATCTTAGCGTATAAATGGAACTACGGCATAGCCAAGCCTAAACGCTGATCTTGCTTTACATCTGTATTATATTATGAGGGAACGGAAGTTTGTTTGTCCACAAGATTCTGTAGACATACTAACTTGTAACTACCTGATGAATGTTACAGGCCTAACCCGGACTTCCCCCACTTTTCAAACTTTGATGATTCGGGACGTGGATTTTGTCCAGCTCGGATCAAATGTAACTACAACAGTTTGGATTAAAATATTGGAGATATTGTAGAGCGCGTGGAATATCTATTGAACTCGACACATATGGTTCGGCTGTACTCAACCCTTTAAAAACCGAGGATACCTATCAGCGAGGCACTCGGCGTTTGGTACGTTAATGAGTTTGGGAGAACCACAGTTACTTATAAGTACCTAACTGTGGGGAAAACTATGTGACTAGAAGCATCAGTACACAAAAAAAAATACAGAATTGGCGAAGCGAAGTATGGAAATGTATATGATTAGTCTACCGATTTTTCTTCAATGCTTTATTAAGGCAGGACTCTGGGATATTCTATTGAATTTAACAAAAACATAAATTACTGTAAGGAATCTGAGAACCCAGGAGTTGGACGGGTATGTTAATTAAATAAAATTAATTAATAAAGTCTTGGCCAAGTTGATATTCAAACTCATTGGTCTGACTGGAATCTAGAGATATTATCGTTTGGCCACCACTGCAAAGCCGTTCCATTTATTATTAAACAAAACCCAAAACTTTTATGGGGTAAGTTAACCATTTATGTAGTTTCCGGCTTACTGAACACAACTATAGGGATAGTAATCCCGAGAAAAGCAATAATGCTTTTAAATCCAGTACATTTAACTTAAAAGTTTAAAGCCGTTATCATTTTCTATTCAGCGAGCTATTCATTTAATACCTAATGAGTATACAGTTAATTAAATTTGTATTTTACTCTTCTTACAATCGCTATACAAATTATTATTTTTGCGTTTGAACTTAGAAAAAAGAAACAGGAAAACTTGCACGCAGATTACATAGTTTTACTACAGCTTAATATTAGGTCTAATTAGGTAAGTATTCACTTTAACTTTGTACACAAGTACATAAGTAGTTAGTAGTGTTGTTGTTTACTTATGTACTTATGTATAAGATCGAATGATATCCCCAGCAAAATTACTGTGCAATGAGACTATAAACACTGGATATATAATAATATAGTCCCTACGTATAGTCCACGGATATGTTCTATGCTATAAACAAATGCCTCGGGGTTTCGAGGAAGAAAGCGGGGCGGGAATAACACTGAAATAAACACAAGCAACCTCTACACGTTGGCGGGTGTGGTCGCTTCAGTTCGCTCGCCAATTCACATTTGCAATCGTGTAGCTAGAGGGTGGTATCACCTCGTTAGGTATATAACCCTGCAATGGTCGCGTCCCAATCTCCAAGTATTATGTGTCCCTTAAATTTAAGGGTTTTTTCCTTAAACTTTCTGGATCAACCACAAACCCAATAAATGTGAAACTTAACATATATGTTTTGAGATCTTTATCTCTCCGTGATGAAGAAAAAAACGTGATTTACAGAATTTCATGCGGTACATTTTCCTAGCAAAAATTGCGTTGTTTTCAGTAATATTTTCAGTTTTCTACTCAACGGCTTAAGTTTAATCTCTAAAATAAATCTCACAGCAAGAAAATTGTAGTCTATTATCCACTGTCAAGACAAAATTTACCTAAACTAAATATTATTAATTGTAATTGTTGCTTCTACATGAAGCAACAGCTTTCTTTCAGATATTTTTTCCGATATAGGTACCTACTGAACCATAATAATAAACATAAATACAAATAGTATGAATAAACATGTTTTCGATAGGGAATTTTAATTATTTGTTTGTTAATCACTTACCTATTTATAGAAGGCAAATTATACGTACCTCGAGTATATGCGAGAGTTTGTGTGAGGGTCAGTTTGTGTGTATGTGTGTGTGTTTTTGTAGTGAAGGACCTATCTAGGTATACATGAAAGTTGGTATATTGGTATTTAGATAGTTTAGATTACATCCAGGAGTCATCATCATCATGTCAGCCTTTAGAAGTCCATTGAAAAACATAGGCCTCCCCCAAAGAGCGCCATGACGAGCGATCTTGTGCCACTTCCATCCACCGACTTCCGCTGTGGCAGTCTCGGCTTAGAATAAGACCCCTCCTAATCCTCCCGTGGATGTCGTAAGAGGCGACTAAGGGATTACACACCGGAAGATGGGCAGCAGCGTCCTCCGAGCACATATTTGCTACACTGCGGTCACCAATCCATTGTGACACTTTATTATTAATTTTGTTTTTTTAGTTGTAATATTTTTATTTGTGTGGTTCAATAAAGAGTTATCTCTCTCTATATATTAATAATTAAAGCTTATTTATTATTGTAGCTTTTGTTTTCTGTTATTTTATTCCCTTGAGCCGAGCGCCTGCAGGATATCGCATAAGTACTGAGCTCGATGAATTAAGGTGCACTTTAATTGAGGTACTACATCAGTATTCGGTAAACAAATAAATCGCAGCGGTCGATATTGTCTTTAAATTTTTGTTACGTCCGCATATTGGCTTGAACTGATTCTGATACATCTGGAACGTTAAAGTCTGGACATAGTGTGAACACAGTCACATATGATTCTATGCTGGCGAGCGTGTAGAGGAACGTTAACGTCACGTGATATGATCTGATCATGTGTAACGTGACAATAATTATGACGAATACTCAGTGCCTTCCAATGCTTCTTATTTCAAATGGAGTTGGTCGTTTGCTCGAAGCCTCAAGGTGACGAGCGCAGTGCAGTGACGCGCAAGATATTGCAACATTAGTTCTGAGTGGCAAATTCATTCGCTGGAATGATGTCTATCCATCAGGCGAGTGACTGGCTCGTCTCATAACTCAACCGTTAAAAAAACTGGTTCAAACCTCGGCCTTGCACCAATTATTACTCAAAACTGTGATGGAAAACATAATGAGAAAACGGCACTTCTAAGACCCTCAAAATTTCAAGAACGTGTTATATTTTAAAAGCTTTTAGTTAACTTCACTTGTACACGTATGTTTGTATGTCCTGGATATTTGCAATCAATATTTTAACCACTTCCACTGAAGCTATTGGGCTTAAATTTGGCACACACGTGTGGTTCTCGTGACATGACATGCCTATAGCATAAAAGCTTTTCTAAAAATTAAATGTGTTTAACTTATTTTTATTAATCACTAGTTTCTCACGCGTGACTTCGTCCGCGCGGACTACTTTTTGTCTCGAATTAAAGCATCCTATGTTCTTCTAAAATATTAAAAACCAATGCAATAGTAGATGTTGTTTTTTGACAAGCTTGTTATTTCGTTTCGATGGCAACTGTTCCATACAGCGAGTAATCAATATTTTCCAGTACTCCTGTGAAAACTTACAATTTTCCAGGATAAAAAGGATCGTATGTTTTATTCCAGGGTATAAGCCGTTATTGCGTGAAAGATCCCCATACAAACAAACAAACAAACAGATAACGTTTCACTTATATATATTGGTATGGATAAAAAATGCTAGCTTTTGACTATCTCACCTGGTGCTAAGTCAAGAAGTGGTAAAAGTAGTAAACAGTGGTGGTAGGAATAACTCCTACCGCCATCCACTGATCAATAATCCACTACAATCCATTTCTAATAGCACTAGTTGCGGCCCGCTGCTTAGCCTGCGTTGCAGTGTTGATGATTATGATGAAAAAGTATCCTATGTTCCAGCTATCTCCATTCCAAATTTGACCAAAATTCGTTGAGCTGTTTCAGCCTGAAGAACTAACAAACATACACACACTCATTTTTCGCATTTATGATATAGTAGCATTTTATCAGCACATAGGCTTTTAGCTCACACTCTCTCTTTCTCTGACAGATGTTCTATGTCCAGCAGTGGTAGCATGATGGTGATGATGATGATGATGGTGATGATGATGTTGACGATGACGATGATACTCACTTAGCTCCATCCGGGAACGCCATCACCCCGAGCCCGGAACAGAGACCTCCAATCAGAGCACCGTCGTATCTGGTCCCATCCGGAAGAACCAAGTGTCCCATGCCGTGCTTTTGTCCCTTTGAGTTCCATTCACCAACATATCGAGTTCCATCTTCGTATTTGTATGCTCCTGTCTTCACGACGCCGGGGTCCACAACTGGAGAAATGTAACTATAAACGCCATGGAACTTAGATTATAACCATAGATACTGTTGTAAAGCCGCAATGGGGCAATTAGAAAGCATAGGAAGACAAGAACTTCATTAAACATTGATTAGGCTTGATGCTTCTGGAACCAACTGGAAAGGCCCCAAAAGCGTGTAAGGTTTATTTTCAGAAAGAAGGCAAAATAAATACATTATCCTAGAGTAGGGGCATGATGCCAAGGGTAAGGACTGAAGCAGAACACTGGTCATAAAGATAATATCTGCTCGATTTTTCTCACTCAAACAGTTAACAATAGTTATTTATGGATAACTCTAAACAAAAATGTAATGACAAATTTTTGCTAAATGTAAAACGTTCACTTTAATTAAAAGGTCACCTACCGTCCACCATTATGACACACAACCAACTAAAAATAAAATAGGTGGTACCTTTCTCACAACTGTAGGGCTTCCAGTATAATTACATTACCTACCAATACATCGTGGAAAGTAGAGCTATATACAGTTATGATATTTCAAACTTAGCTATTTACAACAACAAAGACGGGTAAAAACGTATTCATAATACGTAGTAGACACGTGGATTTAGGCCCTCTCATTGAGCATGGGTCTGATTATCTAATGGATTATCAGATCATATCCCTTCATCACAAGCTTATATTATATTGTCCCAATGTGTTGTCGGTACCTTATCAACATACATCATTATTTTTGTTTGTTTATTATTATGATTATCTACAGTTTTTGAATGCTGTATAACGTTGTGTGTTGTTATAAATAAATGTATTTTATTGTTTTATTCTTCTTTCATATATTAATCGTTATTAGGTAACAATACTGCCAATAAAAAATTAAATGTTCTATACTTATGGATTTGGGCGTGAAAGCCACAAAATTAATAGGAACAATAAATTTTTATTAAATCGATTTTGATATATTTTTGCGCAGGGATCGTGTGCGTGTACATCACAAAATATAATTAAAATAAAATATGGAAATACTGGCAATGTACTACTACTACTGGTACTGTACCACTCTATTATAATTTTAACCAACCCTATCTATGTTCTTAATATAATTAAAATAAAATATGGAAATACTGGCAATGTACTACTACTACAGGTACTGTACTACTCTATTCTAATTTTAACCAACCCTATCTATGTTCTTAATATAATTAAAATAAAATATGGAAATACTGGCAATGTGCTACTACTACTGGTACTGTACCACTCTATTATAATTTTAACCAACCCTATCTATGTTCTTAAACTAATTAAAATAAAATATGGAAATACTGGCAATGTACTACTACTACTGGTACTGTACTACTCTATTCTAATTTTAACCAACCCTATCTATGTTCTTAAACTAATTAAAATAAAATATGGAAATACTGGCAATGTGCTACTACTACTGGTACTGTACCACTCTATTATAATTTTAACCAACCCTATCTATGTTCTTAAACTAATTAAAATAAAATATGGAAATACTGGCAATGTACTACTACTACTGGTACTGTACTACTCTATTCTAATTTTAACCAACCCTATCTATGTTCTTAATATAATTAAAATAAAATATGGAAATACTGGCAATGTACTACTACTACTGGTACTGTACTACTCTATTCTAATTTTAACCAACCCTATCTATGTTCTTAATATAATTAAAATAAAATATGGAAATACTGGCAATGTACTACTACTACTGGTACTGTACCACTCTATTATAATTTTAACCAACCCTATCTATGTTCTTAAACTAATTAAAATGAAATATGGAAATACTGGCAATGTACTACTACTACTGGTACTGTACTACTCTATTCTAATTTTAACCAACCCTATCTATGTTCTTAAACTAATTAAAATAAAATATGGAAATACTGGCAATGTGCTACTACTACTGGTACTGTACCACTCTATTATAATTTTAACCAACCCTATCTATGTTCTTAAACTAATTAAAATAAAATATGGAAATACTGGCAATGTGCTACTACTACTGGTACTGTACCACTCTATTCTAATTTTAACCAACCCTATCTATGTTCTTAATATAATTAAAATAAAATATGGAAATACTGGCAATGTGCTACTACTACTGGTACTGTACCACTCTATTATAATTTTAACCAACCCTATCTATGTTCTTAAACTAATTAAAATAAAATATGGAAATACTGGCAATGTGCTACTACTACTGGTACTGTACTACTCTATTCTAATTTTAACCAACCCTATCTATGTTCTTAATATAATTAAAATAAAATATGGAAATACTGGCAATGTACTACTACTACTGGTACTGTACTACTCTATTCTAATTTTAACCAACCCTATCTATGTTCTAAATATAATTAAAATAAAATATGGAAATACTGGCAATGTACTACTACTACTGGTACTGTACTACTCTATTCTAATTTTAACCAACCCTATCTATGTTCTAAATATAATTAAAATAAAATATGGAAATACTGGCAATGTACTACTACTACTGGTACTGTACTACTCTATTCTAATTTTAACCAACCCTATCTATGTTCTTAATATAATTAAAAAAGTTATTATCTCTCAGCTCCGTAACGGCTGAGCGTATTATTTGTGTATGTAAACTTTTAGGTCGTGGAATGGAATACATCCATACCAATATAAAAAAGTGAAACGTTGTCTGTTTGTTTTGTTTGTTTATTTGGGGAGCTTTCACGCGATAACAGCTGGACGGATTTTGATTAAATTTAGAATGAACATAGCTTAAGCCCTGGAATAAAACATGAAATACTTTTTATCCCGGATACTTTTAAGTATCCACGGGAAAACTGGAAAATGTTGATTACTCACTGTAAGTACTCACTGTAAGTTCTGTGTTGCCATCACAGAATGGTCTGTGGTTGCAATGGAAACGAAATAACAAGTCTGTCAAAAAACATCAAGAGTGGTGCTATACCTACTTTTGCATTGGTTTTGAATATCCTAAAAGAAAAGAGATGCTTTTTTTCGCGATAAACAGTAGTACGAAGTACGAAGTCGCGGGCGGATAAACTAAACTACTGTAGTACTACATATAGGTTACATTCATCATTGTCCACGCGAGTGAAACTGTAGGGCACGGCTAGTGTTATAGAAATATTAATGACTGCTGTATAACAAAGCAATATATAACAAAGCACGTGGATAAAACCGCGTTCTGACGCCGCCTGTGAATTTTCAAATAACCTACTTCATCAACAGCCTGGAACTCTTCCCCGAAGTTATCCGGCCTGCTTTGGAGGCTGAAATTTGCCCAGTCTTCTTGTGACACAAGAATGAAAGGCGCTGGCAGTCAGATCCAATATGCTGCATGACGATGTTAAGATTACGCCAATCGTGTTACGCCAGCAGCCTATGGGTCTGCTATACGCCGAGGGTCTACAGCACTCTGCGGGTCCAATATAATAAGGAGTTCAGGGTGCTGTTGGGCCTGCCTCGGTTTTACAATGCGTCTGGAATGTTCGCAGAGGCACGCACTGATGATTTTTACGCTATAATAAGAAATAAGGCGGCATCTCTCTTTAGCAGAACTTGAGGCAGGGTTATTATTATTTAAGATATTATGAAGAGAAAAAAACTGCAACATTCTAGTTCCACACCTTTTGAGGTCTCCTAGTATTCACAGCAGAGTTGAACAACTTCTGAAACTCCTGAAAACTCTCTAATATTATAATAGTTGGGGTACGATAAACAAGGGTTTAAACCTTTTCATATGAAGGTTAAAGCTTTTGTCCATGGGCAACAAACAAAAAACAGCAATATAAAAAAAAACTAATACATTAAAATACAAGCAAGTGGTCCGCAATCAGCTATTTCCCACCAGAAAAACATTTCACATAGAAAATTACTAAATCAAATGGTTTAGTTTTGAAAAATCTCAAACTTTTTCCATACATCTAACAAAAAAAGAACAAAAAAAGTGTAAGTGTAGTCAAGAGCTTAGATTATAATCAGTAGGTACAACACGTGAGGCTAGTAAATAGGTGTAAAGTGGTACCAATTTGTGAAGTAGGAAGAATACATTTACGTGCTCGTGCACAAACCTTGTTGCTATTGTATTGGGCACGTTCTCAATTCGTGTTTATCTGTTTTACTTATCGAGTTTGTGATCACTTTCGAGCGTAAGTCAGCAGTATATTACCTGCGAAGTCCCATCAGAATAAGTAACAATTCTTATATGATTAAGCTATGCGATACCAATGCATAAAATATTTTTTTAGATGGCTGTTATACAGATGTGCTTCGATGATGTAGATTCGCATAACCGGCCGTTTGGGTAAACGCAGTTAAACTTAACTTTAGCGGTTAGATGCATTTACCCTAGGTGGCGCTTTCTATTAATTAGCGAGAACAAAAAACGGCGCAAATAAATACCAATGCTAACAATTTTTGAGAATGTGCATATCTTTGTTTCGCATAACTTTTTTAATACTAACATACTTAGGCATAATGAGTTAGGTATAAATTTTAATGAAATGACATTAATTTTACTTAAACAGTATTTGTCATACTGCTAAGGTAGGTAGCACGTAAGTAGGCATAGCGATCTTTTGGGCTAGGTATATTATTTTGGACTATTATGGAGTTGCATAAAATATAATCTAGATACTATAATGTAAGCCGCGAACAGGTTGGTTTTCCATAGGTAGGTACGTAGAATAATTTAGTTTATAGTTATTTCAGTCACAGTGAATAATGAAATATTTATGCTACTAAATAATAATTCTTGTTTATCGTTATGTTAACTTTAGATATGGTAAACACGATTATGCCTAAACATTTATGCGTAATTATTGTTATGCTTGCACGTTATTGGGATAAGTAAAATTATGCCAAACTAGATTAAGATATTATATTTTATGCGTATCGATAGAGAACCAAGCCATACCATATGCCATATTGATTGATACAGAATCTTGACAAAAAGCCGGGTCCATAATATTATTATTTTTCTGAACTAAACTTAAATAAGCTCCTTTGTAATTTTCATCATGAGCTCGTAGAAGTCCACTGCTGATCATACGGATCTTCCCCATAAAAGGAGGCGTTTTACCTTATTCACCACGCTTGGCAGGTGTCTTGGTATACGCAGTAGGTTTTGAAACTTACACAGAGAAATGTTGCTGATTCGTATGGCGGTTCTCACAGCACCTGCAGATGAAGAGTTAGTTAGGGGTATGTTTGAGCTTGACCGAAATTTTGTAAGATTTTAAAGTAAAAATAAGTCTATCTTAAATATAATGTGCCGATCTTACTTGTAGTTTTTAAATAAAAGCACAAATACAAAATAAAAAACCCCCTACCCCCCATTATAGCAATATAATGGTGGGTGCATCTCGATAATATTAGATTTCAAACCTAAAAAAAACTGCATCAAAATCGGTCCGTTTGGAACCTACGATCCTCCTCCCCTCCCCCGCTTTCTTCCCCCCTCCTTTACAGCTAAGAACCATCTCAACAGCTTTCAAACAGAAAAAAAGACGCTTCAAAATCGGTCTATTCGTATGGAAGCAACAATGCTACAGACAGACACATGGATAGATACAGTAGTCTAATCGCTCTTTAACGATAAGCCCGCTAATTGTACTCTTTAATTTATAATTTACTACCTTTCGCCCGTGACTTCATCCGCGCGGACTATAGTTTATCACGAAAAAAGCATCTAATGTTTTTCTAGGATATTAAAAATCAATGCAAAAGTATAGCACCAACGTATTGTATTCTGTTTGGCACCAACGCTCTTGATGCTTCTTGACAGACTTGTTATTATTTCGTTTCCAAAGCAACCGTTCCTTACAGCGATTAATCGATATTTTCAAGTTTTCCCATTTAAACTTATTATGTTCTGAGATAAAAAAAACCTAAGTGTTATTCCACGGTCTAAGCTATCTCCATTCCAAATTTCATCAAAATCTGATCAGTCGTTATTGCGTTAAAACTCCCCAAATAAACAGAAAACGTTTCACTTTATACAGGCTGAATTTTTCAAGTGGGCGTGGTTGGTTAAATCAGAAACTATGAGGAATAGCGAAAAGTACTCAAAGAAGTCTCGGGCCCGATTTTGATGAAAACTAAAACTGTATCTTTGGATTTTTGAAAAAAAAAAAACAATATTCCTAGGCAGGAATCGAACACGTTGATTTTAGAAAAAAATACACACACTGTATTATTACACCATTCGATAGTGTCGCTAATAAGGATTGAATTCTGTGAAGAAATTACATATGGCAAACTTAAGGAAAGAGCTAATTTTTAACGAAAATAGTTAAACCATAACTGATTAATTGTTCAAAATGATGACCGTTGTTTTCAATACATAGCTGGATTTGACGTCTCAAGGATTCTACTGCATTCAGTATTAAAATATTATTGATTCCGCTTAGAATATTTTCCAAAGTTCGTTTCAAGTCATCAATTGCATTATACGTGTCTTTGTTGATTTCGTTTTTTATATATCCCCAGAGAAAATAATCTAAGGGGGTAACATCCGGTGACCTCGCTGGCCACGGCACAGGACCATAAATTGCAATAAAATGTTCACCAAACTGCTGAATCAACATATCTTTTACTATACGACTATTACTCGTAATACGAAACAGTACGCAAACAGTTAGTAATAATCAACGAAACGTGGAACAAAATCTAAATTATTGGCGCCAATTTACTCTACGTTCTAATTTCAATTGTTTACATTTTTTTCTTTTACTGTGACCTTTAACCGCGAAGACATAATAAAAATTTGAAATTAGAACATAATGTTGTGAAGATGACCGCGCTGCGGGTCTGTGTTGAGAAAAATATTGAGCATCATTTCGGACAAGGTACAGGTAATGCAGGTATGAATTAAAACAGTAAGTACTTTAATATATGAATCAGTTTATTAAAATACAACATTTTCCTTAAGTTTGCCGTATGTAATTTCTTCCCAGAATTCAATCCTTATTAGCGACACTATCGAATGGTGCAATAATACAGTGGATGTTTTTTTTTCCAAAATCAACGTGTTCGATTCCTGCCTAGGAATATAGTTTTTTAAAAAAAAAAAAAAAAAAAAAAACCAAACATGCAGTTTTAGTTTTTATCAAAATTGGGCCCGAGACTCCTTTGAGTACTTTTCGCTATTCTTCATAGTTTCTGATTTAGCCATACACGCCCACTTGAAAAATTCACACTGTATATTGGTGTGGATATCCTTGTTTATATTATTTTTTGGTGTGCAATAAAGTGTATTTGTATTGTATTATATTGTAAAGTAATACGTAAATTATAACACCCCTCTCTTTTGGAATTTGGGGGTTAAAAAACCACGCACGCACGTTTACATGTTCTTGCGTGAATTTCCGCGACCTTTCAACCCGGATTGGAGTATTTTGCTAGGGTGGACCCTCGGATGCCCTTCCATTACCGCGACTCATTTTATCGTATGTGAGGTACCGCCTAAACCTATTTACTCCAACAATACGTGTCAAGTAGTAACTCAAGGCTGAGTATTTTGTTGATAGAATAACATATTCGTTTAAATATAAACTGTATCTCGATTTCGTATTAAGTTACTTGAAAGACTTTTGTGCAAAACCGCCTTCTATAACTTTTACACTCATTACCGTTTCATACACTCTCGGGGCCGACGATCGAATAACTCTCCCTTACAAGTAATATGAGTGCGATACATGTATGTGCCTATTTATATGCAGATTATGAAATACTTACATTTTTCTATATTGAATCCAAAGCCAAGGTAGCTTAGAAGCCGTGTCCGATTGGGGCGATGCTAACCTGGTTAAGTTTAATGCTACTAAAACGCAGGCGTGTTTGTTTTCTGCTAAAAAGAGTCCTCTACACCGATCTCCGTCTTTCCAAAGTGTAACAATACCAATAGGCGACCATTTGGAGCTTTTGGGTGTCGAACTCACATTGGGTGTCGAATTTTGGGTTTTATATTGAATCCAAAGCCAAGGTAGCTGCAAAAAAACTTGGTATTTTGTCTAAGGTTAGGCGGTACTTCACACCGGGACAGCTTTTGAATCTTTATCAAGCACAGGTCCGATCTTGTATGGAGTACTGCTGCCACCTCTGGGACGGTTCTGCCAAGTATCAGCTCGAGTCTTTGGATTCAATTGAAAAGACGTGCTATCAGGCTCATTGGGGATGAAACTCTGGTAAAGAGTAAGCTTCAAAGTCTGGCGCATCGACGTGAGGTAGCAAGCCTGGAGGTATTCTACAGATTGCACTATGGAGAGTGTGCACAAGAACTGCACAACCTGATCCCCCATCACCTTTCCTTCTATTTATAAAATAACGATTATAATTATTCAATCTAGTTTATATTAAACAGTTGGAATTGTATGTTTTAAACGTGTACGACGAATATAATACAAGCATAAAAATGCCTTTTTTTAACGGGCTATTGCCTTTGATTTAATACTCCAAAATACAAACAACTACATAAAACATAACAAGCCTGGCTCTCAGGTAGTAGCCCACATATTCTAGCACACTACCAGTTGGCAGCGTACCCAACATGCTAGAGGCATTGCAATACTAATTTGATGAGCCAGGTAAGTACCAGCATTTTGTTCACGGGTTGAATTGACCTGGACTCATACGATGAGCTCCCGGACCCCACGGTCCCAATATCTTAAAACCAAACGACTCAAATATGTAACCACAAACGGTTAGCATAATTTTGCTGAAGCAGCTGCGGCGTCAGAAAAAAAAACAAAAAAATAAAACTTTCAAAAAGATCTGATTATTTATACTAACTCTAACACGTAAAAAGCTATGAATTATAATTTCGGCCAAAATTCATAAGAACATGAACCAAAATGAGGTACAAATTTCATACTCAGCCAGATTACAAATCACAAAGCCAAAATGATAGTGGAATCGAAATCATACACAAGTCCAGTGGAATTACAGGAATTCTATTGAATGGTAATTAGAAGTGAATTAATGTTTGATTTCTAGAAATACTTTCACAAAAATTGATATGATAATACTGAGGTTAATTATTTCATCGATTCTCGGAACTGAATCATCGATATTTGTTTGCAATACTACGCTAATCGTATTAGCTTACGGTTGACAATCACGGCGAAGTAATTATTTTTCTAAATAGTGGTTTGAGTCTGTTTATTTAAAATGAGATCATTGGAAACTCTCAATTATTGTACTGTCAACATAATGTCGATAAGATAGTTCATTGTACGATCTTAATCGATTACATTTTGAAGAAGAAATTAATACAAATGCAAATAGCTACTCTAGTATGTACCTATGCCAATGTTCACAATGCTGATTGACGCTGGATATTGAAGGTATTTAGAATAGGCAAGCATTTGAATGCAGTCTCACACGATGTTAAGTGAAGTCGCGTTCGACAGCAGTTTAACCACTTTGAACTTCCAAAATGCATGAGAAAATAAAACAAATCAAAGTGTCCGCCTTACAGTTGACGTGTCCTTCGGCATATACCTAACGCCCGGTTGAAGAGACCACTAGCACTTAGCAAGTGTGACAAAGACTACGCCTTAAGTGGCGCTAATGCTTTCCGGTGCGTCTAATACCCCAATGTGAAGGTCACACAGAACACAAATGGTTGCTCGAAGTTTCTTGTTAAGTTGACAGATTAACCAAGTTAGAGGATCTGCTATAATTATTATGTAGATCAATAATAATTAATATCCTAAGAGGTGATGTGATATACAGGTGTTATAGCAGATGTGCTATTCATGAAGCTGACTGGAATAAGTGAAGACAAGCAGTTGAAAGACTTTATGAAAAATTCACGATCAACAATTTGGGAACAACTTTGGAGGAGAATTACTTCAATAAAATATTTAATCACAAGCAAAATCTATATTTATGTTGAAGTTTGCGATGTAAATGTCGTGGCGATATCGTATAATTGATTATTTCATGAAATGCCCAGCTGAAACTGACCATATCGTTGAAACGTCAACGTTTTATTTTTCATATTTTACTCAATTTTTCCTCATATTTTTCTCATATTTTTCTGACATTTTGGTCAGGTGAGTAAACCCTTTTTTTAAATTATTGATATTTCAATTCACGTTTGGCCATATCATTAAATACCATTAATGTAGGGTTTTCATGATACCAAAGGTGTTCAAACAGAAAGGTCACAAGGCAAAAAAATACACTAAGACTTCTAAGCGACCGTTTTTCTTTGACGACCGGTTGGTCCTGCAAGATACAATCATTTGTGTGATGAGCAGAAATGTTCGTTTCTGAGTCATGGATGTAATATTCTTATTTATGTATGTTTATCCGTTATTTAGTGCCCATAGTACAGGGTATCCTAGTTTGGGGCTAGGTAATTGGTGTGGAATCGTCACGTTTTTTTTATTGTTTTTTTAACCTATTTACGTCCGGCTTCCACCTAGCGCCTCTAGTGGTGGATAATATAACTTTTTTACGATAATATTATCACTGATGTTTGAACATAATTATCATGAAGTAGCCGTGCGTTTAGCTGTTAATATCGTCAAACTCTAATCATTCATTGATCTGGCTAAATCATTTCATGATGTCAACGATAATTTCATGATATAAAAAATTATCATGATGTGGCTAGCATGTGTCATGTGTGTTGACCTGGAATGGAATAGGCATCAACATAAACGGCGAGTACATCTCACACTTGTAATTCGCAGACAATATTGTCCTTATGGCGGAGTCGCTGCAAGAGTTTCAATAAATGCTGACCAGCTTAGCTTAGATGCCTCCCTACGTATTGGCCTCCGCATGGACATCGACAAAACAAAATTGATTATAAATCAACACATTACACTGGAACTAATAGTCGTTAGTGGTATGCCTCGCGAATTTGTGCAGGAGTACGTCTACCTAGGACAAACTCTTATGTTGGGCAGAAACAACTTTGACAAGGAAGCCGACAGGTGGATTTGGCTGGGCTGGGCAGCATTTGGGAGACTTTGTCATGTCTTCTCGTCGCCCATCTCACAGTGCCTATAGACGAATGTCTCTCACATAAGGAGCCGAAACGTGGACACTGACTGTGAGACTGGTCCACAAATGTCAGGTCGCTCAGCGAGGTATGGAACGAGTATGCTCGGGGTTTCTCTAAAAGATCGGATCCAAAACGAGGTGATTCGCCAGAGAACGAAAGTCACCGATATAGCTCAAAGAATTAGCAAACTGAAGTGGCAATGGGCCGGTCACAATACAATACAAATACACTTTATTGCACACCAAAATATAATACAAATAAAGATATAAATTATAAAATAATGAGTTAAATTTGCGGTCTTATTGCTAAACAGCGATTTCTTCCAGACAACCTTAACGAACAACCGATAACCGATAACGTTCACATTAGTCAAACAACCGATAACCAGTGGGGTAGACGAGTTCTTGAGTGGAGATCACGTATAGGCAAACGTAGTGTAAAACGCCTCCCGGCAAGTTGGAACAACGTAGCTGGCAGCAATTACATGATGGAGATCGGGCTCAGTGGCATGCATTAGGAGAGGCCTTTATCCAGCAGTGGAATAACGCAGGCTGCTGATGATGATGATGATGATGTGGCCAGCAATTTCAAGAAATGATAAATTTTATGATATCGCCACGACATAAACATCTGGTCTTGATTTCTGTTCTGTGAC
This sequence comes from Alsophila aescularia, assembly GCA_946251855.1. Classification (NCBI taxonomy): domain Eukaryota; kingdom Metazoa; phylum Arthropoda; class Insecta; order Lepidoptera; family Geometridae; genus Alsophila; species Alsophila aescularia. Next base: position 4,696,435 of record OX276378.1, on the reverse strand, counting down.
ATCTAATAACAGAACAGAAATGAACATCTAATCTTATAATGAGATCAGCTAACTTGATATGTTGTCAAGTTATTCAGGACACTAATGCTAGCTCAACGGCTAAGAAATGCTTAACGGCAGATATAGCGCGAATAGTTTACCTGGTTTACTTCTCTTTTTTTTATTTATTACTTTGAATGACGAGACGGCAGGTCGCTCGCCTGATGGTAAGCGTTATGCCTGTCCATAACAGTTGCAGTGCCATCCAGAACTTTGGTTGCAACGTCTTGCGCGTCACTGCACTGCGCTCGTCACCCTGAGACATTGGTTGTTAAGTCTCATTGTCCAGTAATTTCACTGGAAACATTGCCCTTCAAACCGAAACACAAAAATTGATTGCTCTATTTCTTTTTTAAATACTAGCTGATTTGAGCGTGAAGGAGTAACATACACACACTTATACACTTCTAGAGATACGAGTAATAGATAGCGCTAATGCGTGGTGCATTTTGTGACATTTTGTATAAACTGTCAGTTCTAATATATATTATATATTATATATTATTTTCAGCTCTATTAAACTCTAAGCTCAGATTGGCTTGTTTATGTCAGTGGCTACACTTCTCTGGTTTATATTATTAGTCTGTTAGGCACGCGTTGACTCTTGACAATACAAGCGGGAATTGGCCAACAAAATTAAATATGGCGTTAATAAATCTTCACACCTAGAAATAGTCTCCCAGAGGACATGAAACAATTGCCAATAAACATGTTTAAACATAAGTTGCATAAATGGTTGATAGTTTCCTGTTTTTATTCTGTGACTGTTTTTATTAATTCTGATAATAAATTGATAGCTTAAGTAACACATTTATTTTTGTTCATTTATATTTGTATCCAGTTAGATTTTAAGCATAATCCGACATAATATTAACTATATTTTTTTAATTGGCATACATATTCAATACCTTATTTGACTTATTTTCTTTATATCTCTTGATATTTAATTAATTGTACTCGTATTATTATTATTTATTCTTGATTTCATATGTCAATTAAAAAACAATCTGTGATATTTTTTTTTTAAATTTGCATGCTGTTATAGCAAAATACATGCGAACCTCGCCTCATACATAAGATCCGTGTTTATTTTATATGTACTCGTACCATGTCTTTATGCAAATAAACTATTTGATTTGATTTAGAACAAAATTAAATCATATAACTTAGGCTACAGTTTTTTGTGGGTTTTTATTCAGTGGTTGTGGGACTTGTGGGCGACTCATTGTGCGATGTGAATTCAATATTAGTATTATGCACTAAGAATAATATTTCTTTCGGAATTTCAGTATTTTATTTGGATATTCAGTATATAATTTCATTTATACTTTCCGGAAACTAATTTAAACGCTTCCCAGCACGTAGTACTTCTTTTTTTTATTACGGTTTGCAATCGTTTGACCACGATCTCACCTGATGGAAAGCGATGATGTAGTCGAAGGTGTAGCACGCTTGCCTAGTAGATACCTATTCACTCTTGATTTGAACACACCAGGGTTATATTTTACCGGAAACACTGATGAGGGCAGGGAATTCCACTCCTTAGAAGTTCTTATAATAAATGAAGAAGCTTTATTAATAATCTTATTTAATAATCTATATCAATTTTAAATTATTACCAACCATGTTTTAAAGTTGAACGGACGACATTGAAGCTATCGCAAGGAGTCGGTGGATGGAGGCGCCACAAACCGTTCGTCGTGGCACTCTTTGGGGAAGGCCTAAGTTCAGATGATGATGTTTTAAAGTTGGTGAACTCCAACCCGACAACTATTATTTATTCTGTGCTTGTAACACCAACGCAGAATACGGGCCGGTTGATTTACTGGACGGGATGTTTAAAGGAACTGATAAATTGGTGATAGGTGGGGAACGAATTTTGCCGGAAACTCTAACGAGAACTTCCTTTGGCCGCTTCTTTTTCTTTATAAGTAATTGTATCTATAACTTTTAAACTTTCGCGATTTGAACACATAGTTATATATTTAACCTGTGGGCAAGTGCTTTTTTGGAGTGCTTGGGCTATTTTTTATATATAAAATGATTAAAAGGTTTTCCATACACAAAATCTGTTCTTGAAGAAGGTAAATGACCAAAAAATATAAAAGTTTATATTTTTTCACTTGTTATTAGTTTTTTAATTTTTTGCTTTGCAAAAATAGTCTCATATATCCCGTACAGAATACCGATAGTAAAAATTTAATTATTGTTTAGCTCGACGTTTCGATCAAAATGCATTGATCGTGGACACGATACGACTGAAGTAGCGGGTGTCAGCGTCGAGAAGGGTGAGCGTTGTCTCTAACTACCCGCATTTAGTTTTGTAAAAATTCAGAATGGTCATGACACACAACACTAACGACATCTGCTGATTTCTTCTGATTAAAAACACTTGCTTATGACGGGATTCCAGGACGCAGCCTTGAAACCATCCTCCCGGTTGAAATTGGGATACTTTTTAATTTCAACCGTTTTCGTACAACCGGGGTACTTGTAACCGGGATAATTGGCTCGAATCGGGCCCATATCACTGTATTGAAATCCATGACCCGAAGATCCTCTCCACGAAACGTCACTACTTAGTGACGTTTCGTGGAGAGGATCTTCGGGTCATGGATAGTGACGTTTCGTGGAGAGGATCTTCGGGTCATGGATTTCAATACAGTTACATGGGTCCGATTCGAGCCAATTGTAATTGTATCTACTAGTATTTACGTATGATTGTTGAAAGTATTGCCTGCTTGTCGTATGAGGTAGTGCTGGCCTCTGGTATCAGTTTGTCAGGCCGCCCGAGGGCCTCGGACCTGGCTTATCAACTATTGCTAATCAATAACAGCCAAAACAGTAACAGATAGATAAAAGCTGGCCAAATGCGAGTCTCGCAACGAAGGTTTCGTAGAAACTTTACCGTTGGAGAACTGTTGCCCTATACATCGACATAGGTCACGGTCAGTTTACAAACAACGAATTAAAAAAAATATGTGCTGAGCTCTCCACTGAAATCGGTCTTTAGCTCTCCTCATCCATTTTCTGCCAGCCGCTTTTCACACCACGTTTGCCTAAATGTGGTCTCCACTCGAGAACTTGTCAACCCAACGGTTATCGGTTCTTTGGGATAAGTGACCAGCCCACTGCCACTTAGGCTTGCTAATAAAACAGTGGGGTTCTCTTTGATGAATTAATTCCTAAAAACACAGCCCAAGAAGAAGTGGTTTTGGTAAAGCCCCGACACTGTGACTAAAAATGAGATTGACTTCATCATGACAATAAGCTCATATTGAGGGAAGTCTCAGAAGACCACGAATGAAGTGGATGAGGAACTCTAAAAAGTTGTGGGAATCCTTAGGGGACGAAGTCTAACATCTCTGATGAGGCTCTTCGGCTTATGGACAAACGACGGGAACAACAGCAAGCCACACCGTGAGAAAACAGGGATCTCAATAAAAAAACAGTTCGCTGGTACGTCGTGACTTCCGATGCTCCAATAGAAAATTGAAAAGGCAATTGCCTGTTATATTGTGGCCAAAACTCTTCGCCCAGCATTAATATCACTGGAAAGAACTTGAGTAAATATTGCAATTAGGTAAGAGCAACTTTGGAAAGGAAGCCAACTGAAGAATTCAGCTGGGTTGGGCAGCATTCAGCAAGCTTCGTCAAGTCTTCTCGTCGTCCATACTACAATGCCTACTACAACGTCTACAATCAGTGTGTCCTACCAGTCATGATCTATGGAGCCGAAACGGGGACCCTCTTCATCATATTAAGCCCATAGTTAAAATGAACTAGGTACACATTTTTATTATAAGTCATATTCTATATTATAAAACAGTACCGTGAAATAATGACAACGCAACATACTCGTAGCCTGCGTGCAAACATTGCGACACTTTGAAAAAAAGGCCTAAAAGTCACTAGTCCCTAGGTGAAGTTACAGACAGGGAAGGCCCTGGTACTTCACCGATGGATTGATAAACATGGAACACACTTTCCTAACCAACCTTGACCACGGGCCTCGCAGGGCCAATTAAACCATTTGCGTAATCGTCGGTTAAAGGCAACAATCGGCTGGTAAATAGCGGCGACCGTATCCTCGTTCGGCGGCGCTTCGGCAATTGTCTCGCTGCCCGGCTGTGACGTCAGCGCAATGACTATAAGAATAATAGAAGAGACACGAAAATATACCTATAAGATTCATTTGTGAGTGTCTAGAGTAGGTACACTATATTTGAATTAGATGTATGTTTTAAGATGATAGCAGAAATTCCTTAGCTTTTCGCTATCAAGTCCCGTTTCTAACTTGATTCTGTAGCATTCTTGAGTCTAGAGTAATTTGATAAGTTTTGAATAAATAATGTTTCAAGTAAATGGCAGAAATTCCACATTTCATTAACATAGAAGCTTCGCTATTTCTCATTTGAATGCTGAATATTCCTGTTTATTCATAATTGTATTGTTGTCGAAATATCCAGAATGCAATATTCTTTCCATGGTTTTTAATTTGTTTCTTTGTTTTAACTATTCACAAGACGAACATATCGTTCACCTGATAGTAAAACCCTGGCCAAAACAATAGCAGTTAGGTGCTCCCATAAACTAGATTACAAAATATTTTGCGGTCTTAGACTGTCTTATTCTATTCGAAACAGGGGCGAAGACCGCTTTCAACTCTTTAAGGTAGGAATGTGGTCTTAAGACACTGGCACACTACTCTAGTGACAATGATGGTTGTGGTGATAAAAATGAAGAATTTCACTGCGTCACTTTACTACAAAATTTTGTAATAGCCAAGTTGTAATTAAATCACGCTTATCGGAATCGCCTTTAATGTTCACAATAAGAATATCGAAACCTTTTTACAACGCGTAGCTTCGTATCTGCTGACGTCAACTACGTCAATGCAGCTCTAAGAAAGCCTTCAACCAATTTCTTAGGCAATTAATAAGGTCATATCTACACCCGTGATCTATGACCGACAGTTAGGTACCTTGGCAGTGTGCCTTTTGACTAACAACTACTAACAATCTAGCGCTTCCGGCACAGTATGTTTATGTTACAGTGTATAAGCTTGAATTTCATATCTGGAGATAAAATGGAATGTTATTTTATAGTAGCAGATTTGGTTGCTGAAGACATATGAAACATTAACGATTAATGATTACGGGCCAGAGCGCATCTAGATTCGAGCTCATACTCACCGGTGTGAAAATAATAAATGAAATTGATGGCGATGGAAAGTCCATATCGCTGATGAAGGCGTGATAAAATGCTATTTTTAGTTTTTTCAGTGTGGTCTGTATTTTTTAGTTTTTGCAAAGAAAGCACTATTTTTAATTGTAAAATAGTGCCTGATTTGTTCAAAATAGTGCTAATAAGCTGAATTTTTTGGCATATTCAGCACAAGACAAACTAACATTTCAAATTTCAAGTTTATTATCTGTTCTAGATATAATGTTAGTCAAATAAGAAGAAAGAAAATACATTTAATTATGACAATGCACAAAATTATACAGGATTAGCTGTATAATTTTATGCCGTGGCTTTGCACGCGTGATCTTTTTTCTAGATTTAAAGTACTATATGTATTATTCCAAGACCACAATACCAATATACCAATATTTGATCAATATTCCTTCAGCCATCAAAAAGTTTTAATTGATTGCTCAGCTTCTACTCATTGGATTGGGATACCAAGTACTTCAGTTTTTAAGTCAAATCCTAAGCTATCCAACAATGAAAACCATATCGCAATCGGTCTAGTAGTTTTTACGTTGTGACGATGTCAAACTCATTTGATAGTTTCTCTATATTAATTCTAAATTCAAATAACTTGTCAATCCTACATTGTCATTCATGCATTTGGCTGATGTCCATGTTTTTACAAAATATCTCATAAAAAGTGGTAAATAAATTATTATTTTATCTACATATATCTGACAGTTTAAGTTACTGCTTAAATACCATCTACCTAAAATAACAGCCAATAGAATGCCCACCAAAATGCTGACTTCTAGCTTGGGGCGTGTTCGTGTATAGTAAGGAAGGACCGGCTCGACTAGCAGAGTCCTGCAAGCGTTGCTGATAGGCCAGCTATCTCTGTACATAGTCATCTTCTGCTACAACGTGTCCGTGAAGGTGAAGCCGCTGTTTATGAACATCTCCGAGTGCTCCTAATTGTTCCTGTTCTTTTATGTTGTACACTGAGGTTTGGTCCCTGGGCTAGTGGAACAAACCATAGGACCGCCTCGTGACAACGTGATACGCGAATAAACATACGAACAAAAAACAAACAGACAGACACAATGTTCAAAAATATTATATTCTTATTCAGTAGCTTATTTTAAACCATATACTAAGGACATAGCAGCCAGTGGCGTTATTAAAAAAATATTGTATCGGTCAAATTAGCGACTGTATTGGTGAAAATTGTTAGAATTTTTTATTTTAAAATGAATAAAATAAATGAAACACTTACACGTTAAATAATTGTTATACCCAATTTGTAAGTATACGTTATCCATTCATAAAACAAGTACTGTGTGTCCTGAGTCTTTGTCGTGTAATAGGGGATGAGGCAAATACCTAAAATAAAAGCTAACTCGCTGACTTCCACTGTGCTAACCGAGCGGCCGTCATTTCTAATCGCAACTCCTCTACAAGTTCACGGACTAGCTGCGCTTTCTGAAGCGATTTGCGATGTAGAGGCTTTTGTTCTGGGCCATTCGGGTATCAAGGTTGTGTATCTTTACCCGACTGGATTGGTTGAGAAATGCGACTTGTTCAACAGAGATCCGGACAGACATGGGACAGACATACGAAAGCATTTTTGCCCAAGCTGAAACGGAGAAACTTCGCTCGCGCTTCGCCAAATATATACATATAATTAGACCCTAGACGATGCCCGTGGCTTCGCACGCGTGGTTATTTCTCTAGGTTAAAAGTACTCTATGTGCTATTCCAGGACCTGAAATACCAATATACCAACATTTGATCAAAATCCCTTCAGCCGTCAATAATATTTTTATTGATTTCTCGGCTTCTACTCATCGGATTGAGATACCGAGTACCCCAGTTTTTAAGTCAAACCGTAAGCTATCCAAAAGTGAAAACTTCATCGCAATTGGTTCAGTAGTTTTTACGTGATACGCGAAGAAACATACAGACAAACAAACAAACAGACAGACATGATTTTTTTAAATGTTCTATTCTTTTTCAGTAGCTAATTTTAAGTACGCTGATGTTATGGATTAACATTTAGAATACTTTTTATCCCGAAAAAATAAAGGGTTCCCGCAGGATAAGGGTTGAAAGTTATTGAAAAAAACACGTATCACGCTGAAACTACTGGACGGATGTTGATGTAACTGGGCATAGTCAAAGTTTATATTATATGTTAAAATTTAGAATCCTTTTACTCCCGAAAAAATAAAGGATTTTTAAGGGATAAGGGTCCAAAGTTTATGTTAAATTAAAGTTATAAACATCCCTATAAAGATCGGTACCAAATTTCATTGTTTGCTTCACGTAATGAGTGGCCAAGCGGTAACATGCGTGGAATTGTAATCCAGACGTCCGTGGATCGAAACCACGCGCTTTTTAAAAATTTTTTGCTCAATAATTAAAAGCATTTACATATCATATGCGTCATTTTTACATATATTAACCCCCGAACATAGAGACGGGTGTTATAAGTTTAGGGTGTGTACTTGTGTGAGTGTGTGTGTGTGTGTGTTTTTTCATATTTTTTTTGTTGAAAGCTAATGTGATTGAGATGGTTCTTAGCTATATGGGGAGGGGGAGGGGGGAGGTGAGAAAAAGGGGTGAGAATCGTAGCTTCCAAACGAATGGTCCGATTTAGGTGCGGTTTTTTATGATTGAAAGCTGAAGTCTTTTTAGTGTAGGACTTCTACACTAGAGAGCGTAGTATCTGTACTTATAATAAAGCAATAAGAACAAAAAAACTGTACAAAAAAGATAATTAAGGTTGTAACACTACATCATTTACCAGCATCAACAACCCCAGCTCATAAACCAAACAAATCAAAGTTCTGCCCCCAATTTAACTAGATGGCGCTAATTGACCTTAAAACACGCAAGCATTTCATTCACTGCAACCAAGCGCACCGCTAAATTCAAATCTGTGAACTTTTCGAATTCGGCTCACACTAGCTTTAGCGTTTTGCCTCAGCACGACCTCCAGTTCTCAAGTCCTTGCAACTGGAAGTTGTCTGTTGAATTGCCTACTGTCCGGTTGATATCAAATTACTCTGCACATATCTATACATACAGATCAACCTATTCTGAATATACGTAACTTATACGAACAACGTATTTTCTTCGCTTCAACTGCACGCTGCACGTCATTCGTTATTTTACCGCCCATCGCACTACGACGCCTTACCAGGATTTATTTTAAAAACTGGGTTACTTGGTATCGTAGGCCTTGCACGCACTGCCTTGCGGTGGAACGCGGTGCGTTTATTCTAGTGTTTATTTCATATTGTATTTATATGCCTTTATTTCATCGCAATACGTGCACTTCTATGACATTCCGTGCTTCACAGAATATGCGTTATAAAAACGCAAGACAGTGCGCACTAGCTTTATTCCGATGATTAGATGCCGAGCAATTGCTAAAAAACTATTTGACGGCTGAACGAATTTTGAAGAAATGTAGTATAATATTGTACTTTGTACTTTGGGCTACTTTTAAATGAAATGACCAGGCGGGCAAAGCCGCAGGCACAGCTAGTGAACATATAAAATAGTCGTGACATACAGATAGACGGATAGATGGATAGATGGACGATGGAACAACGGACATGAGAAGAGTAAGAGTTCCTTGTTTTACTACAGAACCCTAAAAGGAACAAAACGTTACAGCACGGTGAACGCGCGCTGTCGCGTGCTTGCGGTGAACTGGAGAGCGTGGGTGGCTTGGCTTCCTATAAGAATTCTATAATACTATTTAATCTTTACTTTTATAGTCTATAAAGTCACTGATCTCTATATTGAATTGGCTTTGCCGTTCTTTCTTTTGTGCCGATTCAAAGCGCCCCCACAGTGGCTCCATGGAAATAAAATTGACATTGTTTTATCTCCTGACGTTAGTCACAGAATAAGTAATAGTATACAACGTTAGTTCCGTGGACGCTCACTACTGCCAAACTACTTATGCGTTATTTTTACATATATTAACCCCCAAACATAGAGACGGGTGTTACAAGTTTAGGGTTTGTATGTGTGTGAGTGTGTGTGTGTGTGTTTTTTCATATTTTTAAGCTAAGCGTCAAAATGGCGATAATCAAATCCTCTCAATCCGACGATCGTCACAAACCTGTCTAGTAATATGCAGTTGTGTATGACTAAAGTACCTATAGATCAGCGAATATTTTGGCCGGCAAGAGCCTCATAAAGGCAAAATGTTGCGTAATGGTGGCCCGTAATTGTTATATCTTATTAGGTTTTATAGGTAATATTAAAAATGCAAAAACTTTTATCATTTTTTTTTATAGTAACTTACGTAGAACTAAAGTTCTAAGAAGCTAAGGTTGCCTGGAAGAAATCGCTGCTTAGTGATAAGGCTGCCAATTGTACTATTTTAAGGTCATTGTTGATGTGCCATATTTTAAGTTTTTAGTGCAATAAAGATATATATCTATCTATCGATCTAACTACGCCAACGACAAAGAAAAAAAACTTAAACGAGAACTTCAAAGTATATCATATATAAAATTCTATGTGATGTTTCAGGCTATATTTGAGTGGCTATTTGTTGTACACTTAGAATATTTACGCTGGTTGTACATTAGCTTTCATGTTTGTAGTTGAAATTCTCAAATGCTCATCTGTGAGACGAAAAGCATATTTTTTTTCTATGTAATTGAGAATTGAAAAAGTTTGTTCGCATAAGTAAGTAATGCCGAAATTTGTTTTACACTGTTGAGCAAACCTTTTTCATTCGACAATATCATTGATTTCACAGAAAGATGTTTCGAGAGTGTCATTAGATTGGAAATCAATCGCGTTCTTTTGTAAATGACTCGGTACATCCTCATTGCGATGGAAAAGGGTTTGCGAAAATATTCAGTGTGCTAGAAACCTTTTCAAAGAGTCAAAATCGGTCGTGAACTGATTAAAATGTCTATAATTTTGTATCGTTTCAAATGAAATTTTATTCCAGCCAACCCGACACAGCCTTTTAAAAATTCGGGAAATGGTCTAACTTCTTTTCTTTAATATATTTTATGAAGAGTTTGTTATTCATTTGGAATGCCTTTATGTCTGTGTGCATATCAGAGATTTATTTGTTGTTTTCCTTGAAGCCTTACATTCAGAGTGTTTAACTCATGAATTAAATCTGTCAAAAATTCAAGGTGTGTCATTCATTTATCGATTGAGGTCTCGTTGTTTTTTTTTATTACACGACTACTGCAAATCAAGGGAAGGCTAATGAATTAAACAGTCTATGCATCTAGGTGTGTAAGCGTAATTCAAAATTTTTGATGTGGACTGGTCCGATTTTGACAAGCGAGGTGTCAATCGATTTATCTTCAGTTACAGAGTTTCAAAAGCTATTTTTTACCCGACTACGATAAAGCAATGGTCCTTCCATTGTCTTGTTGTAGTCGGGTAAAAAATATTATGTGTTGAAGACTAATTTAAATTTATTATATTCAAATAAAAAAAGAAGCATCGAAATCGGATTTAATAAAGCGGAGATATTCCGTAGCCCCCTTTTTACCCTTTTTTGGGGAAGTACCCCCCCAATCAAAAATCCTCGACGACTAAAAATTCTAAAAATTTGCTTATGCCTTATACCAAGTTTCGTCTAGATCGGTTGATAAATGCGACCTTTAGAGGAGAACAGAGATTCGGACATTCGGAAGGAATTCGGAAGGACATATGAAAGCATTTTTGCCCAAGCTGAAACGAAGACGCTTCGCTCGTGCTTCGCACTCATTCGGTCAAAAAGGAAAACCATAAAGTCTAAACTTATAAATTCAATGGGACAAGAAAAAGCAGTATTACTCAAAGGTCGATCAGATTACTTATTTTAGTACCTTATTAACAATTATCTTTGACGTCATTTATTTATTAAAATGACGAAGAAATATTTAGATTTCATTTTGCACGTGTTTGTAAATAAACTCTTTATTAGATAACTTCTTTTCTCCTTCTTAAAAGAACCAACTTGTGTATCCAACAAAATGGAGCTCGAGCAACTAATTAGTTAATTTACCCTTATTTTTTGTTCAAATAAAATAAGTTAAGATTTTATGGATTTTCTTTTATTTTATTTATAATGTTTTGTTAGAGAGATTTGATTCTTAGGATTGACCCTATCGATTGATGCCATAAGAGTACAGGAGTGTTATTTTTTATGTTTTAGCCGGTTCGATTCCCGAGTGTGGCAAGCGAGTTTTCGAAAATCTTAAAATGCAGATTTATTTCTTTTTAAAAATAAAGGAATGTTTCCTTTGAGTAAAATGTGCTATCTCCAGTATTTAGAGTACTTTACCGGGTGTGGTTAATAATTTCCATCCTGTATATAATTAACTGTCCATATGTGTTAGTTGTCTGTCGTGATAATGTTAATTTAAATAAATAAATTCATAATCAATAAATAAACTGAATATAAGTAAAAAAATGATTACCTAATAATTTCAAAATGATGGCAACGAAGGCTGGTGATGTTCATACTCCAACGATTGTATAACGCTACTTAATTCAATCAATGTCAATAAAAAAGTGATTACGTTTTCTTTTCATTTTCGTGCTGAGACGAGCTGAAATTGCCGAATATTCTTTCGTTTTGGGCCACTGGGAATCAAATTTCAATATAAATTCAGGCTGAGATTCAGACTTCAAGCTGTCAATAAACTCACAAGTTCAATCTGCTCATTTAATTTTGTTTCTCAAGCTGTGATCAATTGAGATTCATTTTATTCATGACTTTCGTGAGTAGGCTACCTACGCTATCATTTTCCATAATGTTTGACTTATTTCTTTATCTTATCTTATTCTTATAATATCTTATCTCATAAATATTAAAACTGCGAAAATCTGTGTTACAGCGCAGAAATCTGATCAGGTTTGAATGAAATTTAATACATCGATATATTAGTTTGTAGAACACAGGATACATTCATCATCATCATAAACCATCATGCCACACACATAATAATTATGTGGCCATATGTGACTATGAAGAGTATTTTTCAATAATTATTATGGAAAGATATCGTCGTCAACTCAATAAGCCACATGCAGTGTTTCAATTTCGTATAATTGAAAAAAACTAAATGTGCCTTCGGCGTGGAAATTTTCCTGGAATAAAATTACCGAAATATCAAATTTCATCAAAATTCTTCCAGCTGACAAATCGTTTTGCTCCGCTTCTACTCTTCGCGTCGAGATTCTAACTTCATCAGATTTATAATCTAAACATCCTACAGTGAAAACCGCATTTCAATGGGTATAGTAGTTTTTACGTAAAGCGAGAACAAATATCCAGACAGACACGATTTTTACCCGACTGCGCAGAGGATACTGTGTATATCAGCCTGTGTATGTATGTTCTTTTGTAGTAATACGTAAAAATCATCAAAATCGGTCCACGCATTTGGTCCATATTGACCACAATGCATGAACCGATTTTGATGATCCATGTTTATCTTAATCTTGTGAGTGTTCCTTATGGCATGACCAGTCATCAAAATTCAATACAGCGAAAACCAGACCCCGTAATAGTGAAGAAGAAGAAAATTATGTTAAGTTGGGTAACATTGAATCATATATATATTATTTGTCATAATTTTTCATTTCGAATGACCATTTAGAATCTATATCGATTTAAAATTGGGTAGCAACCATTCTCACTGAAATTTTTGCCTCTTTTCAATCTTGTTCCCAGTCGGTTAAGTGCTAAAACACTTTCGATTATGTCTCGTTTAATGTGTTTCTTTATTCAGTAGCTTATTAAAATTACTATTTTTATTTCTATCATGTTTATTATTATTACGAGACGTTTTTTAATTAAATTATGTTAATCGTTCAAACTTTTTGTTACTTATTGATAGATAAGTATCCTTCAAATATCATAAATGTGAAAGTTTGTGAGTTAGTTTATGTATATGTCTGGTTGCACGCTGAAACGGCTCAACAAATTTTGATCAAATTTGTTATGTAGATATTTTAGGTCCTGGAATACTAAAAACTATAATTTTCGTCATCTTCATCATCATCATCCACGCATGTGAAACTGCGGGGTGCAGCTCAACGAGTTAAGATTTATGGTATAGATTGTAGGCTGTGAGTGGTGGCTGTGGGCGTGGGCGGTGATGTCGTCGGGCAGTCTGCGCGATAGACTATGTACTATTATTTATTCTCTGGTTGACGACTCGCCCCCGTCACGTCGGTACAGTACATATAAAGTCTACTAAAGTCTACTACTACATAGTCGGTTAACGTGCTTGACTTGGTAGGTAAGAGAATGAATCAATTCGGATTCTCACACTGCACTTGGACTGCGAGAATCACGAGTTCTGTTAACCATAGCTTTGATGGTGTGTTATCATGGGGGTGAAACTAACAAGCAATAGTGGACAAAAAAAAAACGGAAATTGTGTGTACCTTTCCAGATAGATGGCGCTGAAAAGCAAATGGTATGTTTTGCCGACGGTAGCTTTTTAATTATTATGGTTTACAAAGTGTAAAGAAATGCAGTAAGAAAGAAGCGGTCACTCAATTTTCAGCCAGCGACTAAGATCCTTCGTGGCGCAGTGGTGTCAGTACCCAACTTACGTGTCGTCAATTCCAGGTTCGCATCCGAGTATCCACAAAAACTTTTCGCACTCATCATAACGCGTTACTTAACAAACCAAGATAAATGTAACCAAACATTGACTAGCCGCCATAAATCTAGTTAATAGTGAGAAGATTAGATATCAGCTCCTCAGTCGTGGACCGCATAAATTAGGTGCAACACACACAAATGGCCTTTTTTGGCCTTAGTCACAATGAGCGGTTTTCCAACTGTAGTTTTAGCATTATTTATCTCTCGCTAGATGGCGTTGGCGATAGTTTTGGTAACAGTAGTGTGGTATGCTAGGAGGACATTTCTGGTATGACATTCTGCGTTCCGTGTTTATAGGGATTTTGCGTCAGTTTTGTAATAATTTCATGACCTTAAAGTATTAATAGTATTTTCTACCTTTTTGTTATTCTATATTACAAATTACAGCATTATTACAAAGAAAATGGATCGTTTTATTTAGTTTTAATTTATCTGCTTTACTAAATGGGTAAATATAATCTGAATGTCAACCTGCCAATGTCACAATAATCTGAATGTCAACCTGCCAATGTCACAATAAAACAAACACAACACATACAACTTTTCGTTTGTTTGGTTCGCTCGTGGTTTGTGTATTTTTACTTTTTTCGGTAAAACGCTGTTTTTACCTGCTTTTAATTACTAGGTACGTTGAGAAAATACCAAAGGTTACGCGAGCGCCATCTCTTGACGAAGAAAAAACTAAACTGACAATGCCTAATGGAAAACTAATCAGTGGCGTTTGTGTAGCACGTGTTAGCAGTGACTCTCATTCGCGCTACAGTCTGCGTATGTATCTCTATCTTTGTTCTAGATATACTTATATGAAGCACTACAGTGGAAATGTAGCTGTGTGGGTGTGTTTGCCTGTAGTTGTATCTAGTCCAGTTTTTGTTTACGTGATATAAAAGCGTGCCGCATCCTCCCTCCTCCCTTAACCTTAGTGTTTCTTCGAGTGTTAATGTGTAATATTGGTGGAATATTGACCATCGATTGACGCGCGAGACTATCCAGTAATCCATACCAATATATAAAAGTAAAACGTTTGTCTATTTGCTTGTTTGTTTGTTTATTTATTTGTTTGTTTGTTTGGGGAGCTTTCACGCGATAACAGCTAGACGGATTTTGATGAAATTTGGAATGCAGATAGCTTATACCCTGGAATAAAACAAAGAATACTTCGTAACCCGGAAAATTGTATGTTTCTACGGGAAAACTGGAAAAATGTTGATAAAGGTCGCTGTAAGAAACGGTTGGCATGGAAACGAAATAACAAGTATGTCAAAAAACATCAAGAGCATTGGTGCTATACCTACTTTTTCATTGGTTTCTAATATCCTAGAAGAACATTGGATGCTTTTTTTCGCGATAAAAAGTAGTCCACGCGGATGAACACGCGGGCGGGAAAACTAGTATTTAATATTCCTAGTAGTTATTATACGGCTGGTTAATTGAATATAATTTAATCGCTTATTTGATAGGGATTATCGAGTCAACAATCTCTCAAAGGGATTATTGGTAAGCTTGATCCAATTAGTTGGTTACTCTGTTGGTTACAGATTGGAAGCTTAGATGTAAGTTCTTGAATTATTAATATTTGTACTAACAAATCTAACCCAAAGGAGCTGAGATAAAAATATAGGTACATGTCTTACCTAACCCTATTTTTTTCCTACTAATACATTGGTTGATAGTTTAATTTTATATGTTTGTATGTTTACTTCAGAATCTCTAAGTAAGGTTCCGGATAAGCTATGACAATCAAAATACTATCCACCGGATAAAGTTTCGATTAATATTGACCTTCTAAAGGTCCGAAGAGATTATCTATTCGGTACCGTCTGTTTGTTTGTTTGTCGTATAAAGTAGTGCTTGCCTGTAGTGTCAGATGGGGTATTTCAGGCCGCCCGCGGGCCTCAGACATGGCTTTACGACTGCTATTAATCAATAACAGTCGGGAACGACAGCTAAACGTGTCCCCTTAAGCACGGTTTTTTATTTTTAATAGTTTAATATATAGGGACCGGAGTTATTTAAGACCCACCGAAAAAACAGAACACAGAAAATCTCTGAGCATGCACTCAAACTTATGGCAGAACGATGAGACTGTAGTCTTCAGTGGATATGTCGAGTTATAGCTTGTTTAATAAACAGATTTCTAAGTTGACGCGACACGATTTGCGTTCATATAACACGACTTATATTAAGAACGCAATAGAGCGGAACAAGGGCTCTAAAGTGTTCGCAAGAGATCTATCTATTGGGCTAAGCCTGTTGTCGAAGCTGAAAACCGACAGTGGCAGCATCGTTACGTCGAAGCCAGACATTTTGAGTGAGCTCGAGAAGTTCTGTGGGCAATTATACACATAATCGCGAAGTCCATCTTGCACGACTAGCGATGCAAGAGCCCGTTTGACCCGAAATTATACCGAAATTATTCCGGACGTCAGCCTATACGAGATCAGAATGGCTCTCAAAAAGCTTAAGAGCAACAAGGCACCAGGGGAGGACGGAATTACGACAAAGCTACTGAAAGCGGGTGGAACACCGGTACTTACAGTCCTTCAGAGGCTGTTTAACTCGGTCATACTCGAGGGTACTACGCCAGAGGCGTGGCACAGGAGCATAGTGGTGTTGTTCTTCTACACCCTCTTGAAGAATTATAAGCCCATTTTGCTGCTGAGATACGTCTATAAGCTGTTTTCGAGACTAGTTACAAACCGTCTCGCTCGTAGGTTTGACGACTTTCAACCTGGACACATCCATACGCTCCGGCAGATTATACAGAAGACCAAAAAGTATAATCAGCCACTGTCTAGCGTTTGTGGATTACGAGAAAGCCTTTGATTCAGTCGAGACCTAGGCAGTGCTACAGCCATTACAACGGTTCCAAATTGACTATCGGTACATCTAAGTATTGAAGTGTTTGTACAACAAGGCCACCATGTCATTCTTCAGGATCAGAGCAAGAATTCTATCTAGTTGTAAAAATGGGTGAGACAGGGAGAGGTTACTTCTCCGAAATTGTTCACCTCTGCACTGGAAGATACATTCAAGCTTCTGAACTGGAACGGATAAATGTTCTTAACATCAATGGCAAATACATCACTCACCACCGATTTGCTGATGATATAGTCATCATGGCAGAAACCCTGGATGACCTAAGCTTAATGCTCAGTGACCTCAATATTGTTTCCCAACAGGTGGGTCTTAAAATGAACATGGGTAAGACGAACATCATGTCAAATGCCCACGTCTTACCCATGCTGGTTTATGTTGGGAACGATATTATCGAAGAAGTTGATCACTATGTCTACTTACGATCCAACTGGGTATATCCAACTTTGACAAAAAGGTCAACCAACGAATCCAACTCGGATCGGCAGCGTTCGGGAAATTACGCCATATCTTCTCGTTGCAGATACCGCAGAGCCTCAAGACGAAAGTTTATAATCAGTGCGTGTTGCCAGTGATGACATACGGCACTGAGACGTGGTCACTAACTATTGGTCTCATACACAAGCTCAGAGTTGCGCAGCGTTCAATGGAGAGAGCTATTCTCGGAGTTTCATTACGTGATAATATCCGTAACGAGGTAATCCGTAGAAGAACCAAAGTTACCGACATAGTTCTCAGAATTTGCAAGTTGAAAAATTAAATTATAGGTTTCGTTATTTTGAGGGATGAAAATGGTGGCGTCATTGACAAACATAACGCATAGGTGTTTACTTACAAGAGGTAATTCATTAAAATATGTTAGTAATAGTAGTGGTCCAAGAATACTACCTAGTGGTACTCCTAAGGTAATATTTTGGAAGGCAGATTGTACTTGTTCGACACTTTTGGTGTTTTTATTGTAAATTTCCAACAATGTTGATTGACTTCTATTATTTAGGTACCATTCTAATAAATGTAAGGGCGTTCCACGTATTCCAATTGCTTCTAATTTGTTGAGTAAAATTTTATAAACTGCACAATCGAATGCTTTTGAGAGATCTAATAATAGAGCAATACCTGTTATTTTATTGTTAACTTCCTCCCAAACTTGATTTAACATTTTGAAAATAGCTAGTGTTGTACTGTTCCTCTTTCGGAAGCCGAATTGGTTGTTATTGAGTAAATTATTCTGGTCTAGATATGATATTATTCTATTGTAAATAACCCTCTGAAATACTTTGGAGAAATTGGGTAATATGGCTATGGGTCTGTAGTTTCCAACACCTTTTTAAGAGCCTTTTACTATAGAGAGGTTTAACTAATGCTTTTTTGAGGTCTATTGGAAAACATCCAGTTTCAATTGTCAAGTTTATAATATATGTTAGTGGTTCTGCAATGTTATCTATGCTCATTTTATTAGTTGCATAGATAATATCATCACGACCAGCTCATTTTATTTTTCAATAGTTTCACAATATTTATTACTTCCTGGACCGAAACCAGATTTATGAAAATGCTCTCACAGCAACGATTTTTACAATTTTGTTGTGGTATATTTTCATAGATCATTTTATTAAGTTCGACGAAGCCATAGACAATGGTTCCACTATATTCTCATTTTTTATATCTATGCATTCTATTGTCGTTTTAATTGTATTTTTTTGTGATGTATGCTTTTTTATAATTCCCCAAGTAGCTTTACTTTTATTAGCACTTCTGTTTATGAATCTAATGTTAGCAATTTTTCTAGACGTATATATAATTTTTTATGTCTTTTACACTATTTTTTACACTTTTCATATTTTTATTTATTTCTGTTAATTTGTAGTTGTAAGTAAAGTATTATCTTATTTTTACTTGCAATTTTAATTCCCGTAGTTTTCCAGTTGGGTTGTTTCTTATATGTTATTTTTATTTTTTCTAAAGGAATTTATAATTTTAAAATTAAACTATATAATTCAATAAATTCTTTGTAAGCTTCGTTTGGATCATCACAAACAAGCACTTTAGAGAATTTTATTTGCGTTAAATATTTAATGAATATATCTAAATAAAAGTCTACATTTCTTCTTTCAGTGAACCAAAATTTCTCTCGAAAACTTAAATTTGATGGAATATTAATTACCTGTGTTGTATGGTCACATAAACCCAAATTTAAAACTTTATATGTATATCGTTTCACGTTCGTTAATATATGATTGAGAGTTTCGAGTTATTCTAATTGCTTCTGTTATTGTTGCCTGTGCACTTCAAAGAATTGTATCGTGTTTGTAATTATTTCGCTATTTTTATTTTTTACTAATAAATTTACATTAAAGTCTCCATAAATTATTACATTTTTCTGGTTCTCAGTGTAAGTTTGTGTAGGAAATTTTCAAGATTTTGAACAAATACATCTAAATTACTATCAGGTGTTCTGTGCATGCATTTTTTTCCCCTTATTCTTAGGGTACGTAAGACTTACGCACCCTAGTTTTATTACAATCTAGCCACGATTTGGCTAATAAGTTATTTTAATATAACTTAAACTTTTACACTGGGTATATTAAGAATGTGTCCATTAATTAACACTTAACATTTCTTATTGTATCTATTAAGATGAAGTCACATTGTTAATGTTTACTTTATAAGTAGCACTTGTTACATACTACACTATACTAACATAATAATATACACTACACGAACTCAAACGGTTTCTTCCTTTTAAGTCTTCTTATTTTATTTATTTTTTCATCATTTTTGAAGGTCAGCATGAACATATTGAGTGGTTCTTTAGGTTTCCAACTCAATTTGTTAACTGCTTCTATAATTTTATATCCTTTATTCTTATGGTCTTCTATGATTCTCTGAGGTTTGCAAGTAGAGTGCAATTTTTTTACCATGACTCTTATTGGCCTCTCTTGCTTGTTTTCGTACGAGTGCCAGAGACAATTATTGTCAGTGAGTGCTTTGGTTATTGCTCTGTAAGAGTCATCATTTGCGGCATTCACTTTGACAGTATCACCATTCATCATTTTCATAGTGAACGTGCCCACTGTCTGATTATCTGTCAAAAAGTCAAAGAAACCTTGATAATCCTTAATGCCATCCACTATAATGGGTGGTGGCAAAAGTTTTTTTTTAAATTTTATCTATAATGATTTGTTCATCATTGCTAGTTTCGTCTGGAGTGGGTGAGCTGTTCATTTTTCTCTCCTGTTTTTGTTCGAATCCACTCAGTTTCTCGAGCGAGATCTTCTTTGTCCGTGCTATATGGAGCGAGTGGAGAAGAAATCTCCATTGTTGCAGCTGCAGGCTCCGATGTTTTAGTCTCCGCAAGACATTTCAGCTGTTGCTGAAGAATCTCTATTTGACTTTTTAAGTCCTTAACTAGGCCTTGCAATTTTTCATGCTCGGCTTGTTCTTCACATATAGTATCGTACAACAGACGTTCATTTTCTGTTGTTATATCTATTTCGATTTGCTTCGGGGAACCAATTTTTTCCCAATCTTCTTACAATATTAAAGCGAGTGTGAACTTCGCCATAGCAATATAATTCGCCTTCAGCGCAAGCATTGCGCAATAACTGGGTCATCGCGCCTCGACTTTTATGTTGAATTACACTAGATCACGCGGTCACGAGCGACACAACTGTTCTCAGCGAATATTGAACAAACACATCATTTAATTCGGTTAAAACGATTCCACAACACTCAAAGTGTTTTTCTGTGGCCATATCCATTATCCTGTCTAATTTCTTGAATTCAATAGTATTCTTTACAAAAATGCATACACCTCCTCGAGATTCATTATTCCTACTGAAATGTGCAACTTTCGTATAACCATTAATTTATAATTTATTTATTTCATTATTAACTACAAATATTTCACTGAAACAACATATATCTATGTTTTGTTCTTCAGTCAGTATTTCTAAATAGTCTATATTATTTTAAGACCTAATAATACCTTGAGCATTCACGTGTAGAATACTTATGTTGTTTGTTTCTTCAGTTACGAAAAAACTGTGACGAGTTTTCAGTCAGACTAAGTTTTTCTGGACTATTGTTTATAGTTTTCTTAAAATAAAATGGTATCGTTCCTGGTTTTTGTGTGTTGTGTGAAATTTGGTTCATACTTAAGTTTTGCAAGTTAGATTTAGTCGTATTTTTTCTATATTAGTCTTATTTTTGTGGGTTTAACTTTTGTTTATTTTATAAAATACTAGCTTACCCGCCCGTGACTTTGTCCGCGCGGACTACAGTTTATCACGAAAAAAGCATCCTACGTTCTTCTAGAATATTAAAAACCAATGCAAAAGTAGACTTAGACTTTTTGGTTATGGCCTCTGTGGCTTGTTGTTTTGTTGGTATAGCATTAACTACTTACTCTGTGGCACCAACGCTCCATATGATTTTTGACAGACTTGTTATTTCGTTTCCATGGCAACCATTCCTTACAACAAGTATTCAACATGTTTCAGTTTTCCCGTGGAAACTTCCACGAAATTCTTGGAATTTTCCGGGATAAAATGTATCCTATGTTTCATTCTAGGGTATAAGCTATCTCCATTTCATCAAAATCCGTCCAGCGGTTATTGCGTGAAAGCTCCCCAAACATACAAACAAAACTTTTATATAGAAGAAAAGAATCGTTCCTGGTTTAAGTTTATTTTGTCGGTTTTGTTTGTTATTTTGAATTTTGTTTTTGCCTAAGTAGCAAGATTTGTAGTCTTCTGTATTAATCATGTCATTTAAGACCTTGCATTCATTCTTAGCGGATCGATACGGATATCTTTTATGGAGTAACAAGAAATCTACTATTTATTGAGTTGTGGACAATATTTCTTAGCCCTTGATTGAGTTTATCCTCATTTAAGTGACGGTTGTTAACAATATTAGTTACAACGATATGAAAAGTAGTATTTTTTCAAAATGGCTTATAATTCCATGAAAAATCTGGTTGAATTAGTATCATTTCAGACTACAGACAATATTAACCAGTCATTTTTTTGAAAGTCATCGTTAAATATCTCGCAGTTTCACAGAATGTGGTCTGTAGGAGCATCAGGGTATGTATAACTAACTACTCTATAGTCTCTTGGATTCCGGTGTTTATCTCTAAGTGCAACAAGAATTGCTGCTTGACCTCGACTGCTTTGGTCTCCAATTATGAAAATCTTAGGCTTGTTAGTAAAAGCAGTGTTTTTTTCTTATATTTTTAGTGCCAACTTCGTTTATTTTATTGCCGTGGCTTGCAGTGGGCTGTTGATTTTCATTTTGAACTTGTTGAGTTTCTAAAGCAGCTTCATCTGTACAAGTTGGAGTTTTGTAAGGTGGGGCATTCATCATTCACATCAGGCCTCTTTCTAGGATTTTGTTTGTTTTTTTTTCCTAGTGTAGGGGAGTTACAAATTTTTCAACTGCGTTTTTCTTGAATTATTACATTTAATGTTCGCAGAAGACTTTTAAGATACTATTGGCTGTTGTATTTGAATTTCATCAAAATCTTTATTTTTTGGTTCAAATACCAGTTTCTTTTGACTTTCTCTGTTATTTCCTTGTTTTTTTAGTATCTCTATTTGACTCTTTAATTCTGAATTTTCCGCCTGTAACTTATTGACTTCTTCTTTGGCGCTGATGAAGTGATTTGTTATTTCATCAAGTTCATTTTTCAAATGCTTGTTGTCATATTTTGAGGCATCTTCTACTTCTTCAGAGCTACGGCAAAATGTTGTCTTCAAGACTGTCATTAATTGTGTCATTTGACAAAGATAAATTCTCCTAAGAAGGCCGTCGTAATATTTGTGGTTTTCAAATTGGTCAGGGGTAAAATGATCAATAAACTCAACTGACCAAGTAATCCCAACACCAGGGGTACTTAGTCACCACTTTATTTAGATTTTATTAAATACTAGCTTTCCCGCCCGCGACTTCGTCCGCGCGGTCTACTGTTTATCGCGAAATAAAAGCATCCAATGTTCTTCTAGGATATTAAAAACCAATGCAAAAGTTGGTATAGCACTAATGCTCTTGATATGTTTTGACAGACTTGTTATTTCGTTTCCATGGCAACCGTTCCTTGCAGCGAGTAATCAACATTTTCAATTTTTTCCCGTAGAAACTTACAATTTTCCGGGATACAAAATATCCTATGTTTTATTCCAGGGTATAAGCCAGCTCCATTCCAAATTTAATCAAAATCAAATTCGAAAGCTTCCCAAACAAACAAAGAAACAGACGTTTCACTTTTATATATTGGTATAGATTTCGTGCAACTTACCACGTAAGGTGGCGTGTTTTGTTGTCGTCTTGTTGTGGTATTGTTAAAAATGTACAGTAATTCTTTAAATATTTCAAAAAGGTGACGAAGTAGCCCCTTCTTACTGTAGGTAACTAATCTGTTAAATAAACGCTGTTTGCGTTGCGCAATCACTAAAAATTACTATTCGTCGCTGAAAGATTATTAAAGACGACAGATTAAGTACAAAATTAACAATTCTCTTACTCATCATAATCATCATCAGCCTATACTTGTTCAGTGCTGGACTTAAGCCTCTCCTAATACACGCCACTGAGCTCACTCTTCAGCCCTCTGCATCCAGTTTCTGCCTCTCCGGTCGCCACCAAGTAACTACGCAGCTTACAGTGAAAATGAAACCGGAGCACAGTAGATTTTCATCAGATATAGTACTGGGCTTTGGTTTCAGAGCTTGACAGGCCGCGCAAGGTCCTTTTATAAGGTATTACAACTGCAATCAATCAATAACAGCTTAACTTCCCCTTCGGACAGTGACGATATTATAGCCATTCGAAATATATATTTGATAGAAATGCACAGCCAAGGACCGAACACGCAATAATACTACTCGGCCACCATGAAGCACAGTAATATTTACACATTTCTGTTTGGTGGCAGAACATGTGGCGAAGCGGGCGGCATGGTACTGTCTCGTGCAGAAGAGACTGTACCAAAAGTATTCAAGTCTTTATAACTTATTTTGTTGTCTAATCGACGTTTGTATCTGAATCTGAGTTAGTCTGACCATCTATCGAACTGATAATCTGATATTTATGAAATTTCGTACACTATAATAATATTGATTAAACTTTAGTATAATTATTATATATATACATTTATTCGTATTAAGTTCGTACAATATAAATATACAATATATCGGCTTGGAAGTTGCTGAAAAATGAGGGAGTTGAGAATTTCAAAGTGTGTCACTTTACGTAATTCATTAATTTTTTTTTTTTTATTTCAACGATTCGTCGTTTTAAATTAAGTTCTATGCTAAAATATGAAATACTAGCTGCGCCCCGCGATTTCATCTGCGTGGATTATGATGATGGTGAAAAGAAGCCTAGGTGTTAATCCAGGATATATACTATCCTGGTACCAAATTGCATCCAAATCCATTCAGCCATTTGAGCGTGAAGGAACAACACACACACACACACACACACACACACATACACACACACACACACGCACACTTCTAAAGATAGATGGCGCTAATCGGTTCTTACGCATTTTATGACGTTCTGTATGTCATTTCTAATGTATTGTAGTTCTGCATCGCGCAAACGAAGTTTTCCGCTTGATAGGAGAGTATTCATTTTTAATACTAAGCTCTGATTGGCCTTTCTACGATAGTGGGTACACTTTTTTGATTGATAATATTTACGGAACCATTAAAACAAATAGTGCATCGTAACGTCAGGTACCTGCTCGGTTTTTTGCCTATTGACGTTCATTATAGAAACAGTTTATAATAAAACCAAAAAAAAACCCCATAGTACTATTATTGATTCTGTGCTTACAAGTAAGATACTTTCGTATCGTTATTTGAACATAGTATTAGTACCCAACAGTCATGTTTTATTGTAGCATTTTCTTAGTGACCACTCTTTTAATTTCTCTTCAAAGGCCAAAGAGCCGTTTCGTGCTGCCACAAGCAATCCAAATCATTAACAATTATCATAAAGTAATAAAGAGTTGGGGGCTGTCGCCTGACGGAACGGGGCGGATCGATGGAGACAAGGTCACCGCCAGTGGTTACCTTCGGAACTGTCAAGTTACACGTAACGTTACCTTTCCGTTAATATTTTCAATTATACAAACATGCTGATTATAAATGGGGTGGATATAAATTAAGTTGAATTATTATTTACTAGCGATTCCTTACGGCTTCGCACGGGTCGCTAAGGGTTTTTCTTCATTTGTACATGATTTTACCCGTGTTTTGATTGACCGATTTGAACAAAAAAATGGTTAGTTTACTATAATAGTTAGACATATAGCCTCGCGGTCTTTTATGTGGGTAGTGATGAAAAATATATAAACATGTAGAACATTATTTTATGTATCATCAATAATTTTCGCAGCGCACGCCAAATAATGACTTTTATAGGCATTTTTTGATACCTTGGGTATTGCAATTTTCGTAAGTAATTCAAATATTTTGAATAATATTATGCCACCCATGATGATACTTCGCCGTGGCGGTCTCGGCTTAGAATAAGATCCCTCCCAATCTTCCCGTGGATGTCGTAAGAGGCGACTAAGGGAATACACACCGGAAGATGGGCAGCAGCGTCCTCCGAGCATATATTTGTAATATTGCGGTCAACAATCTGCTTGCCAAGCGTGGTGACTATGGCAACAGTTGCGCTGGGGTGTTATAGGGATATCAGAAGTCCAAAGAGAGGGAGAGGATACGATGACCCTCAATTCCGGCAACTTACTCTATTACCGGGAGGGCGACCAGCAGTCCCAACACGGTATCGGGTTTCAATCGGGTATTCGGGTTGTGAAGATCAAAAGCGTTTCGAACAGGGTAGCATACCTTATACTCAGAATTACCGAACGGTATTCGTTGAAAGTCATACAGGTGTACGCCCCGCACTCGAAACGCCCGGACGATGAAGTGGAGGCTATTTATGACGACATTTCTGATGCCGTGATGGGGGACTTCAACGCATGGCTGGATATGAGGAATGGCGATGAACTGAGAGTGGGGCAGTTTGGATTTGGACAGCGGAACCATTCATATAATATTAATATATTCGGGACATTTCCACACCAATTACCTAGCCCCAAACTAGGATACCCTGTGTTATGGGCACTAGATAACGGATAAACATACATAGATAAGAATATTACATCCATGACTCGGAAACAAACATTTCTGCTCATCACACAAATGATTGCACCTTGCAGGATTCGAACCCGCGACTGTACGATTTCGTACCTAGGATCTCTAGCCACGAGACCAACCAGTCGTCATTCCATGAGAAGGAGGGAATCTTTATGATGAACTCCTTTTTCAAGAAACGTCCCTCCAGGATATGGACGTGGCTGTGGCGTGTGCGTCCATTTCCTGGAGGGACGCTTCTTGAAAAAAGAGAGATTTTATTTTGACGACCAATCGGCATATATTCAATGATGTATCTGTGATCAACAGGGTTAAGACCGGTAATGATCACCGCATGGTAAGAGGCTCATTGAATATCAACGTAAAGCTGGAAAGGGCTGGGATCTGCTCTTCGCCCAAGTCATGCCCAAATCCCATTGGGGAATAAAGGTTCTTGAATGGCGACCACGAACAAGCAAGCGAAGTGTGGGGAGACCCCCCACACGATGGACCGACGAATTTGTAGCCATCGCAGGAAGTCGGTGGATAGAAGTGGCACAAGATTGAAAGAAAGAAAGAAAATACATTTATTCAACACACACAAAAATAAAAATACAAATAATTAGAAAAATTAAGTAGGAACAATAGTAAAGGAAAACAAAGAAAAGGTAAAAGTAGATAATTAAAGTGGTGATGAATGGGCCTTAACTCAGCATTAGGCTGTTTGCCGAAGGCACGCAGCGCTGGTTTTCTGCTAAAGTGGTGATGAATGGGCCTTAACTCAGCATTAGGCTGTTTGCCGAAGGCACGCAGCGCTGGTTTTCAGCTAAAGCCCAGAGGGAGCGGAAAAAATAAACATAAGAGTATAAAAAATGAAATTAAATATGAATACATTTATAAATATATATATAATAATAATAATTACATATAAGTAATTTAAATAAACATAGTTAAATAAATAAATAAAAAAGTATATATAAAATATAGCAACGACAAAGGAATAAAATAATGTAGTCTCTGAATGGTGTCAAATAACTGACGAAGAAAGTGTCGTCAAAATTGCGTAAGAGTACCGCTGACTATTAAGAATACCACGCACGTGGGTAGCAGCGAAATAACCTCTACTATTACGTGTAACTAATAAGTGAGAAGAAATGAATTTCAAGGAAAAATAATAATAATAATAATAAGTATATATATCACAAAAACGATATGTCTATATTAATATTGCCATGCTGCCTCTGCTCATCAATTAAATATTGCCTGAGTTTACGCCTAAAAGAGTATAAATTTCTTAGCCCCCGGATTGGTGGCGGCAGATTATTCCAACACTTTGTCGCAGCATAGCGGAAGCAACCTTTGAAAGACGTAGTACGGTGCCGCGGTATTGACAACTGTTGAGAGCCATGCCTACTAGAATATTTCTTGCTATCAGATAACCACTTTATCTTGTCGTACAAATATGAGGGATCCTGGTAACTTACGACACCAAAAAGCAGGCATGCCAGCTGAAACTTGCGACGAGATTTCATTTTCAAAATGTAATGCCGATTTAAAAAAGGAGTAACGTGACTTCGCGGTGGTATTGAAAAACAAAATCTCGCATAGGCGTTCTGTACACGCTGAATTAACGCTCAGTTCGTGAGAGCAGACGGGGACCATACACTGTGTCAGCATAATTCAACTTGGACAGCACGAGGGATTCGACAAGTTGTATGCGAAGTTCTTCAGAGAGGTATGGTCTTAGCTTGTATATTGTCTTAAGCCTATAGAAACAATTTTGGACGGATTCAGCTATATGATTTTCGAACCTTAGTTCAGCATCAACATTCAAACCCAGGTTACGCGCCTCATAGACCCCGATCTATTTTTTCACCCATCAGTGATAAGTTAACGTTCGTTGATAATGAAGCTAACTGATGTTTACTACCCAAAATCATAAATTTTGTTTTATTAGGATTGAGTAAAAGGAAGTTATTTTCAGACCACGTGGCCAGCCTATGCAGGTCTTCGTTAAGATCATGTATGGCACCATCAATGTCCTTTGGATGAAAAGGTACTACTGTATATCATCTGCGTAAATATGATATTTACATTTTTGTAAGCATTTGATGATATCGGCACTGTATAAAATGAAAAGAATTGGGCCTAGAATTGAATTGCTCGTCATGGCGCTCTTTGGGGGAGGCCTATGTTCAGCAGTGTAAATCTTTGCTGATAATATATGATGATGGTGAATTTTATAAGGCCGTTTTAGACGCATTTAATTAGTGTGTTAGTTATCGATTCGTCAAAAAATAATTCTTGTCGTACCAACACATCAAATATTTTTAACTTAACTATGTGTATGAGAATTATATTTCGATTGGTACTAGCTTAAATTTCTTCCTAAAGCTTTCCCAATTTGGTTTATAAACTACCAAACAAACTTAGATAAAACATTAAAATTTATCATTTTTTGACAAGTTTGAACAATGCTGAGTTCAGCTTTTCACGAGTCGTTTGTATACAAATAATGTAATTTGCTATCACTTGTGCAGAATTAAATATGAACACAAACTTTTTAATCAAATTATAAAAATTTAAGGAGCATTCTATCTAACTCTAAAGTCTTATCTAAACATAACATAGAAACACATTTATTTTATTACATATTTTTTTACGCTTTTTTTATACCTTGATTAAATTTCAAAGAGAGTATTTCGGTAACATAGTTTGTTTGTAGTTTTACGAAGATTCAGCGAGTATCATTTTAAAGTGTGCACAAAAATAAACTACTTACTAGTTATATGAGAAGAAAATTAAAACTGATATGTGGTTTATCATCATCATCATCATCATCATCAGCGAGTGTTTTATGAATGATAAAAGACTTGATTTCGTAAACAAGATGTGCAGAAATATCTTGTAGACATTATAATAACATATCATATCTATATACTTATAATAAAACTGTAACGGGTCCAATTCTGTACGTTAAGGATATTTTGAAATTTCTTTTTCGAGGGTACTCTATATTTGATACTGAAGCCAAAACTGTATTTTTTTTTCATTTTTGTCTGTCTGTCTGTATGTCTGTATCTTGTCTAGGCATCACGCTGAAACTACTGAATGAATTTAATTGAAACTTGGTATGATTTGAGTTCATACTACGAGGTAGGACATAGGATACTTTTCATCCCGAAAAATGAAAGGGTAGGGTATGAAAAATATTTTAAAAAACACTTACCACTCTGAAACTACTGGATGGATTTTGATGCAACTTGGCACAGTCATAGTTTATATGATGGGTTAAATTGAGGATACTTTTATTCCCAAAAAAATAAAGGGTTCCTGCGGGATACGGGTCCAAAGTTACGTTATGCATGATTAGTTACATATTCGATTTTGAAGCAAAAAACATTATTTTTAGTTTTTGTCTGTCTGTCTGTCTGTCTGTCTGTCTGTCTGTCTGTCTGTCTGTCTGTCTGTCTGCATGTCTGTATCTTGACCGCGCATCACGCCAAAACTACTGAATGAATTCACATGAAACTTTGTATGATTTGAGTTCATACTACTAGATAGGAAATTAAAATACTTTTCATCAGGGTTCCTGCAGGATAGGGGATGAAAGTTATTTAAAAGAACACGTATCACGCTGAAACTACTGGAAGGATTTTGATGCAACTTGGCTTATTCGTAGTATATATGCTGGGTTAAAATTGAGGATACTCTTATTCCCGAACAAACTGTATTTTTAAAAGCTTTTATTTAACTTCCAATAATTGTATGTATGTATGTATGTTTGTTTAGGCCAAATCTTGCAAGGTGAATTAGAACCACTTTCTCTTTTCCTATGGAGTTGAATTTTTACTTATTTCCAATGACAATTTAATTTTATGGTAAGCATGACCTGAATCGACATCCAGGATTAGCTCCAAACAAAGGAACTCTTTAGCGGTTAACAGTACAGACACGAAATTTTGTGTACGCATTTTATTATGAAAGCCGATTTTAAATTTAACGATGACATGGTCTCCATATAAAGGAAATCTTCAACGGTCAAAAGCATAGTCTCATAATTTTGTGTACGCATCTTATTAAGATAGCCGGTTTTAAGTTTTAACATGAAATGGTTGCTGCACTCATGATTGGGTCATGACTAGGGAACTCCTCAACGGATAACAGCACAGACACGAAATATTGTACTTATACGCATTTAATTGTGATAGCCAGTTCTAAGTTTCACCATGACATGGTTACTGCATAAAAACATTTATTTTAAAACGTTGTTTTATATAATTATTTTCATTTTTGTCTGTCTGTTTGTCTATCTGTCTGTTTGTGTATATGTCTGTATCTTGACCGTGCATCACGCCGAAACTACTGAATGAATTCAACTGAAACTTTGTATGATTTAAGTTCATACTATTAGGTAGGAAATTAGATACATTTCATCCCTAAAAATTAGTTCCGGCAGGATAAAGGATGAAAGTTATTTAAAAGAACACGTATCTCGCTGAAACTACTAAACGGACTTTGATGCAACTTAACACAGTCATAGTTAATATGATGGGTAAAAAGAGGGGATATTTTTTATACCGAAAAAATAAAGCATTACCGTGGGATAGGGGTCCAAAGTTATGTTAATTTGAACGTAAAAAATATTTTAACGTATAGTAAAAGCGGAGCAATCGATAAAAATATTTTTGAAGGTACGGAAGGAATTTTGATCAAATGTTGGTTTATTGGTATTTTAGGTCCTGGAATAGCACTTAGAATACTATTAACCTAAAGAAATGTCCTCGCGTGCGAAGCCGCGGGTACAGCTAGTTAATAATATTAGTGGTCGGCCTCATAAAAGTCCGCCTGGAGAAGGCACACTTTATATAATAATAATAATAATAATAAGCATATTTCAGGGTGACAGTTTGAGTCCTTTGTGGTTTTGCCTAGCACTGAATCCTCTCAGCACTTTGTTGAAGGATTCAGGGTTAGGCTATCGGCTACGGAGAGAGGGCGAGATCATCCAACGAGTCTCTTCCTGTGACTAGTTTCCCACAACACAGGGAATCCTAGTAGTTATACCGCCTACCAGTAGAAATTTTGTTTGAAAGGCAATGTTTCCTGTAAAATGAGACAGCTACATACCGATGTCTCAGGGTGACCATCGCAATGCAGTGCAAGATTTTGCAAATAAAGTTCTGGCTGGCATCAGGCGTGACGCTTACCATCAAGTGACATGCTCGTCATGTCAATCAACCAAATTAATAAAAAACATACATACGGGTCAAATTAAGAATCTCCTTTTTGTAGTCGGTTAAAAATCTATCAACATGTATTGTGTGAATTTTAAGTTAATTTTTTTGAAAGTCCTTGTATCTTTTAAAGAATTATTCTCAGTCGGATTTTTAATAAGCTTGCGATCTCTCATACGAGTTTGTTGCCTTTTTTCAATAAACATACCCTTTGGTCGAAGAGACAGATTATCTAATCAGACAGATCAGTTAAAGGTTTAGTAAATTTATTTAACTTCAGCAGCTGCTATGTTTGAAGGTAAGATTTTCGATTTTTCTTTTGATATATTTACTGTACCAGTAACAATGAAGGGATTTAGTAAAAGATTTAAGTAGAAAATGGTATTTAAGCTTCATTTACAACAAAGAACACTCTAATCCTGTTTCTTTCATATAATTATTTCTATTGTCTTTGGTCCTGGAAGGATTCCAATTAGACAATTTATATACATTGATATGACACAATCTTATAATCAGTCAAGGCCACTAGTCTAGTCACTGTGGCCGGGATATAGTTGAGACGAGTCGTGAGTACCACACACTTGTTTTATTTTGTTTTAGTGTAACATTTCAACATTAAAATAAAGTGAAGGCTGTGTTACAGAACTAGTTGGGCATATCAACTCTTATCACAGCTATTGAAATACTCAATGGAAGAAAACGAGTGTATTGTGTTTTGTGTCGTGCGTTGTTTATGGGACTACCTGGTAATATCTGATTTCCTAGGGATTTTGATAGAGTGAATTCTGATCAGCGGAGAGGAATGTATTGAATTTGACATATCTAGTAAGGGCAAAAAGTCAACTTGAACGTGATTACCATTACAATTTGTATCCGCAGGCAGCAGAGGTATTTTAACTTATCGTGGGAGTTAAATGTATTGCAGATAACAAAATTAATATTTTTCAATGGTCGTTGACAGTTAGGAAGTGTTAGAAATAAGATTTATTTTCTCAACAAAAGAAGTTTGTTAAGAGCTTAAAATAAAGAAAAACTATTAGGTCTTCAACTGAGCTATCCATATCAATATATTATAAAAGTGAAACGTTTTCTGTTTGTTTGTTTGTTTGTTTGTTTGAGGAGCTTTCACGCGATAACAGCTGGACAGATTTTGATTTAACTTGGAATGGAGATAGCTTATACCCTGGAATAAACAAAAAATACTTTTTATTCCTGAAAATTGTAAGTTTCCACGGGAAAACAGGAAAAACTGGACAAATGTTGATTACTCGATGTAAGAAAAGTTTGCCATGGAAACGAAATAACAAGTATAATAATAATAATAAACACTTTATTACACCATATAAGGAACAAATACAATAACTTATTTTTAAAATACGGCACAATGGGCGGTCTTATCGCTAAGAGCAAAAAAAAAAAAAACAAGAGTGGTGCCACAGAATACCTAATAATACTACGTAGTGGTGCTATACCTACTTTTGCGTTGGTTTTTAATATCCTAAAAGAACATAGGATGTTTTTTTTTCGCGATAAACAGTAGTCCGCGCGGACGCGGGTGGGAAAACTAGTTTACCATAAAACTTCTAAATAACGACAGATTAAAATGATAATGTTAATTCAGTGAGCACAATGGCGAATACTGAGCCTCGTAGCTTAGACCTATCACAAAATTAATGATCAACAAAAGAACTTTGCCGTTGCACGTCATCTTTTCTAACAGGTGTGAGGTTCTCAGGATCATAGTATAGGATAGGTAGACTTATCAGCCAAGGTCGTGACATCCCACTGGCCAAAATATTAGTCCGTTGTAAGGAAGTCTTGACGTCGCGATTGCCGCATTCGATGTCATATTATTACTTGCCGTCCGTTTTGCGTAGAGGCGACCAACATTTTGTACAATGAACAACCACTTGTTTTCTTTAGGGTTCCATATGTCCGTATAAAAAAGGAATCCTTATAGGATCACTCGCGTATCTATCTGTCTGTCTGCCTGTCACAGACAATTTGCTCAGAATCTACTGGTCTATTAAGTTGAAATTTGGTACACATATGACTTTCTGTGAGCCAAAAAGCCACTTTGAGGACAAAAATTAGCAAATTAAAAGGAAAAGGTTTGCAGACTCTACCGTGTGGTTTGTTGTGATGGTCTCAATTAGCAAATTAAAAGGAAAAGGTTTGCAGACTCTACCGTGTGGTTTGTTGTGATGGTCTCAATTAGCAAATTAAAAGGAAAAGGTTTGCAGACCCTACCGTGTGGTTTGTTGTGATGGTCTCAATTAGCAAATTAAAAGGAAAAGGTTTGCAGACTCTACCGTGTGGCTTGTTGTGATGGTCTCAATTTTTATTTATTATTAAATTAAAATGATTTGCAATTTAAGTATGTACTTAATATTTTATATATTCTGATCATTACATTGACACGTTTGTAATTTTCCGACTACCACCAGATACATAAATATAGATACGAAGTGAAAACTGGAGGAACTGGAACTGAACTCTATTATATAAATAATTGAATTGAATTGAATCTAATAATGTTGACTTACCAATTACCTATTATTTGGGCAGTAAAAATAATAAAATAAACGCACATCAAAAATTGACAATTTTTCCATCAGAATATACTATACGTACATCAAAAATAATGTTTGTGCACCAACATTTGCACATCTAAATAAATTAAACTTATTTTAACCTAAAATAATCATATTCAATATAACTAATTTATCTAGTTTTTCAGGCGCAATGCGTTTTTTAGCCGCAAGTTGAGTATAGTACGAGTAAGTGATAGTTAAAGTTAATTTGATGTGCAAACAGTATTTTTGATTAGAAAATCACATTTTATGCAAATGAAAGTTAATTCAATGTGCAATGAGTATTTTTGGTGTACATGTAGATTATTAGGTGTAAAATATTTGATGTAAGTTTTTTTTTCTTGGTAATTCTTCCTCTTATTATTTTGCTGTTCAATAATTAAGATAATCGGTCAAGGGCAATCATTAAAAGTAACCAAGAAATGTTATGGGTGGTATTGCTGTTCGCAAGGACCGCAGGCGACGTCATATCATATTACTAACAGTCTGGCGTTTGGTGGGGCAGGGATGCACAACATTTAAAAATATATTTAGGTTCAAATAAATTTTAAACAATGATAACCAATATCACTTAATTAAAAACAGTATTATCTTAATATTTAGATTATTTTACTTCTTTCGTCATTAATAAAGATCTCACTACGTTTAGTCGAATAAAATTAATACGAAACTTATTTAATCCTATTACCTATTCGGAAGACATTCACGTTAACCTAGATCAGTTGTCAGATGTACAATCCAAGTATAATAATGCCACAATTTTCCGTGAGCGAAGGATATATATAAGTATATGATAATTATTTCGCAGATAAGTAAGTAATTTGTTGGAAAAACGGGAGTTACTGATGTGTAACATTTGAATTATTTCAATTATAGTTTCAACCACATCCTCAAAGGTGGCCTTTCTGAAGGGGAGTGCGGAACGCTCCCGAACGAGTCTCACCTTGCATCGCACTGCGGGTACTGGCAACCTTTTGAATATACATGTATACTTAAAGGGGCAATCGCGTGCAGCGCGCGCGATTGTAACAACTGATGCAGGGGCGAGGGGTGGTCTGATGCGTCGGCGCGTCCGGGACTGAATCCTCTTCATCGCTCCAGTAATTTCAAGGAACACTCAAAAACACAGTACTCACTACATCTCACCAGGGCCTGCAGTCTCGACATCGATAGAGATTGCTTTACAACCGAAATCGGTCGCAAAGTCCGATTATAACGATATTTGTTAGTCTCCACCAAATATCTATGTCAATCATGATCAATGTCAGTACTAATACCGATGACAGTTGATAGCTTTTGACAATAACTGTCAAAGCTAACGATTGTCATTAGTATACGTACCGAATTTGGTTGTAAAGCAATCACTATCAATGTCGAGACTGCAAGCCCAGTCCTTCACACTATCACACGCTCCACGAAGACAAGGAAACAAACTTGGATATATTGTTCATACGTATACATCATTTATGAACATACAGTTTAGGAATTTGTAGTTGGACGCAAAACAAACCCAGAGCAAAGAAAATGTACCCTATGCTATAGTGCCCTTGGCGATGTTGTTATACATCTTCAGCCAGTAAATTTGTTGCTATCAGTTTGACTATCATTCATTACATCATCAATCATTACAAGACGTAAGTTCAAAAACTAAAACCCGACATAACCGTTTCTTCGCTTCGCTGTAGTCGGGTAAAAAAACACACACAAGAACACTTTATACCTGAAGATGAACCGATTGACATCTCGCTTGGCAAAATCGGACCAATAGGGGCGACGCTACTGTGGAACATCCATATGCCCACATACATATATACATACATACATACATATACTGTTACACTCATTACCCTTCCCTTGCTTCGCTGTAGCCGAGTAAAAAGGGTCAGAAGTTAAACTACTTCAATTTTCTAGATTAATCTAGGTAAACCTATAACGAACCTATTTAGTGCCGGTATTAGGTTTAACTATAAACAATGAAATTCAAATTGCATTATCGCCTTATCGGAGACTTCACAATTCCAAGAAATTCTAATTCACAAGTAGAATTAAATTCAAAGGATTGAAATATCTTCACTGGTGTATTAAAGTTACATTAAGAGAAGATTTTATCATGTAATCAAATTAAGTAAAATTGTATCCAAATAGATATTACATTTTAGACATAATAAATATTTGTTTATAATGCGTTGAAGTTATTCTCGTGTTTTACAATTTTAATGACAAATGACAACAAGAATAATAACTAAGTTAACGAATAAATATTCAAAACGTGTTGCATTTTCGTTTAGTAAAAACCTTTACAATTTCCTTTTTTGGCATATATTTATTATTTCAGAGGCTGTGCCTTGTTTCTGACCGTAGAAGTAAAAAAAACATTAAAAAAAAACTTTGCAGGAAATACACAAAGGCCATTTTTACCCGGGCCAAGGTTGGCAGAGGGAAGTGGATATACCACTTTACAGAAATTTGTTGGTCTGCGCCTTGGGCCTGATCACGGGAAAATACATAAATCAAAACAAGTAAATCATCAAGGTAAGAGAAAAAAACACAACTGCCCTACCAAAACGAACATAAAAAAATGCATACGTCACTCGGGATGATGTAAGGATTCTAATGATACTCCATACATCCAAATCTGTTTAGCCGTTTAAAAGTTAGGATGGAAATAAAGAAACAGAACAGGATACAGGAACCCTAAAAAAATTACACTCCTTTTTTGGGCAGTTGTGTAAAAGGTTTTATGAGGAAAACTAAGCAGATAAGCCAAATATTTGTTTACAAGGCCAAGGTGTGCTGTGGGTGTAACACCATTGGCCGAAAATATTACAGATATTACATGGTTTGTGCCCTTGGACTTGACTGCGGAGATAAACACAAAATATTACAAAAAAAAAGCTTTACAGGAAAACTCTAATCACTTCACCCACATTTTTTTAAACAGGCCAGGTTGGTGTACCACCATTATCCAAGAATATAAAAAAGTATCAGGGACTGCACTGAGCTGACTGTGGAAACAAATATACAGGAAAAACCTAAACACATGAGCCAAATGTTCACTACCCAGGCCAAGGCGGGCGGTGGGTGTACCACCATTGGGCCAAGCACGCAACGCGCGCTCTGCAGCGCTCAGTTAACCGTCGCGGGGGCCGTCCCAACCGCGCCTCAGACCACTGTATAAATAATATACAAATAATTAAAAGTGACCAAGACCGTGGAGCAGTGCCTAGTGTTGTGTGGTGGCCCGGAGGAAAATGCACGAATGCTGGTAAGTAGAAGATATTTGTTTAGATTGGGTACTGTTAGCAAATCTATTGTAAAATTATTGGTACTTACATTGAAGGAATACGCTCAGATGATGATTTTCTAAAAGTTCACACCAGTAAAAGTATATCTTTATTCGAATTTTATACGTTGTTCTTCTACATAACAAAGATTGTCTGGAGATGATAAGCTAGAGGAAAGCTACAAAAAAGTATAATATATATGACTACAACGAATGCACGTTTTAGGTATATGTTTTAGTAATTAATACTAACAATATATTATTTTAAAAAAAACATGTTTACTAACAAATAGAAACGTATATCGAGAACTCAAATACATGATAAATATATCGTTTCTAAATATAATTCTAATATCTGATTGTTCTTCAGTTTACTGCAATTTAAAAAAAATGAAATATTTATGTCTGTTGTTAATTTTCTACATCTTTAAAACAATTTATTAACAAGAAACATAAGGATATGGGAAAACCAGCAACTGCTTCACATATGCAAGAAAACGTAGTGGGTATACGAGGACGTAACACAAGTAGCCCTGACGTCAACACAGGTTATCAGTTGACCGTGGAACTTCCGGCTTGAAGAAACTTTTTCTGTACGCGGGTTTCAGTGACTGAAATTGAAACCGCACTAAGGAATCAACAAGAAAAGAAAAGGAAACACAATCGCAAAAACATTACATTCATGCAGTCGTGTAAAAATAAAATAGAAGAAGGAACAATGATACATTTCAGTTAAACTGTGGACGGTCTTATCGCTTTAATAAATTTATTCTGACCAGCTTTGAATGGATAGAAATGGAAACTTTAATTTTCCAGTTCACACAAAGCTAGATACTTTCGTTACAGATTACAGCTAATTAAAGGAGGTATGTAACGTTTTTTTATATATTATTGTAGCTATGAGTTTACAAACTATTAATCAATTTAAAAATCATGAAGTTTTTATAAGAGGAATGAACTATTTGACAATGTTCAATTTCAAGGATATTCCATCAAAGTTATAAAAATCAAAGTAAAGTCAACAAACAATTTTTAGTGAACAATTTTTTTAAAAGTATTTTATTGTAAATAAGCAAAGCTAATAGCACTTTTACAATTCAAAATTAACATCTTATGAACAAGGAGAAATACATAAAATATTATAAAAAGATCATATCAATAAAAATGTAGGTAAACTAAGTATTCTTTGAGTTTGAAAAGGAAATTTCCCTTTCATGTGCAAACAGAGTTAAATATCACACTGGAAAAGGAAATACCCTTCTGACTCTACAGGCTTGAATAGATTGTTCTAAAACTCTTAAAACTACATAAAGTTCGTTAATACGAACAAACGTACCAGGTTCTTTACGTATTGGGTTCAGTCTTTGGCCAAAGCAATGAATTTTATAATTTGTGTGCGAATTTCTATCGCTCCGTGCTTCAAGGGTACGTTAAGACGTCGCTACCGGCTGTTACTGATTAAAAGCAGTTGTTAAGCCATCTCGGAGGCTCGCAGCCTGATAAAATCGGACCCTAGAGGCCAGGAAGACCTCATACGACAAGTCAGAAAACAACTGTTTATTGCCACTTCCAGAACCGCAAATTTTTCAAACAATAGGAAAACAATAAATTCGCATGCCTATAGGCACGCCCGGTTTTGGCTAGATTACTTAAAACCTTTAGGTATGTAACAGAATTACCAGCCTTCCGACTGCAATAGTTTATACCAGACGTATAGAATACAACGAATTAGTATGTACTTCTCAATGTCGCACCTAATAATGTTGACCAATATAAAAAATCGAATAGATTTTACCGACAATGCACAACACAAAAAAAAGCGAAAAGATACTGCCTAGTAGAAATTCGTCGTCATTATGTTTTCATATGCCCCCAGGGTCTGCAGTCTTGCTTTACAATCGAAATCAGCCGCAAAGTTCAATTATAACGATATTTAGTAATCTCTGCCAAATATCGATGTAAATCATGATCAACGTCAGTACAGATGCCGATGTAAATCGATACCTTTTGACAATAACTGTCAAACCTAACAGTTGTCATCGGTACGTACCGATTTCGGTTGTAAAGCAATCACTATCGATATGTCGAGACTGCAGTCCCAGTTGCCGTGATCATCGTCACCCATAATCATCATCATCATCACCCATAATCATCGTCATCGGCCTGTACTCGTCCACTGCTGGACATTAGTCTCTCCTAATGCACGACAGTGAGCCTGATCTTCGGCTCTTCTCATGTAATTGCTGCCAGCTACTTTACGCAGGTCATCGCTCCGTCTAGCCGGAGGGCGTCCTACATTAAGTTTGCCTAAACGTGATCTCCACTCGCCTACCCCATCGGCTATCGGTTCTTCGACATATGTGACCGACCCATTGCCACTTCAGCGTGCTAATTCTTTGAGCTATGTCGGTAACTTTCTTTCTCTGCCGGATCACCTCATTTCGGATGCAATCCCTTAGAGAAGCCCCGTGCATAGCTCGCACCAGCCAAAAGTGAAAAGAAGTCCCGTTCCAGAATCTTCCTCACCTATTGGGGTGTAAGACTGGAGCCTCTAGTAGCATCGTTTATCAATCAATCCTTGATTCTCAATACCGCCAGCGCGACCTCGGCAGCTACACTGCACCGCAGATAAGCTGGCTTAATGTTTGCAACAAAACAGCTTAACTCAAGGCACAAAACAGAACATCGACAGGAGTAGCAGAACTATCTTACGTTTCCATTGCTAGAACTCAAGCCTTCTCTCGGTGAGAGAGGGAAAGAGTATGGGAGAGAGGTTGGGCCTTAACCTACACTTGCCATCTGCTTACTGATAAACTAGTAATTCTGCAAACAGTAGGCCTCGCGAAAACAAAGCAACAATCTAGCGGTGCGCAGTAGCGCCATCTAGTGACCTTATTGTAAAACTAACTTTAATAATCCAAGTGCTCCATCAATCCCTACCTAGTGGGTAAAGGGATGATTCCACTAGTAGAAACCTAAAAGTGAGCAATTTACTGCATTTTGAGGGCTATTCTGCTCATCACGCGGAAGATCCTCCTCAGATCTTCACCAAATTTATATGAGTAAAATTAAATGTTAATTTTTTTCATATAACCAAAAAGTTCGGATCTAATAAGGCGGCGATATTAAGTAGGCCCCTTTTTGCTCCCTTTTGGAGGAAGTAAGAAAGTTAATCCTGTACACCAAGTTTCGTCTAGTTCGGTTGTAAATTACGACCTATAGAGGAGTACCAACAAACTTCAGATGAAAGCTAATTGATTGTACTTGAAGCAGATACTTAATTGAGCTAGCATCGCTCACTCGCTCAATAATTTGATCATGGAATAATAATTGTAATAATTGTTTTAGTAGCAGAGTGGTAGATATAATAATGCGCGTTAGAATCCAACTATACCGGGTTTGGTCCCCGGCTCCGCACAAGTGCTGATTTTCATGGCTCCAAACTTCGGAGGGTACGTTAAGTCAAGCTGTCCGTCCCGGCTGTTTTAATTGGTAGCAGTCGTTAAGCCTTGTCAGAGGCCATTGGGAGGGTTGACAAACTTTGACACCAGAGGCCAGCCTAATACGACAAGCAAGCAATCATGATAGGTATTGTTTCTGAGAGGTTTCATTAAAGTTACAGCATAATTATTTCATTCAAGCAAAAACAATACTTCGTACAATGAACCATGTTCAGTATTGATCTAACTTGACTGTGACTAATAACGAAATAACTTTCAATGTCGCTACATCACAACAGAGAAAGAAAGAAATGTTACCACGAGTAGGCCTATTATTCGTTCCTTCGTCGATTCATGTAACTTGTCGTATCGTGAATATTTCATTCGGTTTATTGATTGTCACTGTAATTAATTATTATTGGCAAGTTATACATATATTAGGTTAGGACTTATAGCAACGTAGTTTAGGATAGTTTCACTATTTGTGTTGTTGTTTTAGCGGAGTGTTTCTATTTCTGATGCCCGTTTCCACTAACCACGAACAAGGTGATACCCACAGATTTGAGCCAAATCTCCCTTTGTTCTCAAATCTGTGGTGATAACTAACTAAGGATGATAATAATAATTGGTGCACAGGTTTTTTTTTTTTAATGAAATTATTATTATTTATTATTATTTTTATTAGGATCTTCTAATCTAAGTAATCTCCTGTTTCGCCAATCCATTTTAAAAGGTGTCTGCTAAGCTAGGCGCGCTCGCTCACTAATTTACATGAGTGTAATCGAGCGTGGCGCGGGCTTTCAGTTTAAGAGTTGCTTATCATTAGGCACCCCCGAATCGATGTCATAACTTTAGGTGACGCCTAACGTCACTAGTCACAAATATCACGGTGTGGCGGAAACACATCCAACCTTTTCGATATTCATGCCAGCCTCCATAGACAGTTGGGGTGTCTTAGCAACGATTTGTGATTATGTCAGGGAGAAATTAATCTTAATATTATTAATCTCAATATAATCAATATGTAGGTAACTGATTTGGGCGACTCCTAGGGTTAGTGAAAACGGACATCATATCATTTTTATTTAGGCCACCTATCTATAAAATATGATTTTAAGTAGCTTTACAAGTTAACGGGGCAGTAAAAGTAACAAGGATTATTTGAAATGGTGTTGCGTGGAAGTTATTAAGTAAGTGCTTTGATTCTATCTATACTCAGGCTTCATAGTAGTTATTCGCGTCGCATTAATTTCAATTTATTTGCATGCAGTAACTAAGTTGATTTAACAGATTCCGTTATAAATTATCCAGGGTTGTTAGTGAAGCAGTGAAGTCCGTCGTCCGCGCCATTCCCCGAAGCGAAGGGAAGGTCGAGTGCTTCACCTATTTTTTTTCTTAATTTCACCCGTGCTAATTTGTGTCAGATCGCTAGCACGGAATAAATAATAGTACAAATCGCTAGTAATATAATACAAGAAACTCTACCAATATTACGAAATATTCCACTTTGGGCACCTATTATTTGGGCACTTAATTGTATTGAGCATTTTGACAGTGTATTCAAGATTGAACACGAAATATATTCATTCCACTTTGACTTTGACAAATGAATAAATAGTCAAAGTATTTTGAGCAACAATCAATAGCTTAGATCAGATTATATCTATCTATACTTTTAATATGCACGAAAAAGTCTGTAAAAAGAAGACAATTAAAAAAAGGGTCTAGGGTACTCAAAATAAGCTACTGAACAAGAATATTATAACATTTTTAAAATTTGTGTCTGTCTGTCTGTATGTTTGTTCACGCATCACGTAAAAACTACTGAACAGATTGCGATGCGGTTTTCATTGTTGGATAGCTTAGGGTTTGACTTAAAAACTGGGGTTCTTGGTATCTCAATCGGATGAGTTGAAGCCGAGCAATCGATGAAAACTTTTTGACAGCTGAAGGAATTTTGATCAAATGTTGGTATATTGATAATTTAGGTCTTGGAATAGTACATAAAGTACTTTTAACCTAGAGAAATGACCACGCGTGCGAAGCCGCGAGTACAGCTAGTTATTAAAATAAATCGCATTACAGAAATACGATATATTGTAAAATGTGTCGATGAGAAGTCCCAAAGCCAACAATAATACTTAGATTCAAATAGTAATACAATACGATATTTGGAACTAGGCTGGACCAGTCCCCAGCACCTGTTCACGAGTATGACTTCTTGTTCAAGTATAATTATGATATAATCTAAAGCGGGTCGTGCAAGGCAGGACAAGTGCTACAAAGTAATTTAATTAGAAGCTATGTGTTCTATAAATATATTCAATAAACATTACATATCACTTTCACAGTTTGTTGTAAATGTACTATTATTACTTCTTCTTATTTTTTATTGTAATGGCTTCCGCCACAGAATACCTAACTCCTGTGGAGGCACTGGGCTACTAGCAGTTTCGCCAATGTCAAGTTTAGTTTATTATTTACTAGCTTTCCCGCCCGCGCATTGCAACCGTTTCGTACAGCGAGTAATTACATTTTCCAGTTTTCCCGTGGAAACTTACCATTTAGCGGGATAAAAGTATGCTATGTTGGTCTCTATATTGTACACTACCTATTTACAAAGTTCCATTAAAATTGTATCAGCCGTTTTGTTAAAACTCCCCAAACAAACAAACAGATAACGTTTCACTTTTTTATATTGGTATGGATCAACACTCGAAGAAAATACAAGTATGAAGAAAAAATTAACAATATGACCGCTTGAATACTTTCAAATAATACCTAGAGCTATTATTACTTTGATTTTTAGCTATTATTACTTTGTCAATTATGATCACAAGGTGTATCCACGTCAATAATACAACAAAATTAAATGAGAGCGCTCTTGATCAGAACTGTATGCAATGTCACCTCTGGCTATAATAGCTCGATCACAAGAGGTCTTCGATTCAATGAATGGTCGACGGCTACACTCAATTTATCTTCCAAAACATCTTTATCGTAATTTATTTTATATTTTTCAACAGCAAATAATATAAACGCACTTATTTATCTTAACAATATTAACCAGGAATGTCGGGTTTCAATACAGAAATTTAATATTTTGGTATGTACGTATAATGGCTAATAAACTCTCGGTTATAGCATTCGTAGCGTTCGTCGCGATGTCTAATCTCTCCCAAAAGAAAGATTTTTTTTTGAAAATTGTGTGAAAACTGGTCGGAAAAAGTTTTTTCGTGAGAAAATATGCAGCTTTTTATCCGAAATTTTAATCTGGTTTACTAGTGTGACTTAGAATTTAACGATACCAGGTTCGTTCCTAGGCTCCGAACTAATGACTTTTGAAGTTATGCGCAGTTTTCCATCGCTCCGTGCTTCGGAGAGCACGTTAAGCTGCCGGTCCCGGCTGTTATTGATTAATAGCAGTCGTTAAGCCATGTTAGAGACATTCGGAGGGCCTGACAAGCATTGACACGAGAAGCCAGCACTAACTCATATGATAAGCAAGTAATTAAGCATCCGTTTTAGGTATTTGAATAAGATTCAAACTCGCAATAGTTTTCAAAGTCAAATTGATGATACAGTCTTGAATCAAGAATTCCTATAGACTGATTATCAATGTTAGATATAAAAGGCGTGTAACAATTTCATATAATTGCGAGGCGAGATACGTTCGCGATCATTTCTCACTCACCTTAAGAAAGACCACCGTGGTTGAAACTATAGTTGGAATAATTCAACTAATATACGTGAGTGAGACCCGTTTTTGCCTTTTAAAATGTGTAAAAACGACGTTAATTTTCATAATACTATCCTAATGTGACGTACAATTTGAAAGAGACTGAAATTAAATGGTTGACAATTGATTGACCAACAAAATGTCCACAGTTGCCCCTTAAAATGTCCACAGCATAACTAGCCGTGGTCCCTGGCCATGGCCAGGTGGAAGAGTCAATTTAGCGTGCGCACTTATTGAATCATCTCCGGGAAGGCCAGCGATGGCGATCGGAAATAACTAGCTTCGAGAGGAATTGCTTATAGACACTCATTGGATATTTCCTTATTGGCTGGGGAAATAAAACTAATATAGGAGTTACATTCATTTTCATTACATATGAAAATGTAATGAAATGTGGCCTTAATGACGTAAATTACACGTTTTTATGGTTCTGTTAAGGTTTTGAAAACTGTGTCGTGCGACATATCAAATGAAAGGGCTTATTGTGAAAGTCTATTTTTTTAATAATTTTGTACATGTATTGTAATAAATAATTTTATGTATATGTGACAATAGGTGAAAATCTCCGCTATCTCCGAAAAGTCAATGGTACTGAGATTTAAATTTAACAATATTAGAACAGTTTGTAGTATTTTACTGAGCTAGTCTGTGATCGGGTGGCGATATATCGCCAACACGCCTCATTGCGCGCATACTGCACGTGCGCACGCC
Organism: Alsophila aescularia; assembly: GCA_946251855.1. Classification (NCBI taxonomy): domain Eukaryota; kingdom Metazoa; phylum Arthropoda; class Insecta; order Lepidoptera; family Geometridae; genus Alsophila; species Alsophila aescularia. The sequence goes on along the minus strand of OX276378.1, from coordinate 4,651,502 downwards.
GCAAGGTAGTAGATTACAGGAAAAGTATTAGAAGTTTATGGTCTTAAAATAACATAGTTAATGGTGGATACCTTCAGCTGCTCTTGACATAATCCTGGGTCTGACTCCTTTGCACCTGCACATACAGCAGGAAGTAAGGCAACAGCACTTAGGATAAAGTTCAGAAACCAGTGGAAAGGCAACGGACCCATTACAAATCACTGCAGAATTTTGAACAAAGCATTCAAAATCATCCCAGAGGCAAGTAAGGGCACTGACAGGGTGGCTAGCACACACCTTGATAGCAAAAGGTATGAGCTGGCTACGATGTAAAGTGAACTGGATCCTGCACTCTCAAATTGTTGCAATGTCTACAAGGATAGTGAAAAAACAATTCGGGAGTTGGTTGCGGTTTATATTCGCCGGAATTTAAACTATTTGAAACAAAATTTCTGAGCAAGACGACGACAGTGCTTCAGGCAGAGGCCATGGGTCTATTGCTAGCAAAAAGAGTAATATCGTATTTAGACGCACTTTCTCCTCTTCTCCCAGAGGGGGAGCGAGCAGAAAAAATCCTCGTGTTTACCTCTGAAAGCGCAGCTATTATTTATGTACTGAGAAGACCAGTGTCTAGATCAAGGGTTATAGCAGAGTGTCATGAGACTTTACAGAAATTAGCGGAGAAATACAGAACAATAGTTAAATGGACAAAGGCCATAGTAATACCATGTCGGACAGTCCGGCACAACGACAAATAAATTCTCAAATTTGGCTCATATGTATGGAATTTGGCAGAACAGTGAAGTTCATTTGTTTTTAAGATCCCAATGAACGAACCAAAAAGAACGAAATATAGAGTCCAATCATGATAATATTACTATACTCTTTGGTCCAATCTCTTTGTGGTACTGGCATCCCACTAGCAAAGCATGTTTTGTCTTTCTCGCATGTGGATTCTGAAGATATATTCTTTTTTTGAAATTTGACAAGAAAAAACTAAAATTTAGGTTAGTGTTCTGCGAATTTTAAATTTTATTCACATTATTGTTAATAACGTGCTGTTTTGTGTTTTCTTTGAAGTATCATATAATTATAGTGTTAAACCGGTGATATGATAATTTTAAAATGCCACCAACTTTAAAAATCTTCAAAAGATGTGTTTTATGTGGAGTTCCCGCCAGTTACGAAAACAACAACAAAAAGGAAATTTATGACATGATTTTCTATTGATCAGCTCCGGTAAGCATTAATATTGATATTGCTTAGTGCCACCTCCCATTAACGTTACCATAAATGATAATTTACATGATTTTTATTTTGTATTTTCATATTGTTTAACATACGCAAGGTCAAAGAACTATTAACTATCGATAAAGCAGGCTGGGTCAGGCTGCCTTTAACGTATTTCCTTATCATTAATCAACATGTTTATTTCCAGATGCAGAAAATGAGGATCTAGCATACATTCCACATAGGATCTACATAGAGACCAGTCGTAACATACATTTATGAATGTGAGTGCGTGAGATAAAGGTAGAGTAGGTACATCGCATGGTCTCAATTCAGAGTGAAGCTAGTAGGTAAGCTTACCTATGTTTGCAAAATCCATTTTCGTATTTACATTGTAAATAGTAATAAAAATAAATTGTTCCGTTGTTCAAAAGTGTTTTATTTCAAAGTATTTTATTACACATTGCTCCACATTTACCTGTTGCAATGGGTATCCAATAAGCCCAACGCTATTGCATTGTGAGAAAACAACGTTGGGCTTATTGGAACCGTCTTTCATTAATATGAAAACTCGACGAGGGCATGCATGTTTTATCGATAGAACCAAGAATACGTGCAGTACTCTTTCCGTTATGTTGTTAGGTTGGTAGCATTGTCAAGATAGGCTAACGTCTGACCTTTAATGTTAGTAATGTTGGATGCTTTGATGCCAATAAATTTCTGCCAAAGTGCTTTCATTGGCTAGGAGGGAGGTCCCGCCTCTTAATACGTAGTATACGTAGTGATTATATTCTCTTTGATGTCGGATACCCTCGCTTAGGAAGGAAGTCAGAAACAGGTAAGTGACGGCGCAGTTGGTCTATGCAAACCGTCTACGATGAAGGTGCGAAACTTACTGCGCCGCCATGCTGAAAGTGAGCAACAGAATCTCTGGGACAGGAAAGCGGACTGCAAATATGCTAAGACCGCTTTCCCGACCCTTAACAAAAATATAACAAATAACTTACTAAAGTTGCAAAGGCATACCTACGCCTTTTAATAGGGCTTATTAAAGGATCACTGCGACTTAAATTATCATCAGCACAAGATTTAAGCCCCAGATAATCCTCCGCGGCTGCATGTAGGAAGACTAGACTGTGAAGCATGTGCTACTACACTGTCCGGCCACAGAAGGATTCAGAATTACTGCATGCATGATTTGTCTCAGCGACCTAACCTCAACTCATTAGTACTATCTTCATCTTCATGATTTTCATCTTCATTGTCACCACCACCATTTCTTTCACTAAAGCAGTCACGCCAGCGACTCAAGCCAACACTCCGCTATATAAAGGAGTTAGGATGGGTTGGGTAGACTGGCAGGAGGGTTCTACCAGTCATAAACTACGAAGTCGCAATGAACTCACGGTCAGACTACATAATCCACAAATTTAAGGTTGCTCAGCAAGCTATAGAGAGAGCTATGCGTGGAGTTTCTCTGAAGGATAAGATTTGTAATGATGATATCCGAATGGGAACCAAGGTAACCAACATAGCTCTTAGGATAAGTAAGCTAAAGTGGCTGTGGGCTGGTCACATTTCCCGAAGAACCAATAACCGTTGGGGTAGAAGAGTTTTCGAGTGGAGACTACGTTTAGGCAAAGGTAGTGTAGAACGCCCTGTGGCCAGGTGGAGAGAAGACCTGCGGAAATCGTCTAGAAGAGAATGGATGAGGGGAGCTGAAGAACGAGCTCAGTGGCGTGCACTAGGAGAGGCCCTCGTCCAGCAGAGGACAAATATAGAGGCTGATGATTATGATGATGATGATGTTTTGATCAAATTATATCACATCGACTGCTAGGACAAAAAAGCCTTCTCTATGAGAAAGAGCTTGGATAATAATGTACCACGTTGGCCAAGTGTAAGTTGGGTTGGTAGATGTCACATGTCATTGAATTTTTATTTACGTAACATTATGAGCGATCGCATTAAATTCCGCAAATCGAGGTTCAAGGTTGGGTTTTGAACCAGGTTCCGTTAGGTTGTGAAACGCATATGCTACCACTTGGCCACTAATGCTCTCATAAATTAATATCTCATCATCATCAGCCCACGTCAGTCCACTGCTGGACATAGGCTCTCATAAATTAATACCTACTGACCTATAAATGTATTTCTGTATTTAGGATATCAAAACTAAAGTCCGTTGACCAATTAATAACTAGCGGCCTGTGAGCTGTAGACCTCGCGCGTATAAACTTTTTTGCAAACAATCTAGCGGTGCACAGTAGCGCCATCTAGTTACCTTATTGTAAAACTAACATTAATAACCAAGGTGCTCCATCAAACCCTACGTAGTGGGTAAAGGGATGATTCCACTGGCAGAAATCTAAGAGTGAGCAATTTACTGCATTTTGAGGGCTATTCTGCTCATCACGCGGAAGATCCTCATTAAATCTTCACCAAAGTTTTAAGAGACCAACTTAAAGTTACTACTTTTCAAATAATAATAGAACCATCGAAATCAAATTTAATATGGCGGAGATATTCAGTAGCGCCTTTTTTACCCTTTTTTGGGGGAAAGAACCCCCTCCAATTGAAAATCCCCGACGGCAAAAAAAAAACTAAAAATTTGCTAAACCTGTATACTAAGTTTCGTCTAGATTGGTTGAGAAATGCGATCTGTAGAGGAGAACAGAGATCCGGATGGACATATGAAAGCATTTTGCCCAAGCTGAAACGGAGACGCTTCGCTCGCACTTCGCGCTCGCTCGGTCAATGAAAATAATGCTAACATTTTATATTATTACGAGCTTTTCGTGCGGCTTTGCCCACATGGACATTACTCTGGGTTATCCTATGTTATTCCAGGAACAAAAGTACCTATAAGGTACAATATACTACAGTAGCCGCATCCAATGTTTGTGAAGTTAGGCTCTGTGACGATTGCGCAGGTACTGCTGTGGGGATAAAATAGCATAAAGTAAAAGCGAGATAGAATATGCGAAAAACGTAAGCGAGTGAGCGAGGCAGTTATACAATGCTGTCTTCATTGCGCCTCAAAAATTGTAGTTTGCGCAGTCACTAGCAGATAACTTCCGAGATACATACTTTCGCTGCGCCTATTATACATTTAATGAAAAATTAATTTAGCCGTCAAATAGTTATTTTAGCTATTATTGCTAGGCTTCTACTCGTCGGTTTGAGATGCAAAAAAACTCAGATTTTTAGTCAAAACCTGAAGTATCTGACAGTGAAAGGCGCATTTAAATCCGTCATTACGTGATGCGCGAAAATACAAACAGACACAGAGACAAAGAGATAGGCACCATTAAAAAAAGGTATATTCTAGATCAGTAGCTTATTAGAAGATGTATATCCCTTTATTTTATAGACTGATTTATTACCTAAATTTGAAAAACTGATCGAAAGATTTAAACTAATTATAACAACTTTTCTTTTTATCAAAAAGCAATTGTTCAGAGGCATGAACCCCTGGTTTATTATATCAGTACAGGCTTAATTAAAGAAAGTTATCGATATTTCGCATGTTTTGGAACCCTTGGCGTACGTTTTATAATTTTATTTCACTAAGCACAATACGAGTACAACAACTTGTTTTCAGTTTTCTTCGGTACTTGCTGGACGTTTGTAATTTTCAGATTGTTTTCATGACTGTAGGTCACGAAACTTTCTATGTAAATCCATAATGTTGTCTCTGTACTCTCTGTAAGTATGTATTTGTCTCATATTGTACCATTGTACAATATGTCCGTATTGTACAATATGTCATTACAAGTGTAATTTTGAAAGAGAAGCCGTAGCCAAATGGAGCAGTGATGCTATTAGCTACAGGTACACTCGGATCGTACATGTTTGAACCGATGTAGTCGTATAAAAAACAAATATAAAATACCATAATATTATAATCATGTCGAGCAACGTGGTGTCACCTGGCAGTTAAAGTAGAAGTAGAGAATAAGCCTACATATCTAGCAGTGTGGCGGCAGGTATTAAGAAAAAAAAAAGTATAGGTAACTACCAGTATATTCAGAAAAGAAGTGTAAACGAAATAGCCTCAGGGAGTGTATTCGAAGAGGTGGCGATGTTCCTGTTATTGTCTCTTTCAGCTTGGGAGTTAGCTTTGGGGGAGCACGCGGAAATGCGTTCCTCGGTAGGTTGCAACCGTAGTGGAGATGCAGTGGAGGTAAACGTACAGCGAAAAAAGTGCAGCAGTGCACAGGGCAGCTCCCAGGGGACAGGTATCCACTCGGAGATGCAGCAAGCCTGGCGGTATTTTACAGATTGCACTATGGAGAGTGTGCACAGAACTGCACAACCTGATTCCCCCATCACCTTTCCATCACCGTACGACTAGACGATCAGCAAAGCGCCACCCTTTCATGGTTGAAATACCTCGCACAAAAACGAAACGTTACGCTTCTTCATTTATTATAAGAACTGTGGAATGCCCTGCCCTCGTCAGTGTTTCCGGTAAATTATAACACCGGTGTGCTCAAGTCAAGAGTGAATAGGTATCTACTAGGCAAGCGTGCTACACCTTCAACCACATCATCGCTTTCCATCAGGTGAGATCGTGGTCAAACGATTGCCTAGCCCCGTGTCAGCGCGTTGGTCGACGGTTGTATCCCTAGGGTATCGGAAAAACCCTGGAACGGTCGAAATAGTCGGATAAGTCCAGGTTCAGTAGGTCTGGCTGCTGCACATCACCGGGTCTTCGTTCCTTGGGGTCCAACATGCCGGATGAGGCCTCTTTCAGTTAAGCCCCAAGGAAATAGATGTGGCCGCCAGTATGGTACAAAAGATTGTCATTAAAGTAATAAGTTAAAAGTTAAAACAAAAGTACAAGTGTGAAAGACCAGAAAGTTTGGACATAAGTTTACCAATATACAAATACAGCACGTAAGAAGCATAGTTTTAACGGTATTTCACCAGTTGGGTGTAAATTATCACGAAATCAAGGGAGAACAAAGCGGTATGAAACCGGTACATACTAAAAAGTCAAGTCGTTGCGAAAGTGTTTGCTGGTACGATTAAATGCAACCGACACGCATAGTTTGACCTTATTAACCTTCGCAATGACTTGCTATATTAATTTACTACAAGAAAAGATAAAATGAACAAAATCAGGAAAAAAACCGTTACTGAATTTAAAATCTGTACCGGGCGATATTGCAATCTAGGTCTGCAATATCAAAAGCCTGGCACGTTAGAGGCACAGTAAGACAAGATTAGCCTCGTCTCGTGGTGTGACCATGAGGAATAGTTATTACTCAATAAAATTTCTCGTGGTCACACTAGTGACAAAACGGTGTGACCACGAGTCCGTCGCCGATTAGTAGAGATAGATAATATAAAACAATCAGTTCGGGAATGTAATTATATAACATATAATGTCCCACCAAAATATACTAGAAGTTACACGATACATAAAACACTTACCCAATATTGGGGTTATCCTACACTTTTTGAACATAAAAATTACAATGGTTTGTCCAAAATTAGATTAGTTTGTAAATAAACTAAAAGAACGGATTCGGATACAGCCTAGATTGATTCATTTTGTTGTTCTCCATTGATTAAAATGATATTATTTTTCATATGTATCGTTTGTTTTTTCCGATAGTAGATTATTATCCCTGAAGCATCTGATTTAAATCACTTTCACACGACGTCATTTTTGTGTGAACTTGAAAATGTCAAAATACGGAACTGTTGAAATAACACCAAACACTGTCTCTTGTTTCACATTAAATAAATGTTTGCTAACTAATGAACATAGCACTTTACACTATATCATATTTTTTATGGTTTTGGTTCATGGCTAAATAGCTGTTGAACGCAAAGATTGTAGGTCGCAGAACAAAATTAACTAAATAAAGTATAAAGAAACGATTCGTAAAATAGGATCTACGGTTTCATGTCTATGCTGTCAAATTTGCGGGCTGAAACAACTACCAGGCTTTTTTTGTTCAGCTAATTAAACTCACTACAGAAACAAGCAGCAAATGTAGATTTAAAATCTAATCTAAAAACACGGTTTTTTAATGCATTGTCATCGAGTTGTGAGCTACCCTGAAAGTTTCATCCGGATAGCTAATCGGGAAGTGCTCGTTTGAGTTGTAAGATTCCACCCGGAAAGACAGACAAGAAAGTGTCATAAAAACGCGATAGACACAATATGATGTTTCAAGTACATTCCGGCTTGAAGCGAACACAAACTGGTGTGTTTCATTTGTCGATTGCCACCTAACCTTAGACAAAATACAAAGTTTTTTTGCAGCTACCTTGGCTTTGGATTCAATATAAGACCAAACTCACATCAGATCAGGTTTGATGTGCAACAACAAACTCACATCAAACCTGAATTTTGGGTCTTATATTGAATCCAAAGCCAAGGTAGCTGCAAAAAAACTTGGTATTTTGTCTAAGGTTAGGCGGTACTTCACACCGGGACAGCTTTTGAATCTTTATCAAGCACAGGAATCAGTATCAGTATCAGTTTTTTCAGGAAGTTTTTTTGCTTACTTTGTAGAGTAATAACTAGTTGTAAATGTGCTCTTGTGTGGCATCAACAAAAATGAAAACATTTTTGTTGGTTTAAATAAAACGCACCACATTGTAAAATCGAAAGTGAAGCACCCAAAATATGCCGATTCCACCGTAAGCACAAGCCTTACGCATACACACCATGTTATGCCGATCGGCCGCCACATCTCGACCTTCTTAGTCGTGTTAACTCTGTCAAGATCTCACGGATAATCAATAACTATGCACTCTTATGTGATGTAATCGTGTGTCAACTAAACGTATATTATGTTCCACACTATAACAGAATTTTGAAGATTCAAGAACATTCCAGTTAGAGCTGGTATCACAGAATAAATAATAGTACTACGTACAGATATGTAAGTAATCGTATAGGAAACGAGACACGACGCAGGCCCAGGGAGCTCCTTGCCTAATTAGGGAACGTGTGTTCCTAGTACGTACTAGGTGCTTAACAACTATGGCACGTGTACCCTTTACAAAATGTTGGATGACCACCAAACAAAAAACGATGCAGTCCCAGCGAGCTCCTTGCCTAATTAGGGAACGTGTATTCCTAGTTCGTACTAGCTGCTTAACAACTACGGCACGTGTACCCTTTACAAAATGTTGGATGACCACCAAACGAGACACGACGCAGTCCCAGCGAGCTCCTTGCCTAATTAGGGAACGTGTATTCCTAGTACGTACTAGGTGCTTAACAATTACGGCACGTGTACCCTTTACAAAATTTTGGATTACCACCAAACGAGACACGACATAGTCCCAGCGAGCTCCTTGCCTAATAAGGGAACGTGTATTCATACTACGTGCTACGTACAGATATGTTACCAACTACGGCACGTGTACCCTTTACAAAATATTGGATGACCACCAAAACATCATCATCGTCAGGCTTTACAACACGAGATAATACATCACGACAACAACAATTCACCACGTTAATGGTTGCAACTTGCCGCACTCACTTTTTTTTTTTTTTATTATTACTGTACTATGTTTTTGGTGTCTTATAAGAGGGTCACTATTGGACTACCAACATTAAAAATACCGAAACGTTACTAGTGTAAGTTTCGTCAAAATAACTGTTTGTGATGAAATCTGGAGTTTTGCGAAAAATAATCAAAAATGGATTATTTCCGAAAATATCAACAATCACGTACATTGGAGTGATCCTGGTAGGTATGGTCATGGTGGACTAAAAAGTCACAAGAAAATTCAATCGTTATAGAAATTTAAAACTTTAGAGCCGGGGGAGTGTTTTACCTACTTGGTTAAATACTGATACATATATCGCAATCCCCGGCTCTAGTGTTCATTTTCTAAATCGTTTGATTATTATTGTTTGTGACTTTTAGTCCTCTAAGACCGTAGCCGGGTTTTAGTTATTGAACTAATATTAATTCTTATTAAAATTATTTTGGGGTTAAAATATTACATTTTTTCGAAAAGTCCTTTCATTTTATACCAAACACGGCATCATAGTATTTTTTTATTTCACGTCTTTATGTCCTCTAGAGTCTCTTCAATTTATTGTTACGTTACACAGCCTATAACCAGCGGACGATGAAGAAGCTTCCAACAATACCTATTTTTGTCAAATAATTATGACTGGTTTTGAAGTTATGAGGGACCAAATGAACCTAAGTCCATACCAATATATAAAAGTGAAACGTTGTCTGTTTATTTGTTTGTTTGGGGAGCTTTCATGCGATAACGACTAGACGGATTTTGACGAAATTTGGAATGGAGATAGCTTATACTCTAGAGTAAAACATAGAATACTATTTATCTCGGAAAATTGAAAGTTTCCACGAGAAAACTGGAAAATATTGATTACTCGCTGTAAGGAAATGTTACCATGAAAATGTAATAACAAGTCTGTCAAAAAACATCAAGAGCATTGGTGCTATACCTACTTTTGGTTTTAATATCTTAGAAGAACGTAGCATGCTTTTTTTCGCGATAAACAGTAGTCCACGCGGACGAAGTCACGGGCGATAAACAGTAGTCCACGCGGACGAAGTCGCAGGCGATAGCTAGTTTAATATAAAGATGAAAATAAATTTAATTTTTGATAAGTGTTCTTTTAGTATTATTTATGTTATTTATTTTGCTGATATAATTATTACTATTAAGTTGTTTAATATGTTGCCACCACCGTCTACACATGTTCAATATTTTTAGTTCATCCAAAGGTTGTCTGTAAGAGATTACTATAAGCGATAAGACTACCGATTGTGTTACCGCTATTTCTATATTTTAGGTTATATTATGTGCAATATATGATTTACTTTTAAGTAGTATGCAATAAAGAGTTATCTATCTATCTATCTATCTATCTATCATACATACACACCCACATACATACATACATACATACATACCGGTTAAAATCATAACCCTCCTTTTTGCTTCGCCATAGTCGGGTAAAAATGATGTCACATTCCGGCTTCCAGCTTGTGTTAGTGACGTATCGGGTGGGAAAAGTGAAACGCGACGCGCTCCCAGCGGACGTGGCGGTAGCGATCCCCTAATTTAGTAACGTATATTAGGTACTTACATTAAAATACGAAATAATTTTATACTTAATACGCTTTACTCACTGCGTGTAGTTGGGAAAAACTTGTAGAAAACGATATTAGTAGGGATTGTTAAAGATTTTCCGATATCTCGAGCTCTTTGCTTTCCTCACTCCACACCATGCACTCTTTACCCGACTACAGCGAAGCAAGGGAAGGGTAATGAGTTTAACTGTCTTTGTATGTATGTATGTATGTATGTATGTATGTATGTATGTATGTATGTATGCGTGTATGTACGTATATATGTATGAGGGTATGTGGATGTTCCACTATAGAGTCGCCCCTATAGGTCCGATTTTGACAAGCGAGGTATCAATAGATGCGTCTTCATGTATAGAGTGTCATAACCAGTTTTTTACCCGACCGGTTTTTTACAGTTTTTTTAAGACAGTATTTCAGTTTTTTTTACAGCAAGAAAAGGAAAGAGTTCTATGTTTACACTAAAAATTTGGTCGGATATTGACAATTAAGGTATCAATCGATTCGTCTTCCTCGCAAGAGTGTCACAGGTTATTGTTTACCCGACTGTAGGCGGGTTTTAGTTTTTGAACTTATGTCTTGTTTATCGAAGCAGTCAAACTTAATCGACAAACTATTAGGAAAGTAGCTAGTACTTGCCACTTGCAGTATCTACAATACATAAATTATTCCTAAGAATAACCGACTGGTCAGTTAAGTAGGTCAGCTATGTCATCGACTCATCACAATCGATACCTGTCTTACTAAATTATTAGCTTTTGGCGCCGACTATCTACGCCATTTATTAAAATTAAACGTTATAGTTGCTTGCAAGGCTTGCTAGCTTGCCGTATGAGGAGCTCAAGAGCCTCTCACATGGCATTTAACTAACTTAACAAATCAAATGACATGAAACACTGAAATATATTACTAGTGTCAGGATAGTAAGTTATGAATATTCGAGTACACGCCGGCTCATTGCTCTTCATGATCCTTCACGCGAAGCACAATAATATCATCATCAGCCTATACTTGTCCACTGCTGGATGTAAGCTTCTCCTAATGCACGTCACTGAGCTCGGTCTTCAGCTTTCCTCATACAATTTCTGCCAGACTCTTTTCGAAGGTCGTCACTCCACCTGGCCACGGGGCGTAGTGTAGGAATTAGGTCATTTTTAAAGCGTCATAGATGTTTTTATAGAGTCCTGGATGGTAATATTCATATCCATGTATGTTTATCCGTTGTCTAGTACCCATGATACAGGGTATGGATGGTAATATTCGTATCCATGTATGTTTATCCGTTGTCTAGTACCCATGATACAGGGTATGCATGGTAATATTCGTATCCATGTATGTTTATCCGTTGTCTAGTACCCATGATACAGGGTATGGATGATAATATTCGTATCCATGTATGTTTATCCGTTGTCTAGTACCCATGATACAGGGTATTGATGGTAATATTCGTATCCATGCATGTTTATCCGTTGTCTAGTATCCATGATACAGGGTATGGATGGTAATATTCGTATCCATGTATGTTTATCCGTTATCTAGTACCCATGATACAGGGTATGGATGGTAATATTCATATCCATGTATGTTTATCCGTTGTCTAGTATCCATGATACAAGGTATGGATGGTAATATTCGTATCCATGTATGTTTATCCGTTGTCTAGTATCCATGATACAGGGTATGGATGGTAATACGAGGGTTGTTTGATAAGTCGTTTTAAAAAGTAAAAATTAATAAATTTTTTAAACAATTTACATTTATTTCTCAACATAGTCTCCTTTGAGGGCCAAACACTTTTGAGGGACAAGCGAGTTTCCAATTTTTTTATCCCCTCCAAAAAATACGTTTTGTCGAGGTCTTTAAAATAGCCGTTTACACCTGCGATGCAGTCCTCATTTGTCAAAAATGTTTGCCCTCCAAGCCATCTTTTCAGATTTGGGAATAAGTAATAATATCACGGAGCTAGGTCCTGCGAATACGGAGTATGCGGAACCAGCTCGAAGCCCAAATCGTGGATTTTGGCCATTGCAATAGCTGACGTGTGCACTGGGGCATTGTCTTGATGAAAGAGGACTTTCTTGGGAGACAATTTTGGTCGTTTTTCCAACATTAAAATGGTCCAATAACGCTGCGTAGTAACGGCCAGTGATAGTCTTTCCCTTTTCCAAGTAAACAATAATAATGATTCCTTCGCCATCCCAGAAGACTGTCACCATCACCTTCCCAGCCGACAAAACAGTCTTGGCCTTCTTTGGGGCACGTTACCAGTCGCTATCCATTGTTTTGATTGCTGTTTTGATTCAGGTGTATAATGATGGACCCAAGTTTCGTTCACAGTGACAAATCGACTCAAAAACTCCGAGGATTACGCTTCATCATATCCAAACACAGTTTTAAAATTCGCTTTCGTTCGCTTTTTTGTTCGATTGTAAACAAACCTGGCACCCATCGTGCAGACAGCTTTGTCACACCCAAATCTTCATGCAGGATTTTATGTACTCGCTCAGTGGAGATGCCTGTGTTTTCAGCTATTTCACGCACCTTCACTCGGCGGTCGTCGAGTACAATATTATGGACTTCTTCAATAACATCCTCAGTAGTGACTTCGATTAAGCGACCAGATCGTGGAGCATCAGATGTACTTGACCGACCACGTTTAAAATCATTTATCCAGTTATAAACAGTCTGCAACGTTGGTGCGTTAGTGCCATGAACAGCATCAAGTTCAGTTTTTATTGTGGCAGCACTGCAACTCTTCATAAAAAATGTTTTATAACGGCACGAAATTCAGATTTTTCCATAGTTGTGATCACAGTTAAACAATGGTTAAACTGACAAAATCTTGTTTTTTTTTTTGCTGAATTTTAGACAGTCTTCATTTGAAAGATTGTGTTTGCCAGTGTTAATGCCATTTATCAGAAAAAAGTTTTTATATTTAGTTTTTAAAAGGACTTATCAAACAGCCCTCGTATTCGTATCCATGTATGTTTATCCGTTATCTAGTACCCATGATACAGGGTATCCTAGTTTGGGGCTTGGTGTGATGTGAGTTGTCCCGAATATATTTATTTATTTATTTATAGGCTATTTTTTACCAAACTACGGTGAAGGCATATAAAGGGTTATATGTTCAAACTAAATACTTGGTCCGATTTTCACAAGCAAAGTGTCAATCGATTCGGTTTCATCGCAAGTGTGTCATGGGCTATTTTTTACCCGACCTTTATTGGGTTTTAGATTTTGAACAAATATCTTGTTATTTGTCTATTTGACAGTTTTCACTGTTGTATAGCTTAGGTTATGACTTATAATACCTACCTACTTGTACCTTGTGTACCTACTTGTATCTCAATCCGATAAGTAAAATCCGAGAGATAAAAAGCTTTTTGTCAGCTGAAAGAATTTTAATGCAATGTTGTACTTAAGTATTATAATTGTATTTTATAGCTACTTTTGGTCCTGGAATAAAACGTAGGTTACTAGTCCGCACGAATGAATTTCGCAGTAATAAATAGTGTCTGTTTTAAAATATTTTATTTAAATTCACTTGTATGTTTGTGTCTATGTATATGTCTATGTATCTAAATATTTCTGTCTGTCCTGGAAGCAATTTAAATTTCAAGTTCTTCCTGATTAGCCCTGTGGCTGAAACTTTCAGGGTAGCTCACAAATTAATGACACAAAATATATAATAAAAAACTTAGGAACATAAAAAGTGACCATTCATTAAAAAAAAGCATAAAAGCTCATTTTTTTCATTTCACTTATCTTTGTTTAGGTAATTTGGCGGCATTGGAATGACCTCCACAGCGGAGCCGACTGGTCGTTCAACATCAGACCTCGAAGATGATACCTGGTGTCTGGCGTACAACACTCTTCTTTTTTTTGTGGTAAGCATGATTCAGTATCCTACTACTACTTCTACTAGATAGTTTGGATTATACGAACGGATACGCATGTGTGACCACTCATTCCACTGCACGTTGCACTCAAAAATTGTTATTCTTGGACACGAGGCGGTTTGCGAGTCAGTTCAGTGAGTCGGTTCAGCCACTGGCCTTCACTGGCCTCGTGTACGAATACATTTGAATACAGTTCAGTGAGTGAATGTACTCTTACAAGAGGCCAGTGAAAGGCCAGTAACTGTACTGTCAACAGAATTGACTGTCCAACCACCCTCGTATCCGAAAGGCTTTCATAGTAATATACAGGCTTACAGTGACGGAAAGTCACAGTTGATAATTTAGAGAACTACCCCCGATTTAGCTAAAAACTGCAACGTGATCGGTGCGCGATCGTTACCATTCAGTGTGGCCATTCTTAGAATATATAAAAAACCGGGAAAATGTGGGGGATGAAGATTTGGGGAAGTAAGGGAAGGTGGGGAAAGTGAGGGGCGGGTAGTGGGAAGTGGGTGAATGATGGGGGATATCGAAGAAGGGTGCGGGAAGTGGGGCAGGTGGTGCGAAGTGGGGAAGACTGAACGGAAGGGTGGGGGCAGAGTGGGAAAGAGGGAAGGGTGGGGGAAAAGTAAAGTCAACGTCTTTTCCCACCTTACTCCCACTTACCCTCACCCGTCCCCCTTTCTTCCACCCTTCCTTTATTTCCCTGTAACCTTCTTCCACTCATTTTACTTTCCCCCACCCTTTTTCACTTTAACTCCACCCACCCCCCTTTCTTCCACTCTGCCCCCACCCTTCCTTTCAGTTTTACCCCACTTCGCACCATCTGCCCCACCTTCCCCAAACTTTCCCCCACATCTCCCCAGATTTTCCCAGTTTTTTATTCTCTCTAAGTATGGCCACACAGAAAGATAACGATCACGCAGCGATCACGTTGCGGTTTGTTAGCTGAATCGCACACCTGATTCGGTTAATTTTACTATTACTATTGGCTGCATCTCCATAAAGATAAAGCGTTTTGACTACAACAATTAATTATGATTTTAGCAGTGACTCCTGGATACCCTAAGCAGGCGTCTCTTAAAAAATCTAGCCTGTGATTTCCTATGACTTCCAGAAATAGCGATTGTAATGTATTTGGCCAGTCTTTATTAGTGCCAAGCACATTTCGCCAGTGTCGCCTCGCTGTATCAGGGCTCCACTTTGTGGCAATTTTGGCCCTTAGTTCATCCGGCATCCGTCTAAAAAAACTATTGTAGATTTTTTACTATTCAGCTAAACTTCAATACAAGGTAAATAACATTAGGATAAACATAGTCCGAACAACATTTGTAAACATATGTGTCATTTATTCACTTCTTCATCATCATCATCAGCCTATTATCAGTCCATTACTGGACGTAGTCCTCTCTTAATGCACGCCACTGATCTCGGTCTTCAGCTTTCCTTATCCATTTTCTTCCAGCCGCTTTTCTCATGTCGTCACTCCACCTGGCCAAAGGGCGTCCTACACTACACGTCTCCACTCGAGAATTCGTCTACCGCAACGGTTATCGGTTCTTCAGGATATAAAACCAGCCTACTGCCACTTCAGCTTGCTTATCGTTAGAGCTATGTCGGTTACCTTGGTTCTCCGTCGGATATCTTCATTACGAATCTTGTCCTTCAGAGAAACTAAAAGCATAGCCTTCTCCATTGCTCGCTGAGTGACCTTAAATTTGTGGACTAGTTTTACCGTGAGTGACCACGTTTCAGCTCCGTAGGTCATGACTGGTAAGACTTATGTCTTATGCGTACGGAACTCAGACCAATACGGAACCTTAGAATATGATTGAGAATTAAAACATATGTAGTTCTTTCGAAATAAGAACACCTTTTTTTGGAAAATAGTTGTTCAATCAACAGCGGCTGTAGATAAATAAAAGAAATCAATATTATTATAGCAGCCTCTAGATTATTACGCTGTTCAAACACGTTTTATACACCACACCTACCCAAAGTCACACACATAATTTACCTTCATCACATTAAATGATGTGCTATCACAAGGTAAGGGATATCCTTTTAACACATTTTTCAAGTTAATTTGCCATCGGTTTCGGAGGGTCATGGCTTATCATTTCTTATCAATGAAGGCCAGGGGAAGTCATTAAGATTAGACCTAACCTAGGCCCGAGCCGTAGCCCGGAGTTCTGCGGCGGCCGTGAACACAATAGTAATCAAATATATTTCTAGAAGTCTGGGTATCGTAACTTAGCAGCAAACCAAGGTCTTGAGGTAAACACAGGCAAGAAACCAAGGCTTTCATAAATTACAATATATTTTTATTATGTTTAATGTGGGCTCTAATTTTGATATATTTCTTGGAAATGATCATTTAGAAAACGTGTGTCTATTGGTGTGGGTTGGCTATTGTACATGTTAGGTTATAGGTGCCTGTATACTAAGTATATCTATCTATATATAATAAAGCAATAGGAACCAAAAAATTTGTACAAAGGAGATAATTCAAAAAATATTGTCTATGGTACTTAAAATAAGCTATTTTTAAAATTCAAGTCTGTCTGTTTGTTTGTCTGTTTGTCTGTTTGTCTGTTTGTCTGTTTGTCTGTTTGTCTGTTTGTCTGTTTGTCTGTTTGTCTGTTTGTCTGTTTGTCTGTTTGTCTGTTTGTCTGTTTGTCTGTTTGTCTGTTTGTCTGTTTGTCTGTTTGTCTGTTTGTCTGTTTGTCTGTTTGTCTGTTTGTCTGTTTGTCTGTTTGTCCGTTTGTCCGTTTGTCCGTTTGTCTGTTTGTCCGTTTGTCCGTTTGTCCGTTTGTCCGTTTGTCCGTTTGTCCGTTTGTCCGTTTGTCCGTTTGTCCGTTTGTCCGTTTGTCCGTTTGTCCGTTTGTCTGTTTGTCTGTTTGTCTGTATGTTTGTTCGCGCATCACGTAAAAGCTACTAGATCATTTGCGATGCGGTTGTCATTGTTACCTTGGGGTTTGACTTCAAAACTCGTGTACTTGGTATCTCAAACGAATGAGTAAAAGCCGAGCAATCGATAAAATCGAATTTTGACGGCTGAGGGAATTTTGATCAAATGTTAGTGTATTGGTATTTTAAGCCTTAGAATAGTACATATAGAACTTTTAACTTATAGAAATAACGTGCGATGCCGCGCATACAGCTAGTATATATTTATATATAATTATATTTCTATAAATTATTCATTTATATCAATTGCTCAGTTTCTACCCATCGGATTGAGATCCCAACTACATCAGTTTTTATTTCAGACCCTGTGCTATCCAACAGTGAAAACTGCATCGCAATCGGGCCAGTAGTTTTTACGTGATGCGTGAAAAACAAACAGACGGACAAACAGACAGACAGACACGATCTTTTAAAATGTCATAGTCTTGTTCAGTAGCTTATTTTAAGTACACTAGATCATTTTTTTAAATTATCGTCTTTGGAAGAAGTTTTTCGTACCTTTTGCTTTATTATAAGTATTAGCTGTACCCGCGGCTTTGCCCGCGTAGTCATTTCATTTAAAAGTAGCTCATACGTGTTATTCTAGGACCAAAAGCATCTATAAAGTACAATACACCAAAAAAAAAAACAGCTTTCATGTAATTTTTATCGATTGCTCGGCATCTAATCATCGGATTATGATACAAAGTACCCCAGTTTTTAGGTTAAGCCCTAAGCTATCCAACAATGAAAACTGCATCGCAATCAGTTCAGTAGTTTTTACTTGATGCGCGAACAAACATGCAGACAAACGTACAACACGATAAAAAAAATGTTATATTCTTGTACAACAAGAAGCTACAATGGCTAGCTATGGCTTATAAGTACCATAGACCATTGTTTTTTAAATTATCTTTTTTGTACAGACTTTTTCGTTTTTAGTGCTTAATTATAAGTATAGATAGATAATCATATATAAATATTGATTTGAATAGTACAGACAAACATTAAAGATAAAAGTAAAAATAATCGTTACACTTCATTATATGATGTAACCTTTAAAAAAAAATACATTACTAGATAGCGCAAATTTCAGATATTATTCAAAAATACATCACTAGATAGCTCAAATTTCAGATATTATTCGAAAATACATCACTAGATAGCTCAAATTTCAGATATTATTCAAAAATACATCACTAGATAGCTCAAATTTCAGATATTATTCAAAAATACATCACTAGATAGCGCAAATTTCAGATATTATTCAAAAATAAAATAGCTCTTACATATCGGTGAGGTTGTTGAGGGTTATAAAGGCCACCATGATGTTGCACGTGGTCAGACCTACCGCCTCTTACCCTATGGAAGACGTTGTGCCGAACATCCTGTATAGCACCAAAATAAAATAAAATCAAAATATAATAAAATCACTAGTAATCAAATAGAAAATAAGTAAACAAAATAATTGATACTGTGCTTCCAATGCTACGTAAAACTAAAACTGTAGAGCCAGTGACAAATGATTAAGTTAATTGAACCTTCGTACCTGCATTAAAGTCAATATTTTCTAAGCGCGGAAAATATACCAAAAGAACGAAACGAAGGGGGTTTTTTTAGGGGGTATTTTAGCTTTATCATTTTTAAATTAATGAAAACATCGTCCTTTTAAAAAAATAAGTTTTGGAGCCCAATTTCATGATGTTCAGGTATATAACATATTAAAGCCTTCATCATGAAAAATACATTTCATGTGCAAATTATCATTATCTCAAACACGGTCGAAAATGATCGTTTTCCTGTTCTAATGGTGAATAAATTTGGTCGACAAACTAGTAAGTAGTAAGGTTATATTAAAGGCACCTATTTCCGCGGTATTTAAACCAAAACTCGAAAAGACATTGAAAATTAAGCATTTACTGGAACTGTCTCACGGTTTGGCTATTAAAAAAAAACTGACAAAAGTCCTAGGCTCCTTATTTCCATGTAAAAATCCTTACTCCGATGTACTCAGTCCCTAATTCCAGGTGTACAATGTACAAAGTGAAACGTGTAATTATTATAAAAGGAACATGGTAATATTTTTTTTAATTAGTTTTCGCATTATTGAAAGCAGTCGTTAAGCCATGTCATGACAAACTCTGACACCAGAGGCCAGCACTACGTCATACGACATACAAACAAAAACAAACATTGAAAGCATTGAAACTAAAGAAAACTACATAGTAACCTGTACAACGTTGTAAACACTCTGTAATTTAATTGTCTGTGCCGCGGAATAACTTATGGAACGTCATCCCGACCTACTTTCTGTACATCGGAATAGCGTTTCATACAAAAAAAACACGTTAACTAATTCCGAGTACTAAAAAAAGATTTTTGCATATTATTATGTACAGAAGTATGCTTAATTGCAATTTCGTCGTATATATAATATAGTACTTGCTAACACTTATATTGGATTGTGAATGAACTATAATTTTCTTTCTTATCTTTTCCAGACAGCGAATTAATAAAAAATACTCAACTAGGTCACCTATAACATGTTATAGTTCGTGAATATGACGCAAAAATTTACCTCTGAAATAGATTTTAGTATATAAGTACTATATAAGTTGTCAAATCCAAACCGAGAAATGCCTTATCATAAAAACGAACCTGAAAAAAAAAACAAATCTATGGAATCGCTATTCCGCGGCAAACATCGGAATAAGCAACTGACTATAATAATGTTTGGCACCTAATTCCGCGGTATATTGAAAATATATTTTTATGAATGATATGAATGATATGAATGATATGAATGATATGAATGATATGAATGATATGAATGATATGAATGATATGAATGATATGAATGATATGAATGATATGAATGATATGAATGATATGAATGATATGAATGATATGAATGATATGAATGATATGAATGATATGAATGATATGAATGATATGAATGATATGAATGATATGAATGATATGAATGATATGAATGATATGAATGATATGAATGATATGAATGATATGAATTAATGAACGAATGAATGAATTAATGAATAAGTCGTTTATATTTATTTTTTATTAAATCCCTCGTAAGTGCCGGCTTGCTTAATACACCGGAATATGGTGCCAATTCCAGAACACCTCGGAATAAGGTGGCTTTACCTTATATCTTTTTAGTCGCCGGCAACTTTTAAATTTAATCCTGGAGTTTAGGGTTACCGTTATGTACTCCAGAATTTTTCTTTCCAACAATATGTCTAATCTTAATTTTAGTAACGGGCTTTCCGGGTGCTTTAGTTACTTTTGAGTATATTTTATTTCCACGCCTTTTTTTTTAAATTACTTAGTCATAACCGCTTGATACGCGTGCGCATGCGCAGTATGCGCGTGGTCGAGCGCATGGTAGCTTTTCCGTGCGCGAGCAAGGTAGTAAACTGGTATACTTTCTGTAAATTTGTTCATATTGAATTGAATGAATTTTCTTAACGTAGTCTTTACAATAACACCCAAATCAATACTCTACCCTATTTAAATCGCAAGTTAAACCGAATTAAATATAACAAAAACATAAATTTTGCTGATGTTGCTCTGTACTTCGTGCCCCCCCCCCCCCCCCCCCCCCCCCCGATTAACAAAACAAAACAACTTTTGACAAAAAATAAATACTATTTACTCTGTCAGTTGTAGACCTCACGAGCCTGTCTTTGCATAGCTTAAAACTAAATAAATGATCACCACGCAACATAAAATAAAAAAACTAAAATAAACAATATATTTATTGAAATATACATAATATTTATTGAATTTGCTTACAAAATTTCACGATAATTGGTTGAGAAATGCGACCTGTGTTTTTTTTAGTTTCAACCCCCATATCTCTGCCATTTAAAAAAAACACAAAATGAATCCACTAGAAAACCGCATAATTATCGAACTTGCTCACAAAATTTCACGAGAATCGGATGAGAAATGCAACCTGTAGAGGAGAACAGCCGGGCATCCAGACATCCACCAGACATCCCCCGGACATACGAAAACATTTTTGCACAAGCTGAAACGGAAACGTTTCGCTAGTGCTTCGCGATATTACGAAAACAAAAACAAAAAAGAACGTAACGTTAAATAAATAAATATAATTAACGAACCTGCTCACTAAATTTCACGAGAAACGGTTGAGAAATGCGACCTGTAGAGGAGAACAGCCGGACATACGGACATCATCCGGACATGGATGTACGAAAGCATATTTGCCCAAGCTGGAACGGAGACGCTTTGTGCTCGGTCGGTCAACTAAAAAATGACACCAAGCTTATAGTTATACAGTTATAAAAGCGAGACGATGTTACTCTTTTCTCGACGCTCCCTTTTTAGTCATACCCCGTATGCAACGGAGTGATTTTAAAGACGTTTCACGTCAAAAAATGATCAAATCGCTTCCTTTTTGAATAGGTAGGTACGTAGAAAATTAATCCATCCAAATATGAATTCCTTTGAATGGAACGGTTTTCTTTTGTCCGCAATCGTTATGAATTCTGAACGCAATCACGTTTATTCAAGATGACACGTAAAATGGGAGGACTGATTTTGTAATGTCGCTCGATGCAAATCATGACTTGATCCTACGATTAAATTTATGACAGGTTGAAAGATGGCAAAACTATGAAAATATTGTGATTAAGTCTCAGACGCCAGTGAGCGTAATTCAACATCTGTCTGAATGACGTATAAGTATACCTACGTACCTGTGTGAACTGCAATGTCAAAAGACCCAAGTAGTAAATACTTACGGAACCCTTGCTCGTCTACAAAAATAGATTATAGAATAATCGACTAGGTAACAAAATTGGAACGTACCTATATGTACGTATTCTATCTCAGTGGCGTCTAGCCTCCCGCCATATTCAACCATTCAGAATTTAATTATATAAGAAAAATCCTTCACTTTCATTTTCTACAAAAAGACATCTAAGTGCTATATTTCTGTGTTGGTTATCTTCAATGCGGTGTTCCCTGCCCTTCAAAATGATGGATCCACCACTACGGCAGACTAAGGTCAGGTTGAGGGTCAAGGGTGCAGGGTGAATAAATCACTGATAAGGCGACCGATACCATCGGTGGTGTGGCCGGCTTCCGTGCGGCACACGGGTGGAAGGGTGCTATTACTATGGCAATACTTTAATCGGTATTTATACAATTATAGGGTGTAGAAGGCTTGATGTTATGGGAAACATAGCCTATCTACTTCAAAGAGAGCAGAATCTCAGTTTGACTTTTAGTTTTAGAGTTCCAAAATCAAAAAAGGAACCCTTATAGTTTCGTCATGTCCGTCTGACAGTCTGTATGTCACAGCCTTCAGACACTACGGAAACTGGCACGAATAGATATTTATAACCCGACTACCAGCAAAGCAAAATAATGAATAGAATTGTCTTCATCGCAAAAGTGTCACAGGCTAATATTTACCCGACCGTAGTCCGGTTTTAGTTTTTTAACTTATGTCTTGTTTTAATGAAATGTTTCATGAGTAATAATATATTTTTAGGTGCAATAAAGTATTATATGTCTATCTACAAATCGTATAAAAACACTGATATTTTTATTTGTCTTTTATTCTACCGTACTTTCCTGAAAAGTGAAGATGAAAAATAATCATTTTTGCTCCTTATAAGTGGGATCTCCTAGAATAGGTATTTTAAAATTATATGAAATCATAAAGAGCCTTAATTTTAAAATAAATGTCTAGGGTATTGGCGCATAAAACGAATTTAACACGGATTTCTAAAATAAAGAAAAAGATATAGCGGACCAAGTTAGACCAACTTTGTTGGTACGTAAATATATAGCTGACCAAGTTACACCAACTTTTTTGGTACGTAAAAAATATAGCTGACCAAGTTAGACCAACTTTGTTGGTACGTAAAAGATATAACCAACCAAGTTAGACCAACTTTGTTGGTACGTAAAAGATATAGCTGAACAAGTACGTAAAAGCTACTGGACCGGTTACAATTATGTTTTCAAAGAACAGCTGGGAAGCTTATGACTTTGGCTACGGAACAGTCCAATTTTGTTTATATTAACTTTAATCTCCAGGATTTCTGATATGTTCTTTTTTATTTGAAGGGTTACTTTTATCACAATTCAGTTGTACTTTAATTTCAGTAGTTTTTAGTATGTAAATCAATTTTAAAACGTCTTTTAATTAAAAAAAAACTGTTAGTTGTCAGCTCATCTGATTATAAGCAAGCATAAAATGTAGATTAAAACTAATCTAACAAAATATTTTTTATTAATGCTTTGTCATCGAGATGTGAGCTACGCTGAAAGTTTCAACCAAATAGCTAATCGAGAAGTGCTGGAAATTTCAGTTGCAAGATTCCACCCGTAACAACAAACAAGAAAATGACCTAATAAAAACAAGTTAAAATACAAAAAATTAACAAAATAATAATATGTAGCTTACTTCCGCCAAAACTGTAAATCAGACAAATGATAAATGGTAAAATTAAATTATAACAAAAGTAAAACCCCACGCTAAACAAAACCCATGAAAGCTAAGGCCTGGAGGCCAGAAAAAACACTTATATACAAATAATATATATACACCATAAAACAAAATTAAAAAATAAATAAACCCCAAGCTAAATAAACCCTACCCAAATACAAGTATCGAAACACTTATGAACTTGTGAAATTTGGTATGATTTGAGTTCATACTACGAGGTAGGACATTGGATACTTTTTATCACGAAAATTAAAGGGTTTCCGCAAGATAAGGGTTGAAAGTTATAAAAAAGAACACGTATCATGCTGAAACTACTGGATTTTTGATGCAAATTGACACAGGCATATATCTATACTTATAATAAAGCAATAGGTACGAAAAAGGCTGCACAAAGAAGATAAATAAAAAAATGCTCTTGGGTGCTTAAAAAAGCTATTGAACAAGAATATAACATCTTTTTGAATCTTGTCTTTCTGTCTATCTGTTTGTATGTTTGTTTGTTTAAGCATCACGTAAAAACTACTGGACCGATTGCGATGCGGCTTTCATTATTAGACAGCTTAGAGTTTGTTTTAAAAACTAGTGTAATTGGTATTTCAATCCGGTGAGTTAGAAGCCGAGCAATTGATAAAAGTATTTTTGACGGCTGAAGAAATTTTGATCAAATGTTGGTAGATTCTGCCTGGAACAGCACATTATGGTACATTGAACCTAAAAAAAGACAATGCGTGCGAAACCGCGGGTACAGCTAGTCTGTAAATAAAATATAAACTTGTATTCAAATTATAAGTACGACGACAGTACGTGGGCGTTGGCAATTTCACTTATACAAAGTTAAATGACTATGTACTGCCGCATGCCGCGTTCGGAATACAATTACCAGACGAGGTTTTCTCCGTAAATTTTTGACTAAATTTAGCAAATTGAAGTAAATTAACTACAGACGTTCCTCCGCTTTTATAAAATTCTATACCAGTAGGAAAGCAGATAAATTGGATTCCGTTTGTTTATAAAACCTAACAAAAGAAAATAAATGGATTTGCTAAGGCTTATTGTGTCTGACGTTCTTAATTCAGGAGTGATCATTATGTCATTCATTGAAATCCTTCAGTATTCTAGTAATAGATAGCAAGTAGGTTGCACACACAATTTTAATTTGTACATTCTTATAAAGATGGAGGACGCCGCCAAGGCTGGCCCAGAAAGAGGTGGGTGAGATGACGTAGACGCGTAGTAATATGGCTGGTACGAGATGGCTTAGGATACAGAATCTTGGAATATGAGACATTTGCTCAGCAGTGGGACATATAGGGCAGAAATAAATAAATTTATAAAACATTATTATGTGTACCGCTGTACACTCCTTGCCGGTCAGTTTTCCCGTTTTAATTACAACCTAGGAGTCTTCAAGTCACGAGTGAACAGGTTACTTCTAGGAAAGCGTGCATCATCTTAACATGGTGAAGCGTTGCCAAACCTAAGCAATTCATAAAAAAACGAGATTTCATTAATCACGGGTCATGTGGAACCTGTTTGTATCTTTGATTTTGCATTGTAGTTATGTGATTTGTAGTTATGTCAGTAACAGTCTTGAAACACGCGCGCCAGCATTTTGACTGCATCGCGATGTACGTCACGCACGTTGGGTCGCCTCACGCTGACTGAGAGTAAACAAATAAAGAATAATTTTAAGTCATTTTTGCGGGGTCATATTGAGCGCATTGAGGATATATTTCCCTCTAAGTACTATAAAAAAACTAAACTAGAATGCCAACAAGACAAGTCTCACTTGCAAATATCAATGGCAACAAGACTAGTTCAAATGCATAAACCCGACTACGGTCGAGTAAAAGATTGCCTACGACACTCTTGCGATGAAGACGAATCGATATATTTATCGATTCGACTTCATCGCAAGAGTGTGAAACAAAAAACTTGGTTTGATTCGACAAACGAGGACTTAACCCTTCCTTTGATTTGCCGTAGTGGCATTAAAAAATAGCCTATGACATTCTATACTTTAGGACAAATCGATTAATACCATGCTTGTCAAATCGGACAAAATAAGGGCGACGCTATGGTGGAACATCCACATATATAGATACATAGATACATAACATACATACATTAATCTGCTGATCGAAACTTTGCATTGTCTTATTTAATTAAAACACTACAAACGGCAAATAATATTAACTCAACAATCCTTACTCTTTCAAGACTTAAAAGAATAATCAAGCCATGGATGACTGCAGGACTACTTAAATGTTTTCGAAATAGAGACAAACTACATGAAAAAAACAGGATATCTCCAAATAATGCTATCTTTAGAGTAACATACACTCGTCATAGAAAGTTTTGCAATAAGCTATTAAAGAAAGTTAAAAGAGTTTAGGAAAAAGATAAATTAGATAGAGCTGGGAACATCAGTAAAAAGATATGGTCTGCAATAAATGACACATCGGGTACGAAGAAGGTAAATGACTATCCTAAAGAGTTGTTGTCTCTCTGCAATTCTCATAATTCTTCTGTAAATAAAATCAATGACTATTTTATAAATATTGGAAAAAAAATAGCTGAAAGTATTGCATTTGATCCTTGCAGTGAGAATATAAAACACAATCAATCAGTTTCTAAGTCAGATTCGTTTGTGTTCTAAGTACTGATGAAAAGGAGGTTGAGTGACTAATTTTGGCTCTAAAAAATGACTGCTCTATTGGGTAGGATGGTATTTCTAACAAATTTCTTAAAGAACTTTGTGGTTTTATTGTGCCTCCTCTGACATATATTTTTAATATGAGCCTTGATTTGGATATTTTTCCCAATGACCTCAAAAGATCTCTCATCCTTCCTATTTATAAGAGTGGTGACAGAGATCGTATCATTAACTGCAGACCCATTTTCATTCTTCCTTAAATTTCAAAATTATTAGAGCGGATAGTCAATACTAGATTAACTAACTATTTAGAGAAAAACAATATTTTATCGAATCAACAATTTGGTTCTCGAAGTTGTAAATCCACTGACGATGCTGTCCAGGACCTAACTAGCTTTATATCACAAAGCCTGGACAACGGAAAAAAATGCTTTTCCATATTTATAGACTTCGCTAAAGCTTTTGATACGGTCTCTGTCCCTATTCTCATTAACAAGCTTGAGGAAATGGGAATAAGGGGAATTCAACTTGCTTTATTTAGAAGTTATCTGACAAATAGGTTCCAATCTGTTAAAATTGGAGAACACACAAGTAGTGGACTCCCAGTCACTCATGGCGTACCGCAAGGCAGTATTCTGGGCCCATCCTTCTTCAAAAAGCTGAGATTCAAAGCAAAACCAGACCAGGTACGGCAAATATATTTAGCTCTCTGCCAATCCTTTATCACTTATTGTATATAAACTTGGGGAGGGGCACCCAAAACAACTTTACTTCCTCTAGAGATCTCCCAGCGCACTGTGTTGAAAGTTAGCAGGTACTGGTCGACTATTTTTGTTCCCTACTTCGCTTTTGAATCAATCATGTGATGTTCTTTCCATTCGTCAACTTTCCATTCTCAGCTTGATTTTGAGGCAACACTCAAATCTAATATATGACACAAAAACTCAAACAAAACGACGAAAGTAAAATGTTTATCCCCAGCCTCAAAATATGCAAACTTCATTCATAAAAAGGTTCATACTTTTTTTGGGTCCATTTCTTTACAATAAAGTAAATAAAAGCCTGGTTATATATCCATTACCAAAAACTGAGGTCAAATTTAAAGTCACTTCATGGCTTAAAACACTTGATTACGATCAATCCGAGGATCTACTTAAAATTATAAAATAATTTATATTGCAAACCAAGTATACTCTTTTTTTTTAAATAACTCAAGCTATGTACACTACTGACACCCGCTCACATTCACACATTCATATACACCATATACTAGAGAGGATCATAAACACATTAAATTAAATTGTTAATTGTATGTTTATTAATATTGTGAATTTTAGTAAATTTTAGATATTTTGAATATAGGTTCCATATTATGGAGGCTAGATTTAAATATATTAAACTCGGGGGGGGGGGGGCGCTGTATGCTGAATCACGGGCGTTAAGCCTAGTTCGGCAGCAGATACCCTACTGTTATTCACGTACCTTTACCTAGCCCTAATTATTATAAGTTTCAAAGCTGTAAATGTATCACATTTTACTGAATAAATACTTTAAATACTTTATACATGCATAGACTGTTAAACTCATTACCCTACCCTTGCTTCGCCGTAGTCGGGTAAAAATGCGGAATACAGTGCGATAGTCTAAATATAGCTACGTGGCGTGCAACTAATACAACAATCGATGACTCTACCTTGGCCTGGATATGTGCGCACGTCATTTGCACATTTTCCGCATTAGACAAATGTTTGAACCTAAAACAATTAGAACATTAATTAGACAGTGACCTAGAAGATTGCTGAATTGGAGGTCTGTTTCATATATTATATATATAAATGATAATGATTGTATGTTTGTTTGTTCTCTATGCGTTTCTAAACCATTGATCAGATTGTGATGAAACTTTGGTAGGGTCTTCTGGTGGCCACATGAGGGTTTATAGACAAAAAGTAATGAAAAAAATACAAATTTGTTAAATTTTGCCAATTCGAAGTCGAAAATTATAATACTTAATATATGCAAATTTGATGTCAAAGTGAAAGCTGTCAAAGGAACATGTATCAAAGGAACACGTGTCAAAGTGATAGAAGTGGGGGAGGACACACTGGAGGGGAGTTTGTGGAGGGGTCTGGAGTTATTGGTAGGAGTTTGGGAGAGGGGATGGGAAAGAGTGACGAGGTTGGGGAAGGGGGAGGCAGGAGCAAGGGAGGAAGGGGCAGGCAAGGGCATGTGGGGGAAAGGGCATGTGGGGGAAAGGGCAGGCAAGAGCATGTAGGGGAAGGGGGAGCTAAGAGAGAAGGGAGAAGGGGGACCTAAGAGAGAAAGGAGAAGGGGGAGGCAGGAGTAAGGGAGGGGAGGGGTTTTACAAAATTTGTACGCGTGCAAAGCTGCGGGTATAGCTAGTTTGCTAATAAATTATACACTTTATATACCGTTATAACAACAATAAGACAGTTTCCCGGCGTAGTTACAAGGAGATTACACTTGTGGAACTCGGAAAGTGTAAGTGTGTGTGTAGCATAACAAATTGATAACTGCGAAGAAAGCGTTACATAATTAAGTTTAAGCATTTATTGCAAGTAGGCAATATCACTAGCACTTTTACAAGTCTTTCTTTTAACGATTCATGAAAATGGAGAAATTAAATGTTTATACTGTTAATATAGATTGATTAAATCAATAGACTTTTAAATTAAATTTAAATCTTTAAAACTGTAAAGGGCATTTCCTTTTCATATTATCATGCTGATTCAGGCCTCGCACAAGAAACGGAAATGCTTTTCTGACTCTACCATTGCCTAATATATATGCCCTTTCTAAAAGACACACACGCAGGACCATTTATATGTGTTTACGTTATTATTTTCCATTTTCATTCATAAAGTAGTTATAACCCTGCAGTGATTATATGACAGATTGTTTGTTTGTTTGTTTGTTTGTTTGTTTGTCGTATGAGGTAGTGCTGGCCTCTGGTGTCAGAGTTTGTCAAGCCGCCCGAGGGCCTCTGACATGGCTTAACGACTGCTATTAATCAATAACAGCCGGGACCGACAGCTTAACGTGCCCTCCGAAGCACGGAGCGATGGAAAACCGCACATAACTCAGAAAAGTCATTGGTGCGGGGCCTAGGATTTGAACCCGGTATCGTTGGATTCTAAATTGCACTATAGAACCGTTAGGCCACCATCGCTCTATGACAGATTACAGCCTGTTGTGTCCCACTGCAGGGCAGACGCCTCGCTACCCTATTTTTAATTGTTATTGGTACTAATGCAATTAAAACTAAATTCTAATTTTTAAATTTTTGCACAGTTCCATCATGTTAATAAAATCTGAAGAGGACCAAACGGAGCAACAATCTCAAAGCGATTGTGATACCTTCGAGGCCTCCAACAGTACAGAAAGTAACAAGTAAGAATGTATAACAGGCAGCATTACTAGTATTGATGTGTCGCTATATTCACGTAGACTTGCCTGTATTAAAGAGCAAAGTATATTATGGATTCAATGCTATTGAAGTATAGATTGTAACACACGGCTTTATTTAAATAGTGCATATTTTATGAACGGTCACATTTTCACCATATCAAATATTTTATATCTTTATGTATTGCTAGTTGTTTGGAAAGTTATTTTGGTATAAAATTATAAATTTGTATGGAAATTTAGCCTGATTTTAAGCGTCAGCACTTTCACTTAAGATGACTTTATTTCGGTAAAGCTCTAATGTCTCTCTAACCTCCTTTAATATATGATTTATTTTATGTTCAATTACAACTGAAAAAAAAAGTTCCGAAACTAAAATCCGACTACTGAAAAATCACGCTCTAAAATGTATGCAACCAGTTTTTTTTAATCTATAATTTTAATAATACAATTTTATTAACATATTATTATGCCACTTACCCTAAGAAACCCCTAAAACATTTTATAAGTAGTAAGTGATCATACCATTTGGGAAAAGTGGCATATGACCACGGCTATCCTCTGAAAAACACTAGGAATATGTATTATTACAATTCCAGATAAGAATATTTTCTTGTTTCATTCTTTTTAGAGCGTGATTTTTCAGTAGCCGGGTTTTGGTTTTTTAACTTACTTTTTATTTAAATTAGGGTTATTATATAAAATATATTTTTGAAATGTAATGTGATGGCTTACTTAGCATTGAGCCCTTTCATTTTCTGTCCTATAAAGGAATCCAAATTCATTTAACAGTGACGTCACATAGTTTTTTACCAGCGGACAATCAAGACGCTTCCAACTATATCTCATTTGTCAAATAATGACAAGTAGTTTAGAAGTTATGAGGGAACAGATGAACATCCTCGTTTTTGCTACGTAGTAAAGTACAAATATGTATTAGGTGGAACCTGTACACGTGTGAAGCATAAACATTACACATTTTACTACTGCTTTTAAGCAATAACCGATGTTGAGTACTATTGTGTAGGAATCCATAATAGACGCATTTCCAATAAGGTTAATTGGCATGTCCCCCCAGGCTCTATAAGATCGTTCTGGATTTTGTATTCAGTAGCACGTCTGCAAGAAGGTATGGAAAGCCTGTAGAAGTGTTCATGCTGCAATTACAAAAGTAGCATTCTGTTATGGCCTTTTGTGGCAGTAGTTCGGTTGATAGTCCAGTGACCGAACTAGTGCAATTTTCAGTGGCAATAGTCCGGTTGGTGTACAAAGAACCGAAGTTTCGGTTAGTAATGTAAAGAAAATAAATGAGCACAGAAAAAAAAAATGTCAGAAAAACAAATGAATATCAGAAAAACAATTGAATGTTGGGAAAAGTGACCGGTGTAAAAGTGACAGTTGTGGGGAAAGGGTGGAGAAAATGGGGGAAAGTGTGGGTTGGTGATGTTCGGTGAGGGTTTGTGAGGATACGTGTAGGTAGGTGAGAGCAAGTGAAGGTAAATTTTGCAATGTTAGGGTGAGGGAAATGTCTAAGTAAAATCTCAAATGACATTTGAATTCACATTTGACATTGAATTTGACTTTAACTGACTTTTGACTTTTCCTTCACCCTTTTTCTCTCCACACTTACCCTCATCTACCTTCACTTTACCTGATCAACCCTCAATTACCTTCGCCTACCTTCACTATCGTCACCTACCCACACTTTCCCCCATTTTCTCCTATTTCCCCCACCTTCCCCCATAATTCCCCCACAGTTTACCTATAAACTGTCATTTTAACACCTGTCACTTTTGCCGACATTCAATTGTTTTACTGATATTCATTTGTTTTTCTGTGATTCATTTGTTTTTCTTTATTTTATATTACCAACCAAACTACTGCTACTAAAGGGTAGCAATAGTTCAGTGTTTTGTACCAACCGGACTATAGCCTCTGAAAAGTTACACTACTTCGGTCACTGGACTATCAACCAAACTACTGCCACTAAAAGGTTTTTGGACAGTCTATGCAGAGACTTGTCAAATACTTGATTGGTCGAATCCTATCCTCTCCTAATGCGCGCCACTGAGCTCGATCTTCGACTATTGTCATGTAAGTGCTGCCAACTATTTTAGGTTGCTCCATCTAACCGGAATGCGTCCTACACTACGCTTGCCTACACGTGGTCTCCAATCAAGAACTCGCCTACCCCACCGGTTATCGGTTTTTCGAAAAATGTATGTGACGGGTTTAATGGGTTGTCATCAGTACTAAAATATGCCTGCCATTGCAGAAATTAATCTTTTTGTGTAACGCTATCTCATTTGTTTCATTAATATACCGAAATAAGAGAACACTTGGAACACCGCAAATTATTTTTCTCGTGCCATTCTAATTGCATGGCATAACTTTTTAGTTTCTCCCTCACGCAAGGAAAATAACAATAATTTATTTGGAGCACCCATTTTCATAATATGCTACGCTTCTGGCAATAGGCACTTCTTTCTATTTTAAAGATACTTTCGGTTTTACTTGTTCAGCCGTACCCGAATAGTTCGAAAGCACGCTAACTCACGAATGTATTATGTAACAGGGTACACGCCATGCTGTTGGTACAATAACAATTGACGTCATAAGTAAAACCTGCAAAGCGAATGTACAAACCAATTACTAGACCTATTTTATTAGTAGTAGAGTCTAATTTAAATATTACTTGAATACGAGCTATTTTTAACTTTAGTGCAGACTAGGTTTGTTTTCGGTTCCGTTTTTGTAGGACAGTGTCCAAATTTTAAGAGATTATTGATGGATTCATACCAGATACTAAGAATAATGAACGTTAGAAGAGGTAACAGCAGCATCAGTATTGTAATCTCGACAATTTTTGTGCACTTATCTACAAACGATTTTTGGATCAATGGGACCCAAACACGGAACATTTTAACGTGTGATTGCCTTTCTGCGGAATTCCTTATTTAATACTACACAAGCTATGCCCGTGGCTTTGCCCGCGTGGTTATTTCTTCGAGTTAATGCAGGAGCTAAAATATAAACATACCAGATTAGATTAAAATGAGGTGATCCGCCAGAGAATCAAGGTAACTAACATAGCTGAGAATAACTAAGCTAAAGCGTTATTGGGCTGGTCACATCTCTTGCAGAATCGACAACCGTTGGGAATACGATTTTTAGAGTCCCACGTAGGATGCCCGCCAGCCAGGTGGAGAGACTTGCTAAAGACAGCTGGCAGCAACTGGATGAGAAGAGCCGAATAACGGGCTCAGTGGCGTTCATTAGGAGAGGCCTACGTCCACAAGTGTACTAGTATAGGCTGATGATGATGATGAGATTAAAGTTCAGTTTTTTATCGATAGCTTGGCTTTTAATCGTCGGAATGAAATGAAAAGTACACCAGATGTTATTTCAAAACATAGGCTATCCTATAATGAAAACCGCAATTCAATCAGTACAGTAGTTTTTACGTAATACGTGAACAAATATCCAAACAGACAAAAAAGCACACGATTTAAAAAAATAATAAGATTCATGTTCAGGCTCATGTTACTGCTTAATTATGAGTATACATATAGATACATAATAATCACATGAATATAAACAAGCCAAGGTGATACCGTTACTAACATAAAATTCAATACATTCGTCCCTAGTTCTTCAACGAAGCAAAAAGAATGGCGTGTGTTAGTTTATGTGAAAAAATATATGTTTTAATGGGAAAGGTATTTCCCATGACTATAAATACAGCAAATTACCATGGTGTTTTATGTCAAGGTAATCAGACTGTAGCATAGAAGTGTCAGCGATAAAATGTTTATAAACTGGTTTTCAGACATTTATATTTTTTCAGGTTATGCAATGACGTTGTATCGAAGAGGAATCTCACGCTGAAACCAAGGGTCGTCTTGCCTGAAAGTTATGTAAAAGGTTAGTTATATCAACACAAACATGGCCATAAGTAATAATCCCTGTCTTTCTACCCGACTATAGCAAAGCTAGGGAAGGGTAATGAGTTTAACAGTCTATGTATGTATGTATCTATGTATGTAGTTATGTGGATGTGCCACCATAGCGTCACTTCTATTGGTTTGATATTGACAAGCGAGGTTTCAATCGATTCGTCTTCAGGTATAAAATTCAATACATTGAGTGTTTTAATAAATATTATTACCCAACAATTTTAGTTTTACCCAACTACGGCAAAACAAAGTAAGGGTTATGTGTTCAAACTAATAAATTGGTTCGATTTTGACAATCGAGGTATCAATCGATTCATGTTTATGTATAAAGCGTCATCGGCTTTTTTTTTACCTGACAACGGCAAGTCAAAGGAATTGTTATGTGTTCAAACTAAACACTTGGACCGATTTTGACATGCGAGGTATGAATCGATTCTACATCGCAACAGTGTCACAGGCAATTTTTTACCCGACCGCAGTCGGGTTTTAGTTTTTGTACTTATTATGTCTTGTATTTGCTTACTAGATGCGCCTGCGTGGACATTATTCTTTACGTAGTAAACTGAAGAAAGGGCACAAATAATATGGAAGAGATACTGAAAAACAAGACAAGTTCAAAAACTAAAACCCTACTACGGTCGGGAAAAAATAGTCAGAGACAATCTTGCGATGAAGACAAATCGATTGACACATATCATTTGCACCGTATTCGGGTACAAAAAATAAGCCTATGTCACTCTGTACATGAAGAAGAATTGATTGATAACTCTTTTGTCAAAGATGGATCAATAGGGGCGACCCTATGGTGGAACATCGTCATATCCCTTCCCTTGCTTCGTCGTAGTCGAATAAAAAAACAAAGACGGATCAATAGGGGCGACCCTATGGTGGAACATCGTCATATCCCTTCCCTTGCTTCGTCGTAGTCGAATAAAAAAACAAAGACGGATCAATAGGGGCGAACCTATGGTGGAACATCGTCATATCCATTCCCTTGCTTCGTCGTAGTCGAATAAAAAAACAAAGATGGATCAATAGGGGCGACCCTATGGTGGAACATCGTCGTATCCCTTCCCTTGCTTCGTCGTAGTCGAATAAAAAACAAAGATGGATCAATAGGGGCGACCCTATGGTGGAACATCGTCATATCCCTTCCCTTGCTTCGTCGTAGTCGAATAAAAAACAAAGATGGATCAATAGGGGCGACCCTATGGTGGAACATCGTCATATCCCTTCCCTTGCTTCGTCGTAGTCGAATAAAAAAACAAAAATGTCAAATATGATTTTTTAGCATGGCTGTAGCGATTTCTGAAAAAAAATACTAAGAATCTCCACCAGTGGGGTTTCTGAAACAAAACGTTGTCTAACACCGCTACCGCTTCTCTTCAGTTTTATTAAATCTTACTCTTCAATGTTTACGTTCACAGGTAGACTTCAAACATCTCAGGATAATTCTTTAACTTTCTTGTTATAATTTTTCAGAGATGCGTCCACCTGCACGTAAAGGTCAACCGGTGTTAGTGGAATTCAGCATTTATGTGGTCGATGTTAACTCTATCAACGTCGAAGATATGGACTTCAGGTAAACTGTTACTACTGTCGAATCACCAGTTTTATTTTATATTTATTGATATACCTACATTATCTTCTATACCAATGAAATAGTACCGTGACATACCTAATGACAGACAACGTAAGCCGGTAAACCTAGAGATTTGAAATTTGAAGGAAATTTTTCTTGAGTTTCTATCCTAGAGGTGCACTAAGGAAGGTTTTTTTAAAATTCCATCTTTAAGCGGGTGAACGGGGGTGGCAATGTTTCAGCACGTGGGTGAAGCTGCAACGCGGCTAGTGGCTGAAATAAACATAACCATGAAATGATCATCATCATAATCATCAGCTTATACTTGACCAATGATTCAGGCCTCTCTTAATACTCGCCACTGAGCTCGGTCTTCAGCTATCTGCATCCAGTTTCTGCCAGCCTGTTTTCGCAGGTCGTCACTCCACATGGCTACCATAAAGTCCATGGAGTCCATAAAACATTGAAATGATTTAGTTGAATTAACAAACAATTTATTAGTTTTAATTATTGAAACCATGTGAAGAAATCACGCTAAAATTATGTATCAGAGGAGTATAGCTACTGTCGTAAACAAACCAATCAAAGCTTTAAAAATGAATACCCTTTTATCGAGCGGATATAACTTCGTATGCGCGATGCAGAACTTCATACATTAGAACTGTCCGGCCACACAAAACTTCATAAAATGCATAAAAACCGATTAGCGCCATCTATATTTTATCTTTAGAAGTCGGTATGTGTGTATGTTTGTAACTGTGTTACGCTCAAACGGTGGAACAGATTTGGATGTTATTTGGTACTATGATAGTTTACATCCTGTATTAACACAGGGTAATTTTCATCATCATCATCATCATTTTCCACGCGGGTGAAACCGCGGGACGTAGCTAGTATTTAAATAATGTTGTATAATATTGTTACTATCTCACTCAGATGGAAAGAGGTAACGATAGCAAAACAACCCCAATCACAGAACACCTACCGATAACATTTTCAGTGTCACACAGCTTTGAACCTGCACTAAAAGTAACAAATCTAATCAAAAATTTATATACATAATCAAAAAAAAACACTTATAATAAATCTATTTAAAAGTATTTACTGCACTCTCAAGTCCACTCTATATTGACGTACTGAATAGCCGCTATAATGAGGATGGCTTGGATGGCCTAATTTTTAAAAGTATTTACTGCACTCTCAAGTCCACTCTATATTGACGTACTGAATAGCCGCTATAATGAGGATGGCTTGGATGGCCTAATTTTTAAAAGTATTTACTGCACTCTCAAGTCCACTCTATATTGACGTACTGAATAGCCGCTATAATGAGGATGGCTTGGATGGCCTAATTTTTAAAAGTATTTACTGCACTCTTAAGTCCACTCTATATTGACGTACTGAATAGCCGCTATAATGAGGATGGCTTGGATGGCCTAATTTTTAAAAGTATTTACTGCACTCTCAAGTCCACTCTATATTGACGTACTGAATAGCCGCTATAATGAGGATGGCTTGGATGGCCTAATTTTTAAAAGTATTTACTGCACTCTCAAGTCCACTCTATATTGACGTACTGAATAGCCGCTATAATGAGGATGGCTTGGATGGCCTAATTTTTAAAAGTATTTACTGCACTCTCAAGTCCACTCTATATTGACGTACTGAATAGCCGCTATAATGAGGATGGCTTGGATGGCCTAATTTTTACGGCGCCTGCAAAGATGAGTGCAGATGGCGTCGCAGCATTTTTTTTTATTATCTTCACAGTTTCTATTATCTATTCAGACAGTAAGTACTTAAGAAAACCATTCATTGTAAGCTTAACGTGAAAAACGGAGAGAAAACGATTTATTTAATAGTGACCAAATCTGGACAGTTATCTTCCGCATGCGTACGTGAGATAAGTTTTCCTCAAACTATTTTTTTCCTGCTTTCAGAGTGGACATGTTCATCAGGCAGACCTGGAGAGAGAGCAGACTCCAGCTACCTGATGACATTTTCGAAGAGGGCGATGACCACGTTACCTTGCCACCTGAGTTCTTCGACAATCTGTGGCACCCTGATCCTTACTTCTTGAACTCTAAAGTTACAGGTGAGGCCCAAGCCTATCTACATAATATTGTCAATTAACCAACAAGTGGACATCTTACTAAACTCATTACACGATTTGCGAGATGTGGAAAGTTTTTCCACCAAAAATCATCCCGTAGAACCACAGATTTATAGACTGTTTCAATAACTTTGGACAAAATTCAAAAACCTTTAAATATGTAGTTTAGAATGTTCAAAATTCTATTTCAGGTTTTTTTTTTTGCCTGTGGTGCCTATCAGATCTTTATTTTAATCGTCATCAGACTAATGAATGCGGTTAAGTAGCATGCCATCGTAGCTGAACACTTGAGCTCAAGTTCAGTTGCATAATGGGAGCGGAATATCTTGAGAACGGCTGCCCACGTTTTTTTTTGAAAAAAGTTATGTAGTATCGCGCCAACTCTAGTTTTAAAATCGCTTTTATATTGGCCCATCCGTTAGTCAAGTGTATCTAAACTGAGAGATCAATCCTTAATATTTTTTAAAGAAGGCAGAAATAACAACAGTTTTTTTTTAAAGTAGTAAAACCCTGATAGAGATGTCCAAATATATCTAAAAATAATAATACTAGTAGAGCTGTGAGCTGTAAACCTCGCGCGCACAAACTTTTTTACAAATGAATCTAGCGGTGCATCTAGTGACCTTATTGTAAAACTAACATTTATAACCAAGGTGCTCCATCAATCCCTACTTAGTGGGTAAAAGGACTGATTCCACTGGTAGAAACCTAAAAGTGAGAAATTTACTGCATTTTTAGGAGCTATCTGCTCATCACGCCGAAGATCCTTATCAGATCTTCAACATTTTTTTATGAGACCAATTTAAAGTACCTTTCATATAAAATACCATTGAAATAAGATAAATAGGCGGAGATATTCAGTAGCTCCCTTTTTGCCCCGTTTTGGGAAAGTACCAATTAAAAATGCCAGAAGACAAAAAAAATACTAAAAATTCGTTTAACCAGCATATCAAGTTTCGTCTAGATCGGTTGAGATATGCGACCTGTACAGGAGAACAGAGATCCAGACAGACATCCGGACATACGAAAGCATTTTTGCCCAAGCTGAAGCGGAGACGCTTCGCTCGCATTTCGCACTCGCTCGGTCAAAAATAGTTAAAATAAAAACTTGAATTGAATTTAGTTCAGATGCCCAAAAATGTTTACGATGCCACTGACAGACGGACAAAGCAAAGTTACTACACATACGAGTAGCACCGCACTTTTAGGCCGAAGGCAAAAAACTATGTAGGAGGACTCTACATAGTTTGAGAAAGCTAAGTAATGCAGAAGTAATGCTTCTTAAATTACGGTCAAGTGAACTGCCTGCTTGATAACCACACATTTAAACAACGAAATAAAAGAATTATTTTCTAATACTATCCTTGAATTATATTTGGTTTTCAAATTATTATAAAGGCACGAATGTTTGTGTCGAAATTCTCAATCTACAATAAAATGGATTTTCGAGCCTGTGACAGGCGCGGCGCACCTGACGCTCTCCCTCGGGGATAAACAAAGTCTAACAACACTACTGTTAGTCTAATGTTTTTTTGTTTTGTTTAGGAGGAGCATTGCATTACAAACAACGTTCTCCCGGTAAATTATCGATGAATTTATTTATTGACTCTTTAGCCATCTCACTTATTGCAATGTGTATAAAACAGGCTTGCATTCACGCGTGTTTCACTTATAAACGTATAAATATTATACTATTTAATTAACCAGCTTGTGAAGTTTACTTTGGCTTTTATAATTGAAGAAAAACTGAACGCTTATGCAAAATATTTTAGAATTTTGTTGAGACTATGGCTTAGAGTCATGGTACTCGTACCTACTAATAATTTAGCTTAAAATATGATAGTTTCATGAAAAGAAGCCAATATTTCATTAAAATTTTACGCAGCTCTAAAGTAAGTCAATATTCTCATAAAGTTTTATGCAGCTATTGATATTATTAAAAGACCTGAGAGAGTGAAGTTCACAAAGGCTGTTTTTATGACAGGTTATTTGAAATTTTATTTATATCCAATAAATAAAATAGGGTACTCTACAAGCTTGTGATAACACACACGCGTTGCACGCAAGCACTTTGATACCTATCACAAATTCTTCTCAATTTTGTAAAAGTTAATAATATATAATTCACTTATTTTAAGAGTTTATAATACACATTACAAAAGTGTCTTGGTTAAAGCATAGTATGTAAATTGAAACTATTTCATAGACCACATAGACATCTTAAAATGGTAGTGAATCAGTCATATGGATTATCACCAAAATTTTTGTACCACGCACTCATCAATATTAGTTCCTATTAATATTACAAATTAAAAAGTATGTGTGCTAAAAATATGCGACTTTAAATTTGTGGACCAGCCTCACTGTGAGTGTCCACGTTTCGGCTCCGTAGGTCATAACATAATTTTCAATTATTTTTTATTGAAAGTTTATTTGGTGCTTATGATACACGAAAAGTTGTAACAACACATTTTTATAAAGATGCTAAAACTTCATGGAAATCAACATTTCAGTTACCATTATAGTCAGTAAAATCTGACTATTTACGCACAAAAAGTTGTAAGAATACGATGGTAAAACTTCGTGAACATCAACAATTGATTTTTCACCTCACAAACTCGGAAAGATTCTGTTTGTCATTCGAAATCTGAGTGCAAAATTGTATTTTACCCGCTAGCGTGGAAAGAGTTTTTAAAATTCGAACCTTTCTATTCAATAATTTTCTATACCGACACTGAAAATACTTTATTACTAATTTATATTATATTATTATCCGATTCGATTCTACTCTACTTGACTCTATTCGACTCTAATCGACTCTACTCGACTCTAATCGACTCTACTCGACTCTAATCGACTCTACTCGACTCTACACGACTCTAATCGACTCTACTTGTCTCTACGCGACTCTACTCGACTCTATTCATTTTCAATTCTATTCCACTCTGTTCTACTGTGTTCTACTCTGTTCTACTGTGTTCTACTCTGTTCTACTCTGTTCTACTCTGGTCTAATCTGTTCTACTCTGTTCTACTCTGATCTACTCTGTTCTACTCTGTTCTACTGTATTCTACTCTGATCTACTCTGTTCTACTGTATTCTACTCTGATCTACTCTTTTCTACTGTATTCTACTCTATTCTACTCTGTTCTACTGTATTCTACTGTGTTCTACTGTTTTCTGTTGTGTTCTACTGTGTTCTGCTGTGCTCTACTCTATTCTATTCTGTTCTACTCCGTTCTACTCTGTTTTACTGTATTCTACTCTGATCTACTCCGTTCTACTCTGTTCTACTGTATTCTACTCTATTTTACTCTGTTCTACTGTATTCAACTGTTTTCTACTGTGTTCTTTTCTGTTCTACTCTATTCTACTCTATTCTACTCAACTCGACTCAAATTTACTCGACTCTACTTTTCTCTACTCGACTCTTTTCGTTTCATTTTGACTCTATTTGACTCTTTTCAACCCTATTCGACTCTATTTGACTCTTTTCAACCCTATTCGACTCTATTCGACTCATTTCGAATCTATTCTATTTGATTCTGTTCGACTCTATTCTATTATGTCCACACATCTGCCAGGCATCCCGCGTCGGCGCATTTTTTATTATTATTATAAACACTAATTTAATATATTATTTTAGCTGTTTTTCTTGCACCTAGCATTTTCCTCGCTGTAGTGAGGTGAAAAGTTTTGTGTTGCGCACGGCAGCAAAGTTAATTGGCGTCTCGTACTTTTGAAACCCTCACTACGCTCAGGATTCTATATTTGAACCACTCGCTTAGCTCGTGGTTCAACCCGTAACCCCGAAATCGAAACACGGCATGCTCTGGAGGCTGAAACTCATTAAGTCTTCTCGCTAGACGATTTGAGACTACTCTCGAAAACAGCTTATAGATGTGGTTCAGAAGCGAGATGGACGTGTAGTTTTTAAGGAGCGTTTTATCACCTGTTTTTGAAAAATAAACCTACGAAGCCTCTGTTTCACGTCTATGAAACTCTCGAAAAACAGGTGTTCTTGCAACTTTTAAAAGTTCCGAAGTAACTCCGACTTACCCTGGGACTTTTCCATTTTTAAGGGCTATGTCGATCTCGTTTAGTCTGATTTCCGGCAGTTCGTCGGTGTAGTGATGGGTCAATGTGGCTTGGGAATCCTCATTGCTGGTTTCAGGTCGTAGAGCATGCGAGTCGTACAGTTGGCCATAGAAGTCTTCTATCTCACTGAGAATCTCCAGCTGGGAGGTGACGGTATTGCCAGATGATATTTTTAGCTTCGTCAGATGGGGCCTTCTCAATTGCTGGGCAAAGACCTTATACCCCCAATTTTATTCTATAGCCTTCTTTATACGGCGTGTGTTAGAGCAACGGAGGTCCCGTCACACCCTCTTGTTAATGTTTCGATCCCGCTTTTCTGACGAAGTGGTCTGCATTTTTATTCCATCAATATCAACCGTGGTTTTCAGAGTAGTGAATCTGTTTTCCAGATGAAGTTGGAACTGTTGTGATTCCACAATGGTTTGGAGCTGGTTAGGTCGGAGCATACACTTCAACATATGGGATCTTTCTAGGTTAAAATTTATATTCAGACAGTTTTGTAGCAGTCGGTGGTAACTACCAGTGTTAAACCCGTTGACCACAGAGAAATCTCTGAATATGTGCTTCTTATCCATCATGATGAAGTCAATTTTATTTTTCGTTACAGTAACAAGTCTACTTCCGTTGCGGCTGCTTTTTGTAGAACGAATTCATTAAGAAAAGCCCCTTTTTTTCTAGAAAATTGACGAGCATTTGTCCCTTGTGGTTCCTGCTTCCATAACCGTGTGGACCAACTCTCGATTCACTGCTGTTTTGTACTCCCACTTTTTCGTTAAAATCCCCCATGACAACGTTGAAGTTAGTCTTCGTGGTATTGTGAAGAGCTGCAGAGATGTCTTCATACGTCTCTTCTACTTCGTCATTCGAGTGTGCCGACATTGGTGCGTATACCTGCATGACTTTAAGCCATACCTATCATCCTCATTATGACGTACGATACCCTGGTCGACACACTGTAGATCTCAACAAATTTGTCAGTGAGTACTTTATGTACGAGGAACCCCACGCCACCCTGGGATTGCTGGTCACTCTGCCAGTAATACATAAGGTGTCCCGATTCTAGAGTTATAGTATCCTCGCCCTCTTTTAGGACTTCACATAACCCAAGCCAGTTCCGTTTCGAGCTGGCCATATGGTCGTCGAGTCTGAGCGTTCGTTCAATAAACATTGCCAAAGCCAGTTTTGGGTGGTGGCCTACCGTAGCCCGGAGATTAGTCGCACCTAATCACTCGTCGCCACAGTGGGCATGCGGGTTCGCAACTGCAGGACTTAGTTTCTCACACCGGTGACGCTGCTGGCCTTTACTGGCCTGTGGGATTTAATCTGATTCCACCATCACCTATCCATCACGACTAGACGATCGGTAAAGAAAAAAAAACCCTCTTATCTATTACTCCCTCTTAACCCTCGCACAGGCACGAAGCGTTACGCTCCTTCATTTATTATAAGAACTGCAGAGGAGTGGAATGCCCTGCTCTCATCAGTGTTTCCGGTAAAATATAACCCAGGTGTGTTCAAGTCAAGAGTGAATAGGTATCTACTAGGCAAGCGTGCTACACCTTCGACCACATCATCGCTTTCCATCGGGTGAGATCGTGGTCAAACGATTGTCTAGTCCGTAATCGGGAAAATCCGCGGGGCAAAGCTATTTAAATTACACTTATTAGAAGGAAACTATGTCGACCGAACGTTAACTTAGGTTCTTTTAGCCGAGCAGTAAATAAGTGCACCTCGCAATCAAACGACACCGGGCTCGATCCTCAGCCACCGAACCAATGACTTTTAATAAGTTTTGTGCGGATTTTTCATCGCTCCGTGTTTTGGAGGACTCGTTAAGCCATGTTGGTTTCAGTTGGTACAATTGCTAGAAGTCGCTATGCCACGTCAGAGTCCCTTAGGAGTGTCCTGACAAAAAACTTTGGCACTTCCTTAATGTTGTAGATATGTAGCAGCTCAATCCAACGTTCAATGAAAAGCCTAGCCATTTTACTAAATGGTGCCGTTCAATTAACTGCCTGAATGATATTCGGCCGTACCGTCTAATTGTCTAATACAAAATTTAATGAACTGGCTGGCTGATTGCTTAGAGCATTCATACAATAGGGAGACCAGCATGTGACAAAAAATACGTAATTCTATCAAATTAAGTAGTTTTTACGATAATGAGTAGTTTGCAAACAGACGAATATAAGTATATACATTTGATTGAATGGCTGAATATCATTCAGGCAGTTAATTGAACGGCGCTGTTTAGTAAACAGGCCAGACAGTTAATTAATTAGTTAATGGGAAGTACCACACACACGTTTGTCAGATATTCAACCGTCAAGCTGTAGTATATAATTTCTGTGTTTTGGTTTGAAGGGCAATGTTTCCAGAGAAGTTACTGAGTAGGGAAACTTAAAAACAAATGAATCAGGGCAACGAGCGCAGTGCAGTGACGCGCAAGATTTTACTACCAAAGTTCTGGGCGGCACTGCATTTGTTAAGGGCTGGCGAGACGACTATGAACTATGAATAAAAAAAAATTGTTTATGAAACGGTTGCATAATAAGGGGTATTAAATTACTCGAGTGTTTTAGTACCTAGTAATGTGCCGTTTCATACACTACTTTATCTACACTCATGCAATAGGAACTAACTTTTAACGAAAAAAAATATTGTTATATTTTCTTAATTTTGCTGGTAAAAGCTCGTTCGTCATGTTCGTTGCTGTTTACGTGGTGTCAGGTGGAGTCAAATTCTCCTCACTAACGCTGCTGTCGGAAATTATTAATCGGGTTAAACTTTTGGTCAACAAAATCACATTAAATTGGTTAGGTACTAATAAAGTGAAGTAAATTATGGCGCCAAAATCCAGTCCACAGTGAATTCACGCGCATACGGTCCAGCACCCACTGGCATAGATAATAAATGGCGAAAACCCTCGTTGATGCGGAACCAAACAGGTGCATTTATGGAGAAAAAAAAAATTATAACATAGTTTAGTTCAAAAAACAGTGTTATAATGTTTCCTTTTTGTTATTAGTTTTGTGCCGTACGTAAAGTATGTCATTATACCAGTTATAAACTGGTATAATGACATCCGGATTTTACTATATGAGCGTAGATAAAAATGTATTAGCTTTGTAGATTATGG
The DNA here is from genome assembly GCA_946251855.1 of Alsophila aescularia. Taxonomy (NCBI): domain Eukaryota; kingdom Metazoa; phylum Arthropoda; class Insecta; order Lepidoptera; family Geometridae; genus Alsophila; species Alsophila aescularia. The sequence goes on along the minus strand of OX276378.1, from coordinate 4,606,851 downwards.
TCCGTTCTTTCTGAGAAGGCCTGTTTCCCAGCAGTGGGCAAGTAACAAACTGATGATGATAAAAAAAGCCTTTTCCATCTTTTCAGAGATAGCAGAGCTGACGCACAAGTTTTCTTCAGTGACGCTGTACCGGAACCAGACAGTGCGGTACGCTGCAAGGATGCATGCCATCATCGCGTGCCAGATGGAGTTTCAACTGTACCCCATGGATATACAGTCGTGCCCAATTTATATTGAAAGTTGTAAGTATACAGTCGTGCCCAATTTATTTCGAAAGTTGTAAGTATACTGACGTGCCCAATTGGTAATGAGAGTTGTCGTGACCAATTTATATCGAGATTTGTAAGTAAACAGTCGTACCCAATTTATATCCAGAGTTGGAAGTATACTGTTGTGCCAAATTGATATCGAGAGTTGTAAGTGTATTTATAGCATCTAGTTATCAGTGCAGTATGGTCCTAGTAATTCCTTGTTTCTTAGATACGCAGAACATCCTAATCAGGGGTCATAATCATGTTGTAAAGGGCCCGAACGGAACCCTATTTTAGTTGTGTGCTTTCTATCTGTCTCCGGCTTGCCGAACCTAAATAGTTTGATTTAGAAACTACGATGAATCTTCGTAGCGATCTTGAAACTTATTTTCGAAACTAAACATCACATTATTTATTTATTTATTCTATCAATACAGGACTAATGTTAACGTGAAAGTAGCTCAGTCTTTCTGTCTGATTGTCCCTTTTTATGACAATAGTGTGACTTTTGAGGAATTACATAGGTTTTGGAAAAACGACCATGTGGGCAGAACCGCAATACAGGTCCATTAGTACCCCCGCCAAGTACCCTCTAGTGGGACAACTATGCACCTTTATTACCCCTATTAATTTTGATCGCGGGGTATATCTGGTGCTAGTCCATTAAAACAACTTAATTTTTAATAAGTGCCATTGTTTTTGAATCCCGTATTTTGTCAGTTTCATATAGCAATCAAAAGGTGAGATTCCGCTGGAGCGAGGCTGGAGTCACCATCAATCCTGAGCTAAAGCTGCTGCAGTACCACATCGGGCAACCACTGCGCCTGGAGGAAACCAATGGCTATATGATCGACAAGGATGGTATGTTACTTTTTTGGGTTCTGTAGTCAAACAAGGAACCCTTATGGTTTTGCCGTCTGTCAGTCCGTCTGTATATCACAGCCATTTTATTCGGAATCTACGAACACTACAAAAAATATATTTTGCACATGTACAAATATTTTGAACCACTCTGGTGTATAAAAAATATTGAAAATAAATATTTTTTAGTGACTTCCGTACCTAAAACGAGTTTTTTCTTCTTTTGTTACCTATCAAGTGAGATTTAAATAGGTATTTGAAAATTATAATGCGGGATCTTTGAGAGTTTTTTCGTGACCTTTTTGCTTGAGTTGCAATATATTTTATGATATGATTATGCAATTGTATAGGGCTACAGTTTTTCCTTCAGTGCTCAAAAAGTCTTTATTACTGGACCCTAGATCTCAACATACATCTTGCAAATAGAACGAGAGTGAAAACGATAATAGTGAAAAGCTTCCTTAGAAATCCAGCAACTAGCTTACTAGCTAAAAGAAAAACACGCCTGCCGCCAAAACTGCGAAAAAACCAATAATTAAATAATTATGCCAATAAACTATATACTATTGGAATGTGCTTATCAAGACCTTCAATTTGATACCCATATTGTAAAATTCGAAGAACATATATATTTTTTGCAATTGAAAATGGAGTCGTACTGAAGCAAAATGGTTTTTTTTTCAAAAAAATATAGCCTACGTTACTCGGGGGGATGTAAGGATTCTAGCGATACCCCATACGTCTAAATCTGTTCAAGCATTTCAAAGTTATGGTGGAATAAAAAACTCACATACATACAAGCATACAAACACACATGAGTGCTAAAAACATAACACTCCTTTTTTTGGGCAGTCGTGTAAAAATATATATTGAGTTTATGATGTTAAGGTCAATTAATTAAGTTTTATTTTTAACCCCCGATCTCAAAAGAGACTCAAAAGAGAGGGGTGTTATAAGTTTAGGATGTGTATGTATTTGTGTATCTTTCTGAGGTATTTGTAGCTCTCAAACGCATGGATCGATTATGATGCGGCTTTTTTCTGTTTGAAATGTGACCGAGATGGTTCTTAGCTATAATGGGGCTGCGGGGTCGGGTTACATATTTTTTAATTTATGCTTGTTTGGTATTGAGATCCCATTTAAGTATTAAATATCATGCAGTCCAGTTTTCATTACTCTAGAAGATGCTGTCACAGTCAGGTCTGGGACGGACGGACGAACAGATGGATTGAGAGATGGATGGACTGGACGGTATTATGAAGTTTTCTTATTGGATTGGGAGTCCTTAAAATGAAACACAGTTTTGAGATTATATTATTTTATTTATTTATAGCCTCTATCAGAGCCTTGCTGTGGTTTTTATCTACATATAAGTTTAATTTCTCGTATCGGAACTAGATTCTGTGTGCCTTTGGCAAAGGCCTCCTCCAACCTTTTCCAATTTTCTCTCCGTTGTGCAAGTCTAGCCCAAGTTTCACCAGCTGTTGCAACTATCTCATCATCCCATCTCTTTAACTGTCTTTATTTTCTTCTCTTTCCCTCTCTAGGGTACCATGTGGTTACCACTTTGTTCCATTTCTTTTCTCCTCGGATTGTGTGACCAGTTCATCGCCATTTTAGTAGTTTAGTTTTTAATACCACATCCTGCACTTTAGTTGCCTTTCTGATAGTGCTGTGTCTTGTCTTTTCGATTTTCCTCATGCTGTCGGCATGTTTGCAGTAACGGTTGGTTTTTCTTTTGACGATACTCTATGATAAAGAGAGCAAAAATTTATCCATGAATTTCAACATTATAATTATACGTCATCAAGAATTTAAAGCCAACGACTTTTGTCATTTTAATTTTGGTGAAAGTTTAGCATATTTTCATTTTCTATTCAAACAATTTGAAAATGTTAAGAATATCTTGAATATAATGTCCTGCCTGCCTGAAATAAACGAATAGTAGACACAAAAAAAATGTTATAACAAGGAAAAGACGCAAAAACATTGTTATTTTTGTATTCAGAAGTTGTTTGAGTAATGGAATAAATCTTATGGTTAGTAAATTGACTTTTCACTTTCAACAAAAAAAATGTTTCATCTCTGAAATGACAATTTACATAGAAAATATATTAATATAAAAAGAGGAAATTATATTCAAAAGGTTGTAGATTGTCTTTTTTAAATTAAAGCGTTTGAAGAAATTGTTTTCTGAGAAGCCGGTTAAATAAATAATCATCACTAAGCAAATGAAAGAAGTGTCAAGTGCGTGTAGGGTAAGGTACACATAAGATAAGGTTCCGAAGTCATGACATTAACTAAAAATATTACATTATTGGGCATAAAATTGTTTTATGTCGTCGATTTATCTGCATCACTTAGGTGTTTGTTCTGAGTTGATGAATTTGAAGAAAATTATCACTCGCTATTGCTAATTTTCTGTGTAATTTTGTATAATGTGGGGAAAGCTGGGGGAGTAGCATTCACCTAAGGCAAATCTGCTTTAACTTTTTACTTTTTTTATATTTAGTTAAAAAAAACTAGTCCAAGTATGGTTTTGGATATTTTTTTGTACATATTCCATCACTCATGCATGGCGCACTGAAGTTTAATGGTCCACATGGTCCGTGATGTTTTTCACTACTATGTTGTATAGTTCCGGATCTTTTTGTGGATTGGGAAATTCAGCTTGGATGATTTTGTCGATATCCGTGGGATAAATTTTATCGTGTAGCCATATGAGATTGTGTGAGTGAGGTAATCCTCGTTTTTGCCACTCGATTGTATACATCCAGCATCTAACGGTTCCAAAGATGTGGTATTTTGTGATGACGTCAATAAATCTTATTTGTTTTTGTCGAAAAACTTGGGCTATTATGTCGTGTCGATCCATGGTGGTTTGTCCGTATTTTAGATGTTCTTTGATGTCTGGCCATGATGAGTTGCATGTAAATGTTATGAAGAAATCAGGTCGTCCATATTTTCTTACGTAGGTCATGGCATCTTGAGTATATTCGTGCATATGTCTTGGACTTCCTATGTATGATGAGGGTAAGATTACCATTGTTCCAATATCGTCAATTGCCGTCATTTATGATCGCGTCTCGAATGTGGATGTATTCTTCTGTGCGTAGTTTCTTCTGATTCAGTCTTATGTAAAGCATCCGTTCTGCTTCTATTTTTGCATACATATCTACCAGAAATTACTGGAATAAACGGCGAGTGTTGAGTATGTGATTGTATATTTCATTGTCTCTGATCATTAAGCGGTAAGCATAGAACTCCTTGGGAGTGACTTTTTTGTTTGTTTCTATGCCTGTTTCAGGATGAATTTGTTTTATATTGAAATGATATCCGTCCTCTCCGTGCAGAAATATTAACGGATATTGAAGAGCATCATATGAACGGTGTGTCTCTGCAATGCGTTGTAGTCCTTTTCTTCTTCGTTGTTCAATTATGTCACGGCTTGTATTTTCATTGTCCACAATTACGATGGCGACTTCATCTATCTGAGGTGCATTAAATCTACGTTCGTGTTCTCCACGTGGTTTTATCGGCTCGAACTACAATTTTATAGTCATCAGAAATCATGCGGTCTAATGTTGTTTTGAATATGTAAATCAGTTGATTGTATTTGTGTAAGATTCTCTGTACATCTTGGATTATTTTGCGTCTCAATCCATTAAAATTTGTGCATCGTTGATCAATTTCTTGTTCTTCATTTCCGATTAAATATACTTGCAGAAATTTATAGTCTTCGTTAGGCATTGGTAGTAACGATCCTCTTTTGTGATAAATTTGCGCTTGAATTGAAAATACATATTCAAATTCATTTCTAGTAGTGTAAGTCGACGTAACACCGAAAGAAGTCATTTGAAAGCAGGAGTTGTATGATCATATATTTTGAAGAAAGTGTTTTGATTCTAGTGTTTTCCCGGTCATGTAATGTAGAAATTCCTGCGGAGGTGGTGGTGGAGGTGGTAAGTGGTGGTAATCGATTTTTTCCATTCATGCAACAGAGACCTGGTGTTTCTTTACTGATTTTTTTCGCGTGGCAAAATTGGCAAATGTTATTCATTTTTCCGATTACAACATATTTATGGTTGTAATATTTTTTCATCGGTTCGTGGAATGCCTTCTTTGTTAGATTATCTTTCAAAATTCTCGATTCTTCAATACTTTTATTTTCTTTTCTTTCTTCGCTTTTTCTGCTTCTCAGGGTGCTCATTCTGGTTTGTTAATTTTGTAAACGTGCTTCGTGCTCTTTATCCATTTCATTTCTTCGATATTCTTTTTGTTTCCGCCGTTTCGCTGCAGAACTAGCAAGATCTCCTCCTCTTTTACGTCTAGGCATTGTATTCTGTAAAATATAAATTAAATAAACATTTTATAGACAAATATATTGTTACGTAAACGTGGGGTACGTTGACATAAAGAAAAAAAAATATTTAACCTTCAAGCGGTCGCGCGATATTTTGTTTATGGCCAAAAGTATATAGAAAGCATCGATTCAACGTCGCGCGACTGCTTGAAGATTAAGGAAATTACAATTAAAAGAAAAGAAAAAAAACATTACAATTAATTAAACACACATTAAAAATACTCACATTTGATATTTCACAATTAAGGCTCACATACAACTTTTTTCGTCTTCGCTTCAAAATCGAGAATTAATTAAACACACTATTAAAAATACTCACACGTGATACTTCAAAATAAAGGCTCACAGATAACGTCTTTCCTTTTCGTTTCGAAATCGCTTGTTTCGCTGTTCAAATCGAACTAATTCTGGCGGGCGACACCAGGCTCCTCTATATATTCAGAGAGCTAGGCTCTAGGATATTCGAGAAAGTTTGAGAATATTTTATTTTTCACACCTTCTAGAATGTTCTCGACATTATCGTCCGCCGTAACAATAGGTTCTGCAGCTGTAGCATACGTAGTAAAGACGCGAAATTTAAAAACTTAAATTTTAAAATGATTTCAGAACTAATTTGAATAACTAAAATTATGTCGCCTTAACTCCAAAATATAAGTTAGCTACTGCTGTATAAATACACAAAATTTAATAACTTTATTATAGTAACAAATGTAATTTAAGACTTTATTGAAATTGTAATTTTAAATTTCGCGCCATTACTACACATGCTGCAATTGCTCGCAGCGCCTTTCGAAATGCAACACAAATAATCGTTGTTCTGAATGAAGTTCCAATACTCGATAACAGATGGCGCCATTACACTTAATTTCCAAGTTGAAGGGTTGGAAAAGCCCTTATATCTTTAAAAACACGCCCTTTAGGTTAAAACGGGAACTTTCTTGTTCGAGGGCTATCACACTATATAAATCCCTTTATAGTGCCGGGACTCCTTTTTAAGTTTTATCGGCACGCACATTTTATCAACTTAGTTTTATTATATAAAATGATATTACTGTATTTTTTGTATTACTGTAATTTTCATCGTTTCCTTCCAGTTCATCGTCACCATCGTCATTGAACAAATTTTTTAACTCTTCACCTTCATCATTCTTGCAAAATTATGCACTTACAGCAATAGGTCTTTGTCAATTTCTAGGCATATCTGTAAATAAAATATTTAAATAAGTGGTAATAGCTGGCGGTCACATGATCGCTATATAAAATTTCACAACTTAGAGCACCAAAAGAAAACGTTTTAGATCCGGTCCTGTATCTGTTTTACACTTGTGATATCCCTGAGCTAGAAAATAACACCATTGGGTCCTTTTTTGATGACACTGCTATAGTGGCAGTAGGAAGTGTTCTCCACCAAGAAGCAGCAGAAAAGGTCCAAACGCGGTCTATCGAGTCTATGACTGGACTAAGCAATGGAGGGTTAAATTAAATTAATTCTGAGTTAAATTAAGGGATGGTAGACTAAAGGGTTCAATAGTGCAACTTAGAATCTAACGATACCGGGTTCGGTTCTAGGCTATGACCAATGACTTTTCAAAGTTATGTGCGGTTTTCCATCGCTCCGTGCATCGGAGGGCACTTTAAGCTGTCGATCCCAGCTGTTATAGATTAATAGCAGTCGCCAAGCCATCTAAGAGGACATTGGCTGGCCTGACAAACTCTGACACCAGAGGCAGCACTACCTCATACGACTAACAAACAAGGATTAAATAATATCAATTCACATTGACTTCAGCAACAAACAAGTAAAATTACAATTCGTGTGTGTTCAATTTTATTTATGTGTGTGTGTGTGTGTGTGTGTGTGTGTGTGTGTGTGTGTGTGTGTGTGTGTGTGTGTGTGTGAGCGTGTGTGTGTGAGCGTGTGTGTGTGTATGTGTTGTTTGTTTCTTCTTCACGCTTAAACGGCTAAACGGTTTTGGATAAAATTTGGTATGGAAGTAGCTTATACCCTAGATTACCACGTTGGCTACTTTTTATCCCGTAAAAATGTACGCGGTTCCTGAGAGGGTGAAACAGGGTGCAGCTAGTGTTGATATAAATTTAATGTTTTAATTATTTTTTACCCAACTGAGGAGGGTTATGTATGGATGTATGTTGGTTTGTTTGTTTGTTTGCTTGTTTGTTTGTTTGTTTATTTGTTTGTTTTTATGTTTCTTAGGCACGTCCTATAGCCAAAACAGCTTGATGTATTTTGATAAATGCGGTATCGTTGGATTTGTCTTGATCACCAGAGTGCTAAAAGATATATGAAATGTCAAGAAAACCAATAACAATATGGTAGCTTATTTCCTACGGAACAAAAAATGACCAAAACTTATCGAGTGAGGTATCAAAATACAGGTCATTTCAAATATATGTAATTCTTATAACTTAAGAGAAGCAATTTTCTTTTAAGCTTCTTACAACTTTTCAATGTTCGATTATTCAAGTTAATGTAAATACTACAGTCTTATGTTGCAAGTGCAAATATTAAAGTAAAGTACAAAATGTTAGTGAAAAATAAACATTTCATTTATTTCATCACTAGCATATAATGGTCGCTATTACAATCCGCGCCTCTGAAGGTTCTCACATCGGTAATTGAGTTCCTGTGTCTATTGTCAATCAATACATGGTCTATCTAGTTGACAGTCTGACCAACAGGAGACTTTCAGATACCCTTGTAAATTTATTTGTGAGGGAACATAGTACTTTTTACAACTATCGATTTTGAAGATGGTTCTGATGCCATTATCGTTGAGTTTTCATGTTTGCTGAACTTTCCGATTGTGGGCAAGGATATGTCTTCCCTACCAATTTGGGCATTAAAATCACCTTACACAATCTTAACGTCGTATTCTGGTACCTGATCATACACCGCCTTCCTGCTGACCTGATCGCCCACCGGTCTTCATAAAAGCTATCCTTGCTTGCTTTTTTAATTAGTATAACTAGGAAAAAAAACACGATCTCAAGAAGAAGTAATAGATATAGAAAATGTGAAACATAAAGAGATATGTCAGAAATTTCAGTTAGAAATGGGTAATAGTTTTGGAAATTTAAAAATAGTGGAGGATGTGGATAGTGCTTGGGAATCAATGAGTAAAATTATCAAAGAAGTAGGGTTAAATAGGAAAAAGGAAGAAGCGTAAGAAGAGAAAATGGTGGACGAAAGAGTGCAATAAAATGGTCGAGGAAAGATGAAAGCTTAAAGTACTGACTGAGCAGGACCCAAAATGGAGAGAAAAGTATCAGAAAGTTCGTGAGGTAACAAAAAAAGTTATAAGACGATTAAAAAGAAAGTTTCAAAAATTCTAACAAGAAATAAGGTCAGTTAAGAAGGGATACCAACCAGCAGCACAGATATTGGAAGATGACAATGGCAATCTAGTGACGGATAACAAACAGGTTCAAACAATGTGGAGACAATATTCTGAAAACCTACTTAATTGTCCGTTGCCAGAGAAGAGAGTAGAGACATTGCCTGAAATTCAAGAGCACGAATTTGAACCACCACGTTTTGAGGAACTGCGGAACGCCATTACTACGAAGATTAGAGCCATACTTAGAAAGCGTCCTCGGAGACTATCAGTTTGGCTTCAGACGTAACCATAGCACGGTAGACCAGATATTTCTCCGTAAACAACTTATGGAGAAAAAATGGGAGTACGCACAGAGCATCCATTCAGTCTTTGTGGATTTTGCTAAGGCTTATGACAGCATTGATTGACCTGCATTGTACGAAACTTTAAGGAATTTTAAAATCCCAGATAAGCTGGTACGTATGGTGGAGGTTGCAGCTGGAGAGATTGGCTTGGTAGTTAGGGTATGGGTGGAGCTCACTGAAGAGATTACCGTGATAAGTGGACTGAAACAGGGGGATGCTCTGTCACCTATGCTGTTTAATCTTGCTCTCGAACACGTTATATAGAAAATTAACACACTAAACGGCGGAGTGCAAATAAATGGACCGCATAAGGTGATAGGGATGCTGATGACTCGCTCTGTTAGAAGAATGAAGGCAAACCGTGATAGATGCTGTTATCTTGCTCCAGGTAGAGGCGGCCAAAATTGGTCTCAGTATAAACCACGGAAAAACGGAGTATCTTCACATGCGTCGTTATAAAAAACAGGAGACAAAAACAAGTTGATCTAGCTATGGGGAATACTACTTACAAAGGCGTTTATAAATTCCGGTACATTGGCTGTACTGTAACAGACACTAACACTAGAGAGGACGAAGTAGAAATACTCGCTCAAAATACCCTCTGTTGAAGTGCGGCCCTTCATAGTATCCTGACATCAAAATTACTAAGCAGACGTACAAAGATCAGAAGTTATAAGACCGTTATTAGGCCGATCGTAGTATACGGATGTGAAGCATGCACTCTTACTCAGAAAGAAGAGAGTAAACTCCTAGTTACCGAGAGAAAGGTACTCCAGAAAATACTTGGACGAATACGCAGAGATGACGTTAGTTTGAGAGTGCGGAAGAACAGGGAAGTAGAGGAACTGTTCGCCGAGCCAAACATCATCAGCGAAACGAAGGCACATAGGCTTCGATGGCTCGGACACGTCGCCCGGATGGGAGACGATCGTACTGTAAAGCGAGCGTACTTGAGACGACCGATTGGACGTCGCCCGGTTGGACGTCTCAGGTACCGCTGGTCAGATGAGGTGGAGAAGGATCTGCTGCCTGATTGGCAAGAGCCCGCGCAAAACAAAGACCGTTGGCGTCTTTTGTTGGCGGAGAACAAGACCCACTTTGGGGTCATTGTGACATTTATTTAAATACTAGCTGCACCCCGCGGTTTCACCTGCGTCCTTCAGGCACCGTACATTTTTCTGGGATAAAAAGTAGCCTTTTTGTTAATCCTGGTAATAAGCTACCCCCGTACCAAATTTCATCATAATCCGTTAAGCCATAAAAGTAACAAACATACACACACACCCTACATATATACAATCTTTCGCTTTTATAATATTAGTTTGATTATTTTTGCGGGCGGTCAGCTGGTATTCAATAATTTTGTTCGCAGTCGGTTTTTTTGTATTTTAATAGTTATTTTACTTGTTTACTACATATTTTGCTTAAATAGTTGCAATCGCAACATTAGACTATATTATTAACATGAATAATCTAAAATTGAAAATTTTGTAAGAAGCATACCTGCGTATAAAACTACACAAAAGTAACGTAGTTACTACTGAGATACCGGTTAATACCGCTTTTTATGCTCAAGTGGACAAAACACAATTGCTACTGTTAAGTTATAAGAATTATATATTTTTCAAATGGTATTTTAAAGAACTTCATTTTGATACCCCACTCGATGAGTTGAGGTCATTTTTTGTTCCGTCGGAAACACAATATGGTAACTGTAAGCCGCCATATTAGTTTTCTTGACACTTCATAATATCCAATAGTATTTTTGTAATTAAGACGAATCCAATGATACCTCATTTAACAAAATCCTTCAAGCCGTTTAGGCTGTAGGACGAGCCTAAGAAACGTACAAACAAACACTTATAACCCAAACACAAAATCATCCGTGCAGACAGGGAAAAAACAGGAATATTCTCCAGTAAACAAATTCCATACGAGAATACAGCCAAGTAACTTGATATGATGCTAGATGTGAAGTCCCCTTGGTAAGCGAACGTCAAGAAGAAGAAAAAGAGTTAGATCTACGATACAAAATAATGTATGGGCTGCATGCTGTCAACAAAAAATACATTATTATTATTCAAGGAAGTCAGCCAGGCTGGACTAATGTTATACAGCTGCGACCTGCACCCCACAGAGCAATAAATTAATAATACAGAACAAACTAAGTACTGAGATTTTTGCGTTACTGGACTGACCACCATTACCCACTGACCGTCATTCCCCCTGCTTCCCCGTCGTCCAGTTTTTCAGATTTTTTACAGTTTCTTCTTTATACTGGTTTAGTAGTTAAATGAGGAGAGACCTTTCAGATGAACTTGCTGAAAAGTTTTATCCGTTTAATCAGTTTTATTTGTATGCGTTATAAATAATGTTTAAACATGCAAAATTTCAGATTTTTGCTATGCGAATAAAGCGGCACATACAGACGGAAATGGCGAAACTTTAAGAGTTGCTTTGCCTAAGGAACCCTAAAATGAGCTAGATTACGCAAATAAAGGAAGAGCGGAATCTTCAAATAAATTTTAATAACATAATTTTTTTTTAGTTAAAATATATTCAGTTTTGTCGGAACATTAAATTGAAAACATCAACTTGAAAGACAAAGTAGATAAACAAAATGCATATTGACACAGAATTAATCATAGTATTGATAACTAGTTAGCTCGCGAGGCGTTGCCTGCCAGGTAGTTTTTTTATGTTGAAGGTAGACAACAAGTACACACGCCTGATGAAAATAAATTACTATAGTTTATATCCTTAGCTTTTGGAAAACTCCATGTTGTAGCTCAATCTTCAATTTTTAGAGTTTTAGAGAGCTATAGACGTTGAACTAATAAAAACGAACTCCTACAAAATTTCAAGTCCTCTACCTACGTAGTTTTGGAGAGTCAATCAGTAAAAAAAACTTACCTTATATACCTATAGTAAAGCAGTAAGTGACAATAAGTTTGTACATTGAAGATTATTTCAAAAATGGTCTGATGAATGGACTTAAAATAAGCTACAGAAAATGAATATAACATTTTTTCAAATGGTATCTATCTGTTTATCTATTTGTCTGTTTGTTCGCACATCACGTAAAATCTACTTTACTGATTGCGATGCGGTTTTTTTTAGTAAGGGTATATGCTGTTGGTATATAACTGACCTCTACAGCGTCGCTGGACGGCGGGGCGGGAGCGAAAGCGCTCCGCCGCAATTAATGTGGTTTTCACTGTTGTATAGCTTATGTTTTGACTTAAAAATTGGGGTGTTTGGTATTTTAGTCTGATGATTAGATGCTGAGCAAAATATTTATAAAACTATCTGACGTCTGATCAAAATTTTGTATTTTATATGTACTTTGGTCTTGGAATAACACATAGGTTACTTTTAACCCAGAGAAATAACAAAGCGGGTAAAGCCGCGGGCACAGCTAGTATTATATATTTATTTGTTTCTTTGTGTTTATTTGTTAGAACAAAAATATGGTAATTTATTTTGGGTCATGTTATTTGTACAATCGTTTGTTTGAGCCTTGGGCGGAATGACCTATTTCGTTTATGCAGGACGGACCTTTTCCATGTATGGGACTGAATTTTTTTTCTTGTTTTGTAGGCGTGACATACTTAAGTTCATTAAATTGCAAAAGTCGCGAAGAATGTAGAGTGAATAGGTTATTAATACTTCTCATAGAATCACTACGTTTTAATTAGTGTACTTAGGATCTATCAGTTTTTTTTCTTGATTGTATCACATAAAAAATTGATAATCGATAAGCCAAACCAAAAATAATAAAACTAGTTCTGTCAGTTTAAAGCCAGTTACAGTGCAACCAACTTATCTGTATTTTTAAAGCCAGTTACAGTGCAACCAACTTATCGGTATTTTTAAAGCCAGTTACAGTGCAACCAACTTATCTGTATTTTTAAAGCCAGTTACAGTGCAACCAACTTATCTGTATTTTTAAAGCCAGTTACAGTGCAACCAACTTATCTGTATTTTTAAAGCCAGTTACAGTGCAACCAACTTATCTGTATTTTTAAAGCCAGTTACAGTGCAACCAACTTATCTGTATTTTTAAAGCCAGTTACAGTGCAACCAACTTATCTGTATTTTTAAAGCCAGTTACAGTGCAACCAACTTAACTGTATTTTTAAAGCCAGTTACAGTGCAACCAACTTAACTGTATTTTTAAAGCCAGTTACAGTACAACCAACTTATCTGTATTTTTGGAAAAAAGGATCAACAGGCGCCACACAAGAGGTTCACATTTTCTGTATTTTTCTGTTTTTTTATTGGTCTACTTATCGATTTACTGGAACACTCACGTCACCATTCAATTCACAGAAAAGTTTGTGGCACTGCTGTAATCTGATTTAAAAAACAAAAACGATAATAGCGGCCGTCTGTCTGCTCAGAAACTGATTTTGTTCCGATTTTCATCCATAAGTTGGATGATTTCTGAGGATTGAGGTTTATGTGAGTAATAATTTTCTAAAATATATAATATTAACGAGTGCGTAACTGGGGCAAGATCTTTAGTATATTAAATTAACAACCAGAAAGGGCACCATTCATTCCAAAAAGGGCACCATTTAAAAGAGAGGGTGACAGTATAAAAAGATCACAAATATATGCCCCAACGGAGGACCTTCCATCAATCAATGAAAGTGCCTAAAAATTTTAAGAATCTAATAAAAACCCTTCACCCACTGAAACCCTCTATGTTACTTTCATTCTCTCATCCATTAGGGTAACCCTAAAATCGAGCTCCCGATACTTTAAATTTATCATAATATTATAAAGTGATATTGATATTATTTTCTTTTGCAGCTCTATTATATCAAATGGTTCGATTACTAGTGATATTTTATTATATCTCAGACATTGAGTTTGGTATTATTATGCTAATAAATAAAAAAGGTTTTCATCGATTGATGAGCTCTAGATTTATAATACGAAGTTAGATCACGAAAACAAATCTTTACCGATATATTGCCCCTATAAATAATGAGTTTTACGAAAAACTAATGTATATGAAACAAGTACATAATGAATTTTACGAAAAACAACTGAATGCAAATATAAAAAAAAATGGCTTCATATAGCATAAAACTCAAGAGAAAGAAATATTCTAAATTAAGGTCTGTGCTACGCCCAAAGCGACTAAAGTAAGTAGTTAATTATTTCTTTCTTTCAAGTTTTATACGATATAAATACTTTTTTTTAATAAGAAATACTTTTTATTTTAGTTATGTAAAGGAGTTCCCTCACTTCCCCAAACCTTCCCCCGCATCTCCCCACATTTCCCCAGTTTTTGATTTTTTCATAGTAAATCGTAAGGTAACGATCACGTTGCAGTGCAGGTTAGGTTTGTTAGCTAAATCGCCCTGCTGATGCAAAAACGGCCGTTAGTAGTGTCAATAAATATCGTTGTTTTTGGTAACAGTCATGGAGCTATGATACCAGCAGTGCTATTACGGAATATTGATGAAATCGGTTTCAATCCGTCAAATTCATTAATGCGTTGCGATAGAGTCAAAATTGCTATGAAGAAAGTGACAATCTGATTGAAACCAACACACGGAATCGCACTGCAGGGTTGCAGTATTTTCCCAAAAATCAAAAATATTTTGCTAGTTCTAGCGCCACTCAGTATTCTTTGTGTATTTTTCAATTAATCTTTATATTTTTTTCTATCACCTTCGAAGTTGTACAGCCTATAGCCCAGTTGGTGAACAACTATTTTGGTATATTTGTTCAAATACTCATCTATACCATATGTGTAATAAGTAATATACTAACAAATGTGAATATTACGTATTTTGACAATATTACATACATACATACACACATGAAATTAGGTACATTGTTTATTTGTCGTATGAGGTAGTGCTGGCTCCTGGTGTCACAGTTTTTCAAGCCATCTGAGACATCTTAATAACAGCCGGGACCGACAGCTTGAAGTGCCCTCCGAAGCACGGAGCGATGAAAAACCGCACATAACTTAGAAAAGTCATTGGTACATTAATGTTTAGATACCCACATAGACTAACGTATTATAATATGAATATTACGCATTTTTAATAATATTACATACATACATACACATCAACTTGAGAACTCCTTTTTTTTTGAAGTCGGTTACTAAAACTAATTTAAAGATGACACAACATACCTACTACAAAAGTTGTTAGAATAGATTTAGGTTAGAATAGATTTAGGTTAGAATAGATTTAGGTTAGAATAGATTTAGGTTAGAATAGATTTAGGTTAGAATAGATTTAGGTTAGAATAGATTTAGGTTAGAATAGATTTAGGTTAGAATAGATTTAGGTTAGAATAGATTTAGGTTAGAATAGATTTAGGTTAGAATAGATTTAGGTTAGAATAGATTTAGGTTAGAATAGATTTAGGTTAGAATAGATTTAGGTTAGAATAGATTTAGGTAAGAATAGATTTAGGTTAGAATAACTGCAAAGCATCATTATTTCATGAGCGTGTTCTGACACACATCCAAACGCGGGGTTTGTTTCAAATCCAGCGTCTAGTGTCTACTGGACACTGTTGCTGATCATAACACTGATCACATACGATCATTTTGAACTGTCAATTTGAAATGAAATGATTAAGTTGACAATGGAATCTTCAGTTGTGTATCATGAAAACTGACATGTTTTTACACATATAGCGTCACCGTCAGTTTAATCGGTTCAGTAAAATTGATTGTATACGAGTATGGCCGGTGCAATGACGATACGAGCATAATTGGGCCTATTTAAGTCACTTTTGGCATACTAACAACCACTTTAATTATGATTCAGAACTATAACCGAAAAGGGGATCGGGATCGTAGCTCCCAAACAAATGGATCGATTATGATGCGTTTTTTTGTTATTTGAAAGCTAATGTGATCGAGATGGTTCTTAGCTATAATGGGGGGAAGGGGCAGGGGGCTATTTAAAAAAAAAAACATTTTGATTCTTTGATAACCGGTAGAGACAGAAAGGTATTTCCTTTTCCTGTGCGAGATCCAACAGCGAGTCAGTGCATGAAAAGGAAATTTCCCTTACCTTATTTTTATTAGTTTTATCTTTATAAAATATTTTTAGTTTTCGCCATTTTCATGATTATGTTAAGTTTTGACTTAAATAAATGTAATATTATTTTTCCAATTAACAATAAAATTGTTTGTATTTATTTTTTTAAATTACTATTAATTTACTAGTTTTTTAAGGTACGCTCGGACTACTGTTTATCGAGAAAAAAGCATCCTATGTTCTTCTAGGGTATTAAAAACCAATGCAAAAGTAGGTATAGCTCTTGATGTTTTTTGAAAAACATCAAGCCATATACAAAAAAGGAGATAAATCAAGTTTAAGTAATTACAGACCCATCACTCTCATACCGATACTATCAAAAATTTTTGAATCCGCTATGTATAAGCGCATGATGGGTTTTGTTCAGAAACATAACATTTTAAGACAGGAACAGTACGGATTCCAGAAAGGTTAGTCGACAACGTTGGCGTGTTTTGATCTCATTAGTAAGGTGGTGAGCAACCTAGACTCTGCCAAATTAGTAACTGTTATATTCTTTGACGTGACTAAGGCTTTCGATTTTGTGTCACACAAATTGCTATTGGATAAACTGGACAGGAATGGTATTCGAGGACCTGCACTAAAATGGCTAAAAATGTACCTAGAAGACAGAAAGCAATCTGTCGAGGTGGCAAATATCAACAAAAATAAAGAACTTCAAGTATATAGGTCTTCTTTTCTAATTAATAAATATGGTGTTCCACAAGGCAGTGTTCTGGAACCGCTTTTATTTTTATTATACATAAATGATCTTCCTGACATAAATATGCACTCTTGAACTTTGTTTGCTGACGACATTTCTTTAATTATGACATGTAATAAAAATATTGACATTAATTAATAAATATACAATTGATATAAACAATACGATAAGATCAATTGGTTACATGACAACAACCTCCAAGTTAATCTGACTAAAACTAATTTAATTCAATTCAGTATATATGGTAGTAGACATCGTGAGCTCAAAAATTCTTACAAGGAAAACCACATATCAGAGGTAGCAGAAACAACATTTTTGAGAATAAAGCTTGAAAATTTTTTGAACTGGAAGGCGCATATTGACAACGTATGCAATAAAATAAATAGGTTTGTCTATGTCCTATATAAATTGCGTAAAACTTCAGCTTGTTCAACAGTTTTAGCGGCGTAACATGGTTACGTATCTTCCGTTCTAAACTACGGTCTTATACTGTGGGGGAACTCTACAGAAGTTCAAAGAGCTTTTTTGCCTCAAAAAAAGTGTGTTAGAGCCATAGCCGGCGTACCACCATGGGAATCTTGCAAGCACTTTTTTTTAACAATTTCGTATACTGCCTTTGCCCTGTATGTACATTCTGGAATCAGCCAAATTTGTGAAACTACATCCAAGTTTATTTAAAACGGCTAGTGATGTATTTCCGAGAAATACAAGGAATCCGGATAGAATTGTTTTGTCACAGATACCAAAAACTTAAATGTTTTCAAAGAACTGTAATGCTATGTGTGGGCGCATTTACAATTCTATTCCAGAAGAATAAAAAAAATTGCCAAGCAGTAGATTTTGTAGAAAACTTAAATTGTGGCTAATGGAGAAATGTTTTTATTCAATCACAGATTTAATAAAATAACTGTTTGACTTTTTTGTGATTGTAATGAATAGATTTTTATTTAGAACTAGCTGTACCCGCTGCTTCGCACGCGCTGTAATTTCTTTAGATTAAAAGTACCATAATGTGCTATTCCAGGACCTAAAATACCAATATACCGACATTGGATCAAAATTTCTTCAGACGTCAAAAATATTTTTATCAATTGCTCGGCTTTGATCGCCAAATTGAGATACCAATTACATCAGTTTTTTAAGTCAAACCCTAAGCTATCCTACATTGAAAACCGTATAGCAATCGATCCAGTAGTTTTTACGAAATGCACAAAAATACAGACAGACAGAAAGACGAGAATTAACACCAAGAAAATGTTCTGTAGCTTATTTTAGGGTACCCTAAACCATTTTTTTTTATTTGACTTCTTTGTACAGTCGTTATCGTACATATTGCTTTATTATAAGTATATATAGATGACTGTGCCAAGTTGCATCAAAATCCGTCCAGTAGTTACAGCGTGATACGTGTTCTTTCAAATAAATTTCAACTCCTATCCTGCGGGACCACTTAAATTTTTCGGGATGAAAGTATCCAATGCCCTATCTCGTAGTAGGAACTCATATCATACCAAGTTTCATTTGAATTTATTCAGCAGTTTCGACGTGATGCGCGGTCAAAATACAGACAGACAGATAGACAAAAATGAAAAAAATAACAATTATGGCTTCAATATAGAATACAAACATAAAAAAGAAGTCTTCTATGTACAGAATTTGAACCCATATCCCGAAGGAACCCCAATTTCATCAAAATCCAGCCAGTAGTTTCAGCGTGATACGTTTTCTTTTAAATAACTTACAACCCCTATCCTGCTGGATCCCTTAAATTTTTCAGAATTAAAAGTATCCAATGTCCTACATAAAAGTATGAACTCAAATTATACCTAGTTTCATTTGAATTCATAGTGTAGTTTCGGCATGATGCGCTGCCAAAATACAGACAGACAGACGGACACACAGACATGAAAGTCAAAAATGAAAAAAAAAACTGTTTTGGCTTCAGTACTGAATACAAAACAACTCCAAAAATAATTACATAATTTCTTCAATGAACAGAATTTGGAGCCCTTCCCCGCAGGAACTCTTTAGATTTTCGGGATAAAAGTATTTGTAATTTTTACTCATCGTATAAACTATGACTGTGCCAACGTGCATCAAAATCCGACCAGTACTTTCAGCGTTATACGTGTTCTTTTAAATACTTTTCCACCCCTATCCTGCGGGAACCCTTAAATTGTTCTAGATGAAAAGTTTCTAATGACCTTCCTACCTTGAAGTATGAACTCAAATCATACCAAGTTTTATTTGAATTCATTGAATAGTTTCGACGTGATGCTATGCCAGGATACAGACAGAAGGACAGACTGACCGACGGAAAAAAATAAAAATAAAACAGTTTTGGCTTAGTACCTAATATAAAAAAGGACACCAAAAAAAACTACATTTCTTTAATTTACAGAATTTGGACCCCTATCCCACAGGAACTATTTATATTTTAGGGATAAAAAGTATCTCTAATTTTCAATCATCATATAAACTATAACTGTGTCAAGTTGCATCAAAATCCGTCTATTAGTTACAGCGTGATACGTGTTCTTATAAAAATATTTCAACCCCTTTCCTGCGGGAACCCTTTAACTTTTCGGGACGAAAAGTATCCTTTGTCCTACCTCGTAGTATGAACTCAAATTATGCCAAGTTTAATTTGAATTAATTCAGTAGTTTCGGCGTGATGCCTAGCCAAGATACAGACATACAGACAGACAGGCAGACAGACGGACAAAAATGAAAAAAATAACAGTTTTGGCTTCAGTATCAAATATAGAACATCCCCCAAATTTTTTTTACTAAATATCTTCAATGTACAGAATTTGACCTGTTACAGTTTTATTATAGGTATAGATAGATAAGTATTTGACATTGATGATTTATAACTTGACATACCTATTATTCTTCTATTAGCTATACAGATACTTAGATGATTTAATTTTGAATTTAGCATGTTTTAAAATATTTGCACGTTGCAATGCGGCAAAATGTTTCTGGAACTGTATAATAATAACTATTTTATCTGTTATGTTACCAACATTTTATGCAAATGAATATTATTCTTATTCTTAATCTCAAAACATGTTATTTCGTTTCCATGGCAACCACAGACCATTATGTGAAGGAACCGTCCTTTACAGTGAGTCATCAATATTTTCCAATTTTCCCGTGGAAACTTACAATTTTCCGGGATAAAAAGTATCCTGTGTTTTATTCCAGGTTATAAGCTATCTCCATTCTAAATTTAATTAAAATCCGTCCAGCCGTTATAGCGTGAAAGCTCCCCAAACAAACAAACAAACAGACAACGTTTCTCTTTTATGTATTGGTATGGATTGCTATCTCCACCACGCTACTTTCATTGTATTTTTTCATTTGCAGGTAACTACTCCAGGCTTGTAGTATACTTCAGGTTCGAGCGTCAGATTGGGCACCATCTCATCCAGACCTTCGCACCATCCTCCTTGGTGGTCATGCTGTCCTGGTTCAGCTTCTGGTTGGACCTGGACGCCATTCCTGGAAGAGTGACCCTCCTGGTCACTTGCATGTTGACTCTGGTCACCATGTTTACGGGGCTGAGGGCGGATATACCCCCTGTCGCATATGTTAAGGTAAGAATTGACAACTGTGTTTAAAAGCTTGTACTTAACTTTGCAATGTTTGTATCATGTCTGTACCTATGTATGTATGTATGTATGTATGTATGTATGTATGTATGCATGCATGCATGCATGTATGTATGTATGTATGTATGTATGTATGTATGTATGTATGTATGTATGTATATATGTATATAATCTAAATTGGAACTACTTTATTTCACACGGAGTTGAATTTTTACATGTTGGTTCAGTTCCGATGACAATGCATTTTTATGGTAAGCATGACATAAATCGACATCTAGGATTAGCTCCAGATAAAGGAACTCTTCAACGGTCAACAACACAAACACGAAATGTTTACGCATTTTATTAAGAGAGCCGGTATTAAGTTTTACCATGACATGGTTGCTGCACTAGGATTTGGATCCTGACTAGAGGACTTCTCAACGGTTAACAGCACAGACACGAAATGTTGTATATGCATGTATTGTGATAGGCAGTTCTGAGTTTCACCATGTCATGACAACTGCATAAAAGCTTTCTTTTTAATGTTTCTATTTAACTTATTTGAATTTTCGTTTGATATACACTGCCGAGCGATGAAACCGACTCAGTTATTACTCGTATGTTTCAAGATCACTGGGTTTTCCACACATACCACCTATCTATACTTATAATAAAGCAATATGTAAGAAAAAGTCTGTATAATAAATAAATAAAATTGGGTACAACACAAGCTACTAAACTAGAGTATAACATTTAAAACAAACGTGTCTGTTTGTATGTATGTTTGTTTGTTTGCGCATCACGTAAAATTTACTGGACTGATTGCGATGCGGTTTTCTTAGTTGGATAGCTTAGGGATTGACGTAAAAACTAGTGTACTTAGTATCTCAATCCAATGAGTACAAGCTGGGCAATCGATCAATCGAAGAAAGATTTTGACGGCTGAACGAATTTTGATCAAATATTGGTATATTGGTATTTTAGGTCTTGGAATATTACATTGAGTACTTTTAACCTAGAGAAATGACCACGCGTGCGAAACCGCGGGTATAGCTAGTAAGTTTTGTTTGTTTGTCGTATGAGGTAGTGCTGGCCTCTGATGTCAGAGTTTGTCAAGCCGCCCGAGGGCCTCTGACACGGCTTAACGACTGCTATTGATCAATAACAGCCGGGACCGACAGCTTAACGTGCCCTCCGAAGCACGAAGCGATGGAAAACCGCACGTAACACAGAAAAGTCATTGGTGCGGAGCCTAGGTTTTGAACCCGGTATCGTTGGATTCTAAATTGCACTATAGAACCGTTAGGCCACCATCGCTCAGCTAGTAAGTAATAATTATTTAGTAAGATCGCGTAATGAGACTGCCGCCCGCCTTATCCCGGGGTTTTACGGAATCTTACTCTATTTCACGACAACGAGTTCCTGTTTTCACCTGCATAGATCTAGTTGAGAGATATATGTATGAATACTTACATATGGATACTATCAAGGATGGAATATCAAAGTGAAATCTGGTTACCTGGGCGAGCACAGGTAACTACGTGCTGATTACTGTTAGATAAATAGATAGATCTTTATTGTACACAACATAGAACAAAAATACAAATATAACTAAAACATTTATACAAATTTATGGACAATAAGCGGTCTTATCGCTAAAAAGCGATCTTTTCCAGACAACCTGTGGATGGAGAAGAATTAATCTATGGCAAAGACGGTGGTGCATTATATATAATAAATAAATAATAAAAACTGAATACAATGAATAAATATATCAATAAAAATATATACACTCATAATCCATTATCCCTACACATAAATATATAAATACAAGTATACGGTATAGCTCTTCATTTGTAGAGTACTCGAATTTAGGTCAAGATAATACGTTCAGCGATAGTAATTATATTCCTGAAGATGTTTATAGCCAGCGATTTTTTCGTTGTAGCATTAATGGCAGTTTTCAACTGTCCTATCTGTGTGTTTGTTTGTGAAAACAAACAGGTATTAAAACAGAATGAGAACATCACGTAAATACAAGGGCCTAATTCACTAATTTTAAGACGCCGATTCCACGCCAATTCCACGCCGCCTGCATGGAATTTGTTCGTGATTCCACGCAGGCAGCGTGGAATCGGCGTGGAATTCGCATGGAATTGGCGTGAGTGGTCATACAGAATCCAGGCCCTGGACAGATTTAAATACGGTTTTCATTGTTTGATAACTGATTCACTTTAAACTAATGTAGGTATTTTTAATTTCAATGCGATGAGTTGAAACTGAGAAAGCAATTAAAAATATTTTACTGCTGATATATTACCTAAGCTTGTACCATTATTTATTCTGTGCCTAAGCCCACAAATTATACTTTATCTCTGCTATTAAAGCTGTGGAGATTAGCCAGTACATATTATTTTCCTGTCATTTATTTACTATACTTGGATAATAAAAAAAGAAGTACAGTAAGGTGTCAACACTAGTAGGTCAACTAGTCTAGCTTTTACAATGCATTGTTTTCTTTCGGGACTTTCAATTCTCCACTCAATTGTAAGGTACACAAATGAAAGTAGGTAATTCCTTTGTTCTGACGAATGAAAGTAAACCCCTTTCAATTCTTAATGCAGGCATTTACATATTTCGTTTACACACAATAGGTTATCTAGGTGATTGAGCTTTTGTATATTTTGTAGCAGTCCGTCTAAAAGGTATTCCAATCCACCTAAATCTTTACTTATGCTCTTAAGTTACGTTGGCAGCAAACATAAAAAAACTGTATTTAAGGGATAAAAAGGAATGTATAAAGTAAATGGCACAAAGAACCCAGGGAATAATTTGGAAGGCAACATATATACGTTGTAGTGGCGGTGTTGTACTCCGCATCAAAATAGAGTTACTTACGTATTGATTAAATTGTTCCTAACTAAACTATAGTTTCCAGCACATCCGGTGCTCTTTCTCAAGGTGAATGCGGAACGCTTGCGGACGTGTCCAGCCTCGCACTGCGAGACACAGCTCGCACCGTTTTTACCTTTTAAAATGTATAAAAACCACGTTAGATAATAATGCTAAAAATCACAATACATACACTCCTCGAAGCATATATTTGGCAAAGTCAGCCAAGTGTTACCTAATGTTCTCACATTCTGTACAGGCTCTCGACTTGTGGATGGCCGGATGTATGATGTTCGTGTTTGCCGCCCTCGGCGAGTTTGTCGTCGTCAAAGTGCTGGACAAGCAGTATCAGATGAACAAGACCAAGCAGCAGGAAGCCATGCCTAGGATCATACCTGTGGTAAGAAACTCTGTCACACTAAGATTATAATGGCGAAAGTTTGTATGTTGTTTGTTTGTTTGTTACGCCTTCACGCTCAAACGGCTGAACGGATTTTGATGAAATTTAGAAAGAAGATAGATTATACTCTGGAATGACACATTGGATTTTCGTCATTATCCTTCACGGCTGATTATATCCTGGAATAACAGGATTCTTATCATCATCATCATCAGTAACGCGGATCAAAATGTCAAAGTGACAAGTGTCAGCGGGTGAAACCGAGGGGAGCAATACCTAATTACGTAATTATCATTATGTATTAGTTACATAGCACCGTAGGATTTAGTGAAAGAAAGAGTATGGGACATAATTTGATTAAGGCCAGTGAGTTTTTGACCCTCTCATCCGTGAAAAAGTAGAGCGGGAAAGATGATACATCTTGGGAGTAAAATTTAAGATTTTTATTTATTTGTAGTAAACCTAAAGCTTTGAATTAAAAAGTGTCTAGCCATTTTCTCAATCATTATAAGCTCTTTCTATTGGTATATCTTTGATATCAGTTAATGACGGGGTCTCTTTCCAATCAATGTTCTAAACATAAAGTAGTGTTACCTTTGATTTTATTTTCTATCGAGTGAATTTGTACTAATCATGTTTCTGTGTTCACAAAGTACGAGATAATATGTAAAACTTAGATGTGATATCAATTTCATAGTTCTGGGTTAATTATAAAACAAGATACAGACGTTCAAAAATGATCGACAATTGTTAAAAGTGCTAGAACCGGTCCTTAATCAATAAATAAAATCGATTTAGCTCAGTTTCCGATATAAAACTTATAAATAAGTATGAAGGTAAGCAGATCACTTTTGTGATTGTTTATTAAATAAATAAAATAATAATACACTTGATTGTTCTATGATATATGATAAAATGGTAATTCAATATTATCCAATGCAAGTTAATCATAATAATGTGATTTTTAGTAATTTTATTTAGTTTTAGGTTACCATAGTTAAGTCGATAAGCTGTCAGTGGATTCTGACATCAGAAGCCAGCACTATCTTAAAGATAAAAAGTGTTTTATTTATTTTGCTTTGCAGTACGTAGGTATACATAAAAGAACACGAGCATTGTCTTTTTAAATAAAACTCATCAGCAGGTCTCCACCATTTTTTTTCAATTTGAAGCAAAAAATTATAATAATAAAAAAAGGCCAAAAAAGGGTCAGAGTTCATTTAAAAATCACGTAAGCCCGTGGGAGGATGTACAGTACCTTAGTACGTATAATCTAAAAAACACGCATATAATTTGGAATGCAGGGAGATACGTGCGTACGTGTATAACATGACTGACATAATTAAAAAGTATAACATTAATTTAAATAATAGGTAAAAAAAGAAGGGTTCTGTGCCAAGCTCTGCTAACTTTACCCGACTTACAGCAAGGCAAGATTAGATTAATTAAAAAACGTTTGTCTGTTTGTCAAGGGAAGGGTAATGAGTTTAACAGTCTTTGTATGTATGTATCTATGTATGTGGTTATGTGGGCGACCTCCACAGCGTCACCCCTATTGGTCCGATTTTGACTGGCGAGGAGTCAATTGATTCGCCTTCAGGTACAGAGTGTCATAGACACATTTTTTTACCGGACTACGGCGATGCGATGATAAGGGTTATGTTGAAAATGAAAACGTTGTCCGCTTTCGACATGCAAGGTGTCAATCGATTAATCTTCATTTATAGGCTATATTTTTTTACACTACAACGCCTTTGCTTCGGCGGGGTTATGTGTTCAAATTAAAATTTGGGCCAATTTTGCCAAGCGAGGTATTTATCGATTCGTATTAGGCTAATTCTCATCGCCACGATTCTGATCGTCACCTTCGTGGCAAATTTAATTCTTGCTTATTTGAATTATTTAAAAAAAACTTATAGCGCTTGATAAGACGAGTAAATTCATATGTAAACTAATCAAATCGTGAGTCTCGTTTGTAAGAATAATTGTTTTGAAGTTCTAGATGCCACGAAAGTAACGCGATGATCCACGAAAGTGATTCAGTATATATCAGTAAACTAATGAGACAATTTATTATCAGTTCGGTCATCCTACGAAATAGGTATAAATATAGTATGCTACGTCAATTAAAACTACACAATTTTAGTAAATTATAAACATTATTAATGTAGATGACAAATAGGAACTTGACTGTGATTTTTTAACGAGGTATTTATATTTCAGAGTAAGTATATTTTTACTCTAAAATAAAATATTATCACATACTAACATAGTAACAACAAACTGAAATGATGTACCTATCTAAACTTGTAATATCATGTTTGCTTGTCATTTGAGTACTTATTAAATTGTAATGTCACAAGTTACTTGTTATTAATATTATCACATACTAACATAGTAACAACAAACTGAAATGATGTACCTATCTAAACTTGTAATATCATGTTTGCTTGTCATTTGAGTACTTATTAAATTGTAATGTCACAAGTTACTTGTTATTATTTATTTTCCATGGCAACGTCATTCCGTTCTGTATTTTTGATACCTTGAGTATTATTCAAATGTTCGAAGGAAACACTTTTTTTTTTTTAATTTATTAGTGTCGTGTTACTCTCTGATAATGTAGCTTTCTTTATGTGAAAGTTTTTTTTAGAATCGGTTCAGTATTTTTTGAGTTTATCAATAACAAATAAACAAACATACAAAAAATCAAATCTTTCCTCTTTATAATATTAGTGTAGATTAAGAGTTCGATAACGTGCATGTGTGGAGGCATAAACGTGCATATGTGGAGGCATAAACGTAAAAAAGTTCCACTTCTTATTCTCTGCGAAACTCCCTAGGAAGTTTTAGACTTTTAGTAAAGCTCCATCGGTTTAATGAATCGTGACTTTGACTGTGACTTGATCAGGCTTTTAACTACCTGACTGACTGCAACACGAAATACTAAATTCTTTTTTGAAAAAAAAACACGCTCATTGTCATTTCTCTTTACATGACTTGTCACTTGCTAAATTTACAAGAAGAGAAAAAATAAATAAAAAATTGTTGCCTACCGGTTGATCTCACTTCACTTCTTGTTTTATGGCATTCGTGGAGTTGCCATTCCACAATTCCGCCAATGTCACGTAAGTCGTATTCCGAAAAATAAGGGAGAATACCAGAATGAAATTAATCGGTAGACTATGGGAGGATCGAAGAGCTCCAAGTAGATTATTGATTGATTTGTTGAATCATTGTACATGTCTATGTGACTGTCTATTTGTCAATGTCTATAGCGGGACGTCCGCTATAGACATTGAAACAGTCAAGTTGAAAGTAAGTAGCTTCTTACCAGTCATCCTACGGAGCCGAAACGTTAACATTCGCGGTCTTACGTAGTATTTATATACTCTTTGATTCGCGGTCCACAAATGTATGGTCGTTCAGCAAGCTATGGAAAGAGCTATATGCAGAGAGCTGAAGACCGAGCTCAGTGGTGAGCATTAAGAGAGGCCTACGTCCAGCTGCAGCAGTGGACAAGTATAGACTGATGATGATGATGATGATGGTGAAGTAGATAGTACTTAGCTACAATGTTATATTTTCAGCGATTGAACGGCGAGAAGGGCTCCTGTGGCACCGTGGCTGCTTGGGAAGGCAGCGCGGTCCGGTGTCGCAAGGTCGACCTGACTTCGCCTACTTCGCCACCTGCGTCTACCCCCTCGGTACACCCTGCACCCTCTGCTCACCACTCCACCCCTCATCTTGTTAATGTGGAGAGACGACAGAGCATACTACAGGTATGTATACAAGTTATAAAGTAAGTTAATTTCAGTCAGTGCTATCAGATGGAACAGATTATTCCAGATAGTAATGATCTGAGATCATTCTTTGTACTGAAATGCCGTTCTTTGTTTTTGTCTTTGACTTACATTACGATTATAATTAAACCAATGTATAAAACTAGTTGAAGCTTGCATAGCTTGCCTACGAGGAATTTCTGAGATTGTACCTACTTTTTGACTCTAATAATCACTCCCGTTTACGTTATTATACGAAATATTTCAAAATTCCGTTCATCATCATCATCATCATCATCAGCCTATGCTCGTCCACTGCTGGACATAGGCCTCTGCCAATGAACACCATACAGCCCGATCTTTGGCTGTTCTCCAGTTCCTGCCGGCCGCCTTACGCATTCTTCACTCCACCTGGCCTTTGGGCGTCCTAATACACCACGTTTTCCAAGACGCAGTCTCCACTCGAAGACACGTCTACCCTGGCGGTTGTCCGTCCTTCGAGAAATGTGGCCAGCCCATTGCCATTTCAGCTTGTTAAGCCTTTGAGCTAAGTCAGTGAATTTGGTTATCTGGTGGATAGCCTCGTTTTATTTTATATTTTAGAGAAACCCCGAGCATAGCTCTCTCCATAACTCGCTGAGCAACTTTAATTTTGTTGTCAAGTCCCACTGTTAGTGTCCATGTCTCGGTTCCATTATATCATAACTGGTAGGACGCACGCATCAAAGACTTTAGTCTTCAGGCACTGTGGAATGGACGACCAGAAGACATGACGAAGTTTTCTGAATGCCGGTTAGCCCAACTGAATTCTTCTGTTGGCTTCCCTATCGAAGTTGTTTCTGCTCAATTTCAAAGTCTGTCCGAGGTAGATATAATTCTTACAACTTCAAGGGGTCCACCATTGATGACTACAGAGCTCGGGATAATACGAGTAAGATCGTTAAACATGATCTTGGTCTTGTCTCAGTTCATCCCAAGACTGATTTGTCGAGAAGCATCAGCCAGGCCGTTCAGCATTCGCTCAAGTTCCTCCAGCGATTCCTTCGTAAGAACTATGTCATCGGCAAAACTTAAGTGTGAGATATACTCGCCGTTTATAGTTATGCCCTTCTATTTCCAGTCCAGTGTCTTGAGCATATCTTCCAAGGCATTCGTGAACAGTTTCGGGGATACGACATCTCCCTGTTTCACTCCCCTACGCAAATGGATATGTTTAGACTGCTGGTTCTGTACTTGAACACTCATAGTCGCGGCGTTATACAGACTTAGCATCGCTGCAGTGACTCAAAAAACAGCCCAGGTTTCAACTGAATCAAAAGCCTTTTCATAGTCCACAAAAACAAGACACAGGGGCTTATTACTCTTCGGACTTCTGTATAATCAGCCTGTGTGTATGTGGTTTATGGTACCAAATCCTCCAATAAAGCCGGCCTGCTCTGGGGGCTGAAACTCGTCAAGTCTTCTTGTGAAACGATTAGTGATGACCCTCAAAAACAGCTTATAGACGTGGAGTGAGATGGGGCGGAACCTTTTCAGGAAGGTTTTATCACCTTTTTTATAAAATAAAACTACAATACTCCTGTTCTATGCCTTTGGAGTTATCCCAGTATTCGGAGCAGAGTTAAATAACTTCTGAAGCTCCTGAAGCTGCCTTCAAGACATCCGAAGGTACTTCATCCTCACTTGAGGATTTTCCATTTTTAAGCTGTCTGAGCGCCTTCCCAATTTCATCTAGGCATATTTCTGGCAGGTCTTCCGTGTAGTGGCGAGTAAGAGTGTCTCGGGTATCCTCTGCAATAGGGCTGGGTTGTGAAGCATGCGACTCGTACAATCGGCCATTGATGTTTTCTATCTCAGCTAAGATCTGCGGCTTTCAAGTTACGGTTTGGCAATTTGAACATCTAAGCTTTGCCAGATGCGAGCGCTTCAACTGCTGGGCGAACACTTTTGACCCCGATTTTTCTCAATTGCCATTTCGATTTGGCGTGTGTTCCGATACATCAATAAAATTATCCATATCTCAATATTAATTTTTAATATTAAGACCTTATTTAAAATTAGACATTAGAATTAGACAATTAGAAACAAAAAAAACAAAACAAGAGACTCACACGAGCAGATTTTGACTTTCACACGTTCACAAACCGATTGACACGAATACAGCAATCTAGTAAATGTTTAAAGTTTTACAGATAATTACTTTGAAAGCTTATTATTTTATATTACGTCAAGCCATTTAAGACATTATCTTTTTGAATAAGCTCAACCATATTAATAATTATGGCTCGGCTTGGCACCGCCTTCAAAAAACTCTTTCTTATCTTATGTTGTATTTACGCATAATTATTACGTTGGTAATTTCGAAAAAGTGATACTTTTCTGGCTCAATTGTAATTATTTTATTCGTTTTAGTAGTTGTTTACAAAATATTTTTTTTATTATGAATAATATTTTATATTGTATATCATATCTTAACTCTAGAAAGGTACAAATTATCATATTGCCTCATATGCGTTTGGCTCACACACATGACAGATTTTTGAACATACAGATCTAAATCTTAATTATTTGTTAAGGTAATAATGCAGTTGTCTATGGTTTAGGAGCACCAGAACTGTAAACAAACTTTTTATGATTTTGGAGATTTCTCTAAATTTGAAGTCAGTGTTATTAGCAAGATTGCCAATCAATTAAATTCTTCTTAAACTGAAAGATGTGAAAGAAAACCTAATAAGAAGCAGGCCGTAACACCTAACGGGCTTTAGTAAACATAAATCCAAAGTAAACATAAAATTACTCAATGTTTTTAGCTCTTGCGCTATCCCCAGATAGAAGGCATGAAGATAGAGGTATTATTTAACCCATAATAGCAATAATGTGATATCTTTAAAATAACATTGCCTAATAGTGTCTCTGAGTTTGCAGTATCGCCATTCACTGACGGCCTAAATCTGCCCTGCGGTAACTGCTACCCTACGGTTTAATATTTACGTTTTGATGGTATTTCCCAAAGGATAGTTCCAGAGTGCCATAGATTATACTACAATGTCTCGCTTTTAAGAGCAGGTGCGGGAACAAACTTAATTATAATAGATTGGGGCGTCTGAGGGATTGGGAATAATCTATGGCTATGCCTTTGGGAAATTTGTAACGAACATATAGGAAGCATAACCTTATAGACTTGTCAGTACGTAGGTATTTGCTACTTTAACTTTCTTACTTTCTTTAAATTATATTATTTATATATATATTTTTTTATATTTTTTTTATAAATATATAAATTCTGTAGAATTTCTATATTTTACAGGTCCATTTAATTTATGTTCTTTGCAGTTATACAAAATCGAATGAAAAAGTTTTTTTATGTCGTTTACCAGCAATTAAAACACTGTTTTTATTTATTTGTGTAATTGTTATTAAATTAACCTTCTTATACCCATAACAAATAACACTTATACTTATACTTATTATGAATGTCTATGTAAAATGAATTATTGTTTTAAATTGTGGTAAAGGAGTGAAATAAAACAAAGTTCTAGTACATATTTGATTTGTACTCGCCACGTTCATATATTATCAGCAATAAAAGTAATTAAAAAATTTTGAGGTATATTCTCAAAAGATGTCTAAGAATAGCTACTTTTTTATGTTTTTTTGTGTAATTTTCTCTTTTTACATATATAAGTTTTTTTTTCTATATATTTTTAGTTTTTAGTATACACTTTTTTTTTATTGCTGATACTTTCAAGGTAGCTCATAAACCGATGATTATGAGCTACCTTGAAAGTTTCAGCCAGATA
Organism: Alsophila aescularia; assembly: GCA_946251855.1. Taxonomy (NCBI): domain Eukaryota; kingdom Metazoa; phylum Arthropoda; class Insecta; order Lepidoptera; family Geometridae; genus Alsophila; species Alsophila aescularia. The sequence goes on along the minus strand of OX276378.1, from coordinate 4,575,412 downwards.
GCTAATGGAGAAATACTCGAAATTTTAATTTTCAAGATTCCCGGACAAAATACATAGATACTTCGACACATACATACATACACGTGATGTTAAATAAAATCTTTAAATTTTAAAAGGCTTTTAAAATAAAGATTATAAATAAACTTTTATTTCAGGTCGCTTGGCTCGACGCTGACACTGGACAAGAGAGAATACTTTGGAGGGAGATAGACAAGCTTTCGCGCGTGGTTTTCCCTGCGCTTTTCCTACTTTTCGTCACCATGTACTGGCCTGTTTTACTTCTGAAAACGAAGACTTCATAACGATAATGAGTTTATCGGTTGTAAAAATGCTTATAGGCTGAATTCCAATGATATTTTTTCGACTTCTCCTTCCGTTATTCTTTTTCCTTATTTTTGAGGGTCGTGAGAAAATTATGCTGTTTCTCCGTCAATTTATGCTGTTTCTGTTATAGAGCGACGCCATTTGGATTTGTTATCAGCGATTTGCAAGGCCTCATATAAGGACACAGAATAAATAATAGTACAAGAAGGGTGCCTTGTGCGGACACAGAATAAGTAAATAGTACTACGGTGCGGAGCGGATCTAGCCAATCAAAGGAAGAAGATCCATAGGGACGTCCATAAGGATCATCTCCTTTGAAAAGAGTTTGTACGAAATATAATGATATTTGATGGTTGTATGAATGTAATGTGTTGTTAAAACGTTTAAATGATATCTGACTGTTTGCCAGTATGCTTAGACATTAAGAAAACTTGCAAGTAAACTGTGATTATATAATATTATGTTTAATGTTTATTTAAGAAATGAAAATATTAAAATGTATTGTAAATCTGATGAACCAGGAAAATATATATTTTAATAAATATAGTACAAAAATTATAAATTTAATCCTCAACTCTTTATTAAGTTTGCTATAAAAAGTTAATCAGTTGAGAAATTAAGAATAATTCTAGTGATAAAAACATTGTATAGCTTTTATTAGATGAAACAAACTGTACAAAATATGCACAAATTTAACTTTTATATGAAGCATATGCTGAATAAAATGTAATATTGGATATTGATTAGGTACAGTCAAGAGCAACGAAATGTAAACGTACCGATTTTATAATTTATTTAATCATTACTCTAGGTCCACTGGTTTAGGCTGTGCGTTGTCTAGCAGTCAGTCAGTATTTCACGGTACTGTTTCAATATTCCTTTAGTATAGATATTGATAATAATAATAATAATAAGTATCATCAATACCTATACTGAAGGAGTATGTTGTCCAAATTACAAGTCTCTAGGTCCACCGATATAGCCTGAGCGTTGTCTAGCAGTCACGGTACTGTTTCATAGGTATTGCTAATAATATATACATTTATTATTATCAGTACGCTAAACCGGTGGATCTACAGACTTGACATTTGGCTGAAATATTCCTTCAGTACTACTATGAAGGGATCTTTTATCCCTAACAAAATGCAAAAATGCAAAATATTTTCGCAGGAAAAGATGCAGGTAGCAGCTATATCTGCATAAAAAAAAGATTCATATAAATAAGATGACAAAGATTTGAACAAAGTTATGTTTCTGTGTGTGTGTGTTTGTGAGGGGGTGTGTGTGTGTTGGGGGGGGGTGGGTGTTTATATCTCTCTTTGGCATCGTAGCTCCCAAAGAAATGGACCGATTTTGGAGCGGTTTTTTGTTTGAAAGCTGATGTGATCGAGATGGTTCTTGGCTATAATGGCGGGTGAGGTTTATAGCTCCCAAACGAATGGACCAATTTTGATGTGAATTTTTACGTATGAAAGCTGATGTGATCGAGATGCTTCTTAGCTATAATGGGAGGTGGACAGTAAGCGAAAACGGTTCATTTTAAGATATTGGAACCGGCCTTTAGTAACAGAATTGTACAGTAAAAGTTTTGTAAAAAACATTTGGCATATTGGAAAGGCATATTGGAATTTGTTAAGAATTTATTAAAAATTTATGCCATAGTTGGGGCATTATTTTACATAAATTTAAATTTGTTATGGTTGATAAAAAAAATACTAAAGAACTCTTCTGTTTTTTTTTTATAGTTAGAGTAGAGTAGAGTTCATCTTAAATTTTGAAACCTTTACATTTCATTGCTCTTTGATGTATATAACAGTATAAAGTATATAGACAGAATATGAATAAAAGTTCCATTTCAAGAGAACAATTACGTGCATGTTTATTTTTGTTGATAAATATGAATGGCATTATATTTACTTGTATTGTTATCTTCGAATAAATTGAGGTTGTTTTTTCTAAACTACTTATAATTTAGAAATGATATATATTTTGCGGCTACGTAAGCGTTTTTTTTTTAAATATATAAGTAACCCAAATTTCACAGCATGATAAATAACTAATAAATACCTACCTACATTTTCCTGTAACTAAATATCTAGGCTAGATTGTGAATTATTACAGTTAAAAATTATGTATACGGGCTTAAAACTCAGTTTTTGAATAAAGGGTCCATACTAATTCACGACAATTTGTCAGGATATTTCATAAATTATATAAACTGATATTTATTATTTTGTGGTATTAAAAATGTCTACATAATTTGAATTAACATCAGTCACGAAAGTTAAAAACTTGTTCAAGTGGCCTGCTATAAAAATGTTGATGTTTTCAAGTTAATAATCTAAAACAAATTTTACTTTTAAATTGAAAAAATATATATTTGGGCTCATTGGCTAAGTACATAGAACACCTTTAATGTGCAAGGACTTATTATATTTTTGTTTAATCTTTCCATTACCGACCACACCATATGGAGTAAAGTTACATTGTTATTCTATTGTTATACTAAGTTAATTTAAAAACAGTAAAAAATAAGCTTTTATACAGTAGCCATGTCATGATGAAACTTAGAACGGGCTATCACAATTAAATGCGTATACAATATTTCTTATATATGTTGTTAACCGTTGAGGATTTCCCTAATCAGGAGCCACCCTGGAGTGCAGCAACCATATCTTGGTAAAACTTTGAACCAGCTATCATAATTTAGTGCGTACGCAAAATTTCGTGTCTATGCTGTTAACCGTTGAAGAGTTCCTTTGTCAAGAGCTGTTCCTGGATGTCGGTTCAGATCATGCTTACCATAAAATGCATTGTCATTGAAACTGAACCACCTTGCAAAAATTCAACTCTGTAGGATAAACAAACATACATACATACATACATACATACATACATACATACAAACATTGCAAGATAAATAAAAGCTGTTAAAAATGCCCAGTACTAGACAGATTATTACGATACATAATTGTATTAGTTGCTCAAAAAATTAAGTGTAGTTTTTAAACAGCATCTAGTTAAATTTAAGGCGGTTACACAAATAGAGACCATTAAAATTTCGCCCTTATACATATGTAGTTATCATTTAAAGCTTTAAAGTTTGTGATAGTTAAACAAAACATTTGAAAATTATCTAGTTTTAGAAGATATGAAAGCGTTGTTGAATACTATAATACTTGCTGCTATAATTTTAAACAATGTTTATAACATAAATTATTGTAAAGATTTATGGTATAAATGGTGCTCTTTTGCATAATTATTAGACTTATTTGTAGACTTTTCTTAGACTTAAAGTATTCTAAATTTATTCAACATAATACTAAAGTATTTCAGATTAGATTTAAATACAGCAGATTATTTAATATAAAATTGTAACAGATGGCCTTTGCAAGTCCGGATTTACCTACAATTAAAATGAAATGAATCAAATTGAATTAAAATTTAATTTAATGTAAATCTTGACCAATCTGCAATACAAATAAGAAGACTTAAACGGGTACTAATGCGACTTTGATTAATAAACACAAAATATATATACCTACCTAATAATGTGCTCTTTTGCAAAAGTCATTTTCAATGAAATCGCCTAAGATTAGGAAACGAAAAAATGGTAATACGCCCCCAATCCATATAAGGTCGCCCTCTTCAATATAACCATCGACCAATACAAAACCGGCACAAATATAAAAAAAAAACCTCCAACTTCCACTATAGCTTAGAAGCATATTGATCACATCAGCTTTCAAACGTAAAAAAATCGCATCAAAATCGGTCTATTGGTTTGGGAGCTATGACCCGTTTAGGTCGGGAGTTATATATTTAATCGACTTCAGAAAAGTAGACGGTTATATGTTCGGCTGTATGATGTTTTTTTTAATGTTTTATTTATTTTATTTGTGCTTGTTTCTTTTCGTTGTTGTTTCGTCATAAAAAAACAGTGATAGACGTAATGGCGGTTGAGTTCAGAATATAATTTAGGATGAATCAAGAACATTATACCAATAGGATGAGACGTCATAGGATGAGAACGGAACAACCCGTAGGAAGGACGGAAACGGACAGTCAGACGACAAACAAGTGTACAGTGAGTCAAATCAACTATGGGTTCCGTCCTTTAGATATGGAACCCGAACCCTAAAAATATGAAACGTATTTTACTCAAAAGTTGAGTGATATTTAAATTTAAAACGAGAAACATTACCATAAAATGTTTTATTTTCTTCTTTCTGTGATGTTTAAAGTTTCAAAACTGACTCATGGAGATGCTACTTTAAAATCAAAACATGTGCCGATGAAGAAAATAGACATAGTTACATGAAAGCATCAAAACGAGTAAAACCGTGGTGAAAACATACAGCTTGTATTTAGGTATTTACTTGAGAAATGGTGTTTAGTCTGTCTGTCTTTCATATTAGGTAGTGATGGCCTCTGATGTCAGTGTTTTTCAAGCCGCCTGATGGCCTCTGACATGGCTTAACGACTGCTATTAATCAATAACAGCTGGGACCGACAGCTTAACGTGCCCTCCAAAGCACGGAGCGATGGAAAACCGCACATAACTCGTCATTGGTGCGGAGCCTAGGTTTTGAACACGGTATTCTAAATTACGCTATAGAACCGTTAGGCCACCATCGCATCGGTGTTAAGTTGGTTAGTTTATTTCAGAAAAGATTGTGCGTTACTACCAAAGTAGCTCTTACTAGCAGAAAATATGTAATAAATTCGAATATCCAGTTCGTGTGTGATTGTTCTTGCATTTTTTTATTGGTTGCGGGGTCTAGTACAAAATGTATGCGCAGAGGCCTTCCGACACACGTTAGAACTTTTCTGACATACAGTTTTCAGTTGCAACTTGCTAGCACCAATACAACCTATAACATAATTACCTCTTAAGTACCGAGGTGGGGTATTGTACACGTCAAGGCAAACAACGTTAGTTTTACTACTTTTGAGATTTCATAGTTTTTCATTCACGAAGTTGTTTATAAAAAATCCTCTAAGAATATTGCGCTCCTTATCGGCCGGTCTTATGAAGATGGAGCCGTAATTCCATCAAGTACTTTGAACTTTCATCAAATAAGCCAATGTTATGCCTCTGGAATTCATAGCTTTTAAGTCAAGTAACAAAACTTAATTACTGTTCCGAACTTCAACGTCAAAATTTTAAGTTAATTTTTATAAGAGTAGCGGCGTTTTGAGATCAAATGCCCGGGGGCATTTGTAGTGGAAAATTGGTTGGCTTTGGCTGACACCCTGCCGCGAGTTGAAACCCTATACAAAATAATAGGTGAATTATTTCCAAAAATATATGAATATTTATTAAGGTAGGTACTTATTTATCAAACGTGGAACATTTCATGTAATTCTTTATTGTAAAGATTCTAATATATATATATATATGTAAGCGAAGCTCATACTGTAGTGCAAATGAAATTGTTTATCTCTTTAGATAATTTATTTTTGTTTCATCACATGAATAAAAGAGTAAATTTGAACCAAGTTGTTTGGAATTATTAGTTGTAAAATCATCATTATGTTTGAACTATCAATCTTACTAAGGTATGTTGAGGTAAGTTCAGCAGTTTTTTTGCTGTTGTTGAAGGACTTGAAATATGGAAATAAAATGAGTAAAGGAAATGTTATGTATTGTGCTGCATGTATTTGTTTTATGTATTTATTTTATGTACAGTTATTGATCAAAATAAAGTTCAAAGTAGCAGTCGTTTCTATTAGTTACTAGGAAATGTTCGGACTATACAGAGGGAAGATCGTAGTACTCTTCAAAACCATTATTATAATCGTACGCTTAAGTTTCATAGAGCGATAGAATCCAATCTTTGCCGCGTTAAAACATATGACGAATATTCTCTAGACTCTTTCCCGGTTAAGGCATTTTAAATCTTATAGCAAAGTCAGTGTTTACATAGGCACATAATAAGTAATAGTGAAGAAAATTTACCGGGTAGGTTTGCTAAAGATTTGTTTAAAAGTGTCGTAAGTCCGGTCTTACCCCCGTATAATCAAATTAATCATAGTCCGGTCTTCCCCCAGTATTGGAAAGATCAGATAAAAAAATCTGGGCTAATCTATACACAATTCATAAACCTAGCCTTTACAAAACAACTGACATAGAGCAGTGAGATAAAAAGCTTATAAAACTGGAATATACTCACTTCGATAACTAACGCTAAGCAGAAGAAGAAGAAGAAGACGAAGAAGAATCATGGGAAAGTCCGGATATTATGAAATGTCGTCTTTTTACCTCATCATTTTTTTAAAATTACACTCTTGTTTTTCCCTTAGACTAACACTGAGTTCTCAACCTTAGTACAAAATGGCGTCACTGACTGTCTTGGTAGAGTCAGGAAATATTATCTAGTTAAGCCGTAATTTTGAAGCAACGGTCTTCCCCCGATCCGATGTTTCCCAACATACCTTAAAATGGAAAGATAAGGAAACATCTCTTCAGGCGCGCATGAACCTTATAAATTAGGTGCAATGCACATAATATTATGGCGTGTCGTATCCTACCCTTAACTAGATCTTTGAATTAAACCAAAAATCTACTACAAATGGGATAGCTGAAAAATAAAATAGTCAAGTGCATATTAGACACGCATAGACTTAAGGTTCCGTAGCCAGGATACTAAGCTACCCAACTATGGAAACCGCATTGAAATCGGTCTAATAGCTCTTACGTAACACGCCAAAAGCCATAATAATGTTGATGGTTAATTCGTGTCATGCGCTAACCGTAAGATTTTTCAAAGGGTCCTTGGAGACAAATATGTCGTTCATCATCATCATCAGCCTATATTCGTCCATTGCTAGACGTAGGCCTCTCCTAGTGAACGCCACTGAGCCAGATCTTCGGCTCTTCTCATCCAGTTCCTGCCAGCCATTTTACGCAAGTCGTCATTCCACCTGGCCGGCGGGTGCCTTACACTACGTTTGCCTACACGCGATCTTCATTCTAGAACTCTTTTACCCCAATGGTTGTCGGTTCTTCGAGAGATGTGACCAGCCCATTGCCACTTCAGCTAATTCACTGAGCTATATCGGTTACATTGGATCTCTCGGAAGTCTCTGTCGGATTACCTCATTGTGGATTTAACCAATATTTCAACGAATATATCGTAACCAAATAGGCAAATTGTCAAGCAAACCTCATGTATTGTCTTTTTCTAGCGCTTACGCCTTTCAATATATTTAGAGCAATAAATTTGAAGCGCCTGTGAGCTTCATATTATAAACTTAGAACTTACCAGACGAAAGCTGGATACCTAAATCTTGCCTCAGTCACAGAATAAATAACAGTACTCCATACATTAAAAATAATCTCGTTTGAAGGAATTAATAAAGCTATTCACCGTTAACGACAGGAAACTCATTATAATGCGGGAATCGTTACCAAATCCTGTGAAATAGTAAGCCTGAGGCAAGCCGTTTTTCCGTTTTTTGTCCATAGAAATTACTGCTTGACTAACCTTAATGAGAAATTTAAATGAAGTAGCTGGGTCATGCCACTTAAATACCACAAAAACGGAGTCTAAACTGCTAAATCGAAAGTGAAGCACAAGATATGCCTATCCGTTGATCGTACACACATACCTCACGCTTACTTAAAATTAGTATTTAATATAAGTTTATAAACATTGTTACCATAGACAGGACACCAAATCCGAGGCTACTGTGAACCTGGAAGAGTAAGCAGACCTACAACACGAGTATAATCTCAGTGAAGGTTCTGCTGTTCTATTTAACATCAACTATTTACAAGCTTTTATCTGAATTAGATTTAGATTTATGACCTTTTTATGTGTTACTTGAATTTATTTTTTAAATAAACTTATTATTATTATTATTACACTTAGACCATGTTATGCCGATCGGCCGCCACATCAAAATCTCGATCTTACTAGTGTTTATTCTGTCAATTTCTCACGGAAAATCAAAAACAGTCCAGTCTTTTGTGATGAAATTGTGTATCAACCACAAATTATCCAATCACGTATCCATACGTAGTCGCCATTTGCTATGCTTCACTCGTTTGTTTGTCGATGTGGTCTCCGTCTCTTTTTAAGCTTCCAGGTTATCCCTATTTCTATGGATACTATCCAATCATTATTTATATTTTCTACATTTTGGAGCTGTTATTACAATACAAATCTTAAAACACAATCAAATAACTACCAAAGGATGACCACAGACACATTATCATTAACATTTAGCAACTTGTTATCCTTTCACTTTAGAACCAAAATCATAATCTAAAACACACTTAGTTCCACATAAAATACTTAGCTTAACACAATACAATAGAAGCCACACTTATAACCATCCCTAAACATATGCCGATTTGACTGATTCTAAATCTCAAGAACGATTGAGCCAAAAAATGTTGAAGATCGAACAGGTTGCCTTGCTGGCGCCATTCTACTAGGCGGCAAAATGCTTCACGCTGATTGGCTGGCGCTCCCAAGGGCGCCAACTGCCTCGACGGAAATATCACCAAGGTATACCAACTGTCGCTTTTTGACGGAAGTACTCGTAGATGGATGATTTGATGCTCTTCCGCTCCACTCTTCGACCACAGACTGCACCGAGGCACCATCCGCACGGAGGCCCGTAATGAGCTGTCAATTCATTTGGTTTGATGTCGACGTTTGACGATGACGTTTGACGTCTCGCAAGGAGCGGAGTCATCCATCAAGCTATGTTTCAGCCAATTGTCACATTAGGGTAAAAGTACTCTACGTGTTACACGACTTAAAATACCATTTGATCAAAATTTCTTTCGTCCGCAAAAATCTCTCCTCATCGGATTGAGATACAAAGTACCCCAGTTTTTAAGTCAAACCCTAAGCTATCCAACAGTGAAAACCGCATCGCAATCATTCCAGTATTTTTTTACGTAACATACAGACACACAAACAAACTAAGAAACAAACCAACAGACAGACACTATTTAAAAAAAAAAGTTATTGTTCAGTAGCTTCTTTGAAGTACCCAAGACCATTTTTTTTCATTATCTTTATTGTACAGACTTTTTCGTTCTTAGTGATTTATTATAAGTATAGATTGCAAAAATAAATGCTCGGAGTTTTGTTCTTTCTATTAAAATTCAATTGTGTCAAAATGAAATACCTACAATGTTTGTATCAACAAATAAATATGATGCAAAATATGATTATTACTCTATTTTGAAAATAACTTCTTTTAAGTACTTATTCATAGACAACTAAAATGTTTCCTTTATAGAATATCTGCACGTTTATGTCTCATTGTTCGTGACTCTACCTACCTAAGATACGACGAAAAGTAAGTCAAGGTCGTGGAACGACGGAGTATCGCAACAATGGTGTTCACGCGTTGTGAGCAGTACATAAGTACTTAAACATGAAACAAGCAAACAAATAGCATCCCAACTCACTCAATGACAAGTGATGTCAAATCATGGCTTGCACCATCCTTTACCTTCAGCACAATACTTTAGCTTACAAGGGCATCCCATCACAGCTCTGCCACGGAACGTATTTCAATTTTTCTAACAACGTCCTTACCTACGTGAGTAGATACATAGATAGATAGATTAACTCTTTATTGGACACCACAAGAAATTATATCTAAAAATAAGGTATAAAAATGAGTGTCACAAGGGGCGGTCTTATCGCTAAGAGCGATCTCTTCCAGACAACCGTGCACAGAGAGGAATAACGTAACGTAAGGGAGGGTGGTTTGGTCAGTAAATAATTGAATAACCAATAAAATATATAAATGTAAAGCAATATACAAAAAATAATAAACATACTTACAAATACCAATAAATACATATATATATATATATATATATATATATATATATATATATATATAATAGAACAATAACAGAAATTGAGACGTAGCAGTCCATGAGCTGAGCTGAGTGAGTAGCGAAGAAAATAAACACTACGCGACCTATAGGTATCTATACCTATTTGTAGTCAGTACAAAACAGACCGCGTAGTGTTTATTTTCTTCGCTATAGTTTTGTTTTGTAAGATGCGTTTCAAACTTACGCATTAAACTGAAATTATATCGATAGGTCTGTATATCTTCAACTAGTGAGTCGCCCCGGCTTCGCATTTGTAGCGCTCACACCACAACAATTTTCTTACTATTAGAATTTTATACCGTCGTAACTTCTAAAAAAATACGCCAGTAAGCTTAATTCTAATACATTGCCAGCAACGATCGTGGTGTTTTTTGACCATAGACAACTGCATTATTACTCACTTAGCTTTACAGACTTGTTATTTTTTCGTTTCCACGGCAACGACATTTTTGGAAATGTTTAATACTTTGTATTACATTATTGCAATTTTTGTAGGGACGCCTAATTTTTCAAAAAATAAAATACTGCCCATTTTGTTTGCTGAGAAAGCTACGTAAGCTTTCTATTGAAATTGTTTTTTAAAGTTTATCCATTACAAACAGACATACAAACATACAAACAATCAAATCTTTCCTCTTTATAATTGTACAGCCAACCGAGGGCCCGGGCCCTAACCCGCAAAGCAGTCCTGCCTCGAACCGTACTGTGGAGTGTGGATGTGGCATCGAGCTTTTCCCAAGTCCTTATAAATTAAATACTAGATTTCCCGCCCGCGAATTCGACCACGTGGACTACAATTTATCGCGAAAAAATGCATACTTTGTTCTTCTAAGGTAATGAAAACAAATGCAAAAGTAGGTATAGCACCTACGCTCTTGATGTTTATTGACTCTTGTTATTTCGTTTCCATGGAAACCGTTCCTTACAGTAAGTAATCAATATTTCCCAGTTTTCTCGTGTAAAATTACAATTTTCCGGAATATCTCTATATATCTTTAATCTCTATTCCAAATTTAATCAAAATCCGTCCCGCCATTATCACGTGAAAGCTCCCCAAACCGCAGATGTCGAGCGGAAGAAGGGCGAGCAGATGTCGTTAGTGTCGTGTGTCGTGACAATTCTGAATTTTTACAAAACCAAATTCGGGTAGTTGGAGACAACGCTCGCCCTTCTTGACGCTGACACCCGCTACTTCAGTCTTCTCGTGACCACGATCAATGCAACTTGATCGAAACGTCGAGGTAAATAAATATTAAGTTTTCAGCGCGATTAAGTCCCGTTTAAATATTTAACTATGTGTTCGAATCGCGAAAGTTTAAAAGTTACAATAAATTACTTGCTTGACCGATATCAGAATCAGAATCAGAATTATTTACTCACAAGAATTTAGTAATGTAGTAGATGGTAATAACAATTATAAAAGTCCGGTACATCCTACCATAACAATGGTGTGCAAACATATCTATACAAAAAAATACAACGATAATAAACAAGATTCAATAGTAAAATATACTAAAATATAGGGTTTATTATTTAATTAATGTCAAAATGTCAAATTAAAGTGAATGTCAAAAATATCAAAAATTAAGTCATAGTTGCCAATTAGAAAGCATTAAATCAAGAATTTTAACATTAATTAATCACATTATGTTTAATTATTTTCCTTATATGTCATGTACTCATTGAGATTATAAAAACATTTTTCTGAAAGCCACACAGTCAGTCTTCTTTTAAACATGTTAAGTGTCAGTTCTTTAAATGTGCATGGTAATTTATTATACACCTTAATGGCATTAATGTAGGCATTTCTTTTAAATATATTTAATCTGCATCGAGGGATATAAAGTTTAAATTTATTTCTAGGAGTGACATTTCTCCTTACTATTTCCGAATGTAAATTGAAGTATTGTGGATGCTGCTGAACAAAAACACACAGCTCCCTAATATACATGCAAACCAATGGTAAAATTCAAAATTTTTTAAACAGTGGCTTGAAGCTGTCCATAAACCAGGCGCCAGAAATAGCTCTCACGCATTTCTTCTGTACTCTAAATGCTTTTTCAATCTCAACCGAGTTACCCTATAACAAGAGACCGTAAGAGAGCACCGAAGACACGAAAGAAACACCTGAAACACCTATCATATCGGGAAAAGTATGCATGAAACCTGAGTCCAGTCCGCTGATGTTTGAGCTCGCCCAGCTGCCACCAGCGTACAGCTGTTCACCAATTAGTCCCTTATCATCAGGATTTAAAATACAATGCTGCGGGCATATGCCACCGGTTTGCGGCAAACTTCGCCCGAACGTCGAAATAATTGTCAAATCTTTATCAAACGCGGAATCGCCTCTCAAATAGGGGAAGCATAAACATTAGGACTATATTTGATTGAACGATTATATTTGATTTCTAAAATCAATCCTAAACACACCGGTCGAGGTTAGTTTAGGTTACTAGTAAATTGTCTGTCTCGGCACACTATGGACGTTTGTGAGACATCTGTCATTTCCACTTTTTATTCGGAGAAATCATCTATATTTTTTAGCCAGTGGGCGAGCGAGCGTTTGTGTGGTAATTCACAATCAGTGGTTTCAATTTGATACTGAACATAACCTGGAAACCGTTTCGATCGAAGCTGAGCGGACAAATGGATCGATAATTGAGTACAGCCTCAATTTTACAAAACACCTTCACAAACTCCTCAAAACATAGTTTGCCCTATAACTCAAGTCAGGTGTTTCTTGAAGGATTTTACTACGGCTTTGAAGACACCTCCTCAATGGGAACATCCGGGTGGGTCAAAAGTCAAAGTAATGCCCCGACGGGAGAGGCCAGTACCAATGTCAATCTAATTATCAACTTAAAACTGGATAACCTCCTGAAGATGGCGTCTCGCTCCCTTGTAGTTGGTACCGCAATCTGACCTAATCAGGGAAGGAAGGTCCCTACGTGATACGAATCTATCTAATTCGTGGGTGGGGACACTCCTGCACAAAGTGTGGGTCAAGGTACAGGAAGCAACACTTTCTCCACTTCACTATGTCACGGCGCCCCTGTAATGTCCTGGATATCCTGATCCCCGGTGGTCGGGGTCTTCACAATTTGGGCAGGCGGTGGGGGTGTCGTTGGCATTGTAGTGTCTTGGGGTGGACGCGGTGACACCTACCCGTCGAGAAGATGGTCCAGCCCAAGTTTCTTGGTTCCCAGGTGCACTCGGTGGTCTTAATCGCTCACGTGAGTCGGTTAAACAAAAGGACCCCGAAAGTTTGTCAAGCGTCGATAGTTACTATTTTTGTTTTCCTCGAGTGTGTCGTCCGTCAATCGACGCTTTTGCACCAAATTTTTACATTTATGATTTAATTAAATTGTATCGTATCAAGGGCCATTAATTTAATCTACGGTCAGATTCGAATATAGTTAATTATATTAGGTTTGCGTTTGTAAACTATTATAAATAAAGTTACCGTAGTTTTTTGACCTCCTTATCACGGCTTATGTGGTTACCCGTGCTTTTGGACCAACAAAGGTCACCCAATCAAATAACACAGTAACCACTCCTGCTACCATTTGGTACCATTTGGTAGCAGGAGTGGTTACTGCAATTCAGCTAGAAAACCTACCCTGCAAAACGTGATCGTTATCTTTTGGTGTGACAACATTTCCGCCATATTGGTTTAAAAAAATACGTCCTTCCCCCACTTCCCGACCTTTCTCCCACTTCCCCCATGTTGCAGTGCAGTTAGGTGCATTTAGGTTTTCTAGCTGAATCGCACTGTTGGGATCGTGATTGTACCGGAATCGTGTTCGAGAGTAAACAAGAGAATTTAAAAAAAACGTATTATTAAACGTGTGTTATGAAGTAAAATTCGTCCATCAAAAATAAAATGCTTGTATTTTCCACGGGTCGCTTATATTCTACTTTACATTTGTAGTAAATAACTTCTTCAGACATAATACACATGTATTTTCAATGGTCACTTATATTCTACTTCACATTTGTAGTAAATAACTTCTTCAGACATAATACACATGTATTTTCAATGGTCACTTATATTCTACTTCACATTTGTAGTAAATAACTTCTTCAGACATAATACACATGTATTTTCAATGGTCACTTATATTCTACTTCACATTTGTAGTAAATAACTTCTTCAGACATAATACACATGTATTTTCAATGGTCACTTATATTCTACTTCACATTTGTAGTAAATAACTTCTTCAGACATAATACACATGTATTTTCAATGGTCACTTATATTCTACTTCACATTTGTAGTAAATAACTTCTTCAGACATAATACACATGTATTTTCAATGGTCACTTATATTCTACTTTACATTTGTAGTAAATAACTTCTTCAGACATAATACACATGTATTTTCAATGGTCACTTATATTCTACTTCACATTTGTAGTAAATAACTTCTTCAGACATAATACACATGTATTTTCAATGGTCACTTATATTCTACTTCACATTTGTAGTAAATAACTTCTTCAGACATAATACACATGTATTTTCAATGGTCACTTATATTCTCCTTTACAGTTGACTTCTCCATTCCCATGCTCAACAAGAATTGAATAAACTACTTCCTCACAAATTTGTACCCTACTAGAAAAAAATGGCGCCATCGTTGTGAGACTAAGTTTCCTGTAGAATCATGCAACGATTGCCAGGTGGCACCACCTTCATGTGACGTTCCGGTATTCATGTTTATTCCTGAAGTAAGTCAAATTGAGTTCGATATCTACTGCAGAAACTCTTCAAGTTAAACATAAAATTGGAAATCATGACAGTTATTTTTAGTACCCTAGATCATATTTTATTAATTATCTTCTTTGTACAGATATTTTCGTATTTATTGCTTTATTATATGTATAGATATTTATTACTTCAAAATTATTATAGCTTTAGATCTCACAGGAAGCTTTTATTTTTTCGCGATCAAAATTATTCTTCATTTTAACCCATCATATGAACTATGACTGTGTCAAGTTGCATCAAAATCCGTCCAGTGGTTTCAACGTGATTCTTTTAAATAACTTTTAACCAATATCCTGCGGGCACCTTTAATTTATCGGGATGAAAAGTATCCAATGCAATTCAACTACCTCGTAATATGAAGTCAAACCATACCAAGTTTCAGTTTAATTGATTCAGTAGTTTTGGCGTGATGCGCGGTCAAGATACAGACAGATGAAAGACAAAAATGAAAAAAATAACAGTTTTTGCTTCAGTATCGAATTTATAGTATCCTCCAAAAAATATTATTTATTACTTCATAATTAACATAACTTTGGATCTCTACCCCGCAGGAATTCTTTATTTTTCGGGATAAAAAGTTTCCTCAACCCATCATATAAACTATGAATGTGTCAAGATGCATCAAAATCCGTCCAGTAGGTTCAGCGTGCGTACTTTTAAACAACAAAGGTCAGTATAGAAAAACTGCTGCGCTGTAGTCAGCACTATCTCATTCGACATAGTCATTAATCATGCCATAGAATAAATAATAGCACATACTAAGAAACATAATATACACCAATTAATTAGAACAAGATTAGTATCTACTTGTACATCCAGCACTAACAATCCATACCAATATATAAAAGTGAAACGTGCTGTTTGTTTGTTAGTTTGGGGAGCTTTCACGCAATAATGGCTGGACGGATTTTGATGAAATTTAGAATGGAGATAGCTTATACCCTGGAATAAAACATAGGATACTTTTTATCCCGGAAAATTGTAAGTTTCTATGGGAAAACTAGAAAATTTTGATTCCTCACGGTAAGGAACGGTTGCCATCACAGAATGGTATGTGGTTGCCATGGAAACGAAATAACAAGTCTGTCAAAAAACATCAAGAGCATTGGTACATACATACTTTTGCATTGGTTTTTAATATCCTACAAGAATTAAGGATGCTTTTTTCCGCGATGAACAGTAGTCCGTTCGTACGAAGTCGCGGGCGGGAAAGCTAGTAAGGTATATTAATCAATCGTAAACTAAACGAACTAGGTTAAGCAAGCGAACCGATTAATAACAATTACTATAACAATCAATTAAATTAAGCATTATTTTAGGAGTTATTATTGGATATTGATTGCCATTGTTCTCCGACAATATTAAATAGATAGGGCACTTTATGATCAGTTATTAAACTGGGACAAATATTAGTTGGAAACAGTTTTAGTTTTGTAACAAGCCTGAGAGAAAACGGAGTTGATGTTTTGCTCGAAAGTTCGTACCTACATATTTATGTCGGTATGTAGGGGAAAGGTTCTCTGTTTGTATTTGAAAGATACTAACTTTAAATTGATCTCACAAACATTTGGTGAAGATTTGATGAGGCGTGATGAGCTGAATAGCTCCTGAAAATGCAGTTTATTACTCACTTTTAGGTTTCTACCAGTGTAACCAGCCGTTACCTACTATGTAGGGATTGATGGAGCACCTTGGTTATTAATGCGTTTTACAATAATCTAATTAGATGGCGCTACTGTACATCGCTAGATTGTTTTCAAAAAAATTCGTGCTCGCGAGGTCTACAGCTCACAGAGCCACTAGTATTGATTTAATTATAACATAGTCATGATTTAATTATTGAATTAGGATTGGAAATCTTCTGGGATATCCAAGGGATCATCATGGATACCCTGTTGTTCTTGATGATTCCAGAGGTCGGTTTAAGTGAAACTTTTGAAAAATTACTCAAAATTAAAGGAAAAATTAATGAATTGGAAAATGTAAGTATGCCAGTACTTAGATTGCAGCCCGCCGCGGTTTGTCACTCTTCGGCTGACTTTGGCGCCACTGGCAAGCCCACTCAGACAGTAGTCCTCTCTTTGCCTCGTAAATAGTCAATCGCGCAGTAATTAATGTAATTGAATGCATGTAACAATGTAAACAAATTATCTTTTTACTAAATTAATCGCATCAATACTACAATTTGTACAAACGCGCCGTTATAATAATATATGTTTAGGTGTTTGAGGCTTGACCCAATGAGATTACCTTCTTGAACATCAGCGCCATCTAGTAGTTTGTGATGAAATTATAGAAGGTGAGCTGTCATCGGTACGTAATTTCCCGTTATGTTGGGGGGGGGGGGGGAGTGTGGCTAGGCGAGTCGATATATACGATATACGATACGACCCATCGCATGATTGATACGTCCTTTTCATAGAACGGAAAATTGATTGAAATGCTAGTGATTTCATTGTTGGGAAGCATAAGTCACTGAAAAAAGAAAGGAAAAGGGAAAAAGTTTCCGGAAAGGGTGGGGCTTTCCGGAAATAAATATCGGGTAATTAAAAGGAACTTATTGGAGTGGTCTCTAGGACGTGCCCCTGATTTATTCTTTACACAGCATAGCTGAGAAAGTGCACCAAAAGTCATATGAACAATTCCTGACAACGGTAAAAATGGTAAAAGCACTAACATCAAGGGACAGCGTCCAGCAGCTCTCAGAGGAAGTGAACCTCCGTGGAGAACCTCTCTGGAGAGTACCATCTCTGCTAAAATTCCACGCCCTGAATCTAGGTCAAATGAAGGCAAATTGTGCTTTTTGCAAAGATAATGTCAGTGCTTACGAACCAAACAAAGGCTATCGAAAATGTCGCTGAATAGGTTTCGACCTTGGCGCAAAAGACGACTTCAGGAACGGAACTGAATGAAAGTTTCGAATCTGTGGCGAGTAGCACATGTCCTGCGAAAGATTTTGATCCACCACCGTCCTGTGCCTCATCAACCATAACGTTTGCAAATCGTGCAGCACAAGTAACTCTGAAGAAGGCGTCCTAGCGAAACAAATAGCTGACGCACAAAGACGGTTGGTGGAGTTAACGACCACCAAGCATCAGGAGCTGGTACACTTTGATTGTGATTTTTCACCTAACACGACAGAGGCAGAACCCAAACTGGCAAAGGCAGATCTTAGAATAGCTGGACAGGACCACAAGTTCCAAAAGTCAGGAGACGTTGAATGGAAAAATGTGCGATATGCGGACGTGCAAAAATCTTTCCACGCCACTCCGGTATTTAGTCCACTAAAGACAAATAGCTTGCTCGCGACAAACACTCCATCTTGGACCTCCCTGGCGCAGCAAGAGAAGACAGATTTTACCCTAGGTGCCATAACGCATGTCCTACTACTCCAACGGAATGCTTTTCAAAAAACTTGTAAAGATTCAGATCCTAAAACCCGACAAGAAAAGGAAATTCAGGGAAAACTGCTTGGACCTGGTTGCCCGTTTAGAACATTTTCTGAAGGAATTCTTTAATATACGTGTGGCAGAAGGGCTGAAGTCTTACAAACGCGAAAAGAGACCTATAAGCCCACTAATAAAATTCTGACCGACATACTGAACAAAATTTCACAGTCGGACACATATCTTCTGAAGCGGAGAAAGGAGAAAGTTGCGGAAGCTATAAAAGTTCAAGGGGGAATGTATAAGTTTTTCCCGAAGAAGATTAATTAAAAAACAGGAAAGAAAACTCCTCCCGCAAAAAATACTAAAACCCTCGTGAAACCAAATACAAAAACCCTTTTTATTCTAAGTTTTTTCGACCCGACACTCGCAATTCTGGCAAGCAACAGCAGAAAAGAACAAGACCCCCAAGATAGAGGAAAGAAATCTTAACTTAAGTCAGTACTTTTACTGCATGCCAACTAGCACTTAAAATTAATATGTGGCAGTCGTTAGATGCACCAAATACAATAATTAATGTTTTGAAGGTCTATCGGATACCATTCATACGAGAACCACCCCTTACAACATTATCAAAAACTAGGGGGAAAATGTTTGATTCTAAACCATCAAAAACCATGTCACATCATATTGCTCACCTGCTAGACAAAGGGAGCTATTTCTTTAAATAATTTTAATTGTGGCGATTTGTCACCAATATTTTTAAGAGAAAAATCAAATGGCTCTCATAGATTGATTTTTGATCTAAAACGGCAAAACTTTTTGTTTATTCCCTAAGGTTCCGACTAATAAGCCTACGAAAGGTATCTCAAACCATACAGAAAGGAGATTACATGGTCAAAATTTCATTTACATATCCAACGCTTACTAGCATATTCCAGTGATGAACTCGCACAGAAGATTTGTTTCATTTAGTTTTGAAGGAAGAACCTTTAATATGAATTGCTTACCGTTAGGCCTCTCAAATGCCCCACTAATCTTTAATAAAATATCAATGTGGGTAGCACCACTTCTACGTGAGACCTCTCTCTATTAGAAATGTCGTATATTTAGATGACTCTTGAATAAGGACGCTAACAAGTATCCATTCAGGCAGAATGGTCAGTCAAATTCCCGAAAGACCTGGGCTGTCATATTAATACATCGAAATCTGATTTAAACCCTAATTCTTAGATTGAATATTTAGGGCTTTTATGGGATTCTATAGAAAACAGAAACAGCTTGCCGAACCAAAAGTATCAAATATCAGAGTGGTAATATCACTCACATTGAACAAAGACACGTTTAAGCACTAAACGACTATTAAGGAAACTAAATTTCGCGTCCAACGTTGTACAACGGTTCTCTTCATTGAAGGTCTTACAAATAGCAGCAAAACCACTCCCAGCCACGCCACGATACAAGACGTTCCAGTTACCAAGCCTAGTAAGAGAAGAGCTGCGTTGGTGGCTCCAAAATTGAACCAAGTTGTCAACTCTCCATATCACCCCACCCTCAGCTTGTCTAGCAATAGGTGCTTCAGACATGATGATGGGAAGCAATAGTAAACAACAAAAGGCTCTCAGATCACTGTGATATCTCTCAGAATCACTGGCAATCAAAAGGAATTGTAGATACTCTACGAAGTTTTACAAAGAGAATCAAAACAGCTTCAAGGGATGACAGTCATGTTCCAAACTGCCAATCGTACAGTGGCAGCCTACTTATACAGCAGGGTTGAACATAATCTCGGAAACTTCTCAAGATAGCTTCGAGAACTGAATCTGGCTCATTCGTACAACATCAAATCATTTACCAAAATACCTGCCAGGCAAGCACAACGGTCTTGTGGACAGCCTATCTAGACAAAAGACACAACAGGAGTGGCACCTGGACTCAGAGACTCAAACACTGATCTTCCAGGATGGGAACCCCGGACATAGACCTATTTGCTTCGGAAATATTCGTAGTAGTCCCGAGTTATGTGAGCGAGGACCTGAAAGAAACCACCATCAAATACACTAACGCTTTCAACAAATCGTGGAAACTCAGTTTAGGCTAGATTTTCCCACCTCCAGCTCTGTTACCACAGGTTCTCCATCATCTGAACCTTTCCCGTGGCCGCTATATACCAATAGTACCAAAATGGGAGAAGTCTCACTGGAAACCGGAAGTAACTAAGTAGACGTGCACTGCAACCTTTCTTCCAAATCAAGAACCTCAAAGCCCATCTCTGGGATCTTCTCACGAATTTTCCACCTCGAGACATACAGAACCACTTCTTAGAAGTCCGGAAAGTACGGGCTGGGCCCATTTGGTGACAGACTGGAATGAGTCCGAGCGCAAACTTCTGCAGTCTGCGTGGAGACAGTCTACATTAAGGACTTATAAACTGGCTTGGAAATGTTGGCTTCAATGGGCCAAGGATAATAAAATCTCACCTTCTATGCCACATACAAAAAACTTGGCAGGATATCATATTTTCCTCTATGAGGTCTGGAAACTAGCAGCTAGAATGATCCTTGTTCATAAATCGGTAGTTGCCACCTTCACCAATCCGTCAAAAGAATCACTTAGCAATCACCCATTAGTGAAGAGAATTGTAAAAGCAATCATGTTGAAGAATCCCCCAAGTCATATCATCACAACATGGAATGTAGATGACCTCTTAAAGCAATTTTTTTTAAAGAAATATCGACAAATCCAACGTTTTTTAAGTGTCCCAGCATGAGACAACCTTATTACTCCTGGGAACTGGAAGGATTACCGATTAATGACTTTAAATGCCCAACATTAAGCCCAAACGTTGCCAGATTACAAGGGATAAGATTATTCTTTGGCCAACTTTTGGATCAAAGACCGACAGTACCAAGTACCGACGGTTGGAATGGTGCTTTAAACATGTCAACCCTAAACTCGAACAGTGTTTCTGGATCCCAGTGCTGATTAAAACAACAAAAAATGTGGCTACACCAAATTTAACTAACTTATTCATTACAAATAGAGGAAAGGTCAAAGCAGCATCGAGATCCATTGTTGCAGGATGGCTAAGACGAACAATGAGGGATGCCAATATTAAATGTACTCCTGGCAGTTTCAGATCTGCGGTTGCCACGGACAAATGGTCCCAAAAATAAACAACTTTCTTAAAATCTACTTCAAAGAAGTATTACCAGTAAAACATGGTTCTCATAATATTTCAGTGTCAGAAGTCTTCACCACATTATAGAGGCAAATTAATAGCTGCTGATTGTTGATATAATATTTTATCAGTGTTGAGTCTTCACTGCTTATAAGTCTAAATATATCATTGACTGTTGATTTAATTGTTGATTTAAATTATCAGTGTCAGTCTTCTCTGTATTATAATTGTCAATATATAAATTTTGAACATTATATTTATTTATATCGGCACTTCCAGTATTCCGAATATTTCTGTTACTTAACGGATTATTATCACAGTACATGGGTGTCAGCGCCGGCAGATACCAAACACATCTCATTGGGTCACACATCCCACCAACACAACGGGAAATGACGTACCGAAGACAGCTCACCTACTATTTAATGATCTTATTGGCCCGGAACTGATTGCAGTTAATCGTGTACCTCTTGAAGTTGTCCAACAATATGTTTACCTTGGACAAATCTTGCAATTAGGTAAGAATAACATTGAGAAGGAAGCCGACAGAAGAGTTTGGCTGGGCTGGGCAGCATTCGGCAAGCTTTGTCCAGTCTTCTCGTCATCCATGCCACAGTGCCTGAAGACAAAAGTCTTTAATCAGTGATTCCTACCATGACCCACGGAGCCGAAACGTGGACACTCACGATTAAACTAGTCCACAAATTTAAGGTTGTTTAGCGAGCTATGAAGAGCTATGCTTGGAGTTTCTCTGAAGGACAAGATTCATAATGAAGATATCCGACGGAGAACCAAGGTGACTGACATAGCTCTTAGGATAACAGCCTAAAGTGGCAGTGGGCTGGTCACATTTCCAGAAGAACCGATAACCGTTGGGTTAGACGTGTTCTCGAGTGGAGACCACGTTTAGGCAAACGTAGTGTAGGATGCCCTGTGGCCAGGTGGAGTGACGACCTATGAAAGGCGGCTGGAAGAGAATGCCTGAAGGGAGCTGAAGACCGATCTCAGTGGCGTGCATTACGAGAGGCCTACATCCAGCTGTGGACGATATAAGCTGATGATAATGATGATGTGTTCAAACTAAAAACTTGGTCCGATTTTAATAAGCGAGGTATCAATCGATTCATCTTCATTGCAAGAGTGTCAAAGGCTATTTTTTACCCGACTGTAGAATAGTTTTAGTTTTTGAACTTATATCTTTCTATGTTCGGTATTGTCCGTTATAATCTTCGAGCATATATCCAATATTGGATATATGCTCGAAGGTTATAATGATTTGAAACCTGTCGAATTATAGGTTAGGAAGTGATTTTATGAGAGTTCCTTTTTTCCTTTTGAGGTAAGGAACCCTATAAAATGTACAGCTTTAGTAATAACTATACAATATCTCTGGTTTTATTTATTTTCTAACTTATATGACGTACTAACTTTCGCCAGCGACTTCGTCCGCGCGACTACATTTTATCGCGAAAAAAGCGTTCTATGTTGAAAAACCAATGCAAAAGTATAGCACCAACGCACTTGATTCTTTTTAACACACTTGTTATTATTTTCTTTCCACGGCAACGTCACGTCATTCCATTCATTTCAGCAAGTAATCGACATTTTCCAGTATTCCCGTGGCAACTTACCATTTTCCGGGATAAAAAGTATCCTATGTTGGTCTTTATATTGTACAGTACCTATTAACAGATTAGCCGTTTCTACGTGAAAGCTCCCAAACAAAGAAACAAACAGACAACGTTTCACTTTTATATATTGGTGTGGATGAAACTTTAACGTTTTACGTAGTTGTTAGCACTTGCCAACAACAACTATATACAAAGTAACGAGTATGTAGTTTGAACTCAACCGAGTGAACGATGCGCGATCGCATAGAAGATGAAAAAATATATTGTTTTATGTTACGTGGTTTACTATGAACACCAACATTAATTTATTTTATAAACATTAATATTTTAAACAAAGAGTTTTATATATATATTTATGCGACAATTCCACGAGAACCAAACATCGTGTGTTCCCCTTTTCGTGCCCCCACTTCTTTATTGACTATTTGACTCAACCAACGTATCCTCGTGTTAGGTATTTAAGTCTTGTAAATGAAAACATTGTTGTAGGATTATTAATTAAACTATCTGTAAGTGCTCCTTATAATACCGTTTTTTTTCTATGATATCTCCTCACTCTCCTTGGCTGTAGGCGCAGGTAGGTCCCTTTCCATCTGGGGTGGGCCTTTGAGGCCCAAAGAGCAGTACGGCCTGGTCATAAGGCCCAAATCTCTCTTCAACTGGCACATCATCCAGGCAACTCTTCCCTACAGCAAATCATGTCGTACGTCGGTGGAAAACCGAACTTCTACCATCTGCTGCGACGCTGCGGGCGGCGACCCTCGTCGTGATTCTGCCACCCCTGGTTCGCCCGGCTGCCACCCGACGGACACATAACTCATATATACTATTGAATAAAATACCACGACATTTGATTAATTAATTGACATATTTTTATATTATTTGATTTATAAATTGCATTTTGTTTTTTTCATTAATAACGACTGATTTAATTAATTGACATATTATTATATTATTTGATTTATAAATTGCATGTTTTTTTTTTCATTAATTTGTATTTTAATATTTGTATGCCCTAAAGGCAAAACATGTGAACAACCTAATATAATAAGATCTTGCATGCTGATTTGTATGTATACCATGTTTTAATGAATAAATTATCTTTATCTTTATCTTTATCTTTATCTTTGGCGTCGCGATTTTTGTCATGTCACGAGAACCAAACGTGTCGAATTTCACCCCGATAGCTTCAGTGGAAGTGGGTGAAATATTGATTGCAAAATTCCAGGACATACTCGTACAAGTGAAGTTAAATAAAAGATTTTAAGAATTCACCAAAGTTGAGTAATAATTAGATGAATGGCATAGAAACGCATAGAATACGAACAAACAAACATTATTTTATACCCGACTACGGCAAAGCAAGGTAAGAGTAATGAGTTTAACAGTCTATGTATGTACCTATGTATGTACGTATGAATATATTATGTATGTGGGTGTGTGCATGTTCCGCCACAGTGTAGCTCTTATTGGTCCGATTTTGACAAGTGAGGTGTGAATCGATTTGTCTTCGGGTGTAAAGTGTCATAGACTATTTATTTTACCCGACTACGGCAAATCAAAGGAAGGGTTATGTGTTTAAAATAAAAATTTGGTCTGATTTTGACAAACGAGGTAACAATCGATTCGTCTTCATCGCAAGAATGTCATAGGCTATTTTTTACCCGACCGTAGTCCGGTTTTAATTTTTGAACTTACGTCTTGTTATATAGTAGACAAGCAACCCGCCCCGGCTTCGCACGGGTAGATGTATAGAAAGACCCTACTAATTTTAGTAGGTACTTTATTTGGATAAATAGAACAACAACAATTTCATACACAAAATATTTAAACACACGTACCATTTCGTCTATAGTATTATTTTGTTTAACGCAAGAAGGAATTACGATTACTATTTCATGTATTATTAGCATAGAGCGTTTCCTACGTCAATGATTATTAGATGTTCTGTGATTCCGTTTCCATGGCAACGTTCCATATGCAAAGACCCGTATCTCCTTCTTAGTTTGTAATCTTACGTAGTATTTAAATACTCTTTGGTTTGTGATACAAAGTAATTGAGTTTTTTTTTGCAAAATTTAATACCTCGGGTTTCATTATTGCAATTTTCGAAGGGAACACAAAATTTTTGAAAAATAAAACCCTGGTATTGTTACTCGCTGATAATTTAGCTTTCTTTATGTGAAAGAATTTTTAAAATCGGGTCTGAATTTTTTTTGAGTTTGTCCATTACAAACAAACAAACTAACAAATCTTTCCTCTCTATAATATTAGTGTAGATTTAGACTAGCTGTACCCGCGGCTTCGGACACATGGCCATTTCTCTAGGTTAAAAGAACTCTATTACTATATCAAGACCTAAAATACCAATATACCAAAATTTAAACAAAATTCCTTCAGCCTTCAAAATATTTTTATAAAGATTGCTCGACTTCTACTCATCGGATTCAGTAGAAGTCGAGCAAAGTACACCAGTTTTTAAGTCAACCCCTAAGCTATCCAAAACCGCATCGGTCTAGTAGTTTTTACGTGATACGTAAACAGACTAACAGACAAACAGATAGACACAAATTTTAAAAATGTTTATTCTTTTTCAGTAGCTTATTTTTACCCTAGATCAAATATCTTCCTTTTACAGATTTTTTGGTACTTACTGCTTTATTGTAAGTATAGATCCGGTGGACCTAGGTATTTGAAATTTGGAGGAATAGTTCTTGAGTATCCTAGAGGTGAACTACGGAAGTAACTATAAAACGTAAAACATGAATACTTATTCCAAATAAAATACCCCTCTCCTGCGGGGACCCTTTAATTTACCGGTATGAAAAGTGCCAAATGTCCTACCTCATGTTATTAACTCAAATCATACCAAGTTTCATTTGAATTCATTCAGTATTTTTGGTGTGATGCTGCGTCCAAGATACAGACAGACAGACAGACACAGACAAAAGACAAAAATGAAAAAAAATACAGTTTGGCTTCAGTACGAATAATAGAACAGCCTCCAAAATAATTACTAAATATCTGCAATGTACAGAATTTGGATCCATTTCCCGCAAGAACCCTTTATTATTCAGTATAAATAGTATCCTCAATTTTCACTTATCATATAAACTATAACTGTGCCAAGTTGCATCAAAATCCGTGCATTAGTTTCAGCGTGATAAGTGTTCTTTTAAATAACTTTTAATCCCTATACTGCGGGAATCCTTTAAATTACCGGGATGAAAAGTATTCAATGTCCTACCTCGTAGTATGAACTCAAATCATGCCAAGATTCATTTGAATTTATTCATTAGTTTCCGCGTGATGCGCGGCCAGGACACAGACAGACAGACATAAAAACAAAAATTAAAATAAAACAGTTTTGGCTTCAGTATGGAAAAAAATATTACAATATATCTTCAATGTACAGAATTGGATCTGTTACAGTTTTATTATGAGTGTAGATTTACGAACTGCACTGCCACTTGTATTTTTTTTACGTTATCGACTGTAGATTTGTAGTTTCCGTGTCTCTGATGAAAGTAAGCCTATAGGCAAAAACATGGGACGCAAGCGAACACAAAGAATACAAAATGAATTCTTTCAAAACTTCGGGCGAAAACCAAAATGGATGGTTGGATTCGTTTGTTTACAAGAAGATGAAAACTTCGGTGGCTTGAGAGCTTATTTAGTAATTCAGGGATCAGTAAATGGTTGCTCCTCTAATATTCAATTACAATTTGTCTAACTTCATCTGATAACTAGCCCTTTTAGTAACTCAAGACGAGAGACACTTAATTCTAAAATTCATAAACTGTTACCCAACAAATTACATTTCTTCGTTGAAATGGTTCGGCAGTAAATTTAACATTACGAGCAAAATCTCATCAATTTAAGCGGAATTTACCAGATCCCTTTTAACTGATAGCGACTTTACAAACTTGTTTGGCAGGGCCATATGGAGAAGTGGAAAATTCCCGGCTATGTACTGCCGACTGTGCCGACAGTGTGCCGACACGGCACAGAGGTGAAAAATCCAAAAAATTGGTCAAAACCTATAATTTTCAAATTTGTCATAAGATTGGATGAAGGATTGTTCCTGATTTTTGAAAGAAAGAGAGTTGAAAGATTGATCGGTCCAGTTTTAGGGATAGAAGGATAGTGGGGACGGAGGAAACTACCAAGTATCCTTCTACCTCTGCTAAAACGGGTAAAAAATAAGCTGGGATGGTTAGCTTTTGGGTTACAATTCATATGGGTCTAAAAATATACTATTGATAGTATTAATAGTTAGTATTGATTAGTATTGATAGTGGTTAAAAAAAACGTATTTTTTCTTCAACTAACTCCTTTTAACTACTTTTACTACTACTTTTAACTTCATACAGGTCAATAATATACATTTTTCATATTTTCCTGCAAGTATGGCAGTTTTTCGTGATTCTTTCGGAAAGCACACTCTCTATAATAGCTGATAAGAGTGTATCTGCTAAAGCAGGCTTCTTGGTCCGTTGATCCTAAAACCATTTAAAAAACAAAAAGCAATCATTAAAAATAAAATGTTTTTTTTGTTAAAGTGACGGCGACGGAAGGGTTTTTTTAAATAGATTTAGCAAGACTTATGATTAATCAATGTAACAATGTTAACATTAAAGCCGGATCTGCGAAAAAAAACAACTTTCTTACGAGTATTTGAAGAAAATTTCATAACAGAAAAAATACATTTACCCGTCGTTTTAGTTTCATTAATATGTAAAAAGTCATTGAGTATCTAAAATAATTAATAAAAAGCAGGCAATTACATTCTGAAACAGAATCCATAGCAAAAACAGAAACTTCCAGTAAAACTTCCGAGTAAGAAATTAATAAACGCAAGAGTTTAAATTGTCGTAAACACATCCGATTTTGAACATGTTCAAACTGAGATAAGAATGACAACCCGTCACAAAGGTACCCCTGATTGCTGTGAACCTTTTCATTGTTTAGTCAGGTAGTAATTAAGGTTAGTTTAATCAATTTTTAAGTTAGTTTAATAAGTTTTAACAATTTTTACGTATGTAGGTTTCGACCCAGCTTTTATGGATTTTTCACCTTTGTGCGACGGCAAACTGTCGACTCGCAATCGCATCTGTTGGAGATTTCGCCACTGCATCGATGCTGCAGATATTCCAGCGTTTTATAGGGTTCCGAACGCCCGATTCAACAAAAAAAAACCGAACCCTTATCTCTGTCACTTGTATGTCTGTCTGTCTGTCTGTATGTCCGTCTGTCACAGTCAATTTGCTGTGAATTTGAGGAAAAAGTTGATTTTTGAAAATATTTTTTACTAGCTTTCCCGCCCACATAGCACCAATGCTCTAGAAGTATTTTGACAGACTTGTTTTCATTTCGTTTCCATGACAACCGTTCCTTACAGCGGGTAATCAACATTTTACAGTTTCCCCGTGAAAACTTACAATTTTCTGGGATAAAAAGTATCGTATGTTTTATTCTAGGGTATAAGCTATCTCCATTCCAAATTTCATCAAAATCCTTCCAGTCGTTATTGCGTTAAAGCATCCCATACAAACAAACAGACAACGTTTCACTTTTATATATTGGCATGGATTATAAGTATAGACAAAGATATTTTCTAGAATATTTTTTTACATAATCTGGAGGTTTTAGATGGTTTTGTAAATTTAATAGATAAATCTGTGAATTCCAGGAAAAGGTTGATTTTTCATTATTAGTTTTTTTTATGTATTCCTGGTAATTTTTAATGTAATCCGGTGCTTTAATGTTGTATTTTGATAAGGTTTAAGGTTTAAACTTTGTTTGAATAAAAAAGCTATGAATTCGAGGAAAAAATTGAACTAATTTTTTTTTTTAAATATTTTCTCAATATTATGTCAGTCTCGCAAAATGTCTATTTCTCAACATACCCTTTTCACAAAATGTCCATTTTGCAGATTAATGTTAGAGGAATGATTTGAATATTATTAATTTCATTTACTTTACTTTCTAGGTAACATCAACAACATGATGTAATCCGGTGCTTTTGTATTGGATTTTGAGATGGTTTTGGTCAAACATTGTCATTTGAATAGACAAAGCTGCGACTTGGAGGAAAAAGTTGATATATGAAAATATTCTTCAGGTTATTTTTGAAGTGATCTGGGGTTTTTTTGGGAATTTTAATAAGTTTTAGTAAATGTCCTTGTCACGAGGCGGTCCCCGGGTTTGGCTTGCTCCCACTATTCCAGGACACAAAACTCAGTGACACAGAATTACAGGAACTTCCTTCCGCTCGATTCTAGCACACGGCGGGAGCAGACTCGGCAGGCCAGAGTCTGATATCGCCCGGCTCTTGCCTAAAAGAGTTCCGCGCGAAGCCGTTCATCGAGTGCAACGCGATCGGGCGCTGCAACTCAACGATGTTCCTCAAACCAGAGCAGCAGACTTTCAGATTTTTTATATTAGTGTTATCGAAGGAAGGACGAAAGATATATCTTGCAAATTAAATCAATGAAAGCACTAAAGTGGAATATTTTTCTATTTTGACCAAAAATCAATGTGAATGACAGGATATTTGTATTTAGAATGAATAATGAACTATCAAAATGAAAAGAAATCGATTATGAAAGAATTAAGATATCAAAAGAGTATTATTATGAAAGAGGTTTGGACCTCGTCACATCCTTACTCAATATTGTGCCCTTTTCTAAAAATGACCAATGCGCAGGTAAAGGTAAAAGGAATTAGTTGTAAAATATTGTATTGTTTTAATGTATTCCAGGTTATTTTTGAAGTAATCCGGTGCTTCTATTTAGATTCTGATAAGTTTCTGGTAAATATCCATATTATGTCAATTTATCAAAATTATGATTCCTCAAAATGTCTCTAAAAATGTTTTATTCACATAATTTCCATTTCACAGATTAAAAGGTAAGGAATGAGTTGATTTTTGAAAATGTTTTTTTTTTATGTGTTTATGTTGTTTTTTTTTTACTTATTAAATATTTTAACTGTATATATAACCAATGAATCAATTAGTTGCACCTCGCGGTTTCACCCGCGTGGATTTCGATGATGGACGATGATCGTGAGGATGAAAAGTAGCAAGAAAAAAAAAACAAATCCGTTCAGCCGTTTGAGCATGAAGAAGTAACAGACATACACACACATACACACACAGCCACACTTCTATAGATCGGTTTTTATGCCTTTTATGACGTTTTTAATAGACTGTCAGTTCTAATGTATGGAGCTCTGCATCGTGAATACGGAGTGTTCCGTTTCCGAGAGTTTTATTTTCTACTCTAAGCTCTGATGGGCCTGTTTAATACAGTTGCTACACTGTTCTGATTTAATATTAAAATATGTGTGTTAAAAATATTTACTATTAACTTGATTTTTCTTTCAAAATTATTTCTTGCCTGGTTTTGTGACACCCATTATAATAAAAAACTTTTGCGGTCGTCGAAGAGGCCAACTCTCAAAACAATCTCTAATGGATGTTTTATTTTTATTTTAGTTTTTATGAACATTTAATGTGAGTCGTAATGTTAAACTAATTTCTATATGAGATTATATCATGCAGGCCAGAATAGCCTCTCAGTACATATGTTGCATTAAGCTAAGCATACAACGCTATAAGACTTTTCACTGCGCGCGGGCGACCCACTAAAGAGTCAGACTGCGTGGCGCTGCGTAATAGATTTCTCGTAAATCAACTTGTCATGCCTTGCTAGGGAGACGGTACAGGAACTTAACCATACATCACGTATTCTGAGAAGTTGTTATATTGAAAGTATACTTGGAAAACAACTTTTGAATTATTAAAATAGTGACGTAAAAGGCCAAAAGATTTGTAAAGTGTTTTGATTGAAATATAAACTCATTTTGAGTTACTTACTAGATTTTGGATAAGGGCAGACCTGATTTAGCATTCAGGAAAATGAAATGGCTGGCCATGTTTCGAGTCCTGCCTCGGATATTAAATTTAAAACTATGTCAATCCATCAAAATAAAAAAACAAGTTTAAGTACTTACATTAATTAGTCTGTTGAAAGAGCCCGACAACAAACAAACCTGACACCTGTCTGACTTGTATGTTACCATCTTTACTATGAAACTGAATTTAAGCTCAAAGGTTCCAATTTATTGATATAAAAATTATTCACAAAAAGACCGATATCGAGCCATTAAAAAGTTTTATTAAATTAATTTTCATAAAAAATATCCGGATTAAATAAGCTTTTTATTATATAAATCAACATCAAAATGGACGAAATATGTATTGAACGTGACAAATATAACTTTAAGGAGGCGACCACTGCAGGTTTAAAATATCAGATTGTACAACAAGTATATACAACCAGCCAATTTATCCAAGATCCACCCCAGCCGAAGGCGAGGGTAGATAATGAAATCGAAGATTAAATGCCTTGTTTTATAATCGAGTTATACACCATCCGCTTTTCACTTTTATTGCGAGAAAATAACCAAATATTTAAATAGATACCTACTGCTAAGAAAAAAAAGAGCTTCTTCCCCCATTTGTTTTAAACTTTCTACATGAAATATTTGGCTCGGGTGTAAGCGTAGTAAAAACTCTTTGCTCAGATCGGAGACCATGCACCATGAAGTAAACACTTTGATGCACTACAGCAAGGGTCTTCAATATTTTTCAGTGCAGGTGTCAATTATCCATTTTACATTACCCGAAGGGCCACAACCCTCAATATTCAATTGCTTATTTTAATTTACTAATCATTGTTACTTGATCCAAGTTCATCGACGTTAGACATATTTTTTTGTCGAGAGTGTCGATATCAGGTCATACTAATAGACTGGAAGGTATTCCAGATAAGCTCCTGTAATTCTTGTGCTTGTCTTGGACTTCACATTATTCATGCTAGAAAACAGTTACTTGCACACAAATGTGCTCCCAAATAAAGATATCATTTTTGAGCATGTTTTCTTAATCAGGAAATGAAATTTATCGATAATTTTTTCGTAATATTCGATAAGACCCGTTGAATTTATTCTTCAGTTCGTTACTGCACTGCTTTTTTCTGTAACCTCCGGGGCTTGCAAATAAACGGCTGCGGCGGGCTGCGGGTTGAAGACTCATGCTCTAGAGCAAAAAATGTAGTTATAGTCGAGCATGAGCAGTGAAGAACATATTTTTTCTCATGGACTACCAGCATCCCTGTTTCCGAAAACTATAATCTGGGATTCTTTAAGCCAATATTGAATGTATGGTGATCACTTACCATCAGGTGAGACTGCGGTCAAATATACGCCAAGTGGACATAAATAAAACGTTACCTATAAAAGGAAATTGATATATTTACAAGCGTGTACTTCAGTCGGGCCCGAGACCCAACCGAACGATAAATCTTTCCAAATTAGTAGCAAAAGGAATAAACAAGAATATATAAAGAAACTACGGATGCCACACCTCCAAACAAACGAGTGAAGCATAGCAAATGTTTGCTGCGTATGTGTGTGTGAGTCAATAATTTGTGGTGTTTTGAGGTTGATACACAATTTAAACAAAAAAGACTGAATTGTTGCTGTTTATTTGTGAAATCTTGATGGCATAAGCACGCCTAGGACAAGATCTTGCTGCGACGTGGCGGCCAATAGGCATAACATGATGTAAATGTGTGCTTGAGGCTTGTGCGTACGAGCATCCGCTCGTAAGCCCGGCTGTATCTTGCGTGCTTCATTCTCGATTTGGCGTATGGAATCCGTATTTTTTTAAACATTCTTGAGAGTAGGTAGGTAATCTAATCGATATCCATCAGACACGCTGTCTGCCAAATTGAACAAGATTAGTGGAGTTCCCGGCCGATTAGATCAGATAATACAGGCCTGGCAATCCATTTGACTATGCCTTTGGTGGATTTCGACAAAAACAAGCATGATTTTAAGAATTTGTCAAAGAAAGCAGAAAATAATTTTTCCATACCACAGTGCTTGAAGACAAAAGTCTTCAATCAGTGCGTCCTACCAGTCATAATCTACGGTGCTGAAACTTGGAAACACGCAGTCAGACTTAGTCCACAAATTTAAGTTTTCACTCAGTGTCGCGAACTGCGATATTAGAAAGTAAAATCAAGGAATTTTCTTTGGGTTTTCTTGTGGAGATGGTAACATTACTGAATCAATTTTGTAATCAGTTTCTGTGCTGACGCTGACAACATTGTACCTTTCCGAACGAAAAATGGAAGGTACCCACAAAAATAACATGATTTGACTTCGTGAGAAAAGATGGCATGACACGTTTGTCTCGTGATGGTAGACAGACAAGAAAGCGCGGAAAAGGCAAAATAAGCGTTGTAACGGCACTGATGGCTGGTAGTTGTGACCGGGAATGTAGAATGTACACCTCGAAGAGTATAAAGTGTAAACTAGTGAAAGAAAGCTGGTGTGAGACTCCTACCGAGTGTGGTGAGGATTGAGCAGGGAACTAGCGGTGAATTTGGCGAGTCTGTTCCAAACAAATTAACTAATAGTGAATGCCAATCTACATTCTTGAAGGCACGGGTGGCTGTACGGAAGTAATGCCACTGGGTAAAAACTTCTCAAATAGCTGTAATAAACTTACATCTAAAAAAAATAGGGAAATCAGGGAATAAGGCATATAAAATAAATAACTTGGAATGAAATGGCACAGAATGTAATCCGAATGAAACGAGCTCAAAGAGGCAGACTCGTGGTGGAATTGATAGGACTAAAGGGGAGTGTGGAGGCCTTTCTTATGAACTTTAAGTCCCGAAACTAAAAGGAACGTGAACAATATTGAAGTGCACGTTCTTGTAGGTAAAGTAAGCCTAGAAATTTAATGTCTTTTATTTCCTGGTAGACCTTACTTAATTTCACTACAAACTTATAGTGAAATTAAGTTATTGTCTCTATTTGTCTTAAGTACCTTTAGGAACCTAGGCAAATAAATACATTGGGCGTCAATCAGCGAGTTATGGAGAGAGTTATGCTTGGAGCTTCTCTGAAGGACAAAATTCTTAATGAAGATATCCGACGGAGAACCAAGGTAACTGACATAGCTCAGGACTAATGGCTCTGTGAGCTGTAGACCTGCGAGTACAAACTTTTTTGCAAACAATCTAGCAGTGCACAGTAGCGCCATCTAGTGACCTTATTGTAAAACTAACATTAAGTAGGTAAAGGGCTGATTCCACTAATATGATGACGATGATGATAATGA
The DNA here is from genome assembly GCA_946251855.1 of Alsophila aescularia. Lineage (NCBI taxonomy): Eukaryota > Metazoa > Arthropoda > Insecta > Lepidoptera > Geometridae > Alsophila > Alsophila aescularia. Next base: position 4,541,036 of record OX276378.1, on the reverse strand, counting down.
TGATGATAATAATGAATAGTATCCTATGTGTTATTCCTATGAGAGGCCATAGGGGACATATTACGTGCCCCATAGAATAAATATCTATAAGACTTTAGGGGACATATGTCCCAGTCGCGTTCAAGCCTTATTTTTTTGACTTAAAATAGAGTTTCCTATAAATGATCAGAGCTTGAACCGAGGGGTTTAATTGGTTGATAAAATTGTTCGATGTCAAAACATTTTTTGTTAGTACATGCAGTTGAAAGTCAAACTTGCCCGTGTGACGTCATCGACCGTGTAGTTAGTCATTGTGATTCAATATTTGTGTTGTTTTGTTGTGATTTAGTGGTAGTATTTTGTGTTATTACGCCTAATAATACTGTAAATAATATATTAAAATAGTTTTATATTTAGTGTTCCGCGATACAAGGTGCCTAAAGTGCCGTGACTGACTTGCGTCACTTTTGGCGGGAAAATGCTTAAGTGAGTATATTTTTCATTAGCTTAGTAGTACAAAGTATTTTTCCAGGATTTTTATTGTTTTATCTATAAAATGGTATGTAACATTATGTAATCAATTCTATAAGGTATGCATATACAATAAGTTTCTACGCACGGGAACCCGCCCGCCGTTCGACCATTTCCCGGGAGCGCTATATTAGAATTATTATTATGAACGCATATATGCTTTTACTAATTTTAGAAAGGTATTATTATAGAGAAACTGATGATATAAAGGTTTAAAAAAAATAAAAAAAAGGATTTTAAGGTAACTGACATTGCTCAGAGAATAAGCAAGCGGAAGTGGCAATGGGCTGGTCACATTTGTTGTAGAACCGATAAACGTTGGGGTAGACGGGTTCTAGAGTGGAGACCGCGAATCGGCAAACGTAGAGTAGGTCGCCCCCGGCTAGATGGAGCGACGATCTGCGCAATGTTGCTGGCAGTCATTGGTAGAGAAGAGCCAAAGATCGGGCTCAGTGGCGCGCCTTGGGAGAGGCCTATGTCCAGCAGTGGACTAGTATAAGTTGTTGTTGATGATGATGATGATGATATAAAAACAAAATAAAAAAAGTGTTTTTTATACAAAAAATATACATTTATTTCGAAAACATACAAAAATTTAATTATATTTTTCGAATCTAATTGCTGTAGTTTATAAAATTATTATTTATGTGATAATATTTTTAGATATCCTTATTGCTACGTTCAATAGCTTTATAGAAAAGTAACTCAACACATTCTAATCGTAACCATTCAGCAATTAGGTCTTAAAACCCGTGGCCTCTTGAATTTGGCACGCTAATTTGGATGGCTTTTTTGGGCTCACAGGGCATAAGCTATCTACATTTCAAATTTCATAAAAATCCATTCTGCCGTTTGAGCGTAAATGAGTACAAAAATACACTTACATACACACATACACATACACACACACATACAAAAAATCGACTTTATAATATCAGTGTGATTCGGATTCAGATAGTATTTGTATTTTGTTTCAGAAATACTGACCTGTAACGTAATTTAAGGTTTAGTTTAAGTATGTTTGTATGTTTGTCGTAAAAAATATGGAAATAGCATTATTTGCTTACATTGATTATTTTCGGATTACATATGTAATTCCAAAATAATTGTTCGCCACAAACTTCTTCGAAGTCATTTCGTTTGTGTAAACGTGCCGTATCACAATTCCCAAACTAATAATGTCTCTTTTGTATGGCCTCTTATGGTTTTTTATCCATAATAACATGGTTTTGGTTAATGGTGGCTAGGAGTGGCTTACGTCCAACAGTGGATGAGTATAGGCTGATAGTGATATTGATCCACAGAAGAATTGTTTGGGTCACGTTTTCGTGGAATGCATTGACTATTCACAGCGGCTTCTCAGGCTAATTCGAATCAATCTTATCCAATTCACATAATTCGGATACAAATTCGACCTTGAATTTACTTCGGCGTAGCTCATTTAAACTATGTTCAATTTTGCCCGTTGGTGTCTTAGTAAAAAACTTCTAGGATGGTAGAAGTTCTACCATCCATCTATAATATTGGGTGCAAAACGGAGTCTCGAAAGTGCCCATCCCAGGGAACCACTGTTGAAGCGTCACGACACCAAGTCAAAAGAAAGATTATCAATTAATAACACTAGGTCTGAGCGATGTTGGCCATGCAGTGATATGTCACCGCGGATTGGCGGATTTGCCACCTCTCTGTTTCGGAGGTGCCTCGTCGGTCTGGCTGCTAGCAGGCATCGTTAAGAAGAGAGTACGAGTATATAGCGCCCTTGTCCATACAAGAAAACGCTTTTTTTTTTTTCAGTATTTATATAAGTTATAGCCAAAACCATCCCGGGCGTCATCAAAAGACCCTGCCAAAGTTTCGTTACAATCCGATTATTGGTTTAGGAGCGCATCGAACAAAAATTCATTTTTATCTATATATATCAATAACTTCATAGTTTTTGCACTGAAACTGACTAAGAGTTATTCAAAATGCAGTAAATTTCTAACTTTTAGGTTTCTACCAGTGGAATCAGTCTTTTACCTACTAGGTAGGGATTGATGGAGCACCTTGGTTATTAATGTTAGTTGTACAATAAGGTAATTAGATGGCGCTACTGTGCACCGCTAGATTGTTTGCAAAAAGTTTGTACGCGCGAGGTCTACAGCTCACAGAACCACTAGTAATAATCTCTTACGGGGTAATATTATTGTATTAATCAATCTATCAGTATAATTTATTATTGACACAACAAGAAAGAAATGAACACACTGTATCACGTTATTCCTGACGGAGTCTGTTAGTTTATCTTCCGGACCCCGACTATAAATTCACCCAAACACCTTGGCCGCAGGGTAGAACACGTGGGCTCTTACGAAGTATTTGAATACTGTTTGACTTGGGCTACCTTTGATGGCATTATGGGTTGTTCAACTGGTTCATTTTAATAAAGATTTTGTTTCTATTGCGATACTAGCTTTCCCGCCCGCGACTTCTTCCGTTTATCGCGAAAAAACGCGCATCCTATGTTCTTCTAGGATATTAAAAACCAATGCAAATGTAAGTATAGCTCCAATGGTTTTGAGGTTTTTTGACAGACTTGTTATTTCGTTACCATGACAACCGTCCTTTACAGCGAGTATTCAACATTTTCATGTTTTCCCGTGAAAACTTACAATTTGTATGTTTTATTCTAAGGTATGAGCTATCTCCATTCCAAATTTCATCATAATCCGTCCATCCGCTATCGCGTGAAAGCTCCCCAAACAAATAAACAAACAAACAAACAAAATGACAACGTTTCACTTTTATATATTGATATGACATATGGATATGGACTAGGTATAAGCTATCTTCATTCCAAATTTCATCAAAATCCGTCCAGCCGTTATCGCGTGAAAGCTCCCCAAACAAACAAACAAACAGACAACGTTTCACTTTTATATATTGGTACAGTTTATATTCACAGAAAAAAAACACAATTATATTGTTAACCTAAACCTAGCTAATAATACTTTACCTAATCTAACAAGCCGTTCTCAAAATGCTGGCAGCATTGCCTCGTAGTATGAGAATGCCTAGTCTTAGAGCAAAATAAAAGCCATAAAATTGAAATAGGTATATATGTCGCCGGCAGATAGCTTAATCCGCTGTTTAATTAACTGCCTAGACTTATGATAGAATGGCCATATTTAACTAACGGCCTGAATGATATCCAGTCATTCAAACAAACAGCTAGGCCAATGATCACGTTTAACTAATTGTTTAGGCTATTCATTTAAATTTAGTTCCATATTCTGCCACCTGGCGGTGATTAAATATACGTTGTATCGCTACCTAGTCTGTGGTCAATCTGTCTGTGGAGCAACAATATTGTTTGTTTTTCTCACAGTTTGATTGCGTTTACGCAAAAAAATAGTACAATAGAAGAGTTTTGTGACACAAAAAATGTGAATTTAGCTGTGACTGTCCTGTTTGCAATTTACTACGTTTAATATAATTGCGCCTAAAAAAACTAGGTAGGTTAGTTAGGTTGAACATGAAAACTGTTTAAAAATATTATTGACTGGTTGCAAACTATTATGTTTGATACAATTGCGTTTTTTTTTGTCACATGTATATGAATGGCCTAAGCAATCCAGTTCATTAAATATCATACGGCTGAATATCATTCAGGCAGTTAGTTGAATGGCACCATTCAATCAAAAGCCTAGGCAGTTAATTAAACGGCGGATTAAGCTATCTGCCTGCGAGATGTATAAAACAAGTCAGTTGTATTCTGTTAAAATTAAAACACTTGCCTTTTGCTCGACTCCGCATAATAATTAATGCAATAAAAAAACCGGTCATACCCGATGAGCTGATGCGACAATTTTGAATGTGTAGCCTAAATATCTACCTTATATCATGGCGGTATCTTTCATAATGATTATTTCTGATATTAGATAACATCTTGCCGTGATAATGGCAACGTTTGCAACGACGGCAATAACGCTTCAATCACTGTCAACGGATGATACCAATTACTTGATACTGTAACCGGCAGTTAAAACTGAAGATTAGAATCGGTGCATATTGTGCATTTGCGCGTTTTGCAATAAGTATGTGAATATTAATTGTCTCGTATCACGATACGATCACAGTCATACATACGAGATCCCGACCTTTATCTAGGACTAGCTTTCGCCCACGACTTCAACCGCGCGGACTACAGTTTATCGCGAAAAAAAGCATCCCATGTTCTTTTAGGATATATAAAAACATTGCAAAAGTTTAGCATCAAAGATAGATGTCAAAAAGCATCAAGAGTGCTTTTTGACAGACTTGTTATTATTTCGTTTCCATGGCAACCGTTCCTGTATCATTGGATTTTGTCATACCAGCACAACGTCGTCGCTCGTTAAAGATTTAGATTATTAGATCTATGCTAATTACTGAAATCAAATGAAGTACATAGCTCAAACCCACAATGCGTAATTTAAACATTTTAGTAACAGAAAGTCGTAGACATTTAGCTAAAAAAAATAAACTACCTTATGTATTTATTCCAGACCTAATATACCTATAGATATACCTACAGGTATACCAAATCACATGAAAACTAGTTTTTTCATCGATTTATCGGCGCCTATTTATCATATTGAGATGCTAAGGATTTTATATCATGACTATGTTATCCAACAGTGAAAACCGCATTTGAATCGGGCCTGTAGTTTTTACGTGAAAACAAACTTACTTTATACCACAACTTTGAAGGTCTTTGAAGTTCTCAAAGACCACAAACAGATCGCCGAAAATTCCCCAGGTGCCTACTACAAAAAGCTATAATGACTTGATGAGCCAATTTCGCAGCAAAAACATTGGAGTGAGCGTTTGAGTCCTGCGCACACGCATTTCGCAACTGCAAAGCAGTGCGCTTGCGACCGCCTCTTGAGCCGCACGAATTGCTGTTATTGTATATTGGAATTTTAGTAAAAAGAGACTGAGTAACGAAACATAAGCTGCAGTTAAGTGATGTATTGTGTGTGATACTGTGAAAAGTGAAGGGATATCTAAAACGAGTTGACCAAGGTAAGTTGAGCAATAATGCCTTTATTTGAATTCGTGTTACTCAGTCTATGCGATCGGTTTTGGTATTGTTTTGATCAAAAAATATGAAAGACTAGCTGTGCCCGCGGCTTCGCACGCGTGGTCATTTCTCTAGGTTACAATTTTTATGTGCTTTTTCAAGACCTAAAATACCAATATACCAACATTTGATCAAAATTCGTTCAGCCGTCAAAATGTTTTTATCTATTGCTCGGATTGAGATACCAAGTACCTCCGTTTTCAAGTCAAACCCTAAGCTATCCAACAATGAAAATTGCATCGCAATTGGTATAGTAGTTTTTACATGATACGCGAAAAAACGTACAAGATTTAAAAAAATATTTATTATTATTCCGTAGCTTATTTAAGTGCCCAAGACCGTTTTTTTTTAATTATCTTTGTACAGACTTTTTCGTTCATAATTCTTTATATGTATAGATAGATAAATTTTTGTGGATTTTACCGTGTTTTATGATGCCCAGCATATCCCGCGGGTGCTGTGCGAACAAGCAAAGGAAATTCAGAAAAAGAGTAGCAGCTTTTTCCTGTGTATTATGAGGTGTTATGGTAAAACACCGGTAAAACTATAGACATCCGGTACCGGCGTAAATGGAGGGAGGAAGGTGGGGAGAGTGTTTGATAACTTATGTGATCGAGATGGTTTTTAGCAATAATTTGGGTGGAGATCGTAGCTCCTAAACGAATGGACCGATTTTGATGTGTTTTTTTTATATTTGAAAGCTGATGTGATCGAGATGCTTCTTAGCTTTAATGGGGGGTAGGGGGCAGTAGGTTTTTTTTTTAAAGTTACTGCCATATTATAAAAAGAGATCGCTCTCTTGCGATAAGACCGCCAATTGTACTTTTTAATTTTAATTTATATCCTTATTCGTATTATTTTTTGGTGTGCGATAAAATGTATTTGTATTGTATTGTTTACATTTTAAAAATACTTTTATATAATTAATCCTTTATATAATTAATTTACTTTTACTTTTATATAATTAATTACGTTACAGGGTTGAACAACCTTAGTTACGTAAGACTTATGAAATGAGAGGTTTACCTCGGACAAGAAATAATCCTGGAGTTTACCGGAATCTTCTAAAGACTTTACTAAACTTAAAATAAAAAGGCCATCAAAGTAAATTTAAGGTTACTGGAAAATCTTGGCATAATATAATGGTTGACATTGATTGATTGGATCTGAAGGGAAAATGGTATCTGTCATTATTTTATGACTGAATAGAATATTGATTAGGCTGTTAAGCATGGCAATCAATGAAATAAAAATTACGGAAATCTACTGTACTATCATAGCATAATAATAATAAACTAATAATATTATAAATCAGAGAATGTAGCCATTGTCCCAAACAAACCAATAAGAGCTTAGAGTTTAATAAAATTAATACTCTCGTATAGAGTGGAACACTTCGTACATTAGAACTGACAGTTCATACAAACCGTCATAAAATGCTTTTTTATATTTTTTTATTTGTTACTCCTTCACGCTCTAATGGCTAAACATATTTGGATGAAATGTGGTACCATAATATTTATATCCTGGATTAACACATAGGCTACATTACTCGTACATCATCATCCTAATCCACAAAGGTGAAACCGCGGAGAGAAGCTAGTTCATACCAATATATAAAAGTGAAACGTCTGTTTGTTTGTTTGTTTGGGGAGATTTCACGCGATATCTTTATCCCGGAAAATTGCAAGCTTCCGCGGAAAAACTGGGAAAATGTTGATTACTCGCTGTAAGAAACGGTTGCCATGGAAACGAAATAACAAGTATGTCAAAAAAAATCAAGAGCATTGGTGCTATACTCACTTTTGCATTGGTTATTAATATCCATATAAGAACATAGGATGTTTTTTTTGCGAGTTTTTTTTGCGATAAACAGTCGACCGCGCGGAGTAAGTCGCGGGCGGGAAAGCTAGTCCATACCAATATATGAAAGTGAAACGTTGTCTGTTTGTTTGTTTATTTGGGGACCTTTCACGCGATAACGGCTGGACGGATATTGTTGAAATTTGGAATGGAGACAGCTTATACCCTTGAATAAAACATGGGATACTTTTTATCCTGGAAAATTTAAATTTTTCACTGGAAAACTGGAAAATGTTGATTACTCGCTGTGATGAACGGTTGCCATGGAAACGAAATAACAAGTCTGTCAAAAAACTTCAAGAGCATTGGTTCTATACATAGAAATATATATTTACTTCGTAATACCTACTTTTGCATTGGTTTTTAATATCCTAGAAGAACATTGGATGCTATTTTTCACGATAAACAGTTTATAATAAATCAGTAAGAAGAAGGTTGTACAATGAAGCTACAAAACCCAAAAAAGTACCTACCAATATACCAAATTTCATCAAACTTCGTTCAGACGTCAAATAGTTTTTATCGAGAGCTCGGCTTGTACATATCGGATTGAGATACCAAGTACACCAGTTTTCAAGTCACAACTTAAGCTATCCAACAATGAAATTATCGCAATCAGTTCTGTAGTTTTTTAATGATGCGCGAACAGACACACAAAAAGACAGAAACATATAAAAAAAAGTTCATGTTTAGTAGCTTAGTTTAAGTACCCTAGACCTTTCCTTATTATCTTCTTTGTACAGACTTTTTGTTACCTACTGCTTAGTTCTAAGTAGGTTTAAATTCTAGAAGTAATCATACTTTAATGAGGTCTGAGTCTTTTATGCCAAATACCTAGGCGCGTATGAACTTATCAAACTTGTATAAGTTAACGATCAAGCCAAATGACGGGATTTAAAGTTTGCGGCTATAAGTTGTTAGCTGTTTACGATGTTAGTAATTAGGTACACGTGTAATATTATCTACTTATAAACCTCATGTAATTAACTTAACAGAGTTAACAGGTAAAATATGATGTGCATGTTTAATTTTGTCAGTGAGTTTTGCATTTCGTTAATGAAACGAATTTAAAGTTGACAATACGGTTTCACAAATTTCGTAAGTTATTTTTTATGAACCAGTTTGAAACAAGTAGGTTTAATATTATCAAGGTATGTTTTTTATGAACGGTGCCATGTAGACCACATACACACGGTGCGCCAGAAAACTGAAGAGTATAATTGGCCAATGTGTAGCGTTTGTGGACTGAGAGAAGAAAGCCTTTGACTCAACCGAGACCCTGGTCTGTTCTGGATTCCTTGCAGCTAAGCCAAGTGGATTGGCGATATATCGAAGTGCTGAGATGTCTGTATGACGCTGCTACGATGTCAGTCCAAGTGTAGGACCGGAGTATTGAGCCTATTCCATTGCTCAGAGGAGTAAGACAGCGGGATGCTATCACCGAAACTATTTACGACCGCTATGGAAGATATGTTTAGGACGTTGGACTTTAAAGGGGTGGGAATCAACATTAACAGCGAGTACATCTCACACTTTCGATTCGCAGATGATAACGTCCTTATGGCGGAGTCACTGCAAGAGCTGCGACAGATGCTGGCTAGCCTGGCTGACGCCTCACGAAGAATTGGTCTCCACATGAACATAGACAAAACTAAAATCCTGATAAATGACAATATTGTACCGGAGCCAATAGTAGTCAGGGGCATGCCTCTCGAAGTTGTGGAGAAGTATATTTACCTCGGAAGAATTATTAAACTAAAATAATTTAAAATTTTGAGAAGGAAGCCAGTAGAAGGATTCAGCTGGCATGGAAAACTTCGTAAAGTTTTCTGGTTGCCCCTTACAGAATGCCTGAAAACAAAAGTCTTCAACCAGTGTATCCTACCCTTAATAACATAGGAGCGAAACGTGGACATTGACGGTGAGACTGGTCCACAAGCTCAAGGTCGCTCAACGAGCTATTGAACGAGCTGGTCTCTTTTCTCTCTTTCTCTGAGAGATCGAATCCAAAATGAGGTGATCCGGTAGAGAACCAAAGTCGTCGACATAACCCTTAGGATTAGTATGCTTAAGTGGTATTGGGCCGGTGATATCTGTCAAAGGTCTGATAACCGTTGGTGTAGACGTTTTCTTGAGTCTTGAGTGGAGACCGCGACTCGGCAAACTTAGTGTATGGCGTCCTCCAGCTATAGGTGGAGCGACGATATTCGCAAAGTGGCTGGCAGCAGTTGGAAGAGAAGAGTCGAAGATCGGGTTCTGTGGCGTGCTTTGGGAGAGGCCTACGTCCAGCTTTAGGCTGACACGGGCTGATGATGATGATGATGACTACAGCGAAGCAATGAAACGAAGGTTATGTGTTCAAACTAAAAACTTGGTCCAATTTTGTCAATTTTGACAAACAAAACAATCAATCAATTCGTCTTCATGCAAGAATGTCATAGGCTATTTTAACCAGACTACAGCAAAGCAAAGGGGTAATTTGTTTTACAATCTGTTTGTATGTATAGCTAGTGGCACGTAAGTCTAGCGGTGAACGAAACGTGGCGGGGATCTTGACACATTTATAATATATGTGGGTGTGTGGATGTTTCACGATACCGTCGCCCCTGTTGGTTTGATTTTGACAAACGAGGTGTCAATCGATTTTTGTTCAGGTATAGAATGGCAGGCGTTTTAACCCGACCATAGTCGGGTTTTGGTTTTTGAACTTATGTCATGTTACCGACCATAGTCGGGTTTGAGTTGAAATTAAAGTCGATACTCCTTATGTGGCGGTTTAATTTTGTTAATATTGCCGCTTACTGATTAGTTCCCTCGAACGCTATTTAAAAAAAAACAGAGTTCCGTGCAAGTTAGTTGTGCAAAATAGGTGTGCAATGCCACACAGCTATTCATTGTCATTTGCATGCTTGTTTACACCTGTAATAATATACATACAATTTTAACATAAAGTTATATCTAATAGAACGACACGTGGAATAAAATCCGGACAGGTGCGAATTAAACTCACATGGAGAGGATTCCGTACGATGACTACAATACTACCTCACAATATTGAGAGATGTACCATGTTATTTAAAGACCAAAGAATTCATAAAGGTTTTACTAAAGTCAAAGTAATTATTGTAAATAGGCAAAATAATAGCCCCTTTGCAAGTCAAAACTTAACATCTCATGAACAAAGAGAATAACAAGTTATTATAAATTGATGAAATTGATTTATCTAATAGGTCTACGATTATTATTCCTAGTATTAGGTAAGCTAAGTATGCTTTGAGTTCAAAAAGGACATTTCCCTCACATGAGCCGACTCAAAGTTAAATCTCACACAGGAAAAGGAAATACCCTTCTGACTCTTCCGGTGCTTTCGAAATATGCCCGTTAGAGAAGAGATCACCAGAAAACTCTACAGGGATGACATTTGTTCCATTTTTGACAATTCTTTATGTATATTTTTAAATGTCAGAAAGTATAATAATACACATGTAAATGACAAATATAAAAGATATAAGTGCCTATGAGACGTCCAATGAAAAATCATCAAAGTGATAAATAATAGTAAAAATACAAGTGACAAATACCAGGCTGGGCCAGTCCCCACAAGCAGCACCCGTTCACGAGTATGACTTCTGCACCAGCCACCTATTTAGAGGAGGAGAGTGATCCCGTACACGGAGCCGCCGCCGCAAGTCAAGACATTTTAGTGAACAAAACGAACTACTACTACCTGTAATATGTAAGTAAAGAACTATTAAATATGTAGTAGCCAATCAAGGGTTCCATTACCCACCTTCCAGCTCCATCATTAGATGAACTCGATGGTACTATATTATTGTATTGTCATCGAATTACATACATTTGCAAATTTTCAAATCGATACTACCATTAGAAATGGGAAAAATTGGATTCTTAGATTTTTTACAAACACACTTCACGTCAACCGCATTTACTTAATAAATGAAATTTATTGTCAATTTGATCAATGTTGAATATAAATAGAAAATCAACAGTCATACCAATTACGGTGTTTTATCTTAATACTATCTTTTCAGCCCGCGACTTCGTCCGCACGGACTACAGTTTGTCGCGCAAAAAAATATTATCGTGAAAAAAAGCATCCTGTTTTTTTTTAAGATATTAAAAACCAATGCAAAAGTAGGTATAGCACTAATGCTCTTGATGTTTTTGACATACTTGTTATTTCATTTCCATGGCAACCGTTTCTTACAGCGAGTAATCAAAAATTTACCAGTTTTCCAATAGAAACTTTCAATTTTTCGGGGTTATTATTACTGTTTCATCGCAAAGACTTAGTCAAAATATTTAGATTACTATATAAGCTTTTCTCAAAAACGAAGAGAAATCTAATAACATAAAATATGATAAATAGACTCAATTAATAAATAAGAACTCACTCAATTAACTCAGTAAACTTTGGGCCACAAATGACACGTCCATTTTATGTGTTAATTCAGGTCTATATCTTGTTCAGAAAAAGGAAATATCATCAGAACTTAAGCAGTGCTTCTGAAAATTCGTCTATGCATCTCTATAAAATTACCAGTGACAAAAATTTGCGTAATATATAAATCTACCTACATTGTATATCGACATTTATCATACATATTATTTATTCGTCTTCAATAAGTCCAAAAAATCTACTCACGTACTAATTGTAAGGTCAAAAATGGACCGTATACACCTTTGTGAACAAAGTCTCATTGTAACTACTCTTTACAAAGATCAAAGTTAGTCACGGATACGTTGATATTTTCGCAGGTGGTTACCGTCACGGATTTTGGGTTACCTCAATGTTTCTAGAAGCGTGCGTATTATTAACCTATTGCGAAATGCACACGAGCACATTGCAGTGCCCGGGGAAGACTTTACGACCCAAAATTCAGAAAGGCACTGCAAAAGGTATAAGCAGGCGAGGCGTGACTATCAGTCAAATGACCTGCTTGTCTGGTTGATTAGTTTTATAAACAAGTTCATCATCAAAGTAAGAGAAATAACTAGCTTAAAAGCAAAAAAATACGCCTGCCCTGCCAAAAAATAACTTATACCAATATAATAACGCATTCAGGATGCTGATGGGGCTGCCACGCTTCTGTAGCGCATCGGGAATGTTTACGGACGCACGAGTGAACGTCTTCATGGCCATCATGCGAAAAAGAACAGCATCCCTGATGCGCCGGGTGCGGGGCAGCGCCAACAGCTACCTGCAGTTAATTGCTGGACGAATAGACGTAGATGGTCCGTTCATGAAGCACTGGACAAATATGCATATTATGCATTCTTGATCCGGTGCTTTAATTTTCTCTATTTTACTAATGTATTTTTATTTTTTTATTTTTTGTGTGTATTTATTTCAATAATTGTGTGCTTTTATGGACTTTGGTCTGAAATAAAAATATTTGAATTTGAATAAATTATATACTGTTAGAATGTGCTTACCAAGGCCTTCAATTTGATGCCCATATTGTAAAATACGAAGAAAAACTATTTTCTTTCATTTGAAAATGGAGCCATACTGCAGCCAAACAGTTTTTTTTTTCAATAAAATGTAATACGAGTACATACATACATCAACTCTGAAATCGTTATACTCCTTTTTTGGGTAGTCGTGCAAAATTATAAGCACTTACTGCCTAGGGTTAGGCTGTGCAATTCGAGATAGGATATTTGTAGTACTAGTGGCCTTAATAGTGCCACTTCCTTTGTGGCACTATTAAGACCAAGCGCGTAGACCGATTTTGATGATTCTTACGTCAATCGATTTGTGCTACCCTATCACAATGCGTGAGTGCTATAAATAAGTGCTACTAAAGAAATGACGGCAATCATAATTCAATATAGCGACAACCAGAATCGTGAAAAAGAAAAACAAAGTCGACGAACTATGTCAAATGGAGTATCATTCAATAGGTATTTGAAAATCATCTTCATGTTTCTCCTATCATTTTGCATTTAGAATGAGGATCTATAACGATTTAAAGTTGGTTAGCAGCCATTCTCAGTCGGGTTTTTTCTGTGTGTGTAAATTTTATTAATTCCGAAAGTTAACTTTCAAAAAATCCGAATTCAGCGAAATATATTATCAGACATATTGAAATCGTGACCAGTAAAATTAATAATTTGGCGACTTATATTGTACAAGGCTGACATCCAGCGAAGAAACGGATTCAACTCGGACTATAATTTATTCTGTGACTCGGACGTCTTAGTTTGAAGGCGGAAGCTTTGCTTCGCTTCGCTAGGATGTAACGATACTATAAAAAAAGGGACAATTCCACATCAATTACCTAGCCCAAAACTAGGATACCCTGTAATATGGGCACTAGATAACGGATAAACATACATAAATACGAATATCACATCCATGACTCGGTAACAAACATTTCTGCTCATCACACAAATGATTGCACCTTGCAGGATTCGAACCCGCGACCGCTCGATTTCGTAACTAGGATCTCTAGCCACTAGACCAACCGGTCGTCTTAATGTGGGTTATTGTATATCAAATGTGTTTAAGTGAGGTATATGCCAGTTTGTTTTCATTCACCGTTATTGACTGATGGCATCGATATTTACATGTAACTTACTCGTACAAATAGTAATTGTGCAGGTTCAACCCAGGCTGAGGTTCGAACCAGCTGCCGTCAGATTCTGCAGCGCACATATTGCTGTACGGCCTACGGCCACTACCATTTGTAGCTCCATCACCACTGCACGTACGACTGCCGAAATCCAAATAAAACTCTGAAAGTGAGTGCACTTTCAGAGTTTTATTTGGAGTATATATCATTAGTTGCCATTCTATTCATTTTGTAAGAAAGGTACCATATTCACAATATGTGGATTACAATTGTATTAGTCCCTCTATTAAATTCATGATCTGAAATAGTTTGGACAATTCTTTCAAACCAGCTTCCTTCCGCAATTAAGGCTCATTACAATAAACTGAACACACAATGAGTCACTCGTTGGTGTTTTGTAAGGTGTCTGTCACGGTCGTGAGGTTACATCACTGCTTGCAGGCGAGTAGTCTGTGTATTTAAGTGGATAACTACCGTGATGGATCTCTTTGATATGAGTCACTTTAGCAGTGTTATGTATTTATATTTGGACAAAACATTCTACTGTTTCTGTGGCGACACAAATAAACTCCCTGTCATGTTTGTAAACTTACCGGGACTATCGAAAGAGATGTTAGTTATAATCACAATGGAGCAAGTGCCGGAAGGATCCAAGGATGACCCCCTTTGTCTCCATGATTTTATGCTTAATGTATACTTTGTATTCATAATAGTGGGTAGTATATTACATACCTACTTAGCTTCATTTGTTTTAATCCGACTCTAATGTACTTACTTTACGTACCTATCATATCTGAAACAATTGATATTGTGGTGGGGCTGCTGCAATAGTTACGTAAAACGTATAATATAAGGCCGTTTTTCCACGATGACAGAAAACGACAACCAACACATTGCGATGGTTGGCGTTTTTCGCATCAAGATTACTGCTACGGTCCGACCGAATTTCTAAGTTCATTATTCTTATTTAGCGTTGATGTTTCAAGTTTCAACAGTGGTACTCTGAGATGGTGACAGATTCATCTAGCGGCCCGGGGCTAGGACGTTGGATGTTTTTAGAATCATAGGGATTGATTAATAAAATGCTACTTGATGTCTAGCGCCCTGTGATATCATTGTTGTCGGTCACCAGAGGTTGTGTGGGCCGATTAAATTTAAAAGGACAGGCGCTACATCGGACCGACGCGCGATTTGTTGGTTGTGTTAGCAGTCGTTATTGGTCATAGTGGACAAATAGCCTATTCTGAAAAACCGATCTATTCTGTCTTGTTACAGAATAATAATAATAATATTTGCGTGCATGATGTTGGCACATACATTACAAAGCTAAATAATGCCCAACGTTTGGTGCAACCGAAACCACTGAAGCTGGGTTTTAGAAAGGAACTATACTATACAATTATTTAAGAGTCAAAGACAATTTACATTATGCTGAGGCATGACCCTTTCAACACTTGATTTATATATTTTGTCCGTATTTTATGTTAGAAGTTTAATTTTGTTTAATCGTATTATAATACTAGTTTTCCCGCCCGCGACTTCGTCCGCGCTACTGTTTATCGCGAAAAAAAGCATCCTATGTTCTTCTAGGATATTAAAAACTGATGCAAAAGTAGGTATACTCGTAGCATCACTCTTGATGTTATTTGACATACTTGTTATTTCGTTTCCATGGTAACCGTTTCTTACAGCGAGTAATCAACATTTTTCCAGTTTTCCCGTGGAAACTTACAATTTTCAGGGAATAAAAGTATCCGATGTTTTATTCCAGGGTATAAGCTATGTCCATTCCAAGTTCCATCAAAATCCGTCCAGCCGTTATTGCGTGAAAGCTCCCCAAACAAACAAACAAACAGACAACGTTTCACTTTTATATATTGGTATGGATATTCTTGTTTTTTTTTTTAATTGTACATAAGTGTTGAATAGATGATTTTCCTTTCTTTCTTTTCTTTTCTTTATACTAATAATTAAGCAAACTTAACTCGATAGTCAGTACATGCCAATTACTAATCGCAAGTTAGGTTGTTACATATAACTAGATGTTATTAGATAGTAATGACACCATTCTACAAGTTCTTACGAAATAAGGCCAAACATTTGGTAACCGATAATCTAAATCTAATGGCAAAAAGTACTCAAAGCAGTCAGTAATAACTAAATTATTATGACAGTGTTGCATCACCGACATAGGTTTCGACCAAACGAAAGTAAATTTTATTCTTAGAATAGTAGCTTAGACAAATTACGGAATAATTCCATTCCGTCATTTAGAGTAAAACATTTACTCTCGTTTGGTCGAATCCAGCCTTAGGGTATCACTTTTGGGAAAACGTTGAGAAAATAATGGGTCATATTATACACCACGATGTGTCTTAATATAGTTATATTCAAGACAATTCCACACCAATTACCTAGCCCTAAACTAGGATACCCTGTACTATGGCCACTAGATAACGGATAAACATACATAGATAAAAATATTACATCCATGACTCGGAAACAAATATTTCTGCTCATCACACAAATGATTGCACCTTGCAGGATTCAAACTCGCGACCGCTCGATTTCGTAACTAGGATCTCTAGCCACTAGACCAACCGGTCGTCTTAATGTGGGTTATTGTATATCAAATGTGTTTAAGTGAGGTATATGCCAGTTTGTTTTCATTCACCGTTATTGACTGATGGCATCGATATCTACATTTAACTTACTCGTACAAATAGTAATTGTGCAGGTTCAACCCAGGCTGAGGTTCGAACCAGCTGCCGTCAGATTCTGCAGCGCACATATTGCTGTACGGCCTACGGCCACTACCATTTGTAGCTCCATCACCACTGCACGTACGACTGCCGAAATCTTGCATAACTGATGAGCAATAATCTAAAAGTAAAAGGGACTGGATAATCAAAACTTTACCGCAAAAATGCGGCGCATCAGTGTCGCAATTTTATTTTTACCGTTGATTTGCTTCATATAGAGCTGTAACATAACAGTGCTCGTTTGTGGTTTTAAGTAGTCAAGAACTTAATAAAACTGGGGAAACTTAAACGGCAATCATATAGGCCATAGTTCAAAAACCGGTATCAGAAATGATCGTGGTAAGCGGGCATGCCCAAGAGATATCTACCAGCCAACACAGGACATAAGCCATTCCCATCAGAGCATTGGAAATTAAATAGACTTATGAAGATAAGTCCATTCTTTAGTTTCAATATCCAGAAAGCTACCTTAACATGTTTAACAGCCGTTATTTGCACTTACTTTCAAATATCTGTTGCAAAAAACCTTGCTTAGAACATATTTTGTTAATTTCCCGAGACAATTAGCCAAAGGATGCAAAATGACACACCAAACAAAGATTTCGTGCTGTCGCTTTCTCTGCATACGTAACTGCAGTTCTGTCCTGGTAACTGGTAAGAACTGTTACATAGTGCTTGTGAATTGCATATTTCGCACATCGATTTAATCTAATGGCATCGGTTTTATAGGCGATTGTCTGTATATCACTTGTGCACTTTAGCAACATAGATAGCAGTAAATTTTAAAAGCCAATCAAAATATTTTAATAGCAAATGTTTACAGGTATTCTCTTGTATCGATAAACCAAGTATTATTATTCTAATGCCTTAACCTTGAGCAATTTTACTATTATAGCTAGGTAGCAATTGCTAGGTAGTTTAAATTATTATTCTGATAATGATAATATTTGAAGCGGGATCGGCTTGAGCTGACCAAAACCATCTCTACGATTATTGACATTAAATGATAATAATTCCTTTGCATGCAAGATGGTTTTTACCTATGCTCGGCTGGTCCGACTGCTTCCGACTGGTTCAAACCAATAAATCGATACACCCATCGAAATATTTGATCATAGGAGAATACAGTGATCTATATGGATTTGCTCTGCCGTACTTTCGTTTGTGCTGATTCAAAGCGCCCCCAACGAGGGTCTATAAAACTAAAATTGACATTGTCTCATCTCCTGACGTTAGTCACAGAAAAAGTACGTACGTACAAGTACGTTAGTTCCGTGGACGCGCACTACTGCCAAAATATTGATATCAGCGCCAAAATGGCGATAATCAAACGCTCTCATTGCGACGTTCGTCAAAAGCCTATCTAGAGTACGGAGTATTATGCCATTGTCTATAGGAGAAACTTAAGGCATAGACCTACATAGTTTAATTAGATCTATGTCAGAAGGGCCTTCTTGCGAATAGGATATTCTGCAAATAGTACCTATGTTACAAGACCTGCCTACCTAGAATGATACATTTTACGTATGGGATTTACGTTTTGAAAATGGGACATTCTGCGATTGGTACATTTTGCGATAGCATGTCAATTTTCTCATAGCATTACAATTTTCGAACGGGATATTATGCCCTGCCCCCCGATTCAGCTTATAAACCGCAACGTGATCACTGCGCAATCGTTACCTTTCGGTGTGGCTATACCTATAAAAAATAAAAAAAACTGGTGAAATGTGGGGACATGTGGGGGAAAGTTTGGGGAAGTGAGGGAAGGCGAGGGAAAGTGACGTTGCAGTGCAGGTTGGCTTTGTTAGCTGAATTAAGCACGAACTTATAACGAGAACGTATTTTTGAGAACGTGACGTGACGCCGAGACGTTCGTATAGTTTAAGATTTTTACAGCGCCTACTATCGTACGCAAAAATAACGTTTGTGTCCGACCAAAAGTGGACCAGACAGGACTATCGTATTGTAACTATGGTAACCACTGTCATTTTTATATGTAATGACAATTCAATGATTGTCAAATCATAGTCACAAAGCATTTTACTATTTTGATTACGGCGAAGCAAAGGTTATGTGCTCCAACAAAAACTTGGTTAGATTTTGAATCAATTGATTCGTCTTCATCGCAATAGTTTCATAGGCGATTTTTACCCGACCATAATTTAATGGTTTTATGGTTTTGGAACTTAAGCTTTCGTTAAAATCTTCTTGACTAAATAGTAATAATATAATAATAATATTTATTGACAGTATAAACAGTCAGTTTAATTGACAGTATTAGTAGTAGTTGTTTATTGTAACAATATCGCTTCTTGCGCTTTCGAATGTAATGTCGTTATTAACTTATTTACAATCGGATGATGCTGTCAATTTTACTTGGTCTCTTCCTACTCACTGTAACGTGACTGTAATCCTCGTTTCCTTCTAACAGATGCCCAAAAAGCACATACAAAGCAAAAAAAGCCTCTATTTCCTACGGCTGCTGCGACAGCTTTTGTTAGAATAAACTTCTCACTTGTTGAAATCGACGCAAATGCTCAATTGAAAAGGAAAATTGTAAAGCCTCAAGTGATGCCACGAAACTGACTTAGAATGTGCAATTAAAACTACTACACCATTTTGAATGGCAGTTGAATTCAGGCCCAGAGGCTTGCTTTGGGAGAGGCCTATGTCCAGGAGTAGACTGGCACGGGCTGATGAAGATGATGAGGAGAGGCCTATGTCCAGCGGTGGATTGACACAGGCTGATGAAGATGATGAGGAGAGGCCTACATCCAGCAGTGGGCTGACACGGGCTGATAAATATGATGAGGTGAGGCCTATGTCCAGTGGTGGACTGACACAAGCTGATGAAAATGATGAGGAGAGGCCTATGTCCAGCGGTGGAGTGACACGGACTGATGTAGATGATGAGGAGAGGCCTATGTCCAGCGGTGGAATGACATGTGCTGATGAAGATGATGAGGAGATGCCTATATCCAGCGGTGGACTGACACGGTCTGATGAAGGTGATGAAGAAAGGCCTATATCCAGCGGTGGACTGTCACGGGCTGATGAAGGTGATAAGGAAAGGCCTATATCCAGCGGTGGACTGACACGGGCTGATGAAGATAATGATGGCAGTTGAAATATATAGTTAAATACCCTTTTGGTATTTTACAAGAAATTACAGATTTAGAATTTAAAAAAATACTTAATAATTGGCTATGTGATAGATGTTTCTATTCTATTTATGGTTATTTTAAACTAAATAAAATATTATGTAGGTAATGACTATTCATTTCATTTTGTATATATTTTACATTTCACATTTCTATTATTCAAAGTCAAAGTCAAAGTATTTTATTGTAAATAGGCAAAAATAATAGCACTTTTACAAGTCAAAATTAACATCTGAACAAAGAGATATACATAAAATATTATAAAAAGATCAAATCAATCCAAATTTAGATAAACTAAGTATTCTTTGAGTTTGAAAAGGAAATTTCCCTTTCATGTGCCAACAGAGTTTGTATTGTTATTTTACCACGTTTTTATTAAGTCACTTTCTTGTTTGTATGTCGTTCTGGGTGGAATCTTGCTTCACAAACGAGCTCTTTTCCGATCAGCTACCCGGCTAAAACTTTCAGGGTAGCTGACAACTCGATGACAATGCATTAAAAAAACAAAAGAGAGGAGTTTTTAGGTTAGTTTTTTAATCTACATTTGCTGTTTGTTTGTGAATATTGAGATTTAATGTTTTTTTTTGTTTTGTCAAAAAAACTACTCACACATCATTAAATTTTCATCAACAAAAATAAACATGTTAGTATGAAAAATAGAATATAGTGAATACTATAATCTTGAACCATACGAATATACCAATATTCAGCAAAATATAACATTTCAAAGCCTTGCGATGAGAGCGAATCCTTTCCATACAAAAAGCTATATAAATGCATTAACACTTCGAGTGATTAATTATTTGCACATCCATCTACCATAACTGTTCAATCATTCTTAGACTGTAGTTAATGTAGTGCAATGAACGTGCAGTGAACTTGGTAAGTGAAATGTTAGCCTTGGGTTCGATTACCAATAACTCTTGTTTTTATTGCACTTGACTCGGAGTCGAACGAATTTTATTTGATTTGCGTGTAGCTTATTTCCGTTACATTATAAGTTATTATGTGGCTATTATATGTATTGTACTAGCTGAAAGAAATATTCTATTGTGTTATTCCAGGATCAAAAGTACATATTATAAAGTACAATATAGCAAGTTTAGATCAGCCTGCAAATAGTTTTTAGGGTTCCGTACCTCGAAAGGATAAAAGGAACCGTTATAAGATCACTTTGTTATCCATCCGTCCGCCTGTCTATCTGTCTGTATGCCTGTCTGTATGCTTGTCCGTCCGTCTGTCTGTCTGTCTGTCTGTCAAGTTTTTATTTCTCAGGAGCTCGTGGAGGTATGAAGTTGAAATACATATCAGGTCTGCAATCCCTTGGAGCTGTGAAAAAAACATACTTCTAAGTCAACGCAGTCAAAAGATACGGCCGTTAATGCCGTATTTTGAGACTTGCAAGGGAATACGTTTTGACCTATAGTGATCTAGAATAATCAAATTTGGCGAGAAGCAATATCTTATATTACAAGTAAAGAAAAAAAAACGAAAACCCGAATGGCGGAATGAGTTGACATGCACGGGGCTGTGGTCTAGGCTAGAGATGCACCTCATTTCGCCATTCTGTTCCTAAAAATGTTCATTGCGCAGCAATTTGCATGAAGTTCGGAGTGGCTACGACTTATCGGCCATACTGTAAGTACGTAGTAACTCCACCTAAAAATTACAAGATAACAAAAACAAAATGGTAAGGCAGGTTCCCCTAAATAAAGGGTACTGACATGAGTACAATCATGGCCAAGCACCTCTTGAATTAATCCAGCAAATCAATTGATTCGAGAAGTAGCAATACAAACAATAAATATTTATTCAGGACGTAGCTAAGAGATAACGGACTTACTTCTCAAGTCAAAGACACTTGATACTATGTTCTTCAAATAAATTAACAGGTTTCATGTATAAGAAACAATTGAAAGAACAGCAAAGTACTCGACAAGCCAATTGACCCAGTTAACGCAATTTTATGCACGAATGAGAACGTAAATAAAAATGTACTTGACAGTAATGACTACAGTAACTAAAAAATTGGTGTTGCATATGACGATACGAAACTATACTAAGTCCTTACGAATATTATTACTAGCTGTGCCCGCGGCTTCGCACGCGTGGTCATTTCTCTATGTTAAAAGTACTTTATGTACTAGCTGTACAAAACGCGCCACAAAAGATGAGACTTGACACACCACGTGGTTTGACTTGCGCAGTAGACGATTTTTAGGTCGAAAAGAGCGCGGGAGGCGCGGTACGGCGCTGCGCATGCGCGGTAGTTGCCTCCTGTTCTCCTCGCCCCGCGCACGCACCGCTTGACTCCTCCGCAGTACAGACGAGTTCAACCTGTGTTTATAAATTTCTACTTTGTTTATAGATGTGTTGTATACGAGTGCAACTTTGTGAAAGCTGATATACAATCATGGCTAACCCAAAAAGGAATTCCCTACACTCAGGATATGCTTAAACCACTATTGTACAAATAGATAAACATACATAGAGAACATTGTAAGACATTCAGAATTGACAAAATACTATCTGAACACGGTCATGACGTATTGCGACTACCCCCATACCACCCTAATTTAAATCCAATCGAAATGGGGGCGTCACTAGAAGGTTATGTAAGCACATAGTAAGAATGTGCAATGGAACCTCAAACATGTGATAGAGTTAGTAACAGAAAAGGCATAATAAATGGGACCAAATGAATGGAAAAATAACTTTTACATAGTAAGTGGACACATCATTGTCAATTTGACGGATACGGAGATCATTATGACAGTAAAAGATTTTGCCAGATAGCAACCCGGGTAGTTCCTCAACGTCATCTGACGTAAACGATGATTTACTGACAATAACAGTGATTAGGACAATCTGCCATTTTTTATCTTTAACTTTATTATTTCGTAATAAATATTGTGATGAATTTTAATATAGTTTTGCTATACACATAATTCCGAATGTCGTTGAAAAATCCCTGAATAGATTTACAAATTATGGATAACTATTTCGTACACGAATATACATGCACAAGCTCCCCACTACTGACGCTCGTCAAGTCTCATCTTTCGTAGCACGTATTATACCCACGGCTAAAATACCAATATACCACCATTTGATCAAAATCCCTTCCGTCCCGTCAAAAATGTTTATTATCGATAGCTCCGCTTTTACTCATCGGATTGAGATACCAATTACCCCCATTTTAAGTAAGACCTTAAGCTATCCAACAAAGAAAACTGCATCGCAATCGGTCCAGTAGTTTTTACGTGATGCGCGAACAAACAACCATACAGACAAACAGACAGACAGACAGACACGTTATTCTTAAATGTTATATTCTTGTTCAGTAGCTTATTTTATGTACCCTAGACATTTTTATAAACTTTATATTACCTTCACTTGTGTTTGTATGTTTGTAACCGACTCCTTTGGACGCTATTTTGACCCACTTCAAACGGTCAGATTTCATTCAAATTTTGCACACCTGTCAAACAACGATGACAATGCAATAATTCGAAAGAAAAAATAAATAAAAACATAATAAAATAACACATAGCTTTATATAGAAAAGCAAACTAAAAAATAAAAAATAAATTTTAATAGTGTTAATAAGAAAAAAATGTTTAATTTAAAAAAAAGCGTGGGGTGCTTCTCATACTGTCAATGAAATATTTATAACTATTGACCCATGCACCCCACGATTTTTTTGATATAAAACTTTTTTTCTTATTAACACTATTAAAATTTATTTTCTATTTTTAGTTTGGTTTTCTATATAAATCGTGTTATTTAGTTTTTTTAAACTATTATTTATTTTATCTTCTTTTGACAGGCTTTTTCGTACCTATTGCTTATATTATACACTAGCTGTACCCGCGGCTTCGCACGCGTGATCTTTTCTTTAGGTTAAAAGTACCATAATGTGCTATTCCAGGACCAATATATCAACATTTGAACAAAATTTCTTCAGCCGTCAAAAATACTTTTATCAATTGCTCGGCTTCTAACTCACCAGATTGAGATACCAATTACACCAGATTTATAATACCTTTTTTAAGCACTCAAGAGCAATTTTTTTCATTTGAATTCATTGAGTAGTTTGGGTGCAATGCGCGGTCAAGATACGGATAAACAGACCGACAAAATTAAAAAGTAAAATAGTTTGGCTTCAGTATCGAATATAGAGAACCATTCAATAAAAAAAAATTATTACTTAAATATTAACATAACTTTGGACCCATATCCCGCAGAAACCCTTTAATTTTTCGGGATGAAAAGTATCCAATGTCTCACCTCGAAGTACGAACTCAAATCATACCGAATTTCATTTGAATTCATTGAGTATTTTCGGCGTGATGCACTTCCAAGGTAAGACAGACAGATGGACAGACAGACAGAAGACCAAAACTTAAAAAATACAGTTTTGGCTTTAGTATTGAAAATAGAACGGCAACAAAAAAAAATATATAATAAAATACAGAATTTGGGACGTTATCCCACAGGAGCTCTTTATTTTTTCGGGATAAAAAATATTCTGAATTTTAACGCATCATATAAACTATAACTGTGCCAAATTGCATCAAAATCCGTCCAGTAGTTTCAGTTCAGTAAGTGTTTTATTTTAAATAACTTTAAACCTCAATCCTGCGGGAACCCTTTCATTTTTCGGGATGAAAAGTAGCCTATGTCCTACCTTGTAGTATGAACTCAAGTCATGCCAAGTTTCATTTAAATTCATTCAGTAGTTTCGGTGTGATGCCTAGCCAAGATACAGACAGACAGACAGACAAAGAAAAATGAAAAAAAAACAACTGCTAAAGAGTACTTTTGTCTGGAGCTAATCCTGGATGTCGGTTCGATTCATGCTTACCATAACAATGAATTGTCATTGGAAATAAACCAATATGTAAAAATACTCAGTCGGATAATAGGAAGTGGTTCTAATTCAGCTTGCAAGATTTGACCATAAGAAACATACATACAAACATTGCAAGTTATATAAAAGTTTTTAAGAAAAACAGTTTGGCTTCAGTATCGAATATAAAGTAGTACCCACAAAAAATATTATTTATTACTTCAGAATAAACATAAATTTGGACCCCTGTCCAATATTTTTTCGGGATAAAAAGTATCCTCAATTTTAACCTATCATATATACAATCACCGTGCCAAGTTGCATCAAAATCCGTCCAGTAGTTTCAGCGTGATACGTGTTCTTTTAAATAAATTTAAAACCAATGTCCTGCGGGAACCCTTTAATTTTTGAGATGAAAAGTATCCAATTTCATACCTCTTAGTATGAACTCAAATCGCACCAAGTTTCATGAGAATTCATTCAGTAGTTTTGGAGTGATACGCGGTCAAAATACAAACATGCAGACAGACAGACAGATAAAAAAGAAAAAAAAAGTTTTGGCTACAGAATCGAATATAGAGTACACTCCGAAAAAATATACATAACTTCATGCTTAACATAACTTTGGACCCGTATCCTGCAAGAACCCTTTATTTTTTCAGGATAATAAGTATCCTCAATTTTAACCTATCTATCATATTAAATATGACTGTGCCAAGTTGCATCAAAATCCGTTCAGTAGTTTCAGTAAGTGTTGTTTTAAATAACTTTCAACCCCTATCCTGCGGGAACCCTTTCATTTTTCGGGATGAAAAGTATCCAATGTCAAACAAAGAAAAATGAAAAAAGAACACATTTTTGGCTTCAGTATCAAACATAGAGGAACCTCCAAAAAAAAAACTTTAATATACAGAATTCGATCCGTTACAGTTTTATTAGAAGTATATAGATTCCATGACCTAAAATACCAATAAGCATCATTTGATCAAAATTCGTTCAGCCGTCAAAAAGTTTTTATCGATTGCTCGGCTTTTACTCATCAGATTGAGATACCAAGTACACCAATTTTTAAGTCAAGCCCTAAACTATCCAACAGTGAAAACCTCATCGCAACCAGTTCAGTAGTTTTAACATGATGCGTGAACAAACACATTCATACAGATAGACAAGTTATGTTTAACTGTTATATTCTTGTTAGAGGTTCTCAGGCGACCTGACAAACTCTGACACCAGAGGCCAGCACTACCTCTTAGGACAAACAACATGATGACGATGATTAAAGTAACATGTTTCAACCACATCATTTAGGAAAGTTAAGAAAAAATAATATTTATCAACATTTTTATTAAAGCCAATTTATCCGGAATGTTTAAAGTACCATTTTCCTTGAAGGAATTTCACCAGGTTATTCCCAAAACATCATGTCAAACGAAACAACATGATGGCGTCACTAAGTCTGTCAATGCATATAAATGCATGCACAAGCTGGATATTATCGAATGTCCGGGTGTGTGCGTGCTGCGGGAACGCATGAGTTCCGATGTTTATGCATGCAGTACGCTAGGTCACCGCTCGTCATAGCCTACTTTTCGTTTTTTTTTTGTTTCGGAATACGACAGCTTTAACAAAACAACCACAAATTAAAAATGTAATTAACCCCTGATCCCGTTTCGGTCACATCAGCTTTCATACAGAAAAAGACGCATCAAAATCGGTCCATTCGTTTGGGAGCTAATCCATACCAATATATAAAAGTGAAACGTTGTCTGTTTGTTTGTTTGTTTGGGGAGCTTTCACGCGATAACCGCTGGACGGATTTTGATGAAATTTGGAATGGACATAGCTTATACGCTAGAATAAAACATAGAATACTTTTTATCCCGGAAAATTCTACGAATTCCGTGGAAGTTTCCATGGGAAAACTGGAACATGCTGAATACTCGCTGTAAGGAACGGTTGCCATGGAAACGATAACAAACAATAACAAGTCTGATATAACAAGTGTCGATATAACAAGTCTGTCAAAAATTATCAAGAGCGTTGGTGTCACAGATTAAGTAGTTGATGCTATACCAACAACAAGCCACAGATACCATAACCAAGAACTCTAAGTTTACTTTTGCATTGGTTTTTAATATGCTGTAGGATGCTTTTTTCGCGATAAACTGTAGTCCGCGTGGACGAAGTCGCGGGCGGGTAAGCTAGTATATAAGATAAAGAATCTTAGAGTATTTATCGTTGTATATATACCCACTTGAGCATAAAAACGAAGAACGAAGGTTACCGACATAGTTCTCAGAGTTTGCAAGTCATATAGTTCGCAGAACCGACAACCGCTGGGGAATAAAGGTTCTCGAATGGCGACCACGAACAAGCAAGTGAAGTGTGGAGAGACCCCCCACACGAAGGACCGACGACATTGTAGCCATCGCAGGAAGTCGGTGGATGTAGGTGGCACAAGATCACTCGTTATGGGGCTCTTTGGGGGAGGCCTATGTTCAGCAGTGGACTTCTAAAGGCTGACATGATGATGATGATGATGATGATGATGATGATGATGAGCATAAAAAGCGGTATTAACCGGTATTCCAGTAGTTACTTTGGTGTTGTGTTATGCTCAGGTGTCCGTGTTTCTGGCTGTGGTACCGTAGCTCCCAAACAAATGGACCGATTTTGATGCGTCTTTTTCTGTTTGAAAGCTGATGTGATCGAGATGATTCTTAGCTATAATGGGAAGGGTGGGGGAGGGATCAGGATTGTAGCTCCCAAATGAATTGATTCATTTTGATTCGTCTCTTTTGGAGTTCGGATGTTACTCGTAATAAAACATTAACCAAAAATGTTAAAAAAAATAAGAAATCCTAACCACCAAATGAAGCACCTAAGAAATGCCGATCCGCTCATACACACAAGCCTCACGCACACACTTACACCATGTTATGCCAATCGGCTGCCACATTGCAACAAGGTTTCCACCTTGTTAGCCGTGCTAATTCTGTCAAGTTCTCACATAAACTCATAAACAATGCAGTTTTTTGTGGAGAAATTGTGTTAAGTTGTGTATCACCCACAAAAAAGCACAAATTATCTACTCATGCAAACATACAAAGCTTCCTTTCGCTATGCTTCACTTGCTTGTTTGGCGGTTTTGACTCAGTCTTTAGTTAAACCTTCTTGACAACAAGATTTATGTTCGAAAACTAAAACCCGACTGCGGTCGGGTAAAAAAACTGGCCTCATCATCATCATGTCAGCTTTTAGAAGTCCACTGCTGAACATAGGCCTCCCCCAAAGAGCACCATGACGAGCGATCATGTGCCACCTCTATCCATCGACTTCCTGCGATGGCTACAATGTTCGAAAACTAAAACCCGACTGCGGTCGGGTAAAAAAACTGGCCTCATCATCATCATCATGTCAGCCTTTAGAAGTCCACTGCTGAACATAGGCCTCCCCCAAAGAGCGCCATGATGAGCGATCATGTGCCACCTCCATCCACCGACTTCCTGCGATGGCTACAATGTCGTCGGTCCATCGTGTGGGGGGTCTCCCCACACTTCACTTGCTTGTTCGTGGTCGCCATTCGAGAACTTTTATTCCCCAGCGGTTGTCGGTTCTGCGAACTATATGGCCTGCCCATTGCCACTTCAACTTGCAAACACTGAGAGCTATGTCGGTAACCTTCGTTCTTCTACGGATTTCTTCATTTCTGATTCTATCACGTAGTGAAACACCGAGCATAGCTCTCTCCATTGCACGCTGCGCAACTCTGAGCTTTTGTATGAGACCAATAGTTAGCGACCACGTCTCCGTGCTCCGTGATGACATACGATCACTGGCAACACGCACTAATTATAAACTTTCGTCGTGAGGCTCTGCGGTATCTGCAAAGAGAAGATATGGCGTAATTTCCCGAACGCTGCCCGTTCGAGTTGGATTTGTCGGTTGACCTCTTTGTCGAAGTTGGATCTACCCAGTTGGATCGTCTGACTCAAGTAGACATAGTGATCAACAGCTTCGATAATATCGTTCCCAACATAAACCGGCATGGGTACGACATGGGCATTTTACATGATGTTCGTCTTGCCCATGTTCATTTTAAGACCCACCTGTTGGGAAACAGTATTGAGGTCACTGAGCATTGTGCTTAGGTCTTCCAGGGTTTCATCCAGAGTGATGTATTCGCCATTGATGTTAACACCAAATCCGTTCCAGTTCAGAAGCTTGAATATATCTTCCAGTGCACAGGTGAACAGTTTCGGAGAAATAACGTCTCCCTGTCTCACCCCTTTTTGCAGCTGGATAGAGTTCGTGCTCTGATCCTGAAGACGAACTGTCATGGTGGCCTTGCTGTACAAACACTTCAACACTTAGATGTACCGGTAATCAATCTGGCACCGCTGTAATAACTGTAGCACTGCCCAGGTTTCAACTGATCCAAAGGCTTTCTCGTAGTCCACAAACGCTAGATATAGTGGCCGATTATACTCTTCGGTCTTCTGTATAATCTGCCGGAGCGTATGGATGTGGTCTATGGTGCTAAAGCCTTTCCGGAATCCACCTTGTTCGGGAGGCTGAAAGTCGTCAAACCTACGAGCGAGACGGTTTGTAACTACTCTCGAAAACAGCTTATAGACGTGGCTCAGCAGTGAAATGGGCCTATAATTCTTCAAAAGGGTTTTATCACCTTTCTTAAAGAACAAAACCACTACGCTCCTGTGCCACGCCTCTGACGTAGTACCCTCGAGGATGACGGAGTTAAACAGCTTCTGAAGGACTTTAAGTACCGGTGTTCCACCCGCTTTCAGTAGCTCTGTCGTTATTCCGTCCTCCTCTGGTGCCTTGTTGCTCTTAAGCTGGTTGAGAGCCATTCTGATCTCGTATAAGCTGACGTCCGGGATATCTTCGGTATAATGTCGGGTCAAACGGGCTCTTGCATCGCTAGTCTTGCTAGGAGGACTACGCGATGAGGTGTATAATTGTCCATAGAACTTCTCGAGCTCACTCAAAATCTCTGGCTTCGACGAAACGATGCTGTTGCTGCCACTGTCGGTTTTCAACTTCGAACTTCGAAAACTGGCTTATGACACTTTATTCATAAAGGTGAATATCAAAAAATCGGACCAATAGGTGCTATGGTGGAACATCCACATACATTCGCACTAAATATTGTAAGAATTCTTTTATATTACGATCGTCTTTAGCTTTTAATAAGTTTATTAAATCAGGCCATTCCTCTATTGAACTTTATACTGGCAAGCTGTCTTCTATTAACCAGGCCTTTATTAATTAAATTAGTATAAAATAAAATAAATTAAAGATTAAAATGAGAGTAAAGTAAGAAATTTATGTCTTTTCTATTTTTTATTCTAGGGTATAAGATATCTTTACTCCAAACTTCATCAAAATCAGTCCACCCGTTATCGCGTGAAAGCTCCCCAAACAAACAAACAAATAACGTTTCACTTTTATATATTGGTGTGGATTTTGTCGAAAGACCGCTGGGTTAGATCGCGTATGAGAATTTGGAACAGCCGTTTTATATTTGTAGTCGTAACGTAGGAAAGTCATGTAAGAGATTGCTATTTAGCAATAAGGCCACTGATTGTACCTGTTAGTTATTAAGTTTCTTATTTTCTACCATTTTTTTTTGCTTGGTGTGCAATAAAGTGCTGTTGTATTGTATTGTAAGTCGTACGTAACTAATAATTGTAAATGCTATAATCTGTGATTCCGAGATTTATTTTTAAGAAGATTTAAGTTATTGACTTGTCAGATTATTCTGATAATTAAATACACTGATTGATGATCACTGCCTAGTCCGGTAGTGAATATTATAATTATCTTAGAAGTCACGACTGAGCGACGATTGATTGCATTTCAGATTGCAGAAATAAGACAAACACTTCTGCTTAGAGTCAGGCAGTTTAAATATCTTCCGTATTTATTGACCGAGCGAAGTAGGTCCAAATCTAGTTTGACGAATCAGCGTCAGTATGTAAATTACTCTTTGTATCATATATATTATTGAAAATAAAAACGTAAAAATTAGGCAAGTACCCCCAATTATAGAGGAGGCCCATGTCCAGCAGTGGACGTCTTCGAACTGACGATGTGATGTCGATGATGATCATACAAAAATGTCGAAATAAAAACTTCCGTCTTTTGGAAGTCAAAAAAATAAGTATGCAAAAAATAGTAAGTAATGCAACCGAAATAAATAATTAAAATACAAAAATAGTAAGTAATGCAACCGAAATAAATAATTAAAGTACAAAAATAGTAAGTAATGCAACCGAAATAAATAATTAAAATACAATAATAGTAAGTAATGCAACCGAAATAAATAATTAAAATACAAAAATAGTAAGTAATGCAACCGAAATAAATAATTAAAGTACAAAAATAGTAAGTAATGCAACCGAAATAAATAATTAAAATACAATAATAGTAAGTAATGCAACCGAAATAAATAATTAAAATACAAAAATAGTAATTAATGCAACCGAAATAAATAATTAAAGTACAAAAATAGTAAGTAATGCAACCGAAATAAATAATTAAAATACAAAAATAGTAAGTAATGCAACCGAAATAAATAATTAAAGTACAAAAATAGTAAGTAATGCAACCGAAATAAATAATTAAAATACAATAATAGTAAGTAATGCAACCGAAATAAATAATTAAAATACAAAAATAGTAAGTAATGCAACCGAAATAAATAATTAAAGTACAAAAATAGTAAGTAATGCAACCGAAATAAATAATTAAAATACAATAATTGTAAGTAATGCAACCGAAATAAATAATTAAAATACAAAAATAGTAAGTAATGCAACCGAAATAAATAATTAAAGTACAAAAATAGTAAGTAATGCAACCGAAATAAATAATTAAAATACAAAAATAGTAAGTAATGCAACCGAAATAAATAATTAAAATACAAAAATAGTAAGTAATGCAACCGAAATAAATAATTAAAATACAAAAATAGTAAGTAATGCAACCGAAATAAATAATTAAAGTACAAAAATAGTAAGTAATGCAACCGAAATAAATAATTAAAGTACAAAAATAGTAAGTAATGCAACCGAAATAAATAATTAAAATACAAAAATAGTAAGTAATGCAACCGAAATAAATAATTAAAATACAAAAATAGTAAGTAATGCAACCGAAATAAATAATTAAAGTACAAAAATAGTAAGTAATGCAACCGAAATAAATAACTAAAATACAAAAATAGTAAGTAATGCAACCGAAATAAATAATTAAAATACAAAAATAGTAAGTAATGCAACCGAAATAAATAATTAAAGTACAAAAATAGTAAGTAATGCAACCGAAATAAATAATTAAAATACAAAAATAGTAAGTAATGCAACCGAAATAAATAATTAAAGTACAAAAATAGTAAGTAATGCAACCGAAATAAATAATTAAAATACAAAAATAACTGCCTGCCCTGCCAATAATAACTCAATGCCAATAAATTAATTATAATAATAATAATAATAATAATATTTATTGACAGTATAAAAAGATTACAAAAATACATTTGATCAATACATTTGATATTGTTAGAATGTGCTCATCAAGGCCTTTAATTTGATACCCATATTGTAACAATAAGAAGTTTTGAATTTGGAGCCATAATGCAGACATATTAATTAAAAAATATAGGCTATGTTACTCGGGATAATGTAAGGATTCTAACGATACCCCAAACACCCAAATATGTTCAAACATTTAAAAGTTATGGTGGAATAAAGAAACTCACATACATACATACATACATTCAAACATACATGAACCCTGAAAACATTACACTCGTTTTTTGAGCAGTCGTGTAAAAAGACAAAGTCAAGATTACAATGATTTATATAGTGCAGTCGATAAGGTTTCAATTATGATTATTGCTTTACCTCGTATTGAAATAATTTAAAATTTGAATTGTTAGTAGAATTCTTAGCTTACAGAGTATAACGGGTGAGGCGGCTCACCCTGAACCCTTACAAATTTGAATTGTTTGTAGAATTCTTAGCTTACAGAGTATAACGGGTGAGGCGGCTTACCCTGAACCCTTACAAATTTGAATTGTTTGTAGAATTCTTAGCTTACAGAGTATAACGGGTGAGGCGGCTTACCCTGAACCCTTACAAATTTGAATTGTTTGTAGAATTCTTACCTTACAAAGTATAATGGGTGAGGCGGCTTACCCTGAACCCTTACAAATTTGAATTGTTTGTAGAATTCTTAACTTACAGAGTATAACGGGTGAGGCGGCTTACCCTGAACCCTTACAAATTTGAATTGTTTGTATAATTCTTAGCTTACAGAGTATAACGGGTGAGGCGGCTTACCCTGAACCCTTACAAATTTGAATTGTTTGTAGAATTCTTAGCTTACAAAGTATAACGGGTGAGGCGGCTTACCCTGAACCCTTACAAATTTATGATAGGTAATCTGTTTTGATAGTTTAGGATGGTCTATTTTGCTTACTTTTTTGGTGTCCCAGTACAATGGACGGTATTGTCGTCAGTTCTTATCTGGATGGTCAGTATATTATTATTAGCAACTAGCTGCTCTGCCCTACGGCTCCACCCATTGTTTCACCATAATTGCACTAAAAATCAAAAAATAGATAAAGAAAAAATAACTGGAATAGTTAGCATTTAGTAATAGAATTTTTATTGGTTCTGTATTTTTTGAATTTTTCCTTCATAAGCATACATACAAAAAGTCAAATCCTTTCTCTTTACAATATCAGTATCAGTATAGATATAGAAAAATGCCGCGCAGTGTCAAACGCGTGGGTGATGATGAGAAGCTTGTGTCACTCTACGGTCCTTGCAGCAGTTGCAGTAGTGTAGGTACCTAACCTATGCAAAAAACACATGAATCCGATCGCTTAGGTGAATAGTGATAGCTCGGATGTTGTAGATGCGTCATCAATATAATAAAAGTATAACTTAGGTGAATAGTGTGATAGCTCGGGTGTTGTAGATGCGTCATCAATATAATAAAAGTGTAACTTAGGTGAATAGTGTGATAGCTCGGGTGTTGTAGATGCGTCATCAATATAATAAAAGTGTAACTTAGGTGAATAGTGTGATAGCTCGGGTGTTGTAGATGCGTCATCAATATAATAAAAGTGTAACTTAGGTGAATAGTGTGATAGCTCGGGTGTTGTAGATGCGTCATCAATATAATATAAGTGTAACTTAGGTGAATAGTGTGATAGCTCGGGTGTTGTAGATGCGTCATCAATATAATAAAAGTGTAACTTAGGTGAATAGTGTGATAGCTCGGGTGTTGTAGATGCGTCATCAATATAATAAAAGTGTAACTTAGGTGAATAGTGTGATAGCTCGGGTGTTGTAGATGCGTCATCAATATAATATAAGTGTAACTTAGGTGAATAGTGTGATAGCTCAGGTGTTGTAGATGCGTCATCAATATAATAAAAGTGTAACTTAGGTGAATAGTGTGATAGCTCGGGTGTTGTAGATGCGTCATCAATATAATAAAAGTGTAACTTTTGTTTGCCAATAAGTCTCACAAAAAATAAAAACTGAATAACTATTTCACATAGATCTGATTGAAAGTGGGAAGAATAGGTACCAGCTCCTCGGGAGTGGATCGCACAGAATTGGCCATCTTTGGCCTTAGTCACGTTGCGTCAGAGTGGCGTTTGTGTAGCACGAGTGAGCATCGACTCCCATTCTTGCTACAGCCTGTTTCTCTATCTTTGTTGTTGATGCACATGAAACACGACAGTAAGAATTGTCCCCCCTTTAACTAGATAATTATAATGCTACTAGTGACCCGCCCCGGCTTAGCAAGGGAGAAAAAAAAAGTAGAGTAAAATTTAGTTTCTCGACCTTCACTCCGCTTTGGGGGACGGCGGCTCGCTTTGCTCGCCGCCGCCCCCCTCGCTACGTTCAGGTCTCGTATGCTCGTAATATCCATATCCATATGAAATAGTAAAAATCTCCGAAACGGCAGGACCGATTTTGACGGGATTTTCATTGGCAGATAGTTGATGTTATAAGGAGTAACTAAGGCTACTCTAATTTTTAAAAAGAATTGAATAAAACCCATGAATTTTGACTACGCAGGCAAAGCCGCGATCACAGATATATTTATAAAACTTCCGTAAAGAATAATCTAACTGATGGTGAAAACTGCATTAAAATCCGTCGCGTACTTTAAAAGATTAAGCGTTACAGACAGAAGTCGAAAAGCGACTTTGTTTATATACTATGTATTGATTTTAACAAAAACTAGACCGATAACTTTTTCAAAGATCATAAATAGATTCAGGGTCTTATTTATGAAAAAAACACTTTTTTTTAATAGTAAACAAAAAGCAGATTGTAGATAAGTACCTACCTACTTAGTAAAACAATAGTAGAACAAAACCTGTGGGTTTTTACTGACCACAGCAAGGCCTGTGGCAAGGCTAAGCTACGGTTGCGTCACCACATCTCAATGAGGATCTCATGAGCACTTGGAATCTGGTATTAAAAAAACAACAAAAACGCGAACGGTTCCGGGAGGAAACTTAGGCCA
This sequence comes from Alsophila aescularia, assembly GCA_946251855.1. NCBI lineage: Eukaryota > Metazoa > Arthropoda > Insecta > Lepidoptera > Geometridae > Alsophila > Alsophila aescularia. The sequence continues at coordinate 4,505,604 of OX276378.1, read as the reverse complement.
AAAAATGTAAATGTCATATCGTAAAATTTATCATTTCATGAAATGGTTGGCCACATCATGTTTTTTTTATTTCATTACAGTATCGGTGACATCACGAAATGGAAAGGCCACATGAATGATTAGCGTTTGACGACATGAACAGCTAAACGCACGCTACTTGATGATTATAATCAAACATTAGTGATCATATCGTAAAATTGTTACATTATCCACCGATAGAGGCACTAGGCGGAAGCCCGACTTGTCCGTGATAGATTAGAAGGCGCTACGCTTCGCTCCCGCCTTCGTCTTCGTGTTTTTTTGTATCCATAAAAACTCACCTGATTGACCTACATTTGGTGTCATGAAACCCCCTATATTAACGATGTTTAATTATATGACCAAACGTAGATTGAAATATCATTAAACGTTGATGTTTCATATGTTCAGTTTTAGCCGGCCATTTCATGAAATATAAGCATTTCATCAAATTATGAAAAAAAAAAAACAGGAAAGCAGCCAAACCTGTGTATTCATCATCATCAGCCCGTGTCAGTCTACTGCTGGACATAGGCCTCACCCAAAGCGCGCTACTGAGCCTGATCTTCGGCTTCTCCCCCAACTGCTGCCAGACGCTGCGAATATCGTCTCTCCACCTAGCTGGAGTGCGCTAAGTTTGCCGAGTCGCAGTCTCCACTCCAGAACATGTCTACCCAAACAGTTATGACCAGCCCACTGCCACTTCTGCTTACTTATCTTAAGGGTTATGTCGACGACTTTGGTTCTCTGCTGGATCACTTCATTCCGGATACGATCTTTTATAGAAACTCCGAGCATAGCACTTTCCATAGCCCGCTGAGCGACTTTATATTGGTGGGCTAGTCGTACCAAGACTCGACCACATGACTCGGCTCCGTATGTCATAACAGGTAGGACGCACTGGTTAAAGACTTTTGTCTTCAAACTTTGCGGTTTTGCTGACGAGAAAACCCATCCCCCATCCCATCCTGTGTATTATCCATCACCAAGATGCCTGACAATGGGTGGTTATGGCAAAACTCCCTTTTATGACAGTAATCGCGAGCAACTGCTCATTGGGGTAGGCCTATGTCCAGCAGTGGACCTCTCCCCGCTGGTTATTGTTGTTCGGTAATAATAGTGCATATTATTTTGAAAATAACTGAACAGTTTCTAATTTGAACTTTCAACTACTTTTGGAATTCACATCGGACAAAGGCCTTCTAAGAGTGAGAAAGAGACTAATCATGATTTAATTTACCGGAAAACCGTGTCAAATACATTTATGAATGTGGACATGTATAAATGCGTTTATAAAAGTTCAAATTAGTTGCTGTCGGATTGAAAACCCACTTGCTTGTTTTGGGAACACTTATTTAAAAAAAACTTGATCAGCTTGCTCGCCTAATATGAAAGTGCACAATATTTTAAGGAAGCCATAAGTAATGTTCATATATTTTTAGCAGTAAGGCCTGCTTAGCGAGAACAAATGTAATAATAACCCCTCCGTAGACGCCCTAGAGACATCTTGAGCGATCCGGACGATGAAATCGCTGCTGCAGTGCAGGCAGCGAAAGATTCTTCCAACCCTTCCTCACCATCTGTCAACACAATTAGACACAGACACCAACCTCGCCAGTGAGCTCGAAGGTCCCGTAATTAAAGTCGATTTTATTCGCCTTCGAGTTTCTTACCGATTCTTCTCGAAGGTGTATTCCGAATCGGTGATCAGTTATCCAAATAATTCAAAGGGCTCCAGTCATTTCATCGGGCCACCTCGATCACTACTAAAACTAGCGATCCAGGGGTGTTTAGCCAGACCCCCGTAATCAATGGCAACTGTCCAAGCCGAGGTTCGTACCCCCTGGGTGCCCTTCAGCGCGTGGCCAAAACTTTACTTTGGCGTGCGCCTTCTGCGTCACGCATTGCGGCGGAGCGCTTTCGTTGCCCGCCCCACCGTCCGGAGACGCTGTAGAGGTCAGTTATAGACCAACAGCATATAAGCTTCCTAAAAAAAACCCTTACCCAGGGGGATTTGAACCCTATCCTTTATGCAAATTTTTCGTTAAGAAAATAAATATCTAAACGAAAAATTTATGCCTTAAGTATTTGGTAAACATACATTTTGTTTGTTTTCGAACTTTTGTAAGTTTACTGAAACAACTAGTTATTGTGTTATTCTAGGACCAAAAGCACCTATAAATGAAATAAGGGTACTACATTTCTTCAAAATTCGTTCAGCGATCAAATAGTTTTTTATAGATTGCTCCGCATATCGGATTAAGATACCAAGTACCTCAGTTTATAATCCCAGTTTTTAGGTCAAACACTAAGCTATCCAACAGTGAAAATTGCATCGCAAAAGGTCCAGTAGTTTTTACGTTATACGCGAAAAAACAGACAGACACAAGTTTAAAAAATGTTATATTCTTGTTCAGGCGCCTATTTTAAGTACCCTAGACCATTTTTTCTTTTATTTTGTTCGTTGTACATCTTTTTTACATATTTTTCTGGTACTTACTGTTTTAGCTTAAGTAAGTATAGAAGTCAAGCAGGAAGTCGGTGGATGCAGGTGGCACAGGATCGCTCGTCATGGCGCTCTTTGGGGAGGCCTATGTTCAGCAGTGGACTTCTAAGGCTGACATGATGATGACGATGATGAAGTATAGATAGATTTTGTTACAAACTTCAACCATAAATTAGTATCCCCTCGCTAATAGCTATTTCTTTGCACATCCGTCTGTACTGTATTGACATTGAGAGACAAATGATCTTTACTTTGTTTAATGATTCACAGAAGATTCAATGTTGTCTGTCCTTTATAAATATTGTATCTTAAACATGTCTCTTTTAAAAATATATTATTAAATAATACATACATATTACTATCACTACACACTATTACAATTCCCATAACAATTTATTATACAACTATATTATGGGAATACTCATAGATATGATAACAAATAGTATAATAGTATGTTCAGTTATTTAAATGCAATATAGGGTTTAGATGGATTAACTAAAAGTACATAATTATATTTAAAAATTATGACTTCATAATATATCTAAAATGTTTTTTTTGGAACCAAACACTAAAAGGAATAGAATAATTTACCATTGTAAAAACACATCACTTTTTCGAAAAAATAATAATACAACACACACACACGCATGCACACACACACGCACACGCATGCACACACACACACGCACGCACACACACACGCACACACACACACACACACACACACACAAACACACACACACACACACACACACACACAAACACTCACACAACAGAGTTTTATAGTCGTTGCCAAGAAGAGTCAATTTTTAAAAAAGTGCCTAATTACATTCAGTTTTTTACCACAATTTTGTCAAAAGAGCTAAACATAAATAATTATTATATTGTTTGTTCAAGCCGTTTCAAGGAGCCGTTGGTAGAATGTGACATCACGCGAAAACTCGCTTATATTTCTATTAGAAATATTAGCTTCGTTACAAGACAGTGCACAACCTAGCAAGTCAGGCAAAAACCCTACGAATTTCCTTTGCCATTTGAGAGCAATGCATTTATAATAGAATATCAATATCGATACAAATCTCAAATCACGCGACATTAAAAAATAGACCGTAAAAACAAATATATACATTTTAACCGATCTTCAGAACTAAGAGTTAAAAATAAATAATAGTTTAAAAAAACTAAAAACGCTTTATATAGAAAATAAGAGTTAAATATAAATAATAGTTTAAAAAAACTAAAAAACACGCTTTATATAGAAACTAAGAGTTAAAAATAAATAATAGTTTAAAAAAACTAAAAAACACGCTTTATATAAAAACTAAGAGTTAAAAATAAATAATAGTTTAAAAAAACTTAAAAACACGCTTTATATAGAAACTAAGAGTTAAAAATAAATAATAGTTTAAAAAAACTTAAAAACACGCTTTATATAGAAACTAAGAGTTAAAAATAAATAATAGTTTAAAAAACTAAAAAACACGCTTTATATAGAAACTAAGAGTTAAAAATAAATAATAGTTTAAATAAACTAAAAAACTCGCTTTATATAGAAACTAAGAGTTAAAAATAAATAATAGTTTAAAAACACTAAAAAACACGCTTTATATAGAAACTAAGAGTTAAAAATAAATAATAGTTTAAAAAAACTCAAAAACACGCTTTATATAGAAACTAAGAGTTAAAAATAAATAATAGTTTAAAAAAACTAAAAAACACGCTTTATATAGAAACTAAGAGTTAAAAATAAATAATAGTTTAAAAAAACTCAAAAACACGCTTTATATAGAAAACCAAACTAAAAAATAGAAAATAAATTTAAATAGTGTATATATGAAAAAAAGAAAAAAAAAAAAAAAAAAACGTGGGGTGCATACCCATGCACCCCAATAGTTATAAATATATCATTGACAAATATGAGAAGAAGGATTATCATTTCGATAATATCTTAGCCGCTCGGTTGTCCACGCGCTGAAGACCGCAGGACCAAACTGATAACCCAAAAAAAAAATGGCCGACGCGACACATCTAACCTCAAACTGGTAATTGATTGTATATGCGTTGAGACTACAGGTACTTGATGGTCAACCCACAAAAAAATAAGGTCCACGCGACACATCTGGCTGCAAACTGGGGATTTATTGGGTACGAGCCGAGATCACAGGTATCTGATTGTCAACCCACAAAAAAGGAGGTCTACGCGACACATCTGGCCGCGCCGACTTTGCGTAAACAAACAGTTTTTTATGACCACTTCATTGAGCGCTTAGATAAACAAACTGGTGATTTATGGAGCTAAATAGGTACGGCACATATTTCAAGTGTTTATGTTGTGGGTTTCGAAGCAAAATAATTATATAAACACGCTTAGATTTGAATGATTATTGAGGTGAATAATGTTCAAAATCGAGTGGCAAAATTTACGTCGCTATCGAGTGGTCCGATGATCGATGAAAACAAAAAATGACACTGTAGCGTTAGTTGCGATGATCAATGAAAACAAAAAAAAGTGACTGTAGCGCATAGAATCAATCGAGCGGTTAAAAAGCACCCCACGCTTTTTTTTAAATAAAACTTTTTTTATAATTTACACTATTAAAATTTGTTTTCTATTTATTAGTTTGGTTTTCTATATAAAGCGTGCTTTTTAGTTTTTTTAATCTATTATTTATTTTCTACTTTATAGTTTGGTTTAGTTATAAGAGCGTTATTTTTTTTCGAATTATTGCATTGTCATCGGTCTTTGACAGGTGTGCAAAATATGAATGAAATCTGACCATTTAAAGTGGGTCAAAATAGCGTCCAAAGGAGTCGGTTACAAACATACAAACTTACAAACAAACATACAAGTGAAGCTAATATAAAGCGTATAATATAATGTTCTTGCTGCGCCCAGCGGCTTTGCCCTCGTGTACAATTTTCCGGGATATAAAGTCTTATGTTGGTCTCTATGGTATGTAGCATCAACATACAAATTTTTATTAAATTTGGTCCAGTCGTTATCGCGTGAAAGTGCCCCAAACAAGCCAACAAACAAACAAACCAACAGTCAAACAAACAGGCAACGTTTCACTTTTTATATTAGTTATAGTATTAGTATATTTGGATTTTGAAAAACGTACTTGCATTTATTTAGACTCTTGCTCATGAAAAAGAACAGATTAAAAAAAAAACACATGTAATTACATTATATTCTACTAAACAAAAAAAAAATACAAATAAAAACAACTAGAAAGAAAAAAAAACGGGTGAAAAATAGCCTATAACAATCTAGCGATGAAGACGAATCGATTAATAACTAGCTTGTCAAAATCGGTTTAAGTTTTTAGTCTGAACACATCACCCTTACTTTGCATATAGCCTATCGTCGCCTCATTGCTTATTTGTCCTATCTGCCATTGGTAAAATTTTACAGTAGATGAGTATTTTGCTCTATTTGTTTTAAAATGCTACTTTTCGTCTCTATCGATGTAGGATATAATACAAACAATGGACATAGTACATAGGACATAGATGAGTATTTTGCTCTATTTTTTTTAATTGCTACTTTTTCCAGATTTGAAGGTCTTTCGACGTCTTTTTCAATTCATAGGTAACTCGTGTATAACGAGTTACCTATGAATTGATACGAGTTGTTATAACTTTTATATAACATAGTAATTAATTATACCATATTTTAGATGTTTTTATGTGCAGATAGACAAATCACTCAAAATGGCGGGCATGACGTCGCGGGCTGTGATTGGTCGACTGAGTTGACATAGAACACCCAAGCACTCTCTTACGATGACTCAACGTCTCTAACGATGTAGGATATAAAACAAGCATTGGACATATTACAAATAAGCACTAAATATTAATTAGGGTGTCGTGTCACTTATAAAATTTAAATGTTTTATTATGTTTTTTAAAGAGAAAAAAGTTTTAAATGTTCCTTAACCAACAAAAAAATAAAATTTAAGTCTTAACAATACTGCGTTTAATGTTGAAATTGGTAGATAGAACAAAAAAGCACTCGGGCGACGCTATGACACTCTATACCTGAAGAAAAATCGAGTGATACCTCGCTTGTCAAAATCGGACTCGTATGGGCGACGCTATGGTGGAACATCCACCCACATACATAATTATATACATAGACTGTCAAACTCATTACGCTTCTCTTGCTTCGCCGTAGTCGGGTAAATATATATACTTCTTCTTCTTCTTCTTTTCTTCTTTTTCAAGCTACACAGTTAGGTACCTATTGTGATAGTGTACCCACATAAATGTATATTTCACCTATGAGTGAGCATTATATGATTCCTGTGCTAGGAAAAGAATTAGTACGTACCTAGTTAGTTAAATTTTAGTTATTTTTTTTTAGTGATGATTATGAGACAGCAGTATGAGATTATGTAATAAAGGCTGTCATGTAGGTATTTTACATAATTCCGTGTTGACATTCAAAATACACGGATTTCTAAATGCTTATTAAATTTGAACTGTATATCTTTGCTCTAGAACTGGTAGTTGCTTACAATTTTATGAAAATAAGAACACATTTACATGATATTATGTTTAATTGACATATTAATTACACGTGCATTTTTATATGATACATTATCAAGTTTTTCTCTTTGTTTACTATAATGGATTTTATATTAATGATGTATTATTTATAACATTTCTTGGGACTTATTAGGCACCCGAGAAGAGTCACAAAAGCGATAGTAAGCTACCGATTACAAAAAATCTTTCTAAATAACCGGTCACCAAAGGTAGCTTTAGCGCCAGAGCACAAGCGAATGGAAACCCAACAACCGACCCGTCTCCTTCTTCGTATCGGTAGTACCTACATTTTATTTGTTTATTTTATTTTATCTTATCTACTTGGACTTTTTATTTTATCTGCTTGGACCAGTAATTGATGACGTCTATTGCATTATCCGTGCACTGACAAATTTCTCCCAGTGTGCAGTGGTAGGGACATGAAGGACACTCCAGCAATGTACAAAACAGGCCCCATCTACATAGGTTGCTCCTGCAGTTTCCAATCTGGGTACGGAAAAAATTACACGTGCGCTCATCATATCATTTTGCCCGGAGATGGATTCTAACATGAAGCTCAGCAGGCGGAGGCACTCAAGTGACATCGACAAGGGCATCGTAGTGCCCTGCACCACACAGTTTAGCAGTTCCACAAAAAAAAAAGTCAATTAAGGATTAATAAGTAAATTTAAAGACATGAAAACAAAGTCTTTCATGCAGTAGGTATGTCATGATTAAACTTAGAACGATCTATCATAATTAAATGCGTATACAATATTTCGTGTCTATGCTGTTAACCGTTGTGGAGTTCTTGTGTTGTGTGTTGAAACTTCAAACCGGCTATCATAATAGAATGTGTACACAAAAATTCGTAACAGTGCTGTTGACCGTTGAAGAATTCTTTTATCTGGAGCTGGTCATGGATGTCATGGATAAAAATGGAATTGAACAAACATGCAAAAATTCAACTCTGTAGGAAGTGGTTCTAATTCAGCTTGCAAGATTTGACCTAAGCAAACATACATACAGACATACAAACAGCCATACATACAGACATACATACAGACATACATACAGACATACATAGATAGATAGATAACTCTTTATTGCACTAAAGAATCTTAAATTATGGCACATCAACAATGTCCTTAAAATAGTACAATCGGAGGCCTTATCACTAAGCAGCGATGTCTTCCAGGCACCCTTAGATTAGAAAGCGAGAACATGAACATTAATGAACGATAGTGTGAATATGCAAGTATACATTTACTGAAATGAATAAATTTATATATTTAGATTATAAATACGATAAAATATTACTTATAAATACCATAAGTACAATATATAAAATAATATATATATATATATATATATAAAAGTTAGTATACCTACGTATCTTGTTTCATGTAAATGTGCTTGGATTAAATGATGAGTTTAACAATGAAAGCCGGGGATATATTTAAAATAATTTATTTAATTTGCAGTGTTTGAATGTATGTCTGTATATATATATATATATATATATATATATATATTTCATTGTTAAACTCATCATTTAATCCAAGCACATTTACATGAAACAAGATACTTAGGTATACTAACTTTAATGACATCCTTGGCATTTTGCCTAGCCTCGTGAAGATACTTATAAGGATAAAGTCTGTATATATGCAAAGTAGGTTATTGGCAAATATGTATATACAAATCAATCATGATTTTTATTGAAGCGCTTAATATTTAATTCGCTCTAAAACTAGATCAATTAATGTAGCAAAATGGTTGGCCAACCACAAAAAAAAGTGGTACGTAATGATCAGGGTTACCAATTACAATGGTTATAAAAAAACAGAATTAAAAAAATGACAAGTGTGAGTCGGACTCGCGCACTGAGGGTTCCGTCAAAATTTATAGTTTGCCGTTTGAAAGCTGTTGTACATCGACATTGTAGGTCGTGGTCAGTTTACCAACTGCAATTACGATAATAACGTTTACGTTATAAGACATAGCTTCTTCCAAATTTACGGTTCACGGACGCTTACGTTATAAGACATAGCTTCTTGCCAAATTTACGGTTCACGGACGTTTACGTTATAAGACATAGCTTCTTGCCAAATTTACGGTTCACGGACGTTTACGTTATCAGACATAGCTTCTTGCCAAATTTACGGTTCACGGATTTTTACGTTATAAGACATAGCTTCTTGCCAAATTTACGGTTCACGGACGTTTACGTTATAAGACATAGCTTCTTGCCAAATTTTATGATTCTAGGTCCACGGTAAGTACCACCGCTCAGTGCTCCAAGGTTGTGCAAAAAAAACACAACCTTGTCAATACACTCCGACCACGTGACAATGACATCACTGCGGCAAGACGGCAAAATGGCGCGAAAATATTAATGCCGAGTAAAACTTATTTTCCGTTCCTTCCTCGACGGTTTGGCAGATCCGTACAAAACTCGGCCTGTGATTGGCGGAATATATGTAGCCACTGACAAACCGAACCAAAGTGTTATGAAATTATTATGTAAGGAGAGGGCACCGCGGAAAAATTATGAAGAAAAATGGGAGTAGTTTCAGAAAAAAAAACGTATTTTGGAAATGAAAGCGATGACATACCGTTTTTTAACATTAAAACATCTATACAGTTTAGTACAAAAAGTGAACAGAATATTTTTTGTGAAAACCAACAAAAATTGCAAAAATGTACGGCTCGCGGAGAAACGCCGTGGTTTTATTTAAAAAAAACTACATTATTTTTTGGTGTTTTAACGTATAATATATGTATTCATTTGAAGAGAAAAACACACAGATTCGATATTATTATCGAATCGAGATTGCGAGATTACATTTAAATCGATTAACTTAACTTCCATGTTTTTTTTGGTCGCTGCAGCAACCAAGGGCGATTTAGCTTCGGGGGAATTGGTTGATACAGTGCCAAAGGGGATTTAGCGGAGGTTTTTATTTCCTTAGGTCAAAATATGTGGCATAAACGGTCGTATATTTTGATTGCGTTGACTTTGAAGTTTGTTTTTTTCAGAGGGATTGCATACCTCGAGTACTCGATAGTTATTAATTTCAACTTGATACCTCCCACACGTTTCTGAGAAAAAAGGTATTGACAGACAGACAGACAAACGGACAACGAAGTGATCCTATAACAGTTATTTTTTTCGTTTTGAGGCTCTAAAAAGAAAAGAATAAAGTACGTTGATATATATAAGTAGGTAGTGGCACAGAATAAATAATAGTACAAGTAAATGGTCCAGTTTCATGTACCTAATATTTTTCATTGCAGCATTTAATAGTCGTACAAACCTTTTGGGAATATTTTGCTTTTTTTGCTAGCAATTCAGGCTGCCAAGCAGTTCTGAAAAAAACCCAGTAAGTATGGTAACCCAGGCTCAAGCAAGACTCATGCATCAGGCATGACTCATACAAATTATAGCTGGCTATAATTTGAGCGTGATTTAGTGTATGTTAATGGTATATTTTTTTAAATCAAATTACTATACAATAATTTTCTAAGGAAAAAAATTTGATCTTGGACGGGACTCGAATCCGCTACATCCGTACCTTAAAACAAAAAAACTGTCTTCAAATGGATTAATTTAGATTTTATTTGATACTAGTTTTCCCGTCCGCAACTTCGTCCGCGCGGACTACTACTGTTTATCGCGAAAAAAAGCATCCTATGTTCTTCTTGGATATTAAAAACCGATGCAAAAGCAGGTATAGCACCAATGCTCTTGTTTTTTTTGACAGACTTGTTAGTTCGTTTTCATGGCAACCACAGACCATTCGGTGATGTTCCTTACAGTGAGTAATAAACATTTTCCAGTTATCCCGCGGAAACTTTCAATTTTCCGGGATTAAAAGTAAAACTGTGTCCATTCAAAATTTCATCAAAATCCGTCCAGCCGTTATCGCGTGAAAGCTCCCCAAACAAACAAACAGACAACGTTTCACTTTTATATATTGGTATGGCTGAATATCTGGTTAGTATCTTGTCTCATAAGATAAAATCACTCATCATCATCATCATCATCATCATCATCATGTCAGCCTTTAGAAGTCCACTGCTGAACATAGGCCTCCCCCAAAGAGCACCATGACAAGCCCTCGATATCGAAATCACACATATCCGATCTATTTGATCATGATCGGTATGTAACATTAGGTTAACAAATTAAAAAAAAACATATGCATAAAATTGAGAACATTATATTTTGGAAGTCGGGTAAAAACAGATCATCAAAATACTCACCGTTACAGAAATTTCTCGCTACAAAAATAGAAAAGTTTCTTCGTCGAGAATTTTAGGATTGTAGGCTACTTGAAAACAAAACGAAGTATCATTAGTAGACCCACAAAAACATCTGTGGCTATGAAAATACAGAATCATTTATAATTCCGCATAATTTAATTAATTCACATGGTTATGCTATAGTCTAATTAGAATGTAAGACTTAACACAATACAATCTCATAGAAGTATTTCGATTTCTGCTGTTCACTAAACTTTACACTAATTAGTCATAGTGTTATTGTAGCAAGCATCTTTGAATTTGTAGCACAGAAATACATTTAATTCTCTTTATTGTAACAAATCTATCACATTTTCCGTGAAGGTCTATACCTAAACTGATCGTGTCTTTGATCTGACGCTGATCTATCCCTCATGCTATCATTACCCAAAATAATATTGATAAATTATTTATGTCGTAGAGAATTGTAGACTTTTTCATTACCGCTACGTGCGGTCACGCATGCGCGTAAATGGTAGAAAGATTATCTTCATCAGACACAGTACACATTCAGATATATGTTGTAGCTCTGACTTTACCTGACCGGCTTTTGTATACGTCGATACACAAAATCAAAACTTCATACTTACAACAAGATAAGTTGTAAGTTCAAAATAGCCTATAACTCGCTTGCGATGAAAACGAATTGATTAATACGTTGTTTGTCAAAATCGGACCAAGTTTTTAGTTTGAACACATAACCCTTCATTTATGTAGTCGGGTAAAAATATATATCCTGTGACATTCTGTATCTGAAGACAAATCGTTTGATTGTTTCTCAAAGTCGGACCAATAGGGGCGACGCTTTGGTGGAACATCCACATACATATATACATACACAGTCTATTAAACTCATTACCCTTCCCTTGCTTTGTTGTAGTCGGGTAACTAACATGCTGCCAGTTGGCGCACCTTGACACGAGCACAGAATCACTAAATAAAGGACGCGACGGTGAGTTTAGAAGACTGCTCTTGACCTTTCCTCATTGGGAAGACGCTGACGTAGGTGTAGAAGACCATGACATGAATTACAAACTATAATAGAAGTTAAAACAGGTTCCTTATTAACATAGTCTCGTAATAAATTAAACACTAATTTTGGAATCTATTTTTATTTGCTCATTAGCATGTAAAACACATACCTACTCGTATTTTACTCGAATGCTTGTATTTTAAGATTGTTCTTATTAGGTGTATCCTTCCGATTACCTTGTTTTGAATAGCCTTCGTCTATTTAGTGTGTTATTCCAGGGTATAAGCTATCTCCATTACAAATTTCATCAAAATCCGTTCAGCCGTTTGAGAGTGTAGTATGATGATGATGATGATGATGATTATAAAAAGTATCCTATATTTTTTCCAGGGTAGAAGCTATCTGCAATCCAAATTTCATCAAAATCCGTTAATCTGTTATCGCGTGAAAGATCCCCAAACAAACAAACAGACAGCCTTTAAATTTTATATATTGGTGTGGATAACCTCGTCAAGTTTTGGATAAACTGTTCAAAATAACTATTGGAAGACATAAGTCCTAAAACTAAAACCCGACTGCGGTCGGGTAAAATATAGCCTATGCCACTCTATACATGATGACGCATCGATTGATACCTAACTTGTCAAAATCGGACCAAGTTTTTAGTTTGAACATTTATAACCCTTCCTTTGCCTTGCCGTAGTCAGGTAACAAAATTATCCTATAACAATATTCATGAAGACAAATCGATTGATACCTCGCTTGTCAAAATTAGACCATGACCAATGTCTTTTGAATTGTGATAATGCAAAGTTATTTTCTGTTACAAATTATGATAATTTAAATTTAACTCATGGTAACCATAACTCATGGCAGAGGAGTGAGACAGGGGGATGTCATATCCCCGAAACTGTTCACTAACGCCCTGGAAGATATGTATAAGACTCTGGACTGGACAGGAAAGGGCAACATAAATGGCGATTACATCACACCTCGGTTTCGCTGATGATATTGTCCTTATGGCGGAGTCACTGCAGGATCTCGAGCAAATGCTGACCAACCTAGCTAACGCCTCTAGTCGTATCGGTCTCGGGATGAACATGGATAAAACCAAGGTTATGTTTAACGACATTATTACCCCGCAACCGATCGTCGTTAGCGGTGTCCGAAATGAGGAGATCCGCAAGACAACGAAAGTAACCGACGTAGCTCTAATAATTAGCAAGCTGAAGTGGCAATAGGCCGGTCACATATCTTGAAGAACCAACAACCGTTGGAGTAAATGAGTTCTAGAGCGGAGACCGCGTTTAGGCAAACGTAATGTAGGGCGCCAGCGGCCAGGGAGTGACGACTTGCGAAAGGTTGGTAGCGACAGAATGAGGAGAGCCGAAGATCGTGCTCAGTGGCGTTCACAAGGAAAGTCTTACGTCCAGCAGTGGACGAATACGCGCTGATGATGAACCATGGTTTAATTGTGGGTGAAGTAAAAAATGTGGCTCCGGCAAATACATTTTCTGATAAACACGATTCAAAGCAATTGATTTATGAAAAGGCCTGCATCCTGCAGCCAAGGTCCTCTGTTGACAACAACGACAGGTGACAATCTGGCAATCAGTCATGTTTCAAATTAATGTAGGGTACAAGCATAGATACCGTCAGCACGCAACTGGTCGGAGTACAGTATATAAATGTTCAATTATTCTTTCATTGAAATTAAATTTATGAAAGGCCTATATCCAGCAGTGGACGAATGTAGCCTGATGATGAGGATGATTACAACATTAAATGAAAACACAAGCTGTGCCTGCGGTTTTGCTCGTCTTTAAAATGTTATTTTAAAAACGAGCAAGTTATGTTTAATTTTGGTTCCAACATAAGAATTGTATCATAGAGGAAGGAGGTCCCCAAGATACAGGTTTACCTAGTTTGGGGACCAAAGATTGATATATTTTTTTAACTGGACTTATTTCAATAAAACTTTATTATTATTATCTTTTGGGATAAAAGTATCTCATATGATATTCCAGGACCAAAAGTACTTACACGGAACAATATACCAAATGTCGTTCATACGTCAAATAGTTTTTATCGATTGCTCGGTTTCTACTCATTAGATTAAGATATCACGTACACCAGTTTTAAGTCAATACCTAAGATATTACATCAGTGAAAATTGCAGCGCAATTAGTCCTGCAGTTTTTACGAGATGCGCGAACAAACAGACAAACAGACATTCTACAGACTTATTGGTACTTACTGCTTTATTATAAGTATCGCATCACAAACATCATGTGGATGTGTCATCAGTCGGAAGACACATCCACAGCTGATTATATGTCTTCCTCCTCCTTCCTCATAGAAGACCTCAAAGAGCGATGTTTTACAGGGGGGGAGGGTTAGCCATAATCACCTCTAGTATTAGCTTTGATATAAGTTCACTTGGATATAGACTAACACATATAATGAATGAAGTGGCAATGGGCTGGTCACATTTGTCGTAGAACCGATAACCGTTGCGGTAGACGAGTTCTAGAGTAGAGCCCGCGAATTGGCAAACGTAGTGTAGGACGCCCTCCGGCTAGATGGAGCGACGATCTGCGCACACGCTTGGCAGGCGTCGGTGGTGATTGCGGTAGTTGGTGATAAACCACAGTAAAGTGCTACTGAAAATTTCCTAGAACCCCTTGTCTACTTCATGTAGCCGCGGGATTGAGATCCCAACATTATACAAAACACCACATGGCAAAATATTAATATTTAAACACTAGCTGTACCCGCGGCTTAGCTTGCGTGGTCATTTCTGTAGGTTAAAAGAACTCTATGTGCCATTCCAAGACCTACTCGTAAAATACCAATATACAAAAATTTGATCAAAAATTAACAGCCGTCAAAAAGTTTTTTTCGATTATTCGGCTTCTACTGATCTGATTGAGAATACCAAGTACACCAGTTTTTAAGTCAAACCCTAAGCTATCTAAATGTGAAAACCATGTCGCAATTGATTCAGGAGTTTTTACGTGATGCTCGAACATACATGCAGACAAACTAACAGTCAGACTCGATTTTAATTAATGTTATATTCTTGTTCAGTAGCTTATTTTAGGTACATTAGACAATTTTTTTTTAATTATCTTCTTTGTACAGTCTTTTTCTTTCTCAATGATTTAATATAAGTAAAGATAGATAGAAGATATGGGTACAAGCTATATATTAAACCGACATTGATTGAGTCGTAACAATACAACATTAATGCCAAAATACTTTTTTTGAAACAATAGTCCACTTTTCACGTTTAATCAGGGCTAAAAGAACGTAATTGTTAATATTATGTACCTATTTAACACATTATTTTAAGTACAGCGTTTACTGCAAACTCAGTCACGGTGTCGCCCGCATGCAATTACTCTGAATAGCTGTAACAGTTGTTAGCTATTCAGACATACTAATTGCAAGTCAAGCCTGTGGAATTACCTACATCTTTCTGTCTGTATTCGATAGATGTACGGGACATGATAAACTTAGAAGGCTGTCTTTGTTGTAGATGTATTAATTATTATAGCGTGTACATGGTTTATAGCTTGCGAACTTATTATTACAGAATGTTACGTGTAATAAATTAGCAGCTTTGCCAGCGTGGTCGTTTTTCTGGGAAAATAGTAACTATACTGTGTGTATTTCCAGGACCAAAAGTACCTATAAAGTACAATATACCAAATTTCATTGAAATTCGTTCCGCAGACAAAATTAAAAATTGATAATATTAAATAATACTTACCAATTGTTCGGCTGGTTAGATAATATTAGTTGGCCTGTTTTTGAGTCCCTGCAACGATGCCAAGTCGACTGGCGGTATATCCAAGTGTTGTCTGTTGTCTGCTGTCTGTATAACGCCGCAACAATGATCGTCCAAGTACAGAACCAGCAGACTAAGCATATCCTCCTGCATCGATGTGTGAACAAAGGGACGTTATTTCTCCGAAATTGTTCTCATATGCACTGGAGGATATGTTTAAGACTCTGGACTGGAAAGGATGTGGCATTAACATTAACGGTGAGTACATCTCATACTTGAGGTTCACGGATAACATCGTCATTGTGGCAGAAACGTTGCAGGATTTGCAAAAGATGTTGGACAGCCTAGTTGATTCGTCTCAATGATTGATCTGCGGATGAACTTGGACAAAACCAAGGTTATGTTCAACGAACATTACCTTGGTTTTGTCTTTTTGAATTATTCTGGAACCAATTGCTGTTAAAGAAACTGCTCTCAAAGTTGTTCAGGAGTATGTTTATCTGCGGCAAGCTTTGCAAGTAGGTAGAAATAACTTCGAGAATGAGAGACACGCAGAAGAATACAGCTGGGCTGGGCAGCATTTGGGAAACTTCTTCGAGTCTTCTCGTCGCCAATACCGCAAAGTTTGAAACCAAAAGTCTTCAACCAGTGTGTTCTAACTGTTATGACATACGGAGCCGAGTTGTGGACACTCACGATAGACTAGTCCACCAATTTATGGTCGCTCAACGGGCTATGGAAAGGGCTATGCTCGGAGTTTCTCTGCAAGATCGTATTCGGAATGCGGTGATCCGGCAGAGGAACAAAGTTGTCGACATAGCCCTTAGGATTAGTAAGCTGAAGTGGCAGTGTGCAGGTCATATATGTCGAAAGACTGATAACCGTTGGGGTAGACGTGTTCTTGAGTGGTGATCGCAACTCGGTAAGCGTAGTGTAGGGCGCCCTCCGGCTAGATGGAGCAACGATATACGCCAAGTAGCTGGCAGCAGTTGGAAGAGTGGAGCCGAAGATCGGGCTTGGTGGCGTGCTTTGGGAGAGGCTTATGTCCAGCAGTGGACTGACACGGGCTGATGATGATGATGAATTCTTCGGCTTCTACTCATTGGATTGAGATACGACCTACACCAGATTTTTATTACCACGCTTTTATTTAGTCACTTTCTTGTTTGTCGTTCCAGGGCGAATCTTACAACTCAAATTTCGAACTTTTCCTAATTAGCTATCTGGTTGAAACTTTCTGGGTAGCTCACAACTCGATCACAATGCATTTAGAAAAATAAATAATAAATAGTTTAAAAAAACGTGGTTTTAGATTTTTTTTAAATTGTCTGCATTTCCTGCTTATTCATAACCTAAGCTATCCGTGAAAACAGCATTTTAATTTTATGTTTCAAACATAACACAAACTCGTAGTTATCGGTAATAGCTGAAAGTATATCAAGTGGATCTTTAATCAAACTTTCTCACGGACCCGAAGAAATATGTTTGCAACATTGTTTAAATTGCCTACGGTTATACATGTTTACGACTTAAAGATCAATACATATTTATCATTCAAATTAGCTTCCCTGCCCTACGGCTCCACTCATAATTTTCCGTTATGCCACGGAAACTTCGCTTTTTCCAGGGGGGAAGTTATCTATATTCATCTGAAATAGTGTGGTTTTCTATCAGTGAAAGAATTTTCAGAATCGGATAAGACTTTCACAAAAGGAGACCTTTATACGTTCAAAAGTAGGCATGTTTTTTTCGTAATTATTTTATTAACATAACGAAATATATCCGGTAAAAAAAATTGTCTTCTCAAGTCTAACTGTAAATAATGAAATTTTGAACCAATCAAATGTCATTGTTTTGTTTTTTAAATAAATTTTCTTCTTTTCTGTTTTTCTTAACTTCCAAACATTGTTAATAAAATTCGACTCTTTAGACTTGTTATAAATATTTAAATAAAAAATGAATTCATTATTGGATATAAAAAAGTACTAAACCAATTTAGATGGTCTGTTATGTAACAAGTAAAAATGACAATAAATGGTACATAAAAAAGCACGACTTTTTTTTTTTAAATTATTTAAACAAGAAAATGAAACAGGATAACTCACAAATCTTTACTTTTTACAAGTGATTTTGCCGTGAAGAGGGGTGTTTGTATAAGTTCAATTTTTAAGGTTCGTTGCCTTGTTTGAGCTGTTTATAAATGTCAAAATATGTTCCTCTTTCAATTCCAGTTGTAATTGTCTGCCATTTTCTTCAATCACAGACAAATAATTATCTGTGCCTTCAATTTCTCAGGTGACAGATACTAAGGAATGCTTAGATAAACGGGCTAATAAATGTTCGAGGAATAACAATAATAATAATAATAAATATATTCGGGACAATTCCACACCAATTACCTAGCCCCAAACTAGGATACCCTGTAATATGGGCACTAGATAACGGATAAACATACATAGATACGAATATCACATCCATGACTCGGAAACAAACATTTCTGCTCATCACACAAAGGATTGCACCTTGCAGGATTCGAACCCGCAACCGTTTGGTTTCGTTCCTAGCGATTCTAGCCACTAGACCAACCGGCCGTCAAAATACATACAAAACACATACAACACAATACAAATAAACAACAAACAACACAAAAAAACATACATACAAATACATTTACAATACATTACAATACATTTATTATACTGTTTATCGGTCTGATATTTATTTATTTTTCAATTGTCATTCATTCCATGGATAGATATGTGTCCGAATAAAGCAAATCAGGCGTCACTAACTTCAGAGAGGTGAATCAAATATATTGATAACACTAATGTTACAGCAGGACAGTTTAAACCAATCAAATGTCATTGTTTTGTTTGACATTTATTTCGATTTTCAATTTATTCTTTACTTGTTGTTCTTTGGTTTTGCTTTGTACTGTGGCCAGTAAGAGTAATTCAACCTCCTTGGTACTGTGGTGATATTTTACAAAATTTGTTGTGCTAGTGACAACAATGTCTCAATGTCAAATAAACAGTCTAATAAGCAGATGATGATGGTCTAGCACGGGGGGTGGACAAATTATCTTTCTCCTCTTTTATCCACTTCTCAGTGAAAATAATTCTCTTCTCTGCCTTACGTCACGGCAATTGAGGAAAGGGATAAAATCAATGGATAAAATGTATTTATTGATGTTTGTCATAGACATTATGTGCCGCTACTCCATCGCTACTCACATGTTACTCCCACTTATATAGACTCGAAAAACGTGGATTAAAATACTCTCCGATTGACATAAGACAGGGAATTTATATCACCGCATAGTCTTCAAGAGACGTGGGTATAAAATTTTATTTTCATACAAACACAATGTCGTAATTATATATTGATGCGAGAAACGCAATGGAAGAAAATTTCTCTGGCGTAGGCGGAATATCCGAGATGCCCGTGACTCATGGAATTTCCGGACAACAAATTTCGATAAATCCTATTATTTTACGATTTCCTTTAACGAATAGTTTTTTTTAGGGAATTATTCGTGTAATACCTACTTCCTCTCTTCGACAATTTTCACACTTAATGCGGGCGCCAGACTTAGCGCACACAAAATGTATTCTCAAACTTTGCTCACGTATCTGGCATCGGCTTTACACATCACATCTAGCGTAGCTTTTTTAAAGTTTGTATTGTACACGTAATCTACGGATCACTGACTGTACGCACCATTAAGACATTACCAACGTCAATGGTACGTACGAATATTTTTGGAAATATGATCTATAAACCACAGAAATGAACATCAGAAGAACGAATCATTCCTGAAAATATGTTGGATTTGTTAAAATATTGAAGACTATAAAGTAACATTCAATGGTACTGAACCAAAGAAAACGCTACTCCCGCTTTATATCCACCGATTTATATCGTTTATCTGGGGAAAAAATGACCACTCCCGTACTAGGCCTTCGAACGGGTAGATACATTTATTCTTCAGATAAGCGAGTTTTTCGTCGAATAAAGCCTAACTGACGATTGAAAATTTGAGTCTTATGCTACGAGTCGAATAAACGCTATCTGATTGCTTATCTGAATATTGAAAAATCAGCCCTGATAACTATTGTGTTTAATAAACTTATTAGTCGTTAATAACTTAGACTTTCGATACCAGAAACATTTAATTTAAAAGGGACTTAATCGCGCTGATTATTTATATTGAATATTACTATGATGTTTTTATCAATTTCAAATGATGATGATTGATTGAAGAATCTTAATATGACTTGATTGACGAACAGCAACGGTAACCTACACCCAATGATTTTTCCAAGTAATGTGCGGTTTTCCATCGCTCCGTGCTTCGGAGGGCACGTTAAGTTGTCGGTCCCGGCTTTTATTGATTAATAGCAGTCGTTAAGCCATGCCAGAGGCCCTCGGGCGGACTGACAAACGCTGACACCAGAGGCTAGCTGCTTTACCTCACACGATAAGCAATGACTTGATTGTTTATAGCGTGATTAATCCCAGTCTTGTCGGTAAACAAGTGTTCTCTGTGGTATTACAAAAAAACGTGTATGCACTGCAAGCAAATAATATTAAACAAGACAAATTAAAATATTTAAAACACGCATGCCCTGCCGAAAAAGAGCTTACGCCAATAAATTATATATTGTTGGAATGTGCTCATCAAGGCTTTCAATTTGATACCCTTATAGTATTTTTTCTCATTTTATTATGGAGTCATATAGAATTTAAAAACAAAATACCTATGTCATTCGGGATGATGTAAGAATTCTAACGATACCACATACATCCAAATCTGTTTAGGTATTTAAAAGTTATGGTAGAATAAATAAACATGCAAACATACATCCTGAAAACATTACACTCTGTTTTGGGCAATCGTGTAAAAACTAGCCATACATAAAAAAAAAAAAAACTCTGAGCTATCCACCATTTCTGTTTTTGAATATTATTATATTTAGCAACAATTTAGACTATCGAGTCGACTACCAATAATAGTAATTATTAAAAAAAAACTTTTTTATAACTTCCCCTTCATGTATGTATCTATCTATGCATTTCTGTCTGTCTGTAATTTAAAATAAAAAAGAAAAAACATAATAAGGAAAATGCATTACAAAATAAAAAATTGTTTATTTCATATTTTTAAATACCTGTTGAATATTTCAATCCAGAGTTTATCTAGCTAGCTATCGAATCAAGTAAAATTAATTATAAGTTTATGTTACTTCACTTTGTTTCAAATAACAGACAGAACTTCTAATTAAAGTATCATTTTAACTTTATTGAAGGAATCAAAACTTATAATTGATTTATTAACTACTACGAAATAACTTCTTCTTAGATTAACCAGGTAAGCCTCTCTTGAAACGTGAGCGTCGACTCGAAATCTACACGACGAACTTACAAGCTGCACCTTCGGTCACATCGTCACAGTGAGATCTTGGTCAAATGATTGCTGATTAAACTGTGTTATTTAAAAAACACAATTAATGAGCGTTGTGCCACAGGGTGCGCCGGCACGCCAACGGCGCGGCGACGGGCTGGAAGTTAGTATAAAAATCCGCCGGCAATGGCAGCCAGCCAGTTTAAAATCACTAAAGCTGGATTTGACCACACAAGAGTATAGTTTATTCTTAGAATAGTAGCATAGACAAATGACGATTACTTTGCCACTATTCTAAGAATAGCTGTATAGAATAGCATGGCATAAAAAAGCGACTAATAAAGACTACTGATCCAATTTTGATTCAACTTATATGGGACCAATCAGGAGATACTCTTTCAATACTCAAAACCGATCCGCTTTTGACGGAGAAATTGGTGGACATACATAAAAAATTACATACGAGTACAGTTGAACATAGAAAATCCTTCTTTTGTGAAGTCGATTTAAACAGGCCCAGTTTGTCAAGAAAGAAGTGAAGTAAAAGTACAAGGCCATTTACAAATAGTTTTTTATCTAGTAGAAGCTTGTTTATTCCACTTTGTTATCTTTTTTTTGTAACCTTTATACATAGAGGTTACATTATATTTTTATCTTCAAAATTGTTCGCAAACGAATTTGCAGCGATGATTAAAATAAAACAACATCAGCAAACGTAGATTAAACTACGGTTTTCATATATTTTTTATCATTTTTTAATTCATTTTCTTCGAGTTGTGAGCAACTCTGAAAGTTTCAGCCAGTTAGATAATTGGGAAGAGCTCGAGATTTGAATTTGAAGATTCCAGAAGAAGACAGACAGACAAACAAGAAAGTGACTTAATAAAAACGTGGTAAAAAAACTAATCTAAAAACCACTGTTTGTGTTTTTTTTAATGCATTGTCGTCGATTTGTAAACTACCGTGAAAATTTCAGCCGTATAAATCGGGAATTGTTCGAAATTTGAGTTGCAAGATTCCACCCGGAGCGACAGATAGACAAACAAGAAAGTGACTGAATAAAAACGTGGTAAAATGACATCATTACAAAAATTTAACAAAATGCCCAACTTATATTCAGAAAATAATTAAAGTACAGCTTTCTACGGTATCTCCACATTATCTCACCAATTATCTCCAGTTTTCCATTATAAGTAAGATGGGTGGTTTCGAAATATTTGTTGCCAAAAAAGGAGTAAGTCGGACGGCGACCATTAATCACCCGCACGTCATCGCGCGCCGATGACAGCGCCCTTGATCTACTGACGAACAATGTGTACTAGATGTGTCTTCATTCATGCTGGCAGCTAAATATCAAACAATGTTTTAGCGTGCTCGCGCTTTCTGCGTTATGAACCTTTGGCAAAAGCAATAGCTCGGTGCGCCTTTGCGTGCCGACAAATAAAATAAGCTACAAACAAGAATATTAGATCATTATTTCAAAAAGTGTTTGTTTATCTGTTTGTCTGTCACGCGCATCACTTAAAGACAAATATGTCGCAATCGCGATGCAGTTTTCACTGTAGCTTAAGTTTTGACTTCAAATCTGGTGTCATAATCCGAGCAATCGATTAAAATCCAATTAAAAGAGTACGCCTGAACGAATTTCAATGAAATGAGGTAGGTATATATTATATTGCAATTAATTGGTGTGTCTGTTTTGGTCCTGGAATAACACATAGGTTACTTTTAACCAAAATAAATGACCACGTGGGCAGTGCAGCGGATACGGCTAGTCGTAAAGAAACCCGTTTCTTTCCGTTGTAGGTTTCGTTTATGATGAAACTGCTCGATAAGTAGGTAACTAAACTGTACTGTTAGGTTACATTTAAATTGTACACGAACAAAAAGTACTTTAGCCTCGTAAAAATGTAAGTGTTAAAATAAATAAAGTGAGAAAAACTGATATTATTCGCTCAAACTTTGTGTTTGTAATGGAAATGTATGTAAATCCGAGTATTGAACTGTATTATCAATTTCTGGAAAATTCTACGATATTGCTTCTATGTCGTTGAAACAGACACAGTTTCGTTCCAAACACGCGATCAGTACTCAAAACACGCCTTTCCATGATAATATTATACATACATGAGGTTTATAACAGGGATAGGAAAAAAGAAGAATGGAAGATGTGTTCTTACTATTCTGTTTTTATCCATCTAGAGGCTTTTAATTGTATTAAAACTACTTTAAGGATATAAAAAACGGCAGTTTCTACCTAAAATCGATAAAATGTGGAATAAACGCGAAATTGGATTCTGCTACTGATTTCAAAAGAGTTTTTTTGTTTCTAAAGTAGCTACAGTTTCATGCAAACAAACTTTCTTTTTTTTTTTTTCCTTCAGTTGTAGCCATTTCAAAAAAATGTGTTTATACAACATTTTGTATTTTAATAGCTTTGCTTATATGCAACGGAATTGAATTCCAAATTTTTTGTTGTTGTTAATATTGTATCTGGTGCTTATGATAAACAAAAGTTATATATTCACATTTTTATAATGAATTTCTAATTTTCTCTATATCGTTATATGAAAATAAAAAGCTATGGCTTTCATGAAGTTGTAGACACTTTAGAAAAAAATACACTTTTTTTTTCTATGCAAGCAGTAGAGTTCTATATCCCGAAAAAACCCACATTTAACCGATTAAACGTAGAAAAAAAAAGGTTTTCCAAAAATTTTTAAGTGAGAATACGTTTGGTTTGAAATCCTTTACATGGATTTCTAAGAACACATTTACCATCTTTAACGGGTAACTGTCATAGATATTGCTGTTAAAAAACTCTACTTGTATAACGCCAAGCAGTAGTGTGCATCATTACTGTGCAGTTTGAAGCCTCCATGTTTCCAGGGAAATTACTGGGCATGAGACTTCATATCAAGACATAATCGGAAGTGCTAAAAAACCCGATTGCCAACAAAACTAAACGAGGCAAAAAATTAAGTGAGAATGATTCTGAAACAATTTAAATTGTTATAGATCCTAAATGGTCATTCAAAATGAAAAATTAATAGAGATACCTAAAAATTCTTTTCAAAGACCTATTCAATGATACCACACTTAACTTTTTTTTTTTCTTTTTCACAATATGGCGTCTGGTTATCGCCATATGGCCGGTTCCTTTATCTTAAAATTAACCGTTTTCGTTTACTGTCCGTCAGCTTATGACATAAACGCCATACAAAAACGTCAAAAAGTAACCGGACGTTAGAAAAACGACTCGTTTCATTTTTATAGGAATGGAGGGATAGTATTTTTTTGAAAAAAAAAAACAACACCCTCCGGCAGTCGGGTAAAAAGATGGCGAGCGCTTTTTAGTAAGCCGTAATTAGCAACCTTACATCGGGATGATACTTTAATAATAATTGTTATTTGCAGACGTGAAGCTTACCATCACGCAAGCGGCCTGCTCGTATGGAAAAACGCATAAAGTTAATCTATTCTAGGGACTTTATATCGCCAAAGATGTGTCCCAGTTAAGGGCACGCTGACGCAAGGGAAATTGCTAAATTGTTTGCCAACTCTCTTACCGCCTTAACACTCGTCAGTGGGTTACAGAACTTGATTTAAGTATGTGTAGATACCGAGTTGAGAACTTGTATGGATTGTACGCGTCACTTTCAGTAAATGTTTGTACATTGATCATTAAAACGATCCGAAAGGTTTTTGAACAATAATATTATAATATGTGTATATATATATATATATATATATATTGTATATTGTATATATTGTTATATTATATATAATATAATATTGGAGTTTAATGCAATAGTTCCTTTTTTATTTTATAAGTTGATTTTGGGCAAAGTTACTGACGATCTAGGAGTTATTAAAACCTTTGAGTGATTTAACAACTCTATCACAGATCTTATTGCTGACGTCACTCATGCAAGTTCGATCCACTAAAGATGTCCCGCGGAATTATTAACGTTGAAAGTTTTTGAAATTATCACTCTCGCATAGAAGCTAGCGCCGCATTTATGGAACGGGACTTCTCTCGTGGAACGGACTACTACGTACGTTTATCACATAGTTATTTTTTTTATTTTAAGGTAGTTGATGACGTGATCGCGGTTATCTCACTACAGCCCGAAAAAAGGAAATTTAAAAAAAACGGGTTCTGAAATATTTGTGTCACATTGTTGCCTTGCTGGTTAATCCACACCAATATATAAATGTAAAACGTTGTCTGTTTGTTTGTTTGGGGAGCTTTCACGCCAAAACGGCTGATCCAATTTAGATGAAACTTTGTTAATATGTTCTGTACAGTATAAAAACCAACATAGGATACTTTTTATCCCGGAAAATGATAAGTTGCCACGGGAAAACTGGAAAATGTCGATTACTCGCTGTAAGGAACGGACGTTGCCTTGGCTACAAAATAATAACAATTCCATCAAAAAGTATCAAGAGCGTTGATGCTATACTTTTGCATTGTTTTTTTACTCCTCGGCTATCGATATCCCGTACGGGATAAATGCGAATACTTAAAAAAAATAAAAAAATGGTTCATTTACCTTCCTCAAATACAGATTGTGTGTATATGGCAAATCTTTCATCATTATCAAAAATAATCTCCAAAAACGTATTCGTCCACAGGTTATATATCCTAGTTGAACATAGGTTGCTGGTTTTCGCGATATACTGTAGTCCGCGTGGACGAACTCGCGGGCCAAAGCAGTAAATCATAAGTTTCGACAGTTATGACAGTGCACCCCCATAGATTTTCGCATTAAATCTCACATATATTTTACAACGATTTCGCATTACAGATGACGGCTCATAGTTTTATTATAAGATTATAAGTTATGTTTTATGTATATATTAATTTTTACTGCTCTTTGTTTCAGAGTAACGGCGCGCCAAAATGGGGAACGATGAAAAAAAAGGAGGCATTGTCCTGGACAACTTCAATTCGACGTGAGTGGAATCTTGTTGTGATAACCTTTAGGAGTTACCAGTCCTCACTGCTGGGGGGAATCCGAGCTACGAGGCTTAAGTGTTTAGGTGTTCTATGATAAGTATGCCTCTAAAATTGAAACCGAAATTTTATTAAAACACTAGCTGATGCCCGCGGCTTCGCACGCGTGGTCATTCCAAGACCTATACATACCAATATACCAACACTTGATCAAAATTGCTTCACCGTCAAAAATATTTTTATCGATTGCTCGGCTTCTCCTCATCGGATTGAGATATAAAGTACCCCAGTATTTAAGTCAAAACATAAGCTGCCCAACAGTGAAAACCGCGTTGCAATCGGTCCAGTAGTTTTTACGTGATGCGCGAACAAACATACAGACAGACAGACAGACAAACAGACAAACAGACCATTTCTTTTTTAATTATCTTCTTTGTACAGACTTTTTCGTTCCTATTGCTTTATTATAAGTATAAATACTTATTTTTATTTAGATCAGATAAACGATTTAAAAGTTATCGTATAGCAAACATAGATACATACATAAAATGTATGAGCATACGTACAAACATTGTCTAAGTTGAAAGAGACTTCACTGTGCTTGGTCAGTTACGCCAGAATAACTTTTGCTTCAAACAATAAATAAGCATTAACTTTTGCATAAGATCTGCTTAGTAACATGTATATTCTCGATCAAAGTCAAAGTCAAAGTATTTTATTGTAAAAAGGCAAAAATAATAGCACTTTTACAAGTTAAAATTAACATCTCCTGAACAAAGAGATATACATAAAATAATATAAAAAGATCAAATCAATCCAAATTTAGATAAACTAAGTATTCTTTGAGTTTGAAAAGGAAATTTCTCTTTCATGTGCCAACAGAGTTAAATCTCACACTGGAAAAGGAAACACCCTTCTGACTCTACCGGTGCTTCGGAAATACGCCCGTTAGAGAAGAGAGCACCAAGAAACTCTACGGGGATGTATTTTAGTCCATATTAATTAATTCCTTATATTTTTTTCAAATGTCACAATTATAACAAAACATGTAAACTACAAATATATAAGATAAAAGTGACGATGACATGTCCACAAACATCAAACTGGAAAAATATGGTAAAAAATTCAAGGAAAGTTCAAAGAACTCTTAAAAATAAGTGCCTAAAGCTTGCTGGTATACATGATTATATAAGTTCTAATAAATGATAATACGAAATTTTGCCTAGTTACATCTTATCATTTTCGATCTGAAGAAAATTCAGAGAACTCGGAAAACGAAAACTTTGATATAAGTACAAGGTCGTATAATTTAACTGATTTGTAATTGGTAAAAGATAAACTTAGTAGTAATAATTTGGAACTGTATCCCTTTGAACATAAATAAACCTTAATTCAGTATCCACTCAGCAATAAAGTACCAAAATACACACAAAAGCAAAAAAATATGGTGGTCGCCTAAGCTACATACTGCGTATGAAAGCGCGCAAAGTACGCGTATTATGTCGAATTATTTCTCGAAACTGAACACTCTTGGCTACCATAGCTCTAATTCTACACAAAAAATATACAATAGTAGCTCTAAATCACACGTATTAAACTTCCAGTCCCCATGCCAAATGGAATAACACATATGAGCACGGTATCTGGAGCAGAAATTCTAAAGCCTGTTTTACATAATCTTTTTGTGAAAGCCTATGTGTTGAATTAAATAAACCAAAGTAATGGCATACGCAAAAATAACTATATATATATTATAGGAAAAACTTAAGCGGCCTCGTTTACTTTTACCTCAATACCTTAACGTACGAGCTACGAAATCTCGCAAAAAGTTTACCTTCATTTCCTAACGAGCTGTGTCATTTCAGAAGCCCATACATTTTATTCCAGGACCAAAGTACCCATAAAGTACAAAATTCATTAAGTCACAAATAGTATTTTTTATCTTTTGCTCGGGATCTAATCATCGGATTAAGATACCAAGTACCCCAGTTTAATTAAGTCAAACCCGAAACTATCCAACTGTGAAAACCAAATCGCTATCGGTTCGGTCGGACGAGCGAACGAACATACAGACAAACAGACAGACACGATTTAAAAACAAAATTATAGTCTTGTTCATATTTTTTTTTCTCTTCCTTGTACTGATTTTTTGGAACTTACTGCTTTATTATAAGTACTAGCTGTGCCCGCGGCTTTACCCGCGCGGTCATTTCATTTAAGAGTAGCCCATAGGTACGTGCTATTCCAGGACCAAAAGTACCTATAAAGTACAATATACTACATTTTTCAAAATTCGTTAAGCCGTCATTTTTTTATCTATTCCTCGGCTTCTACTCATCAGATTGAGATACCTTGGTATCTAACTATAAAGACCGCATCGCAATCAGTACAATAGTTTTTACATGATGCGCGAACAAACATACAAACAAACATACAGACAAACAGTTAGACAAGATTTTCAAAAAAACTTCTTCAGTAGCTTATCTTAAGTACGCTAGACAACTTTTTTTTTAATTATCTGCTTTTTACAGACTATTCCGTGCCTATTGCTTTATTATAAGTATAGATAGATAGATGCACTAGTAAAATCATTGGGCTCACAATCTCCGGTTTAAGAGAACAACGAATAAGTACAATGTCGGTCTGACAGAACAGAACAACGCGCTGATATAAATCTTCGATTAGCGTCTATAACTAAAAAGTTTTTCTATTCTTTCCAGAGCCAACTTAGCCTCCAACCCAGGATTCCAGTCGACACTAAGTTTGGGTTCAAAAGAGGTCATTAACGAAAAAACATACAACCCATTCGAGCACAGGAGAGTGGAACACCCGAACTCGTAAGTTTTTATTAGTTTCTCAGCCTTTTACCCGAAATCTGGAGTTCAATAGCCGACCCGAACTGAATACGAACTTTGAATGTAAAGCGCTCACAGCCGCTTGGCAACATAAATATAGCAGAGAAAAAACATTACATACCTACTGTTCCGGTTTTTAAGGGCACTCAGTGAAATTACTGAGCATAGGTATAATGCAGACGACGTGTTTCTCACGCGCTGCTAACATGCGTGTGTGTCGCGATACAAACGCGAAACGCAGCTTGATTGCACGTGAATTATTCAGTCACGCATTTCTAGCAATCTTTAAAGTTGCAGTTTTATCGATAGACGCACTGTTGCAGCGCGATACATCGATTCAATCGCTCAGTTATAAATCAACACAAATAATATGTGGCACTGCACACGCGCGTTTCAGAAACGTGCCGTAAAAAGTCGTCGTCTGCATGGTCCCTAATATTATGAGTTTTGAAAACCAAGGTCTCAGTGCAGCTCAGGTGTCAAACCCAGCGCGGCACAATTTTGCAATATTCTGCGGATACTTTAGATTGCAGTGCCAGCTAGTATGGCACTGCAAATGACATGGACCGTAATCTAGTCATTTAAAAATACTATGAGAATTTAAGAGGATTGCGTAATTCACGGTAAATTCATTACAAAAGTAGGTATTTTTTTTCAAAAACCACAATTGAAACCAAGCTATTTTAAGTTTAGGACTGCATGCAAAAACTGGAATCAGTTTTTTAAGTATCTGATACAAAATTTAAAACGAAATTATATACTTCTTTTCCATGGTGTGTTTAATATTATTTTAATCCAACTTGTGCTTTTTATAGGAGCGAATGCCAAACGAATACGAAATATTTTCAAGGTGTTGTTGTACTAGCCGCCTCAATAAAAGATAATAATATCATAAATGAAACTTTTTCTAGAGATAACTAAACGACACCAAACTTACTAATGTACCTAACTTTTCCTAACAGACGCTCATAAAGAAAGTTAATACGTTGGTATTGTCGTCGTCTAACATTGAGCCTCTTTATCTCGAAAAGTATTTTATCGCTGAAGCTTCCGTAGTATATATGTAGAGAAGTTTGGCATTCACCGCGGCACGAAAAGGTGTATTATTTGTGATGTGAGACATATACGTTTTTGCATAATACGTTTTTGCAAATACAATGGACGTACTTTTTCGCGTCCGCGTCTCGCTTTATAGGTATAACAAAGTGTCAGGACGAGCAGATCTTTGTTTGACGGTAAGCGTACGCCTGCATAATAAAACCAGTGGCGAAATTTGAATTGTACAATTTTGCCCAGCACTGCATTAAACTTGGCACCCTGAGAAAGCTTGTCTCCTGACTACTATCCAAATTCAATTTCAGGCCCAATTTGGCGTAACTAAATTAAGCTTAACAATAATTTTGTTTCCATTTCCAGGACTATCGGCTCCCTAGTCCACCTTCTGAAGTCTTCTCTCGGGTCGGGCATCCTGGCGATGCCTGCTGCCTTCAAAAACGCTGGTCTGGCAGCCGGAGCCATAGGCACCATCGTCGTTGGGTTCATTTGCACACATTGTGTTTATGTGCTGGTAAGTGGGGTCTCTGAGTTGTGTAAGATGTCTACCAGGTGGTGTGGCGACCTGTTCGACGCGGCCTGTAGAAACAGGATGAGAAGAGCCGAAGGCCGAGTTCTTTGGCCTTTATTTAGAGTGGCTTATGTCCAGCAGTGGACTTGTACTGCAGGCTGATGATGATGAAAAGTAACGAAAGTTTTTTTTTGAAGGCGCATCCTTTTTTCAATACAAAGTATCACACTCTAATAACTAATATTTTGCATAATGTGGACAGAATGTCTTGACCGTAAAAGATGCACTCGTCATTCGCAATATTTTTGTACGGTGTTTGTGGGTTTATATGTCATGACATACATTTTGAAAGTTAGATTATTGAATGCCACGCATGCGTAGCATTCAATAATCTGAATTTTAAATACCAAGGTATACCTACTGAAGTGGAACAAATCGAACCATCCTCGTATTTCACATAAATTTCAAAAAAAGACACTTATGTTTCTAACACCTAACGTTTGTGGTACAGTAAAATAACACCATTTAAAAATTTTAAGTAAGTTTGTGGCCACTGATTCGTTAAAAGACTTCAATACAAACAAACAATGTTGGAAAACTAGTATCCTAAAGCGTTTCTGAGTATTGTAGCTCAAATATAGCATACCTATGACCTACAATAACCTAGACCTTTCCTGGTTATACTGTTTGGTTCCTACCCACTACAAATATTTTGCAGGTTCAAATGATGTAATAAAACAGAGTAAGCGAATGAAAGAATATATTTCTTGGTATTATATGTGTCCTGCGATCAATAACTTCTGCCAAGATTATGACAAGATCTTCTGATTATGGGGAGGCCCTTGTTCAGCGGTAGACTTCTTCGGGCTGGTGATTATAGTGATGATGTACAATTTTTATCGTGACGCGAGATCTAAGTCAAAGTATATATTGTAAATAGGCAGAACATAGCACTTTTACAAGTCAAACATAACATCTCATGAACTAAGAGAAGAACATAAACTATTATGAATAAATCAACTTAATAAAATTAGGCAATCTAAGTAAGCTTTGAGTTTGAAAAGGAAATTTCCCTTTCATGTGCTGACTCATAGATGAATCTCGCACAGGAAAAGGAAGTACACTTTTGACTCTACCAGCGCATCGGAAATACCCCATTAGAGAAAAGAGCACCTAGAAACTCCACAGGGATGTAATTTTCACAATTTTTGACAGTTTTTTATATTTTATAATGTCAGAAATTATAATTAATACCTATAAATGTCAAATACAAAAGATTTTAGTGCTAATGAGATGTCTCACAATAATCACACCGATAATAAATAATAAAAACACTAATGACTAATAAGTAACCAGGCTGGACCAGTACCCATAAGCAGCACCCGTTCACAAGTATGTCATGTGCATCATACATCACTCCCTTTCAAATATTTAAAGGGAAGAGAGTGAGCGGTACACGGAGCCACTGCAAGTCATGACATTTTAGTAAGCAAGAACATAAAAAATAGTTTCTCTGAATATTACCTTCTAACTATGTTGATCAAAAAGCAAATCAACTAAATACGCTCAGTTACCATGGGACAACAACTGAATTTAAATTCTATATATTATATTATAAACGATGATTGGTATTAGTGCTACCAAAGTACAGTAGGTATTTTCTCAAAGAGGGCAAGATGAGTTTAGAATTAAGAACATTATTAATTGTTCTTTTAAATTAGAACTATGAATACTTGTTCCTTTGAATGAACGCCGCTATAAAATACCAATACTGTCGACAGTTAAGTCTTTTGAAGACATTGACGCCTAGCTACTACGCAAAATACCGGATATTTAGTACAAGGATAGTGCTGAGAACTACCGTTTTTATTGGATGGGATCCGACCACTCTAAACATATGTTATTTAAGAACATGTAAAGTAAAAGGGCGGCGAGCAGTATAAATAAAAAATAAATCATTTTTTTCTTATTTACACTATTAAAATTTATTTTCTATTTTTTAGTATGGTTTTCTATATAAAGCGTTATTTTAGTTTTTTTAAACTATTATTTATATTTTCTAAAAATAAAGTTTTTTTTTTTTTTCGAATTATTGCATTGTCTTTGACAGGTGTGTAGTAGATACTTAACATTATGACTTAGAAAGATATAGGTTGATGTAGGTCACATGCTCCAGTATCTCAGAAACGCGATACTTTAGGATACTAGTGTCCTAAGATATTTTATTTGTATTGAAGTTTTGTATCGATTTATTAAGAATTAATCATAGGTCGCAATTTCCTGTTTTTTTTTCATATTGTTAGAGGTTTACTATGCCAGAAAGAATAACAGTCATTATGAAAATCTACTCAATTAAAAATTCAATTCAACGGACGGAACTCTTTTGCTAAAAGTACGTCGCATTATTTAATTCTTGTTTTTTCATTCATAACATTTTTACATAATGATAAATGAAATACCCTTATTTACAATTCAATTTCAGGGACGTAATTCCGACTTTCTTTTTTTTTTCCTTTCGTTCACTTTTCGCAAGGAGGTGGGCCAAAGCTAGTATACCTAAGTATTATGCATGTATTTACATACATACATAATTGAACGAGCAAGCGGAGCGAGCTCAAATATCTGTTTCAAGTACAATCAATTTGCTTTCATCTGTTGGTACTTCTCTATACGTCGTATTTTACAACCGATCTGGACAGAATTACACTTTTTTACTCCCTCTAAAAACTATAAAGATTAATTGTCTATGGTTTAGTGTAAATTATATTATGAACCATATTCGTTCCCGCATAAGTTATAAATTACTTCATAGCTATACTGGTCACCTTTTTTTTTAAATCGTTGATCAAAAAGTTGGTCTAGGTACAACACGTTCCACTATTATTCAATGATATCACACTACTTATATACTTTCATTTTTTTTCCTTTTCACAATTTGGCGTCTGGTTGTCGCTATAATGAATTTTGATTAATGTCATGTCTTCGGTTGACGTAAGAATCATCAAAATCGGTCCACGCTTTTGGTCTGCATAGTGCCATAAAGGAACAGTCATACATACATACATACATACATACATACATAGACTGATAAACAATACCCTCCGCACAGAAGGGTGATAAAATAAAATTCGTTTTCTTTAATGTTTTTTAAACTGTTTTCTATTCTAATTCCGATGTATCAAAAAGTTTTTGTTTTATTTCACTAAATTTCGTTTTAAATTAAATATTTTACATTTCAGGTGAAAACATCACAAGAAGTGTGTGTAGATGCGAAGAAACCTTCCATGGGATTTGCTGAGACCTGCGGCGCTGCCTTTGAATTCGGACCGAAGAAATGTAGACCGTGGGCGAACTTCGTTAGGTAAGGTTTTTGGTTGGTAGCTTGTAAAAACCATATAAAAAGGAAACTTATACA
Source organism: Alsophila aescularia (assembly GCA_946251855.1). Classification (NCBI taxonomy): domain Eukaryota; kingdom Metazoa; phylum Arthropoda; class Insecta; order Lepidoptera; family Geometridae; genus Alsophila; species Alsophila aescularia. The sequence continues at coordinate 4,471,275 of OX276378.1, read as the reverse complement.
ACAAACTCAAATTGAACAAGCAAAGTTGTAAGCTAACACTACCTTATCACAAAAAGTTACACAAAACACAATTTATTCTGTGCTAGTACCCAACTGTTTAAAAATAGAGACAATAAAATTGACACGCCTATAGCGAACTTCGAGCAAACAAACAACTCCGTTTCATTTCACAACTTGAAAGTTTTGAACTTTTGGGTTCAGTTTTTAATTAATAGTATTAATAGTAACACAGTAGTAGTAGTTTAAAGTAGTAGTTGTTGTTCAACAGAAACAATGTCAAACTTTAACAATCTGTAATATTAAATAAGTTAATTAAAAAACAATAAAATAAAGGTTAATGCAGTAGCCATGTCATGGTGAAACTAGAACTGGCTATCATAATTGAATGCGTATACAACATTTCGTGTCTGTACTGTTAATCGTTGAGGAGTTCTCTAGTCAGGACTCAACCTTGATTGCAGCAACCATGTCATGGTAAAACTTTATACAGGCTATCATAACAAAATGAGTAAGTACATAACATTTTATGTCAGTGCTGTTGACCGTTGAAGAGTTCGTTTATCTGGAGCTAATCCTGGATGTCGATTCAGGTCATGCTTACCAATAATGCATTGTCATCGGAACTATCGATCATGTTAAAATTCAACTGCGTAGGATAAGAGAAAGTGGTTCTAATTCGGCTTGCAATATTTTACCTAAACAAACATACATACTTATATAACATACACTCGAACATTGCAAGTTAAATAAAAGCTTTTAATTTAAATATCATGTATGTTCTCTGTGAAATCATAATTCTTCCGAACGATAAGCCGTTTTCCTGAATTGTAGTTTCTTATATACAAAACAGATGACGCAGTAATGATTTACTTCTTGATATATGTTGTTGGTCTATAACTGACCTCTACTGCGTGGGTGGGGCGGGCGCGAAAGCGCTCCGCTGCAATGCATGACGACGAAGGCGCACGCCAATGTTAGGTTTTGACCACTTGCTCAAGGGCATCCAGGGGGTACGAACCTCGGCTTGGACAGTTGCCATTGATTACGGATCTGACTAAATACCCCTGGATTGCTAGTTTTAGTAGTGATCGAGAGGGTCCTGACGAAAGGGCTGGAGCCTTTGAATTATATGGATAACTTACCACCGATTCGGAATATACCTTCGAGAAGAATCGTCAAGAAAGTCGACTTTAATTACGGGACCTTCGACCTCGCCAGCGAGGTCAGTGTCCTTGTCTAATTGTAGGTAATCTTTTACGATGTATCTGTCAAATATATTGCCCACACAGTAATAATGTTAGTTTTGTATGTTTTGCTTACGGTTTTTTGTGTATACAATAGTCATTGTGTTTCACAAATGGATCTATTATAGTTAAAGGATTCGCACTTCTTTTAACGTCACTTAATTATTAATATTGTTACGTAATCGATAATGCATACCTAACTACATAACAAAATAATCACGTATATTATAACATTCATTTTGTAAAATATGCTTTACGTAACACACTAATTAAAGCTCACTTTTCGATGGTTTACTTTGAGTCGAGTTGTTGTCGCGTTGTGTATATTTTTAAAAGCTTTTAATATACTTACTTTTATGTATGTATATACGAGTATGTATTTATGTTTCCTGAAATCTTGCAATTTAAATTTCGAGCCCTTCCCGATCTTCGTGCTGAAACTTTCAGGGTAGCTCACAAATCGATGACAAAGCAAAACAAAACATTATAAATATTTATAATATTAAAAAATAGGTATGAAAGGTTTTTTTTATTTTACATATTTTTTGGTCATGCCTGCGTCGTATTGATGTGCGAAGGCCATAATTTCCATTTTATTCACTCAGGTGATTTTACCCAAGTGAACAGTGGAATAAACCCTAAAAATTAGTATTTGTTTTTTTCTCAAATATTGCTTCCATTGAAATTTTTACCATAATTTTATTAAGCATTTTAGAAGTTGTATTGTTGTATTCTCTTTGAGATAAACAAGGAACAATAATAATTATTTAGAGCTTACACTCAGAATCACTATAATCCGCTGTAATCATAATGTCACCAGTTGGAAATGTATGGTGTCCCTATTTAAATGTCACGACGACAGCAAAACCACGTAATTACACATTTTATTACAACTTTTAACTGATTATTTCACAATAATAGCTCTATTTGTGAAACACGATGACTTTTTGCATATATTAAACACAAAAAAAACATACAAACAAAACTAACATTATTACTCTGTAGGAAACATTTGTCGTATAGCGGTGTTATATGGTATAGCATTATAACGCTATCATGTTTGTTTAAAATAAACTACATTTATTTACCTGCAGGAAAACGGCTCATCGATGTGGAAGGTTATGATTTCATTGAGAACATATTACACATGATATTTTTAATATACTTAACAGATAGTTTATTATTGACATTTCATGGAATTAAACTGATTACTTATTTAAAAAGTCTAAACGGTTTTTCAAGTGCTGTACTTACTGATGAAATGTTGAAATTTACTTTTCAGCTTAAACTTAATATCGTAAACGCTCCGAAGCTAAATTAATCTAACTCACTTTACTTATTTCTAAAGGATTATTTAGAAAATTAAATTAGTCAAAATGTTAAAGATAACATTGTGCGTATTATTTCAGGATCTTGATTTTGTTCATATTTGAATTGACACAATTTTTTAAACGGCTTCAAAAAAGGAGGCTGTTCTCAATTCAACCAGTATGTTTTTTTGTTTGTCAGAACTCCGTGATTTGTGAACCGATTTCAAAAATTATTTTTTTGTTTGCAAGGATACACTTTCAGATTAGTCCCATAGAAATTTTATCAAAATCGATTCAGTAGTTTTTTAACCAGTTCCAATAATAAGAAAAATTTGGATCGAGCGATCGCGAAGTACGAGCGTTTGAAGTCGGTTGTTCACGTTTTTATGCCAAAAGTGAATGCACCCGTGTTGGCTGCCATATTTACGGAGTTTAAAAGTATCTCAACAATATCAGCAACGTGGACGACTTGGTGCTGATGAGTGCTTTGGTCTGTAGGTTATTCATTATTGGTATGTTCGTAATCACGATTTGCTCTAGAACGCAAAAAAACAGTGGATGCATAATCTTTCGGGCCAGAGGTAAATTTCTGGATAGTATTACACCAATTAAATGTAATGGGGTTCAGCTAAAAAGGGTCCAATGGTTCAACAATTCAAATATGTTGAATATTTGTTAACCTCTAACCAAAAAGATAATGCAGACAGAAAGAAAAAGAAAAAGAATCAGTATGTAGGGCGTTGTCTGTTAGAACTAATATGATTGCCCACAGGTTCGTAAAAAAAGAGCATTTTGTACATTCTTCTACATGAACGCCTTGTGGTTAAATTATACAAAAAGAGTATTGCTCTACACATCTAATATACGAGTAGAAGCACTGTCAGAGTACTGATAAAGCTCTCCCAGTTCTGTAGTGCGTCAGGAATGTACGCTCAATTCTGGGTGAATTTATTTTATGTAACCATACAGAAATACGAGTAGTACACATTCTTGGTGCGTTGGGTTTTCTTGGTGACCTTCAAGGACTTCGCCAGCCCATGGCCTAGGAGGGGGGCAAGTTGAAATTATATGGAGGTCGAAAAAGGTATGAATTGTAGGTACACAGTCAAGAATACACGAAGCATTACAATGGCGTAGCGCGAGTTTCTGCCGCACGGGGCTGAACCGGAATTTGCCACCCTCTATTTTCTTTAATTCCAAATCTCAAATCGATACATCGAAATAAAAGACGAGAGCGGAGCGATCGCAAATATGTAGATCTATTTATCTTAGTGTGGAAAACGATATATAAATATTGAACCATATAGAAAAATGTAAAGAAACGCGAGCGAAGCGAGCGCGAAATTTTGGAGCTCTTTCTATCAATGCTGCAATTAACTGATAAATAACAGAATCATAAAATTAAATGTATGGACAAGCACAAAAGGCACAAACGAGCGGAGCGAGCGCGAAATTTGAGTTATTTCTATCAATATTTTATTTAAAATATAGTTCCGATTCCAAAAAATATATATGCACTGGAATAAGTAATTAAATGCGCGAGCGCAGCGAGCTATAATAGGTACTTATGAGATCGCGATAATGTTAAGCTACCAATTTATGCATAGAAATTAAAAAAGTGCTAAAAAGAAGAGCTCTTTTTGACTGTAAAATATTAATAATAATAAAAGAACACAATTTAAGCTCTTGATAACTAAAACTTGTTTATACGATGTGCAGAGCCGTTTTGGCGAGAAGATGTTTTCATCCGCGAGTATATTTTTAGATAGTTTTATTGCTGTTTAGTATTTTCTCGAGGTTCTTTATTGTTTTATCTATAATAGTATAATAACTATAATACATTATGTCATTTTTTTTGTAAGTCAGACAAATGATAAATGGTAAAATTAAATTATAACAAAAGTAAAACCCCACGTTAAACAAACCCTACCCAAATTGAACTATTGTAAAATATAATGAAATGAAATGAAAGCCTGGAGGCCAGAAAAAAACACTTATATATTTACATACATATACCTACCCAAAACCCTACCCAAATACACACCATACATATACCTACCCAAAACCTAGTTATGCATTCCGGTATTAGGCATGAGACGGTACCAATACACACGTAGCCTGGCGTAGGCGGCAAAACCGCTGAGTTGCGTCTGGACGGCCGGCGCCTGGCCGGGATGTAAAACTAGATAAGGCATGCATTTTGTACTCGTATTAGAATTAAGTTTTATTTAGTCAGTCTGAACGACACTCTCGAATGAATCGTACATTCAATAAATTTACACTTTATAATTTTTGTGCTTTTTAAAAACAGTTTCCCTCAACCCTAAAATTTGACTGGCGCAGCCGGTAGGATTTCGCGCGCGAGGCTGTATCCACCGCAAAACTCCAAAAATCAGTTTTTGTGATTGTGACACAGTTTATTGCAGTGCCGCTTTGCACTTGCGCGGAATCCACGAACCAAAAATATTGTCAAGTGATTTGGATTGCAGCGAAGAAACTACCTGGCTATAACGGAAGGATGAGTTCGAGTACACTGTGAGTAAACCCTTTCACATCCCTCTCGTTCCTGTCTATTTCTGTTTGCCAAATTATTAATCGTTATTTGATTTTCTTTATTGCGCACTCACATTGGCGCTATATTTTATGTATGTTAGTTAAGTATTATTAAGCCTTTATATCGGCGCTAAATTTACGAATTGTGTTCCTAGTAAAGTAGAGTTTTTAATAATGGAACAAATACGTGTAGTACCAAAAGAGCTTCTTTGCCTCATCCCTAAGTTTGAAGGGGAAGAAAACTTGTTAAATTTGTTTATTAAGAAAGCTCAGTATATATATGGAGGATTTTCTGGTAATACTCCAGTCCAATCATTGTATGTATTTCATGCGATTAGCAGTAGGTTGGCTGGTAGAGCTGCAGCCTTATTAAGTGAACGCGAAGACATTGCTACTTGGGATAGCTTAAAAGGGTTGTTAATTCAACATTTCGGCGACCCTCGTTCCGAGGACTGTATTGCAATCGAACTTGAACAGTTAAAATTAAAACAGGGCGAGTCTTACATCGATTTTTGCCATAGAATACAACATATGCGCAGTACCTTATTTGCCAAAGTGAATTTATTAAGTGATGAGGGTGTAAAAGCAGCAAAAATGATCATATATAATAACATGGCATTAAACGTGTTTTTATTTAATTTGCCAGAGGATTTAATCCGCATAGTTCGCCTCAAACAGTGTGTAAATTTGGAAACGGCTTTGAGCGTGGTAGTTGAGGAAGTTAACTTTACGAATCAGTACAACGCTAAAAACAAAACAAAACAAGCCCTCACGTCCCAAAATTTCAAACCACCACAAGCCATTCAGCCTGTTATGTTGCCTAACTCTACGCAAAATTTCAGGTTTGGAAATCCCCAGTTTAATCAACAAAATAAATTCCAAATACCCAATCAGAATTTCAGATTTGGAATCCCACATCAACCACAAAATCCACCTAGATTTGGGTCTCCAAACCAGCAGAACCCCAGTGGCTGGAAATTCAATCAAAATTTGGGACCTCCAAATTACAGATTTGGTATTCCAAACCAACAGCAAAACTTTAGATTCGGAATCCCCCAACAAGGTCAAGGCTTCAGGCCACCACTTAACAATTTTGCGAGGCCACCACCAGGATACCAACCCCAAAACAATTTTAAGTTTGGGATTCCTCATCAAAACTTACAAGGTCAAAAACCGACCATGAATTCCGATGTATCCATGCGCACTGCTCGCCCATTCAGACAAAATATGTTAGACGCCTCCCATGAAGCTGATAATAGTAACGTATTTTACAACAATGAAGTCGATGCATCCCACGAGTTGTATGAATACCAAAATGAAACTTTCAATGAAAATTACATGGCCGATTTAGATGCACCTCAAATTGCGTTTGAGCCTTATGCGGAGGCACCCGAAGTCTATCATCAGGAAGTAGATTCATACAATGCCGAAAATTTTCAGCTGGAAGCCTCCAGTTTTCACCCGAAATAATACAAATTAATTGTGATTCTATTTTAAAGCTTCCACACATTGAAATTCCGGAAATACGTGCTCGCTTTATGATAGATACCGGAAGTACAAGGTCGTTCATAAGCCCAGCCAAAGCCGAGGAGTTTTTCACGGCCTTCAAGTTATACGAACCTTTTGAAGTCATAAGCACGCACGCTCGTAGCCAGCACAATGAAGCTATATACATACCACTCTTAAAAACTTTTAAGAGTACAGAGAAACATAAGTTCTATGTATATGACGTAGACGACAGGTACGATGGTTTAATAGGATCTGACCTTTTAAAACAACTTGACGCTTCAATTGACATGAAACACCAAATTTTACGCACACGTGACACGAACATTCCTATTATATACAATCCTCCATATGAAATTACATTGGAACCAAGGTCAGAAATGCGGGTAAAAGTGCCTACTAATTTGCAGAACGGAGATGCGATCATTGATTATGTTGATTTTGGACAGGGAATCAGAATGCCGAGCGCTATTGTAAAATGTAAAGATTCATTTGCAAATACGGTGATACAAAATTTATCTGAAGACAGAATAACTATGACGTTTGGAAAGCCCCTTAGGGTGGATAAGTATGAAAATGAAGAATGTAAGGTGAATTTGACTTCGGACATGAACGAATATGAGGTAGATGAGCTGCTTAAACAAAACCTACAAAAATTAAGGCTAGAACATACAAACAAAGAAGAACGAGAATGTATAAAAAAACTGTGTTACGAATATCGCGACATATTTTACTGCGACGAGATGCCACTTACATTTACAAATCATGTGAAGCATCAAATTAGGACCAAAAATGAGGATCCCATTTTTATCAGGCCGTATAGACATCCACCCGCACATAACGATGAAATAAAGAACCAAGTAGATAAACTTCTTGAAAGTGACGTGATAAGAGAATCACACTCTCCATGGAGTGCGCCGGTTCATTTAGTCCCCAAAAAGTTTGACGCTTCTGGCGAAAGGAAATTTCGGATGGTTATAGATTACAGAAGATTAAACGAGATTACAACTGATGACAAATACCCCTTGCCAAACATCTCGGATCTATTTGATAAATTAGGAAAGTCGGTTTACTTTAGTACAATAGATTTGGCAAGTGGCTACCACCAAATCGAAGTAGAGGAGGAGGATAGGCACAAAACGGCATTTTCGACACAATCAGGACATTTCGAATTTACTCGAATGCCCTTCGGGCTTAAGACCGCCCCAGCTACGTTTCAACGCGCAATGGACAACGTGCTGAGGGGCTTGCAAGGCCTGCATTGTCTCGTTTATCTTGACGACATTATTGTGTATTCCAGTAGTTTGCAAGAACACATAGAGAAACTGCGCATGGTTTTTGACCGTTTGAGAGAAACAAATTTGAAGGCGACTTTGGATAAGTGTGAATTTTTCAGAAAAGAGGTGCTATATCTTGGACACATGATAACTAGAGAAGGGCTCAGGCCAAACGATGACAAAATTCAGGCAGTTTTAAATTTTCCGATTCCGAAAACCTCAACAGAAATTAAAAGTTTCTTGGGCCTGGTAGGTTATTACCGAAAATTTATTAAGGATTTTGCAAAGGTAACTCAATCCCTTACAAATTGCTTGAAGAAAAGAAACAAAATCGAAATCACTGAGCAATATGTAGCAGCCTTCGAACGATGTAAAGAACTTTTAGTGAACGCCCCCGTTTTACAGTTCCCGGACTTTTCACAACCATTCATACTAACAACCGACGCGTCAAATTATGCTCTTGGAGCAGTACTATCTCAAGGCCCAATTGGCACAGATAAACCTATAGCTTACGCTAGTAGGACATTAAACGATGCAGAGACTCGGTATAGTACCATTGAAAAAGAACTTTTGGCAATTGTCTGGGCCGCAAAAATTTTTAGGCCTTACCTGTATGGCAGGAAATTCACTATATACACTGACCACAGGCCGTTGGCGTGGTTAAATTCCATAAAAGAACCAAATAGCAAGCTTACCAGATGGAAGCTGCGTCTTGCAGAATTCGATTACGATATAGTCTACAAAAACGGGAAACAAAATTACGTCGCGGATGCCCTATCTCGTATGAAGGTAAATGCGCTAGGTAAAGATGGACAAAGCTCAATGGAGGTTAATGTAGACACTGAAGAAATATTACAAGAACATCTTGATGAAGTGATGAGAGATTTAGTAAGGTTAGGAAGAGAAAATAGACCGGAAACAAGTAATGTAGTTGCTCCCCCTACTGAAATACCACCAAAATCAGAACCTATAGATATTACATCAGATTCGGAAAAAACTCTATCGATTCCATCCCCGACAAGTAGCACTATCTCAGCAGTCTCTGAAAAATCTGGAAGTAATCGTACATTTACTGAACATTCTGCATTCGAAGTAGACACAGATGGCATCCCCATTTTAAACGAAGCTATAGATACAAAACCAAATCAAATTCTTGTCCATTTTTGGTATAGGGAAGAAATGTCTGTAAAAGATATATCGCGACCAAAACAGAAGATTCTGGAAGTGCACTTACCCCTAAATAAACCTGAATTAGTTAAACGATTCCTGAAAGAATACATTAAGCCCAAAATAAAACACTTTATATATTTTGAACATGAAACACACCGAAAACAATTTGCAGAAGCGACAATTGCGTTATTTAAGAAGGGTACAGTTAAGTTATTGGAATGTAAGCAAAGGGTAGTTTACGTGAATGAGGAAAGTGAGCAGCGTGAGATAGTATTGAAATATCATGTAGGTAAAACGTGCCACCGAGGAATAAAAGAAACAATAATGCACCTGAAACGCACTTATTTTTGGAACAATATGGATATTACCGTAGCGGCTATAATAAACTCTTGTGAAATTTGTAAAACTATGAAATATGACCGAAAACCTTTAAAACCAGAGCTACAATTGACCCAAACACAGAATAGACCATTTCAAGAAATTTTCATAGACGTTTTTACAATAGAAGGAAAACCTTATTTAACAATTATCGATGCTTTTAGCAAGCTTGGCCAAGCAATAGAGATTAATAACAAATCGACACCGGAAATAATTAGAGCCCTCATTAAGTATTTTTCAATGTATGGTGTGCCACGAAAAATAAGTTCAGATTCCGGAACCGAATTTAATAATACACTTATTAAAGAAACCCTTAGTTTTTACAAAATTGACTTGCATATTGGAACCCCCCATAATCCCAATTCCATGGGGCTGATTGAAAGACTTCATTCAACCCTATTGGAAGTGTACCGCTTGGCAAAATATGAGCATAAAATCACAGATGCCGCGTCAGTTATGACGTATGCAGTCATGTCTTATAATCAGACAATACATTCCACAACGGGTCTGACACCCTTTGAAGTCGTTTTTGGCCATACCGACGCAACAAGTACCTTTGATGTTGAATTTAATAAAAGCTACACACAAAAGTTATTACAAGATCATAAAAAACGTACGAAATACCTTTATGAGTATTTAACAGATAAGGCAATCAACCGAAAAGAAAAGATCAAGGAAAAGCGCGGAGGAGAAAAAGAATTTGATGTTAAAATTGGGGATACAGTATTTATAAAAGGTGCCAACGTTAGGAGAAGCAAAGATAAAGCTCGTTATGAAAAAGCGAAAGTTACTGGAGAGGTAGATAGGAATATAGTCCCATTAAAATTTCACGGACATGATACTAGAGCCCCTATTAAGGACATAAAACGACCTTCGCAGATTCATCCTGCTCCTGATGCACGTGACCAGCATCCAGGCCCTTCTACTTCAGCCGATCGATCGCAACCCTGGAATTCTCCCAATTAAGGAAGGGAAAGCCTTTGTTAGTAATGATAAGTGGACTATTGTTAAGATATTAGATTTAAGTTCCATACGTGAGGATTTAGAATTTAATATAAATCGATATGCAAATTTAAATATGCATATTAATAATTACTATAGCAAGAAAACATTTAACTCTGCCATAAATGATATAAAAACACAAACTGACTATATTAAAAACGTAACCGTCGAAAGATTAATTCAGCTGTTACCTTCAAAACGATCCAAACGCGGAATTCTAAACCCTCTCGGCTCTCTTTTAAAAATAGTAACTGGAAATTTGGATAATGACGATGCAATAAGGTACGATAGACTAATAAAGGAAGTTAAGACAAGCCAAAACGCGGTAGATAGAAAGATGACAGTAGTCGCTGAAATGATGGATTCATTCATAAATATTTCAAGTTCAATAAAACATAATTTCATCCAATTAGACAAGGCAATTTGGGATGTTAGAAAACAACTTAATGATACAAAAAATTCTCTGAATGAACTTAAAATTATAAACGTGTACCATTTGTTTTTACATAATTTTGAAACTCTTTATGTCAGACTGGACGAAATTGAAACAGCAGTTGCATTTAGTAAGTTAGGGACTCTACATCAATCTATAATAAATGCTGATGAATTGTTATCATTACTAAAAGCAATAGAAACTAAGAATACACTTGTATTTCCTGTAACATTTGGTAACTTTTTTAAACTGGAACATTGTATAAAATTAAAGGTTTATGCAAAAGAAAATCAAATAACGTTTATTATGGACATACCATTAGTTGAATCTGATACATATACTTATTATAAAATCCTTCCGCTACCTATCACTAATTCCGTAAACCAGACTTCCTTAGTATTACCTAAATATCCTTACCTTTTAATGAAAGGGTTGAAAACGGTGTCGCTGCTCCACCCCTGCAGAAAGATGGATGAGTCATTATTCTTATGTGATGAAGAATATTCACCCTTGATGATGAGAGATTCCTGTATTATTGAACTGATGAGCTTCGCAACCAATACCACTGAATGCCGACCAATGCTGGTAGAGTTTGATGATGTGAAAATAGAGAAGATACAAGCAGACAGATGGATGCTCTACACTAAAGCAACCTTATTAATTACTAAAACTTGTGGAAACGAGATGACCCATCACCACATACGTGGAACCTACATAATCACCGCTGATGACGACTGCGAGGCTGTTATTAACGAAATAATATTGAAAAGGCATCACGGGAACCTGGAAAGGTTCTCCTCACCTGCATTACCAATTATAAACCTTCCTGAGATATTTCCGCTGACATCAACACCTCTGGAATCGAAACCTGTAAATCTGGATGGAGTGGACCTAACAAACCTGCAGCACCTGTCTCAAGTTTTAAAAAGTGAAAGTGTTAAAGTTGAAAGGAGTGAAAATGAAAGTGTTATTAACGTGAAGGACATAAGCATCGGTACCTTAGTATTATATGTACTTTTAGTAATAGTTCTCCTTTTATATTTTAAGCCAATTATGTATCGCATTTTTCGAAATTCTCAGAATGAAGTAAATTCACCCGAGAATTTCGAACTTACGGTGGGAGGAGTTATGCATTCCGGTATTAGGCATGAGACGGTACCAATACACACGTAGCCTGGCGTAGGCGGCAAAACCGCTGAGTTGCGTCTGGACGGCCGGCGCCTGGCCGGGATGTAAAACTAGATAAGGCATGCATTTTGTACTCGTATTAGAATTAAGTTTTATTTAGTCAGTCTGAACGACACTCTCGAATGAATCGTACATTCAATAAATTTACACTTTATAATTTTTGTGCTTTTTAAAAACAGTTTCCCTCAACCCTAAAATTTGACTACCTACCCACAAACCCTACCCAAATACAAGTATCGTAACACTTATATATCTATATACAAATAATATAAATACAAAATAAAAAAACATATACCTCGATCCAAATACCAAACGTCTGACATCAATACGACACGTGTTTCGCCTCTGCACGAGGCATCTTCGGGTGATGTTGACTCGTCGAGTGCTGGACTGAGAGTGACTAAGCAATGGTGACAAATTCCCTTATATAAGCTACATTCCTGAGCCAGTGCGACTGCACCACTGAACTGCCGCGAACCAGTCTGAGCCGGGATGAATCACTACGATTTCACAAGGTCGCACCACTATTGCACCACATTTACGATTACGTCATTGCTGCCTGTTACTTGTGATGCATTTCCAGAGAAAATATGCAACAAAGGTGATGAAACTAAGTTGGTTTGGTCGTTCAATAATGTATACCTATTATTGTTATGTCTTAAAATTTCTAATTGTTCCAATACAAACAAATGGAAACCCTTGTCGCAAACATGTAAAACATTATACGTATTATCACTCCGCAGAGAGTGACCGGACTTAATTAAATGTTTTACGAAATGGGACTGCTCTGGATGACTATTCATATACGCGGCCGTATGTTCTTTAAACCTAGTTTCAAATTTGCGGCCAGTCTGACCCACATATACCCCGTTACACTCATCACAAACCAACTTGTAAACACCGGACTTTTTGTGGTTCTCCATCCGGTCTTTACCATTACAAAGATGACGCAGATTGTTATTAGTTCGAAACGCTACATGAACGTTGTTTTTTCTAAGCAAGTTTGTGATTTTATCCGAAACCGGGCCCATGTACGACAAACTACCTACATATTTGTTGATTATATTCCGTGGAACCGCAAAAAGTAATGATCGAACTCTATCTCGTAGTTTCCTATTTATCAAATTATCTACCACTTCTTTATTGTACCCGTTTGAAATAGCAATTTGATAAATAATATGTAGTTCATTATTATAATTCTCAGAGGACAAAGGAACTGTCAATAACCGGTGTACATAACTATGAAAGGCTGCTTATTTATGTTGAATGGAGTGACAAGACAAAGAAGGAATAGCAATATCCGTGTAACACACACGTTTACAGTAAATTTGAAAATCTAGTTTTTCAATTACCCTCGTTAAAGTTTAAACTAAAAAGTTAAGAGACCAATTTTCTTCTAGTTCTAATTTAAACTTAATTTTGGGGTGGATATTGTTGATCTCAACAAAAAATAAATCAATTTGACGGAGAGTACCTGTCCAACAAATAATAACATCGCCCACATATCGAAAGTAAAAAATAATATTGGGAACATTAACTAAATATTGACATTCAAAATTGTCCATAAATAGCTCATAATAGGTTTGTTTAGCGTGGGGTTTTACTTTTGTTATAATTAAATTTTACCATTTATCATTTGTCTGACTTACAGTTTTGGCGGAAGTAAGCTATATATTTTTATTTTGTTCATTTTAAATATGGATTTCCGCTAAGTAGCCTGAATCTTTCAACTATATATAAGTAAGATAAGTAACTACTTAAACAAAAAATTATCTAGGCGACTTAAAATATAGTACTGAACAAGAGTATACTTAACATAAAAAAAAATGTTTCTGTCTGTATCTTCACGCATCACGTAAAAACAACGAACCTATTAAAATGCGGTTTATACTATTGGTTAGGTTAGGTTAAGTTTGGTGTAGGTACTGATAGAATGGTAGAATGCTACCGCGACCCCATCTTGCCCCACCTCAGTGGAGGACTGCTCACGGGGGGGTTTTAGTGGGTGCGAGCCCCACATACCCCCTTCCATCACCCCCGTGGTGGAAGGGAAGTGCGCAGGCATTTCCGCCCCTCAAAAAAAAAAAAAATGGTGTAGGTACTTTGTTTCACAATTTAATAGGTAGAAGCTATCGATTCGAACTATTTGACGGCTACTTTTAACTCCACGGCTAAATTACCACGCGGTCAAACCCGCAGTCACAACTAGTATAATAATACTAACTACGAAGTAAAGTCCAAACACACCACAGTTTTCATTCAGAAATCACAGGTCAGATCACAATAATATTTTTTAAGTAGAAAGCTATAAATACATGCTTAAAATAACCAAATATTACATTATTATCTGATGTATTATTATTATTATTATTTAATTTACAAGCTACTCAGCAAAAAAAATACTAGCTCTACTAGTATTTTTTTTGCTGAGTAGCTTTTTCAAAATTAAAAACAGGATATTTACCATATATATATTGTAACTTTTAGACTTTCGCGATTCGGACACATACGAGTAGTTATATATTTAAACGGGACGAAAAAACGAAATGTCGAGGTAAATAAAAAAAATGTATTCAGCGCGATTATGTTTAAATATACAATTACATGTATATATTGCTTTGATTGTCCGATATTTCAGTACTGTTGCAAGTGCTGCGATTATGGATTAACGGATGGTTCTGATCCTCATGCCCGCCTTCCACTGCGAGCGGAGCGGGCTTCGCACGGACTCTGTTTAACTCGCAACGGCAATCTTCATAGAAGTGCTTCCACCGTGAACGAGCGAAGCGGACAGAACGAGTTAAAATGGGTCCGCTTTGTCATTGTGTGTGCCCACTTACCACTGCCAAAGGGTAATGACAGTAAAATAGCTGGGCAGAAAGGAGTAAAATTGTCTTGGCCATCCATTAAGAAAGTGTTTCAGTGAAAAATTGATTTTGCCTTTGTCAGTCAGTTCAGGAAGGCAATGGTCGAGAATCAAGGGTGATAGATCTCTGTCTAATATAGTTGCTCATCCAAAATCTTCATTTGTTAGGCTTTTTTTTGTTATAACTGTAGAGTAGCAAACATTTATTTATAGTATTTACGTAGTCTTCTTCATTAGAATCATCGGACATCATTATTCACAAAATTTACGGCGCGACTTGCATTCTCTGCGTATCTGGCACTGAGAGTTTTTTACCTCGCGCGCCGCCTTCGCTGACGATGGAAGCCAAACAATTCGCTCATCTGTCTCCCCTCATTTCCCACCTAGCTCAATCCGCGAAGCCCGTCGGCAATAGAAGGGCAAAACCTATTTTCACTTAAACTCTTTCTTAACTCTTGCCACGACTATGTTACTCCTTTCCTCTCAGCTATTTCCCAGTTATTACCCTTTTACAGTGAAAGGCGGGCAGCTATCATGGCGCTTACTAACAGTACTGAAATATCGGAAACTCAAAACAAACGAAAGATACTAAGAAGTTAAGATCTATGGATAGATACTGATGTTATATCAAAATGATTATATTTCAACAAAAACATATAACTTACTGTTATTGCACAATATCCCTGAAAGCTACGATTACATTAAGTACAGAAAAGTTTAATGTTTACATCTCAATGCCTCTCTAAGAAGCTTAAGATATTATACCTTGCTCTGTTTTGTAAATAATGCCCACAACTAAATCTTGGTAATAAATCCCTGTTTACTTTTCAGAACTTTCGTGGACTACGCTCTCACGGCCACGTACTTAGCAGCACTTTGTGTTTATATCGTCTTCATCGCTGAGAACTTCAAAGAGGTAAGATTTGTATATATATTTTTGGCAATTTTGTATCAAAGTTATATACTATAATATTACTATAGTCTGTTTTAAACTGGAAGGCAAGTCCATGTGTTTTGCAAAAGTTGTAGTCAGGCAATCTTGTAGTCCATCTATAAACCATCGATAATCTGAAAGTGCCGTACCTACAATTAAGGGGCATCGTTTCGCTCAGCGCGCCAAATTCAATTCTTCTTACGATTTTTGTCAATTACAGCTCTATTACTCATCGTGGGTTCATGAAAACTTATTTTGCGGCAATAAATAGGTTGTATCAAAAAATTACGGTTAAACTTATCACCTGTATAATAATGGTTTAGCTACACATGTCAATAAGCTGATTTTTATCTTATTTTTTGGTTTATTGACATGTACATAAACTAGCTTTTACCGTGTTTTTTTTTTGTTGGTCTAATTTTTTGATACAACCTATTTATTGCCGCAAAATAAGTTTTCATGATCCTACGATAAGTAATAGAGCTAAAATATACAAAAAAAATAAAAAAAAATGAATATGGCGCGCTTTGCGAATCGTTGCACCTTAAGAGATGTCGTACTCTGCCTTAAACAACGTTAATTTATATAAGGTACATTATGGTAATGTGGTAATATCTCAAAAAGTACAGTTTTTTTTTCATAGATGGTGCTGTTTAATTCAGCCTATAGATAGCCTACCAAATGTTAAAAGTCCCATCGCAACTGCTTTACCGACATCATTTTGACAGATGATCTGATCTGTCATAGATAAAAAACACCATTCGGACTGAGTTAGACGTTTGCCTTCTTATTTGTTTAAAATACGACGTCCCGGCTAAATTTTAAGTTCAAAGTTTTGTGATTGCTATTGTAGGTAAATATATAGACAATTTATCATATTTTACAATTATCGTGTTCCAAGAACAGAGTTCTCAAGCAAGTTTTTGGTGATTCATTAGAAAAGTACACAATTCTCAACTGAAAAATATGGACATCATGATGGAAACCCCTGAAAATGTTACCAAAACTACAACGCCACGACGCAAACCAATTAAAAGCCTATCACAGAATTTGGACAATTCGTGTTCTTGAGAAAGAATTCTCCAGCACCAAATACCCCATCGACCATAGTATAATAATTGAAGTTAACAACTTTGTATTTTTTATCCTCCTCCTCTTTTTTTATTCATTATTTATTCTTTTTGATCTTCTAAGCTTAACGTGACCATATTACCCTCATGTACCTTATATGTCATAACTTAATTGTTTGGTTTTTATCAACAAACTAGTTGCGCCCCACGGTTTCACCCGTTTGAATGATGATGATGATGATGATGATGAAAAGTATATTCCAGGGTATAAGCTATCTCGATTCCAAATTTCATCCAAATCCGTTGAGCCGTTTGAGCATGAAAGAGTAACACACACACACACACACACGCACACGCACACGCACACGCACACGCACACGCACACGCACACGCACACGCACACGCACACGCACACGCACACGCACACGCACACGCACACGCACACGCACACGCACACGCACACGCACACGCACACGCACACGCACACGCACACGCACACGCACACGCACACGCACACGCACACGCACACGCACACGCACACGCACACGCACACGCACACGCACACGCACACGCACACGCACACGCACACGCACACTCACACGCACACTCACACTCACACTCACACTCACACTCACACTCACACTCACACTCACACTCACACTCACACTCACACTCACACTCACACTCACACGCACACTCACACGCACACTCACAGTCACACTCACACTCACACTCACACTCACACACACACTCACACACACACACACACACACACTCACACACACACACACACACACACACAAAAACTTTCGTCTTTATAATATTAGTGTGATTTTGTTGACAGATGGATAATTTTGAATCAGAAAACAAAGACCCAGGACAAGGACTCTATATTTTCATTATTAGTTCATGAACTTTCAAAAGGGCCATTATTCCTTGTTCAATAAATTTTATGACTTGAATTGTAAAAGTGCTATTATTCCTTGTTCATGAAATGTTATGACTTGAATTGTGCTTCGGAGGGCACGCTAAGGTGTCGGTACCGACTGTTATTGAACAAGACATGTCAGAGGCCCTCGCGTAGCTTGATAAACTCTGACACTGAGGCCAGCACTACCTCATACGACAAACAAACAAACTTGAATTGTAAAAGTGCTATTATTCTTTGTTCATGAAATTTTAAGGCTTGACTTGTAAAAATACAATTTTATTTTTTTCATAAAATGTTAAGGTTTGGCTTGTAAAAGTGCTATTATTTTGCCTTTTTCCGTTATATAACATTTAATTTGAAGTTGACTTTAGTGCAGTCTTTCAACTGGCAGCAATTATGAAAGAAGTGTTGAAGGTAGACATATTAACATCGTCGTAATCAACAGCCTGTATTAGTTCACTGCTGGAAATATAACTTTCTAAATGCACGCCACTGTCGAGCCTGATCTTCGGCTCTTCTCTTGTAATTGCTGCCGGTTCCTTTGCGCAGGTCATCTCTACATCTGGCTGACGTCCTAGGATATATTTGACTTAACCCTTCGCAGCCGAATGCAACAAGCGTCAAGTACTGCGCACTGTGCCAGCTGTCACAGTCAGGCAACGAAGAGTTAAATTAGTAGAAGCTGATATCTGATAGTATTTTAATTTCCACAGGTCTTCGACGTATACTTTCCGGACTACAAACTCTCCGTCGAAACATACTGCGCGCTCACCCTGGTGCCGTTAGTGCTGATCTGCCAGATCAGGAACCTAAAATGGCTGGTGCCGTTCTCAGCCATCGCCAACGTGTTCCTAGTGATCTGCTTCGCTATCACCATGTACTACCTCTTTAGTGGACTTCCTAACCCTAAGGAAAGAGAGATGGTGGCTAGTGTGACGCAGTGGCCACTGTTTATAAGGTAAGAATCAGAGTTCACTGCTGAGCAAAGGCAAATGCGTGATCTGAGCCCGATCTTCAGCTCTTCTCGTTTCATTGCTGATACATTCATAGATCGTCGTTTATTTGTTACTAGCTGTAACAAATAATAATAATCAAATGCCGCGTGGTAATTTTTCTGGGATATGAGAATCATGTATGTTATTTCAAAACCTTATGTAACAATTTATCAAATTTCCTATAACACAGTTCAGTTTTGTATCGATTGCTTGGCTTCTACTTATTGGATTGAAATACCAAGTAAATTAGTTTTTTAGTGAAAATAAAACAGTGAAAAACGCATCGCAACCGGTGCAGTAGTTTTTGGTGATGTGCGAACAGACAGACGGGAACCATTTAAAAAAATATTGTATGTATTCTTGTTCAGTAGCACACATTTTCACATTCACATCGTCACTGCACTTTGACATTGAGTTATCGTGGACTTATCAAAATATGGCAACCCCAAGCGGAGGTTGCCATATTTAGAGAAGTGTTGCCAGCTTAGAAGTTTAAAATTTGCAAGCATGGGCAAGACCGACATCATGTCAAATGCCCATGTCGTAAAATATGGCAACCCCAAGCGGGGGTTGCCATATTTTGAGAAGTGTTGCCAGCTTCGAAGTTTAAAATTTACTACAAAACTTTTCATTACGGTCGTGTTCCTTCTATGGGCTATCTGATCATGTAAAAAAATCATTTCTGCAATTAGGTCTTAGTGGGAAATTATTTCAACTGGCCTTAATAAGAGTTACGTACCCTACATTATTTTAATTTATTTCCTTGTACAGATTTATTCTTACTTACAGAATAAAGCATTATTATAAGTATATGTACAAGATAGATTAATATAGATATGGATAGAAGATAGATAGTCTATCGTTTGGTCATCTATCTCACCTGTGACGGTGATTAGTGACGATGAGTCCAAAGTTAGTAAACACACTAAAATAATTTAGGAATAAGACATCATCATCCATAATGAATCTGTGCAGTTTGGATCTCTCATATTGACACGACTTTGAATATATTTTGTAGTTCTTAAATTACTTAAAATAAATACATCGCTATACGCGTTATCGTAGCTATTACTAGGCTATATTTGGTAAATACTAATTACTATTGTGGTCTGTGGGCCCCAAAATCAGTTGTTTCCTAGCGCTGTACAATGTTCTTCTTTGTCTGCTTCCAAAACTTCCTAGGTGTGCATGGACATTGAGAAACATTCGTACATTATAAATACATAATGTGTTGCATTTGAATTGAGAAATACATTAACAGTACATATCATTAGCAGTCCAGAATGTCAACACTCTATAGAAATAAAATACACCAAGCCTTTTCATAATACATTACGAGTATATGCCTGAAAATTTAAGGTGACTAAAATGTTTAAGAAACATTTCATTTAAGCTCAAAATCATAGAAATTCGTCTCCTTATAACCGCAATATGAACCACTTTATTGACTCGCAAGTCTCGATATCCATTTCGAGCGGAGCCAGCGCAATCTTACATCTCATAAGAGCGTATATTAAACATTAAATTCTACATTAGAATCTGGATATTTACCATGTTTTTGATTTGTTTTGAGGTCTTGCTAGAGTTGACAGATTTTAGACAAATTAAAACTTGGAAATTATTAAGCAAGACTTGGGCTGTGCCTGCAGTCTCGACATAAAGATAGTGATTGCTTTACAACCGACATCGGTACAAACCGATGACAAAAATTAGCTTTGACAGTTATTGTCAAAAGCTATCGACTGTCATCGGTATCTGTATTGACATTGATCACGATTTACATCTATATATGGCAACGACTACCATTTTTTTGTTAATTTTTTATTGCTGTCTAAGCAATCGTTTGACCACGATCTCATCTGATGGAAAGCGATGATGTGGTCGAAGGTAAAGCACGCTTGCCTAAGACCGAAGCGTTACGCTTCTTCATTTATTATAAGAACTTCTAAGGAGTGGAATGCCCTGCCCTCATCAGTTTTCTGGTAAAATATAACCCTGGTTTGTTCAAGTCAAGAGTGAATGGGTATCTACTAGGCAAACGTGCTACAACTTCGACCACATCATCGCTTTCCATCAGGTGAGATCGTGGTCTAACGATTGTCTAGAAAGTGATAAAAAAAGAGTAGTTATAAAGAAGTAACACCAACCAAGTGTGAGTCGGACTCGCGCAGTGAGGGTTCTAAGTGTGAGTCGGACTCGCGCAGTGAGGGTTCTAAGTGTGAGTCGGACTCGCGCAGTGAGGGTTCTAAGTGTGAGTCGGACTCGCGCAGTGAGGGTTCCAAGTGTGAGTCGGACTCGCGCAGTGAGGGTTCCAAACTCATACGGGGTATGTATTTTATTTTTTCATAATAAAACAATATCTGTGAAAACTATAATCAGCTTACCCACAGACAACTGCATGTTACTCGTGGATTAACCTATTACCGTTAAAAAGTTGTAGCCTATTCAAGGTAGGACAGAAAAACGAACGGACGGGTAGGCTTAATAATAGGGCTCCGTTTAAACCCTTTGGGTACCTACGGAACCCTATAAACAAGTCTATATCCGTAATCAAAATTTTCCATGCCTCTATGCTTCGGAGAATACGTTAAGCTGTCGGTCCCGGCTGTTATTGAATAGATGTTATTGCATGAGATGTTATTAGAAAGACGCCCTCGGGCGGCCTGACAAACTCTGGCACCAGGCCAGCACCGGATATTGAAAAAGGATTGTAATTTTTCAATAATTTTACTGATTTATATTTATAAGTATAAATCATTTTAAATTGCATCGTTACGTCTAAGTTAATTTGAGATGGTGCGCTCATGAGAAGTTTGGTGTAATGAATACCTAGAAGTATGGTGTATGAACCGAGGGCAAAGAATAACTAAACATACTGTGGTAACATAGTAAAACTATTTAGTTTCTGTTTGGATTAAATAAAGCCTAAAAGTCCAACGTCGTTCAATTTAATACACACAAAGTGAGTCTCTAAGTCCAATAATAGTCGATCTCAATTTTATGTCGTCCATTGGAGAACAAGTTTTTATCAAACCTAATTAATTTAATGCTTGCAATTAAACTAAAATAGTGAAGTCCGAAACTTAAAACGCCTCAACTCAATGTTTATTAGAAGTAACTACAAACTAACTTTACAAGCACTGGTACTTAAACATCAAGTAGGTGCTTAATTTAACGTTTTGAGATTTTACAAACAACTATAACAGTTGTTTAAAGAAAATCCTAGAATCTAACTTTGGCAGACAAATACTTATTCAAACTCGTTATAATATACCCTTAACTGGAAGATAATGCTTGCTAACATCAAGTTCGCCTATGTACCTATCTTATGTGTGCAATAAAGAATTTTCTATCTATCTATACCCTACATTTTTGCCAGCTACAATTTTATCAATCGAACACAGATTTTATTTTTGTGTGCATGTAGTTCGACTGATGACTTGTATAGTAAGTTAGTTTATTAAATAAATCTGTACGGGGTGTAAAAGCTAATGAAAAAAATGCAAAATAAATTAAAGGACTTCTGAATGAAAAATAGGCTCATTCGTGTGTCTGTCTGTCCGTCTGTCACAACCAATTTGCTCCGAATCTAATGGACCAATTAAAAATAGGCTCATTCGTGTGTCTGTCTGTCCGTCTGTCACAGCCAATTTGCTCCGAATCTAATGGACCAATTAAAAATAGGCTCATTCGTGTGTCTGTCTGTCCGTCTGTCACAGACAATTTGCTCCGAATCTAATGGACCAATTAAATTGACATTTGTATGTATTTTGTTTGTGTGTATATAAATATATAAGTGTTTTTTTCTGGCCATAAGGCCTACCTGTCTTTCAGTTCATTTATAGTTCAATTTGGGTAGGGTTTGGTAAGCGTGGGGTTTTTTTTTAAATATATTATACCATTTATTGTTTTTCTGACTTACTGACTTACAGTTTTAGCGGAATTAGGCTACATATTTTTATTTTGTACACTTTAAATATGGATATCTGCAAAAAACGCCTGAGTCTATCAACTATAATAATTTCAATAAAATAAAATTATATATTATTGAATGAAAATAAAAATACAATAAATAATACATTCCTCTCAGAACCAATCAAAATACATCATATAATACGTTAACAAAAGCAAATCTCAATATCAGGTTTGGCGTCCACGAGTGCATTGAGGTTGCTCAGGGACCGACCCAGGGGTGACATGGCTCGGGCCAGAGCCTTGCCCCCAAGAACATACACACTGTATTACCATTAGGCAGAATACTAACCACTTTTTTTCCTCCAGCACGGTGATATTCGCGATGGAAGGCATCGGCGTGGTCATGCCCGTCGAGAACGAGATGGCCAAGCCGCAGCAGTTCTTGGGGTGCCCGGGGGTCCTGAACGTGGCCATGACTGTCGTCATCTCCCTCTACGGCATCGTCGGCTTCTTCGGGTACATGAAGTATGGGGATGACGTGAGAGGGAGCGTCACGTTGAATCTGCCGCAAGATGAAATGTAAGTTTTGCGTCAACTTTTCTGACTATTTTCTTATTTCAGCTTTGGGATATGCATTGTTATTCAAAAACTTTATCTTTTTTTTCTGTTGTCTCCATCAAATTTATCTCTTGTTGACGCGTAGTTATGTTTTTAGAAAACAGGATCACCAAGCCGCAGCAACTCCTAGGTGTGTCATTTCGTTCCACTTTTGTGTAATTTTTTCTATTTTATTGCTAGTTAGCCATAATATGTTATATCTTATATATTTATAACTCTCATTTCTCTTGTTTTTGTCTCTCACTTTCTCTCTCCCCCCACTGTGTTTGTGGACGTAATTTTCTTGAATTTTGATATCCTTAGATATTTTAGTTTCAACTTTGACAACCTTGTCGACAATAAAATCTTATATCCACTAACTATATGTATTTAAAACATTGTGAAAAAACGGGCATTTTAATTTACGTTTTTTTATACAGAAAAACTCTAACCATACTTTCTTCACTTCCAGACTGGCTCAAAGCGCCAAGATCCTGATGGCTTTGGCCATCCTCTTCACCTACAGTCTGCAGTTCTACGTACCGATGGAGATGATCTGGAGACAGATCCACACCAAGATCGCCGTGCGGTACCACAACTTAACGCAGATCGCAATCCGGACAACTGCTGTAGTAGGCTCAGGTAACCATGTTTTTTTAACAACTGAGTGGCGAGATCAGGTTATCCGCCTTCGTGTTAAAGTCTTCGTAAATGCGGTTTCTTTAATGTGAGATGGTTATAGTTTAAGGAAAGTTGATGCAGCCGTTCCTAAGATATTTAGCTCTCTGCGAAGGGATTTTGGGCACTATTACAGCTAAAAAATTAGAGTCTGCGTGCTCAAATGATATTCTTCAGTGTTATATGAAAATCTGAATCAAGGGGATATGAGGCATCAAAAATCTCTGAATTAGCAATTTGAACATTATAAGATGGATAAAGTTATAAGTTATGTTTATATATTACCACTAGATGTACCCTGTGTATGTGATGTATGTATGTGTATGTATGTGGTCATTTCTCCAGGTTAAAGGTACTATAATTACTATTCCAAGACCTAAAATACCAATATATCAATATTTGATCAAAATTCCTTCAGCCGTCATAAAGTTGTTATCGTTTGCTCGGCTTCTACTGATTGTATTGAGATAAAGAGTACACTTGTTTTAAGTCAAACCCTAGGCCATCTAACAATGATAACCATATTGCAATCGGTCCAGTAGTTTTTACGTGATGCTCGAACAAACATACAGACAAACTAACAAACAAACAGACAGACAAGATTTTTATAAATGTTATATTCTTGTTCAGTAGCCTTATTCTTGGAACTCTAGACCATATTTTTAATAATTTTCATTGTACTGACTTTTTCGTTCATATTGCTTTATTATAAGTATAGATACTTCGATTTTGAAGTAGGAAATAGATTTTATTAATCTTGATGATTGGAATTCCACAAAACGTCAATGTTTTGTTTTACGTGACATTTATCTGACGCAGATCTTACTTAATTTCACTATCAACCAAGTTTATACTTGTGCAGTGCACTGAATCATTTAGTCTTCTATTTGGCCTTCTACTCGTATTTGGTTTATCTGTTTAACGCAAGTTTTCCTTTGTTTTATTCAACAGTGGCCCTAGCAGCAGCCTTCCCCGACTTGGAACTGTTCATCAACCTCTGCGGCGCCATCTTCCTCTCCAGCCTCGGACTTCTGACTCCTGCCATCATTGACACTGTCCACAAGTGGGACCAAAGGCTGGGACCCTACAAATGGGTCCTTTGGAAGAACATGTTAATTGCACTGCTTTCTCTGGTAGCTCTCTTCGCAGGGTCTTACGTATCTATAAGGAGTATGCTGGACAAGTTCGTTGAAATGCCCAAGTTAGAAATGAGTTCTAATAGCACAATAGACCCAAGTATTGTTTAGGAAAATTATAAGGCCATTTTGAACCTGAATTAGAGTTTAGTGAGGCAAAAGTTTTGTTCCGAGAATTCAACAGTATTAAAGTATCGTTCGGGCAACGAAAAGCTTGTTGATACTTTGAAACTTAAACTAAAACTAAACAGACAGGCCTAAAATTACTACCATTCCTATAGTTTTCATTAGGTTTGCGACTGGACTTAACTCAAATTCAGTACTAAACAAAGGCCAATTATTATTATGTTGGCACAATATTTGATTGGTTAAGTTATTATTTACAAATTGAGTCGTTTTTGACTCTATTCCAGTTTAGTAATTAAGTTGGTTGTCTCCAGTCCCTGTGACTTTAAACGATATTAGGTTGTGATTGTTAAAATACTACTACCTACAAAATATTATATCTTTGAAATTTTATAGTATTCACTTTTCTCTATCTTTACTATTAAATATAAATAAAACGGCTAAAAACTCACGAAAAAAAAGATAGGAAATACTCCGACCTGTTTCGGACTATTTTGAAGTCCTTCATCTGGGAGTGTTATGCCGACAAGCCGCGACGAGCGCTACGAACGTCAGCACGCAACTGACAACGCGTGCGTGGCGCGGGCGGCCCAGTGGATGGCGATTGCGGCGCTCGACTATGTTCGGCCTGCACAGTCACTTCGTTGTCTGTCGAGGAGTCATCACTGTTTCTTTTTCGTGAGTTTTTAGCCGTTTTATTTATATTTAATATGAATTTCACTCGCGTTAGTTTTCAAAATCAAATATCTTTACTATGTTTGAAAATTTCACCTATTAGGTGCATTAATTTGGTTTTAATGTAAAAATGTAACCATACATCTATATCAACAAAGAACTTCTTAATTTCTACAAAATTATTACCAGTAGAAAAAGTAAAAATATTATATATTATGATTAATTGAACCTTTTGCCTGTAACGGTATTTCAAATTTAACGTTTATAGTGCTATAGAAAAGACATCGACCCACTAAGCCATTTGTTCCAAAGCTGTTGTTTGTTCCCACCCTCTATACGTCACTGGCATACATTGATCATCTGTAGTATATCAGAGCTCTTTTATCCCCTTTTAAACAAAACATGAGACCATTCAATGAAATTTAATGTTGGCGTATTCACGGCATACAACTTATGTAGTATATTTATTTTCATTACTGCCTACTTTTACGGCGCTTTTTAATTTTGACACATAGACAGTTTTTTTGTATGTTTTTTATGTCTTTCTTCTCTATACTAATGAGTGTAGAACAGTGTATTTTTTTATTATGAAGGTGCTCTTATGTATCTTACTGTTAATTTTAATCTAGTTATATAGAATAATATTTTAAATAAAGTATAATTGTATGACTGTAATTTTTTCAATAAGATTTATAATACTTTTGCATGTATCTAACATAGTTACCAACTATTATTTTTAAATTTAAATTATTATTTTCAACTGCTGCTATTTAGCTTCTGTCAATCTTATATTGTATAATAATTAAGACAATTATATTCAGCGCATATATAAAGTTATTATATCCCAGCAAACCTGCCATAATATTAAAAGAAGGACAAAAAATAATTTTCATTCGCACAGGTATTATATGGCTCTATAAATTCATATTATCATACTAGAAGCACAATAGCAAAGTACAAACAAGAAAATATCACTTAAAACTGAAATTTGAATACATTCACACATAAATGACAAATTATTTGGTACAAAACATAAAACGTAATAAATTTATTAAAATAAATAACCGGTAAGAACACGTGTAGCTGGAGTTAATCCATAACCAATCGGTCATCCATTCATTAGAAAAACATTTTAAGGTCGTGAAATTTCAAGCCTTTTGTTAATATTATTATCATGAACAAGGCTTCTGTGAATATAGTTATGACTAGTAATACATAATATAAACACATACTTTGCGTCATACTTAAACACATACTTTGTGAATACGTGTTTAATCAGTACATTTAATAAAGAAACTGTAATATTGAACAACTAGATACTTTGATACCTGTCACTTCGATACCTGTCACTTTGCTACCTGTCACTTTGATACCTGTCACTTTTACACCTGTCTCTATGACACCTGTCACTTTGATACCTGTCAATTTGACACCTGTCACCTTGTCACCTATCAATTTATCTGCCAATTTGACACCTGTCACTTTGACAATCGAAGTGGCAAATCCCACATAAAAAAAACCTGTGCAGTAGCCGGGGTTAAAAATAGCTGTGTTAATCCAGGATATAAGCTATCCTGGTACCAAATTGCATACAAATCCGTTTAGCGATTTGAGCGTGAAGGAGTTACGAACATACACACACATACACAAATACAAACTTTTGCCTGTATAATAAATATTATTGATTATAAAGAAAATTTCTTCTACAGTCCATAATTACAAGAAAGAGATGTGAAATTGCATTATATCTGTATAGTTATTTTATTGTTAAGTTATTTCATTGCAATGTCCCGTCCACAACAAGGTATTTTTTATTCAGAGACGATTAAAGTACAATATGTTTAATGTTATTTTGTAGGAAAATAGTTTATATTCGAAATGTGATATGTAACTTTAATGCTTTAGTCTAAGCTCTACTAATATTAGTTAAGGACAATAAAATTAAAAACAAGAATGATTTTTTTCATCAGCGTCAAAACTATTTTTTGCCCGTGAACAAAAACAAGAAGAGGAGGAAACATAAACACCAATATATAAAAGTGAAACGTCTGTTTGTTTGTTTGGGGAGCTTTCACGCCAAAACGGCTGATCCCATTTTGATGGAACTTTGTAAATAGGTACTGCACAATATGACCAACATGGATCACTTTTTATCCCGGAAAATTGTGTTTCCACGGGAAAACTGAAAAATTACGATTACTCGCTGTAAGGAACGACACGTTGCCGTGGAAACGAAGTAATAACAAGTCTGTCAAAAAGCAACAAGAGCCTTGCTGCTATACGTTTGCATTGGTTTTTAGTATCAAGAACGTTACTTACGTTCTTGTTACTTTTTTTTGCGATAAACTGTAATCCGCGCGGACGTATTCGTGGGCAAAAAACGGTACATAAATAAATGTGATGCTAACAATATTCACTTTAATAAATATGCTGGGTCAACCACAAACCTGATAAATGTGAAACTTAACATATATGTTTTTGAGATCTTTATCTCTCTAAGACTAAGACAAAAACATGATTAACAAAATTTCATTCGATACATTTTCTATCAAAAATTACGTTATTTTCGGTAATGTTTACATTTTTCTACTAAACGGGTTAAGTTTTATCTCTAAAATAAATCTCACAGCAAGAAAATATAGTTTATTATCTAAGGCTAAGACATAATTTACCTAACTAAATTATTAGCCTGCCTATAAAATAAATAACTTTTGAGACATACGTCATTTAGTTCCGAGCTAAATTGTGTGTTCAAACAGCGCTCGCGATATTTAACCTTGTTACGTAGGAACTTCAGTGCTTATTGCGGGTAGCGGGTGGCAGAGTGCAGGGTAGGTGGCAGGGAAGTGGGGAGTGGGAAAATGTAACCTTGGAGCCTGGCCTTAATCAAAGTAGATTACGTAGAGGAAAATTTCCACTGTTAATTTTCCCCTGTACAGTTATATAGAACTCATTATTGAATACCACAGTTATAAGAAAAATTATAACTAAAACTTAACAATTAGGTGTCACAACATTAGTCTGAATGTAATGGGACTGCACCTTTCCATTATTTATACATTTCAATTAATAATTTCCCGTTTGCGCAATGTGAGGGAAGGAAATCATAATTAAATACTGCGACATAATTAAATTAACTGTTAAAATATATTTTTTGGGGAGTTTTGATTTATAAAGTAACCGCTTTTTTTAGCAGGAACGAGGCAAGATATCTGCAGTCGGTTTGCAAAGGCTTTATTTTTTCATTTATTTACAGAAATATAACATAACAGAAACCTCCCAGATCTAGAGGGAAACGTTCGTCAAATCCTCGAAGCCTCGAATCAAATTAGAAAAGGTCACAACAACAAAGGATGCCTGGAGGATTGCCTAGAAGGTTGTCATAAGGCTACTTGTTATACCTTTCTAGTGTAAAGTCTATGTGCTTTCCTACTTTAGAATGAATTAGCTATGCCCGCGGCTTGGTCATGTCAATTAAAAGTAGCCCATACGTGTTATTCCAGGAACAAAAGTACCTAAAAAGTACAAAATTATAACGTAGTGTAGGACGCCCACCGGCCAGGTGGATTGACGACCTGAGCAAGGCGGCCGGCAGAAACTGGATGAGAGGAGACGAAGATTGGGCTGTGGCGTTCATTGGGAGAGACCTACGTCCAGTAGTGGACGAGCACGGGCTGATGATGATGATGATGATGACAATATTATACTACAACTAGCTGATCCCACGGCTTTGCCCGCGTGGTCATTTCATTTAAAAGTATCCCATTCATGTTATTCCAGGACCAGTATCTAATAAGTACTACATTTAATCAAAGTTTCAGTCGTGAAATAGTTTTCTAGTGATCGATTGCTCGGCATTCAATCATCGGATTAATATACAAAGTACCCCAGTTTTTAAGTCAAACCCTAAATAATCCAACAGTGAAATTCGCATCGCAATCGGTGTTGTAGTTTTGACGCGATGCGTGAACAAACAGACAAACAGATAAACGAACAAAAAACAGACAAAAACTATTTAAAAAAATTATATATTCTTTTTCATCGTCTTTGTCTTTGTACAGTCTTTTTCGTTCGTGTTGCTTAATTATAACTATTGATAGACACCATGACTGTCCGTTTCCAAGATCGGAGCACGAATTCTATCGATTTGCAAACAGAGGTGAGACAGGGAGCCATTATTTCTGCGAAACTGTTCACCCCTGCACTTGAAGATATATTCAAGTTTCTGAACTGGAGTGGATATGGTGTTAACATCAATGGCGAATACATCAATCACCTTTGATTTGCTGATGATATAGTTATCATGGCAGATACCCTGGAAGACCTAAGCACAATGCTCAGTGACCTCAATATTGTTTCCCTACAGATGGGTCTTAAAATGAACATGGGTAAGACGAACATCATGGTAAATGCCCATGTCATACGCATGACGGTTTATGTTGGGAACAACATTATCGAAGCTGTTGATCACTTGTCTACTTAGGTAAGACGATCCAACTGGGTAGATCCAACTTCGACAAAGAGGTTAACCGACGAATCCAACTCGGATGGGAAGCGTTCGTGAAATTACGCCATATCTTCTCGTCGCAGATACCGCAGAGTCTCAACATGAAAGTTTATAATCAGTGCGTGTTGCCAGTGATGACATACGGCACTGATGTCACTGATGACACGTGGTCACTGACTATTGGTCTCGTACACAAGCTCAAAGTCGCATGCTCGGTGTTTCTCTACGTGATAGAATCTGAAATGAGGACATCCGTAGAAGAACCAAGGTTACCAACATAGCTCTTAGAGTTTGCAAGTTGAAGTGGCAATGGGCAGGCCACATAGTTCGCAGAACCGACAACCGCTGGGGAATAAAGGTTCTCGAATGGCGACCATGAATAAGCAAGCAAAGTGTAGGGAGACCCCCAACACGATGGACCGACGACATTGCAGCCATCGCAGGAAGTCGTTGAATGGAGGTGGCACAAGATCTCTCGTCATGGCGCTCTTTGGGAGAGGCCTATGTTTAGCAGTGGACTTCTAAAGGCTGAAATTATGAATGATGATGAAGTATTAGATACATATTATAATTCTTCAAAATTAGTTCAACTGTCAAAAAGTTTTTTATCAATTGATCTGCATCTACTCATCGGATTGAGATACCAAGTTAGGGGTACTTGGTCCAACAGTTAGTTTTTTTGCAGTTGGTAGCTATCCAACTGCAAAAACCGCACGCAATCGATCCAGTAGTATTTACGTGATGCGCGAAAAAACGTTTGTTTGTTCGCGCATCACGTAAAAACACGTTTTAAGTAACATGCCCCTTTTTTTAATTATCTTGTTTGTACAGACTATTTCATTCCTATTGCTTTATTAAAGGCTTTTATTTAACTTGGAATGTTTGTATGTATGCTTGTTTAGGTCAAATCTTGCAAGCTGAATTAGAACCACTTCCACTTATCCTACGGAGTTGAATTTTTGCATGTTGGTTCAGTTCCGATGACAATTTATTTATATGGTAAGCATGACCTGAATCAACATCCAGGAACAGCTGCAGATAAAAGAATTCTTCAACGGTCAACAGCACTGTCACTAAATGTTGTGTACACATTCTATTATGATAGTTGGTTTGAAGTTTTACCATAATATGGCTGGCCCAGGTTTCAGGTGGTTTCAGGTTTGGCCCCTGATTAGGGAACTCCTCAACGGGTGACAGCATAGACACGAAATGTTGTATACGCATTAAATTGTGATAACCCGTTCTTAGTTTCACCATGACATGGCTACTGCATACAAGCATATTTAAGTTTTTTAATTAACTTATTTTAAAATAGTTATTGTAATGTCACAAGATTGGACCAAAAATAAGGCGCAAATAAGCTCACGGCGTAGTACTTTAATTAATATATGCTCAGAGCTCAAATTAACTTTGGTTTTAACAAAACATCGAACGCCGTCGACAACTTTGTCGTGTCCCTTTGTAATACAAAACTGTTCATCTGCAAGGACACACCCGCCACGGAAGGCCACAGGTGCGACACTCCAAGCTCATTTATTTCAAGTGGAAACGCTCTACCTTCTTAATTCAATAATCTTACTAAAGATAGATTTCATGAATACATAAAAGTGAAACGTTCTCTGTTTGTTTGTTTATTTGTTTGTTTGTGTGGGGAGCTTTCACGCGATAATGGCTGGATGCATTTTGTCGAAATTTGGATTGGAGATAGCTTGTGCACTGGAATAACACAAGATTCTTTTCAATATCATCATCATCATCTTCCTTCACGCTCAAACGGCTGAACCGATTTTGATGAAATTTGGAATGGAGATAGCTTACACCCTGAAATAACAGATAGTAGGTATACTTTTCATCATCATCATCATCCCTCACGCGAGTGAAACCGCGGGGCGCAGCTAGTGATAAATAATTGACTGAGGAATCCAAGTCCAACACAAGGTACCTAATATTATACTAATACTCCTTCTAACATTATACTCGTACTCCTTCTAACATTATACTCGTACTCCTTCTAACATTATACTCGTACTCCTTCTAACATTATACTCGTACTCCTTCTAACATTATACTCGTACTCCTTCTAACATTATACTCGTACTCCTTCTAACATTATACTCGTACTCCTTCTAACATTATACTCCTTCTAACATTATACTCGTACTCCTTCTAACATTATACTCGTACTCCTTCTAACATTATACTCGTACTCCTTCTAACATTATACTCGTACTCCTTCTAACATTATACTCGTACTCCTTCTAACATTATACTCCTTCTAACATTATACTCGTACTCCTTCTAACATTATACTCCAAAAAAACGGCCAAAAAAACGTTTTCGCAAAGTAGGTAGGTCTTTAATAAATGTATTGCTATCTCACCTCCTCCCCCGATCCCCTATACGAGCGATAGAGATAGTTGCTGGGTGTGAGTTTTAGTAGTACAGTATTTGATAGAATTGGGGTTTTGTGGGAAAGCACTTCCCACCCTCTAAACTGTGATGTTTTTTTTTTTCACTACACAGTAATAACACCATTGTTCACCTAAAACTTAAGCAGAAAGTACCTCATTCCTGCTCAATAAAAACAGTGCAGAAAGTAGGTATGGAAATCCATTACTGCACTGTTTTACAGTGCGGAAAGTAAGTATGGAAATCCATTAGGTACTGCACTCGTTTACAGTGCGGAAAGTAAGTATGGAAATCCATTACTGCACAGTTTTACAGTGCGGAAAGTAAGTATTGAAATCCATTACTGCACTGTTATTTTAGTTAATGATTCATCACATTGATATTATAAAGGCGAAAGTTTGTATATGCGTGTTCGAGTGTATGTTTGTTAGTTTCACGCTCAAACGGCTTAACAGATTTTGATGAAATTTGTAATGGAGATTGGAATAACATATACGATACTTTTCATGACATACATTCATACAGGAGTGGAGTTAGCTTATACCCTAGAATAACACAAAGCGTACTTTTCACCATCATCATTATCATGACCAACGTCATCCATTACGCGGTTGAAACCACGGGGCGCAGCTATTATTGAATGAATGCATTCGTCCAATAGAGGTTTAAAAATAGAATGTACAAATTTTTAAATGTGAGTGCGATGGAATTTGCACGAATTTAAAAGTCAATGTGACTGAAAACTGTACTGCTTACATTTATGTGAAAAATAGTGATATTACTATGTAGTGGAAAGAAAAGCAGATTACTGACACTCGCTCAAGTGACTCCTTGCTGCACTCGTGGTTTTAGAGCCCTCGTTAAAGCTCGGGCTCCAATCTAACCACTCGGTGCAGCAATGAGTCACTTTCTGCTCGATGCAGTAATCTACTGTTTTTTAGTGTCAATATTTTGAATAGAATATAATCTAAGCTTACACGTAGTTGTTCATTTTTATTAATAAAGCTTTTTGTTTTGTAAAAGAGAATTTTCAATTTGTTTTAGTTTCATCGCAAAATCCGCTAGATACGTTTTTTTTTTTACTACTGCTAGGCAATCGATTTGGGCGAGAAAAAAGGGGGAAAAAGTGATGATAGCGACTGACTTACGCGTGCTGATCTTGATATTTCTTCGATGGTGCTGGTTCTGGTGCCTGATTCAGGCTGATTTCTCTTCCATTCCTAGATGATTTGCTGATTTTCTTTCGTGGTTTGATTGTTGATGCTTGCAGATTAATAACGCGGCGAAATAAGCTATCCGATCTCATTGATCGGCGATAATCTGATTTATTAGTAACTGGCGTCGCAACAATGGCGGATCGTGGACGCGCAAGCAAGTAGTAATGTCGTGTCGCTGTTCAGACGTTGGAAGGGAGGAGGTAGGAAAGGTGTAGTTACCTCCCAAACGTAATTAAATTGAAAAGTTAGAAGTTATAGATGCGTTCTAGATTAACCACGTTTGATAAAGATAAGATGCTCATTACTTTGAGGTCAATGAAACATTTAGAATAATAAAGACGAACAAGGAAACAACAATCTGTCTCAATATAGCCTACGGTTGCCTGGAAGAGATCGCTGCTTAGCGATAAGGCCACCGATTGTACTATTTTATTAAGTTTATTTTTGTTTGTAAGTATTCCATTTGGTGCAATAAAATGTTATCTATCTATCTATATATATATATCTATATAGATCAAACATGTGGGCCGATTCTGATTATAATTCAAAATCTTTGGCAGCAATGCTCGTGGTGCTTTTTTAAAGATTTGTTATTATTTAGTTTCCACGGCAACATGTCATTCGGTTCTTGACATTTTAAAAGGCAACTTTTGAACCTTGAGTCACATTATTGCAGTTTTAGATGGGATCTACATATTCTCTCCATGCAACTTGCTGATAATCCAGCTTTCTATAGGTGAAAGATTTTTAAAATCGGTTCATTATATTTGAGGTTATCCACTACAAACAAACATACAAACTTATTCAAACACACAAAAAAAAACAAATCCTTTCTCTTTATAGATAAACAGCCATATCATATGATTGCGTTGACTTAGAAATTTATATTTGTTGACTTGAGTATTTGATATTAATATTGATATTCTCACGTATTCCAGAGAAAAGGGGTCTTTACTAATAGACGGAAAAACATCAAAGTGGTTCTATAAGGGTTCCTTTTTTCCTATTGAGGTATGGAACCCTATTTAAACGACAACTTGTTATGTTACGCAGCTATAATTGTTTGCATGTTATCAATAGCAGAAAAAACGTCATAATTATTGTATACATTGAGTACGAGTACATGACTACATTAATGTGTCGTGGCTTTTTAATGAGAACCTGAGCTCATGTTGGTTTTCGATTAATTTGCGCATTTGATTTTATGGAATATTCTATTACACAATCAAATTGTACTACAATTTTCCAACCACATTCATTTAATTAATTAATAATACGAACCGCGTAAACAGGTGTCTTGTATCTCACTTGTACATGCGTATAATTATGACTATGCTAAGAGAACTGCGCTTCAAGTATATATGCTTCAAGTGTTTTGCATAGGAAGCCGTGATGGGTTGATTTGCCCAGCTGAAGAGAATAAATTCGCGACTGCGTATCAAACGTAGATTGAATCTATTAAGGAAATATGAATTAACATATAAAATTAAACTGACTTCAAAACGAACACAACTTAAAAGATTTTTTTAGGTGTTTGCTACTCCCAACCCGATTAACATAACTGGCACAGAGCTCAAAAAATTTGAATTAAGTTTTCAAGTCAGTTTAAATATTTATTTATTTAGTTTTTTTTCCTTACCTTTTAGTTTCGTTGAAGTATGCTTATGAAAATAAAATACTTATTCCGTTCGCTAAAAAAACTAGTCATACTGGTAACAGTCCATATATTTTAAAAAACCAAACGGATTTTAATGAAACTTGAACTGTTCCCTAAGTTGACTATTACAAACTATTGCAAAAAGAATTATTACAGTCGGACTTACAGTCTCCGATAAATACGTGGACAAACATACATAAATACATACATATATTCGCGAAATTTGTTATTTTGTTCAGACACTTAGGGCATTAATTACTTATAGACGATTTTGCCCATTTTTGACTTCCCCCACCCAAATTGTAAAGACACATTTGGTAAAGTAATACTCTTAGCTTAACATAAATATTTATTATTATTTTTTAAACGGTTATTACCTGTATTGTTGCAAGATATCATATCAAAAAAATATAAAAAAACGATTTTAATCAAGCCATACTGCCCAGTCGGAATGGAAACAATGCGGGATTTTCAAAATTGTGAAATGATAGAAGTTTAAGTAAAATAATATGCTATCGTGCCCGTTTGAACTGAACAAAAATATTGATTGGTAATATTGCGTGATAACAGAGTTTTTTTTAAAACTACTTTAAATAAGATATTATTATGATTCTTTATCATATACGCAAGTAGTTTTGCTCTATAAAAGGTGGAGGAGATGAAATGTTGATTTGTATTGATTTAATGTATATCTTCCATTATGTGTGTTGTTTGCCTGAAATATTTGAAATACTGAAATAATCATCTGCGCTAGATAGTCTCCTTCAGCAACCGGCAGGATAGTGAAGTTTGAAATCAAACTTCGAGTAACGGATCGCTGTGGTGTTTTACGGAGATTTATTTTCAGTTGTGGTCCTTTAGTTGATGATATTGTGACGTGACAATAGAATAAGTCTTCCTTATAGTTTACAATACGCGGAAATACAATTATCGATGATGAGACGACGTAAACATTTTTTTTTTTTTTACAATTATGTTAATGAAGTTATTAGTAAATATACTGAAGTGTATAAAAATAGAAATACACTTTGAAGATAAAATATAATACAAGAATAACAACTTTGGAAAAAGCTGTAAGTATATTACAAAAATAATACGTAAGTACTATTCTGAATATTTCATTGTTATAAATTGTAGTGTTAATTATTTAATATTTAAAAAATATATTTAATTAAAGTATTAATTAATATTAAAAATTTAAGAAATTAAGATTTAGTAATACGATAATTATTAACAAATTTTGAATTTTCTACTAGGCGAGCGTGCTACACCTTCGACCACATCATCGCTTTCCATCAGGTGAGATCGAGGTCAAACGATTGCTTAGTAAGTAATAAAAAATAAAAAATAAAATATGTCTGACGACAAAATTCTTCAATCAGTGCGTCCTACCATTCATGACATAGGTAAGGAACCGAAACGTGGAGACTCACGGTCAAACCAGTCCACAAATTCAGGATCGCTCAGCGAGCTATGGAGAGAGCTATAATTGGAGTTTCTCTGAAGGACAAGATTTGCAATGAAGATATCCGACGGAGAACCAAAGTAACCGACATAGCTGAAAGGATAAGCAAGCTAAAGTGGCAGTGGGCTGGTCACATTTCCCGAAGAACCAATAGACAAGACAGACAAGACAAAACTTGGTGTAGACAAGTTATTGAGTGGAGACCACGCGTAAGCAAACTTAGTGTGGG
This sequence comes from Alsophila aescularia, assembly GCA_946251855.1. NCBI lineage: Eukaryota > Metazoa > Arthropoda > Insecta > Lepidoptera > Geometridae > Alsophila > Alsophila aescularia. Next base: position 4,433,807 of record OX276378.1, on the reverse strand, counting down.
ACGCCCTGAGGCCAGGTGGAATGAAGACCTGAAGACGGAGGTGGAGGAAGAAAATAAAGCAGGAGAGCTGAAGAACGAGCTCAGTGGCGTTTATTAGGAGAGGCCGACGTCCAGCAGTGGACATATAAAGGCTGATGATGATGATGAGATTCTGCATTTGTTGCATTGGAAACAATTCATTAAGGCCCTAAATCTAATTATTACTCTATATTTTGCACCTTCTGCATTTTAATTTCGGTAGCTGGGACGAATATTATTATTTAGAATGTATAAAAATAATTTCATTTTTATTTCTCCAATTTCAAAGAACTATGACTAAAGAGTTAAAACAGTTTATTATTTTTAGAACAAGCTACGTTTTGCGGTTTTGCCCGGGTACTATTTTTTTGGTATAAAAGTATCCTACTATAGATACCTAAATTCCAAGACCTAAGAGTATCAAAGTTTAAATCATAGAAATTTAATTAGCCTTTTAACAGTTTTTCTTATCAATTGTTCAGCTTCTCGTCTGCGTCGGATTAAGTTAAAATGCAAAATACCTCAGTTAATAAGTCAAATCCTAAGTTGAACAGTGAAAAATGTATTACAGTCAGTTTTGCGTGATTTGAAAAACTTAGCTCCTTTATAAGATTTTCACATTTCAACGAAACGTCAACGTCACAGCAACCATTCGTATCGTATCTATTTAATTTCCTGTCTGATTCTAACAAGTTGTCACTCAGGTCATCAGAAAATTTAGCTTTGATGATCCCTCTACATAGAAGCTCTTTTTATGGCAGTTCATTTACCATTCAAGCAGTTCGCCTATGGAACGCTCTGCCAGTTACTATCAGGCGAGCCCAGTCACTCCCTGTTTTTAAACTTCAAGTAAAGAAGTTTTATCTCTCTAATTAATATCACTTCTTGCTATTTTGTTGTTATTCTGTTGTGGTTTCACTGTATATAATTTTTATTATGTTTGTATATATTTTGTAAATGTATATGTAGTAAATGTAATTTATTATAATGTATATACTATGTATATGGATATATATTTATGTATATATATTTACATATTTATGTGTAGGTATATTGGATGTGTATATATGTTTATTCATTGTATTCAGTTTTTATTATTTATTTATTATATTATAATGCGCCACCGTCTTTGCCGTATATTAATTCCTTTCCATCCAAAGGTTGTCTGGAAGAGATCGCATTTTAGCGATAAGACCGCCCATTGTCCCATATATTTTGTATAAATGTTTTAGTTATTATTGTATTTTTGTTCTATGTGGTGTACAATAAAGAGGTATCTATCTATCTATCTATCTATCTACCTACTAATAACGAGGCTTCACATAGTAGTAGCACAGTACATATATTAGTCTAATATTATGTACTGTTGTAGTAGTAGATGTAGTTTGACTAAGTTACGCAATGCAACTTTGACAATTTACTTATGTTTAATTTTTACTAGCTTTAGCCCGCGACTCCGAACTGACTGAACTGACTTAAACTGTAGTCAGTGCGGCTGACTACAGTTTATCACGAAAAAAGCATCCCATGTTCTTCTAGGATATTAAAAAACCAATGAAAAAGTATAGGACCAATGCTCTTGAATTTTTTTGATGACACACTTATTATTATTTCGTTTCCTTACAGCGAGTAATCAACATTTTCAAGTTTTCCCGTGGAAACTTACCAACAAACGAACAAACAAACAACATTGATATGTCATTCATTTGAGACAAACAACTTTTTTATTTTATTTGTTATCAAAGTTATTGGGGTGAAATCTATTATGGTTTGCAATGTCAATATAATTATTTTATTAGTACATAATTCGTTACTTACCCTATTGTTCCGTTCCTAGTTCACTTGAATTATTTGTTTCTATTTTTTTTCTTTACTTCACTTTAATTTTATTTTCCAAGTTCAGGGATACTTTCACAATATTTTAAAGGCAGACTAGGCTGATGTCACATTTTGTAACCATAAAATCATTTCGCTACCTACCGTCAGATTTTTCTTCTATTTCCCATGCCGTTCGATTGCCATTGGAATATTAAACATTATAATTCTGTATAGTTTATGTTTCTTGTTTTCTAAGTAATATAAGAAAGCTTATTTACATTTTTTTATGTTATTTACGTACTCAGATGTATTTATATTTTTTATATTTATATGTATTTGTATTATTATTATTATTATTATGTAGATATTATGTATGCTATGACCCCTTATGTATTTTACATAAATTCACACTACTTTTTAACATAAGCCGTGCGGGGCCTTTCTGAAAACCAGCGTCCAGCTGAACATTTGCTGGGCACTGGCCCTTTTGGTACTAATTATATTTTTGTATATGTTATTTGTTATAACCTTAAAACTTTTTTCTTCTTCTTTCTTCTAACGGAACGTAGCTATGGTAGTAACAAACGTTCCATTCGTTAGTAACAAACCTTCGTTTTATAGGAACAATTTCACCTGACGGTTAGTAGAAAATGTCACTGTTTGTTACTAAAACGAGTCGTTCCATAGATATAGGAACCAGACATTAGATAGACAAAATGATATTTAAAAAATGTATGTCTTCAGTACTATAAGAAGTAATTTAAAAAAACGATTGGATCACACGTAGATTTTTTTAAATTATTTATCTTCATTGGACAGACTTTTTGTTGCTATAATAAGGTATTGTCAGAAGAATTGATTTTTTATTCAGCGCAATAGTATCACTATCATTGTTATTGTAATGTATTCACAAAGCTATTTTCAAACAGTTATTATCATAATAGTACGAGTAGGTAGATATTGCAAATGCCTCATAGTATTCTATACCTACTTGCATTTTAAGGTCAATGGATGTTGAAATATTGTATTTATATGTTACTCTCGTGGCATTAAGGCCACCATCCATAGAGACTAAATAAGCAGGCTATTATGTTTTGAAACAGGCGTGGATATTACAGAGTTTACGTATTTGTTTACAGGTATACCTAAACTTTTTCCAGCATTTGGAAATGTTTATAAACATTTTGCTACGCAGTCTATTTTGTCTCTGAATAGTCCTAGAGCAAATTTGGCAAATCATTTAAGATTAGAATATAAATATTTGATTATTTATATTTCCAATCCTTGAATATTTTTTTCAACGTCAATCAGTTCCTTTAATTTGATTGTAGTAATTGTAATTATTGATCTAACAAAATATATGACAAAACACTTTAGATAATTAAACTGATAACAATAAACTTAATGTTCGAATTCAATATTAAACGGCCTAAGGTGAGGTTTACACTGTCGCGATTGTTACACGATTGCGTTGCGATAAGTAGTTCGTTTTAAAAATTAAAATAGACCCTTATTCTTTAATAGATCTTATTAATTCCTAACTGTGCCCTCGGCTTTGCACGCGTGGTTCTTTCTCTAGGTTAAAAGTACTCTATGTGCTATTCCAAGACCTAAAATACCAATATACTAACATTTGATCAAAATTTCTTCAACGGTCTAATAGATTTTTATCGATTACATGATACTCTCTACTCATCGGATTGAGATACCAATTACACCAGTTTTTAAGTCAAACCCAACTATCCAACAGTGAAACACGCATCGCAATCGGTCCAGTAGTTTTTATGTGATGCGCGAAAATATATATAGACAAACAGAAACGATTTTTTTAAATGTTCATGTTCAGTATCTTATTTTTTGTACCCTAGACCATTTATTTTTAACTATCTTCTTTGTACAGACTTTTTCGTACTTATTACTTTATTAAAAGTGTAGATAGTCGTAAAATCATAATCACGGCTACCGGTTGGTTGAGTGGCTAATGCCTGTGACTGCAATGTTTTCAACAATCGGGTTTGAATCCCGCAATGTGCAAACATTTGTGTGATGAACATAAATCTTGGTTTCAGAGTCATGGAGTACCCATAGTACAGGGTAGTCCTAGTTTGGAGCTAGGTAATTGGCATAAACTGTGCTATTTAAAAAAAATACCTTGATTCCATCGAGGCTTGGTCTGTTTTTGAGTCCCTGCAACGAGGCCAAGTTGACTGGTGGTATATCCAAGTGTTGAGATGTCTGTATGACGCCGCAACAATGACCTTCCAAGTACAGAACCAGCAGACTAAGCATATCCTCTGCATCGAGGTGTGAGACAAGGGTAGTTATTTCTTAAAAATTGGTCTCAAATGTATTGGAGGATATGTTTAAGAATCTGGACTGGAAAGGATGTGGCACTAACATCAAAGGTGAGTACATCTCACACATGAGATTCGTGGATGACATCGTCATTTTGGCAGAAACATTGCAGGACTAGCAACAGGTGTTGGACAGCCTAGCTGATTCGTCTCAACGCATTGGTCTTCGAATGAACTTGGACAAAACCAAGGTAATTTTCAACGAACATGTTATTCCGGAACCAATTACTATTAACGGAACTGCTCTCAAAGTTATTTAGGAGTATGTTTATCTGGGGCAAACTTTGCAATTAGGTAAAAATAACTTCGAGAGAGAGAGACCCGTAGAAGAATGCAGCTGGGCTGGGCAGCATTTGGGAGACTTCGTCGAGTCTTCTCATCGCTAATACTGCAAAGTCTGAAGACAAAAGTCTTCAACCAGTGAGTTCTCCCTGTTATGACATACGGAGCCGAGTCATGAACAGTCACGGTATGACTAGTCTACCAATTTATAGCCGCTCAGCGGGCTGTGGAAAGGGCTATGCTTGGAGTTTCTCTGAAAGATTGGATCCGGAATGAGGTGTCCGGCAGAGAACCAAAGTTGTCGATATAGCCCTTAGGATTAGTAAAATGAAGTGGCAATAGGCTGGTCATATCTGTCGAAGGACTGATAACCGTTGAGGTAGACATGTTCTTGAGTGAAGACAGAGTCTCGGCAAATGTAGTACACTACACACAATGTGTAATGTGTAATGTAGTATACTACGCCCTACAGGGCGCCCTCCAGCTAGGTGAAGCGACGATATATGCAAAGTGGCTGGCAGTAGTTGGAAGAGAAGAGCCGAAGATCGGGCTCAGTGGCGTGCTGATTGATGACCAGCAGTGGGCTGACACGGGCTGATGATGATGACTTTGATACAACAAATATGTTTATAGCGTAGGTTCTGTAGAGTCGCCTATGCTAACAGAGCAAAACATCCTCGTGGCTCGTCCAATTGCAAGCGCTATCAATTTTTTTAAATAGGTAGGTATACTTTTTGGTTCACTAGGTGCAAAAGCTACGATTAAGAATAACACTTTTTTTAGTCTCTATTAAATCGAAGACACTTGGTCTTCGATTTAATAGAGACTAAAAAAAGTGTTATTAGACACAATGGTCTTAGGTTATAGCACAGTACATATATATATATATATATATATATATATATATATATATATATATATATATATATATATAGTCCATAATACATGTACTGTGGTTATAGTACAGTTTAATGATACATGAAATTACATATTAGCCTAATTGATGGCTAGATTGTAATATAAATAGGGTTTCATACTTATAACAATGTAGACACTAAAGTAAAAAAGACATAAGTTCATAAACTAAAACCCGACTACGGTCGGGTAAAAATTGCCCTTGACTTTCTATAAATAAATTCGAATAGATTGATACCTCGCTTGTCAAAATCTGACCAAGGGCAACGCTATGGTGGTACATCCAACATACATAAATTGATAACTCATTACCCTTCTCTTGCTTCACCGTACTAGGGTAATAAAACCATTGGATATATTGTTTTACACGACATATATCTATTTGGAATTATTGCTTTATTTTTCCCAGTTTGATTGTTAGATGATTGTGGGACATCATTGTCACTTTTATATATGTGGTTTACGTAAATTTTGTTGTAAAATGTGACATCTGGAAAAAATATAAAGAATTAACAAATATGAAAAAAAACATCCCGTAGAGTTTCTTGGTGCTCTCTTCTATAACGGGCGTATTTCCGAAGCACCGGTAGAGTCTGAAGGGTATTTCCTTTTCCAGTGTGAGATTTAACTCTGTTGGCACATGAAAGGGAAATTTCCTTTTCAAATTCAAAGAATACATAGTTTACCTACATTTTTATTGATTTGATCTTTTCATAATATGTTATGTATTTCTCCTTGTTCATGAGATGTTAATTTTGACTTGTAAAAGTGCTATTAATTTGCCTATTTACAATAAAATGCTTTGACTTTGACTTTGAATCTCACTGGTCGCTTCAACGAGGCACCACCTTAACTAACCAAACTACATTAGTGACTGGTCGAGTCGCAAGGTCGCCGCCTAAGGCCAGTGAATGAAAGGGAACTGCACCACAATCGTAACATGACAACATTAACTATCTGCTAATGCAACTATTATTTATTCTGTGGCTAAGCATTGTCGCAGCTAAAATAATATATGGAAGAAGTTGACTAACTTGATGTTGCACTGTCACGAGGCGGTCCTAGGGTTTGTTCCACTAGCCCAGGGACCAAACCTCAGTGGACAACATAAAGTACAGGAACAATTAGGAGCACTCGGAGATGTTCATAAACAGAGATCTTGCACTCGACTATTCTATTCAGTCTTCTCCCAATTTAATATATTTGGTAAGAGTGTATGTACCCTTGGAGCTCCAGTATTGTTATTATCACAGACTTTTCGTGCTTTAACAATTCAGATCAAAACAACCACGAGCGAAAGTACTATCATATATATATATATATATATTTAAAGGACTCCAGATGCAATAAACTTATTTAGGTACATATTTTTTAACATATTATTTCGTAAAATTAATCCAATGACAATATAGGAATGACAGGTTATTTGAATTTAGAATTAATATAGACAAACTATCAAAAAGATATGTATGTGATGAAAGAGGTTTGACATCGTCACAGCACTTGGTGGAAGGGGTATTTATATTAAATACCAAAATTATTAAGTTTGTATATTCGTTTTTTCTAAACACAGGTCTTCAAAACTTAGTACCACACTTTTAATGGCTGTCTGTGTAAACTCCTAGATCGATTGCGATGCGACTTTCACTGTTGGATAGCTTAGGTTTTGATTTACAATCTGATATACTTGGTACCTCAATCCGATGAATAGGAAGGAGCCAAGCAATTAAATAAAAAGACTATTAATATTAAAAGTGTGGTACTAAGTTTTTAAGACAAGTGTAATATACTAGAATCGATTAAAATCAAATTTTTCGCGACATACATACTTATAAATAATTAATAACCTAAGTATTTTTTCTAAATAATTACTGTAATACTCTGTCTTGACAATAATCTATACTTCTAGTAAAGCAATAGGTCTGTACAAAAAAGATTATTGAAAAAAAAGGTCTAGGGGACTTAAAATAAGCTGCTGAACAAGAAAATAACATGTTTTTAATGCTGTCTGTGTCACATCTGTGTCTGTTAGCGTGTCACTTAAATACTACTGGATAATATGAGTGAAATGCAGTTTTCAATATTAGACAAGTATCTTAATCTGATGAGTAGAAGACGAGCAATCGATAAAAATCTTTTTGACAACTGAAGTAATTTTGGTGTTTTGTACTTTATAGATATCTTCTTTAATGTCAACAAGGCCCTAAATATAGACAGGTAGTTAGTACTTACACTTGCATCTATAAATATAGACAGGTAGTTAGTACTTACACTTGCATCCATAAATATAGACAGGTAGTTAGTACTTACACTTGCATCCATAAATATAGACAGATAGTTAGTACTTACACTTGCATCCATAAATATAGACAGGTAGTTAGTACTTACACTTGCATCTATAAATATAGACAGGTAGGTAGTACTTACACTTGCATCCATAAATATAGACAGGTAGTTAGTACTTACACTTGCATCCATGAAATTAGTATTATATATTGTGTATTATTTTATTATCTAACCACAATTTCAAGTGGTTTATGGTTTTTTATTTCTCTTGTATAAATACATTATCTGTTGTATAACTAATACAACCATCATCATTATCATCAGCCATTATTCGTCCACTGCTCAACGTAGGCATCGACATAATACCACATGGCATTATGTAGAGGCATGACCCATACAACACTTTGTCCTGACATATATTTTCTTTACTGTTATTTAATTTTATCTGTTATTTGGTTCCTCTAATTATATGTAAGCAGTTCTTCGTTTAGTTTTATTTACATAATGTTGAATAAACATTTTTTTTTCTTTTTTTTTCTTTCTCGACTAGTGTACTCAAATGAGCCGGAGAAGAGATTCTTACCTTTTGAAACCCCAAACAAAGAGACGGGTGTTATAAGTTTAGGGTGTGTACTGTGTATCACTCACTCACTGTGTGTGTATCCGTGTGTAATCGTGTGTCTGTCTGTGGCATGGTATCTCCCAAAAAAATGGACAGATTTTGAGGCAATTTTTACTTTTGAAAGCTGATGTGATGGAGATGGTACTTTGCTATAATGGGGGGAAGAGGAGGGGGTGAGTATTGTAGCTCCCAAACGAACGGATCGATTTGTCGGGGGTTAAATACATTTTTAATTTGTGCCTATTTCGTCCACTGTTCGACGTAGGCCTTTCCAAGCTGATTCCACTGAGCCCGAACTTCAGCTCTTCTCTTTCACACTCTTTCTTGTTACCTATTTTCGTACACTACTCGACGTAGGCATCTCCTAATGAAGAACGCTAAGCCAGATCTCCAGCTCATCTCATCCACTCTCTCTTCTTATCTATTTACTTCTTCTGCTCGACGTAGGCATTTCCAAGCTGATTCCACTGAGCCCGAACTTCGGCTCTTCTCTTTCACACTCTTTCTTGTTACCTATTTTCGTACACTACTCGACGTAGGCATCTCCTAATGAAGAACGCTAAGCCAGATCTCCAGCTCATCTCATCCACTCTCTCTTCTTATCTATTTACTTCTTCTGCTCGACGTAGGCTTTTCCTAGTGAATTCCACTGAGCCCAAACTTCGGCTCTTCTTATGCAGTCTGTCTCTCTTCTTAAAGTGGTAGTTTGGTGATATACCTCAGAAAGTCTGCTCTCTTGCTTTACATCATTTTCGTTTCAGATAAAAGCAGTCCACAGTATTAAGGATTCAACTACATGCGTATGTAACGATGTACGAGTACAATGTAGGTATATCTGTTCGAGTTGTAAGAACGTTGAACCGTACTATAACCTTGTAGAGGAAAACACCTGATCAAAAATATACTCATTATACACAATATATTTATAAAGAGCTTTCCAATGCAAGGTTCTGGGTGGTATTGAAATTGCTAAGAGATTTGTCGCTTACCATCAAGTGAAAAGTTAGCATTAATATTACAAGGTTTTAGGTTACAAACATACATTTTGTAACATAGAACCCTGTCACACTAAATCAGCGTTTTCATTTAATAATACGTTTTTTATGCTTGTCTTTTTTATGTTTAGGTATAAGTATTATTTTTCTCTATATTTTTTTTTATTTCTTTGTCATCGATTTGTGAGCTGCTCTGAAAGTGTCAGAAAGTCTGAGAAAAATCGATGGCTATGTAGGAGATAAGCCACCAGGGTTACAGTCTCGACATAGATAACGAGGGTATCGATCGCTAAATAATAACTAAAACAATTGATTAGTTTACAACAAATACAAGTCTCCGACCGAGGTACCGATCAAAATCGTCTATTATCTATTAGTGATCATCATGGGCGCCGGGAGGGGGATGCAAGAGATGCTACGTCTCAATTTCTGTTATTTTTATTTGTGTAGGTATATCTATATATAATCATATATTATGTATTTATTGATATTAGTTTATTAGTTTTATTGTTTAATATTTTTTATATCTTGCATTACATTCATATATTTTATGGTGTAGGTATGTTATTCATTTATGTACCACCGTCCCTTACCACTTGTTATTCCTCTCCGTGCACGGTTGTCTGGAAGAGATCGCTCTGAGCAATAAGACCGCCCATTGTGACACTCATTATTGTGGTACAGAGGTACCATCTCTGTACTCTGTACATCGGACCAATAGGAGCGACGCTATGGTGGAACATCCACATAACTACATACATACGTAGATAGATAGATTAACTCTTTATTGGACACCACAAGTACAACGAAAAATTATATCTAAAAAATAAATTATAACCCTCTGGTCATAGGCTATATATTTTTACTCGACTATGGCGAAGAAACTGAAGGGTTATGTGTTTAAACTAAAAACTTGGTCCGATTTCGACAAGCGAGGTGTCAATCGATTCGTATTCATCGCAAGAGCGTCAATGGCTACTTTTTATTCGACCAAGTCGTGTTTTGTTTTTGAACTGGTCTTGTTTCACGAGACGTTAATGTTTTGACTTGTAAAAGTGGTATAATTTCGTATTATTACTATTATATAGACGTTGATAGGCTATTAATGAAGGTATTATTAACGTCGAGGTAAATAAAAAAAAGGTTTCAGCTCGATTCAGTCCCGTTTAAATATTTAACGATATGTGCCTCTACTTACTATACATTCTTTGAACAACTATTAAGATAGACTGTGTAGATATAATATCCATATAGATAACTCTTTATTGAACAAAAATACTGAAATTATAGCACGTCAATATTGATCTTAAAACAGTAAAAACGGCGGCCTTACGACTACGCAGCGATCTCTTCCAGGCATTTTTTCTTTTAGATACTATTATGCATGTAATGCAATATTACAGTCCCACGCGGAAAGAACCGATGCGGGTTTAAAAAATCGGGTGCGATTGCTGCGTCTGCGCATATTAGGTACTGTGACTCAATGGTAGCGTAGCCTTCTGTTACGTAGTACTACCATTTATTCTGTGCTTCTGTTCAGTAGATTGTCTTTTCTCTCTCAATGTTTTGCTTGTCACCCGAGCGGCAGAACGTGCCCTAAAGACATCGTGCTCGATTTTAAAAGATAATAAGTACAGCTGACAATTTTTATTATCTGAGTGCAATAGTTTTTATTTTTGTGCAATTTTTGTGTTGTGATGTGTTGTTAAATCTCTGTGAACAAGTAAGTGAATTTAAACAAATTTTAATGTACGCCTTTTTAATTAACAAAATTATTTATATGACGAAAATCTAGTCTGAAAACTTAAAAAGAGATTATTGCCAACTTCACTCCAAGGAAATGGTTGAAAAGTAAATTCTAGTCAAGAAAAATACTATAATTTCGTATCGTTTGTAATCGTAAATAGCGCATAACGTATAATATATACACTAACAACGTACAATGATTTATACATAAATGAAAAAAAAACATTTAAAAAAGCTTTTATGCAGTAGCTATGTCATGGTGAAACTTCGAACGGGTTAACACAATTAGTGTCTGTGCTGTTAAACCGTTGAGGAGTTCCTTACCCAACCCTGAGTGCAACAACCATGTTATGGTACAACTTAAAATCAGTTATAATAATAAAATGCGTACGTACACAACATTTCGTGTAAGTGCTATTGACCGTATTATTATTAAAGATTTACTTTATCTGGATACCATGTCATGGTAAAGCTTAAAATCAGCTATCATAATAAAATGCGTACACAACATTTTGTGTATGTGCTGTTAACCGTTGAAGAATTTCTTTATCTGCAGCTAATCTTGGATGTCGATTCAGGTCATGCTTACCATGAAATTGCATTGTCATCAGAACTGAACCAACATGTAAATATTCAACTCCGTGGGATAAGAGGAAATGGTTCTAATTCAGTTTGTAAGATTTGACTTAAACAAACATATATACTTGTACATACATACATACATACAAACATTGCAATTTAAATCGTTTGTTTGTATTTCACATTATTTAAGCCGCAGGTGCCGCAGGTTTTATTTAAGTATTTTAATTTATGACATATATATTTATAATTATGTATATAATTATCTATCTATATAAAACTGTAACGGGGCCAATTCTGTACATTGAAGATATTTAAAATATTTTTTTTGGAACGTACTCTTGTATCGGTGCTGAAGCCAAAACAGTATTTTTTTTCATTTTTGTCTGTCTGTCTGTCTGTCTGTATCTTGGCCGCGGATCTCGCCAAAACTACTGAATAAATTAAAACTACTTGGTATGATTTGAGTCTACAAGGTAGGACATACGATACTTTTAATACCGAAAAATTAAATGCTTCCCGCAGGATAGGTCTTGAAAGTTATTTAAATGAACACATATCAAGTTGTAACTCCTGGATGGCTTTTGATGCAACTTGGCACAGTCATAGTTTATATGATGAGGGAAAATTGAGGGTACTTTTTATCCTGAAAAAATAAAGTGTTCCTGCGGGGAGTTTAACACAATATTTATGTTTGTATATATGTATGTATCTATGTGTGTGTTTGTGTATGTGTTAACCATAGTGTCGCCCTTATTGGTCCGATTTCGACAACGAGGTATTAATCGATTCGTCTTCAGCTATAGAGTTTCATATGCTATTCTTTTTACACGCGTGTAAATATCGCCACCCCTGTTCACCCCTTAAGAGATGGAATTTCAAAAATCCTCCACATTTTAAAATCTCTAGGTCCCCCGGCTTAGGGTGAGGGTTGTCTGTCAGTAGGTAGATATGTCATGGTACAATCATATGTGTAACTATTTTATAGGTATAGATTGTCACAGGGCCGAGGTTTAAACTAATTGTCGTAGGATTTTTAAACGTCAGCCACTACAGCTCTATCTAGAGCTGGCCAGATCATTTTCCCCCACATAAATCAGTCTTTTATTTTCCTACTGAACTGAAGTAAGCAAAACGGGTGAAGCCACTCTAAAGTGAGAAATGGAAAATACGAGATACTCCAACTAATTCTGCTAGGGAAAACCTGGAAGAAGATGTACCTAATGGCTTAGAAATCTCCGAATGTCAAATTCAAGCTAAGCACCAGAGCAGCTGTTCTGGGTTGCAACACCACAAATGTCAATAGTTCAATAAAAAAAACAAAGTCGCCAACATCAGGTTTAATAAGATTCAAGTAGCATTGGACAATACACTTGGCGAGGCGTGGTGAAGGCAGGTGGAGTAGCACCGGGAGCTAACAAAAGATTAGTAGGCAGACCAGCTCTCAGATATGAAAATGACATCAAGGCAGTCAGAAAAAAGACCTGAGTGAAGTTTGCACAGTCCAGCGACGAATGACGAAACGGAGAGTAGGTTCAATTCATCATAATCATCAGCTTATATCTGTCCACTGCTGGACGAAGGGCTCTCCTAATGCACGCCACTGAGCTCGTTCTTCAGATCCCCTCATCCATTCTCTTCAGGCCACCTTTCGCAGGTCGTCACTCCACCTGGATACAGGGCATCCTACACTACGTTTGCCTAAACGTGGTCTCCACTCGAGGAATCGCCTACCCCAACGGTTATCGGTTCTTCGGGAAATGTGACCAGTCCACTGCCACTGTAACTTACTTATTCTTTGAGCTATGTCGGTTTTCTTGCTTCTTCGTTGGATATCTTTATTACGAATAGATAGATAGATAGATAAATAGATAACTCTTTATTGTACAGTACATAGAACAAAAATACAAAAATAACTAAAACATTTATTAAAAATGTATGGTACAGTGGGCGCGGTCTTATCGCTAAAAAGCGACCTCTTCCAGACAAACTTTGGATGGAGAGGAATTAATATACGGCAAAGACGGTGGTGCATTATAATATAATGAATAAATAATAAAAACTAAATACAACAAAAAATCGTACACACATCTATCCTTCATACCAATATATAAAACTGAAACGTTGTCTGTTTGTTTGTTTGTTTGGGGAGCTTTCACGCGATAACGGCTAGGTGGATTTTGATGAAATTTGGAATGGAGATAGCTTATACCCTGGAATAAAACATAGGATACTTTTATCCCCGAAAATTGAAAGTTTCTATGAGAAACCTGGAAAGTGTTGATTACTCGCTGTAAGGAACAGTTGCCATGGAAACGAAATAACAAGTCTGTGAAAAAACATCAAGAGCATTGATGCTATATCTACTTTGGCATTGGTTTTAAATATGCTAGACTAGAAGAACACAGGATGCTTTTTTTCACGATAAACAGTAGTCCGCGCGGACGAAGTCGCGGGCGTGGAAGCTAGTATTCTAATATATCTACACATAAATATGTACATATATACAAATATATTTATACAAAATACATAAACATAATACAAATGATATACAGTGAAACTACAACAGAGTAACAACAAAATAGCAAGAAGTGATATTAATTAGAGATATAAAACTTATTTCCTTGAACTTTAAAAACACGGAGTGATTGGGCTCGCTTTATAGTAACCGGCAGAGCGTTCCATAGGTGAACTGCTTGGACGGTAAATAAACTGCCATAAAAAGAGTTTTTTTGTAGAGGGATCATCAAAGTTAAAATTTTCTAAGTGTAAACTTGTTAGAAACAGACAGGAAATTAAAATTTTCTAATGACCTGAGTGTAAACTTGTTAGAAACAGACAGGAAATTGAAACATTCCATAAGATATCGTGGGGAGGAGGGATTAAAGAAAATAGTATAAAGAATAGAGAGTATAATTATGAGCATTCCGGCATCTTGTTCTTCAGAGCAACTCCAAGCATAGCTCTCCCCGTAGCTCGCTGAGCTTAAATTTGTGGACTAGTTTGATCGTGAGTGTCAACTTTGCGTCTCCGTAGGTCATAATTGGTAGAAAGTTCTGATTGAAGACTTTTGTCTTCAGGCACTGAGGTATGGATAACGAAAAGACTTGACGAAGCTTGCCGATTGCTACCCAACCCAGCTGAATTCTTCTGTGGGCTTCTCTCTCAAAGTTGTTTATACCTAATTTCAATATTTGCCCAAGTTAAACATTGTTGGACAACTTCAAGAGGTACACCATTAACTTTAATCGGTTCCGGGCCAATAAGATCGTTAAACATGATCTTGGTCTTATCTATGTTTATTCAAAGACCAATGCGTCGAGAAGCATCATGTGTGACTCCGCCATCAGGACGATATCATCGTCAAAATCGTAAGTGTGAGATATTCTCGCCATTGATATTAATGCCCATTCCTTTCTAATTCAGCGTATTAAACATATCTAACAGTTCGATTCGAAGGATACTAAACAAAAACGGCTTAGTGCATGTTGGACACTCATAGACTTAGTTTCATAGCCATCAGGAACCTAATAATACTGCTTTGCAATCGGTTCAGTAGTTATTTCGTGATATGCCAACAAAATTATTGCGTTGGATTATGTCTCTCAAAAATAAATTTGTTCAGAGTTGTCGAGGGCATTAAGTTTGTTAACTTGGTCGACAATAACTCATAAACTAGTAAAACCCAAACAGATGTGATAATTTTGTTAGTAAATATGTGTTATGCCTTAGAGCTTAGGCTTTCCGTCTTTTTGCTTGTATTGCATGTCTTCCTAAGAAGATGGATTCTACATAAAGACGGACGGAAGGACATACGGACATGTTGAAATTTCACAGGTTCCTTGTGTGACTAAGGAACTCTTAAAAAGAGCACACTGTATTTTATAACGCTACAAAAACAAAACAATAGGAGTCTCTATCACGCTTTTAAGAATCCCCACGCACGCGTACGAGAAGTCATGGCGATAAGTGCCGTGCACCTATTCACAGACACTACAGAAGCGCATAGTTTAAAATGAATTGTTCGACTACGTGCCAGATGGCAGTTACTAAAATAATCTACAAGTAGTGGGACGATAAATAGAGTAGGAACTGATAAATTGTAGCACTAATTCTTTAATTCAAAACCAATTGTAATTGAAAACTGCCGGTAGATTACTAGCTTACCTCGGGTTTCTGAAACGTTTGTTAACTTTGACAACAGATTAAGTCTATTGCTGTCTCTGTCATTTGTTTAGTGCCAGACAAAGACAGCATTAGAATTAATCTGTTGTCAAAGTTAACAAACGTTTCAGAAACCCGAGGTTACTCTTGTAATTGTTGATCTATAAATAGCAGCTTTGAACGTTGCGTGAAATTAAACTCCATAATCCTTTGAACTTAGATGAGTTACATTAAAATACCTACTGTGTTGTGTTGAGAATACTGTGTAACTTTTGTCTAAGAATATAAACATTGTCTGAGATCCAATAACAAGAATAGTTGTAATGGCGACCCGTTGGATTTAATTTAGTTGTTTGTAATTTTAAACATTCAGACTATTATATACATAAAATATCATGTATGAATATATCAATTATTAAGTTTCATTTTCAAAATGTAATTAATACTACTTTATGCAGAAACATAAAAATCTCACATTGTCTACCTATATATTAATATACAACATATATATACATACATATACATATAACAACTATATGTTTACAATAGTTATTGTTACAAGGTGAAACAAAAAAAAACATAAAATTGTAAGATTACAATAATAAGAAACTGAAAGTTCTTTGAACCGTATGATATAATGTATTATTTGTTATGTCAAAATCTATAATCCATCCATACCAATATATAAAAGTGAAACGTTGTCTGTTTTTTGTTTGTTTGTTTGTTTGGGGAGCTTTCACGCGATAACCGCTGAACGGATTTCGATGAAATTTGGAATGGAGATAGCATTTACTCTAGAATAAAACATAGGATACCTTTTATCCCGGAAAATTCCACGAATTCCGTGGAAGTTTCCACGGGAAAACTAGAACATGTTGAATACTCGCTGTAAGGAACGGTTGCCATGGAAACGAAATAACAAGTCCGTCAAAAATCATCAAGAGCGTTGGTGCCACAGATTAAGTCAACAAGCCACGGAGGCCATAACCAAGAAGTCTAAGTCTACTTTTGCATTGGTTTTTTATATCCTTTTTTTTAAATTTAATTTAAAGGACTTTGTCGCTTATCGACCACATCGTCCCGTAAAGTCCGCGAAAACAAAATTAACTTAAATATATTAATAAAAACATTTCTACTTATTTGGCTAAGCCTAAATCTGTCAACTTATATAACATTTTGGCTTTATCGGATGTCGGACAAGCCAAATTACTATTAAGAAGGCCAACGTGTATAGTCTTATCCCTACCAAAACACAATAACCTAAATGTTTCGTTCCGGACACACTCCATCAAAATATGTTGATGGAGTGCGTATATGTCGCGTGGACGAAGTCGCGGGTGGGTAAGCTAGTTCTAAATATACTACGTTAATGTAATTGAAACGGCAAATTGCTTAATCCTTCGAAATCCTTAGCTATAATTTCACAACTTTCTCATAAAATCTCAATAAGATAAGCATTTAAAAGAACCATTTTAAACAATGACACAATTATAAATGCCACGTTACCTAACATATTATAGCATTTCCGTGTGAGAGTTTATTTTAATTGTTGCCTCGTAATAAATAACAGTAGTGGCTCTGTGAGCTGTAGACCTCGCGAGTACATACTTTTTTTGCAAACATTCTAGCGGTGCACAGTAGCGCCATCTAGTAACCTTATTGTAAAACTGGCATTAATAACCAAGGGCTCCATCAATCCCTACCTAATAGTTAAAGGGCTGATTCCACTAGTAAAAAACTAAAAGTGATCATATTACTGCATTTTGAGGAGCTATTCTGATCATCACGCCGAAGATCTTCATCAAATCTTCACCAATTTTTTATGAGACCATTTTATAGTTACTACCTTTCAAATACAAAAAAACCATCAAAATCGGATCTAATAAGGCGGAGATATTCAGTAGCCCCCTTTTTGCCCCTTTTTGGGGGAATTAGCTTGAGCTTGAGCTTATTAATAAGTAAAATTAGCTTGAGGCCTATCTATGGACAAGAGTTGCAGAAGACCAACACATCTGGCCTGAAATAGAAGAGTCTTCTTCTTCTCTTTGGGAGCGCCCTAACACGCACGTTCTTTTAGCCCGTTTACCCTTTCGATTAAGTTTCTTCCGCATCGAATGTTGAGAGTCACCTCGGTAACTTCAGTTTTATTATTCTATCTCACAAAGAGATCCTGCAAGAATAGCTTTCTCCATAGATAGGTCGTTGAGTCAAATAATATATATAATTATTTACATTAAAATGACATATATACCTATTCAAAATGATGTCGAATTATTTATAAGATTTTAAACGGTCAATAGTTATTAGAAATATCATTTTATTCCTCCTTATTGTTAGGTAGATTGAAATTTTAAACTAATTTAGGTAGCAAAGCCAAAAAAGCAAATGAAGTTCTCATGAATTTTGTTTTCATTGACTTCATATTTTTTCCACGAGGATGATGATGATGATGTATCTGTATCTATTCACTTCAAATCGTGCAACAGTTTTTCAACTGTGTACCTACCTACTTCTGCTAAGATTGTCATAAAACTTCGCACACGGATTTAGCACGGGGTGCTGAATCCGTGTGTCAATATAACTTTATTAAAATCATACAACATTATGATAATTTCAACCTTAGATCCTGAAACCCTGATGTCTACCTTAACCGTGAGACTTGTGAGTATCTAATGACCTAGCTTTTTTATCATCTGTTGTAAAACAAACCTGTTGAACTTACAAGCTATTAAAATAGTGATAGGTTCCTCGTACGACACAAACGAGGATGAGGGAGGACTCCTCATTGCCATTAATATGAGGTCGTCGTTCTTCATACCTCAAATGAAGCGAGAGGCATAGCGTGAGTGTTGCGGATTTCGGTACTTCGCAGCGTTCTGCTCCACACTCGTAACAATCTCCTCTCTCTCTCGAAGAGCTCGATAAGCTCGATAAGCAATTAGCGAGGGGTGGGTGGACGCCGAGAAAATGTTTGTTACATGACTGATATCGACGCGGCAACAAGGTGATCATTGTGCGACATTTGCGTATATATAGGGAGGAACTAAATGAGGTGATTAAACGTCTTAATCGAGGAACTCCCTCATTTCAAATATTGAGGATCTCGAACGAGGTAACTCACGAGTGAGTTACTCAAGAGTAAGTTACTCATCACTTCTTCTCTTCTTCAAGTGCCTCTCCACTACTGAAGGTCGGCAGTCATTCGCTTAAATTTCTCTTTGTCCAAGGCCAGCACGAACAGATTTTCAACTTTGCAAATCCCGGTCTATTGTCGTATGTTGCGGAGGCAGGACAAATTCCTTCTTCATCACTACATCATAATAAACAAGACATTAGTTCATTTATTAATCGTGTAAATAGTATTATAACAAAAAGTAATAATTTTCCTCCATTTCCGTGTGTAGATGATGGGCTCATCATGAGCCGAAAACTCTAAGTTCGAAAAGAATTGTACTCAAAGCTTTCCTCATGCGGGCGTCAGATTAACTTATACTTAATCTGAGATGCGGGCTATAGAAATCCCGGATGCTGTCTCCGGATTTTCCCGATGCCATTAAAACTAGCTACTGGAAGAACTCTCGCAGTAACTTTTTACTTAATGTCGAGAATACTCGAGGATGTGTCCTGAATATATTTATTTATTGTATACTAGTTGTGCCCGCAGCTTTGCACGCTTGGTCATTTCTCTAGATTAAAAGTACTCATTTGCTATTCAAGGACCTAAACTACCAATATTTGATCGAAATTTCTTCGGCCGTCAAATAGTTTTTATCGATTGCTCGGCATCTAATTATCGGATTGAGATACCAAGGACCTCAATTTTTAAATCAAACCCTAAGCTATCCAACAGTGATCTATCCGCATCGCATTCGGTCCAGTAGTTTTATGTGCGTGAACAAACAAACTAACAAACAAACAAAGAAATAAACAAACAAACAGACAGACACGATATCTAAAAGAGTTATATTCTTGTTCAGTAGCTTATTGTAAGTACCCTAGAGCATTTATTTTTAATTATCATCTTTGTATAGACTATTTTCTCTTATTGCTTTATTATAAGTATTGATTTTATATTTATTTGGTAACCTTTACAAAATGTTAAGATTCAACTTCGTGTTTCCTAACAAAGTTTTTCGAGGAACAATTTGATTTCGACGACCTTAACCACCATCAGAACGTCAGAATCAATAACTCAACTAAATTTGATATCGTTGTTCGCATAATCGTGTTGTTCGAGTTGTTGGTTTTAATTGTCACGGGAATCGAACACGCTCGCAGGGATGAAAGTTATCACTTGATTAAATAAATAATTATCTGGAATACCATTATGATTTCGTATCGCTGAAATGTAAGAATGTGTCAAATGTAAGTTGATTTTGGTTAAAATAGGATGGCCTATTTTAACCAAAATCAAAAAAGTTCTTAATTCGTCTGCATTTTTTATGTATTATTCTCATGTCTCTGGGATTTCTAAACCAATTTTGATGATTCTTCGTTTTTGATTTGAAAGGGTAGATATTTAGGATGGCCCCATAACATTTCATGAAAGTTGGGTTAGTTGCTTTGTAGTCCATTTTTGTAATACTTTTCCCCCCTAACTATTACTAGGTACCTTTGCTCCGAATACAACCACCCGGGAAAAACTTTACTACGATTAAAGTTATAAAAGTCTCAATAGTTCTCAAATTAGAATAATCTGATTGAGGTTTTCTTTGGTATAAATTGGGTCAACGGTGGTGACCGCAAAACTTGAGAGTTGTGATCCGTGAAATGGGAAATAAGTTTTCAAACTTTTGGGAAAGTTTTCGGGGTCGTAATTTATTCCATGGGCATTTTTCACCTGTCGATAGTAACCAAAGTAATTAATGAAGCCAATGCGGAAATGGCAGCTGCGGCAGCAGAATCGACAATTTTGATGTTCAACAGAGCGAAGGGATCAGCAGGTGATGGAAAGCGGTAGAATGTGTGCTTTACAATCCAACGTCACCCGGCCCATAACCTCAGCCATCAATTACTAATAGAGAATGTTATAGAGAAGAACCGAAAAATCTCTCTCTCTCTCTCTCTCTCTCTCTCTCTCTCTCTCTCTCTCTCTCTCTCTCTCTCTCTTAGAAAAGGCGTGTATCGCAGCAGTAACCTAACATGAAGATTAACAAGCACCAAATACTGCAGTGCAGTGCCACTCAAAACTTTGAAATACTGCAAAATGTTGCATGGTGGTGCACTGTGCTCAACACCTTGAGATGGTGTCAAATGGACAAAAACAAATGGACAATATCACTCTAGTCAGCATCACACTAATATACCTAGTATACGCAGCTAGTATACCCTAGACCCCAGTTAAAGAGGGTTTTTATGCATTGGTATCTTTTCATGCTTTTTGAAGCCAGAACCTGACCCACAATCATCATTTTTTCAGTACTTCAGCCACTATCTTTATCCATTTGGATAATGCGGTACCACTTACATCCAGCGGTAAATGTCTCGCAATTTCAATTGTTATCCGCACAGCTCAATCGTTTGAAAAGCAATAAAGTTTTATTGAAAGGCTTCTATTTCATTCGATTACAGTCAATTGAAAACAGCATTGTAAATATTCTGTTAAGTTACATTACAAATGTAATGCTGCTTATATGTAAAGCGTGAAGCTACTCAAAATGGATGAGGAAATTAATAGTTATAAAGAGCATGCATCTGAATTCCAGTAAATAAATCCTCTTGTACCTAATTACCCTGAACATGTAATTTTCTACCTTGTAAGTATATTGCAACTGGACGTACAGGGTTCCATGTCAGATTTTCAGATCCTCAATATCTGACATCCATATGGTCATAGGACCTAACATGAATACCTATCGTATTGTTGTAGCACTGACAAAAAGTAGCAAAATTTCTAAGTCAAAACAACGACGTCTTCTTCTTCTTTTTTTATTGGATGGCTTCTGCGGAGGCACTGGCCTACTAGCAATTTCGCCAATGTCAAGTGTATAGTTTAAAGTAATGTCACGTCACAGTCAATCATTGTCAAAGTCACGAATCAGTAAAATGGTGGACATTTACTGAAACTTCCGAAGGAGATTTGGAAAAATCACAAAATGCCATTTATTTCTGCGTTTGATTCTTTTGCCCGCACTCGTGCACGTTAACGAACACCTAATGGTTAATATTCCACCAATATTACACATTAACACTCGAAGATACACAAGATTGAGAATAAAATCTAACTCTACATCACAACATTTTGTTTTTTTTTTCAAAAAACCCCAACAACGACGTCTGGAAGTGGTTGAAAATTGAATTTAACTCATAGACTATATTATGAAGTGAGCTAATTATCAGTGATGAAAAAAGTATTTGAAAAAGATTCATGCCCTTTGACGTTTTTGGCGATGGCAAATGTCCAGAGGCGAAGTTCGAACTGGGTCCCAATTCTGCTATTGACAAAAAGCCTAACTACTGCGATGCATCTGTGATTGGACTGTCTATAACTTCAAATTTGATAGTCTGCTTTTTCGCAGTTTTTTCACAAAAGTGACGCATTAGCACAGATATTCTACGTCTTCCGAAAGTCCCCTGAGTGGTGCCACTCAAATAAAATTGATAATATTAATTAAGCATCAGCGTCAAAACATCATTATTGTGATTTTCTAGTCAAAATCTATCGATAGCAGCTATCGAGCGTACAGCGAGCAGACTACGAAAACTATCAAAATGGGCTATTCTCAATTCTCATGCAATCGACTTGCGTTATCGCGGTTCAATAGCTAATAGACTTGGGCCCCAGTTATCGTTCAGCCACAACACTCTTATTTGAAGACTTTCAGTTTCGAATAATATTGATTTATGAAACTATTTACCCTCATTTTGTAACCCGATCACAAAGAAAATACGCTTGTATCACGTAATGGAACACTTGCTACATGATTTATTTGTTGTAATATGTTTTCGATAGACCTAAATAAAAGGAGGTGTTACTGCTTCGGAATACTAAAATAAACAAGTTAAATTATTATATATATAAGAAAAACCATACTGCGAACAAAATTATGGAATACGAGCTGGCCGCCCACAAATATAATCACACTAATTATAAAGGCAAAAGTTTGTATGTATGTATAAAGGTGTGTGTGTGTCCGTGTGTGTTTTTGTGTGTGTACGTAGCGTGTGTATGTTTGTAATTTCTTCACGCTTAAAAGTCAGAACGGATTTGGATATTATTTGGTATGGAGGTCCCTTATACCCTGGTACAACACAAAGGCTACTCGTAAAAATGCACGGTTCCTGCTCGGGGCGCAGCTAGTTTTGATATTAATAAAATGTTATTTTTTTTACTCACATATTTTACTTTACTTTAATAGTTGCAACATTATACATTAACTTAAATAATATAAAATTGAAAATTGTGTAAGAAGGGTAAAAGACTATTCAGTAGCAATTGTCTTTTAAGATTCTTTAGTTATAAGAATTATATATTTTTGAAATGCCCCCAAGGCTTTGGTAGAATTCGGTCATTTTTGTTCCGTCAGAAATACAATATAGCAGCTGTAAGCCGCCATATGAATTTTCTTGACACTTCATATATTCTATAGCACTTTCATGATTAAGTCAAATCTAATGATACCTAATTTATCAAAATCCATCAAGCCGTTTAGACTGTAGGACGCGCCTAAACAACGATCAAACAAACAAACATACATACAACCCAAACACATAAACCTCCGTGCAGGGTAAAAATCAAGCGTTAACACATCAAGCATCCACTGCTGGAAATAGGCCTCTCCCAAGGCAAGACTTCAATTCAAGCAAATGTGACATAAAAATGTCTGGAGGTGTCAAGCACAATGAAGTGCCTTGCAAAATTTTGAAGTCTAAATTTCTGGATGGCATTGCAATTCTTATAGGCATGGTGCTCACCAACCGGTGAACGGCCTACTCGTCTTATCACTTAAATGCACGTGTGTGTCTGCAGCCCGTATTCGTCTACGGCTTGTCTTTGTAAACGCCACTGAGCCCGATCTTCGTTTCCCCTCATCCAGTCGCTACCAGTCGCCTTTCGCAAGTCGTCCCTGCACCTGTCTGGTGGACGCCCTACACTACGTTTGCCTAAACGCGGTTCTCACTCTAGAACTCGTTTACCCAACGGTTATCGGTTCTACGATTTATGTAACCGGCCCTTGCCACTTCAGCTTTTTAATTCTTTGAGCCACCTTAGTTCTCTTGCGGATCTCCTCATTTCGGATTCTGTCCTATAAAGACTTTTAATTTGTGGATCAGCCTTACTGTGAATGTCCACGTCTCGACTCCTTACGTAATACGTGTTGAAGACTTTCATATTTAGGCACTTTGGTATGGACGACGAAAATACCTTAGTTTACCAAATGCTGCCCATCCCATATGAATCTTCTTATCGGCATTCCTTTCGAAGTTGTCTACTACCCAGTGGCATAGTCTGTAAACTTATTTCTGAACAACTTCAAAGAGGAGACCGTTATCGACAATCGGTTGCGGGGTAATGAGGTCATTAAACATAACCTTGGTGTTATCCATGTTCATCCCGAGACCAATACGACTAGAGGCGTGAGCTAGGTTGGTCAGCATTTGCTCGAGATCCTGCAGTGACTCCGCCATAAGGACAATATCATCAGCGAAACGGAGTTGCGAGATGTAATCGTCATTTATGTCAATTCCCATTCCTGTCCAGTCCAGAGTCTTATATATATCTTCCAGGGCGTTAGTGAATCGGTTCGGGGATATGACATCCCCTTGTCTCACTCCCCTGTGCAGCTGGATAGGTTTAGTCTGCCGGTTCTGGACATGAATGGTTTAGAAACTAAGCGAAAATTTGAATCATGTAGTACCTGTCACGGTAGCCGAACTTGGTAAAGGCATGTGCCACACAGAGGCACGGAATGTTGCGGGTTCGTATCCCATCCGTGATTCAATTTTTTTCGTTTAGTACTTTATTAGACATGAATGGTATGTGGATATGTATGTGTATTATTTAAAAAATATAACTTAATAAACAACTTGTACTAAACAAACGCTTTTAATAAAATTGAATCGACGTGTCGGGCGTCGCGTGTGTCCTCAGTTTTCATTCAAAAAGTGGCCCGAGGTCATGCGATCGCTTGAACACTGCTTATTTACATTTAAAACTCAGAAAAATATATTAGTTTTCTGCTAAATGTGACTGAATAAATGAATATGAAAAGTAAATCAATATTGACATTGTATCATTTCCAGCAGTTTCACGTTAATTTCGTATTTTATTTTGTTTGTGGTAAAGAGACGATTGAGGTTTGTGTTTTTTGCAGAAATTAAAATTTATTTTTAAATAGAGAAGACAATATTTTAATATATAGGGTATTTATATTATACATACTTGTTTAATGTCGATTAAAGTTACACCTTAATTATAATGTGTCTCAGACACAATTTTGTATAGCGTTGACGTAGCACTAAATACGATTTAAGGAGACGAGGGTGTCGTTCTTTTAGCAAAACCTATCTATTACCAAATATTAAATAATTGTAGCCTCCGTAGCAAAAAAAATACCACACAAATATCAACGTAAGTTTTTGTGTTCTATTTTAATTATGGAAATTTTTACATATCAAGTGATCTAAGAAAACGCTTTAGGTCTTTATGTACACGTCATACTATTTACTAATAACATCGTGTTTTACCACGTTTTTATTGAGACTTTCTTGTTTTTCTGTCTGTCGTTCCGGGTGGAATCTTGCAATTCAAATTTCGAGCACTTTCTATTCTGATTAGCTATCTGGCTGAAACGTTCAGGGTAGCACTAGATGACAGTGAATTAAAAACAAAGTGGTTTGTAGTTTAGTTTAGTTTAGATTACTACTTGTTTAACTTTTAAAATTACTTCGCATTATTAGTTGATAGATTCAGACGTTACTTTGCGGAAATCCATATTTAAAATGAACAAAATAAAAATATGTAGCTTACTTTCGCCAAAACTGTAAGTCAGACAAATGATAAATGGTAAAATTAACACAAGTAAAACCCCACGCTAAACAAAACCCAACCCCAGATTGAACTAATGAAAAAAAAAAAAACACTTATATACAAATAATATATATAAATATATATACACAATAAAAAACCCCCAAGCTAAACAAACCCTACCCAAATACAAGTATCGAAACACTTATATATTCATATACATAAAATATTAAAAAACACAATAAAAAACATATACCTCGATCCAAATACCAAACGTCTGACATCAATACGACACGTGTTTCGCCTCTGCACGAGGCATCTTCGGGTGATGTTGACTCGTCGAATGCTGGACTGATTATTTGTATATAAGTGTTTTTTCTGGCCTCCAGGCCTTAGCTTTTCTTTCATTTATATTTTTCATTAGTTCAATCTGGGGTAGGGTTTTGTTTAGCGTGGGGTTTTATTTGTGTTAATTTTACCATTTATCATTTGTCTGACTTACAGTTTTGGCGGAAGTAAGCTACATATTTTTATTTTGTTCATTTTTTTTTCGCATTATTATTTATGCTGAGCAGACGTGGCACTTACCATCAACCTGTTTATCTCTTCAGATATCATCCTATAACAAGATGTAAGTTTAAAAATAAAACCCGACTACGGTTGGGTAAAAAATAGCCTATGAAAATCTTGCGATGAAGACGAATCGATTGACACATCGCTTGTCAAACACAGTTTTTTTTTATTTGAACACTTAACTATTCTTTGGTTTGCCGAAGTCTTGTAAAAAAATAGCTTAAGACACTCTATAAATGAAGACAAATCGATTGGCACCTTGCCAAAATCGGACCAATAGGAGCGACGCTATGGTGGAACATCCACATAACCACATACATATATACAAGTACATACTCGTAAAAAATACATAGACTGTTAAACTCATTGCCCTTTCCTAGCTTTGCTGTAGTCGGGTATAAAAAAACTCTCTACTGCGATCACAAAGATGCCTGCCAAGCGTGGTCATAATAGCAAAAACCCTCCTGTTATGGAATCTCGCACAGAAAAACGAAATATTATATCTTCATTATGGGTGCTCCTGAAATACGCCTATTAGACAAAGCACCATGAAGCTCTACGGCCTTGCCCTGTTTGTTGTCGTTGTTTTAGGATCAAGTTTTACCCCCTTTCTGTTGACCGATTGATCTGATATTTGGTACACAGCTTGAGTTTTGATGACAATAAAATTATTTATATTCAGTATTATTGTAAATTCAAGATGGCCGCCGCCTCAACTGTAATCCGCCATATGACATATTTTTTCAACCCCCTCAATTTGGGTATCAAATGTAAGGGCTTAACTAGTAGAATAGAGTCCACCGTGATAATTCCAAATTTAAGATGGCCGCCGCCACATAATGGCGGTTGACTTGACATTTAATCGTTCATCCTATGTTCTTCTAGGATATTAAAAACCAATGCAAAAATAGGTATAGCACCAATGATCTACATGTTTTTTGACAGACTTGTTATTCGTTCAGCAGTGCAAGCATGGATCTTATCGATCGATAAATTTACCGACTTTTTTAAATTAAGTTTCGCGTTAATATTCGATAATACGAGTTCAGTAGCACGGAACGTACTTATCGACAACGACATAAATTAGATAAATCATATTTAATATATAGATTTATATCAACAAAAGGAAGCATGAATCTTATTTTTGACAATTGTTGTCGATATAATGTCGGTAATATTACCGAATTTATCGAATTTTATAGGCTTTCCAAAATTACACGACAAACTTTTTTTTTGTAAATTCCTTTTCGGATTATAAGCCAAAATGTGGAGGTTATGTTATGTTGTTAACGAGTTATGGCTAGTTATACTTTAGGTTAGGTTCACGGAAGATACTACTTTATGGTAGTTAGGTAGAATTCCAAATGACAGAAGTTTCTCCATAACAACTCAAAATAATAAAAATCTGCCAAATTGTGTCAAAAAATATTTTTTAGACTATTAGTCGTCTATCTGATATATGGTATAGTCCACGAGTTACCATTTTTTAAATCGATAAACTCACGACGTGTTATCGAATCAATAAAATTTACCGAGAGGCTAGATCCATGCTACCGCATTTTGATAAAATTGATAAAAAATAACTGTTTACCGGTCGATAAATTTATCGAATTTTATCGATCGATAAGATCCATGCTCGCAGGCAGGTTTGTTACTTCGTTTCCATGGCAACCGTTCCTTACGAGTAATAAACTACTTCTAGTTTTCCTGTGGAAACATACCATTTTCCGGGATAAAAAGTATCCTATGTAAAAGAATCCTATGTTCCCCAAACAAACAAACGTTTTCACTTTTATATATTGTTGTGGATCTTCTTTACAATAAAACCGTTTAACAAACATTTTTTTTACTAGTTTTGTTTTCAAAGCATCTACAGAAAGTATCTACCAACGTAATCACATGTACCAACAAGAGGAACGTTAAAACAAAGATCACTTCAATAAACTAAATAGTCATTAATTAAAGATCAAAGTAACTGCAGGGCGTTAACCGTCGCACATTCATGACGAACAAATAAATGTCAAGAGATTTACAACCTTGCGTCTATATAGATAAGGTTTTCTAAGACGGAATAGGGGCCGATTGACCTACAATAACTAGATCAAGGTTCGCGAGTTCCGAAGGTGATACGGATAGTCCAAAGAAATTAGAACAGGTGGCAATAAAACAAAAAATGTATATGCTAGCCGTTAAACGCAACTTCGTTCGCATATTTAGTGGTATATTTTTAGTTTCTACCTTGTGTTTCCCTTGCATAATTTGTTGCCTCAAAATAAAATCAATTACTTGAAATGTTCATTAGTTAGATCTTCAGGAAACAAGACTAAAGTTCAAAAACTAAAACCCGATTACGGTTGAGTAAAAATTAACCTATGACACTTGCGATGTAGACGAATCAATTGATACCTCACTTGTCAAAATTGGACCATGTTTTAGTTTGAACACGTAAACCTTCCTTTGCTTCACCGAAGTCGGGTAAAAAATGGCCTATGATACTATTCTTGAAGACGAATCGATTAACGTTTCGCATTTTTTCACATACATTGATACTACATACATACATAGACTGTTAAACTCATTACCCTTCCCTTGCTTCATCGTAGTCGGGTAAAAATTGATAGATAAATAGATAACTAATTAACACAAAAAAACTTATTATAAAACGTCAACATTGATCTTAAAATAGTACTATAGGCGGCCTTATCACTAAGCTTTAGGTATCTCTTCCAGGCAAACTTATATTTGATAGAGAGAACACCAACATTTATGAACGGTACTGTGCATATGTATAAATTTAATAAAACAATTAAAAAAAACTTACTTATTATTACAGAAAATTCGTAAAGGCCTTTTTTATTGGCATTGCTACAGGTGAAAAAATTGAAAAGCGACTATCTTACTCAATCGATATGGGACATCAATGGACACAAAAAAAATGTTAAACATTTGTTTTCTAAAGTGTCGCGTTTCTGACATATTTGACTTCAAAGACAGCGTATCAATCATTATGCTAAATTTAAGGTCACATATCACAGAAAAGCGACCACCTTACTCAATCGATAGAGGAAATCAATGTGATATTGGACCGCAAAAACAGCGTATCAATCATTATGCTAACTTTAAGGTCACATATCACAGAAAAGCGATACTAGAATACTAATGTAGCAACATTTGTATTCTAAAGTGTCGTGTTTCTGAGATATTGGACCTCAAAAACAGCGTATCAATCATTATGTTATCTTAAAGGTCACATATCACAGAAAAGCGACACTAAAATACTAAAGTAGCAACATTTGTATTCTAAATTGTGGTGTTTCGGAGATATTGGACCTCAACGACAGCGTATCAATCATTATGCTAACTTTAAGGTCACATATCACAGAAAAGCGACACTAGAATACTAATGTAGCAACATTTGTTTTCTAAAGTGTCGTGTTTCTGTGCTATTGGACCTCAAAAACAGCGTATCAATCATTATGTTATCTTAAAGGTCACATATCACAGAAAAGCGACACTAAAATACTAATGTAGCAACATTTCTATTCTAAATTGTGGTGTTTCTGAGATATTGGACCTCAACGACAGCGTATCAATCATTATGCTAACTTTAAGGTCACATATCACAGAAAAGCGACACGAAAATACTAATATAGCAACATTTGTATTCTAAATTGTGGTGTTTCTGAGATATTGGACCTCAACGACAGCGTATCGATCATTATGCTAACTTTAAGGTCACATATCACAGAAAAGCGACACTAAAATACTAAAGTAGCAACATTTGTATTCTAAATTGTGCTGTTTCAGAGATATTGGACCTCAACAACAGCATATCAATTATTATGCTAACTTTAAGGTCACATATCACAGAAAAGCGACACGAAAATACTAATATAGCAACATTTGTATTCTAAATTGTGCTGTTTCAGAGATATTGGACCTCAACGACAGCGTATCGATCATTATGCTAACTTTAAGGTCACATATCACAGAAAAGCGACACTAGAATACTAATGTAGCAACATTTGTATTCTAAAGTGTCCTGTTTCTGAGATGTTGGACCTCAAAGACAGCGTATCAATCATAAAATAAAGTAACTTCCAAAAAAAACCACTATATCTTTAATGTACAGAATTTGGACCCATATCCCACAGGAACCCTTTATTTTTTCGGTATAAAATGTATCCATAATTTTTACCCATCTTATAAACTATGTCTGTGCCAAGTTGCATCAACATCCATCCCATAGTTTCAGCGTACTACGTGTTCTTTAAAAATAATTTTCCACCCCTATCGTGCAGGAACACTTAATTTTTTCGGGATGAAATGTATGCAATGTCCTACCTCGAAGTATGAACTCAAATCATACCAATTTCATTTGAATTCATTGAGTATTTTCGGCGTGGTGCGCTGCCAAGGTACAGACAGACGGACAGACAGACAGACAGACAAAAAAAATACAGTGTTGGCTTTAGTATTGAATATAGAACGGCCTCCAAAAAAATGATATAATATCTTCAATTTACAGAATTTTGGACATTATCCCGCAGGAACACTTTATTTTTCGGGATAAAAAGTATCCTCAATTTTTACTCATTATATAAACTCTGAATGTGCCAAGTTTCAAAAAATTCGTCTAGTAGTTTCAGCGTGATATGTGTTCTTTTAAATAACTTTCAACGCCTATCCTGCAGGAACCCTTTAATTTTTTGGGATGAAAAGTATCCAATGTCCTACCTCAAAGTATGAACTCAAATTATACCAAATTTCATTTGAATTCTTTGAGTATTTTCGGCGTGATGCACTTCCAAGGTACAGGCAGACAGACGGAAAGACAGACAGAAGACCAAAATTAAAAAAAAAAACAGAGTTGGCTTTAGTATTGAAAATAGAAAGGCACCAAAAAAAAACTTTAATTTACAGAATTTGGGACATTATCCCACAGGAACTCTTTATTTTTTCGGGATAAAAAGTATTCTGAATTTTAACCCATCATATTATAACTGTGCCAAATTGCATCAAAATCCGTCCAGTAGTTTCAGAGTGGTAAGTGTTTTTTGAAATAACTTTAAACCTCAATCCTGCGGGAACCCTTTCATTTTTCGGGATGAAAAGTAGCCTATGTCCTACCTCGTAGTATGAACTCAAATCATACCAAGTTTCGTATAAATTCATTCAGTAGTTTCGGCGTGATGCCTAGCCAAGACACAGACAGACAGACAGACAAAAATGAAAAAAAATACAGTTTTGGCTTCAGTATCGAATCAAGAGTACGTTCCAAAAAAAAATTTCAAAATATCTTCAATGTACAGAATTGGACCCGTTACAGTTTTATTAAAGTATATAGATTTCATTTCATTTCAAATGGTCAGGGCCTAATCATGCAACAGTCACAGTTCCAAGCGAAACCGCGACTTGACAACTGATTAATTTGACGTTCCTATCACGTTTCATATCAAACCAAATCAATATTACAAACACATAATTAGTCTGTATTTGTTATAAAACCGCAAGCCTGAAGGTTTTACATCAGTTTTACATTGCTTATTTCCTAATGAGATTTGTATTTTTGGCTTTGCACGTGTTCTGTACTACACACTTAGTTTACGCCATCATCATCATTACGAGTATCATCATCACCGTTATCACCATCTTCTTCATAAGTAGCAGCGTGCAGGGTGCCTTCTCCACAGCCACTTTCAACAATCCTATGATATTGGCATCCAGAACTATATAACCATTAAAGGCCAGTAAATCAGTCCCAGTATAACTAATAATTTTCAAAAGGAAAAATTTGGATCGCTGACGTGGGGAAGGCAGGATTATTGATATGTTCTCGCTAAGCAGGCGTTATGCTAAAATCAAAATATTAGTCTTAGTATAAGTCAGTCAGAAAGATAAAAGTCTCCAATTTGTGTGTCCTACCCTTTACGACCTATACGGAGCCGAAACGTGGACATTAATCTTGTTCACAAGTGCACAAGTCATCGTGCGACTGGTTCACAAGTTTAAATTCGCTCAGCGAGCTATGAAGATAGATGCTTGGAGTTTCTCTGAAGGACACAATCCAAGACAAGGTGATCCACCAAATAACTAAGGTAACTGACATAGCTCAAATAATTAGTACATTGAAGTGGAAATTGGCCTGTCACATAACTCTAAGAACCGACAACCATTGGGGAAAACGAGTTCTAAAGTGGATACCACGTTTAGGCAAACGATGTGTGGGGCGTCCGCTGGCCAGGTGAAGTGACGACTTGCGAAAAGCGGCTGGTAGCGACTGGATGAGGGAAACCGAAGATCCGGCTCAGTGGCGTTCACAAGGAAATACCTACGTCCATCAGAGGACAAATAGGTACCTACGGGCCGATAATGATGATAAAATCAGTCTGACAGCTCAGCAAGTGTGCTTGCTTTTCGTAAGAGAAGGTATTGCTTGCCTCGAGCTTGACAGACTGCTCGAGGGCCTCTGACGTGGCTAATAACTGTTATCAATCAATAGCTGTTATTAATCCATACCAATATATAAAAGTGAAACGTTGTCTGTTTGTCTGTTTGGGAAGCTTTCACACGATAACGGCTGGACAGATTTTGATTAAATATATAATGGAGATAGCTTGTATTAATATACTTTATCCCGGAAAATAGTAAGTTTACACTGGAAAAAAGGAAAATGTTGATTACTCGGTGTAAGGAACGGTTGCCATGGGAATGAAATAACTGATCTGTCAAAAAACTTCAAGAGCGTTGATGCTATACCTACTTTTGCATTGGTTTTTAATATCCTAGAAGAACATAGGATATTATTTCGTGATAAACAGTAGTCCAACGAAGTCACGTGTGGGAAATCTAGTTAAACATAATATTTGTATAAAAACGTCAGAAGAACAAACAGAATACAGATGGTATTCTTATAACCTCATTTGACAGAAAAAAGGCTAAAAATAACTTTTTGCAGGTTATTGTACCTATCTCACTTGAGGAGGTATTTTAAAAAAGACCCTATAATATTGTCTGATATAAATAAACACTCACGTTTCTTATTTTTGTATAACCAGTTTGGGTTTAAAATCCTGCTCGAGACCTTGTAGGGCAAACATTTTACGGGATTTTCATTACTCGTTCGCCTGTTGTACTGTTTTTACTGTTTTGGTGGAATCTAATAAAGTAGATGTGGTTCCAGAATAATTAAAAAAGTTTTCTGAGGCACAGATATTTTCAGGTTAAAATTTATGGCCAGCTTTTGTTGCGGTAGTACCTACATAGGAAAAAACAAGACAATTAAAAAAATACACCGCATTTTACTATAGTCCGGGGACAATGCTTTCCCAGGTGGTTAACGCTACTTGAACTCTTCTGCCAAAGTAGCCACGACGCTGGCTTTACTCTTTGTCACAGAAAGCCAAAGTAAATATCTATATTGTACTTCAAATTCTCTGGTTTATATCAAATACAAATATGTATTTATTTTGTTTTATACTTAAAATAAAATATAACAATAGTATTTTATATACAAAATTATTTTATTTGGGTGAGGGTAAACAATGTACATGTATGTGTGTTGTTGTTTGTTTGTTTGTCGTATGATAGTGCTACCCTCTGGTGTCAGAGTTTGTCAGGCCACCCGAGGGCCTCTGACATGGCCTAACGACTGCTATTAATCAATAACAGCCGATACCAACAGCTTAACGTGCCCTCTGATGCACGGAGCGATGGAAAACCGCACATAACTTAGAAAGTCATTGGTGCGGTGTGTGTGTATTGTGTGAAAGGGAGTGTGTTAGTGTTTGGAGTGTGCGTAAGTATACAATAGATATCTATATATAAGAATATCAATCGATAATAAAGATAATATAACCGTAATTGTCAATTAGGTTCTGAAACGATATTTTTTGGTGAATTTTACCCGCTATATTTTTTAATTGTTAAACATACAATTTGTCATCTGTGACTGCTACGATCAATTTGTTTGACTTGACAAAGTCGCAGTGTACTGTGACAAAGTAAACACGTACACGTGCCTAATGAAATATAGATAGGTATTCTGTGATGTTACACATATATAATTCCCATTGTGTTTACATTAGTATGAGGCTACTCCTAAAGCCTGTCAACCGTATCATGGAAACGAAAATGTACAAAGATCGTAATCTAATTCATGAAGTCATTCTGGAGGTCATGAACATAACAAATTGCAAAGCAATTGTAAAATAAGTGTAAACTCCACTGGCCTTCAAAACTACCACACGTTGCTTGGCTTCTACTCATCGGATTGATAAACCAAGTACACCAGTTTTAAAGTCCAAACCTAAGGCTATCCAACAGTGAAAATTGCATCGCAAAAGGTTTAGCAGTTTTATTCCAAACTTAGTACAACACTTTTAAAATTAATAGTTTTTATTTTATTAAATTGCTTGGCTCCTACTCATCGGATTGAGATACTCAGTTTTTGAGTCAAAACCTAAGCTATCCAACAGTGAAAAACGCACCCTAACATATTATGAGTACATACAAACTTTGTCCTTTATAATATTAGCTTAAGCTTTGAAGGCCAGTGTACAATAATACTTTAGTATTAGCATACAGGTAGTTATTGGTCAGAAAGTTTACGGGTAATTATTTAAGTTAATGCCACAAAAGAAGGGAATATTAGATCGATAAATGACCGATAAGTATATATACATATAATAGTTGTTTATGAAACGGTTGCTTATAGTGAGTTCTAATAGTATCACTCGAGTGTTTTAATACCTAGTTATATGCCGTTTCATACACTACTTATCTACACTCATGCAATAGGAAATTAATATTCATTAAAATATGACGTTATATTTTCTTGTTTTTTTTTTGTGGTAAAAGTTCGTTCTTCATGTAGTTCGTTGCTGTTTCCGTGATGTCAGGTGGAGTCAAATTCTCCTCACTAACACGGCTGTCGGACATTTTTAATCAGGATAAAACTTTTTGTCAACTTAAACATATTAAATTTGGTTAGGCAATAATGTAAAGTAAATTATGACGCCAAAATGCAAACTACATCAAATTCGCGCGCATACATGCCGCCATAGATAATAAATGGCGAAAACCCGATGACGACGGAGCCAAACTGGTGCTTAAAACAGTGTCTTATAATTAAAAACGTGCCGTGCATATAGTATGTCATTATGCCAAAATTTTTGAGTTCATAATCCGGATTTTACGATATTAGTTTAGATAACGTATATAATGACATACTCGTATAACGTATTAAATAGGACTGCGTAACAAATAAATAAATATAATAGTTAAATAGGAAAATGCGTACGTTGCACGTACATGCACAAAATAAATATGCACGTACGTTGAATATCATGGGTGCGCCAAAGCATCATACTTTATACATACATACACCCGAAAAACATAACCCTACTTCTGTGCAGACAGATTAACGAATACACTAAATTCCCCAATACCGTTTGAAATAATGTTTGTCTGGTATCTTGACCACTTAACCCTGTATATTGACCTCGAACGCACCTCTAGGTCAAATGTACCGATTCCTCGAAATCATTGACTGTCGTTATATTGGCCATGTACGTTGAATATCAATTTTAAGTTCGTGTATACTAAACTCGGTAGATAAGACGGAAAATGCCTATTAAACCATAACTATAGGTACTTACTTAGGAGCAATAAAATCGACTCAAAGTAATACTTGACCGCAAACGCAATCGCATAAATAAAATACTTGCGTAACTAATAAAATGAGCACCAAATTAAAAGCTTAAAAAGTCACATTTAATATGTCAAAATTTTAAAGCGAATCAGGTCACTACTTTTTATGACGGGATCGAATAAAATCGATACATCTGTATCTTGTATACATATACAAATAAATAAAATTGAAGTGTCTGTTTGTGATGTAAAAATAATAGTTTTTTACTTGATGCATATGCAAGTATATATGGTACCATATAATAAATAAGCATTTATTTTTAATTTTGTAGTTTTTTGTCTGTATGTGAGTTTGTTCTGGCTAAACTCCGAGAGACTTTCACTGGCAGATAGCTGATGTTAAAGGGAGTAACTAAGGCTTTTTCAAAACAGAATTAGGGATCCGCGAAAAAAAACATGAATTTGGATAGCTACGGTAAAAACCTTTATTTATTTTTATTGTTTCGTGCTTATTCATAAATAGCTTTCGCCCGCGACTTCATCCGCGCGACTTTAGTTTATCGCAAAAAAAGCATCCTACGTTCTTCTAGGATATTAAAAAGCATTGCAAAAGTGTAGCACGAACGCTCTTGATGTTTTTTGACAGACTTGTTATTGTTTCCATGGCAACCGTTCCTTACAGCGAGTAATCAACATTTTCCAGTTTTTCCGTGGAAACTTACCATTTTTCGGGATATAAAATATCCTGTTTTATTCCAGGATATAAGCTATCATTCCAAATTACATCAAAATCCGACCAGCTGTTATCGCATGAAAGCTCCCAAACAAACAAAAAGATAACGTTTCACTTTTTTATATTGGTGTTGATGTAGTGTGGATAATGTGTTGCGAATCCAGGATAGCACTGTTATTGTTACGAACAATTTCAGGGCGTATTTCTCGAGTCAATTTAATACGTGCTCTCATAATCTCGTCACTCACCTGTGTAAACAAATATTTATGGGGTTTTGTAAATTATCTACTAAATATACAGTTACTTTTGAATACGATTCTCCATGAGTTTATCATTCAGAAGGTTGTCATGTTTATATTGTGTTGTATCTCAAGTTTTTGTGTAAAAAGACGTTTATCAAAACAGGGTTCACACAGAGTGATTATTTTAAATCAACACTCTAATAGATGCATTTAATAATTATTTTAATCGAGGTCAACTATGAAACCTTTTATTATGATCTCAAAATAGCATATTGAATAATATTTATGAGATTAATCGTTAGATTTTTATAAATTGTAATAAAACCTAAACAAAAACATATGCAAATATGGTTTACGATCTCCGTCGTTGTTTACGATTATCAATAGGAAAAACTAAAGTTCCATATAATTAAAATAAAATATAAAAAATATATTCCTCAAAGACTTCAATTATCCTTTCCTAATTTATAATTATATGGAACTTTTGTTTTTCCTATTGAAAATCGTAAACAACGACGGAGATCGTAAACCATATTATATACCACTGTATAACCTAGCCAGTCAGCGCACGACCATGGCAAACTAAGTAAAACATTCATATTATTTTAATTTGGAACTGCACCAAGTGTGACATTTAAATGTCGAAGTATTGTAATATTTTTAACTGACCTTATTGTTTGATCTCATTCGTTGCTTTTTTGCACAATGTTGACCAAATAAGATTAGAAGGGAAACAGCGTAAGGATATAACATTTATTTTAGTAGAAAATATTTTGTAAATGGATATACTCTAATCTACTTACGTCTAATTGTCTCGGCAATGTCAAGGCAATTTTCATTACTAACGAAAGTTTTAATAACGTCACGTTCCGCTAACGACTATTATTGATATGTAACATCTATCCTCTCGCTTTCCTGAAATCTATGGGATAAATTTCGCAAAAAGCTCATTTGTCAACTGTTTCACTGTTACAGTGCAACAGTCGACCAATGAACGCGCGCGGTGCTACCATATATGATACAAGCACAAATAGAAAAAATATATGACCCCCGACCCCCCAACCCCCATTATCTACTACCTTGCTCGCGCGAGAAAAAGCTACCAAGCGCACGACCACACATACAGTGCATGCGCACTCATAACCCCCAACCCCCATTAAAGCTAAGAAGTATCTCGATCACGTCAGTTTTCACGAATAAAAACCGCATCAAAATCGGTCCATTCGTTTGGAAGCAACGTTTCTCACACCCCTTTTCTCACCTATTCCCACCCTCATATAGGTAAGAACCATCTCGATCACATCAGCTTACAAATAGAAAAAAACCGCTTCAAAATCAGTTCATACGTTTGGGAGCTACAATGCCACACACACACACACACACACACACACACACAGTGACACAGTGATACACACCATAAACTTATAACACCCGTTTGTTCGGGGGTTAAAAACAGAGCTTGTATCAGATGTAACACTACATATTATGCGACTACTGAAAGGCTCGCTCGAGTGTCACAATGGAGTCCGAATCATTAATAGTGGTATTATTTTTATTTACAATAAAAAGATTTAATTTTTTAACTGCACAGAACTGAGTTTGGACATACTTAACTAACGGCTGTACAGAACTGAGTAGGAAGCTCTAATGACTGCACTTAAATGAGTACTTATCGTTAATAACTGAACAGAACTGATTGAGGATCGTTGCAGACTGTACGAAACTGAGTGAAAATTGTTGACAAGTACAGAACTGATTGGGAATCGTTTATAACATGTCAAAATAACCATCAGAATCTAAATGTTGAGATTGAGAAAATTTCAACGTTTTTCAACATCCTGTACTTTCACTATCGACTACATATTTTCCAAGACTATTTACCAGCAATTAAGTGTTCACACGAGAGCCGAGATAGCGACTGATTAGAGATACCTCGGATACTCTGCCAAGATAACGACAAACGTATCGTCCGCGCGGTGAGTGACAGTGAGTGATTTCTAGTGACATTGACGGAAATAGAGGTATACAGGATATTGTGTTAATACTATTATTTAACTTTATATATATTTATAATCGACACAAATAAGGGTTGCTATAAGTTAGAAGCTTTTGTATTTCTGTGTGTGTGTGTTAAAGTCTGTAGCATTGCGGCTCCCAAACGAGTGCACCTATTTGGTAGTGATAATAAGTTTACTATCCAAAAAAGATAGGAAGTATGTAGATAGGCACCAGCCCCACACTAGGCCCATGTTGTGGAATCCTGGTCTGAATTTCATAAACCAATTTTATGGAGGCGCATCCCCTTCCTGGCAAAACATTAATAACATTAATAATTTATTATGATATATTAGCCTAATTTGGAACAATATAATATGATCTTAAGTAACAGCGTAGGGGAAGGCGGGAATGTGTACGAGCACAAGCAAATTTTTTTCTTCATTATCATCAGCCTAATGCACGCCACTGAGCTCGGTCTTCAGCTCCCCTCATCAATTCTCTTCCAGCTGCCTTTCGCAGGTCGTCACTCCAGCTGGCCGCAGGGCGTCCTACACTACGTTTGCCTAAACGTGGTCTTCTCTCGAGAACTCGTCTACCCCAATGGTTATCGGTTCTTTGGGTAATGTGACTAGCGTACTGCCACTTTAGCTTGCTTATCCTTTGAGCTTTGTCGGTTACCTTGGTTCTCCGTCGGATATCTTCATTACGAATCTTGTCCTTGAGAGAAACTCCAAGCATAGCTCTCTCCATAGCTCACTGAGTGACCTTAAATTTGTAAACTATTTTAACCATGAGTGTCCACGTTTCGGCTTCGTAGGTCATGACTGGTACTTTTGTTTTTAGGCACTGTGGTATGGATGAACGACGAGAAGACTTGACGAAGCGTACTGAATGCTGCCCAACCCAGCTGAATTCTTCTGTTGACTTCCTTCACAAAGTTGTTCATACCTAATTGCGATATTTGTCCAAGGTATTATTGTTGGACAACTTCAAGTGGTACACCAGTGACTGCAATAGGTTTCGGGTCAATAAGATCGTTAAACATGATCTTAGTATTATCTATGTTCATTCCGAGACCAAAGTGTCGAGAAGCATCATCTAGGTTGGTCATCATACTTTCCAAGTCTTGCAGCGGCTCTGGTACGATATCATCGTGTGAGATATTCTCGCCATTGATATTAATACCCATTCCTTTCCAATCCAGTGTCTTAAACATATTATCTTCCAGGGCATTAGTGAATGTTTTCAGTATAACATTCCCTTGTCTCACTCCCCCACGCAGTTGGATATGTATAGACTGCTGGTTTTGTACTTGGACACTCATAGTCGCGGCGTGATACAGAAACCTCAACATATCGTTGTATCGCCAGTCCACTTGACAATGCTGCAAAGACTCCAGAACTGCCCAGGTTTCAACGGAGTCAAAGACACAAGGATTGGTTATACTCTTCAGATTTCTGTACAACCTGCACACCTGTGGTCTATGGTGCCAAATCCCCAGCAAAACCTGATCGTTTTTTTTTTCATCTCTACCTTGTTATCTTACCATATAAAGGTGCTTATTAAGTTTTTGTTCGAACAATTTGTAATGATTATTAATACGTTCATAATTTCAAGCTAGGGGTGCTTAATACTTTTGGCCAAGGCTGGGCCATTTTTTTTCTGTAATATTATCACTAAAATGTTCCAACAAATAAAAAATATAAATATAAATGTTCCAAATCCCTTGAAGAAGTTATACCTGTAACTTTTGCATTATAAAACTTTATCGACTGTGGGTCTTAAATCCCTCTTCTGTTAAGTACAAAGTTCCGTCTCTCATTGTAACTTTGAATAAAATATGAACTATGCGAATCTACATAACTTTGTTTGGGATGGTTTGTGGTAATGTGATTCTAATCTAATATTTTTACCTACAAATTCCAAACTGTATTTATGTTCTCGTTATTTTAATTTTGATGGCTGTGTACAAAGTTATGACATCATTGAGTTGATACGCTAATACGCTAGGTACCTGGTAAATGAGGAGTCAAGTATTTCTTTATTTTACATAACAGTTATAAAAAGTGTCTGCAGAATCTCATATCAAATTGCAGATAAAATCTTTGTCTATAAATAGGTAAAGAGATAACATATTTTTGTGTCGAATTTCATTAAAAATTTACTTTTACTTACATAGCATATTAGTATTTTTGTCATAACATATATAACTGCATCATCGAACTTGGGCAAGTCCACCGTCTATTCCCGAAGAACCGATAACCGTTGGGGTAGACAAGCTCTTGAGGGAAGACCACGGTATGGTAAACGTAGCGTAGGACGTGGTAGGATGCTCTTTTGCCAAGTGGAGTGACGACTGCGAAAAGTGGCTGGCAGAAATAGTATGAGGACAGCTGAAGATCGAGATCAGCAGCATGCATTAGGAGAAGCCTGCGTCCAGCAGTGGACAAGTACAGGCTGATGATGATGATGATAGCCGTCTTTACAAACGGAGTTGGATGCGTGGTCAAAGGTATCTGAAGGTACTCTATCTGAATTAAATCAGGTGACAAGAACAAAATAATCTTAACAACGTTTGTTACTGGGGTATATACGACCTTCTCTATTCTCTCGACGTTTTGCTGCCTGACGGCCAACAATACTACACGCTACGGCTATTTGATTTTGAAAACTAACGCTAGTGAAATTCATATTAAAAATATAAATAAAACGGCTAAAAACTCAATTTGCCGCGATTGGAAACAAAAGACTTAAAAACTTAGGACTTAGGAGTTTAGGACTTCAAAATAGTCCGAAACTGGTCGGAGTATTTTCGATCTCCTATTTCGTGAGTTTTAAGCCGTTTCTTTTGTTTTTTTTTTTAATACTGTGCTAGCTCATGCTCAAGATCCACTATTATTCAC
This sequence comes from Alsophila aescularia, assembly GCA_946251855.1. NCBI lineage: Eukaryota > Metazoa > Arthropoda > Insecta > Lepidoptera > Geometridae > Alsophila > Alsophila aescularia. The sequence goes on along the minus strand of OX276378.1, from coordinate 4,391,961 downwards.
TGACCACATTTTTATTTGAATCCGGCGGAGCAAAAATGAGGTTTATGATTTTAGCAGCTATGTACGATACGATACGATACGAAACACTTTATTGTAATTACCAGTTATATATATTCGGGACATTTCCAGACCAATTATCTAGCCCAAAACTAGGATACCCTGTGCTATGGGCACTAGATAACGGATAAACATACATAGATAAGAATATTACATCCATGACTCGGACATTTCTGCTCATCACACAAATGATTGCACCTTGCAGGATTCGAACCCGCGACCGTACGATTTCGTACCCAGGATCTCTAGCCACGACTACTATATGTACTAAAAAGAAACTAACAAGTTTTTTTTACCAAACATAACTCGCTAAAATACAAAAAAGGGGCCGTAGGAGTGCGTTTAAACCAGTACCTAAATTTAAGTCAGATTTAATTTTAGAAATTACCATACATTTGTGTCACCAGGCCAGCAGGACCCCAAGTCTGTTAGCTACAGTAATATATAGACAAAAAGTCTTGTCATTACGATACCTCTGCGATTGGACCGTTTATGTCCACTTGCGCAGCTTCACTTACGCCGCCGGGCTAAACCATTAGACTTCTTCTTCTTCTTTTTTTTATTGGATGGCTTCTGCGGAGGCACTGGCCTACTAGCAATTTCGCCAATGTCAAGTGTATTATAGTTTAAAGTAATGTCACGTCACAGTCAATTATTGTCAAAGTCACGAATCAGTAAAATGGTGGACATTTACTGAAACTTCCGAGGGAGATTTGGAAAAATCACAAAATGCCATTTATTTCTGCGTTTGATTCTTTTGCCCGCATTCGTGCACGTTAACGAACACCTAATGGTTAATATTCCACCAATATTACACATTAACACTCGAAGATACACAAGATTGAGAATAAAATCTAACTCTACATCACAACATTTTGAATTTTTTCAAAAAACCCCCAACCATTAGACATTTCCTTCGTACAATGGGCTAAACGAACAAACTGTCAGAGTTTGTTGACAAATGATCAGAAACGTCGCCGATTTATACTGATTTTGCATTATTTATGTACAGAAGTTCTTACTTCTTGTTTTCAAAGAGAATATTATAATACTACGTAATACTTTTTCTGGTTCTATTACAGTATATTATGCTGTAGGTATAATCTATACTTTTAATAAAGCAATATGTACGAAAAAGTCTGTACAAAGAAGATAATAAAAAAATTGGTTTATGATACTTAAAATAAGCTACTGAACAAGAATATAACTTTTTTTAAATCGTGTCTCTTCTTTTTATATGTCTGTTTGTCTGTATGTTTGTTTGTTTAATCACGCATCACGTAAAAACTACTGAGCCTATTGCGATTCGGTTTTCATTTTTGCATAGCTTAGGGTTTGACTTAAAAACTGGTGGACTTGGCATCTTAATCCGAGGAGTAGAATGAAGGAATTTTTAACCATTGATGGTCGAGCACTCTATGCCCTTTCTAGCATTAGAAAGGCAGCTTTTCCGTCCGAATCTCTTTTTATCGCTTTCCCCGTTCAACCAAAACCTGTTCATTGTTCTCAATTTTTGGAAGCCAAGGTCTCAGAGGACAAATCTCCCTAACTATCGATATCGAACATTGTCGATTTTTACCCTTTTTATGGGTAGGAAGAAATAAAACTATTTATCTGATAATTGATATATTACGAAGATTTAGTTTATACTTTAATTACGCCTTAACCTTTTAATGAATATACTTTTACCCTAATTTGAAGACTCCAGCACTCCTTTATACCCCAATACTCGGGAGTTTTTCTGCCGGTGTCTCAAAAACTGACAGCAGCGGTGTCAATTTGTCATTTCGTTCCTCCACCCTTCTGTTTTAGGGGGTCAATTTCCGATACGTCATTTTGATTGCTACATGATAAATTTCACCGCTCTTTTGAGTGTTTGGAAGCAAACCAGGGGTTACAAACTACAGGCAAACACACCCACACAGCTACATTTATTGTAATGTCGTATTTCATATGCATCTACAACAAAGATAGACAGAAACCCGCAGACAGTAGCGCGAAAGAGATGACAATATTTTTTGGACCATCTAAATAGCACAGGCCAACTAGCCTATGCTTGAAATAACGCCGTGCAAGTTAGTCCAGATTAACAAATCCAGGCTAAATAAGAAGATACTTTGTGTGTTTTGTGCAAGTGGGCCTAATTTTGACACAATTGGTAGTCTGCTAAATCAAGTACACAATCGCAGTTTTACATCAAAAGTAGGTAAGTAAAAGGAAGATGTGCTACGGTTTCCTAACAACATTATTGTGGTTTCCTAGTCAAAATCTATAGAAAGCACCTGTCAGCCCGCGATCGAGCCCATATAGTGAGCCAATAGCAAGCAGATTACGAAAACTGACAAAAGGTGATTTTCATGCTATCGACTTGCGTTTCAATAGCTAACAGACTCGGGGCCCAGGTCGTTTGTTTGATGGTAAGTACCACAAATGCCCATAACAATTGCAGTGCCAACCAGAACTTTGCATTTCAAAATCTTGCGCGGCACTGCACTACGCTCGTCACTCTAAGATATTGGTTTGTTTCGCCCATTAATTTCTGTGGAGAGTGCTCCCAAGAGCAGACACAGAAATGATTTCACACGACTACTTGACGGATAAAGGTCAGGCAAAGGTGTGAACAGACACCACACACGGATTCTTGCAGAAGGGGACTACCACTACAACACTAAATGTAAATACCACAGTATAGCTACAGGGTATATAATATGTGTACTGTGACTGTCGACACTTTATCCTATCATAGTATCTCCCGTGTAATGATCAGGTGCCTTTAAAACTTACTACACCTGTCGACACTTTATCCTATCATAGTATCTCCCGTGTAATGATCAGGTGCCTTTAAAACTTACTACACCTGTCGACACTTTATCCTATCATAGTATCTCCCGTGTAATGATCAGGTGCCTTTAAAACTTACCCTGCAGAATAAACTAAAGTAGAACTGATGTGTCCCGTGCTAGTTTTTACGCAACTGAGGATGTTTGGGTTGTATGTATGTATGTTTGTATGTTTGTACCTTTCTTAGGTTACTTAAACGGCTAGTTGGGTTTTGAAAAATCTTTTATCATTGGATTCGTCTTGATCACGAGAGTGCTATAGAATATTATGTGTCAAGAAAACCAATATGGCGGCTTACAGCTGCCATATTGTATTTCCGACGGAACAAAAAATGACCAAAACCTATCGAGTGAGGTATCAAAATAAAGGTATTCAAAAGACCATTTCAAATATATATATTTCTTATAACTAAACAGTAGCAATTTTCTTTTATGCTTCTTACAAAATTTTCAGTTGTAGATTATTCAAGTTAATGTAAATACTAGTGTAATATTGCAATTGCAATATTAAATTTATATAAATACTAGCTGCGCCCCGCGTATTAATCCATTTTATAATCTAAATCCGTTCAGCCGTTTAAGCATGAAGAAATAACAAACATACACACACACACACACACACACACACACACACACACACACATCCTCACACACACAAACACGCAACCTTATATACAAACTTTCGCCTTTTTGCGGGCGGTCAGCTCGTATTCAATGATTTTGTTCGCAGTCAGGTTTTTTGTATTTTTATAATGATTTTACTGTATTATTTATTATTAATTAATACATATTTTCTTATTGTTTCAGTTCATTTTATCCACATGGATCAATCGTGAAGAAACTCTTTAATTTATTACGACATTTAATTAGATTTCGACATGGAGAAGACTAAACCCTCCGCCCCACCAATTTCCACTGTCATGGATGCATACAGTTCAAAGTAAGTACCTATATTGTTATTTTAAAAGGTTTTATATAACTTGCAATGTTTGTATGTATGAAAACATGTATGTATGTATACATTTATTTATGTATGTTTGTTTAGGTCAAAACTTGCAAGTTGAATTAGAACCACTACTTCGTATCCTACGGAGTTTAATTTTGACATGATTGTTCAGTTCCGATGACAATGCATTTTTATGGTAAGCATGACCTGAATCGATATCCAAGAATTAGCTTCGGACAAAGGAACTCTTCACAGCACAGAAAATAGGTGCAATCATTTTATTATGATAGCTGGTTTGAAGTTTTACCATGACGTGGTTGCTGCACTCAGTACAGGGTCCTGACTAAGGAACTCCTCAACGGTTAACAGCACAGAAACGAAATGTTGTAAACGCATTTAATTGTGGTAGCCCGTTCTAAGTTTTATTGTTACATTGCTACCTTTTTTTAATATTTTTTTGTTAATTTATTTTAATCATAGCGACATGAATTCGGGGACAGGTTTCGTCTACGGATACAATTTCAATCAGTTATCCGGAGCATTTAGATCATTTCTAATGAATATGACGTTTTCTATTGGTCAGCTTTTAAAAGAAATATATTAAATTATCTTTGCCCGCGTGGTCATTTCGTTTAAAAGTAGCCCATACGCGTTATTTCAGGACCAGAAGTACCTACAAAGTTCACTATACAAAATTTCTCCAAAACTGTTTTTTATCGATTGCTCTGCTTCTAATCATTGGATTAGGATAGCAAGTACTCCAGTTTTTAAGTCAAACCCTAAACTATCTAAAAGTGAAAACAGTCGCAATCGGTCCAGTAGTTTTAACTTGATGCAAACAGAAAGACATGATTTAAAAATATGATATATTATTGTGCTGTTTCCTATTTTTTAAGTATCGTAGACCTTTTTTTGTCATTTTTCATTCTACTGTGTTTTTTTATAAACTTCTTTATTATAAGTATAGATAGATAGATTGATTTTAAACTGATTGTAAATTGAACAAGTTTTTCAGCTAATGTATTTCCTTTATATATAAAACGAGCAATTCTTATAGATATTTGAATACCTAACTAAAACGATGATTCAATAGCTACGTCACTGATCAATGGGCAGCGTTCGGGAAATTACGCCATACACGGCAAATAAAGCAGAGCCTCAAGACGTAAGTTTATAATCAATAATCAAGTTTATAATCAGCGTGTTGCCAGTGATGGCATACGGCACTGAGACGTGGTCGCTAACTATTGGTCGCATACACAAGCTCAGAGTTGCGCAGCGTGCAATGGAGAGAGCTATGCTCGGTGTTTCATTACGTGATAGAATCCGTAATGAGGAAATCTGTAGAAGAATCAAGGTTACCGACAAAGCTCTAAGAGTTTGCAAGTTGAAATGGCAATGAGCATGCCGTATAGTTCGCAAAACCGACAACCGCTGGGGAATAAAGCTTCTCGAATGGCAACCACGAACAAGCAAGCGAAGTGTGGGGAGACCCCCCACACGATGGACCGACGACATTGTAGCCATCGCAGGAAGTCGTTGGATGGAGGTGGCACAAGATCGCTCGTCATGGCGCTCTTTGGGGGAGGCCTAAGTTCAGCAGTGAACTTCGAAAGTCTGAAATGTTGATGATGATCAATCTTCAATTTTGATTGCTCTACGTAACTATGGTCAGATAGGCGAAATTAAATATATACTCTATACAAGAGTTGTAAATCTTTGCCATTACATTATCAGGTATAAACAAATCACTTGATTTCTATTGATGTGTTGTGAAGGAAAACAATAGATGCTCAATAACATACGTAAGGTTTCAATGCGCGATCAATCAATATTTGACTTTTATGATTTAGCGAAGCCGATTGAATGTGGTTTTCCTTTTTCTAGAGCACATCATTATAATGTGTTGCATTCTCATTACAATCGTGTTGTTATTTTTAATTTAGCCTCGTATTAGGCTGAAATTAGGTTTAATTTAACTTATCTTTTACCAATAACCTGCCCCGCAGCGCTTGTCTTAAAAAGACAAACATACTTTGCTTCGGAGGGTACATTAATAAGCTGTCGGTCCCGACTGTTAATTTTGACCTAACGAGCGCGAAGCACGAGCGAAGCGTCTCCGTTTCAGCTTGAGCAAAAATGATTTCGTTTGTCCAGCGGATGTCCGGCTGGTCTATTTTAGAGGTCGCATTTCTCAACCGATTCTCGTGAAATTTTGTGAGTGGTTCGATAATAATACTTTTTTTACTGTACAGTTTTTCGTATATTTTTTAATGTCATAAACATGGGGCTGAAACCGTAAAAAACAGCCATTTCGTAACATATTCAAAAATGATACAAAACTTTTTTACTACCCTTATTAGGACGCAAAAAACTTCAAAGGTCGGGAGCGTGACGAGATGAAACTAATGAAAAAAAACACAAACAGACTCGCGAGGTCTACAGCTCACACAGCCACTTGTTTTAATAGCAGTCGAGACAACCTCTAATGCCAGAGCCCAGCACTATATTATAAGACAAACAAACAAACAAAGATACTTTGTCCTGAACTGACCTTTATGGGTTGTTTATATTTACGATTGTGTAGTGATTGTATCCATGAGGTCAAAAGCTGGTGCTGTAGTTTGACTAAAAAGTTATAATGGAGTCCATGATTGCCTCTCATAATTATCATGGATTGGAACTGGCTTAGTCTAGCCATAACCGCTATAGACAGCCTCGTCGTGGCACAGTGCTCTTGAAATTGGCGCGTTCTATAATTTACAATCACACTATCACACTAATATTATGATTCAGAAAAGTGTAGCCACTGTCGTAAACAGGCCAATCAGAGCTTAGCATTTTAAAAGTGAATACTCTCTCATCGAGCGGAAAACTTTGTATGCGCAATGCAGAACCTGTTCATTAGAACTGACAGTCCTTACAAAACGTCTTAAAATTCATAAAAACCGATTAGCGCCATCTATCTTTTATCTTTAGAAGTGTGTATGTTTGTTACTCTTTCACGCTCAAACGGCTGCACGGATTTGGATGAAATTTGGTATCAGGATAGCTTATATCCTGGATTAATACATAGGCTACTTTTCATCATCATAAATAACCAAGCGGTTGAAACCGTGGGGCGCAGTTAGTAATTTATAAATCCCGTCTTAATTTTTTTATTTATTGTGTTTGTTAAGTGACAAATTAAAACCCTGAATGCAAAACAGCCGCAACTAGATTAGTCTACTTTTCTTGTCAAATTTATGTTAAGTATGAAGCCACGATAACGTGAAGATAAGAAGATAAAGCAGATTTATATATAAATTGCTGAGGACGTCATCCGAGGCTCGCGTTGACTACAGAACTCGTGTCAACTATTTTTCCAACGTTGAACAAGAAAGATATTTTTTTTTTGTTAAAGTGGCATTAAACATCGTACAGTTATTTATACCTTCTAGTGTGAAGATCAACAATACGCGTCACGTACCGCGCGTGCCTCAGATTTACAATGTTCTTTTTTGTGTTTTTTTTAGTGGACCATTAATAATATCGTGGTTTTGTATAAAGCCTATTATATTTCATTCTTAGCTATAAACGGTGCTTAGTAAATATAGTAAAATTAAAATAAATATCATAACATCGGGATCGCAAATTTCGGGGGCCTTAAACGCCAAAGTGGGAAAACAAGCTGGCAACGAATCGAAAGTAGGACATCACGCATTTGGTAGTAGAAACGCCAGAGGGGTTTCCGACTACTGTGCAATGTAGCTGGCAGTCTTTGGATGAGAAGAGCTGAAGATTGGGCTCAGTGGCTTGCCTTGGGAGAGGCCTATATTTAGCCGTGGACTAGCTTTGAAAGACGTTGGCAATTGGGTGAAGCTAACCTGGTTAAGTTCATTTCAACTAAAATTCTGTAATCCAGACGTATCTCGTCTTTGCTGATGTCCGTTTGTGCGGACTCTCTGATAACATTCCTTTGAGCTCTTTGAAATTTACGTTACATCCAACCTGTAGTTCGAGACTTAGGTATGTCAAATCCAAGGCCAAATTAGCTGCCAACAATCTATACAGCCTAGCCATGTAATCTTCGGTCTATCACCCACAATACAGGGTATCCTAGTTTGGGGCTAGGTAATTGGTGTAAATTGTCCTGAATATATTGTATTTCGTTGTTCGTAGACCCAATGACCATGTTGCATAATCTATGACAATTATATTTAAAATTATATTGTTATAAGTTTATTATTGCAACGGAAAGTCCAATAATATACTAGAATTTGATCGTTTCTGTGTAATCATTATGTATGAACAATGAAGGTATTTAGCAATGTAAGATTAACTCTTGGCTTGTCATTGCATAATAGTCTGACTAGCTGTGCCCGCGGCTTCACACGCGTGGTCATTTCTCCAGATTAAAAGTACTCTATGTGCTATTCCAAGACCCATAATACCAATATACTAGTACCAACATTTGATCAAAATTCCTTTAGCTGTCAAAAAGTTGTTTACCAATTGCTCGTTCCTCATTGGATTGTGATACCAAGTACCCCAGTTGTTAAGTCTAACCCAAAGTTATCCAACATTGAAAACCACATCGCAATCGGTCCAGTAGTTTTTAAGTGATGCGCGAGTAGACACATATAAACATAAACAGACAGACAGACAGACATGATTTAAAAAAAAAAAAACATGCTCAGTAGCTTATTTCAAGTACCCTAGACCTTATTTTTTATTATATTTTAGACTTTTATTCTGTACAAAGTACATAATTCTTAATTATTGCTGTATTATAAGTATAGATAATGATTTACAGCTTCTGATAAGATAGAGATCTGAAAGGCTTTACCTAATGAAGAGGTAAACCTAAATTAAGTAAAAATTGCGTCATTTTTCTTTTCGCGATGAAACTTATGTGTTTATCAGTTTTGTAGTATTTTTACCCGACTACGGCGAAGCAAAGGAAGGGTAATGAAGTTAACAGTCTATGTAGGTATCTATGTGTGTATGTGGATGTTCCACCATAGCGTCGCCCCTATTGGTCCGATTTCGACAAGCTAGCTACCATAGGCTATTATTTTTACCGGACTACTGCGATTGTGTTCAAACTAAAATCTTGGTCTGATTTTCACAAGCGAAGTATCAATCCATTCCTCTTAATGTATAGATTGCCATAGGCTTTTTTTTAAACAATTTCGGCAATATAAAATAAGGGTTGGGTGTTCAATCTAAACACTAAATCTGATTTCCACAAGCCAGGTATCAATCGATTCGTCTCCATGTATAGGCTATTTTTATCATAGGCTATTTTTACCCGACTATGGCAAGGCAAAGGAAGGGTTATGTGTTCAAACTAAATACTCGGTCTGATTTTGACAAGCGAGGTATCAATCGATTTGTCTTCATCGCAAGAGAGACATAGGCTTTTTTTTACCCGACCGCAGTCGGGTAAAAAACTGTTTGACAAAGGGATCGTGCCGTATGTTACATCGGAGCTGTAAAATATCAAGTTTTAAAAGGTCAATAAAATCCGGCTCTTATTGATTAATAAGGACATGTATGTTTGTAACAGTCTGTTGATATTTCCACGGCTTCATATTTTTGCTTCAAATCTTCCGACTCATTTTTCAACTTATTCGATACAACATATGACATGGTAGCGATGTTAGCAATAGTGCAACTTAGAATCCAAAGATAACAAGTTCGGTTCTAGGCTCTGCACCCGTGACTTTTCTAAGTTATGCGCGGTTTTCCGCAAAAATCCCCTCCGTGCACGTTAAGCTGTCGATCCTGGCTGTTATTGATTAATAGCAGTCGTTAAGCTATGTCAGAGGCCCTCGGGCGGCCTGACAAACTCTAACACCAGAGACCAGCACTACCTCATACGACAAACAATACGACAGCAAGCAAACAGCTTTTAGAGTTTCATGAACGGAAATGCATGAAAGATACCTAATTATTTAAATTTAAATTTAAATTTAAATTACAAAAATAATAATACGTCATGAATATTCTTGTGGGATCTCTATTGTATCTCCATGTAAAGTGGAGTTGACATATTTTTAGTGCATTTCCTTGTGTCATTTAACAGGTATATTGAAATTAAGTAGTGTATTACTACTCACTTTTTTTATTTAGCGGACTATTTGTAAGGTAAACCTCGCCAAAGATGTCAACAATGTTTTTTTTTGTGTTTATGCACAAACACAAAAAAAAATGCACAAAACTTAAAAAAATAAGCTATAAAAACAACACAAAATTTAACCAGTAATAGGATCTGTGGCATAGTGATGACCAATTCTAATTATTTTTATTTATTACTAGCTTTCGCCTGCGACTTCGTTCGCGCGGACTACAGTTTATTGCGAAAAAAGCATCCTGTGTTCATCTAGGATATTAAAAACCAATGCAAAAGTATACCACTAATGCTCTTGATGCATTTTGACGGACTTGTTATAATTTTGTTTCCACAGCAACATGTCATTTCGTTCCTTACAGCGAGTTATCGTAATTTTCCAGCTTTCCCGTGGCAACTTACCATTTTCCGGGATAAAAAGTATGTTATGTTGGTCCCTATATTGTACAGTACCTATTCACAAAGTTTTCCCATACAAACAAACAAACAAACAGACAACGTTTCACTTCTATGTATTGGTGTGGAAAAGCATCGTTGACAATGATGCTAGGTGGATTATCGACCTACGGAAGGCGGCAAGCAGCAATTGAATGAGAAGAGCCGAAGATCGGGTTCCGTGGTGTTCATTGGGAGAGGTATATGTCCAGCAGTGGACGAACACAGGCTGATGAAGATGACAATGATAAAAATGATGGGACAACCTCTGATTCTAAACACAAGCATTATGCAAATATTATAACAATCCTGACAACTGAGACGTAGTGTTATCATCTATTGTCAACAAAACAATAGAACTGACACAAGTGCATGATGAATATATTATGATGACATAGATTAATCGCTAGATTACGAGATGGAGACTGGGAAATATAAACCCGGATTATCTACTATTAAACGGTGACTTACAAACAGTAGACACGTCGTCATGCATACTAAAATAAATTGATAGCGCCTTACTTATTTTACAAATAATAAATTCATCAAGATTAATCCTTTTTTTTTTTAACAAAACCAAGGATTAGAAATGATTAGAAATGTTTTTAAAAATCAGTCTGTCTATCTGGATGTTTGTTTATGCATCATGCTAAAACTACTGCACCGATTGAATTGCAAATTCGCTGTTTGATAGCTTAATCTTTGACTTAAGGCGGGGTCAGTCCCGAAATCAGCAAAAAGACGAATAGCAAAACGTCGAGAACGGCGTAATGAAACAATTTTATGCGAACCAAAAAATACTGTGGATATAAAATTATACCACCTAAACAAATAACCGATCAGAATTATCAGAAACGGCTTGGTGTCCTTGGAAAAAAAACACGAACACGAAAATAACTTGTTTCATCGCAGTTCTCGTTATTTTCAGCGACAGCAACATACTTTTTTTAATAATTATATAGCTACCCTATTAAACTAGACAAATAACCGAACACATTTTTTAATTGAGTTTTATTTATCGAGATATCGATAGAAAATCACAAAAAATATGTAAAATCGACTCCCGAGCTGCATCACCTCTCCCGCTCACACTGCACCTTAACGAGCAGGACAAACATTCGGGAGCCTACCCCGCCTTAAAATCTGGTTTACTTTATATCTCAATCTGATGAGGAAAAGCCGAGCAATCTTTAAAAATCTTTTTGACAGCTGAAGGAACTTCGACCTAATTTGTTACACATACATTTTTGGTCCAGGAATAACACATAGGGTACTTTTAAGCCAGATAAGGCCACGCGGACATACCCACGGGTTCAGTTATTAATCTTACGAGTATAAATCAACGAACAAACGAATATTTAATTAAGCGACGTGAATGAGTTTGTCACTGCCATGGTGGACTATATTGGAGCCATCAACAGATCTTTTATAAATTACATATCGTATCTATTAGTCGTAGGCCTTGTTTGTATAGATGGGACGTTAAATTTGTAGACACTGAGCGCCAAGCGGTGGGACGAAAACAATGTTTTATGTTAGTAAAAATTTTAAAGGAACTGTACTTCCGTTATTTTCGCTTGAAGAAAACAGTGCTGTGAAATGTATTGGGTAAGATAAGCGTCCACTTTTTTTTTATTCACTGTCACCATCAGCTGGAAGACTTAGACATAAACATTATAGTGGCTTTTTAATCTAGACGGATCAGTTCATTCCAGAGCGTAACGAAGTATTCTAATTATAATCAAAGTATATTATTGTAAAAAGTAAAATTTATAAGCACTTTTACTCGTCAAAAATTAACATCTCATCAATAAGATGAAAAATATAAATTTATACTATTTATTTGAAATTATATAAAGAAATATTTATTTGTATGTTTTTTATTTTTATTTTTTAGTTATCCTTTATTTACACACAACTTATAAAACAGAAAATTAACAGAAACTTAAAATACTGACTAAAACTAAAACTTAAAATAACTATATAAAACATTAAACTGAAAGACCATTTGTGGCCATTTATTTGTATAAAATAATAAACTTGGTAACATCTGGCAGAGTAAAATCACTCAAATCTAATTTTACTCCAGGGGCGCAATTAGATAACATATATAATATTCAAAAAATATTAGATACAATTTATAATTATAGAATGTGCAAAATAAAAACTAAGTTCAAAAACTAAAACCTAAAACCGACTACGGTCATAATAGACTAAAAAAGTACCAAACAAGAGTACTTGTACGACTGGATAATACTGGAGTCACTTGGATTAGTACTGGTAAATTTATATCGCACATCTACGGCTCTAAAGTTACTCAAGGTTTAGTTTTTAAACTTACTTTTTATTTATATTATTTTGGGGTTATCATTTTCGGTAGGTTTGGAAAGAAAATATGTTTGGATCACACCTGAGGCGTGATTTATCAAAGGTGCGAGCAACATATTTATTTTTGAAATGTACTAATTAAGTCTTTTCACTTGATAACAAGGCAAGAACATATTTTTTTTCGCCGCTTTATGTCTTATAGAGGGCGCCATATTCAGCGCAAGACGCTCCCAACGTGTGCGTGTGACGTGAGAGCCCAAATAGGAAATAATTGTTATTATTGTAAATAACCAACTCGCTTCATAAATATTTTTCTGTGATGAAAATACCCCTTTTCATTCCTTTGATACTGTTTTAAGAGAAATAAAATCTTGTTTGTTTATCCCCAACACTTGGTGTACATTTCTTTAACCTCAAGATTCCATACAATTACATCAAAAGGCTCACGGTAACGTCACTTTTATAAAAGTTTTATGAATTTGTGTGAATTGTTGAGCCGTTGTCGATAGCTCGGTTTCTTCTCGTGAGCTTGAGATACAAAGTACACAAAGTATTTTAAGGAAAACCTAAGCTGCCATCAGTGAAAACCGCATATCAATCGGTCCAGTAGTTATTACGGAAAGGCGCGAACAGACAGACAGATAGACAGCATTAAAAAATGATTTATGTTCTTGTTCAGTATGTAGCTTATTCATTTTAAGTGTCCTAGACAAAACAATAATTATGTGTATAGAATAGATATATAGTAAGTCATATTAACATTTTTTATTAATTAATACAAAAAAATATACAAATTTATTTATTTCACAATGAAAATTAGGTACTACATACAAATACATAAAGAAAAAAAAACACATTGTGGTGGTAAAAATAACTTAATACAAACTCCCGATAACATCCCACACTAGGCTCGAGGGCCTGTTTCGTGGGTGCCATATTATACCTACATTAATTTTACATGTGTGTGTTTTAAATGTTTGTAGAAATATTAGCGTTATATTACGATTAATATATAATATATTCGGGACATTTCCACACCAATTATCTAGCCCCAAACTAGGATACCCTGTGCTATGGGCACAGGGAAGTTAAGAATTTGTACCCATAATAACTACGTGAATTACAAAATACCTAAAATATATGCATTTTAAATATCTTTTATTTTTAAACGGTTTATTTAGCTTGACGTGTTTGTTTTTGTTGATTTTTTATTTGTTTGTTTGTTGGGTCAGATCTAGTAATTGAAATTTTATCCCTTTTCTGGCGACCGATTAATCTGAAATTTGGTACTCGCCTTAAGTTTCGATGACAATACAATTATGTACCTATATTCAGTATCATTGTAAATCCAAGATGGCCGCCGCCACAAAATGACGGATTAGTACATATAAAACCGTTTAAATTAAAAAAAAACTTGTTTTTTAAAGATATGGTCCGATACTCCAGTTTAGTGATAAATTAACCTAAGGGGTTTTTGATGATTCAGCTCTTATTTTAGGGTTCCGTAATCAAACAAGAAGCCTTACAATTCCTTGGTGTCTGTCTGTATGTCAATTATTTATTTTGCTCAGGACTTGCTTGCTTGACGTATGATGTGAGAGCTTGTTCGGCCGCTCGAGGACCTGTGACAGGGCTTAACGACTGCCATTAATCAGTAACAGCTGGGACCGAGCATGGAAAACCGCAAATAACTTATCATGACAACGCGGCTGTTACAATAGTTTTGATATATTCCATCTTTTCTTCTTACTTAGTCACATTTTATATCATTGGTCTGAACCTGAATGCGACTGTATATCTATCCACTGCTGGACGTAGGCCTCTCCTGATGCACGCCACTGAGCTTGGTCTTCAGCTCTCCTCATCCATTTTCTTCCAGCAGGTTTTTGCAGGTCATCACTCCACTGTTGTCCTACACTACGTTTGCCTAAACGTGGTTTCCACTCGAAAACTCGTCTACCCTAACGGATATCGGTTCTTCGGGAAATGTGATCAGCCCACTGCCACTTAAGCTTGCTTATCTTTTGAGCTATGTCGGATAACTTAATTACGAATCTTGTGCTTCAGAGAAACGCGAAGCATAGTTTTCTCCATAGCTTGTTGAGCGATCCTAAATTGGTGGACTAGTTTAACCAAAATGTACACTTAACCTTATATAAAAAAAAATGTAAGGTTTCTAATTGAACATTATATCATTTATTAGTAGCCATCGCATTCCTTCATCATTTAAGAACATTGAAGATCGATCTAATTGTAAAAGAAACAATGTAACGCAATAAGCTGATGCAATGAAAAACACATATGTCATCAACACGCCCCTATTGGGGTTAATTCCGTACCAATTCATGAAATTAAGAGTGTCATCTTTATTGTCAATTGGCACTTACAAGACATTGTTTTACGCCCTTTGCATTTTCGCTGGTACTACACTAATACCTACGTGTCAAAGATGCGCAGCGTGATTTTTATTTGTACGCGCTTGCGTTTATTATTTTGATGCGCAGAGTGTGGCGCAGGATCACTACATCGAAATTTCAACAGCACACAGAAACACATACAGAAAAACTGTGGACATATAGAAAAATACGTAACATTTTTAAAAATGCAGACTATTGCAAAATCCGGACAAAGATCAACTATTTATTTATTTATTTATTATTTATTTATTTAAATTTACATTATCATTACAGACAAATCTAATGCGACAATGTACTTAATTACTAACACATTTAAGGGCAGCATCAGTGAATTTCACCAAAGTACATGTGAAAATGTCTAAATCGCTGTGTTCAGCATTAATTATATTCAATAGCCGGAGAGCCCGGGTAAATGGTGCTTGGTGAAGCAAATTGGTTCTACTGAATGGCACTGCAAACAGCTTGCGATAACGCGCCCGTATATAGTTGTTTGGTACGTTCAACTTCAAGCACATCAGTATTTGAGGATTGTGTATCATAACAGTTTAAATAAATAAGTAAGCAATAAAAGGTCCCTCCTGACCTCCAGCCTATAATATCCTACCATTCCTAGGACGAAAAGAGTAGGATACATTAGGGGGTAGAAAGGATAAACCCCATATTGCTTAAGATATAGGAAACGTGTAAATTTGTTCTGAATTTTGTCCACCATAGATCTATATTTAGATTCATGGGGACTCCATATCATTGCACTACATTCTAACCTACTTCTCACCAAAGCGCTGTATAATGCTTTAATGGCATTAAAAAAAAAAAACTACTAATAAAAGTCCGCTCCAAAACTGGCCTGAAGGCCAAAAAGTCTGTCATGTTCGGACAAATCCGGGTGCAGGTAACCCTATGCGCAAGAATTTGCAGCCAGTGAATGAAGTACATCGCAGCACTTGCAGCCCAAATCCGTTATCACTGAATTGTAGCTTCGATTATTGCGTTTCGGTTTTTGGCTCAAATAGAGGCGGGAATCAGTTCGCAGTCGATGCTTGGATGCGAACGGGAAGGCTTTATAATCATGCGCTTAGTTGTGACAACCGTGCTCTTGACGTAGCTGCTATGAGTCCTAAATCTAATGTAGGACTCATAGAGGTCGCAAGCCTGTCGGTATTCTACAGATCGCACTATGGAGAGTGTGCCTAAAAACTGCAAAATCTGATTCCCCCATCACCTTTCCATCACCGTACGACTAGAAAATCGGCAAAGCGCCACCCTTTTATGGTTGAAATACCTCGCACAAGAACGAAGGGTTATGCTTCTTCATTTATTATAAGAACTGCCATTTAACTGAGTGGAATGCCCAGCCCTTATCAGTGTTTCTAGTAAAATATAACCCAGGTGTATTCAAATCAAGAGTGAACAGGTATCTAATAGGCAAGCATGCTACACCTTCGACCACATCATCACTTTCCATCAGGTGAGATCGTGGTCAAACGATTGCCTAGTCCATAATAAAAAATGATATAAAATAAATAAATTTATTTTTATTTATTTGAGTGAAGGGAAGAGCAGGTTGCTCGGCTGATGGTAATCGTCACGCTTGCCCATACCAGTTACAGTGATATCTAGAAATTCGATTGCAAATTCTTGCGCGTCACTGAACTGCGTTCGTCATCCTGAGACAGTGAGTTTTATGTCTCATTGCAGAGTTATTTCACTGGACACATTTCGGTTCAAACCAAAACACAGTTGCTTGGCAGTTGAATATCTGACAAATGTATGGTACTTCCCCAGTTGGACTCTTGGATTTTGTTATTGATGATGTTGAGACACTGAAGGGTACTAAATCACGACTGTCGTGTGTTCTTGACACCGCAACAACGTTAATAGCGCCATGAAATTTAAAAGCAAGGAATATGGTAAGAAAAGGCGGCGGTAATCCATATATCACCGTAGAATTGTAAACATTTTCTCACACGTATTTTATGTAAGATAGCATAATGAAACTGCTTCTTAATAAGAATTTTCACGAAATCCTTACGTTTTCTCAAAATCGCGGATTACTCGATTCTACGGTGTGTTGTGATAATTAGGTAGGTAGGTACTTAGGAAAAATTAATTATTGAACTATCTGAAATTAAAGTAATTTAGATTGATCTCGCTGATTTGTGCACTCCATAAATTTAACTACCATATTAGTGCTACTTTATTAAGTACTCGTGTTTGGCATTTCATGTAACTATGTCCAAAACTTTCGACCTCATTTTGATATTGCGTTAGAGCTCAACTCGTTTCTATATGGTTTATTTTCGCTAAAGTTAGTCTATTAAGAGGGTGAACAGGCTGACAAGCCAAATTGAGTTATCTTGGATCTGTTTACGATGAAAGTTACACAAACTTAGACTGTCTCGAGAGTTGAAGCCTGTGGTCGAAATTCTACTCAATTAAGCTACGACAAACAAACATTAGATATGATATTTTTATCCTTCAATCGGTACCTACTGCCTTAGCACGAGACTTGAGGATATGCTGTTTTTGAATTGGTATCGTAGGTATCAAGTAGAGACTTTTTCTTTGAGCTGCAGTTTTCAACTCCTCGCGGTATTTACGTGATACGCGAATAAACAGACAGACAAACAGACACACGAAAAAAAGGTTTTATTCGTGTTCAGTACCTTATTTTAAGTACCCTAGGCCTAGATCTAGGGCCTAGATCGTATTTTTTCTATTGTACAGGCTTTTTGGTATTTACTGCTTTATTATAAGTACCTATAGATAATATAGATAGATCAAATCAATAAAATCACGGGACTACAATTGTATCTGTGTTTCTAGTGTTAACATTGGTTTGACTACAGTTTCCTGAAAAGCGGGATACATTCTTAGTAGTGTTAACATTGTTTCTGAGGAACAAAACCTAACATTTCCACTTTCGAAAACTTTTCAGAATCAAGTTTTGTTTGTTTTTCGAACTATCGCTAAAGAGTTAAGTAAAAATTATATAGAATTGTTTTTTTTATACATACACATAAATTATCTGGATATGGGCGAACAATAATTGCAAAAAAACTGTTCCATTATAACACATGGTTAAGTATAAAACTCACTTTTTATTTTTGGATAATCTTGTGTTGAACTGGATCTGATTTTTTAAACGGAAATGTTACAGTTTTGAGTGTAGCAATGATTTTTACTTGTCGTTGTTGGATGGGAAATTTTACATTATTAGATACATTTGTAATCGTTAAACATAAAAATAATCGTAAGACATAATTTAACCTCATCTACGAGAAACAGTAAAGAAATGTGTGGTATTCAACTTGATTTTTCTTCATTCTTTTCGGTGGTTACGTGGCGAAGTTAAACATGTCTCGATATTAACGTGTGCCTAGATTCAATTATAGGTTATTTTACACCCCACAAATATAATCTTGATGAGAATTATTTAAAGGATAGATGAATTGAATCTTATTTGAGTCTTATCTTATATTTGTGTCCATGAGAGCCGGGTCTGATACCATGAAATCACCCGGGGGCCGCAGTTAAGCGGTTGGATACTCCCCTGAACGGGTGAATCCATTTGCTTTGGAATTACTTCTCTCACTAGCAAATAGGAACAAAGTCCCCTCAAAGTCTTTCTACTCCTCTTTATTTCCTCCTAATAAGACTTATACAGTTTGAAGTCGGTTCAGTGGATAGTTTAGGGGATTCCCCTCAGTGGCTTCTAACCTCCCCTATAACCAAACCTTGCCTCCAAAGTTTTACTTAGCATTCGCTATTGCTATTAAACGGAACTATTTTATGGAACGAACTCATCAAATGTACCACTGATTATTTCCTCGACCCTTACCGCTCCCGGAAAGGATCTCTTTTGGGGCGCTAAGTTTATCTGTCCCTCACCCTAGTGAGCTCCTTCACTCTTCTTTGCCGGTAATTACACTGCCAATATTCACTTCATTATATTGAACACTTTATTTTCTCGGTACACCTTATACTCTCATTGGTGTACCCTCTACGCTGCCGGTTATGGAAGTCATTTTTACCGATCGCCGCTATAACCCTCATTTTTATTTTGTCTTCCCCACTCAGTTCTGTCCCCGTCACGAGGTAAACTTGACTTACCTTAATTTTTACGTAAGACAAATTATATTATTTTTTACGTTTCATTTATTTAATCAGAAATCTATAATGTTGCCAGCACAGAAACTTATTAAGATAAACGTGTTAATAATTTTTCCCGTTCATAAATCGCATTTCGCGACAGGTTATTTTAGATAGATAGATAGGTAGATAAACGCTTTATTGCAAACCAAATAAATCATACACAAGAATAAATATTTAACTTAAATAGAGTACAATGGGCGGTCTTATCGCTTAAAGCGATTTCTTCCAGACAACCGTTGAATGGAGAGGAATACATTTAATTGTCATGGACGGTGGTGCTCAATAATAAATAAAACTAAGTTCATGTATAATTGATAGATTTAGGCGTTACTTTGTGGAAATCCATATTTAAAATGAACAAAATAAAAATATGTAGCTTACTTCCGCCAAAACTGTAAGTCAGACAAATGATAAATGGTAAAATTAACACAAGTAAAACCCCACGCTAAACAAAACCCTACCCCAGATTGAACTAATGAAAAAAAAAAAAAAACATCAATCTGCGTCATCTTTGTAATGGTAAAGACCGGATGGAGAACCACAAAAAATCTGGGGTTTACAAGTTGGTTTGTGATGAGTGTAACGGGGTGTATGTGGGTCAGACTGGCCGCAAATTTGAAACTAGGTTTAAAGAACATAAGGCCGCGTATAGGAATAGTCATCCAGAGCAGTCCCATTTCGCTAAACATTTAATTGAGTCCGGTCACTCTCTGCGGAGTGATAATACGTATAATGTTTACATGTTTGCAACAAAGGTTTCTGTTTGTGTGTGTTGGAACAATTAGAAATTTTAAGACATGGCAATAATAGGTATACATTGTTGAACGACCAAACCAACTTAGTTTCATCACCTTTGTTGCGTATTTTCACTGGAAATGCGTCACAAGTAACAGGCGGCGATGACGTAATCGTAAATATGGTGCAATAGTGGCATGACCTTGCGGATTCATAGCGATTTATTCTGGCTCAAACTGGTTCGCGTCGATGCAGTAGTGCAGTCGCACTAGCTCAGGCGCGTGGCCTATATAAGGGAATTTGTCACCATTGCTTAGGCACTCTCAGTCCAGCATTCGACGAGTCAACATCACCCGAAGATGCCTCGTGTAGAGGCGAAACACGTGTCGTATTGATGTCAGACGTTTGGTATTTGGATCGAAGTATATGTTTTTTATTGTGTTTTTATATTATATGTATATGAATATATAAGTGTTTCGATACTTGTATTTGGGTAGGGTTTGTTTAGCTTGGGGGTTTTTTATTGTGTATATATATTTATATATATTATTTGTATATAAGTGTTTTTTCTGGCTTCCAGGCCTTAGCTTTTCTTTCATTTATATTTTTCATTAGTTCAATCTGGGGTAGGGTTTTGTTTAGCGTGGGGTTTTACTTGTGTTAATTTTACCATTTATCATTTATCTGACTTACAGTTTTGGCGGAAGTAAGCTACATATTTTTATTTTGTTCATTTTAAGTTCATGTACCTTACATGAACTTAAACAACTCATCTAGTTAAAATGTTTTAATGTTTTGACACAATAATTAATTTTTACTTGCCGTTTTGGATGGGAAATATTAAGGTTTTTATAACTCTGGAGCCACTAGGTTAGGGTAAATAACATCGCCTGGTCATAGACCAGGTTATTTAGCCTTTACCTACGAGAAACAAAATAAAGCTAATTTCAAGTCGAAAGTGAACGTGTTAGGGTTTGTACTCACCTCCTCAACTAATGTAGTTAGTTGCCTATCTAGCAAAGCGTGACTTTCTGGTAAAGGTAGAGTCCTGCAAATACACCTATATATCTACGAGATAAATATTGAGAAATTTCTTGTAACTATATCCCATAAAGGAACTTGGAAGGAAAATTACTAAAAAAATGTCTGTAGCTAATTTTCCTGTTCACCAAAGAAATATTTTCCCCGTAAAGTTTTATCACTAATTGCTTACTTATTCTCAAATGGTTGTATTTGAAGTGCATTTGAAAATACTTAACCAAGGACTAAATATATTATAGGATGACGTTTAATGGGAAACAGGAAAAACATTTAGAAGATAAATTATAAAATTTCATAATTGTGAGACGTTTTGATTTATTTTCTCAACTTGTTTTTCAAAAATCTTTTAGAGATCCAATATGCAAGCAATTTTTATGTTTACTGTATATTATTTGGAGAGTAAACTGGAAAGTCTTAAGATTTGGCTAAATTCTTGGGCTAAAAATGCTAATCTACACCTATATATAAAAGTGAAACGGTGTTTGTTTGTTTTTTTTGGGGAGCTTTCACGCCATAACGTCTGATCTGATTTGATGAAACTTTGTAAATAGGTACTGTACAATATAGATACCAACATAGGATACTTTTTATCCCGGAAAATGGTAAGTTGAAAAGGGAAAACAATCATTTTGTCAATTTCCGTATTATTATTTTCAGAATCGAACTGGCGTACAATGGCTCGAGAGAAGACTTGGATCCATACGTACCTTCCCAACACAGACCCCATGACTCGAATACATCGTAAGTACATTTCCATTTTATTATTACCACGTCTTTTAAAATGAAAATTAAAATGATTTATTTGCTAGAAACATGGTACAAATAGATATGGTATAAAAGTAAAATAGTCCAGCATGTCCCACTAAAATGTACCATACAAAAATTTCACACATTTATGTTACCCGACTCCACGGAGGGTTGTGTGTATGTTTGTTTGTTTGTACGTTTCATTACAGCCTAAACGTGGATTAGTCTTGATCACGAGAGTGCTATAGAATATATGCAGCTGCTTTTTACAGCTGACTTTAAAATTAAATATTAATCTACGTACTAAGCATGGACTACGAGTATATACTGATAAATTACTACTGTTATGTTCGGTTGGAGCCACATTGTTGTTTGTTCTTAGTGCATCTTAGATGAGTCCATTGTCGGCATTACATTTTAAGACTTTTAATTTTTTAATGTTAAATGTCACGATGATAATAAACGATATTCTATTCTATTCTATGAAGTTATGAAGTATCAAGAAAACTTATATGCTGGCTCACAGCTGCTATATTGTATTTCCTACGGAAAAAAATATTACCAAAACCTATCGAGTGAGTTGTCATAATGAAGGTCTTTAAAATACCATTTCAACAAAATTTCATTATTTTAATTATTGTAAGAATGAAATATTGTTGAAATTGTATTTGATTATAACTAGCAATTGTCTTTTAAGTTTCTTACAAAATTTTCAATTATAGATTATTCAAGTTAATTTTAATACTATAGTCTAATGTCTAATTGCAATTATTAAAGAAAAAAATAAACATTAAATTTATAGAAATACTTGGCTGCGCTCCACAGTTTCACCCGCGTCCCTGGAATCTTAATTTTTCCGAGATAAAAAGTAGCCTATGTGTTAATCAAAGGTATATAAGCTACCTCCATACCAAATTTCATTCAAATCCGTTCAGCCGTTTAAACATTAAGAAGTAACGAACATACCCTTACTTACATACAAACTTTCGCCTTTATAATGTTAGTGTGATTGCGGGCGGTCAGCTCATATTCAAGGTCTAGCTCACAAATCGAAAAGTTTTATTTTTTCTACTTTTGCAACTTGTTATAACAAATTTACTGTATTAATTCACTTTCTTGTTTGTCTGTTGTTCCGGGTGGAATCTTGCAACTCAAATTTAAAGCACTTCCCGGTTAGCTATCCGGCTGAAACTTTCAGGGTAGCTCACAGTTCGATGAAAAGCATTCTAAAAAAAGCACTCTCAAAATGAGATTTTTAGATTATTTTTTTAATCTACATATGCTGCTTGTTACTAGCTGCGCCCTGCTGCTTCACACGCATGGATATGAAACGGAACTCTCTGGTCCTTGATGTATACATATGTGAAAAATGCTTAGATTCTGCGTGAAAGAGGAACAAATAACAACATACAAGCACACTGTCGCATCTATAATGTATTGGCTGTGCTCGCGTATTCAATGATAACCTCTTAAGTCTGCTTGCAATAATCTAAATCCTTGCAACTTTACTACTGTCTCTCATTTTATATCTAGAATGTACAAACATGGACGCGTTCACTAAACACACCACAGTTACACTCACGCACATCACTAACATAATACTCACACAGTCTCCTCGCCGTTTAGGATGCCAGGTAATTTTCTTGCTACGGGTGATCCCAGCGGGGTACTGCGGTTTTTTTTAACCTATTTCAGGTATCAGCTCCTCACAAAGCTAGGTTTATTTTGTTACTCTTGTCTGATCGCAATTACTGTACTTTCGTGAGGGATTTTTAATCATTTAATCTTTATCTTTCCTGCTTTAGTCGTCAATGAACATATCAATGGGCCATAAGCAGGGTTTCAATCGAGGGTTAGATTTATAACAAAATACGAAATCACCCTCCGAGGGTGATTACTTATTTTTAAGCGCCCACCAACATATTGTATACCGCGTTCCTTCATACGAATTCCTCCTTCATATGGAAAACCAATGGAGCAGAGTGCATATTATCATACACACATGAATAAACTTGGAAATCCTTTTTTAAGGGTTTCAATTCCCGCATTTCTGAAAATAAATTTGTGTTTCATTGGAAACGTTCTGTATTATCGAGAAAAGGAGAACGAAATTATGTTGTGGGTATCATTTGTATCCTTTGTATTTTCATCTGTGGAATTGTGGAATTATTCTTGGTGTCGTGAATAATTCAATATGATTCAGGTAAATATTTTGTTACAATATCATACGTTTGTTTTGTTTAGTATTACTACGTTTCTCATTAGATTTTACACGTGCACGAATATTTTCTACCATTTTCCTTCAAAAAATATTTTCCAGTTTAGATGTTGGTGTTAGTTCCATGATCACGTAATATATTAAATGGTTTTGTATGAAATTTGGTAGAAAGTTAGTCTATACCTCGGATTAGCGTGTCGGAATTTTCTATAATAAAAAAAGAACAAAAAAAAATAAAAAAAATACGTTGGTACTTTAAATCAAGCACGTTTCAAATCTTTCTTGTTCGTATGATCCGTTGAGGATTCAAAAATAATATTTAATTATATTGTAAGTGTAACGGATCTCGAGATCCGATGAGAACGCGAAGCGAAGGTCCACGACATGAGTTTCACTAGATGGAGCTACTCGTAAATGACTACGTGCATAATTATTATTTTTTGGATTTTAATTGCAATCTGATCTGATTTAATACTTTATTGACGGCTATATTACCTTGTAATGATTATGTTTCATCTTAAGTTTCAATTGTTAATCTAATATTCTAACCGTATTCGTGCCTTATAAATTTGGGTTCAGATTTTGAGTCAACTATTGAACCCAAATTTTTAGCGAACGAATACAGTTAAAATATTAGCTTGACAATGAAAGATATAGATTAAACATTAACATCGTATAGTGTTTTACCGAGAATAAATCTAACCTGACTGCAATTTAAGGCCCAAAGAAATAAATAGAGGTAATTTTGTCATTAACGCCATCTAGTGAAACTCATGTCATGGACCATCCAGTAGTAGTGAGAAATTCTGATATCGAGATCCGATGGGAAGTACCCTTTTAAATAATCAAAGTTAGTGAAAAAGGGGGTAGACCATGTTGTTTGCTTGATTATCACCCACCCGCAGCTGCCACAGTTTATCCGTGATCTCTACGCTTGCAACGGTGCTGAACGGTGCTTTTTTAAGTACCTACCGTAATATTCTACTTCAAAGTTTTAATGTTAAAAACGTGTAATTTCAGGAGTTTTGGTGCCCTGGCCCATCTTCTGAAGGTGTCCCTTGGTTCTGGAGTGCTGGCGATGCCCCTGGCCTTCAAAAACGCTGGTCTTCTAGTTGGCACCATAGGAACTATAATTATTGGATTCATTTGCGGACACGTTATAAACATTTTGGTAAGAATTGCATCTGAAATATCCATTAACTTCGCTCCGTGCTTCGTAGAGCACGTTAAGCCGGTCGGTCCGATGTTACTATCGATTGGAAGCAGTCGTTAAGCCATCTCAGAGGCTCTCAGGCACCCTGACGACAAACTGACACTGAAGGCCAGCCAAATCACTGTCAAAGTAAGAACAAAGTGATGGACGTTTTACGGGAACCCTAGAAAGTTTTGGGGAGAACGTTAATCACGTTTTATTATGGGAACCCTAGAAAGTTTTGGGGAGAACACTAATCAAGTTTTACGGGAACACTAAAAAGTTTTGGGGAGAACACTAATCACGTTTAACAGGAACCTTAGAAAGTTTTCGAGACAACACAAATCACGGTCTACGAGAACCCTAGAAAGTTTTTGGGAGAACACTAATCACGTTTTACGGGAAGCCTAGAAAGTTTTGGGGAGAACACTAATTACGTTTTACAGGAACCCTAGAAAGTTTTGGGGAGAACACTAATCAAGTTTTACGGGAACCGTAGAAATCTTTGAGAAGAACACTAATCATGTTTAACGGGAATCCTAGAAAGTGTTGGGATAACACTAATCACGTTTAACGGGAACCCTAGAAAGTTTTGGGGAGAATACTAATCACGTTATACGGGAACCCTAGAAAGTTTTGGGGAGAACAGTAATCACGTTTTTTTTGCATTTGTATAATTTTCCTACACTCACGTAACGGTTAATATTCCACCAATAATTATACATAAACACTCGAAGAAACACAAGTTTGAGAAAAAATACCAAATTTAACAAACGTCACATTTTCGCTTTCCCTCCGAAACTTTTGTTTCACATTACAGGGCTGTGTATTGTTTTTTTTGTTTTGTGTTTTGTTACCCGACTACGGCAAAGCAAGGCAAGGTTAATGAGTTTAAAAGTCTATGTGATGTATATTTATGTATGTTGATATGTGGATGTTCCATTCCACCATAGCGTCACCCCTATTCCCTATTGATCCATTTTTGACAAGCGATGTGTCAATAGATTCGTCTTCAGGTGTAGAGTATCATAGGCTATTATTTTTTTACCCAACTACTGCGAAGCAAAAAAGTCTTATGTGTTCAAACTAAAAACTTGGTTCGATTTTGACAAGCGAGGTATCAATCGATTCGTGTTCATCGCAATAGTGACAAAGGCTATTTTTATCCCGACGTTAGTCGGGTTTTAGTTTTTGAACATACATCTTGCTCTGGGATTTAAGGATCCTACGTGTTATTCCAGAACCAAAGTACCAATACCATTAAACTTCGTTCAGACGACAGTTTTTATCCATTGCTCGACTTTTCATCGGTTTGAGATACCAAGTGTTTTTTTTGTCGAACCCTAAGTTATCCAACGTGAAAACTAATCCTAATCGCTCTAGTAGACAAACATACAGACAAACAAGATTTAGAAAAGAACTGTTTTTTAATAATCTTCTTTTTACAGACTTTTTCTTACTTACTGCTTTATTATAATAGTAATAGATCGATTATAAGTATAGATGGAGTTCATAGTAGGACACTAGTACACTCTACTAAGTGTCCGCCTAATTAGCTTCATTCTGCCAGCAGGCCTCTTCTAGCAGCTATTGTCCGTTTTTCTATTGGCCTTTGTTTACTTTGACCAAATTGTGATCGTCAGCAGCCTCGAAGTGGACTGTATCTAGATACACATTGATGATGGACTTGTCCTTCTGTTTAATAGAGCTACCTTCAAGCGGACATCAAGCGTAACTCTCGTTAGACATTGATGTCAAGGCAGAAACGTAAAAATATGATTCGCTTGACATCCCGAGCGTTATACATCGCTGAAGTATTGAAAAACGCAGTCACGCTCTTTTTAAATCCTAAAAATCCTAGAGATATTCTCTATACTAATTAGATTGAAATTAAAATAGAAATAGGTATGTGTGGTATCTCACACTAATGTAGTTTTTTTTTTTGCTGCTGTAACTTTTTCTTGTTGATTCAAAACATAAATTGGGTTTATAAACGTCGTAAGAGGATTATCTTTATACAAAGGTTGGTATCGATCTGACATGAATTTTATAAATACATTTTCTTCTTTTTTTTATAATATAATATGTGATTTTCCACGTTTTTACACAACAGCCTTAAGTTATCGACACAAATTAACTTACACATGAAAGCTTTTTTATATCTAACTACAAAATGTGCCCCGCGAATTGGTCCGCCTGGACAGACTTCTGCGATAAAAAGTGCACCTACAACGTTGGGCTCTATGGTACATCATCAGCATCAGCATCTACATACAAAATTTTATAAAACCAGTCCAGGTCGTTATTGCATGAAAACGCCCCAAACAAACAAACAAACAGACAGTGTTTTTTATTGATTAGCGGTGATATTTGTAATCTGTTTTTGTGCAAGTATTAGGTGCTGGGTTATACTTTACTGTAAGGTCATCAAAAATTCGGCATACTCGCACACCATATTATACACCGTGACATAGAATTCGATGTTTTTCTTAAATGTATGTACTCAGTCCATGCAAGAGAATGTATCGGTAGCACTAAATATGAAACGTAAATCTATACATACTTATAATAAAGCAATAGGAACGAAGAAGTCTGTACACAGAAGATAATAAAAAAGAAATGGTCCTAATAAAATAAACTACTGAACAAGAACATAACATTTAAAAAAACTCGTGCCTGTCTGTCTGTATGTTTGTTCGCGCATCACGTAAAAACTACTGGACTGATTGCGATGCAGTTTGTAACTGTTGGATAGCTCCAATCCGATGAGTAGAAGCCGAGCAATCGATAAAAATATTTATGACGGCTAAAGGAATTTTGAGCAAATGTTGGTATATTAGTATTTTAGGTCCTGGAATAGCACAAAGAGTACGTTTAACCTACAGAAATGGCCACGCGTGCGAAGCCGCGGGCATCAGCTAGTAACTAATAAAACATAAAACTTGTTATCCCTGCGACATCGCGTAAGCGGGGCGGCAGATATGGGTAGATACGAACTTGGCATCGCACGACTGGCGGAGCGGCGTTTCGGCCTTGTAACCTTTTTAGTTAAATAGACATTTCAGCTTAAGGCTAGTCATTTTTGGTCATTATTTTTATTTATTTTTTATTTAATGCGATCTTAAATAACAGACTGATTAATGCATTTAAGAAAAATATCGAATTCAATGTCACTGTGTATAGTAGGTACATGGCAGAAGAATTATTAGCAAAGAATTAATATCCACCGATACGAATTTACGCTGAAAAGTTCCAGTTCTGTTGAAACAGATTTGCCAACAATCGACAATTAAAAAAACCCACGATATTATCTCATCTCATCATACCCGAAAACTCTGTGAACCGTGTCACAGTGTCAATTGCTTTAGTAACGCCATGCGGTTATTATGGGCATTAGGCCACAGCATAAGAAAGCTCAGTTACATCACTCCAACCCACTTGCGGCCTGCACTTTGTTTGTTTTATTTACAGTTACGCCGCCGTAATTTGATTGTGTAACTGCATTTGCTGTCACTTTCTAAAGCGCGTGCTGAATTTACTTGGGCATTGACACGCGACCATTCTGTGCCCTTTAGGTAGTATGCTTATTCTGTGGTCATGTGAAATTTGCCGATAGAGCCGAAGTTATAGCTGAGTTGCGTAATTTGGCGAGTAAATTTGAGGAAATTACGTGGTAAAAAGTTCGTCAACCTGAATTAAGGGCTACGGGGTCTTGTCCGCCCTCGTGTCCCCCTTGAGGGAGACAAGAAGATTTTTAGTGGTCTTGTCCCCCCTGGGGGAGACAAAGAGATTTTGCTTGCTATAACGATAAAAACTCTGCTTTCTATTTAAAATGTTTTGGTATTGGACAGTAGGAATCCGTGGTTAATCTAAAGATTAGCGTATACAATAGTTATTTGTTATGCAAGGCTGCAAAGTGATTTTTTGGCGAGAGTACTTGTATTGAAACCTGAGCAAGCGAAGGATTCTAGGATTGAACCACGAGCGTAGCGAGTGGTTCAAATATAGAATCCTGAGCGTAGCAAGGGTTTCAAAAGTACGAGACGCCAAATAACTTTGCTGCCGTGCGCAACACAAAACTATTCACCTCACTACAGCGAGGAAAATGCTAGGTGCAAGAAAAACAGCTAAAATAATATATTATATTAGTGTTTATAATAATAATAAAAAATGAGCCGTCGCGGGATTCCTGGCAGATGTGTAAACATAATAATTTTAAACAGTGTTGGGCGCCAAAATATATACAGGAAGTAGGAACCAAAGTTCTATAATAATCTAAGTACCGAATAATAGATACAAACCAATAAAAGGAACAAACCCAACCCAAAAGAATTGCTTATAGCTAGCGGCACGTAAGTTTAGCGGTGAACGAAACGTGGCGGGGATCTTGGCACAGTCAGTTTTCGGGATAAAAAGTATTCAACATTTTAACACATTATATAAACTTTGGCTGTGCCAAGATCCACGCCACGTTTTGTTCACCGCTAGACTTACGTGCCGCTAGATATACTTGACTGTTTAGTGTCTCCAATATTTTATCTGAAGCCTCAATATATTAATTTTAACAGATTTTTGTAGCTCCACTTAGATCTTTGTTTTGTTGTAATCTTGCAAGAGATCAAAACTACCTGTTTTTAATCTAGGAAAATACAACATTATGATCACCTTCGATCCACTAATCCTTATGCTGCAGGGGCATTGGGGGATGCCTTCTCTACATCAGCCTAACTTAACAATAGCCTTACTTAACAGATAGACATCGTTATAGCAGTCAAGCTAGTTAATCCTGGCAGTACGGGGTTTCAATCAAACAGCCCTTCAATGGTTCAATGTGACACGAGAGAAACCAAGGTGTTCATTTAAGTCCTATGATATCTTTCAGGTGCGGACGTCCCAAGAGCTGTGCGTGGAGACTAAGAAGCCTGCGCTGGGCTACGCAGACACCTGCGACCTGGTGTTCCAGCATGGACCACCGCCCGTAAGGAAGTTTGCACACTTTGCCAGGTAAACCTACTGAAGATGTTAAGTAACTGACGGTGAATACTCTGAACTAGCGCAAACGGCTTTTTACCCCACAACGGCGAAGCAAGGGAAGGGATATGTATGTGGATGTTCCACCAGCGTCGCCACTATTGGTCCGATTTTGACAAGCGAGGTATCAATCGATTCGTGTTCATGTCATGGGCTTTCTTTTTTTTTACCCGACTATGGTGAATCTAAGAAAGAGTTATGTGGTCCTGTTTTGACTAGGGTAGGGAGATATCGATTGATTCGTCTCAATCGTAAGAGTGTCATAGGCTTTTCTTTACCCGACCGTAGTCGGATTTTAGTTATTGAACTTATGTTTTGTTATCCAAAGGTAAGTAGTTAACGGAATTACGTACTATTCCGGGCAACCTTACCTAATTACAACATGTTGGACAACCTATGTGCCATACGGAACTATGAAAAGCCCACCAAATTACTCCTACCACTATCAGAATAGCAGCGAGTATCCAATCCAGTACTTTGGCCTCGTTAAATTAAATTATAATGTTGTTGCGCGATAATCTTGAATAGATATGTTCACAAAGATAACGATGAAATCGTTATCGAATGATCTACACAGATCTAGCTAAAGAGGAGAAGATATGGCACGCTCTAATATCACGTAAACAAACACTGGACTAGATATAACTACACACAAACACAGCTACATTTATATTGTGCTTCATGTGCATTGACAACAAAGATATACGCAGACTGCAGCGCGAATGAGAAAATTATAATTGTCACTGCTATACAAACGCCAATCTTAGTTGCACCTAATTTGAATGCGGTCCACGCCCGAGGAGCTAGTGCCTTCCTAATCTTCCCACTTTTAATGAGTCTATGGGACTAGCTACAATGAATATTTATGATTTCAGCAGTAAACGCCTGCTTAGGTAGAATATATCAAATAGATTCCTAAAGGAAAAATGTGGATCACTGATGGGATTCGAACCCGCTTACGTCCATGCCTCTGCCTGGTACATGCCTCTAACCAATTCGGCTACCACGGTAACGCCATCAGTTCCATCAGTTTTAGTCGGTGCAAAATACTACCAATAGATGTCCCCGTTACCGTCCCCGTATGACGGGTTTACAAACTATAAGGGAAACTGGACGATGATTTAGTGGTCACGGTAGCCAAAGTGGTTGCAGGCATGTACCGCGCAGAGGAATGGATGCAAGCGGTTTCGAACCCCGTCCGTGATTCAAATTTTTCCTTGAGGAAATTTTAAGATAATGTTGAACTTTGTTGCAATAATTTTACCTCCAATGAAAAAAGCACGTGTAACATTATGAAAAACAGAATGTACTCGACTGATGTCTCACATCATACCTACTCCAAATATTGTGCATGCCTCATTATCTCCACTCGTGCGAGACATAAATATTCCTCTTCACGGATTTTGAAGGTCGTCGCCGGCGCGAGCATCTAACAAATGAATAAAAAAATCCTTTGATTTCTTAGAAAATTCATATATTGTTCACGATCTACAATAACAGTGGCGATACATACCTACTTTAGTTTTTTCCTATATATTGTGTGCCATCTGCTGAACACATTACTATGCTGTTTTTTTAATAATCGTGTATTCTAATATATATCTCTTACACATAAAACAGTATCGTTACATACTGATTTACAGACAAGACAACACACTGCCTAAAACTGGAGATTTGAAAACCTTGATTGAATATGCTGTTGATAAGTCGTTTTAAAAAGTAAAAAAAATATTTTTTTTTGAACAATTTACATTTATTTCTCAACATAGTCTCCTTTGAGGGCCAAACACTTTCCATTGTTCCAGTGTTTCCACTTGTTCCAGAGTTTCCAATTTTTTTATCCCCTCCAAAAAATACGGTTTGTCGAGGTCTTCAAAATAGCCGTTTACACCTGCGATGCAGTCCTCATTTGTCAATTTTTTTTGCCCTCCAATCTTTTCAGATTTGGGAATAGGTAATAATCGCACGGAGCTAGATCCGGCGAATACGGAGCATGCGGAACCAGCTCGAATCCCAACGCGTGGATTTTTACCATTGCAATAGCTCAGTATCGCAGACGCGCAGTATCGTCTAGTCATTTCAATAAATAAATATATTATTTTTACAAGATTCACAATATCAAGATAGTGAAATACTTTGAGAAGCTTATAGAATAGGGGAGGCCGGGGCAACAATTAACAGAGGTAAGTATTAACAAGTGAATTTCTCTGAAACTATACACACTAAGAGCTATAGCGCGTGCTGTGATATGCTGACTAGACCACGCTGTATGGCTTGTTATTGCACTCGACACGCCGTGAGAATGAGTTGTGTGCCGGACGTCATTTTTAGCGAGTTAGCGAACATATTTTACTTTACGATTTTTTAATTCACGCTTGAAATATTCGGTTCTATAATTATGTCTGTCTTTTTTCGTAAAAGCGCATTTCATACTTGATAATCCTATATTATTGAATTAAAGTATATCTTAAACATTATTTTGCTATGATTTTTAATATTAATAAAGTACCCTTGGAGCAACATTTAACAAACTGGCAGGGGTGAGTATTAACACATTAATATTATGAATACTTACTCAGAGCTGTTAATTCTAGCCCCAAACACGGGGTAAAAATTAACAACTGACTTTTTCAGAAAAACTGATCTATTTAAGACATATATTCTATTATGCTTGTTTTATGTTATCAAAATGATACCTAAACAGTTAACGCATCACATGTAATAAAAATCTAGTCTAAATGTTGAATTGTTTTGAATCTACAACTAAAACTCCAACTTTTGTTAATTGTTGCCCCGGCCTCCCCTACCTCTGTTAAAAGAATCTAGTATAATAACTATTTCGTACTAAACCAAAGCGAGTATTCAGCCCAAGGTGCCATTCTCCCTGAATTTGGCCTTCAGCCAACCTTATGTACCTACGTTAACCAGCACGTAAAGCGCATCGTTGTTGGAACCTACGAGTATCTACTTGTATTTTCCGACTAATTAGGTATGGCATGACTGCGTATTACAGTAATAAGATTTCAAATTGCACGTTTGGGAGTCGTCGAACAAGTTTCAAGATAATTATTATATTCTAACTACTATAATTAAGTAACTAAACACATACCTTTTACAATTACTATTTCTATTAATCTATTGCCTACACTAACAGCTAAACAGCATTATTACTTGATTTTTATTTGCATGCCGGGCGTAACGAGTAACGTAGGTACGTTACGTTTGGAAGCGTCTCTCAGGGAGAATACAATGGAAGGAAAGATTCGGCGTACCTACCTACGAGATAGGACCAAGGATAGCTCAATTGGCCGAGGGACGGAACGGCATTCCGGAGGTTGCAGGTTCAAGTCCTGATTCTTGGTCTACTTTTTACTTTCCAAATGTTTATGTCTCGTTTTAATTTTTCCCAGATTGTTTCCCAAATATCTTTGTTTACAACCAAAATATTTGGGAAACAAACTGGGATCGACTCGATGTTTGTTTTTGTTTGTTTGTCGTATGAGATAGTGCTGGCCTCTGGTGTCAGAGTTTATCGACTCGATTTCAATGGTGATTAATAATATCTGATTGTATTTAAATTTCTATACTATGTAATATAACATAAAATATATCTATCTATATACTATAATAAAACTGTAACTGGGCTAAATCTGTACATTAAATATTTTTTGAAAATTTTGATTGAGATAAACTTCAAAATCGATATGGAGTGCAAAAAGGTTTTTTTTTTTTTTTTTTTGTCTCTCTGTCTGTATGTCTGTCTCTTTGAACACGCATCACGCTGAAACTACCAGACGGATTTTGATGCAACTTGGCAGAATCATAGCTGATGTACTGGATTAACATTTAGGATACTTTTTATCCCGGAAAAATCAACGGTTCCCGCAGGATAGGGGTAGAAATTTATTTAAAATAACACGTATCAAGCTAAACTACTGGACGGGTTTTGATGTAACTTGGCACAGTCAAAGTTTATGAAAAAAAACAAAGGGTTCCCGCAGGATAGGGGTTGAAAATTAATTAATTTAACCACGCTGAAACTACTGGACGGATTTTGATGCAACTGCCAAGTTGCATCAAAATCATAGTTTATCTGATAGGTTAAAATTGATCACAGTCATAGTTTATATGATAGGTTAAAATTGATTATACTTTTTATGTCGAAAAATTAGAGGGGTTCCTGCGAGATACGGGACCAAAGTTATGTTTGGTATGAAGTCATATTTGTTTCCGGAATTTCCTCTATATTCGATTCTGAAGCCAAAACTATATTTTTTCATTTTCTCTGTCCGTCTGTCTGTCTGCCTGTCTGTATCTTGACCGCACTTCACGCAAAAAGTACTGAATGAATTCAAATGAAACTTGGTATAATTTGAGTTCTTACTACATGGATGTTTTTGAGTTCTTATGACATAGGATACTTTTCATTCCGAAAAATTAACGGGTTCCCGCAGGATAGGGATTGAAACCTTTTTAAAAGAACACGTATCACGCTGAAACTACTGGACGGATTTTGATGCAACTTGGCACAGTCAAAGTTTATAGGGTGGGCTAAAATTGAGTATCTATACTTTTATCCCGAAAAAATAAAGGGATCCTGCAAGATAGGGGTCTTTATCATATAGAATTAACAGTCACCGTAGACGCAAACACAACGTAGTGTGGGACGCCCGCCGGCAAGGTGGAGAGATGACTTGTGAAAGACAGCTGACAGCGACTGGATGAGAAGAGCCGAAGATCGGGCTTAGTGGCGTTCTTTGAGAGAGGCCTACGTCTAGCAGTGGACTGGTGTAGGCTGATCATGATGATGATGATGTAGACACCAAAATCGCGTTAGGCTCATTCTGTGGTTAGGTCGCAAAAATCTGTACCAGCCTGTCTTTTTGGGATAGATACCAGTAGTGTTGAACTAAATTTGCAGCTTCGAAAGACCTGAGCCAACTTCGTTGTACTCGAAAAACATCGAAATTTTCAGACTTCTTTCAGATTTTGGCTTATCACTTCTAAAAGGTGCTTTTTACGGAAAAGCTATCTACAACACTTATAAAGAAAACAAAATTTTCTATAATTTGAGTTCAACGGCAGGTCCGTTATTATTTGAAAACCCTGAGATGCAGTACTTCAAACATTGGTAATTTTTATTACCAATGTTTGAAGTACAAATTGGAAAAAAAGTTTGAAATTGTAGTTTAGCCGCCTTCCGAGCAGAATATCAACTATAATACTCATTCTATGACAAAAATCATGAAAAAATGTTGTAGAAAAGTTATTTCACTTTAATATAAGCACAAGTGAAACTTTGGAAGACCAAAAGTTCCCCTGTAATCTAAACAAAACGAAAAAATAAAGGAAATCGGATATTTCAAGAAATGACAATAGTTATTAATATTGCACAGTTATCAATTATTATAATGACATCACATTTATAAATTTGATATATTTTCAGTGTATAACATTTTTTAATCGTGTGTGTCTGTTTATCTGCGTCTGTTTGTTTGTTCGCGCATCACGTAAAAACTACTGCGCCGATTGTGAAGCGGTTTTCACTGATAGATAGCTTAAGGTTTGACTTAAAAACTGGTGTACTCGGTATCTATCTCAAAATAATGTGCAATAACCGAGCAATCGATAAAAAAATTTTGAAGGCTGAAGGTTTTTTAAAAATTAAATGTTGGTATATTGGTATTTTAGGTCCTGGAATAGCACATAGAGTTTTAACCTACAGAAATGCAAACTTGTGTGAAGCTGCGGGCACAGCTAGTATATAATAATATTATAAAGTTTTTTATGTATGTGTATTTTAAATTAGAGATCCCTACGAAATTCCTCCCTTTATGTGACAAACTTTTATAAATGCTAAGATTAGATGTGTGTGCGTGTGTTTGACTTGTAATGTATCCATATAATGTAATTGATTCCAATATAGTATGTAGGTAACAATTGTACTGTTAATTTAATGCATATTTGATTTTAATTTATAATATATGTATATTTTACAAATTATAAATATATATATACATATATATATATATATATATATATATATATATAAATATAGTTTTTGTTATTTTTTGCACACCCCGTCGGGATAGAATGTAAAAACCTTTAATATTAAAATGTTACATCACTTTATACCTACCTATGTTCACGCAAATAAAATTAATTTGAATTTGAAAATGGCAATAATGTTACCCAAGGTATCAAAAATTTGTAAATAAAAGTCATTATATGACGTGCGCTGCGAAAACTATTTATGATACATAAAAAATTGTACAGGTACATGTTTATAGTATGTACGCATAATTGCTTACAAAAACTGCGAGGCTATTATGTCATTAAATAGTACAATCGGTGGCCATATCACTAAGCATCGACCTCTTCCAGGCAACCTTAGATTGTAAAGTGAGAACATGAACATTAATTAACAGATGAGGTGTTTTTGTTTTCTGGGGTGTTTTCCAAAGCTAAACTGAAACAGCTGTTCTTTTATTTTTCAGAGAGTTAGCAGACTGGGCGCTAGCTGTGACGCACTTGGGAGCTTGCTGCGTCTACGTGGTCGTTGTAGCCGAGTCTTTTAAACAAGTGAGTACTATTACTGTATATAGTATTGACGACCGGTTGGTCTCGTGGCTAGTGATCCTAGGTACGTAATCAAACGGTCGCGGGTTCAAATCCTGCAAGTTGCAATAATTTGTGTGATGAGCAGAAATATTTGTTTTCGAGTCATGGATATTATAATATTCGTATCTATTGATGTTTATCCGTTATCTAGTACCCATAGTACAGGATATCCTAGTTTGGGGCTAGGTAATTGGTGTGGAATTCTCCCAAATATATTTATATATTTATTAATTTCACTGCTGTAAAAGAAGATCGACGCGTTGATGTAAAAATATATAAAACAAGCACAAATTAAAAGTTTATAATATATTACCCCGACTGCTCCCCAATTATAGCTTAGAACTACTCGATCAGATCAGCTTTCAAACAGAAAAAAGCGCATCAAATTAGGTCCATTTATTTGGGAGCTACGATCCTCAGGAGGTCATGTGGCGGAGCGCTCTAGCGCCCCCCGCCCCCAAGCCCAGTTCAAGCTGTAGAGGCCAGTAAAGGCCAACAGCAAATATCATTCTTAAAAAAAAAGGAGGTCGAGTGTGCGAGAACTACATATTTCATATAAACTAGAAGAAATTTTTCTTCCTTTCTTCATTGTTGTAGCTTTTAGATTTTGAAATATAAGATGCGATCAACGGCATCATGCATTTCATTTCTCCTCTCTCGCGTGCGCGCGTGGCAAGCAACTGGATAAGTTTTGTTCGCAGTCGGGTTTTTGTATTTTTAGATTTTGAAATATAAGATGCGAT
The DNA here is from genome assembly GCA_946251855.1 of Alsophila aescularia. Lineage (NCBI taxonomy): Eukaryota > Metazoa > Arthropoda > Insecta > Lepidoptera > Geometridae > Alsophila > Alsophila aescularia. The sequence goes on along the minus strand of OX276378.1, from coordinate 4,354,340 downwards.
CAACGGCATCATGCATTTCATTTCTCCTCTCTCGCGGTGCGCGTGGCAAGCAACTGGTTAAGTTTTGTTCGCAGTCGGGTATTTTTTTATTTTTTTTTTTACCTTTTATTTTATATTTATAAGAAATAGTGAGAATGGTTGATAACCAATTTTAAATCGTAAGAGGACCTAAACGGTCATTCGAAATTAAAAAAATAATGAGAGAAACCTAAATATGATTGTCAAATACCTATTCATTGATTCCCCACTTGACAAAGTTCGTCGACTTTAATTTGTTTCTTTTGATTGCCTCTTGTTGTTGAATTGAATTTTCTATATAGACACTCGTAAGATCACAAATCGATTGACGTAAGAACCACCAAATTCGGCTCACGCCGTAGACGCGAGTAATAATCTTTCTACGGCTCACGCGTTTGTTCTTTAGAGCGCCACAAAGGAACAAACATACATACATAGGCTGACAAACATTACCCTCCGAACAAAAAGGATTTAACTAAATATCTTCATCGCATTTCTTTCAGGTATCAGACGTGTACGGCGGACCCGAATGGAGCGTCACGGTATACTGCGGCCTGACACTCGTCATCCTGATTCCCCTGACGCAAATCACCAAGCTCAAGTACCTGGTGCCGTTCTCCGCCATCGCCAACTTTGTCTGGCTGGCCTCTATATGCATCTGTATATACTACTGCCTGAGGGACCCTCCCAATATCAGGGAGCGGAATGCAGCCACGTCTATAGAAGGGATACCTACTTTTATAAGGTAAGCAATTTTGAAATTTTAGGAACTGGGTTTTGTTTTTATCCTAGCGCGGGGACAAAGAAAAAAAAAGATTTTCCTAAAAAAGGCTACTTTTGCCCCCATCTTAACGTAGTACAGAAGCGAAAAAAACAAAAAAAAAAACGTTCTAAGCATTTTCGAGTTTTTGCGAGACTAACGCACAGCAATTGGTTTTTATATATGTAGTAGCTGTGCCCGTGGCTTTGCCACGTGGTCAATTCATTTAAAAGTAGCTCATACGTGTTATTCCAGGACCAAAAGTAAATATAAAGTACAATATACTACATTTCTTCAAAATTCGTTCAGTCGTCAAATAGTTTTTTATCGATTGCTCGGCATCTAATCATCGGATTAGGATACCCCAATAGTGAGTCCAATAGTTTTTACGTGATACGCGAACAAATATAAAGACTAAGAGACAGATACGATTTAAAAAAATGTTATATTCTTGTTCAGTGCTCTATTTAAGTATCTTCGTAAGATCGTATTTTTTTCAATTATCTTCATTGTACACTTTTTTTGTTTGAAAGCTTTATTGATAATACTATTTACTTTATTGATTGATGATAGATGTAGATAGAAAGATAGAAGATAGATGGGAAATTAAAGTTGTAAGTTCTAAGAATTGCAAATAGGTTTTGGCTTTAGATAGATAGATAGATAGATAAATTCTTTATTGCACACACCACAAACAAAATCAACAAAAAATAAAGGAACAATAGCAGAAAAAGTGTACAATGGGCGGCCTTATCGCTAAAAGCGATCTCTTCCAGGCAACCTTTCTTCTTTTTATTACATTACATCCCTAACGGTACTTAAGCACTTTTAAATTTTTAGCCGTGGCACTGCTTAGCGTAAACAATCTTCTATTTTTTCTAAGAAAACCTGTGTATTACCGTCCCGGTAAAAAGAATCCCGACGAATAAAAGGAAACTGAAAGAAGAGTTTGGGTGATTATGGTGGCCTAATTGGCATAAGCTTGTGCCGCGCAGATGCACAGAAGTTGCTTATTCGAATCCAGTCCATAATACAAATTATTCGTTAGTAAAATATTTGTTATATCCCTTGCTTTTAGGGTTAATACTTTTCAAAACAAAAATGTATACGATGCATTTATTTTTTCTAAAGCACCTATTTCTCTAATCAACTATTATTGGTGGCACGTGATGAAAGAGGTTGGATATCAATCATAGCTGACCTCGATTCTCGATGAACGTGAGAAAATGAGATATTACTTCCTTCCTAGTAATAGTAATTGCTATGGTAGTTACGGTTATTATTATCTCAGGATAATAATATTACTGCTATCTTATCATGTATGAATACGCCTATCTTTGTTATTGCTAACCTAGACTTAGCTTCTTTTAAAATGCACCTTCGATGAAACAACCAACTTCGTTTTAAATCGCAGTTGGTTGTTCAGCTGAAGCAATGTACAATTGTATGTACATTCCATTGAAATACCGGGCACGGTGGAGGCGGTATTCACACCAATATATAAAAGTGAAACGTTGTCTGTTTTTTGTTTGGGGAGCTATCACGCCAAAACGGCTGTTCCGATTTTGATGAAATTTTGTAAATAGGTACTGTAGAATATAGACAACAACATAAGGTACTTTTTATTCCGGAAAATGGTAAGTTGCCACGGGAAATCTGGAAAATGACGATTACACGCTATAGACGATTACTGGCTGTAAGGAACGGAATGACGTTGCCTTGGAAACGAAATTATAAAAAGTTTGACAAAAAGCATCAAAAACATTGGTGCTATACTTGCATTGGTTTATGATGTCCTAGATAAGCATCAAGAATGTTGGTGCTATACTTGCATTGGTTTATGATGTCCTAGATAAGCATCAAGAACGTTGGTGCTATACTTGCATTGGTTTATGATGTCCTAGATAAGCATCAAGAACGTTGGTGCTATACTTGCATTGGTTTATGATGTCCTAGATAAGTATCAAGAACGTTGGTGCTATACTTGCATTGGTTTATGATGTCCTAGATAAGCATCAAGAACGTTGGTGCTATACTTGCATTGGTTTATGATGTCCTAGATAAGCATCAAGAACGTTGGTGCTATACTTGCATTGGTTTATGATGTCCTAGATAAGCTGTTTTTTTTCGCGATAAACTGTAGAGTAGTCCGCGCGGACGAAATCGCGAGTGAAAGCTAGTGCCCAAAAAAAAGGAGTTTAATGTTTTCAGGGTTCATGCAGGTATCATGTAGGTATGTTTGTATGTACTTATGTGACTTTCTTTATTCCAGCATTAAATACCTGAACAGTTTTATATGTATATGGAGTATCGTTAGAATCCTTACATCATTCCGAGTAACATAGGCTATATTTTTTTTGGAAAAGTTATTGATTATGTGACTATGGCTCCATTTCCAAATGAAAAATATATATTTGAATTTTACAATATGTGTATCAAATTGAAGGCCTTGATGAGCAAATTCCAACATTTCTAGCAATAAAAATGTTATTAGCGTAAAAACTTTTTAGTTCGTTTTTAGCAGGGCAGTCGTGTTTTGTAATTGAACTTATGTCTTATTACCCCCAAGAAACGGGTCTTTCTGTCTTTGGCATCATAAATCCCAAACGGATGAACCGAAAACACCTAATTTTTTTTCAAATTTTGTCTGTTTTGTTCTTGCTGTGATATAATGTACGACTTCTGCAACACCTGTGTTGAGAGTTTGATCAGTTTGGCTTACAAATATGTTCCATTTATGTTTTAACTATTATACTAAGCTTTCAACAATTTAACCTTATTGGAATAACTACTGTAATACTATGAACTTAATAAAGTTAAGAGGCATAAAGACAAAACTGTAAAAGCGCGAGTTTTTAACACGCTTTTTATTAGGTTAACCTGTAACTATAAAATGGCAATAATAACTTTAACCTTACCCATTTTTTTCTTCTATAAAATAGCAAAACAAAAAAGAAGAAGTTAGTAAGAACGTAGTTCGTGTAAATACTTCAAAAAAGGAGGTTATCAAATTGATGCAAGGAAATTGTTGAAAATACGTAATATTCATATATGTTAGTCTATATGGGTATTTTTATAAAATGTAAGTGAATGTATGTATTTCGGGCTTCGCACAGGCCTACATTTTTTTTTTTTATTATTAGAAATCGTTTTTTTATCAATAAAAAATAATGTGTGCCCGAAATTTCCTTAATGTTTGTAAAGTTATTATATAATTTTTCATTTTGAATGAATATTTAAGATCTATAACGATTTAAAGTTGGCGAGCGACCATTCTCACTTAAATTTTTGTTTCATTTCAGTTATGTTGGTAGTCTGGGGTTTAAGCAATTTTTATTTTATCTTTCGTCCACGAGTGATGATCGGTATTCCTTCCGAATTGGTATCGGAATTATTTTCCTTTTGTTCCAAAAATTAGTGAAACTTGAGACGTTAAGCCTATGCGTTTAAATTAGTGAAATTGAGACGTTAAGCCTATGCGTTTAAATTAGTGGAACTTGAGACGTTAAGCCTATGCGTATAAATTAGTGAAACTTGAGACGTTTAGCCTATGCGTTTAAATTAGTGAAACTTGAGACGTTAATGAGAGACGCCGAGATGCCTATGCGTTTAAATCTATCGCTTTTTGTTGTAACTGAAAACAATTAGAACAGTACAATGGAATTGGGCGTCCGAAGCTTTCAATAAATGTTCTTGATTGCTACAAAGTTCGATCAGGAAGTTCCTGACTTATAAATGAACAGAAAGCCCCTTTTTAGAGAAAGTAAAATGGAGGAAAATTATAATTGTATTGTTTAAAGTTTATCAGGAGTCGTGATAAACTGCCATCAAACTTTTCAAAGGCTAAACCTAGAACCGAAAAATTGATAGGGTCAATGGCCTATTGATTTCAATTAGTTTAAAAGTATATGGGTCATTAGTAAGGGACATGGCATTTGTATAAATATCACTCACTATATGTACCCGCTTTATCCGCGTGGTAATTTCTATGGGTTAAAAGTAATCTATGTCACAGGATATATAATATTAGTAAGTACTTATTTCACAGAATAATGAATAGTACTACGTACTTATATGTTACTCCATGACCAGAAGTACCTACAATGTACAATATACTACATTTTATCAAAGTACTACATTTTATCAAAGTACCCCAGATTTTAAGTCAAACCCTAAGCTATCCACCTCTGAAAACCACATTTCGATCGGTCCAGTAGTTTTTTCGTTTTGCGGGAACAGACAGACAGACAAAGACCTGTATGTTACAGGCACCGTTTTAGAAAAGGTTATATTCTTGTTCAATATAGTTTATTTGAAGTCCACTAGACCACTAGAGTCTAGTGGACTTAGAATATATGCATGAAAATATGAATTAGAATTTAGTCAGACTAACTGTTTGGCGGAAGTAAGCTACATAATTTTCCCTCGTAATCCTGTTTTTTCTGTTACTAAAACCCAATTTGTCCCTGTCGTCCTTAATAATTTTCCATCTTCAGATAACAAAAGCAGGAAAAAAGCGGAAAGCCGTGAGTTATATATAACCCAAAGATTGCTCAAATGAGGTCTTCATGGCACAGCTGCGAAGGAAGATTTATCTTAACGAGCTACATTTTTCTAAGTTAAGACCAGGCTCTGCTTTTTAAGGGTTTTTTTGCATAAATATGCTGGTCAACCACAAACCTGATAAATGTGAAACTTAACATATATGTTTTTGAGATTTTTATCTCTCTATGACTAAGACAAAAACATGATTAACAAAATTTCATTCGATACATTTTCTTATCAAAAATTACGTTATTTTCGGTAATGTTTACATTTTTCTTTTCAACAGCTTAAGTTTTATCTCTAAAATAAATCTCACAGCAAGAAAATATAGTTTATTACCTAAAGCTAAGACAAAATTTACCTAACTAAATTATTAGCCTGCCAATAAAATAAATAACTTTTGAGACATACGTCATTTAGTTCCGAGCTAAATTGTGTGTTCAACAGCGCTCGCGATATTCAACCTTGTTACGCAGGCACTTCAGTGCTTATTGCGGGTAACGGGTGGCAGAGTGTAGGGTAGGTGGCAGGGGAGTGAGGAGTGGGAAAATGTAACCTTGGAGCCTGGCCTTAAAGTGCAATCACGGTGGAGAAGAAATTTCAAGGTAGCACTGCAAATAGAAGCAGACGCGTCACTTACCATCAGGAGAAAAACATGCTCGACTCATGAAAAATATTTATAAAAAAATATATGTATATTGATTTAACAAATTAATGTCTGAAATAAATTTTCCATCACGAATCCATTTAGGCATATTTAGCCCTGACGTTTTCGTTTCGTATCGAATTCGTTATAGGTAATATCGATATGAAAATGTCAGGGCAAATAAGGAAATTTCATTGAATATAATATCAATCAGGCGATGTTTTTTTTTATACAACTACGAATTAGGCGAGCAGGTTTTTGCCTGATGGTAAGCAACACTCTTGCAACTAGTAATTGTGATGCCACCTTGAAGTTCTTTACCAGTTTTTTTTTAATTCTAGTAATGTCAAACTTCACTGCACTCGATACCCTGAGCGTCTCACTCTATTAGTCTCCTCAACCAACTTTAAAACAAGGCAGAAACTAAAACTATGAATACGGTCGGGTATAAAATAGCCTATGACACTCTTGCGATAAAGACGAATCGATTGATACATCGCTTGTCAAAGTCGGACCAATAGTGGCGACGGTATGGTGCTATGGTGGGGTATTTATACATACATTATAGGTTATCTATTGCTACTGGAATAACACTTATGAGCAACTTTTAAATGAAATGACCACACTGGCAAAGCCGTGGGCACAGCTTGTTAAAATATAAAGTTCTACTAAGTTTCGAAGTAAATAAGTGTGAGTAACTTTTCATGCACACTAACATATGTACCAAGAACATACCTGAAAGCTCTGAAGTTATTAAAATAAAGTTAACTAGCTGTACCCGCGGCTTCGCATGCGTGGTAATTTTTCAACTTGAAAGTAGTCCAAGAGCTATTCCAAGACTTAAAATACCATACAAATGTTGGTATCTCATCTAAATTCCTTCAGTAGTCAAAAAGTTTTTAATAGATTGCTCGGCCGTTACTCGTCTAACTAAGATACCAGGTAACCCAGTTTTTAAGTCAAACTCAAAGCTATCCAACTGTGAAAACCGCATCCCAATCGGTCCAGAAGTTTTTACGTGATGCACGATCAAACATATAGACAAACAGACAAAATAACAAACACAATTTAAAAAAATTGTTATATTCATGTTCAGTAGCCTATTTTAAGTGTTTTAATTATCTTCTTTGTACAATTTTTTTGGTACTTACGGCTTTATTATTAGTATAGATAGATATATATTGCACGTTCCTAATTACCGTTATTACGTCAACTTTAGGCCGTCCCTAGAGTTTTGGGACACTGTTTTATATCAACATTTAATATTTTAAGCGGACATTAAACAGACCCGAATTTTCTGTGTTCTAGGAAATAAGACTTCAAAACATTTAACATGTTCTCTAAGTTAGTCCGGTTATGAAAATATTTGAGAATGTCAGACGCATTTGTATAAGTAATGTAAGGTAAATTTTGTATTACGGTTCTTACTTTGTACTTTGAAAATACGAGCAAATATTTCGAATTTATGTTAAAAAGAATGTGAAAAACATATTATATTCTCAATATTTTTTGCTAATATTAAATCATATAGTAGAAAAAATCATTTAGTCATATAATGGCATTTTATAAAAGTATATCTTTCACTATTGGATAGCTTAAGGTTTGACATAAAATGTAATATGCATATCAATACGAGGAGAAGCCGAGAATTGATAACTATTTGAATTGATAACTATTTGAATTGATAACTATTTGAATTGATAACTATTTGAATTGATAACTATTTGAATTGATAACTATTTGACGGCTGCATGAATTTTGATGATATTTGGTAACTACTGTAGGTCCTGGAATAACACACAAACACACGCACATCATCAGCCGAAGACGTCCTATCCTGAATATGGGCCACGCCTAATAAGATTCTGCCGTAATCTACACGCTTAGCAGGCGGCGCGGTGATCGCTTAAATGTTGATACATAAAGAGAATGATGCTGCTGCGATCATTTACTGTATTCCCTGCTAGCTGCGCCCTGGAGCTTTGCCCACGTAAAAGCTTTGCCATCCCATTTACGAATGAAATTTCTAGAAAATCCCTCCTTATTGTACCCTAGTGTTGACAACTGTAACTTCGAAATCTGCCACTTTGGTGGCAATTCCCGCCCATTTTATTTTGTTTTTTTTTCTGTATCGGTGCGTTGAGTAGTTGGCGTGAAAGCGTAATAAAAAACAAACCGACTCAGTTTCGCATTTATAATATAAGTAGGATGCTGGTTTACATAGCGCCTTGTGATGAGATGAGGTGAACTAATAAGCCAGACCCGACATGTCTTCTAGCATATTATGGAATACCAGAAAAAAAACACCTGGGTAATCCGCAAGGCATAGCTAGTAGATTACTAACGCCACAGAATTTTAAGCAACCAAGAACTTATCATCTATTCTTTCCCAGCACGAGCCTGTTCGCGATGGAAGGCATCGGCGTGGTGATGCCCATCGAGAATGAGATGCTGAAGCCTCAGCACTTCCTCGGCTGCCCAGGAGTGCTGAACATCGCCATGAGCACTGTGGTCGTGCTGTACGGATTCGTGGGCTTCGTGGGGTACTTGAGCTTTGGAGAGGGCGTCAGGGGGAGCCTCACTCTGAACTTGCCCCAGGAAGAAGTGTGAGTAGTGTTTTTTATGTCTTGTCACAATCAGTAGACTGATATTGTCAGGAGGCTGATGATAATAATAAATGGCGAGTTAACATCACTCAAACAATCGCATCGCATCGCATGGTTCTTAGCTATATGGGGGGGGGGAGTTAAGAAAGGGGGGTGGGGAGTTGAGAAAAGGGTGGGTGAGAAATCGTAGCTCCCAAACGAATAGACCGATTTTGATGCCGTTTTTTCTGTTTGAAAGCTGATGCGATCGAGAAGCTTCTAAACTATAATGAGGGATAGGGGGTCGGGGATTATATATAAAGTTTCATCATCACCATCATAATCATCATCGTCATACTTCACTCTCAAACAGCTGAACAGATTTTGATGAAAGTTGGAATTGAGATAGCTTATACCCTGGAATAACACATAGGATATTTTCAGCATCATCTAATTCACTCTTGAACGGCTGAATTGATTTTGGAGAAATTTGGAATTGAGATAGCTTATATCCTGGAATAACACATAGGATACTTTTCATCATCATCATCATCATCATCATCATCCTCCCTCATGCGGGTGAATCCGCGGGGTGCAGCTAGTTATATTATAATCATAATGTCAATCACAGGTGTAATACCAAAAACACGTCACACAAGTTTCAGCACGCTCTGCATTCCATAAATTACATTCTGTCACTAAATGTTGTAGTCCTCCACACTTGAATATTACGGTAATTGCTCTGACAAACTGTTGTACTGATTTCCTGAATAACTGCTGAACTGTTTTTTTAAATTTATTAAGCACTAGCGACTCGCCTTCTTCGCACGGGTAGCGCTCACACCGTGGCATTTTCTTTTTCTTTGAGCATTATTATACCCACCGTAATTTCTAAATTAAAGTTCCAAATAATTCAAATAATTTAAAGAAGAATTTATATATACATAATCAACTTCGAATATGAAACTATTTAGTTGGTTTTATTTAATATCATGATACTAATGTCACATTTCGATTTTATTTAAGTCGGTTACTGTGACTTATTAATAAAATTTATACATTAATCCTTGGGGACTTTTTAGTGGGTACTATAAATATATATACTATATATACTGTTGAGTACTATAAACACGTAGTAAATTATTTTATGTATCATCAATAGTTTTCGCAGCGCACTTCAACTAATGATTTTTACAGGCAAATTTTTGATACCTTGGCTTACATTATTGCAGTTTTCGAAATGATCTCAATTTTTTTCATATTTAATAAAGCATTTTATTCACTTATAATGCAGCTTCCATTTTCTGAAAGAATTTTCAAAATTGGTTAGGTATTTTTAAGTTTATGTAAAAACAAAAATACAAACATACAAAAACAAAAAACTTTACTTGCCATAATCTTTTCTCATTATAATATTAGTGTAGGTAATAAAAATAATGATTTGTTTTTTATAGAAATGTATTCATAACATACCTTCTTATTCCTAAATCATCATCATCATCATCATGTCAGCCTTTAGAAGTCCACTGCTGAACATAGGCCTGCCCCAAAGAGCACCAAGACAAGTGATCTTGTGCCACCTTCATCCACTTCCTGCGATGGCTACAATGTATTCGGTCCATCGTGTGGGGGGTCTCCCCACACTTCGCTTGCTTGTTCGTGGTTGCCATTTGAGAACCTTTATTCCCCAGCGGTTGTCGGTTCTGCGAACTATATGGCCTGCCCATTGCCACTTCAACTTGCAAACATTGAGAGCTATGTCGGTAACCTTCGTTGTTCTACGGATTTCCTCATTTCTGATTCTATCACGTAGTGAAACACCGAGCATAGTTCTCTCCATTGCACGCTGCGCAACTCTGAGCTTGTGTATGAGACCAATAGTTAGCGACCACGTCTTAGTGCCGTATGTCATCACTGGCAATAGGCACTGATTATAAACTTACGTCTTGAGGCTCTGCGGTATCTGCGACGAGAAGATATGGCGTAATTTCCCGAACGCTACCCATCCGAGTTGGATTCGTCGGTTGAACTCTTTGTCGATGTTGGATCTACCCAGTTGGATCGTCTGACCTAAGTAAACATTTGATCAACTGCTTCGATAATATCGTTCCCAACATAAACAGGCATGGGTACGACATGGGCATTTGACATGATGTTCGTCTTACCCATGTTCATTCTAAGACCCACCTGTTGGGAAACAATATTGAGGTTACTGAGCATTGTGCTTAGGTCTTCCAGGATTTCTGCCGTGATGACTATATCATCAGCAAATCGAAGGTGAGTGATGTATTCGCCATTGATGTTAATACCATATCCGTTCCAGTTCAGAAGCTTGAATATATCTTCCCGTGCAGAGGTGAACAGTTTCGGAGAAATAACGTCTCCCCGTCTCACCCCTGTTTGAACGTGGATAGAATTCGTGCTCCAATCCTGAAGACGGTCTGTCATGGTGGCCTTGCTGTACAAACACTTCAACACTTCGATGTACCGGTAATCAATCTGGCACCGCTGTAATGACTGTAGCACTGCCTAGGTCTCAAATGAATCAAAGGCTTTATCGTAATCCACAAACGCTATACATAGTGGCCGATTATACTCTTCGGTCTTCTGTATAATCTGCCAGAGCGTATGGATGTGGTCCACGGTGCTAAAGCCTTTCCAGAATCCGGCTGAAAGTCGTCAAACCTACGAGCGAGGCGGTTTGTAACTACTCTCGAAAACAGCTTATAGACGTGGCTCAGCAGCGAAATGGGCCTATAATTCTTCAAGAGGGTTTTATCACCTTTCTTAAAGAACAAAACCACTACGCTCCTATGCCATGCCTCTGGCGTAGTACCCTCGAGTTAAACAGCTTCTGAAGGACTTTAAGTACCGGTGTTCCACCCGCTTTCAGTAGCTCTGTCGTTATTCCGTCCTCCCCTGGTGCCTTGTTGCTCTTAAGCTGTTTGAGAGCCATTCTGATCTCGTAAGGCTGACGTCCGGGAATTTAGTTCGTCCACTGTATCGCATTCGGTAAGGATTTGGAAGCGATTTTGGAGCTCCAACTGAAAGCTCTCGGGGTTTTTGATTTGGGCAGGACTTGGGCTAAGAATAGATCTCATCAAACGAGACCTCTCCAGCTTTACGTTGATATTCAATGAGCCTCTTACCATGCGGTGATCACTGCCGGTCTTCACCCTGTTGATCACAGAGACATCATTGAATATATGCTTATTGGTCGTCAAAATGAAATCTATCTCGTGCTTATGACCTCCGGGGTGCAATAACGTCCATTTCCTGGACGGGCACTTCTTGAAAGAGTTCATCATAAAGAGTCCCTCCTTCTTCATGAAGTCGGCCAATCCCTTTGGTTCCGCTGTCCAAATCCAAACTGCCCCACTCTCAGTTCATCGCCATTCCTCATGCCCAGACGTGCATTGAAGTCCCCCATAACCACTGTGAAGTGTGTTTTCGGGGCATGTATGGCATTAGAAATGTCGTCATACATAGCTTCCACTTCATCGTCCGGGCGTTTCGAGTGTGCGGCGTACACCTGTATGACCTTAAACGAATACCGTTCGGTAATTCTGAGTATAAGGTATACCACCCTGCTCGAAACGCTTTCGATCTTCACAATGTTGTTGACGAGGAACTTGTAGACGAGAAACCCGACACCATGTTGGGACTGCTGGTCGCCCTCTCGGTAATAGAGTAAGTTGCCGGAATTGAGGGTCATCGTATCCTCTCCCTCTCTTCGGACTTCTGATAACCCTATAATACCCCATCGCAATTTACTTACTACTTCTTCCAGCTCTATCAACTTCTCATCGGTCCTCAAGGTGCGTGCGTTAGAAGTTGCCAGTGCGTGTGTGTTGTTAGTGCGCCAGGTCCAGAGATCGTAGGGGTTGGTAGTTAGGTCTCTGCCGGGGATTCTTAGCACCCCCTGCTCCGCCGTTACCATGGCTGCTACCGGTGCCAGGAATAATGGAGCCGCCGGGGACTGGGAGCCGTCTTTGTGGTGTGTCCATGACGCTGCTGTCCATCTTCCGGTGTGTAATCCCTTAGTCGCCTCTTACAACATCCACAGGAGGATTGGGAGGGGTCTAATTCTAATCCGAAGCGTTCTCTAACGGGCATATTTCCGAAGCACCGGCACTTTCAGAAGGGCATTTCCATTTCACGTGTGAGATTCAACTCGGTTGGCACATGAAAGTGAAATTTCCTTTTCAAACTCAAAGCTTTAGTTTTGTTGATTTTTAATCTATGTATAATATTTTATGTATTTCTCTTTGTTCGTGAGATGTTAATTTTGACTTGTAAAAGTGCAATTATTTTGCCTATTTACAATATTCATCTTGCAGGTTAGCCCAGACCGCCAAGCTTCTCGTAGCGTGCGTGATGCTGCTCTCGTTCGCGCTGGTGTACTACGTGCCCGTAGACGTGGTGTGGAGAAAGGTGCAGGATCGAATCCCGGCCAAGTCCCACCGGTGGTCACTGGCTGGGATTAGACTAGCTGGAACTTTGATGATAGGTGAGAGTAAAAAATATTTTTTTGAAGGTGCTCATCGACTAGGTATCATCTGGAATCAATATTGGTAATATCGTATACTAGCTTTCCCGCGACTACGTACACGCGGACTACAGTTTATCGCGAAAATATAACATCCTAAGTAAACTTATTAAATAGAGGCAATCCACTTCCTCATTCACACCGACATAGTTAAAAAGACATAGTTTAGTGTGTAGTGTGTAAATAGTGCTACTTATAACCATTACATGAATAAAATAACTTCACCGTAATAGCGACAATCAGAACAGTTTTAATAAACATATTCATCTTAGTATAGTCAATCTCAAAGTTACCTATTTATTAGCTAATCCGTGGCTAGATTGTAACATAAACATTGGCCAAGAGAGAGTCGAACTCACGCAACGAGGGTTCCGCTTAAACTTTTTTTTTTGGTTATGTCTACAAATTTACGTATAACAACTTATAATTAATTGGTTTTTTAAATGTCTATTAATTTAATTATTTAATTTATTCCCGCGCGATTATCAAAATATGCGACATAAACAGCCGTATCTTTTGATTTAATTGACATAGAAGTTTGTTTTTTTCACAGCTCCAAGTTATTAATTTCAAATAGATACCTCCCACACGTTCCTGAGAAAAGGGGTCTTGACATACAGCCATACAGACAGGTAGACAGACGGACAACAAAGTGATCCTAAGAGTTTTTTTTCCTTTTGAGGTAAGGAACCCTAAAAATAAGGTGCGTAAGTCTTATGTACTCTAGGACAAGGAAAAAATATGTATATATACGAACAGACAAAGTAAAAGAAAGAAAGCCGTAGATTTCTGATCTAATCTAAATCTGAACTAAAAATGCAGCGTATATATCCCGACAACCTCATCCAGGTTATATTTGTTGCAAAATTCTTCAAGTTCAAAAGCAATTTTCTAGGCAATCATGTTGCTGAAGATGGAGATCTTCAGCCGGTTCGACACTTAACATCAGGTGAAATTGCTTAATCTGTCCAGTACTGGGCATTTTTATAACAATAGAATAACAATGTAACTCCATATGAAGTGGTCGGTACTGGAAGCGTTACACTAATCATGAAAAGTTATGTTATTATTAAAGTCTTAATAAACGAAAATAAAACAGCATCGTGGCTCTTTATTTCGGATAACGAACGGTATAAAAGTAAAGAATAATGATCTCCATTCATGATGTCTCTGAAAAAATACAACATTTTGAGACTAAAAGAAAATTTATTCGCACACAAATCAGGAAAAGCTTTTTGAAGAGAAGACAAATTTTAAGGTTTTATTTCATTAGGAAGCTTTAGTAACACTAATTAACGCCGTTGTTTATTCTGCACTGTTTTTCCTTATTTTCTTCTCCATTTTGAAGGGGCGATGAACCCTCGGATATCCCTTTTCATATTCAAAGTTGTCAGGAAATGTATTTATTGATACAACAATATCCATACCAATATATAAAAGTGAAACGTTGTCTGTTTGTTTGTTTGTTTGTTCGGGGAGCTTTCACGCGATAACGGCTGGACGGATTTTGATGAAATTTGGATGGAGATAGCTTATACCCTAGAATAAAACATAGGATACATTTTATCCCGGGAAATTCCACGAATTCCGAGGAAGTTTCTACGGGAAAACTGAAAAATGTTGAATACACGCTGTAAAGAACGGTTGCCATGGAAACGAAATAACAAGTCTGTCAAAAAACTTCAAGAGCATTGGTGCTATATCTACTTTTGCATTGGTTTTTAATATCCTAGAAGAACATAGGATGCTTTTCTTCGCAATAAACAGTAGCGCGGGCGAAGTCGCGGGAGGGAAAGCTAATTTGTTATAAATGGGTCTGACAAACGTTTTTTACTTTACATGCCAAATAAATCTACAATAAATTACGAGAAAAATTGCGTTGTTACTTTTTTCATATTTTAAAAAATGGCTGAGATATTTACGATCAAAGTGCGTATTTCCGGCCGAAGGTTTTAAAAAAACGCGGGCGGGCGCTCACTATCCGATGACGTCACACCCCCGGTCATTCGACAGTCGCGCTCTTGTTCGTACGCCGCTGCGCAATAAATATCAACATTATAAAGTTATCTGTGGTAAAAATGGAAAATAAATACTGTATTGTGCCTCGGTGCTTCAATTTAACAGTTAAACAACAGTTTACACCTGGTAAACTCTTTTTTTATGTGCCTGAGGACCCAAAAATTAGGAAAAAGTGGATGACAGCCGTAAAAAGAGTTGATATTGAATCAACTCTTTTTACGGCCCTAAAACTAAAGCGCACTGCTGTGAAGACCATTTCGATCATAGACATATATACTTATGTATTTGTTAATAATAAGTTTTTCCTTCTTCTTCTCTACTTATCCTTACCACATTTGACCTACTTAACGTACCTACTTGTGGAGATGGAGGTAGTGATCGTAGCTCCCAAACAAATAGACCGACTGAGCAGGTGGACCACGACCAATGCCCGCGATTTTGATGAGGTTTTTTATGTTTGAAAACTGATTTGATTGAGATGGTTCTTAGCTATATAGAGGGAGGAGTTGAAAAAAGAGGGGTGAGAATCGTATCTTTCAAACGAATGGATCGATTTAGCTGCGGTTATTTTATATTTGAAAGCTGAAGTAAACGAGATGGTTCTTAGCTATAATGGGGGAAGGGGTGAAGGGGGGGGAATGGGGGTGAGGATCGTAGCTCCCAAATGAATGGACCGATTTTGATGCGGTTTTTTATGTTTGAAAACTGATGTGATCGAGATGGTTCTTAGCTATATGGGAGGGGGGGAGCCGAGAAAAGGGGGGTGAGAATCGTATTTTCCAAACGAATGCACCAATTTAGTTGCGGTTTTTCATGTTTCAAAGCTGAGGTAAACGAGATGGTTCTTAGCTATAATGATTATTATGTGTTTTATTAGTTAAACTTAAAGGAAATGTCACTATTTACCCATATACAGATTTAGGTAAGTTTTAGTAGGTATTTACGTAGTTTGCAGTTTTCTAAGTAGGCAAATACCTACCTTATATTATATTTTAAACGCACACACTTTCAGTAATCATTACCTACGAGAATAGGTAATGATTACTGAAATTACTTAGAACATACATACCTTTTCATCTTTATTCCACAAATTTCGGCAGCCGTAAAATCTTGATTCTTCATGAAATATTGTGCCACCATCAAACTATCCACTCTTGGCAGATTGTCCGACTGACCTTTTAGAAAATTTCCTTCCATTCTACACACTACACATTTCACTTTAGTTTCACGTGTAACTTTAGTATAATCGGATATAAAGAATAATTTATATTATTTCTTTAATATTACTTAAATACAGGCACACTATAGGTAAGTAATAGGAAAACGAAGACGATCGAAACAAAATTAAACGAGAATGTAATACGCGCGTGTATACGTACGTAGTTACGCGCGTAATTTAGTAAGATCAACGCACAGGACGGAGAGTCGCGGTTGCGGGCTGAACGGGGGTGTGACGTCATAGTTTGAGCGCGCGTAATCTCGGAAATTCAAAAAAGGATTTAAACTTCTCGTCGTTTAACTTCGGAAATACTGCATGTATTGAAGTGAAATAAAAACTATTGTAATGTACGTGATCTACGCTCCGATTTAAAGTGGATTTGATAGTAATATTTTGACCCTTTTGTGTTCTTCATTGTCATAGAACCCATAGTCTCCCGAATCAGTAGAAACTGCACTCGTGAGCAATGAAATCGACTCCTACGCGCGAAAACAAAGGTGTTTTTTTTCCTATGTTATTATTATTTAATTTAAAAATTAAATCGATTATTTGAAATTGGGAATCAATAGGGCTTCTAGAAAAAATAATCGTAAAAATCTGACACTTCTTTCTTACTGAAAATAAGTACAGTTAGAATTAATGCTTGAAAATATTGCTCTCCTAAGTTTTGCGTCGGGAATGCCCATAAATTATTTTTCATTAATAATTATTCAGATTATATACCAATCATTATTGATTTTACATTAAAATAAAAGTTTTTTTCTTTAAAGGTTCTCCCATAGCTTGCTTTTAAAGAACAATGGCGAACTCCCATACATACTTTTATGTCAGTCAAATTTACGGCGTCTGTAGACAAAAAATATCGCTAGTAATTCAGCATCATTTCCTGAGATTATTAGTCTGAGATATATTTTTTGGGGAGGCCAGGTATAATTCTTATTAGGCTTCAAAGTTTTGTAGGTTATGTTAATGACCTTTGAAACAAGTCTTAGAGATTTAAATTATTTTATCCGCTTAATTAGGTAGGCAAGTAAGTACTTATGCGTGATACATATAATGTTTCAAGATATTTTAGGTACCTACCTATTCAATTACCTATCTAGTGTAACAGACTAGGTTTTTGAATAAGAATTATTTTCAACCTGTTACTGCCTGGCGAGGTTACAAAATGATATATTTAGGTATGTTGCTGTTGTTTCACTGTGCAGGGAAACAGTTGTCCTCTATTAGCACAAATATTTTGCAACAATTCCTCACACAAAATATTTTATTTACACAAACCTTTGTTTCTTTCGTATTTATTGTTCAATACTTTAACCAACACGCCCTATGTACTATTATTTATTTCACGACCTGGATGACTGGTAGATAATGCTGTTTAGCATTAAATCTTTCCTTGTACCTACACTGTTTTTGTGCAAAAGAATTAAATAAATTAGTATACCCTATTATAACAAAAATTCTTTACACTTCCTCCATAAACTATAATGCAATGTATTCCCTTTGCTACGAGTAGGTATAACGTTTTCTATAGAGGTTTTATATTGACGTACCATTTTGTCTATATTATTATTCTTTTTATCGCAAGGAGAAAAAGATTTAACGCCAGTAAGCTTAATTCAACCTCCTTTGGTTTAAAAACCGGGTGGGAAGAAAGCGTAACTCAACCTCCTTTGGTTTAAAAAACTGGGTGGAAAGTATACTGTGTTGACTATGTTGACGTCCAAACTAGAAACGTCATTGTATTATATATATATATATATATATATATTCACCCGTTGGGCAGGCAACGAGGCCGGTTAAACATTGTAGGAAGGAAATGAAGTTGCAATTTAATGATTTTTTAAATTGATTTGTTAACTAGGCTTTTTCTAGCTTACAGGCTATGTTGAAAAAACGTAGAAAAATAATTACTTAAATGATATGTCAAGACGCTGCAAGATTTATCACATAAAACTGCGCCTATGTTCTTTGTACAAAATCTGGTATAATTTTAAGTATCGTATCTCAAAAAAATACTCAATTGATTTTTCACGAAAATTATGTAATTGTAAAGGTGAGATAAACGTTCAATGTCTATAGTTTTTGTTGTTTGTTACGTATTTTTAGAATTAGAGAAACACGATTGCGCGCAGAGTTCTTGACTCGATTTCATTGCTCGTATATTTCAGGAACCAGTAGGTAAAATGTTAATTATAAGTAGGCACTGGAAGAGTTCCGGAACTGCATAAAATTAAGAAGAAAAACTTTCGTTTTTAGGATTCCTTAGCCAAAACAAGCTACTATTACAGTTTCGCCATGTCCATGTATCCGTCCGTCTGTATGTCACATTCATTTTAGCAAACCTACTAACACTACAAGGTCGATATTTGCCACAAATTTTCCCCCATCAGGTGGAGTCTCGTTGAATAGATATTACAGTAGGCAAAGATAAAATGCCTTATTTTATAAACAACGCTGCTTTTCACTTCGATTGCGAGGAAATAGTACAATAACCAAACATTTAAATACTTCTAAGAAGACAAGGGCTTCTTACACGCGACTTATTTTTTTAAACTTTCTAAATGTAATAGGCTCATTAGGAAAACATAGAGATTAGAAAAATAAAACACTTTTATGCAATAGACTAGAGCATAAAATTCAGTTTTATGTCGCCTACACCCTGTATAAACAAGAACTTTACGGGCATGAGAAGTAAAAACATATTTTAACCCCATATCGGCAGTTAATGCTTATTAAAGTCAAAGTATTTATTGTAAATAGGCAAAATAATACCACGTTTACAAGTCAAAACTTAACATCTCATGTGCAAAGGGAAGAACATAAATTATTATAAATAGATCAATTTTAAAATTTTATTATATTGAGGTTTCCTTGACAGATATTTTTTTAAATTTTAGGTACTGGTTTCCATAGTAATATTTATTCCTTCCTTACTCTATATCAATACACTATCAATTACTTACTGCAATTTTTGAAACAGTACCACAGAATAAATAATAGTACAAACAATACACTGCAATATATCTAAAGGAATACGATCCCCGAGTCCAAAGGAATACGATCCCCGAGTCGAGTAGGTATAAATTTTATGAAAATCTTTAAATGCAGTTTTTCTTAGCTCTAAAATCAATCTTAGGGTTAATTAGCTATAACATTATCTACGTCTAATATACCGGAGTCGTGAGATGAATCAGACAAGAAAAACCGGCCAAGTGCGTATGGGCATGCATATATACTAAGGTTCCGCTGTTATTAAGAGGACGTGTCCTTTGCCATTTTGAGTATTTTTTGTTTTTTATCAAACTAAATCTTTTTACAGTCGGACTAGCCTCAGCGATCCCAAGGCTTGAACTCTTCATGGAGCTGGTTGGAGCCGTGTGCCTCTCCATCATGGGGCTGCTGCTCCCAGCCATCGTTGAAACAGTCTGGAGATGGGAAAAGGACCTGCATATCTTCCACTGGGTCGTGTGGAAGAACAGCTTCATAGCCATATTCTCCATAGTCGCTATGGTGTCTGGAGTTGCGTACGCTATCATTGCGATGATAGAAACACTGTGATATTTGTATTGTGTAGATGTAACTTAAGTGTGATTGTTACGCCCCTCTACACTACTCGTGTATGAACAATTCTTTTTTTTATCGGAGTCTAAAGGCCCGTTTTTTAATCTACTTTAGAATAGAAGACGGTTATTATGTTCGAACAGTCGAACATAATAACGGAAATAATGAATTAAAAAAAACGTACTCCGAATTTAAAAAAAAACTATCTTCCTTTTTTTATATCACACCAATTTCTCCGTCAATTACTTACTGTTTTTTTTTAACGTTATTCTATTTAAATGGTCCCATATAAATTTTATCAAAATTGGTTCAGTAGTTTTTAGCGGTAAATTGTTTTTTAGTAAATTTTTACAAAAAACGATTTTGTGTTTACATTGTCTCAAAACTCCAATATTTCTAAACCGATTTGGATGGTTGTTGTTTTATTCAAAAGAGTAGACTTTCAATGTAGTCCCAAAAACTTCATCAAAATTGGTTCAGTGTTTTTTTACAACACCAGTTTTACACGAATTATCACGAAGCGACGCATTCTGTCATAACACTACTCGTTCAACTGCAGTTTTACACGAATTATCACGAAGCGACGCATTCTGTCATAACACTACTCGTTCAACTGCAGTTTTACACGAATTATCACGAAGCGACGCATTCTGTCATAACACTACTCGTTCAACTGCAGTTTTACACGAATTATCACGAAGCGACGCATTCTGTCATAACACTACTCGTTCAACTGCAGTTTTACACGAATTATCACGAAGCGACGCATTCTGTCATAACACTACTCGTTCAACTGCAGTTTTACACGAATTATCACGAAGCGACGCATTCTGTCATAACACTACTCGTTCAACTGCAGTTTTTTTTTTTACTTTTAACTTGTTACTAGCTCTACCCCGTGGCTTTGACCACGTTCAAACTTTGTCATCCCCGTTCACCCCTTAGGGGTGGAATTTCATAAAACTCCTCCTTCTCCTTAAAGGAATATGTTCTCCAAATTTTATATCTCTAGGTGCACTGATTTGGGCTTTGAAGCTAAGCCCAAAGCAGTGACATTAATGTCAGTGCTGTCAGTAATGTCATGGTACTGTTTTATAGCTATAGTAATAAATAATGCACGTACATATTATTTTTTGCCTGTAATCCAGGACGCTACAGTCATCTAGGTACCATATCTTTTCTCTCAAAATAAGTTAGTATTTTTGAGCTATAAACACTAAAATAAATAAATCGTTAAAACAGCAGCAGATACTAGAACTCAATCTCAACTGAATTCCCCTTATATAATAGGTACCTACTCTTCTATAAGACTGAGATCCATGTAAAGTAGAACGAGTAGTGTGGATGACTTGTATTCTCCTCGGGAAACTTTACCGAAGACTTCGCCCGAGAAACTTCTCGATTAGTGTAGAGGGAACGCTAGTGTACGATTTGCTTCTAACAGTGTATTTAATGTTCCTCAAAATAAGTAATGCAGGACATAAGTTATTTGTAACATGTAGTATTAAAAAGCTTTAAATTGCCTATTAGCAAGTAGGTACTCGCTCAGCTGAGCAAGCAGTAATACGGTTAAACAGCAGATGACGTGGAGTTCCTACGAGTAATTGCCATTGGTGTCAATTCTGTTGTTCACTCACTAAAACTAAATTTAGTGTAAAGATTCGTAAAACCTATTTCATCATTTTAAGTAAACTAAAAAACGTACAGGAGAGAGTGTATTGCATTGTGCACGGCTGAAAGCGGGGAACGGGTGGGGGGATTAAGGGGAGGTAAGGGCGATTAGGGGAGGGTGGGGTAAGACAAAAAAGTGAAGGGAGGTAAGAGTAATTTAGTACCCCATCCTGCACTCACATTTTCCCAACCTAAGAAGTGAAGATTTCGAAACTTATTCTCCTTTCCCGTCACTTTTTATTAACTTCACCCTCCCATCACTTTTGCCTTAATCCCCCCTCCCCCACCGGTGCCTCCTTCCCCACCCCCGGCCGTGCACAACACAACACCCGCTCTCCCAGTCCCTTAGTTCCGTCGCAGAACTTAAATTTAGTCGGAAAGCTAAATTTAGGCTAGTTTAGTGAGTTTGTAACAAAATAATCTGTTTGACAGGACTAAACTTAAATTTAGCGTAGTTTAGTCTAGTTGGGAACAACAGAATCGACACCATTATCTGATTTTGAAAACTAAAGCGAGCGTTTTTAAATTTAAGTACATATGTTACACGGCTTATACAAATATATTATTATAAAAAACAAACAACACATAATCAAAGGTGCTAAAAAAAATACGAATAAAAATAAAAAGAGGCAAAAAATTAAGTGAGAATGGTTTCCAACCAACTTTAAATCGTTATAGATTATAAATGGTCATTCAAAATTAAAAATGATGAGAGAAACCTAAAGATGAGTTTCAAATACCTATTCAGTGATACCCCACTTTACATGGTTCGTCAACTTTATTTTTTCATTTTCACCGATTGTCGCCTGGTTGTCACCATATTGAATTTTGATTACTGTCATATCTTAAAGTCATAAGATTAAGACAAATCGTTTGACGTAAGAATCATCAAAATCGGTCTACGTGTTTGGTCTATATAGTACAAAGGGCTGATAACACATTACCGTCCTTTGCGTTGCGTAGTCTGGTAAAAAAACGTGCGGATTGCGTCGGACGTAGCTCTCGTCTCGGCTTGCCGGTATATAACTCCCAGGACCAATCAAAATAGTCCAAAAAGTGGTCGGAGTATATCCGGTCTTCTGGCTCTTATTATTTTAGCCGTAAAACATATTTTAAGTGTCGTTAGAGCGATGGTAGCCTAACGGTTCAATAGTGCTACTTAGAATCCAGTGATACCGGTTCGTTCCTAGGCTCCGCACCAATGGTTTCCATCGCTCCAACTCGTTCAACTGCAGTCAAATATATTTTTTCTTGTATAATGTAACTACCTGAACCGACAGCCTTCGAAGCACGGAGGCTGAGCCCGGAGTGGATATTGATTAATAGCAGTCGCTAAGCCGAGTCAGATTCCCTCAGGGGGCTGTCAAACTCTGACACCAGAGGCCAGACTACTTCAATCGTTATCGTTAATATATAAAAAAAAAGTGATGTCATTCTTATACCATAAGGCTACTTATATACTTATTTGCTAAGTAGGTAGGTGAATAGCTCTATGTTTATATTTGTTTATATCCAGAGTGACTATGTTGTAATAAAACTAGAATTATTATCATATAAATTGTATAGAACCTAACAAGTGAAATAAATATATAGTAAGTACATATTTTATTTCTTTTGTCATTTTGTCTTCGCAAGGACGTAAATCTTTAGCAGTGATGTAGTTGCAAGATAGGCACTAATTGTAGACTATACCTTCAATCTACATCACGCCATCCATCCGCATGACGGAAACAGCAAGCCATAGAAATACTACTTATCTAGCAAGAGAAATCGAAACCTTCAATCACACATTAATAGTACAGTAGCCACCGGCAAAATACAGGAAGTCCCGCCATCAAGGGCACAAAATGATTTGACTTTTGCAAGCTAATTAGAGCCGTGACTCGGCAAAGTTAATGAGAGGGAAAAGTACAGAGCATTATGTTTAATTTTTTTCGGCTCACTGAAAAACAACTGACAATCTCCGAAAAATATGGCGACCAATGAAAGTTCATAAACGTGTGTAATAAAAGTTGCGCTCGTAAAATGTCTTTTATAGGATTTTATTCATTGTATGAGATTTAATAAAAGACATCAATAGTTATTTGTTATGCAAGGCTGTAAAGTGATTTTTTGGCGAGAGTACTTGTATTGAAACCTGAGCAAGCGAAGGATTCTAGGATTATAATATAGAAATATATTATAATCCTAGAATCTAATATAGAAATATAGAATATAATATAGAAATATAGAATCCTGAGCGTAGCGAGGGTTTCAAAAGTACGAGACGCCAAATAACTTTGCTGCCGTGCGAAACACAAAACTTTTCACCTCACTACAGCGAGGAAAATGCTAAGTTCAATAGAGTAGAATAGAGTAGAATAGAGTAGAATAGAGTAGAATAGAGTAGAACACAGTAGAACACAGTATAACATAGTAGAACAGAGTAGAACAGAGTATAACAGAGTAGAACAGAGTAGAACAGAGTAGAACAGAGTAGAACAGGGTAGAACAGGGTAGAACAGGGTAGAACAGGGTAGAACAGGGTAGAACAGGGTAGAACAGGGTAGAACAGGGTAAAACAGGGTAGAACAGGGTAGAACAGGGTAGAACAGGGTAGAACAGGGTAGAACAGAGTAGAACAGAGTAGAACAGAGTAGAATACACTAGAATACAGTAGAACAGAGTAGAATCGAGTAAAGGCAGTAGAATATAGTAGAACAGAGTAGAATAGAGTAGAATAGAGTAGAACAGAGTAGAATAGAGTAGAATACAGTAGAACAAAGTAGAATCGAGTAAATGCAGTAGAATATAGTAGAACAGAGTAGAATAGAGTAGAATAGGGTAGAACAGAGTAGAACAGAGTAGAATAGAGTAGAATACAGTAGAACACAGTAGAACAGAGTAGAATAGAGTAGAACAGAGTAGAATAGAGTAGAGTAGAGTAGAATACAGTAGAATATAGTAGAACACAGTAGAACAGAGTAGAATAGAGTAGAATACAGTAGAATACAGTAGACCATAGTAGAACAGAGTAGAACAGAGTAGAATAGAGTAGATTAGAGTAGAATACAGTAGACCATAGTAGAACAGAGTAGAACAGAGTAGAATAGAGTAGATTAGAGTAGAACAGAGTAGAATAGAGTAGATTAGAGGAGAACAGAGTAGAATAGAATTGAAAATGAAAAGAGACGAATAGAGTCGAGTAGAGTGGAGTAGAGTCGAGTAGAGTCGAGTAGAGTCGCGTAGAGTCGAGTAGAGTCGAATAGAGTCGAGTAGAGTCGATTATAGTCGAGTAGTCGAGTAGAGCCTAGTAGAGTCGAGTAGTCGAGTAGAGCCTAGTAGAGTCGATTAGAGTCGAGTAGAGTTGATTAGAGTCGAGTAGAGTCAAGTAGTGTCGAGTAGAGTCGAGTAGAGTTAAAAAGAGGCGAATAGAGACGAATAGAGTCAAGTAGCGTAGAATCGAATCGGATAATAATATAATATAAATTAGTAATAAAGTATTTTCAGTGAATTGTCGGTATAGAAAATTATTGAATAGAAAGGTTCTAATTTTAAAAACTCTTTCCACGCTAGCGGGTAAAATGCAATTTTTCACTCATATTTCGAATGACAAACAGATTTTTTCCGAGCTTGTGAGGTGAAAAGAAATTTTAGTAGGTAGTAATAATAATTCTGAAATCATAAATTTATTTTGCTTGCGTATTATTTTATATTTAATTTTAAGAATTTCTAAATAAATAGTAGATTGTACAACAAGTGCATAAAATAAGCCGTTTTCTCCGAGGTATTTATCTGCCCGAGCCTTAGGTGAGGGTAGATATTGAAGTCGAAGATAAATGCCTTGTTTTATAAACGATTTCGCTTCATGTTGCGAGGAAATTAAATAATTATATTTTTTTAAAACAGGAAGTGTCTTTCCCACCACATTTTTTTTTGATACTTTCTACTCGAAACATAAGGCTCGTGTCAGAGACCATAGAGAAGTAAAAAACTTTGATGCACTAGAACTTAAAAGAAATTTTAGTCATCTTACACCTAGCATTAACAGTAAAAAAACGATTTTATGAATTTACTTTAGATTTATTTGGGCCAAATAATTTTTTTCGGAGAACATTTATTTCATCAATTATCACTAAGAACTCTAAATATTCTTTCACGAGTTACGGCAGTTAGGTTTTGGTATGTACCTAAATGATTATGTCCCAGCGGCTGTATTTAGAATTCAATCATTGAACAGTCTATGAAATACATTTTATTTTCAGTTTTGCTCAGCCCGAAATTAAACATTGTTACTTTGTGTGATCGAAAACCTTCCACATAATTTATACGTTAACAAGATTGGAAAAGTAACTGTGAAAATAACGCCTGTGAAAAAATATAGAAGCAGTAAATAGGTAGATACGGTAAGTAGGTAAGAGGATTGTCTACCTGTCTTTTCTGCTTAGCAAGGTCCGCATGTTTATTTGTCTAAGATCAGGCAAATAAACAAAAAAAATAAAAGAAAAAAAAAATCACGACCTTTTTTTTAATGAATGTCACATTAAGTTTAAGTTTTTTGGATTTTCACTTTTTACGTTAGCAAGTTTTTTTTCATCTCATTGTGAGCTGCCCTGAAAGTTTCAGCCGGATAGCTAAACGGGATGTGCTCGTATGAATTGCAAGATTCCAGGACAGACAGAAATACATAGAATACATAAGTAATGCTGTTAAAGTAAGACTAAGATACTAGACATATTAAACCGAAACGAAAAATACCATAACGAAATTGTCTTACGAAATTGTCTTAAAGTTAATTAAATTCGCAACGGAATGAAAGAAAAACTTTGAGTATTCAAATATTTTAATGGTGCTCTTAAAATTCTAAAATAAATTAAATACGTCTGTTACAAGAAACACTTGTAACATATTTTGAAAAGATATTTGAGGATAACTGAACAAGAAAATGAGGAATTGCCATTGAACAAATAAACAGGATATCTAAGACTACTCGACATTCATTGCAGACACGTTCTCAGTACATATATAGCTAGCGGCACGTAATTCTAGCGGTGAACGAAACGTGGCGGGGATCTTGGCACAGTCAGTTTTCGGGATAAAAGGTATTCAACATTTTAACACATTATATAAACTTCGACTGTGCCAAGATCCCCGCCACGTTTCATTCATCGCTAGACTTACGTGCCGCTAGGTATATCCATAAATGAAAAACATTTGCTGAACAAATTTGATCGGGTTTTATGGTATTCCTGTACATCTGATCTACATTCCACCAATCTCACAAATTATATCACCGTACAAATTTGGCGACTGTGTCTGACCATAGTCGTGCTAGAAAGCACTTATACAGTCAACAAAGCCATCTGGGTCCTAATTCGCTATGACCATTCTGCCATGTAACGCGCCGCGTTAAGATATCTGCGTGAATTGTTCGTGTATGTTCGAGAATTGTCGTAATTTGACGAACGATTCCACATCGCGACGCGTTACGTGTGTGGTCATAGCGAATAGGGCCGAACGGCTGTATCTCATATACCTATGACTCGGATGACCTAAAGTTAGTAGTGTGGTCACATAAAACAAGGTATTCTCATCTTAAAATAGCTACAGGTCAGGTAACATGACCACTCCTCATCCCGCGAGTTCTGTGATAATTCTGATAAATCTGATTCCAGGAAGTAGAAAACAGCAAGTTCCTGGGTAATCTGGCGTAGTGGTATGCCTCACTATTGGAAGAACCACTCTCTTGTCGTGTACTCAACTACCAAGCAATAGTGCGCAATCAATAGTTATTACGCTTCTATTGAATATAAATGTCTCCAGTGAAATAACTGTGCATATTATTATTATGAGGCTTTAAAGCAATGACTCAGGGTGACAAGCGCAGTGCGGTGACACGGAACAGATTGCAAACAAAGGGTGCATTCCAAGACGCGCAAATATCGATAAAATCGATATTATCACGCTAAAACGCGTACCGAGTCATCGTGAGCGCAACAACGATATCCCTTGTGACGTCACGGATTACGTCATTACATCCGCCATTTTGCGATTACACCGACCATGCCCCAAACCGATATCACCGTGAGCGCTACTGTCAAAGTGACAGACTGACGGTTGTTTACAAAGAAAACTGTTGTTTGAATTCAGTTGTGTATGATTTTCGTACAGTTTTCCAAATATTACTACAGACAATTGACCAATTTTTAGACAGACTACTTTGCCCACGAGTAATACTTTGTATTTTGACCAAATTTTGAGGTTATGTTGTTGTGATCTTGTAATCACGCTCACGAGCGTTCCGAATCAACTGCAGCACTCAACTGCCGTGAGCGCGATATCTGAATCGGAACGCAAATTAGCACTGTGATCGCTCACAGCGATATTATCGTGAATCGGAATGCACCCAAAGTTCTGGCAGCGTGACCGGCTCGTCTTTATACATAACTTCTCTGTTGATGTACTAAATATTTGGATTGATCGACACTCAATTTAATTAAAGCGAGAGGAACGTATACATTCATCAACGGTTGAATTTTAGTAGTTGGACTGACCTTGTTTTTTTGAACCATATACCTGTGCAGGTTAACATAATTTAAGACAAAGAAAGGCCAGTCCTCCCAAATTCCAATATGAAGTTGCATAGCACGAGCACTCGTGTAATGTCGGGTGTAAATGGGGTAAAACATGTGTAGTTATTTTCAATTTCTTATATATGATTATATTATAATTATTTATTTATTTACTCATTTAGACACACCAACGAACAACTCACAAAACATTAATAGTTAGCTTAGGATAAGGATACATACAGATTAGTTGAACCAATCAATTACAGGTGTATACAACACTGGGTAGTAAAAACACAACATTAGGTTAACATAATACTTAAATATACATATAAGAATACACTAATAAAATCAAAAAAATAATAGAAGTTAATTTGAAACTTAGATATTATGGTATTATAAATATAAGTTAAACAAAATAATATAAAATAAATAATAAATCTAAAAGTAACATTAATATGACATTAACGTGAAGCAATCAGGCTTGCGAAATGGCTCTATGAGCCTCTTTTTTCAAATGAGACAAACTAACATCAAAGATATCTAGGCTTGGGTTATCCTTGTACAAGTTATTGATGATTGATTATATTATAATCATATTCCCCAATATTTAAAGAAATAGGAAAATAATGTAACCTTTTCAATAAATTTAAGATATAAAACATTAACAATCTACGAGACTTCTACATCGATAAAAATGTAACATAAATGTTTGTATTTTTCAGCCAATCTTTTGATTATATATAATTTATAATTGTGATACTTGTTGCTTCCCAAATATTCTGAGTGCGCAACAGCCTAGGGTCCCATGTTTAAAGATAAGTACTAAGTTTATATTTAAGAACTTATACATGTGGAAACATATGAAGTATAAGAAAAATATAGTTGCTTAGATTAGGTTAGGTCATAGACTAGTGTGTTTCTTAATGAAGCTCCTGATCGGGGGCGAGGCGATGTCGGTGAACACGCTTGGCGACACTGGCTGTCCGCAGCCGCGACCAAACGACACAATACCGACAGCAACGCCGTCTTGAACGGCTGTACCTCCTGAATCACCCTGTTGAAAAGCATAAGGAAAGAGTCGGCAGATTTATAGCATAGATCGAATTAAAATTGGGCAGATTAGGTACAAGCTCTTCGGGCGTTGATCTTATAAATTAGGTGTAATGCACACCATTTAGCCTTAATCATAATTGTAGTGGCATTTGTTCAGCACGTGTTAGCAGTGACATTTGCGCTACAGTCTGCGTATGTCTCTCTGTCTTTGTTTTTTATGCACATGAAGCGGCGGCGGGAATGTAGCTATGTGGGTGTGTTTGCCTGTAGTTGTATCTGGTCCAAGTTTTTCTGACATGATATTAAAGCGTGACGTATCTCCCTCCTTTAACTATACTGGCCTTCAAAACGTAGTACCACACTTTTATTGTCTGTCTGTTCGCGTATCACGTTAAATCTAATGGACCGATTACGATGCGATTTTCACTGTTGGATAGTTTAGGTTCTGACTTAAAAACTGGTGAGTACACCAAGTATGGTATCTCAATCCAATGAGTAGTATCCAATCAATTTAATAAAAAAATAAAAAACTAGTTATTTTAAAAGTGTGCTACTAAGTTTGAATAAAACTACTGGATCGATTGCGATGCGATTTTCACTGTTGGATAGTTTCGATTTTGACTTAAAAACCGGTGTACTTAGTATCTCAATCGAATCAGTAGTATCCAATCAATTTAATAAAAAACCGAAATCTAGTTATTATAAAAGTGTGCTACTATGTTTGAATAAAACTACTGGACCGATTGCGATGCGATTTTCACTGTTGGATAGTTTAGGTTTTGACTTAAAAACTGGTGTACTTGGTATCTCAATCCAATGAGTAGTATCCAATCAATTTAATAAAAAAACGAAATCTAGTTATTTTAAAAGTGTGCTACTATGTTTGAATAAAACTACTGGACCGATTGCGATGCGATTTTCACTGTTGGATAGTTTAGGTTTTGACTTAAAAACTGGTGTACTTGGTATCTCAATCCAATGAGTAGTATCCAATCAATTTAATAAAAAAACGAAATCTAGTTATTTTAAAAGTGTGCTACTAAGTTTGAATAAAACTACTGGACCGATTGCGATGCGATTTTCACTGTTGGATAGTTTAGGTTTTGACTTAAAAATTGGTGTACTTGGTATCTCAATCCAATGAGTAGTATCCAATCAATTTAATAAAAAAATAAAAAACTAGTTATTTTAAAAGTGTGCTACTAAGTTTGAATAAAACTACTGGATCGATTGAGATGCGATTTTCACTGTTGGATAGTTTCGATTTTGACTTAAAAACCGGTGTACTTAGTATCTCAATCGAATCAGTAGTATCCAATCAATTTAATAAAAAACCGAAATCTAGTTATTATAAAAGTGTGCTACTATGTTTGAATAAAACTACTGGACCGATTGCGATGCGATTTTCACTGTTGGATAGTTTAGGTTTTGACTTAAAAACCGGTGTACTTGGTATCTCAATCCAATGAGTAGTATCCAATCAATTTAATTAAAAAACGAAATCTAGTTATTTTAAAAGTGTGCTACTAAGTTTGAATAAAACTACTGGACCGATTGCGATGCGATTTTCACTGTTGGATAGTTTAGGTTTTGACTTAAAAATTGGTGTACTTGGTATCTCAATCCAATGAGTTTTATCCAATCAATTTAATAAAAAAACTAAATCTACTAATTTAAATAGTGTGGTACTGAGTTTTGAATAAAACTACTTGACCGATTGCGATGCAATTTTCACTGTTAGACAGCCTAGGTTTAGACTTTAAAACTGGTGTACTTACTTGGTATCTCAATCCGATGAGTAGGATAAGAACTATTAATTTTAAAAGTTGGTACTAAGTTTGAAGGCCATTGTAGATTTATGGTTTACATGCATATTACAGACCCAAAGTTTTGTCATGTCACAAGATAAATAAACAAATGCTAATTTGAATGATTTTGGCTATTAGCGGTGATGAGACCACCGGGATCTAGCACAGAAATTAAAATTTGTTATGGAAACATTGAGATTATTTATAAATTTTCTTTAAATGTTACGACCCAACGTTTGTAAGCTTACATGGCGGAGTTTAGTAATATACCATTTTATAGATAGATAGATACATACATACGTATACAAGTGAATGATTAATATTATGTTTACTCGTACAAGTGAAAATTGCCTCTTAGTTTGAGCTGATCTCTCTCTTACCCTTCACACAGACCTCTCACCTACCTTTCACTAGAGTCAATCCTTCTCATTATTTTTTTAATTCCTTTCCTGATCGATGAGCCACTGTCCTAGATGCATCAGTGAATTCTTGGTAAAAAATAAATTATAAGAGTTTGCTTGACGTTATGACCTGTTTGTTTCTTTGTCGTATGAGGTAGCGCTGGCATTTTGGGTCATAGTTTATGAACTTAAAATAAGATACCTATTAACGAACCTGACAAGTACTCTGACCACCAAGGTAGAAATTGCCAGCACAGAACATGTTTCTAGCCAGGATGCCTATATATGACAGGAAGCATTCCACGTAGTACACCACAGGGATCTCCACTTCCATCAGTCGCTCAGGGATGGAACTGGCTCCTTGCTGATAAAAAGGAAAGGTAAGATTCAGAACCTACTCATAAGTTTAATTCTTTAATTTTTCAATTCTCAGAGAAACAGGCTAACAACTGTTCGAGGAATAAATTTATTAGACTGTTTAACGGTCAGATATTTAGTTACCTATTTTTCAATTGTCACTCATTCCATGGATAGCTATCTGGCCAAATAAAGCAAATCAGGCGTAAATAACTTCTGAGAGGTGTAACAAATATATTGATAACACGAATGTTAGAGCAGGACATATTTCTCTGTCTATCAATCCAATAATTTTTCTTTGACAATTATTTCGGGGTTATGTTTAGTTGGTTTTGTTTTGTACTGTGGCCAGTACGCATAATTCACCTCCTTGGTACAGTTCTCGGTACGTAAGTTGAACCAAAATGGCGTTCATCCGCGCAGGCATAATTATGGACAAAAGTGTTAGACGCATGCTCCGCAGATGAAATGAAAATCCAAAAAAATTGAGGAAAAACCGAGAATTCATCGTTTTTTTTATGTAGAGTGAAAACGGAGTGAAGTAATTTACTAAAACGCAAGTTGTATGTGTTTTTAATTATATGTGCTGTTGATCTATAACTGACCTCTACAGCGTCACTGGACGAGAAGACGTGAAAGAGCTCCGCTGCAATGCGTGACGCAGAAGACGCACGCCAAAGTTAAGTTTTGGCCACTTGCTCAAGGGCACCTAGGGGAACGACCACTGATTCGGAATACACCTTCGAGAAGAATTGGCAAGAAACTCAAAGGCGAATAAAATCGACCTTCAACCTCTCCGGCGAGGTCGGTGTCTGTGTCTAATTGTATTGACAGATGGTGAGGAAGGATTGGACGAATCTATTGCTGCCTGCACTGGGGCAGCGATTTCATCATTTGGATCGCTCAAGATGTCTCTAGGGAGTCTACGGAGGGGTCGACAGTAAGCCCGAAATCTTCATTACTGCTAAAGCATAGTCACGATATAGAGATAAATCCGTACAACGACCTCTTACTACTTATCCCTATCGCTCGCGGTTAAATATGTATTGCCATCGCGCTATCTGTTTATCTGTCTATCACGGTCGTGTTTTAGGTCCTTTACTCAATAGGTTTTACCTCCGTCCTGCCCCATCCACTGACATTGATGATAGTCCCTCCTCTCATGGCTCTCTCTTCAGGCGGCAAATCAATCGGCTGGATGGTTTCAGTGAACTGGATAGGTTCCACAGTCTTCATAACCGCTACGTCCTTGTCAAAAGCTGGGTTGTCATACTCTGGATGGGGTATCACTTCTGCGATGGGAATGATAGTCCCGTTCCTGCGGAACGAGCTGCCGGCTCGGAGGACCACGGTTGTTGGGTCTACTCTGTAAGGAGTTGTTTAACTTTATATTATCACTGTTTAAAGATGCACATAGGTACCCTGCATTACAAATGATGATGAACAAACACAAATAAAATAATATAAAAAAATTACTCCCTCCCCACATCAAAATCGGTCCAACTTGATACCGATACCGAACTCGTTCAGCTTGATACTTGTAGTTACTGTCAATTATTGCACGCAGATTTGTGTCTGTATCATGCTAAACTGAAAGAATCCTACGCTAAAATATGATTGTTCTACTATATCAGTTCACCAACCCATATTGGCCTAAAAATGCTGCGGATTTTAGGCCTCTTGATGTGCAAGCCAGTCTTTCCGGTCCTGCAGTGAAGAAAGCCATTGCCTTCCTGCTAAATTTATGAAATAGTCTGGCTATCGGTGGTTAGGTGTCTTACAAAAGCATGCCTAAAATAATTTAACTCCAAAGTACTTCAAAATTAATCAGTTCTACAAAAAATGAAACTCACTTCTGCGCACAATGAGCTGCAGTACCAATATAATTCTTGCTGATGATAAATCCCCCACAGAAGGAGTTGTTCACTATAAAGGAGACCTGGAACGGGTGGTCCTCGATGTTTGCCTCCTGTCCTCCCACGATTCTGTTCTCGAAGGTAACGGGGCTGTTCAGGAACTCGAACAGAGTGGGATAATTCAGGAATTCGTAAGACGATACTGGAAGAACATTTTTAGTAGAGTCAATGAAACTGAATAAGAATAAGCTACATTTCAGATACGGCAAAATCCCCACGGATTTTGGGTAAATCGCGCGCGGATCCACGCTTACTGATAGAAACGAATATGAAGACGCTAATGTAAATTATTGTTGTGATCCACGTAGTTATTATCCGCGTGGATTTCACCCTTTCTGATGAATGAATTCAATAATACTGCGATTGCAGACTCGAGTGCGAGTATCCTGAATTTTTTAATTGAATTATGTGATAAGACGATCAGGAAATAGCCAGGCGTAGTTTTTGCCATCAGGCAAAAGAATCAGGCGCCAAGTAATTTTGCCAAAACTTTAAAAACCATGACCAAACCTTATGAAAGTCATATCACGTTCAAAACTCCATTCCAAAGTTGTTTTGATGCAACAAAAATCAACCTATATTGTTTTTAACCTATATACGAGTAAAACACATATAAAAAGAGTGATCTGCGCTGAATATCTAAGGAAAACTAAGAACAATGCCGAATGAAAATCACATCCATCCATTTCGGAGCTATGATGCCACCACAAAAAGAGTTAAGTTTTTCAAGAGCTTTTCTTTACACACGTAAAAAAACTCATGGGTCACAGATAAAGTAGTTCAAATAATGACCTTGCTCTTTGAAACTAGGTAATAAATTCCCCGATATAGAACAAATTTTTAATTTAATTGAACAAATTAACCATTTATATGACATTACGATCAATACTAAAACAGCCGGATTCTATTCAAATTAAATAAAAAATGCATATAAGCTGCAATACACACAAGGAACATTGGCATGTTGTAAATATTGAGAGGGGAGTTAGCTCGCGGGCTTCGGCTAGTTTCACAGATGTTGTCAAGGACCCGAGCGGTTGATCTTTCAAGACTATGAAAACATCTGCAGACGCCATGAACGCGAGGTTCGTGGGCGCAGCGACCGCGTGCGAAGCGCCGCGAGCCTCTTTGGTGCTATTGAGCGCCACGCTCGCGGCCGCGCGGCCCCCTGCTTACCGCTCCTTCTGACTCACTCGCTTCTCCGCCGCCAAAGTCCACCAGAGCATCACCACGCGGATTCCTCGGAAGCTTACCAAGGATATAAATGATATATTAATGGGTGTGCTTCACTTAGCAGCTTGTGAATTGGCCATTGTTTCAACCTGTTGGCCGAGCTGTTCAACCGCTGCATTCGAGCGGAAGAATATCCAGGAAAAATGATTTTTGAGAACGGGATTAGTTCTCGTCTCACTAAATTCATAACCTTCACCGGGGCTCTTTCCGAAAGGCAATAGGTATGTGAACCGAGCCGGTCGATCCTCTACTTCACTCACGCGCGAGGTGATCAAGACGCGGAAGCGGCAAGTCGCTGTGCTATGCTGCGACGTGTCGAAAGCTTTTGACGTTGCGGATCATTGCATACTCGCTGCCAAACTACGCCACTATGGAGTGAGTGGACCAGCTCACGCTCTGCTGGCGGACATCTTGCGGAACAGATCCCAGGTGGTGGTCAGTGATGGAGGTGAGACGAAATCAGACTACCGAGATGGGTGTAGCGCAGGGTCATCAGTATCTAACATACTGTTTTGACTACTTCTGAACGACTTGTCCAATATGATTGCCAGTGGTGATATTTTAATGATGACGTTGCGGGTATTGTCAGTGCTCAGACTCTGGAGGAGCTTGATCGTGGCCTGAAAAGAGTATCGTATGAGTTTGCACAGTGGTTTCATCAAAATGGCCTAAATTCTTAATCTTGCAAAAACACTTTTTCTTCACTTCGCCTTGTCTGGAGGGACTTCTAGAAGTCTGAGCGTCCACATTAATGGAAATTTTATCGAAGAAATCGAATGTTTGTTTTCTCGGGTTATGGAATAGATCATGGAATGACGTGGGAACCGTTTATTCAGAAAGTCTGTGCAAAGCTAGACAGTGCACGTTAAACCCTGAGTCATCTATCGCGCGTAGCATCAGCTGATGACCCCAACCTTGTTAGCCCTATGCTATCTTGCAGTTTCATTTAGCCTAATCAGCAATCTTGCTGGTTAATGCTTCTTTTAATTATAATTAAATTCAGTCTGACTCGACCCATCATCCAGAGCGGTTGCCAATAGAAATTATAAAAGAAGTATTGTATTATATATATATATATATATATATATATTTCTTCAAGTCTATTAAATAGTTTAAGGTACACTTTTTTTTAAAAGACGTTTTTGAAAATCCATTTAACATTTTGGAGGCAGCGGTGGGATCCGGAAATCCCCAGTGCCAGGCACCGCTCCGTTGACTCGCTCCGGATCCTCGTCCTAAAACAAAATTAAATAAAACAAATAAGTGTTTTAAAACTTACCTTGTGTTAGTGAATATAACATAAGTGCTTTATACTCACCGTGTTATCCTTGATGTATCGTCACGGAAATCCTGTTAGATCCTGGAAAGGATCTGCTCCTATTCGTCCTGAAATACTCCGACCGAGTGAGGATCGCTCTAAGCTCCAACTGCAAGAGAAAATACCACAAGTATTCTCCGTGCTTCCATCCAGCTTCGCAGTCCTTCATCGTGGTATCCTGCACCTAAAACAAAAACCAGAATCCAATATCCAAAATCATACAAGAATCGACGACCAGAAAGTCGTAAGCTGCGACGCACCTTATCTCGTCGGAATGTTCCCAGAAGCCGCCGTCTGCTTATCGGTACGCTCACGCATTGCACGTACTGTGAGTCTTTGGTCATTTTTGACTAGGTTGAGAAATTAGGGTTCCGTTAGATATTTTATTGTGTTTTTAGATCTTGTTCTCATTTTTGTGACTTGTTCTTATAGTTTTGGAAAATTATGACAAAAGTGCCAAAATCTGAGGGAGACAAATTAACTGTTGAAATTCCCGAACCAGAACAAGTCGCAAGTGATACATCAGTTAAGTCACTTACTGGTTCTCCTCGGCTTACCAGGAGGGCCGCCGCCGCTATCGCAATGACCGAATTAGAATTGAGTGTTTTGTTCAAATTTGTTAAATCATATGATGGCAGTAGGGAAACTCTCAACTCATTCCTTGTGAATTGCAACAACGCATTCGACCTCGCATCAGAATCTCAGAAACCTATCTTATTCAAGTACATCCTTAGCCAGTTGAATGGGAAGGCGGAAGTTGCTTGCTCCATTAAAGAGATCAACAGTTAAAAGACTTAAAAACACAATTCAGTGAGCGAAAACATTATTCGCATCTTTTAGCTGACCTCCGAGAGAGCAAACAAGGTCCGCAGGATAATGTGAGCCAATATGCACTACGTATGGAGACTTACCTCTCACAACTACTGACTGAGATATCCTTATCTAACACTAAAGTCAAGGAATTGCCCGGCCGCACTGCAGCCATGGAGGACCTAGCCCTCCATCAATTTGTAATGGGACTTCATCCTTAAATCTCAAATATTGTCAGATGCAGGTCTCCTAAAACGCTAAATGAGGCAATTAATTATGCTATTTCCGAGGAACGCATTCAGCAGACGCTGTATAGAAAGCCACAGATGGACGAAAAACCTAACACTAACAATAATAATAACATATTTAGAGCCGCTCCTTTTAGACAAAACTTCAATGCCGGTCCTTCTAGACAGAACTTCAATTTATCGTTCTCCTCTCAAAGGCCATCTAACCCCGCACAACAAGGGGCTTCTAATTCATTTTGCCGTTATTGCAAAACGGCTGGACACGATATCTCTATTTGCAAAAAACGTGAATATAATACAATCGTTTCAAGGTTGAACAAAGCCGAACGATCTTTCCCCCGACACTTTAAACGACTAGAAGTCTCGTCACGGTGTCGCCCGAGACAGTGTACAAAAGCCGACACTATAACCAAACTGTACAATCCTTGGGACCACTCGGGTAACCAGCCCCAAATAAGCGCCCAATCCTCTAACTCAAGGGACCACTCGGGTAACCAGCCCCAAATAAGCGCCCAATCCTCTAACTCAAGGGACCACTCGGGTAACCAGCCCCAAATAAGCGCCCAATCCTCAAATTCTAGGGACCACTCGGGTATCCAGCCCCAAATAAGCGCCCAATTCTCTAATCCTAGGGACCACTCGGGTAACCAGCCCGAAACAAGTGCCCAAAATTCAAAACCAAGCAAGATCAACCGACAGGGTAATCAGCCCCAAACCGACGATCAGAAAACTATGGAACATATTTCTTACGGGATTGAGAACTCTAACGTCACTTCCGTTTCCGACGAGAACCATAAAGAAATCTACGAAGTTAACATAGACACAACGAAAAGGCTGTTACCACACGTGTAACTATATTCATCAGCCTCAGACATCCCATTATCTTTACTAGTCGATTCAGGTTCTGCCATTTGTTTACTGAAGGAATCCAGAATCAGAAAAAATCTAAAACTGGTCAAAAAATCGATTAAACTTAAGGGCATTGACCCTTCTGACGAACCAACTCCAACCGCAGGTCATTTCCAACTCAAATTAAAATTAAATGAGAATAAATCCATACCATTCAAATTCCATGTCATCAGGGACATCAATCTACCTTATGATGGCATCATAGGCACAGACTTCCTAACCGCCTCTGGTTGTAAAATCGATTACACTCACGATATCTTGAAAATAGGAACATTAGACATCAAACTACATTTTTTCTGAGCCTTTTTACGTCATTCCACCTCGTTCTGAAGCTGTAATTGAATGTTCTATAAAAAAACAAATCTTAAATAAGGTCTTGTTATAGATCAACATCTTTCCGATAACCTACTAATATCCAATTGCATTGTTAAAATTAAAGACAACAACCGTGTAAATTTGACCGTTGCTAACACATCAGAAACTTTTGTAAATGTCAAAACAAACTTGAATTTCAATATTGAACCTCTGCATTCCACTGCATATCTGACTAGTGCATATATCCAAGGAACATCTAGACGAACTAACGAAGTAATTGATTCATTGAGAACAGATCATTTAAATCAGGAAGAGAAAGATGCCCTTATAGAAATGTGCTCCCAATATTCCGACATCTTCCACCTACCTGATGACCAATTAACTCATACTTCTGCTTTTGATCATCAAATCAAGACAAATAGTGATATCCCTATTCATACTAAATCATATAGATTCCCAGAATGTCACAAGAAAGAAGTGGAAACTCAGATTGGAAAAATGATTGACCAGAAAAATCATAGAACCTTCATCCTCTCCTTGGAGTTCTCCAATCTGGATAGTGCCTAAAAAGGTAGATTCACAAGGCCAACGTAAATGGCGAATTGTAATAGATTATAGAAAGCTGAATGATATAACCATTGGTGAAACATACCCTATTCCAAAAATATCCGAAATTCTTGACCAATTAGGAAACAGTAAATATTTACAACTCTAGACCTCACTTCCGGCTTCCATCAAATCCTTATTTCTCCCGAAGACGCCCCTAAGACGGCTTTCTTTGTACCTCAGGGACACTTCCAATTTAATAGAAAGCTATTTGGGCTAAAAAATGCGCCATCCACCTTCCAGAAACTTATGAATAACTGTCTTTCTGGCCTTCAAGGTACACGATGCTTCGTCTACCTAGATGATATAGTCATCTATTCTTATGATCTGTTTTCCCAGATCGATAACCTGAGAGCTGTCTTCGACAGCATCCGTGATTTCAACTTAAAACTTCAACCGGAAAAATGTGTGTTCTTACGGAAGGAAGTGGCCTATTTAGGTCATGTTATCAGCGAAAATGGCTTGAAACCAAATCTGGATAAAACTTGAGCCGTATCCGAGTTTCCGGTCCCTCAATCTCCAAAAGATATTAAATCTTTTCTGGGTCTAGTATCATATTACAGGCGATTCATATCTGATTTTGCTAAATTGGCCAAACCTTTAACTTCTCTTTTGAAGAAAGACATCCCATTTAAATGGCAAAATGAGCAACAACTTGCTTTCGAGTCCCTGAAAAACAAACTAGTTTCTGCCCCAATCTTAGCATATCCAGATTTTACACAACCTTTTCTATTGACATGCGACGCTTCAAACTATGCAATATCTGTAATATTATCACAAGGTCCCTTAGGGCAAGATCGCTCCATCGCATACGCATCTCGCACCCTTAATAAAGCGGAATGTAATTACAGTGTCACTGAAAAAGAGTGCCTCGCCGTAATTTTCGGCACCAAAGTATTCAGGCCTTACCGGTACGGTCATCGGTTTACAGTCTTAACAGATCATAAACCATTAGAATGGTTGTTTAAGTGTAAAGATCCGGGATCACGACTTATCCGTTGGCGTCTTAAACTGGAAGAATTCGAATATGATATTAAGTATAAAAAAAGAAAAATCAATTCCCTGTCAATCTTATCCAACCTGAGAATGTCCTAGAATCCAATCCCAATATAGAAGGAGAATCCAGTCGTGGACTAGACAGAGACTAAATGGACTTACTGGTATCACCACCATCATTTAATCCTAATGAGCTAGACCTGCACTCGCCAGACCTTCATGACCCTAACGACGATATCTTACCTTTACCCGAAATAGACTCAACATCTCCGAATCTTCTCGAACCTATTGAAGACTTTCTTCCGTCACCTGAAACAAATTTATCTTCTAACATACCTGACATCCTTAGAGGAGAAATCGAAAACGTAGTGACTAACTTACCTGACCACGCTCCTGAATGGTTACCTACTCCCGACGCCCAAGCTGTCGTCGATCCAATGCCATCCACGAGCGCTTGTCCAAGTTTATCTAATGATGACTATCCTACTTTCCTGAAAGCTATGGAAAATAAAGATAAATCTTTCCAAACAAATATCCAAGAGCATAACGAAGATATAACCAAATCGAAATATAAAGTCATTATTCTGCCTACTTCTATTGACCTTGACGAATCCAATCCTTTTATACAGAAATCCAATCCTTTTATTCTTGACAATATACCCAATAACTCTGAGATTACAGATAAAGAAAGGCCTCTCAACTCTACCATATCATTTACACATGAAGGCAAAACATATTATTTCCTTTTCTTCAAAGTTCACTTTGACAAATCTACTTACGGAGATATTTACAAGAGCCTTAAATCACTTAGAAATGAACTGGTCACTAATCTCGATAAAGACTCTATCCAAGATATTGCGATAACCGAATTTAAGAATCCATTTGATACGCACCAATTTATCAAAATCTATAATATGCTTCTTTACCTGTTTGACAAAACGGGCATCAATATTCATATATTCAAAGGCAAAATCATATACCCGTCCCTTTCGGAAATTCCGAAAATACTCAAGGAAAATCATGATATCCCCAACCTTCTACTGGAAAAACATGCGTAGTGACATTGAAACTCTTGTAAAGAAATGTCCACAGTGCCAGACTAATAAAGCTCTCAGACAAATAAATCGTGCACCTATGCAAATCACAAGTACATCAACCGAACCTTGTCAAAGAATATCTTTTGACATCGTTGGGCCATTACCAGAAGCGGGCCCTGCGAAACTTAAATACATATTAACAATACAGGATGATCTTACCAAATTCTCATCTGCATATCCAATCCGCAGCACCACGGCAGAAGAGACGAGTGAATGTTTGATCCATCTTCGGATCCCGAAAATGATTCTCATGGATCAGGGAACCAACTTCACCTCTGATCTCTTTAAAAAGACCTGTGAGTTCCTTAAAGTAAATAACCTCTGGGCTTCTCCATACCATCCGCAAACCCAGGGTGCTCTGGAACGAAGCCACTCAACCCTCAAGGAGTATCTCAGATCCTTTACTGATGAGCAACAATCAAATTGGCCCCGCTATGTCTATACAGCTATGCTTACTTACAATACATCTGTTCATGCCACAACCCATTTCACCCCTTATGAACTAATGTTCGGGAACAAACCAGTAATTCCGAATTCTATCTATGATGAATCACCAGGAGCTACATATCCTGATTATGTCCGTATGCTCCAAAACAGATTAAAATACTCACGAGAGAAAGCCTTGAACTTCATAAGGAAATTTAAAGAATCCTCTAAGACATACTATGATACACATACTCGACCAGCTAGGTATAAGACTGGCGACTATGTATATCTGAAAAATCATTCAAGGATGCGTAAAGCGCTTTCGCCGCTGTGGAAAGGGCCCTACAAAATAATTAAAATAAACGGTAATCATACTCTTACCTTACTTATCAACCGACGTCACGTTACTCATCACTTTGATCAAGTGAAGCCAGCCGACATCGGAACAAACCTGTAAATAGTTTTTTATTTAATTTAAGAAGTAGTTATACTTACCTTATACTCACCTCGCGATTGTGCATCTAAATGGACCTGTAAAATAAAATATAATATTAAAAAATGAATATAGATAAGAAACATAAAATAGATTTACTAACCTTAGCTTAATTATTATTTGCAGTTCCGTTCGGAGTATTATGACTACCTAGGAAAACTCAAAATTAATAATGTTCAGTTAAAAATTGTAACTCCAGTAGACATTTCACATTTTGGCCCACACATACAAAATATTCAAACGGCTTTGGGAAACACCAGGCACTTGTGTAACCAAACGCGGATTGTAGAAATTGATTCAGAATGCTATAACATGTTGCAACCATTATTAGCTATATTCCAAGATATGAGCAGAGAATTTTCCTCCATCTCCCATTTGGTAGACAATAAAACTAAACGTAGCGCGTGGACAGGAGGTATGGGCACAATCCTGAAACAAATCTTTGGCTCCCTAGACGAGAATGATGGGCTGCGATATGATGAGGCAATTGAATGATTGCAATATAATGAAAAACAGTTAAATTCACCTTTAAAAGAAAACATTTTAGTTACTACCTCAATATTAATTTGTAATAACAATACTTTACGTAAAATAAAAGATAATGAAGCCAACCTCAACAAATCTATCGACAAGCTCCAACTTAATATTAAAAATATTTCCGAAATTACTAATGGATTACAAAGATTACAATTGTTTGCAAGTAGCAAACATTAATTAAATATTTGATATTTTAGAAACATCAATACTTATTGTCTTTTCAATTGGAAGATGTAACTAACGCCATATTATTCAGTAGCCAAAATATTCTGCACTCCTCAATCATGACAACAAAACAATTATACCAAGAGCTTGCCGATAACTACAGACATTTGCCCAGTGACCTTGAATTGCCCGTACCTTTAGACATTAATTCTATACACCTTATATTAAGCATTTCTAAGTTAGTTTGTTATTTTGTTAATTATAAGATTATATTTGTACTACAAGTGCCGCTGGTCAACACCAGAGAATTTGTACTGTTCCACAGCATAGCACTTCCCACACCATACAAAAATAAGGAACCAAATTCATTCAGCCTGATCACACCTGATAATAAATATATAGCAATGACTAAAGACAAATCGTATTACTGCATTTTTGATAATCTGGAAATCTGTAAATCTGTGAGCCCGGGAAACTTTATCTGTGACCTCGAAAATGTGTATTCTACCGACGCGAAACCGATCTGTGAAAGTGAATTATTAGCCAAAGTAATAAGTGAAAAACCAGTGCAGTGTGAAACGAAAATTTTAGTAGGAAACCTTGACATTTGGAAACCACTGACAAACAATAAGTGGATCTATATACAATCGGAACCAAACAAAATTTCAATAGACTGTCTTAATTCTAAGTTATATGAAACAAATATTTTAGGTACAGGTATTCTTAGTATTCCCAGAGATTGTATAGGTTATTGTAAAAGCACTACATTAATACCAAAATATGGTAG
Organism: Alsophila aescularia; assembly: GCA_946251855.1. Taxonomy (NCBI): domain Eukaryota; kingdom Metazoa; phylum Arthropoda; class Insecta; order Lepidoptera; family Geometridae; genus Alsophila; species Alsophila aescularia. The sequence continues at coordinate 4,310,738 of OX276378.1, read as the reverse complement.
TTTTATAAATATTGCCTCTCCTGTTAATAGCATTCCAGATTTTAACCTAATCAACGACACTTGTTGTAACCTAGTTAAGCTTAATAATGTAATAAATAATGTGTCTCCTGTTCACTTACAAAATATTGATCTAGACGATTTTAACTCTAGAAATACAATTAAACTAAAGTCTCTTCTAAATAATTTAAATACTTTGGAACACCTGCAAAGTCCGCACATTGTAAAATATGGGACACATTATTCAATAATTATAATTTTAATATTAATATTGATTTTAATATTTTTAGGATATTTTATTATTAAGAAAATTTTAGATCTGGCAGCAACCGCCCATTCCAATTTAAATTCAACATTGATAAAACACCTTCGCAATCTTCTCAGAAAACAACAAACATCACAGACGGACAAGACCCTGAAATAGAACTAACTAGCCCCGTCGCCTCAGTTAGAACTAGAGTTTAATGGAGACTTTGATTCAACCCCAAAGTCTCCTCTAAAAGGGGGAGATGTTACACCCCAACCTTGTTAGCCCTAGTGCTATCTTGCAGTTTCATTTAGCCTGATCAGCAATCTTGCTGGTTAATACTTCTTTTAATTATAATTAAATTCAGTCTGACTCGAGCCATCATCCAGAGCGGTTGCCAATAGAAATTATAAAAGAAATATTGTATTATATATATATTTCTTCAAGTCTTTTAATTAATTTAAGGTTAAAACACTTTTTTTTAAAAGTCATTTTTGAAAATCCATATAACAGTACGCACCTGCTACTTCGAAATCGTGCACTCGCTCCTCCAGTACGGCATTGAGCTATGGGCTTGTGTGCCTTCCGGATTCAGAAATGTGCCGGGAGGACGATTACCCTCGCTCGTGATTTAAAAAGTCACAGTTTACATGCGACAGAACCTGGATCAGTTTTTGAGACATAAGGACAGACACACGTACAACACCCACGACGCTCACAAGTTTATTGCAGTGTCCAGGGGCCTGGCGCGGTCTAACAAGTTAACGCATGCGATGGGGCAGGTGGTTTATAACTGCCGGCCGGAGCAAGTTACGTCAGCTGCGATTATTAACACATTTAAGTTTAAACTGAAATCCTGGCTCGTCGAAAAAGCGTTTTACAACCTTGACGAATACTTTGACCGTACCTACCTAAATTAGATATTCGTTTTTTTTATTAATTATACTATTTGAAATTTAATTTATTGTTGTATGTGATTACTTGACTTAATGTTATTTTTATTTAATTACCATTTGTGATTCTCTGACATATAATTTGAAAATAAATTATGAATAAATGTTTTATCTAGTTTATGTGGTTTATCAAACTAAGATGCTAAAGACAGAAAAACAGACAAATGTTTAAAAATTTATAAGAGGCCTAACTGACAGAGCGAGCACGAAGCGCGAGCGAAGCGTCTCTGTTTCAGCTTCGGCAAAAATTATTTCGTATGTCCGGATGTCTGTCTGGATGTTTGTCCGGCTGTTCTCCTTCTACAAGTCCCATTTTTCAACCGATCTAGATGAAACTTGATATACAGTTAAGCGAACTTTTTGTTTTTTTTTGTCGTCAGGGATTTCTTCCCCTAAAAAAGGGGGCTGCTAAATATCTCCGCCTTATTAAATCTGATTTCGATGGTTCTTTTTTAATTTGAAAGTCTTAACTAACTTAACTTTAAGTTAGTCTCATAAAAATTTGGTGAAGATCTGATGAGGATCTTCGGCGTCATAAGCAGAATAGCTCCTCAAAATGCAGTAATTTTCTCCCTTTTAGGTTTATACAAGTGGAATCAGCCCTTTGCCTACTAGGTAGGTATTGATGGAGCACCTTGGTTATTAATGTTAGTTTTACAATAAGGTAACTAGATGGCGCTACTGTGCACCGCTAGATTGTTTGCAAAACGGTTTGTACGCGCGAGGTCTACAGCTCACAGGGCCACTAGTACATCGGAGGTTCAAAGGTTACCCGATAGTAAATCCACGCCTGGCTATTTGCAGACACTTGCAGTAGCATTATTTAAAATACAAACAAAGAACAGACCAATGTATTTTTGCATAAAGTATTATCTATACTTATAATAAAGCAATAAGTATGAAAAAGTCTTTACAAAGCAGATAATTAAAAAAAATATGGTCTAGGGTACTTAAAATAAGCTACTGAACATGAATATAACGTTTTTTTTATCATGTCTGTCTGTTTGTCTGTATGTTTGTTCGCGCATCAAAATAATAACGCACGTAAAAACTAATAGACCAGCTAATAGACTCTAAAAACTAATAGACTCAATAGGACAGCCGAGGGGTGCCAGATGGGGGTGGCCAAGCGAGCGCGAGACGTACCCACGCCTCCTGACACTTCACTCCGGCGCTGGTTGCTGCGTCCAGCCCGTGCACCTTCGCACGTGCACAAACGGGGATGATACTACGTAGATGTCCCAGACAAGTGGGCAGGGGAGGCGACTCCAACTCAATAAAACATCGTATATCTTCTAAAATGAGCAAGGGTTCCAGTCGTCCTTATCTTCCTATTCCTAGCCTGCCTTTGACCTGGGGCTCTTCAGAGGTGTCTTAGTCTTCAAGTTTCAATTATAGCTGCGTACCAACTCCCCTTTGCATCGTACCGTGTATCATCAACCCTGGGGTTGGTTTGGGTTCGAGGGTATTCTCATTTCCCACGTTTAACCATAGTTGGCTACTGCCAACCGGTACTCATTTTTTCCTAGGCATGCAGCTGTCTTGGTGACTTCTGCACTGCGCTGAGGAGTGGTGTTTTTGGAGGTTGAATAATTTTCTGTTTCCTTGTTATGCGTTTCCTTGTTATGCGTTTGCTGTCTGATCTCCTCATTATTTCTCTGATGAAGACGACGAGCTTGACGTTTTCCCGTCTAATAGTTCACAAAGGAAGGACTTCCATGTAGTTCGTGCGTCCGGCGGTCTCGTGTGCCACGGCGCTATAGGTGGGTATGTCAGCTGTTGTCAGTTCTGTCGAACAGTTTCCTTGTCAGCTGGGTCACAAATTGTTCTGTAGTTTCGATGTTGAGGTCCCTGGTTATTACATCGTCCCGGACATATATGGCCGCTCCTGTGGCTATGCGCAGGGCTATGTTTTGTTCTGTCTGTAATTTATTTTTGTTTGTTCCGGAGCATAAGTTGCACCAAGCTGGGGCTGCGTAGGTCAATCTAGACCGTATGTATGTCTTGTATATCCACAGCTTGGTCCTTATTTTGAGTTTGAATTGGAGCACTGGTCTGAGTAGCACCCTTGCAGCTCGTGTTTGGCGGACTGCATGTGCTGTCTGGGCTCTCATTGATAGTTTTTGTCTATTATAACTCCCAGATATCTGGTCGTTTGTTGCCATTGTATGGGTTTCCCTCTGAGCGTTAACTCCACTTGGCATTGGTGGTTTCGGCTGATTTGGATTACGGCTGTCTTGTCTATGTTGATTGCGATGCGCCATTTGTCCAGCCAGTTTGGGAGCAGGTCCAGTAGTTTCTGCATAGCTTTGCTGCTGTCGTTGTGTTCCGGAATGTGGACAGGTACGCGCTATCGTCTGCGATTAGAGCTAAGGTGACATTGTGCTCTCCCTCTTTGAGATGTGCTTCGAGCGTCGGGATATCGTCAGCGTACAGCGCGTACAAGGCCGGCGAAAGGCAGCTACCTTGCGGTACCGCTGCTGTGATCTTCTTTATTGCTGAGTTACATCGTTCTACTGTGACGTAGAATGTCCGTTCCTTCAGGTACGAGTTTATCAGTTGGTTGCTTCGGCAGTTCTGTTTGTGCCAGTTTATAGAGAAGCCCTTCGTGCCACACTCTGTTGAAGGCTTTCTCTACGTCCAGGAAGACTGCTATGTTATGGCGTAACTGATTCATGACGTGCGCCAGTTTGTGCAACATTCTTGTTAGTTGTAAGGTCGTAAAGTTCCTAATTCACCAACGTACTTCGAATGATTACTTGAAAGAGAGTCCCTGTTTTTTTTTTTCAATTTCAACCTAACTTTTGCTTTGGCTTTCTCCCTATATTACTCATATCTTTATTATTTCTGAAGCAGTTTACATCAGAGTTTTACCGTTATATGCCTCAAGTAATTATCTACTAAATGAAATAAGCCCCTAGCTAGCTTACTTGTTAACAAAGTAAACTAGGAGCTAAATATATATAATATATATATTAATAATAATATAATATATATATATATATATATTATATTATTATTATATTATATATATATATATATATATATATATAAATATTTAAGGACTAAAAAGGATTTAAGGATGTACTGTGATAAAATTGTCCAAATTCAATTTTCCAAAACAAAAACATCTCATTACTTACAGGAAAAACTTTCGGCCAATATCAAATTTCTCGAGAGTTTGCGACTGATTATGTGTTTTAATATAATTCGTGAATTTGTGAAAGTTTATGTACATTTTTTTATTAATCTCAAACCTGTGTCATACATTCAACCAACTCATTTTAAGGCTGCTATAGGTATGCTTGAATCATCAACAGCCTACGCCTATAGTAGCCGAAGGGGCTGGGCGAGCCTGACCCCTTGGCATCCTTCTGCCCCTTCTACCCATTTTTACCCGACTACAGCGAAGCAAGGGGTAGGTAATGAGTTTAACATTCTATGTATTTACACTATACACAAATATTATAAAGAGGAAGTTTTTCTTTTCTTTTTGTATTTGTTTGTTTATAATCAAATGGATAAACTCAAAAAACAACTATAGAAAGATACACACATTATCAGCGAGAAAAATGGGCTGTACTTTTGTGACGAGGTCCAAACCTCTTTCATAATAATACTCATTTGATCTCTTAATTCTTTCATAATCCATTTCTTTTCATTTTTGATAGTTGGTCATCATTGATTGATTCTATATACAAATAACCTGTCATTCGAATATTGATTTTTGGAAAAACCGAAATGATATTATAAAATTCATAAATAAGTTTATAACAACTTGAATTACTCTTTTAAATATATATATGATAACACCTACATAAGAGATTATTTTCATCCGTATTGTATCACCACGAAATTCTCAAAGTGCTCCCTATTGTTCCTGTTCCTGTAATTCTGTGTCACTGAGGTTTGGGTCCTGGATTAGTGGGACAAGCCCAAACCCTGGGACCACCTCGTGACACTTTATTTTTCAATCAATTAGAAATCCCTACGAAAATTGCAATAAAATCCAACGTATCAAATAATTGCCTATAAAATTTTGATTATTTACTGTCAGGAACAGAATGACATGCTGGCGTGGAAAGAAAATAAAAAAAAGTCTGTCAAAAATCACCACGAGCGTTGCTGCCAAAGATTGTGAATTACGCTTATGGAGTTTATTTAAAGTTCGCGTTGTGAGCTCTATCCGTGCGAAGCCGGGGTGAATTACTAGTTTATATATGTTATAGATGTTCCACCATAGCGTCGCCCCTATTGGTCCAATTTTGACAAGCGAGGTATCAATCGATTCATTTATATGTATAGAGTATCATATGCTTCGTTTTACTTGACTATGGGCACAGTACATATATAGTCTTTACAGAAGACTATATATGTACTGTGGTATGGGGAAGCAAAGGAAGGGTTATGCGTTCAAACAAAAAACACAATCAACTAATTCATCTTCATCGCAAGACTGTCATAGATTATTTTTTACTCGACCGTAGTCAGGATTTTGTTTTTGAACTTATGTCTTGTATAAAGGTGTTCTTTAATATTTGGATTTTGTTTTTGAACTTATGCCTTGTATAAAGGTGTTCTTTATTATTTGGATATTTTTTTAGAACTTATGTCTTGTATAAAGGTGTTCTTTATTATTTGGATTTTGTTTTTGAACTTATGTCTTGTATAAAGGTGTTCTTTATTATTTGGATTTTGTTTTAAAACTTATGTCTTGTATAAAGGTGCTCTTTATTATTTGGATTTTGTTTTTGAACTTATGTCTTTTATAAAGGTGTTCTTTATTATTTGGATTTTGTTTTTGAACTTATTTCTTGTATAAAGGTGTTCTTTATTATTTGGATTTTGTTTTTGAACTTATTTCTTGTATAAAGGTGTTCTTTATTATTTGGATTTTGTTTTTGAACTTATGTCTTGTATGAAGGTGTTCTTTATTATTTGGATTAAGTTTTTGAACTTATGTCTTGTATAAAGGTGTTCTTTATTATTTGGATTAAGTTTTTGAACTTATGTCTTGTATAAAGGTGTTCTTTATTATTTGGATTTTGTTTTTGAACTTATGTCTTGTATAAAGGTGTTCTTTATTATTTGGATTAAGTTTTTGAACTTATGTCTTGTATAATGGTGTTCTTTATTATTTGGATTAAGTTTTTGAACTTATGTCTTGTATAAAGGTATTCTTTATTATTTGGATTATGTTTTTGAACTTATGTCTTGTATAAAGATGTTCTTTATAATTTGGTTTTTTTTTAGACTTTGTTGCGCTCGTTCTCGCTGTTTACAAACATGTCAATAATTTGTATTTCGATATTGCTATAAATAGCTCAAAGACTTTGAGCTCGCATCGACCGCGCCTGTTTTCGGCAAGTTGTCATCATTATTAATTTAATAAATTTTTCCCCCTATTAATTAATTTTATTAATTTATTAATTTTTATAGCTTAAAAATGTGGAATTAGTTTATTATTATTTTGTTTTTACACTTTCTTGAGTTTCTGTTAATATATTTAAATTTGGTTCATCGCTCTCAGAGCCTCAAGATACAGGCTCCGGCCTAGTTTGAGACTAGCTATTTACTTGGTATTTTTATTCTAAATTGTTTAACTGTGTGTTTATAATGTGTACCTAATAGAATAAGTGTTCTTTTGGAAATAAAAAAATATTATTATTATAATTATTATTATTATTATTCTCTTTATTTATCTTTTTATCTTAAATTTAAATTTTTTACAATATTTCTTTAAATAAAAGCAGATAAAAATATTATAAAAAATAAAATATAAAAATATTATTATTATTATTATTATTATTAACCCCCGAACTTCTACTAGAGGGGTTTTATAAGTTTAGGATGTGTATCACTCACTATATGTATATGTGTGTCTGTCTGTGGCATCGTAGCTCAGAAACGAATGGACCGATTTTGATGAGTTTATTTCTTTTTGTGAGCTGATGCGTGATTGAGATGGTTCTTAGCTATAATAGAGGGAAGGGGGGGGGGTGCAAATCGTATCTTCCAAACAAATGGACCGATTTTGAAGCAGTGTTTTAATGTTTGAATTTTAATGTGAACGAGATGGTTCTTAACTATAAGGGGGTCGCCGGTTATATACATTTTTAATTTGTGCTTGTTTTCTAATTATGGTTCATTCACAACACACTCAATACACACTGCGCTCGCACTTATTTGTACCTTTATTGTTTGTCGATCGAAGCAGCGCTGGCTTGACCTTTTCAAAGATTTTGTGAGAGCCATGGACCGAGCTCAGTAGCGTGCATTAAGAGAAGCTGGATGCAGCCAGCAGTGGACTAGTACAGGCAGACAATGATGAGTTTTTCAATTGTTTAGTACTGTGATTCAATTTATTTGATTATTTCGTTATGGATGCCAAAAGGTCTGTCAGACCCAATATAGCATCTTCGGTCGATTTATTTTTACGGAAACCAAATTTATTTGGAGAAATGAGGTTCTGCGATCTGGCAGCAACCGCCCATTCCAATTTAAATTCAACATTGATAAAACACCTTCGCAATCTTCTCAGAAAACAACAAACATCACAGACGGACAAGACCCTGAAATAGAACTAACTAGCCCCGTCGCCTCAGTTAGAACTAGAGTTTAATGGAGACTTTGATTCAACCCCAAAGTCTCCTCTAAAAGGGGGAGATGTTACACCCCAACCTTGTTAGCCCTAGTGCTATCTTGCAGTTTCATTTAGCCTGATCAGCAATCTTGCTGGTTAATACTTCTTTTAATTATAATTAAATTCAGTCTGACTCGAGCCATCATCCAGAGCGGTTGCCAATAGAAATTATAAAAGAAATATTGTATTATATATATATTTCTTCAAGTCTTTTAATTAATTTAAGGTTAAAACACTTTTTTTTAAAAGTCATTTTTGAAAATCCATATAACAGTACGCACCTGCTACTTCGAAATCGTGCACTCGCTCCTCCAGTACGGCATTGAGCTATGGGCTTGTGTGCCTTCCGGATTCAGAAATGTGCCGGGAGGACGATTACCCTCGCTCGTGATTTAAAAAGTCACAGTTTACATGCGACAGAACCTGGATCAGTTTTTGAGACATAAGGACAGACACACGTACAACACCCACGACGCTCACAAGTTTATTGCAGTGTCCAGGGGCCTGGCGCGGTCTAACAAGTTAACGCATGCGATGGGGCAGGTGGTTTATAACTGCCGGCCGGAGCAAGTTACGTCAGCTGCGATTATTAACACATTTAAGTTTAAACTGAAATCCTGGCTCGTCGAAAAAGCGTTTTACAACCTTGACGAATACTTTGACCGTACCTACCTAAATTAGATATTCGTTTTTTTTATTAATTATACTATTTGAAATTTAATTTATTGTTGTATGTGATTACTTGACTTAATGTTATTTTTATTTAATTACCATTTGTGATTCTCTGACATATAATTTGAAAATAAATTATGAATAAATGTTTTATCTAGTTTATGTGGTTTATCAAACTAAGATGCTAAAGACAGAAAAACAGACAAATGTTTAAAAATTTATAAGAGGCCTAACTGACAGAGCGAGCACGAAGCGCGAGCGAAGCGTCTCTGTTTCAGCTTCGGCAAAAATTATTTCGTATGTCCGGATGTCTGTCTGGATGTTTGTCCGGCTGTTCTCCTTCTACAAGTCCCATTTTTCAACCGATCTAGATGAAACTTGATATACAGTTAAGCGAACTTTTTGTTTTTTTTTGTCGTCAGGGATTTCTTCCCCTAAAAAAGGGGGCTGCTAAATATGTCCGCCTTATTAAATCTGATTTCGATGGTTCTTTTTTAATTTGAAAGTCTTAACTAACTTAACTTTAAGTTAGTCTCATAAAAATTTGGTGAAGATCTGATGAGGATCTTCGGCGTCATAAGCAGAATAGCTCCTCAAAATGCAGTAATTTTCTCCCTTTTAGGTTTATACAAGTGGAATCAGCCCTTTGCCTACTAGGTAGGTATTGATGGAGCACCTTGGTTATTAATGTTAGTTTTACAATAAGGTAACTAGATGGCGCTACTGTGCACCGCTAGATTGTTTGCAAAACGGTTTGTACGCGCGAGGTCTACAGCTCACAGGGCCACTAGTACATCGGAGGTTCAAAGGTTACCCGATAGTAAATCCACGCCTGGCTATTTGCAGACACTTGCAGTAGCATTATGTAAAATACAAACAAAGAACAGACCAATGTATTTTTGCATAAAGTATTATCTATACTTATAATAAAGCAATAAGTATGAAAAAGTCTTTACAAAGCAGATAATTAAAAAAAATATGGTCTAGGGTACTTAAAATAAGCTACTGAACATGAATATAACGTTTTTTTTATCATGTCTGTCTGTTTGTCTGTATGTTTGTTCGCGCATCAAAATAATAACGCACGTAAAAACTAATAGACCAGCTAATAGACTCTAAAAACTAATAGACTCAATAGGACAGCCGAGGGGTGCCAGATGGGGGTGGCCAAGCGAGCGCGAGACGTACCCACGCCTCCTGACACTTCACTCCGGCACTGGTTGCTGCGTCCAGCCCGTGCACCTTCGCACGTGCACAAACGGGGATGATACTACGTAGATGTCCCAGACAAGTGGGCAGGGGAGGCGACTCCAACTCAATAAAACATCGTATATCTTCTAAAATGAGCAAGGGTTCCAGTCGTCCTTATCTTCCTATTCCTAGCCTGCCTTTGACCTGGGGCTCTTCAGAGGTGTCTTAGTCTTCAAGTTTCAATTATAGCTGCGTACCAACTCCCCTTTGCATCGTACCGTGTATCATCAACCCTGGGGTTGGTTTGGGTTCGAGGGTATTCTCATTTCCCACGTTTAACCATAGTTGGCTACTGCCAACCGGTACTCATTTTTTCCTAGGCATGCAGCTGTCTTGGTGACTTCTGCACTGCGCTGAGGAGTGGTGTTTTTGGAGGTTGAATAATTTTCTGTTTCCTTGTTATGCGTTTCCTTGTTATGCGTTTGCTGTCTGATCTCCTCATTATTTCTCTGATGAAGACGACGAGCTTGACGTTTTCCCGTCTAATAGTTCACAAAGGAAGGACTTCCATGTAGTTCGTGCGTCCGGCGGTCTCGTGTGCCACGGCGCTATAGGTGGGTATGTCAGCTGTTGTCAGTTCTGTCGAACAGTTTCCTTGTCAGCTGGGTCACAAATTGTTCTGTAGTTTCGATGTTGAGGTCCCTGGTTATTACATCGTCCCGGACATATATGGCCGCTCCTGTGGCTATGCGCAGGGCTATGTTTTGTTCTGTCTGTAATTTATTTTTGTTTGTTCCGGAGCATAAGTTGCACCAAGCTGGGGCTGCGTAGGTCAATCTAGACCGTATGTATGTCTTGTATATCCACAGCTTGGTCCTTATTTTGAGTTTGAATTGGAGCACTGGTCTGAGTAGCACCCTTGCAGCTCGTGTTTGGCGGACTGCATGTGCTGTCTGGGCTCTCATTGATAGTTTTTGTCTATTATAACTCCCAGATATCTGGTCGTTTGTTGCCATTGTATGGGTTTCCCTCTGAGCGTTAACTCCACTTGGCATTGGTGGTTTCGGCTGATTTGGATTACGGCTGTCTTGTCTATGTTGATTGCGATGCGCCATTTGTCCAGCCAGTTTGGGAGCAGGTCCAGTAGTTTCTGCATAGCTTTGCTGCTGTCGTTGTGTTCCGGAATGTGGACAGGTACGCGCTATCGTCTGCGATTAGAGCTAAGGTGACATTGTGCTCTCCCTCTTTGAGATGTGCTTCGAGCGTCGGGATATCGTCAGCGTACAGCGCGTACAAGGCCGGCGAAAGGCAGCTACCTTGCGGTACCGCTGCTGTGATCTTCTTTATTGCTGAATTACATCGTTCTACTGTGACGTAGAATGTCCGTTCCTTCAGGTACGAGTTTATCAGTTGGTTGCTTCGGCAGTTCTGTTTGCGCCAGTTTATAGAGAAGCCCTTCGTGCCACACTCTGTTGAAGGCTTTCTCTACGTCCAGGAAGACTGCTATGTTATGGCGTAACTGATTCATGACGTGCGCCAGTTTGTGCAACATTCTTGTTAGTTGTAAGGTCGTAAAGTTCCTAATTCACCAACGTACTTCGAATGATTACTTGAAAGAGAGTCCCTGTTTTTTTTTTTCAATTTCAACCTAACTTTTGCTTTGGCTTTCTCCCTATATTACTCATATCTTTATTATTTCTGAAGCAGTTTACATCAGAGTTTTACCGTTATATGCCTCAAGTAATTATCTACTAAATGAAATAAGCCCCTAGCTAGCTTACTTGTTAACAAAGTAAACTAGGAGCTAAATATATATAATATATATATTAATAATAATATTATATATATATATATATATATATATATATATATATATATATATATATATATATATTATATTATTATTATATTATATATATATATATATATATATATAAATATTTAAGGACTAAAAAGGATTTAAGGATGTACTGTGATAAAATTGTCCAAATTCAATTTTCCAAAACAAAAACATCTCATTACTTACAGGAAAAACTTTCGGCCAATATCAAATTTCTCGAGAGTTTGCGACTGATTATGTGTTTTAATATAATTCGTGAATTTGTGAAAGTTTATGTACATTTTTTTATTAATCTCAAACCTGTGTCATACATTCAACCAACTCATTTTAAGGCTGCTATAGGTATGCTTGAATCATCAACAGCCTACGCCTATAGTAGCCGAAGGGGCTGGGTGAGCCTGACCCCTTGGCATCCTTCTGCCCCTTCTACCCATTTTTACCCGACTACAGCGAAGCAAGGGGTAGGTAATGAGTTTAACATTCTATGTATTTACACTATACACAAATATTATAAAGAGGAAGTTTTTCTTTTCTTTTTGTATTTGTTTGTTTATAATCAAATGGATAAACTCAAAAAACAACTATAGAAAGATACACACATTATCAGCGAGAAAAATGGGCTGTACTTTTGTGACGAGGTCCAAACCTCTTTCATAATAATACTCATTTGATCTCTTAATTCTTTCATAATCCATTTCTTTTCATTTTTGATAGTTGGTCATCATTGTTTGATTCTATATACAAATAACCTGTCATTCGAATATTGATTTTTGGAAAAACCGAAATGATATTATAAAATTCATAAATAAGTTTATAACAACTTGAATTACTCTTTTAAATATATATATGATAACACCTACATAAGAGATTATTTTCATCCGTATTGTATCACCACGAAATTCTCAAAGTGCTCCCTATTGTTCCTGTTCCTGTAATTCTGTGTCACTGAGGTTTGGGTCCTGGATTAGTGGGACAAGCCCAAACCCTGGGACCACCTCGTGACACTTTATTTTTCAATCAATTAGAAATCCCTACGAAAATTGCAATAAAATCCAACGTATCAAATAATTGCCTATAAAATTTTGATTATTTACTGTCAGGAACAGAATGACATGCTGGCGTGGAAAGAAAATAAAAAAAAGTCTGTCAAAAATCACCACGAGCGTTGCTGCCAAAGATTGTGAATTACGCTTATGGAGTTTATTTAAAGTTCGCGTTGTGAGCTCTATCCGTGCGAAGCCGGGGTGAATTACTAGTTTATATATGTTATAGATGTTCCACCATAGCGTCGCCCCTATTGGTCCAATTTTGACAAGCGAGGTATCAATCGATTCATTTATATGTATAGAGTATCATATGCTTCGTTTTACTTGACTATGGGCACAGTACATATATAGTCTTTACAGAAGACTATATATGTACTGTGGTATGGGGAAGCAAAGGAAGGGTTATGCGTTCAAACAAAAAACACAATCAACTAATTCATCTTCATCGCAAGACTGTCATAGATTATTTTTTACTCGACCGTAGTCAGGATTTTGTTTTTGAACTTATGTCTTGTATAAAGGTGTTCTTTAATATTTGGATTTTGTTTTTGAACTTATGCCTTGTATAAAGGTGTTCTTTATTATTTGGATATTTTTTTAGAACTTATGTCTTGTATAAAGGTGTTCTTTATTATTTGGATTTTGTTTTTGAACTTATGTCTTGTATAAAGGTGTTCTTTATTATTTGGATTTTGTTTTAAAACTTATGTCTTGTATAAAGGTGCTCTTTATTATTTGGATTTTGTTTTTGAACTTATGTCTTTTATAAAGGTGTTCTTTATTATTTGGATTTTGTTTTTGAACTTATTTCTTGTATAAAGGTGTTCTTTATTATTTGGATTTTGTTTTTGAACTTATGTCTTGTATGAAGGTGTTCTTTATTATTTGGATTAAGTTTTTGAACTTATGTCTTGTATAAAGGTGTTCTTTATTATTTGGATTAAGTTTTTGAACTTATGTCTTGTATAAAGGTGTTCTTTATTATTTGGATTTTGTTTTTGAACTTATGTCTTGTATAAAGGTGTTCTTTATTATTTGGATTAAGTTTTTGAACTTATGTCTTGTATAATGGTGTTCTTTATTATTTGGATTAAGTTTTTGAACTTATGTCTTGTATAAAGGTATTCTTTATTATTTGGATTATGTTTTTGAACTTATGTCTTGTATAAAGATGTTCTTTATAATTTGGATTTTTTTTAGACTTTGTTGCGCTCGTTCTCGCTGTTTACAAACATGTCAATAATTTGTATTTCGATATTGCTATAAATAGCTCAAAGACTTTGAGCTCGCATCGACCGCGCCTGTTTTCGGCAAGTTGTCATCATTATTAATTTAATAAATTTTTCCCCCTATTAATTAATTTTATTAATTTATTAATTTTTATAGCTTAAAAATGTGGAATTAGTTTATTATTATTTTGTTTTTACACTTTCTTGAGTTTCTGTTAATATATTTAAATTTGGTTCATCGCTCTCAGAGCCTCAAGATACAGGCTCCGGCCTAGTTTGAGACTAGCTATTTACTTGGTATTTTTATTCTAAATTGTTTAACTGTGTGTTTATAATGTGTACCTAATAGAATAAGTGTTCTTTTGGAAATAAAAAAATATTATTATTATAATTATTATTATTATTATTCTCTTTATTTATCTTTTTATCTTAAATTTATTTTTTTTACAATATTTCTTTAAATAAAAGCAGATAAAAATATTATAAAAAATAAAATATAAAAATATTATTATTATTATTATTATTATTAAACCCCGAACTTCTACTAGAGGGGTTTTATAAGTTTAGGATGTGTATCACTCACTATATGTATATGTGTGTCTGTCTGTGGCATCGTAGCTCAGAAACGAATGGACCGATTTTGATGAGTTTATTTCTTTTTGTGAGCTGATGCTTGATTGAGATGGTTCTTAGCTATAATAGAGGGAAGGGGGGGGGTGCAAATCGTATCTTCCAAACAAATGGACCGATTTTGAAGCAGTGTTTTAATGTTTGAATTTTAATGTGAACGAGATGGTTCTTAACTATAAGGGGGTCGCCGGTTATATACATTTTTAATTTGTGCTTGTTTTCTAATTATGGTTCATTCACAACACACTCAATACACACTGCGCTCGCACTTATTTGTACCTTTATTGTTTGTCGATCGAAGCAGCGCTGGCTTGACCTTTTCAAAGATTTTGTGAGAGCCATGGACCGAGCTCAGTAGCGTGCATTAGGAGAAGCTGGATGCAGCCAGCAGTGGACTAGTACAGGCAGACAATGATGAGTTTTTCAATTGTTTAGTACTGTGATTCAATTTATTTGATTATTTCGTTATGGATGCCAAAAGGTCTGTCAGACCCAATATAGCATCTTCGGTCGATTTATTTTTACGGAAACCAAATTTATTTGGAGAAATGAGGTTCTGCGACTCGAGATACCGCATAAGCCTGTTGTTTAAAAGTCTTTCTAGAACCTTTGATAACGATGATAATACCGATATTGGTCTGTAGTTGTTTACTCTGTCTCTGTCCCCATCTTTAAAGATTGGAGAAACAACAGCTCTTTTAAGTGATTTTGAAAAGATACCACTGGCAAAAGAAAGGTTACAAACTTGCGTTATTAAAGGAACCAAAATGATGCTACAAGCTTTTAGAATTTTTGGGAAGGAATAAGATCCCACCAAACGGCACAATCCAATATTAACCCTAGGATAATACGCTCAACAAAGTCAAAGCCAAAGTCAAAGTCAAAGTCAAAGTATTTTATTGTAAATAGGCAAAAATAATAGCACTTTTACAAGTCAAAATTAACATCTCCCGAACAAAGAGATATACATAAAATATTATAAAAAGATCAAATCAATCCAAATTTAGATAAACTAAGTATTCTTTGAGTTTGAAAAGGAAATTTACCTTTCATGTGCCAACAGAGTTAAATCTCACACTGGAAAAGGAAATACCCTTCTGACTCTACCGGTGCTTCGGAAATACGCCCGTTAGAGAAGAGAGCACCAAGAAACTCTACGGGATGTATTTTTTCCATATTTGTTCAAGTTCCACATAATCGGTTTCAATTAGAGCAAAAGAATTACATTGAGAGGTGGGATGAGTAAACGTCGAAAATAGCGGTGTGGTGTTTGACGGATTCTTTTGGATACCGCTTGCCAGGGTTGCACCTACTCCAGCGAAAAACCTATTTACTAAATTCAAAGACTTTATTGAATCGCAGTCAAGTCCAAGTACTTTGCTTTGTATTAGTTACAGTTTTAATCAAATCCCACGTTGCCTTAGGATTATTTTTTCCCTTGCGAAATTCTTCACGTTCATATTCTCGTTTAAGTTTACAGAGGAGAAAATTACAGAAATTTCTATAACGTTTGTAAGTAATTTTAAGTATTTCATTATTAGGATTCTTTCTTAATTTCATATGCATTATGTCTCTGTTTTTAATGCAACACAGTAAACATTGAAATCAAAAGGTCTGGAACTGCATAGGCGTCAGTTAAGCCAAAAATTACACTGAAATCCGTGTTTTCTGTTTCCAATACGACAGATGCATAATCAACTTTCCTAGAGCATGTTTTGGGATTTAAATTATGAGTCTTGTGCTCAATAGCTGTCAGAACAGGACAATGGTCAGTTATTAAAGTATTTAGTATGAAAGTTACTGCGGAAAGATTTGTCTTTAATCATCACATTATCCAGACAGTTTTGATCTCGAGTGGGGAAATGATGAGTAGGAAGAAGTCCATGAAAAGATAAAAAGTTGAGATAATTGTTACTTAAAGAGTTGCAAGAATTAATACTAATATTTAGATCCCCAACAACAACGATATTTCTGTAATTTTTCAAACTAAGGAGCATATCATTTAAACTACTAATAAAGTTGTCTATGTTGTTATAAGATTGAGATCGGTATAAAGTCACTATGGCGGTGTTATTCCCTACAGTACATACTAAACAATATGCATCTTTAAATTGTGGCTTTTTGATCAAAAACTGTAATCCATCTCTAGCATATATAATGACGCCATCATTTTGAGTCATCGTATTTTTAGTTTCATGGGAGGTTTTTTGCTTAACCAGCATTCACTCAGGATAATGAAATCAGCAGTAAGTTTTATGGACACGAGTAAAGCTCTTAATGCCTCATTTTTTTGCCAATACTCCTTATATTTAAATGCAGGATTTTCAAATAAATATCACTACCGGCTATGACTCACGTGTATATAGTCGAAAACATCGACCTAAGTTTCGAGCGTATCCGACGCTCTCCTTCAGAAGTTCACGCCGCGAGATCCCGACGCGCACAACACGTGAGTCATAGCCGGTAGTGATATTTAAAATTATGTATGAGGTTCACGAAAACTTACACTAAAATTGCAGGATTTTCGTTGATTTTTTTAACTTATTAACTAATTATTGACAATGTTCAGTCAGACAATGACAAATTTCAACACAAACTTGCGATTCTAAGACACTAAAAGTGTCTAAATCTGAGATAAAATTATTTAAGTTGGTAGCTATCAATAAAAACAGATATCTAGAAGAGACGGTTGGGGTGACAGAAAAATGCCAAAGTTTAGTAATAATAAAAACTAACAGTAGAGTATGGAAAACATTATGAAGCGATGTATGCACAAAAAAAAAACATTTTTGGAATAATGCATATGGTTAATAAGCAGTGTTGTGAATGTTTGGGTGTGTGGATTTTTGTGTATACGAAGAAAATGAGGTGTGAATATATAAATAAAAAGTGAAGGAGCGCTGAAAATGTCCGCTGCATTTTTACAGTACCACTTAAGCTTCGATACATTTTTACACATATAATAAAGAAAATTAACATAGAAAAGTCAAACAAAAAGAGGAGCAGCTTGCAACAAGTAAAAGTACAAAAAGCGGAACTAAAAAGATCAATTTCAATTAGCAGTATGCACACAACTAGCTGAAAATTACCAAGTCATTTAGTTATTATGTGAAAAAGGTCGCTTAAGCATCTCGGCGTTTTAATATGCAGTGGTTTAGTCCCGTTATCCTGGCGAAGAAATATTCTCCCATTCGATGTCCAGCAGAACTTATAATTGTTCTTTTTGGCGAGCTCACGTGCCTGGTGGAACAACTGTCTCGAGTACTGCGGCAGATGCTCCGAAATGAAAATTGGCGCGCGCTTGTAGGCTAAGCCAATGTGTGTCGTGCTAAGTTTCTATTCGACGTTCTTATTTTTATTGAAGTTTCTTGCGGCCACAAGTACTTCATTTTTAATATGAACTTTACTAAACTCAGCAACAATAGGCTTGTCCGTGCCGGCCTTACCAGGCGATAGATCCCGAGGGCTTACAGAGAAACCTGTCGCTTCCGCTGTCTTTACCACAGCCGACCACTTTACTTGTTCGTTCTTAGGGACATTCTTGATTTTCAATAGAGGCACTACAATACCACCTACATCAATCAATAACTACCTACTTACATTCAATTTACATCATCAACATGCTGGAGAAACCCTTTGGCCCTGATGTTTCCTCATAAGCACAGTATCATCTCTTAACCTACATAGATACCACCCACAATCAGTATTTTTTTTCAAATGATTTTGCTTCTAGCACTTTTAAGTGGTAAAAGAAAAAAAAATCGCAAACATTTTCATGCTATCGGCTTGCGTTATCGCGGTTCAAAATTTAACAGCATTGGGCCCTGTACTGCTAAATCCACCACTACCTTCGTGATTACCACTACATTATTTTTTTTTATAATTTTTTTTTTTTTTTTATTATGTATGCTGTTGGTCTATAGCTGACCTCTACAGCGTCACGACGGTGGGGTGGGCGCAAAAGCGCTCCGCCGCAATGCGTGACGCAGAAGGCGCTCGCCAAAGTTAAGTTTTGGCCACTTGCTCAAGGGCACCCACGGGGTACGAACCTCGGCTTGTACAGTTGCCATTGATTACTTGGGGAGTATCGAACTAAACAGTATCGAACCTACACTTGTCGACTGTGCCTTGTACAAGGACGAGACTATTGTGACTACGTAGCAGTTTTTCAAATAAAACTGTTAAACTTCCTTTGCTATCCATCACAAACATTACCACGAAGCTTACTGAGAGCTCAAGCTTCGTGGTAATGTTTGATTACCACGAAGTTTGACCTCTCAGGGTCACCTGCTTGTTAATAGATTCGTATTCCTACCACTGCTGCTTGCTCTTAGCTCAACATCCATGCACCGATTGTAGGTACCTTTTAGAACAGCCGTAATCAAACCCCTGAAAATCGTTAGCCTAACCTAACATTATGCACCATGGAGAGTGTGCACAAGAACTGCACAATCTGATTCCCCCATCACCTTTCCATTACCGTACGACTAGACGATCGGCAAAGCACTATCCTTTTATCCTTTTATGGTTGAAATACCTCGCACAAGAACGAAGCGTTACGCTTCTTCATTTATTATAAGAACTTCTAAGGAGTGGAATGCCCTGCCCTCGTCAGTGTTTCCGTTAAAATATAATCCAGGTGTGTTGAAGTCAAGAGTGAATCGGTATCTACTAGGCAAGCGTGCTACACCTTCGACCACATCATCGCTTTCCATCAGGTGAGATCGTGGTCAAACGATTGCCTAGACAGAGACAAAAAAAAGAAAGTTTTTCCGAAATAAGTTTTTTCCCCCAACTTCTAGAAAAATGATCCAATTTACAATTTAAATAAATTAAATTTTCTCTATTAGTTCATACAAGTTACATTCATGCACGCGGCTTCTTTCTACTAGGCTGAAAATGTATAGGAGTCTGCCATTCTTCTTTATGTTGATTGTAGACAAACCGAACGGGATTGTTTGTTTGTCGTATGAGGTAGTGCTGGCTTCTGGTGTCAGAGTTTGTCAGGCCGCCCGAGGGCCTCTGACATGGATTAACGACTGCTATTAATCAATAACAGCCGGGACCGACAGCTTAACGTGCTTTCCGAAGCACGGAGCGACGGAAAACCGCACGTAAGTTAGAAAAGTCATTGGTGTGGAGCCTAGGATCGAACTCGGTATAGTTGGATTCTAAGTTGCAATATTGAACCGTTAGGCTACCATCGCTTGTCCAAACGGGTTTAATACACCTTCTCGCTTTGTTTGCTAACTAGGTACATCGTTAAGACTTATTGTCAACAGCCATCTATCTATCTCTGTGACAGCTGTTTGTCATTGATTCTAGTATTTTTCTTTGTTCCTCGTATTTGCAAACTTTGTTATAATTGTTTTATTTATGCATTTTGTGATAAGACCAGTGCAAAATATTATCGTGTTGTTATGCCAATCAATACTAGGTGTTTTAGGACATCTACCTGTGAAGTGGTATCTCATATTGAATGAGAACGACCCAATATTTCAAATTTCAGTGCAGATTTATATCCTGGAAGTAAGCAAAACTACAATATCCTATACTTTGATGGGCTGATTTCATTATTGTTTCAAAACACTACAGAATCATGAATAGTTTTCGCAGCGCACGCCATATAATGACTTTTATAGGCACATTTTTGATACCTGGGGTTAAATTATTGCAATTTTCAAAAATATCACAAATTTTTTGAAAAATAAATTTCAGCCCATATTACTCGCTGATAATGTAGCTTTTTATAGTTTTTTTTATTTCCGGTAAATAGTTTTGAGTTTATCCTTTACAAACAAACATACAAAAAATTAAATAAATCTTTCCTCTTTATAATATTACTAGCTTTCCCGCCCGCGACTTCGACCACTCGGACTACAGTTTATCGCAAAAAAAAAGCATCCTATGTTCCTCTAGGATATTAAAAACCAATGCAATAGTAAAAAAAATATAGCACCAATGCTCTTGACGTTTTGTGACAGACATGTTATTTCGTATCCATGACAAACGTTCCTTACTGCGAGTAATCTACATTTTCCAGTTTTATCGTGGAAACTTAATATTTTCCGGGATAAAAAGTATCCTATGTTTTATTGCAGGGTATAAGATAGCCGTTATCGCGTGAAAGCTCCCCAAACAAACAAACTGACAACGTTTCACTTTTATATATTGGTATGGATGGATTGTAGATAAGTAGTCCACCTGTTTTTAAATACATTACTTATGTACATTCTTCTTTTTGTACATTACTTATGAACAAAGAGATCGTTGTAATAAGTTTAGGGTGTGTGTGATACACACCCTAAACTTATAACAACGATCTCTTTCACTGTGTCACTGTCTGTGGCATTGTAGCTCCCAAACAAATATACCGATTTTGATGCGGTTCCATGGAGATGGTTGTTAGCTTTAATGGGAGGAAGAGGGGCAGGGGGGAGTGCAAATCGTAGGATCGAATGAATGGACCGATTTAGATGCGGTTTTATATGCTTTAAAGCTGAGGTAATCGAGATGGTTTTTAGCTATAATGAGGGAAGAAGAGGATCATAGCTCCCAAACCCCAACGAATGAACCAAATTTGTAGCGGTTTTTTTAATATTTGAAAGCTGATGTGGGGGGGGATGTGGTTCTTAGCTGTATGTGGTGATGGGGAAGTTGAGAAAAGGGGGTGAGAATAGTAGCTTCGAAACAAATGTACCGATTTAGCTGCGGTTTTTTTATGTTTTAAAGCCGAGGTAATTGACATGGTTCTTAGCTATATAGGCGGGAGAGAATGGGGGTGAGGATCATAGCTCGCTCGTCGAATGGACCGATTTTAATGCGGTTTTTTATGTTTGAAAATGATGTGATCGAGATGCGTCTTAGCTATAATGGGAGTAGGGGATCAGGGGTTACAATAATTTTTATTTTGTGCTTGTTATTGGAAACATTAATGATATATGATTAATGTTTCCAATAACAGGCACAAGTTAGAGTACACGTTCAAGCCATTTCCTTTATTTTGTATCCGATCTATAAAATCGGGTGGCCCCTGTCAATCCTTTTTTTTTATATAAAGTATATTTGCTGTTGGTCTATAGCTGACCTCTACAGCGTCACCGGACGGTGGGGCGGGCGCAAAAGCGCTCCGCCGCAATGCGTGACGTAGAAGGCGCACGCCCAAGCTAAGTTTTGGCCACGACGAAAACGGAAAAAAAAAACGATTTTGGTGAAGACGGATTGGACAAATCTATCGCTGTATGCACTCTAGGGCGTCTACACTCTAGGGGTCGTGCGTCTGTTGTCGCGTCTGTTGAGTAGTCAAAGGCCTGAACTACTAGAGGGTTAGGGTGACGGGATGCCGCGTCAAAGTAGCGGCGAGAGGCATTTTTCAAGTATTGAACTATCGAAGGAAGCTCGAGATCGCTGTGCAGGTCGATGTTCTTCTGATACGAGGGGGCATCTACTGCACATCCAACGAATTTATTTTGTAAAGTCTGAAGTTTCTCTAGGGAAATGCGGCAGGCGTGAGCAAATACTACGGACGAGTATGTCATTGTCGGTCTGACGCAGGTTTTGTAGAGTGTCAACTTATTTCTAAGAGACATTTTACTGTGGCTGCCTAGGAGTTACGCGAGGCGGTATTGATAAAATGCTGCCTTTTTGTGAACGGTGCTGATGTGCTGATTGAAGTTGAGTCGATAGTCAAGAGTGACTCCTAAGTATTTAGTTGACCTTTCCCATGGTACGAGTCGGTTATTAATCATGATCTTGTCTATTGGAAAATAGCGTTTAACCCCGTGAGTGAAACGCATCGCTACGCTCTTCTCGGGATTCACCGTTAATTCGCCACTTACGGAACCATCCATCCATCCATCGGTGTCATCCGCAAAGAGAGCGATCTCTACTTTGGGAGTGCGGAGGAAATCGCTTGTGTAAAGCGTGAAGAGGAGTTGAGACAGCACGGAGCCCTGAGGGACTCCGGCTTTGATGGGATGGGGGAATGATCGGTCACCCTCGACACGATAGCAAAAGCTACGGCTGGTGAGATAGTCTTGTACAGCTTGTATATCAGGCCGGCGTGCCAAACCTTGTCAAAAGCCTTCGCCACGTCTAGGAAGACGGCTATCGTGGCTTGGTGTTTTGGTTTCCTATTGAAACCCTTAAGTATGTGCTCCGGGAGGGCAAGAGTTTTTTGCTCTAAAGCCGAACTGCTCATCCGGGATGAGTTTTTTGATTTTCGCGATAGATCGGAGTTGATTCAGAAGAATTCGCTCGTAGATCTTCCCCAGAGAGCTGAAGAGACTGATAGAACGGTAACTAGAAGGCTCGGCCGAATGCCGATGACGTCGGCACTCTTCCAGGCGTCGGGGAAGCTCATGGCTGCATTGAAGATGCTGACTAAGACATAAACTAACGGGAAAAAAAAGTGCTTGAGGACCCTGTTGCTGATGCCGTGAGCACCAGGGGCCTTTTGCACTTTGAGGTCCTTGATGATCGACTCAACCTCTGTGGCTTTAACGGGATCGAGGGGGGGTCGGTCGGAAGTAGGGCATTCCTACGTTCTAATTCGCGTTCCATCGTGGTGATGTGGACAGGATCAACGTGATCCTTTGCGGGGGTGGGGTACTGGGCTTCGAGGCTCTCCGCCAAGCATTCGGTCTTCTCCTCGTCTTCGAATGCTGGCGGGAGATAGATTCTATTGAGAGGGGGGCATTATGGTGATGGTGTCGGATTTAAGCTTTCTCACCAACCCCCAGTAAGCCTGGTGGGTAGGTGAGATTTCAGATAATAAGTCGTCCCAACGCTGTTCGCGCAGCTCGCTAATGCGCGTCCTGACCAAGCGGGGGTAGTAGCTCAAGGTGGCTTTGCGTTCAGCGTTGGGGAAAGCATCGTAGGATCTGTTGGCTGCGTTCCTTGTCGTCACCAGCCTCTTCACGTCGTCAGGCAGATCCCAGCCGCGGATATCCTCCGCTGGGATCTGCCTAGAAGACTTACCGATGACGGTGTTGAGGTGGCTGGTGAGGGCATCGATCGAGTGATCTACGTCGGGGGTGATTATGTCGTCGGGGATGCGATCGAGATCGGGTGAACTGATAGCTTTTAGGGCTTCCCCCCAAACGCTTCCAGTCCACTATCATCTTGGTCGGTGGAGGGGAGGGTGGGTCTGTCGGGTCTGATGGGCCTAGGCGCATAATAACGGGACGGTGATTGGATTCTAACTCTTGGAAAACTTCGATTGAGCGGAAAGTAAGATTTATGTTATTTAGGAGAGGTATGTCTAGTATGTCAGGTAAATGGTCGGGACATTTGGGGCAATGAGTCCACTCCGAGGGTGGGATTATATCGAAATTAATTTAAGTTGCATGTCCCAAAACAACGGTTAAAAGTATTTAGTGACAATGTGTATTGCATGGCAATAAGAGTTTATAATAAGCTGGTGGTCAGCTATAAAGAGTTAACCCTTCAAATGTTTAAAACCAAACTTATGAATTACCTTTTATCTAAGTGTTTTTACACCGTCACTGAATTTTTGGAGGGCAAATAGAATTGTAAGACAATAATTTATTATAATTAGGTTACTATAATATTTTTTAAATCAAGTCGCAAATAAACACGAATAACAACAGTACCGTAATAGTACCGATGACAATCGTTAGCTTTCCAGTTAATGACAAAAGCTATCGATTGTCATCGGTATCTGTATTTTGCGACCAATTTCGGTTGTAAAGCTATTGCTACCTATGCCGAAACTGTAGCCCTGGAATAAATAATACATAGGTTACTTTTAACCGAGAGAAATGACCACGCGGGTAAAGTCTTGGGCACAGCTATTAGTAGTATAAACTTTTGGGATATATACCATAAAATAACCATATAATACAGCTACTGGTATTAGTATTTAATACAATACTGACACAAAATGAAATCTATGAAAATCGCGAGAAATTAAACCGGGTTATTTTCTAAGCGCGCAATCAGAGGCTTTTTCTTCTATGTTATTATTATATAATATGAAAATACAATTACACTTTTAAATAATTTGAGGTAAGCTTTCAAGTGTATGGTTCATTCATTAGGCCTTCATGAAAAACTAGGTGACCATAATTAAAATTATGACAGTTATTACTGAAATTACGCACAAATAAAATAAATCTAAAAAAATATTGCTGATATTGAGTACGCTGCTATAGCCCGGAATCTCATGGTTTGTTTTACATACAAAAAATATCAAATGTTTTGTTTCGTAGATAGCTTTCATAAGGTACAAAATGTGTTATAATTTTTATTAAAGTTATTTCTGGTGGACCTACGTATTATTAGAATTCATTAAACGTGATTGCGCGCTTGAGGTTTTTAGATCCAACTTTAGTGTGCATGTGTGTGTTACTTACCAAAACTGTCCATCCCGACCACCAGTACTAAAACCACACACCGCAAGACGAGACCCATATTCACGATAAATAACCAATACAGTTTTATGAGACAACTAACAGAAAAAGGTTTTATATACTACATTCACTCGTCATGAATATACAAAACCCGCATATTTTTATCATAAACCACCTAGTTTTCGTAATAAGATTCCCAGCGATGGGCTACCACACGCGGTGAACACAACTTTTCACTTTTGTGATTGTCCT
This sequence comes from Alsophila aescularia, assembly GCA_946251855.1. NCBI lineage: Eukaryota > Metazoa > Arthropoda > Insecta > Lepidoptera > Geometridae > Alsophila > Alsophila aescularia. The sequence goes on along the minus strand of OX276378.1, from coordinate 4,285,665 downwards.
ACTCAAGTTTTTATATACTCAGCAAAGTTTTAAATTTTTACGCGATGGCATGCACTTTTGATGCAATGTAAACTTTAAGGTTTAAGGCAATTTGATGTTATTTTACGAGCATCAATTAAAAATGATGTGGTGAAAAACAAATAGTGCTACGCTCGTATCCTTGATGGTGTGTCCTTGTACAATAGCAAGCATGCCACTGGCTAGGAGAGAGGCGTGCCAACAATAGCAAATGAGAACACCTGATGCATAAGGAGGTCCGTTACCTCGTTGATATGAGAGCCTCGTCAGGACTACCGTAAAGAAACACACAAATATATAGCAAAGATAAGAGCACGTTCAAACAACTATATTATTAGGCTCCTGACAAACTACGCGTTTCTTCTGAGTCAACTGTGTTTGTCAAGTTAATTTGAGTGAAGTCTCGTCTCAGCTCAAGGACGCCAACAATGACAAGTCATTACTCCTGTGATAACTTTTAATGACTTGTATATGCTTACATTTCTCAAAGAGCGAAGGTACACAAGAGGCTAATAGATAAGTTGAGGAAACGTGAGGAGGAACCATTAAATTGAAAGGTATGGTGTCTAACAACATAACAATGGACTTGCGTTATGACGAAGTAATCCTTGTTCTTCATCGTATTTTTTTGTTTTTTTTTTTATTTACGGGACATTTCCACACCAATTACCTAGCCCCAAACTAGGATACCCTGTGCTATGGGCACTAGATAATGGATAAACATACATAGATAAGAATATTAACATCCATGACTCCGAAACAAACCTTTCTGCTCATCACACAAATTATTGCACCTTACTGATTCGAACCCGCGACCGTTCGATTTCGTACCTAGGATCTGGACCAACCAGTCGTCATCATCTTGCCGCCTGTTTTTGTTTCATTCTCATAGCACTGGTTATTCACATTCCAAACTTCAATTTTAAATGTAGTATTCTTCTCTGCATCGTCTTTTTTTAATCTTTTTACCTGACTGCGTGGAGTTGTGTTTATCAGTCTATGTATGTATGTTTTATGTGAACGGCCTCTTGCATGTACACTCATGCAAGAGGCCTACAAATCGGAATCCTTATCATATGTGGAATACGAATCGGATGACTACAAATCGGGAGAGGTGGCGAGACATCGTGAGACGATCTATATGAACATAAAATAAAGCAGTAAGAAAAAGTCTGTACAATGAAGATAATTAAAATGAAATGGTCTACTAGGGGACTCAAAATAAGCTACTGACCAAGAATATAACTTTTTTTATTCCTGTCTTTCTGTTTGTCTGTTCACTCATCACGCAAATACTCTGGACCGATTGCGTTACGGTTTTCACTCTTGAATAGCTTAAGTTTTGACTTAAAAACTGAAAGCCGGATAAATCGATAAACAATTATACTTTTGGTGCTGGAATTACACAAAGGTTATTTTTAACCCAGAGAAATGACCATGCGGGCACAGCTAGTTCAGTTATAAATAAGTTTCCTGTTCTTGTACCGCTTCTTCCTTCGTTCGTGAGTTTTCTAAAATCTTCACCATTTAACATTTATTAACGTGTTTCCGTGATCGTCGTCTTTTTGAGCTGGGCAATACAAGTATCTATTATACTAGGCAAGCGTGCTTCGTATTGTCGCTTTTAATCAAGTGCCTAGGCTTTCACACAACAAGACATAAGTTCAAAGTCTACGGTCTGTTAAAAATAGCCTATGACCACAGACTTGTATATACAGTATTTATGACACTCTTAACGACGACGAACCGATTGACACTCGGTTGTCAAAATCGGTCAAATTTTTGACCGAGCGAGCGCGAAGGGCGAGCGAAGCGTCTCTGTTTCAGCTTGGGCAAAAATTCTTTCGTATATCCGGATGTCTGTCTGTCAGGCTGTTCTCCTCTACAGGTCGCATTTCTCGACCGATCTAGATGAAACTTTGTAACTAGATGGCGCTACTGTGCACCGCTAGATTGTTTGAAAAAGTTCATACGCGCGAGGTCTACAGCTCCCAGAGCCACTAGTTTGACTAGTCACCCTTTCCTGGCTTCGCCATAGTCGGATAAAATACGTCTTTCTGTCAGATTGTAAACAAACATATTGGTATTTAAGCATCTAATGAAACTTTCAGTTGCACAGTATTATAATATTACGGTGTTTTTGGACCCCCACATGAACAGACATTGAAGTTTTAACGGATGTTTGGCGGTTCGACTGCAAATCTAACTGATGCGTTATTTTATTTATGAGCTCGGTTTCAAAGTGAAGACACTGTGTCCATACGAAGTATATATGTCAGTTCTTAGAAAACGAAAGTTTGCTAGGGATGAAACTGTTTCTATTATGTTAGGGCACACAGCAGAGCAAGAAGGAGGTAGCACTAGCTCGCAGTTACATGGTCTGTTACTTCGTTATAATGTTATCCTCCTCGCTTCATTTCCATTAATGTGGGTACTGACTTTGTATAGGATTTATTAATTACAAGAAAATTTTGGTACATAGATGAACTAAATGCTAACTAGTATTAATTTGGCGTTTGTGTTAAATCACACTGATGATATGCAAAGGTTTGTGAGTACATGTGTGTATGTTTGTTACATCTTCACGCTGACATGGTTGAACGGATTTTGATGAAATTTGTAATGGAAATAGCTTATACCCTGGAATAATTGCATAGATTTATATATTACCTACAAGCTTTTGCCCGCGGTTGCGCTCGCTTTTTTTCTTGTGGTTTTATATACTCGTATATACCTACTGTGTAACTAACTTACAATCGTTAGAAGGTTATGACAAACATAGCTCAAGGTACACGACGTTTTCCTCTCGCATTTCCATCGAACCAAAAGATTTAGCCCATTGTAGGCTTAATAATAGGGCTAAAATTTGACAATAAAAATCATTATATGACGTGCGCTGCGAAAATTATTGATGATACATAAAAAATTGTACAGGTACATGTCTATAGTACTCATAATTACCCACAAAAATTATGTCATTAAATTAGTACAATCGGTGGCCATATCACTAACCAGCGACCTCTTCCAGGCAACCTTAGATTAAAAAGCGAGAACATGAACATTAATGAACAGGTGAGGTGTTTATTGTTTTCTGAGGTGTTTTCCAAAGCCAATGTGAAACAGCTGTTCGTATATTTTTCAGAGAGTTAGCAGACTGGGCGCTAGCTGTGACGCACTTGGGAGCTTGCTGCGTCTACGTGGTCGTTGTAGCCGAGTCTTTTAAACAAGTGAGTACCATTATTGTTTATAGTATTGACGACCGGTTGGTCTCGTGGCTAGTGATCCTAGGTACGTAATCAAACGGTCGCGGGTTCAAATCCTGCAAGTTGCAATCATTTGTGTGATGAGCAGAAATGTTTGTTTTCGAGTCATGGATGTTATAATATTCGTATCTATTGATGTATATCCGTTATATAGTACCCATAGTACAGGATATCCTAGTTTGGGGCTAGGTAATTGGTGTGGAATTCTCCCAAATATATTTATATATTTATTAATTTCACTGCTGGAAAAGAAGATCGACGCGTTGATGTAAAAATATATAAAACAAGCACAAATTGAAAGTTTATAATATACCCCGACTGCTCCCCCCCCTAGCTAGAACCTGGCGACCTTACTCTATATGCCTCCGACTGCATCATATTTCAAAATCAAAAGCTTGTCTGCCTGTTTCTAGTTTTGTTCGTAGTCGGGTTTATGTATTTTTAAAATAATTAATTTTTATTTTTATTTTTTGAGTTTATATTTATAAGAAATAGTGAGAATGGTTGCTAACCAACTTTAAATCGTTGAATATCCTAAATAGTCAATCGAAATGTAAAAATAATATGAGAAACCTATCGATGATTTTCAATGACCAATATATTCAATGATTCTCCACTTCACACATATTATATATTCAATGATTCTCCACTTCACACATATTATATATTCAATGATTCTCCACTTCACACATATTATATATTCAATGATTCTCCACTTACGTACGTCGACTTTAATTTTATTCTTTTTCACAATATGGCGTTTGGTTGTTGAATTGAATTTTGATTAATGTCAAGTCTTTATTGACACTCGCAAGATTAAAACAAATCGATTGACGCGTTTCATCTCTGGAGCTCCACAAAAGAAAAACACACACATAGGATTTTACTAAATATTTTCACCACATTTGTTTCAGGTATCAGACGTGTACGGCGGTCCCGAATGGAGCGTCACGGTATACTGCGGCCCGACACTCGTCATCCTGATTCCCCTGACGCAGATCACCAAGCTCAAGTACCTGGTGCCGTTCTCTGCCATCGCCTACTTCGTCTGGCTGGCCTCTATATGCATCTGTATATACTACTGCCTGGGACCCTCCCAATATCAGGGAGCGGAGTGCAGCCACGACTATTGAAGGGATACCTACTTTTATAAGGTAAACAATTATGTAATGTTCTTTGAGGACCTTGGTTTTGTTTTGATTCTAGACTAGCTGCATCCCGTGGCTTCACCCGCGTGGACAAAGATAAAAAAACTAATATTTTTCCACCCCAGTATTGAAGCGAAAAAAATATGGAGGTCGAGGCATTTTAGAGTTTTGGCGAGACTAACGCATGGAAAAAGATTTTTATATGTGTACTAGCTGTGCCCACGGCTTTACTCGCTTGGTTATTTCATTTAAAAGTAGCTCATACATGTTATTCCAGGACCAAAGGTACAATGAAAAAAAGAAAAATGAATGAATGATGATAGAAAGGTAGCAGATAGATGGGAAATTAAAGTTGTAAGTTGTTGTAAGTTGTAAGAATTGCAAATAGGTTTTGGCATTTTTCTTTTTATTACATAACATCCCTAACGGTACTTAAATACTTTTAATTTTTTAGATTTGATACTGCTTAGCTAAAATAATCTTATAATTTTTCTAAGGAAACCTTTCTATTACCGTTTCGGTAAAAAGTATCCAGACGGATAAAAGGAAACTGAAAGTAGAGTTTGGGCGGTTATGGTGCCCTAATTGGTATATGCATGGGCCGCGCTGATGCACAGAGGTTGCTTGTTCGAATCCCGTCCATAATACATTTTTTTCTTTCATAAAACATTCACACATGATTCTTTTCTCAAATACAGACAGCGCGCCACGCGAGCCAATGAACAAAATTACAAAAATTTTACGTAGGAAATGTCTCAGCAAAATTCACGTTCTAAATTAAAAACTCATTACTGCCCTCTCTAAAAGTCTTGAACAGAAAATACCTTCTTTCTCCCACTTTTCGAGGAACCAATCAGACTTTTTCGAATAGATGTGATGAAAACGATTTCTTCTTCCCACTACACAGTAATATCACCATTGTCCACCTAAAACGTAAGCAGAAAGTAGGTACCTCATTCCTGCTCAATAAAAACAGTGCAGTAAAGTAAGTATTGAAATCCATTACTGCACTGTTTTACAGTGCGGAAAGTAAGTATAGATATCCATTACTGCACTGTTTTACAGTGCGGAAAGTAAGTATTGAAATCCATTACTGCACTGTTTTTTTAGTTTCATGATTCATCACTCTAATATGTTTGTTACTCCTTCACGCTCAAACGCCTGAACGGATTTTGATGAAATTTGGAATGGAGATAGCTTATACTCTGGAATAACAAATAGGATACTTTCATCATCTGCACCATCATCTTACACCCATCTCAAACGGCCGGAGAGATTTTGATGAAATTTGGAATGGGGATAGCTTATACCCTGGAAACCACAGGATACTTTTTTCAGCATCATCATCATCACCATCGTCATCATCATCAATCACGCAGTTGAAACCATGGGGCCAGCTAGTATTGAATGAATGCATTAGTCCGATAGAGATTTAAAAATAGAATGTACTATTTTTTGCGCGACGAAATTGGTGCGCTTTTAAAAGTCAATGTGACTGAAAATGTACTAAGTAATTACATTTAGGTGAACAATTGTGATATTACTGTGTAGTGGAAAGTAAAGCAGATTACTGACACTCGTTCAAGTGAGTCCTTGCTGCACTCGAGTTTTTAGAGCCCTCGCTATAGCTCGGGTTCCAAACTAACACTCAGTGCAGCAATCTTTCCGCTCGATGCAGCAATCTACTAGATATTATGTATTTACTTTATAGATTTGTTTGGGCAAAATAAGTTTTTCGGAGAACATTTATTTTATCAATTATCACTAAGAAACCTATATTTTTTTTCCACGAGTTACGGCACTTAGGTTTAGTTATGTAACTAAATGATTATGTCCCAGCGGCTGTATTTGGAATTCAATCATTGAACCGTCTATGAAATATATTTTATTTTCAGTTTTGCTCAGCCCGAAATTAAACATTGTTACTTTGTGTGATCGAAAACCTTCCACATAATTTATAAGTTAACAAGATTGGAAAAGCACCTGTGAAAATATATAGAGGCAAGATAGACTAACCCCCAGTCCTATAAATATGAAAAGAGTCGTTTTTCCAACGTCTTGTTACTTTTTGACGTTTTTTGTATGGCGTTTATGTCAAAAGCTGACGGACAGTAAGCGAAAACGGTTCGTTTTAAGATATAGGAACCGGCCATAAGTAAATAGGATAGATACGTTAAGGAGGTAAGAGGATTGTTACCTGTCTTTTCTGCTTAGCAAGGGCCGCGTGCGGTCATGTTTATTTGTTTAAGATCAAGCAAATAAATCCAAATAGAAATGATGTCCAATTAAAAAAAAAAAAAACAAAAGAAGCTTTTACGATCTTTTTTTTAATTAATGTCAAATTAAGTTTTTGTTTTTTAAGCAAGTTTATTTTTTTCGTCTATTTGTGATCTACCCTGAAAGTTTCAGCCGGATAGCTAATTGGGAAGTGCTCGTTTGAATTGCAAGATTCCAGGACAGACAGAAATACATAGATACATACATACATACAAGTGAAGTTAAATAAAAGCTTTTAAAATACATAAGTAATGCTGTTTAAGTTAGACTAAGATACTATACATATTAAACCGAAACGAAAAAGACCATAACGAAATTGTCTTACGAAAAAATAAAGTTAATTAAATTCGCAATGGAATGAAAGACAAACTTTGAGTATTCAAATATTATAATGGTGCTCTTAAAATTCTAAAATAAATTACAAGAAACACTTGTGACATCTTTTGAAAAGATATTTGAGGATAAAAGAACAAGAAAATAAGTAATTGCCATTGAATAAATAAACAGGATATCTCAGACTACTCGGCATTCATTGCAGACACGTTCTCAGTACATATCCAGAAATGAAAAGCATTTGCTGAACAAATTTGATCGGGTTTTATGGTACACCTGATCTACATTCCACCAATCTCACAAATTATATCACCGTACAAACTTGGCGACTTTGTCTGACCGTAGTCGTGCTAGAGAGCACTTATACAGTCAACAAAGCCACTCTGGGTCCTAATTTGCTATGGCCATTCTGCCACGTAACGCGCCGCGTCAAGATATCTGCGTGAATTGTTCGTGTATGTTCGAGAATTGTCGTAATTTGACGAACGATTCCACATCGCGACGCGTTACGTGTGTGGTCATAGCGAATAGGGCCGAACGGCTGTATCTCATGTATGACTCTGTTGACCTAACAAGTTAGTAGTGTGGTCACATAAAACAAGGTATTCTCATCTTGTGATAGCTACAGGTCAGGTAACATGACCTCTCCTCATCCCGCGAGTTCTGTGATAACGGTAACCAGGAAGTAGAACAGCAATTTCCTGGTTAATTTAGCGTAGTGGTATGCCTCACTATGGGAAGTACCACACCCTTGCGTTTATTCAACGACCAAGCAGTAGTGTGCAATCAATAGGCATTACGTTTCGATTGAATAGAAATGTTTCCAGCGAAATAACTGTGCATATTTATTTATTATAAGGCTTTAAAAACAATGACTCAGGGTGACAAGCGCATGGAAAATATTGGAAACAAAGTTCTGGCAGGCAGACCGGCTCGTCTTTACACATGACTTCTCTGTTGACGTACTAAATATTTGGATTGATCGACACTCAATTTAATTCAAGCAACTCGAGAGGAACGTATACATTAATTATCGGTTGAATTTTCTTAGTCAGTAGATGGACTGACCTTGTTTTTTTAATTATATAGTAAGAAGATAATTAATCTCCATTTACATCTTAGAAATTAGAAAATTTGTTAAGAATTACCCGCAATTTTTTATTAAATTTAAAGTTACCTGTGCAGGTTAACATAATTAAAGCCAAAGAGAGGCCAGTCCTCCCAAATTCCAATATGAAGTTGCATAGCACGAGCACTCGTGTAATGTCGGGTGTCATGTGTAATTTTTCCTATTTCTTTTAAGAATGTACCCTTTTCAATAAACTTAAGATATATCTCATCAAAAATGCTAATGAGAGTACGAGACTTCTTCGTCGATAAAAATGCAACATAAATGTATATATTTTTTTCGGCCACTCCTTTGATTATATATAATTTATAATTGTGATATTTATTGCTTCCTACCCAAATATTCTGAGTGCGCAACAGCCTAGGGTTCCATGTATAAAGATAAGTACCAAGCTTATATTTAAGACCTTATACATGTGGAAACAGAGAAATAAATATGAATATGAAGTATGAAAAAAATATAGTTGCTTAGAATAGCTAGTCTCATAGACCAGTATGATTCTTAATGAAGCTTCTGATCGGGGGCGAGGCGATGTCGGCGAACGCGCTTGGCGACACTGGCTGTCCGCAGCCGCGACCAAACGACACAATACCGACAGCAACGCCGTCTTGAACGGCTGTACCTCCCGAATCACCCTGTTGAAAAGCATGAGAATGAGTCGGCAGATTTATAGCATAGATAGAATTAAAATTGGGCAGATTAGGTACAAGCTCTTTGGGCGTTGATTTTATAAATAAGGTGTAATGCACACCATTTAGCCTTAAATCGTAGTGGCATTTGTTCAGCACGTGTTAGTGACAGTCATTCGCGCAACAGTCTGCGTATGTCTCTCTGTCTTTGTTTTTTATGCACATGAAGCGGCGGCGGGAATGTAGCTATGTGGGTGTGTTTGCCTGTAGTTGTATCTGCAGGGCGACCGAGGTTGAGCGATCGTAATGGAATTATAATCGTTTATGACGTCAATGTACTGTCCGTCCTTATCATATTGTAACACAATGACAAGGATGGATAGTGCATTGGTATCGCCATCGTTATAGCTTTGAGTTAGGCGGTCACCGGCCTGGTCCAAGTTGTTCTTACGTGATATTAAAGCGTGCCGTATCTTCCCCCTTTAACTATACTGGCTTCAAAATGTAGTACCACACTTTTAATGTCTGTCTGTTCGCGCATCACGTTAAAACTACTGGACCGATTGCAATACGAGTTTCATTATTGGGTAGCTTAGGTTTTGACTTAAAAACTGGGCCCCAATTCTGTAAGCTATTGAACCGCGATAACGCAAGTCGATCGCTTGAAATTTTGCTAAAATTTTCGCTTTTTGTTTTTTTATTTTAAGAATATTTTATATTTCCCAAAAAAAACACTTCTAGCACTTTTAAGTGGTAAATAAGAAAATTTCTCAAAAAAGTTCAAGCGATCGACTTGCGTTATTGCGGTTCAATAGCTTACAGAATCGGGGCCCTGGTGTCCAAGTACACCAGTTTGCAGATACCAAGTAAACCAGTTTTTAAGTCAAAACCGTATCTCAATCCAATGAGTAGTATCCAATCAATTTATTAAAAATACTAAATCTACTAATTTAAACTAAGTTTTGAATAAAACTACTAGACCGATTGCGATGTAATTTTCACTGTTGGATAGTTGGAGTTTTGGCTTTAAAACTGGTGTACTTACTTGGTATCTGAATTCGATGAGTAGGATATAAACTGTTACTTCTAAAAGTGTGGTACTAAGTTTTGAAAGCCATTGTAGATTTATGGTTTACAGACATGGTACAGACCCAAAGTTTTTGCATGGCGATAATACACAAGACGAGCGCAAATTAAAAATCTATATAACCACCGACTTCGCACCCCCCATTATAGCTAGGAAGCATCTCGATCACATCAGTTTTCAAAGTTATTTTTTTCATTCCGTTTGAGCGCTACGGTCGTCACCCCATTTTCCCCCTCCCCCTCATTATAGCTAAGAACCATTTCGGTCACATCAGTTTGCAAACACAAATAACCTCATCAAAATCGGTCTATTTGTTGCTAAACTGCAGCTAAACCGATGCATTCGTTCGAAAGCTACGATTCATTCGAAGCCCCCTCCCCCTCCCCTCTACTCCCCCCTTTATACCTTTATAGCTATGAACCATATCGTTTACCCTAGCTTTCAAACATAAAAAACCACAGCTAAATCAGTACATTTGTTTGGATACTATGATTTTAACCCCCCTTTTCTCACCACCCCCTTCCCCTCTCCCTCTCCCCGTATATCTAAGAACCATCTCGATCACATCAGTTTGCAAACACAAATAACCTCATCAAAATCGGTCTATTTATTTGGGAGCTATGATCATCATCACCTCCATTCCCCCCCCCCCCCCCCCCCCCCAGTATAGATAATAACCATCTCGATTACCTCAGCTTTCAAATATAAAAAACTGCAGCTAAACCGATGCATTCGTTCGAAAGCTACGATTCGTTCGAAGCCCCCTCCCCCTCCCCTCTACTCCCCCCTTTATACCTTTATAGCTATGAACCATATCGTTTACCCTAGCTTTCAAACATAAAAAACCACAGCTAAATCAGTCCATTTGTTTGGATACTATGATTTTAACCCCCCTTTTCTCACCACCCCCTTCCCCTCTCCCTCTCCCCGTATATCTAAGAACCATCTCGATCACGTCAGCTTTCGAATAAGAAAAACCGCATTATAATCGGTCCATTCGTTTGGGAGCTACGTACATGTATATGTACCCTGAAAGTTTCAGCCGGATAGCTAATCGGGAAGAAAATTGAATTGCAAGATTCCAGGATAGACAGAAAATACATATATAGAAAAATACACACATACATACTTACATACAAGTGAATTTAATTAATTTTAAGAAATTATCTATATGTATAAAATTTACTAGTACAAGTGAAAATTGCCTCTTAGCTTGAGCTGATCTCTCTCTTACATATCCCTTTCACTAGAGTCAATCCATCAATTATTATTATTTTTAAACGGTAATTTTAATTTAATAACTTTAATATCTTGTTTTTTATATTTTAATATTGATAATTATTATTGCTAAATTATATTTCTCTTTGATTGTTATATATGAGTATGTGCTTTATTTTAATTTTTATACTTTGTAATTTTTTGACAATTTGTACGCCTCTTTATGCAAAACATGTAGCTCATCCTCTTTTTTTAATACCTTGCATGCTTAATTTTTATGTAAACACATGTTTTCACAAATAAATCATCTTTATCTTTTTATCTTTATCTTTAATTCCTTTCTTGGTCCATGAGCTGCTGTCCTAGATGCACCTGAAAATTCTTGGTAAAATATAGTTTATAAGAGTTTGCTTGGCTTTATGAACTGTATGTTTCTTTGTCGTATGAGGTAGCGCTGGCCTCTGGTTTCATAGCCTAAGAACTTAAAATAAGATACCTAATAACGAACCTGGCAAGTACCCTGGCCACCGAAGAAGAAATTGCCAGCACAGAACATATTTCTAGTGAGGACGGTAAAATATGACACGAAGCATTCCACGTAGTACACCACAGAGAGCTCCACTTCCATCAGTCGCTCAGGGATGGAACTGGCTCCTTGCTGGGAAAAGGAATGGTGAACTTCAGTACCTATTTCTTAGTTTAATTCTTTAAAAAAAACAAATAAGAATTTAACTACAAAAAGAAACTACCGGGCTTTTGATTAATGAAATTCGTTTTGAATTATATAACTATATATATATTATGAAAGGGTTGTTGTTTTTATGGACTCTAGTGTACTCGAAAATTTATGAAGTCGAGCCTGTAAATCCTTTTTCATCTGTAGTTTTTTTTGTTGTATTGTAATAAGAGGTTGCACATTGTAACCCGAGGCCGTGGAGCAATGTGTACACATTGCTCCACGGCCTCCTGTGTTTTTACGCACTTATATAATTATCTTGGTACAGAGGACCACCGAAGTGGAAGAGGATCGAAAGATTGCGAAACAAATTTTGTACGAGTACGAAACCCAGTATCGCCTGTTGCATATTCACAAGATAACATATATTGCCTTAGTAGACGCAAAAATTGCACGAATATATAATTCTCCTATTCATCACGATTATATACTGTTTCTGTTTCTGTTGTTGTGGTCGTTGTCATTGTCATTGTTGATGTCGTTGTTGTTGTCGGTGTCGTTGTCGTTGTCGTTGTCATTGTCGTTGTCGTTGTCGTTGTCGTTGTCGTTGTCCTTGTCCTTGTCCTTGTCCTTGTCGTTGTCGTTGTCGTTGTCATGGTCGTTGTCGTTGTTGTTGTCGTTGTTGTTGTATTGTTTGAAGCACTATACAAAGCACTATACAAGCCTTGGTCCGCAATGACTTCCCTGCTGGCCACGCTATGATGGCCTGGAGCTTAGCTTAGCTACGCTCTCGGCCATCACCATCGCTGCCAGCAACGCAGTCATTACAGACCGCGGCAGTAATATACTATTAAAAGCTTTAAACGCCTTTTTCAACTTTTATGAATATACCTTAATATGGGATATAAAGATGATTTTCGTTAGCATCTTTATGAACGGTGCTTGTCGCTTTGCATGAATATGTAAGTACATTGAGGCATAGTCGCGGCGCGTCCATAACGCAAAGCCCGTACACTTTAACCAAAAAAAAACTGCCTATGCGGAGGACTGCCTGTGTTAACAGTCACATAGAATCACATTATTACAAGTTTTGCATTCATACTTGATCGCATAAATTATACTGTAATATGCAATTAGCCTTGTTGTTGTTTGTTTGTTGTTTTGTTTAGTCGAAGCTCAAAAATACTTGAAACTAGCACCCAGTATTACATATTTAACTATTATATGTACTTTCTAGCGTTCACTTTAGCTAAACTTCATTTATACCTACTTTAGCACACATGTAGGGGGTTTTTATGGACTTTAAAGGCTACATAATTTTCATCTTAGCTTTGATCCAATCAGAGGAAGTTAAGTACATATATAACTTAAGAGTAAAGTCGCTTGACGTAACTTTCGCAAAAAATGTAAAAAAAGTGAAAAAAAAGTAAGTTAATGTATTGCTATCTCACCTCCTCCTCCAGATCCCCTATACGAGCGATAGAGAGAGTTTTAATTTTTAGTAAGTTTTAGTAGTACCTACAATTTTTGATTGAAGTGATGTTTTGGGGGAAAGCCCTTTTCTCCCCATAAATCTTTTGTTCCTAGTGTCAATCGCTTGAAAGTAATATAATCTACGCTTATTCTTTTCATATTTAAAAAGAGAGTTTTTTTTTAAAGAGCATTTTCTATCTGTAATAGTATCAGCGCAAAAATACGCCAGTTAAGATGCTTATAACTTAGAAGTTACTGAAAAATTTAAAAAAACAAAGACGTATAGGAGTTAATTAACGCAAAAATAAATTTTGAAATCGGATAATATATAGGGGCAGATAATCTTGACCCATCCATTGGTGTCACTTCAGATGACAAGTATCTGTCAAGTACACGATGATCCTCTGGATCGTCGTGTACTTGACAGGCTCCATAGTCTTTAAGACAGCTGCATCCTATTAAAAGTAGGCTCTTACCCAAGTCGTAGTACTATCATTTATTCTGTGCCCGATGAGAGATGATGGTTCTCTCCCTGACGGCTGCGGATATACCAGCTAGATTCACAGTAAACTCGAAATCATCATTAAACCTAGGTCCTTGACAATAGGTCTTACCTCAGTCCTGCCCCATCCACTGACGTTGATGATAGTCCCTCCCCTCACGGCTCTCCCTTCAGGCGGCAGATCAATCGGCTGGATGGTCTCAGTGAACTGTATGGGTTCCATAGTCTTCATGACCGCTACGTCCTTGTCAAAAGCTGGTTCGTTATACTCTGGGTGGGCTATCACTTCTGCGATGGGGATGATAGTCCCGTTCTTGCGGAACGAGCTGCCGGCTCGGAGGACCACGGTTTTTGGGTCTACGCTGTAAGGAGTTGCTTAACTTTACATTATCACAGTTTAAAAATGCATGTAGGTTTCTTGTATTAATTCTCTTCTCCCCAAATTATAAGAATCGAGACGCTTAGAAGCATCTCGATCACATGAACTTTGAAACATAAAAATCACATCAAAATCTGTCCATTCGTTTGGGAGCTACGATCGCAACCTTTATAGCTAAGAACCATAAGCCTTTCTGGCAGCAATCGCAACAGAGATGCTAAAAAATAGATTAGTATATACCAGCAAAAGTGGAAAAACTCTGTATATACCTTCCCAGCTACGGATAGTGTAGTTTTTCAGCTTGATACTTTCAGTTACTGTCAATTACTGTATGTAAATTTGTGGCTGCATCAGGCCAAACTGAGGCAATCCTACGCTAACATATAGTTGTCCTAGCTATAAAAGTACACCAACCCACATTGGCCACAAACGGTAGAGATTGTAGGCCTCCGGATGTACAATTGTGTACGCCAGTCTTTCCGGTCCTGCGGTGAAGAAATCCAGTACCTTCCTGCCACATTTATAACATAGTGTGTATTTATATTGGGTGGTTGGCTTATCCTACAAAAGCATTCCTAAAAGAATTCAATACCAAAGTACACAAAAGTAATCAGTCTTAAAAAAACTCACTTTTGCGCACAATGAGCTGCAGTAACAACATAATTCTTGCTGATGATAAATCCTCCACAGAAGAAGGAGTTGTTCACTATAAAGGAGACCTGGAACGGGTGGTCCACGATGTTTGCCTCCTGGCCTCCCACGATTCTGTTCTCGAAGGTGACGGGGCTGTTCAGGAACTCGATCAGGGTGGGAAAATTCAGAAAGTCGTAGGACGATACTGGAAGAACATTTTTAGTACAGCAATGGAATTGAATAAAAATATACTTCATTTCAGATACGGCAGAAACGCCGTGTATTTAGCGTGTGTGATATAAACGTATATGAAAAAACAAAAAATGTTATGTATTTACGCGTCTTAATTGATCCACGTGGATTTTAACCGCGCGGATTCCGCCCTTCCTGATGAATGAAATAAATAATGCTGCGACAGAATATAAGAAGTTACCTTGTTTTTGTTAAAATTAATATATGAGATAGGACGATCAAGATTAGAAAATAGTAATAACCAAGTTTATAACCCGCATTTTATGTTCAAACCTCCATTTCAATCTTTTTATAGATCCCTGTGATTCTTTTATTCATCATCAAATATATAAAAACTCGTGTACAAAGAATGATCAGAGCTGAATATCTTGCGAACTGCTGCGCCGATTTCTTCCAAACAAAGCTCGCCAACTCCAACCAATAAAATAAAATAATACTGCTTTGAAATTGGTCCATCCGTTTTGGAGCTACGATGGCACATACAGACACACAGATAAATGCTTCAAATATATATCACCAATCTTTTTTTGCATGGGGATTCAAAATTGCCTAATGGTAAAAAGCACGCATTAATCATGTCAATGGCCACTTTGGTCAAAATATACTTTAAAGCATTTTTAAGTCTTTTGTGCAGTTTTTTACCACTCCAATGAAAATAATTAAATATATAACTAGAAACCAGTTTTTTTGGATGTCAAAAAATGCCAATAACCAAAATAAAACACAAAATGAATGCTTTATTATGTCATCAGTGCTCAATAGCATAAAAATCAGAACCCTCCGTTCACTTCTATCAAATTCCAAAAAAAACTATGCGGTGGATTCAGATATTTTTTTAGTGATAATAATGAATCTGGCGAGTAGAAAATATCGTCAATAGTTCTGATTTGTAGACAGAAAAAATTTACATGACCCTAAACATGTAGGTTATAAAGGGTATAAATCTTGATTTATACCCTTTATAAATCAAGATTTTACTAATATTGTTAGACAAATTTTACTATACGTACAGTGCATTGCAAAATTATTGGATAATGATTTAGGGTTTACGTCGGAAATAATCAAACTGAAACGTATTGTTGTGGAAATGCTGTTTAGTTCATCCTTCCGTCTGTCCATTCATCTGTCCATCTGTCCGTACCTCTGTCTGTCCGTCTACTGGAAACTTCTCTTAACGAAATATGACACCTAGGAGACAAAAAATGATGACTCATTGTTGGTAAATCGTTGGGCAAAAATGATAATCGTATTTATAGTAGCTACTAAAAAAAACTTTATTTGGGAGGGACACCCGTGCTTGCGAAAAGCAGGCATTTTTTTATTTACCTTAAATAGTCTGGAAAGTACTTATCGGAAATAGAGTTTCTTTTTTTGAGAAATGTTTTCGTATATAGGTACCGTTTTCGAGAAAACAATTACATATAAATATGTAAGAACACATAGGACTCAAAGGTAATCATAGGAACCCAACTATTAAATGATGAAAACCATTCAAGCTTGGGCTCATTTCATTTGTTTCGATGATTTCTATGGTATGATGTGGTATCCAGGGTCTGATTGAAGTAGTCAAAAGGTAATCATAGGAACCCAACTATTAAATGATAAAACCCCTTCGAGTTTTGGCTCATTTGATTTTTCTCATTGAATTCTCTGGTCATAAGTGGTAGGTGATAGCTTGTAAAAGCTTGTTTTAGTTATTTTTCCATAAGATAACACTCTTATATATATTAGGAAAACAAACGCAGCATTGCGGAAAAAATGTGCTTTGTACGAAATTTTATCCAAAATTGTACAAAATTTTATCCATAATATAACACTCTTATATATTAGGAAAACAAACACAGCATTGCGGAAAAAATGTGCTTTGTACGAAATTTTATCCATAATATAACACTCTTATATATTAGGAAAACAAACACAGCATTACGGAAAAAATGTGCTTTGTACGAAATTTTATCCATAATATAACACTCTTATATATTAGGAAAACAAACACAGCATTACGGAAAAATGTGCTTTGTACGAAATTTTATCCAAAATTGTACGAAATTTTATCCATAATATAACACTCTTATATATGAGGAAAACAAACACAGCATTACGGAAAAAATGTGCTTTGTATGAAATTTTATCCAAAATTGTACGAAATTTTATCGATAATATAACACTCTTATATATTAGGAAAACAAACACAGCATTGCGGAAAAAATGTGCTTTGTACGAAATTTAATCCAAAATTTAATTAAGACTATTATATTTGTTTGTTTTTTTGCCGTAGTACAAAATAATGTGAATGAAAGTATTAATAAAATTCATATCAATAATTCAATTTAATATATCAAATTTTGTACCTATTCAACAAGTTTTTTTTTGTTTTGTCTATGTTCATGCGGAGACCAGGCTAGTCAACATTTATCGCAGCTCTTGTAGCGAATCGCAAGTGTGAGATTTACTCGCCGTTAATGTTGATGCCCGCCCCATTCCGGTCCACCGTCCTAAACATATCCTCTATTGCGGTCGTAAACAGTTTCATGTATCTGTCTTAAACCTCTGAGCAATGGAATAGGCTCAAGACTCGTCGATTTATCACTAATCAACTTGGCATCGCTACAAGGAGTCCAGAACAGACCAGGTCTCTATTGAATCCAAAGCATTCTCTTAGTACACATATGCTAAGCACAGTGGCCGATTATACTCTTGGGTCTTCTGTATAATCTGCTGCAATGTGTGGATGTGATCTACGGTGCCATATCCTCCCCGAAACCCAGCCTGCTCGGGAGGCTGAAATTCGTAGTCTTCGCGTGAGACGGTTTGTGATGACCATCGAGAACAATTTATAGACATGGCTCAGAAGTACGAAGGGTCTATAATAGTTAACCAAGGTTTTATCACCCTTCTTGAAAAACAGTACCACCATACTCCTGTGCCATGCCTCGGGAATTCGGCCATAGTTCATAAAGGAGTTAAATAAGACCTGAAACTCCTTGAATACAGGTTTACCTCCCACCTTTAAGAGCTCCTATGTAACTCCATCTTCACCTGAGGGTTTTTCATTTATCAAATATCGCAGGGCTTCAATTTTCACCGGGCAGAATATTATGCTTAGAACAAAAACTAGTAAAAAAATATGAGATGGCGGACGGACTACTATGCCAGCCTCTATAGAAAAATATGAGATGGCGGACGGACTACTATGCCATCCTCTATAGAAAAATATGAGATGGCGGACGGACTACTATGCCAGCCTCTATAGAAAAATATGAGATGGCGGACGGACTACTATGTCAGCCTCTATAGAAAAATACGAGATGGTGGATGAACGACTATGCCCGCCTCCATAGAATAATACGTGATGGCGGATCGATGACTATGCCAGCCTCCATTGAAAATCTTCTAAGCCTGTTGTATTACATTGTTTTGTGGTCATATCGTCATTGTTTTGTATGATGTCTAAAGATGCATAGCGCTTCGTTCATATAGAAGGTATGTTAGCCATACAATACGTATGCTATGGGCTATGGATGATTATTCACCGTACATCTTGGCCTCCTCCATTGTGTTCTAGTGGCTCTGTGAGCTGTAGACCTCGCGCGTACAAACTTTTTTGCAAACAATCTAGCGGTGCACAGTAGCGTCATATAGTTACCTTATTGTACAACTAGCATTAATAACCAAGGTGCTCCATCAATCCCTACCTAGTAGGTAAATCGTTGATTCCACTGATAGAAACCTAAAAGTGAGAAATTTACTGCATTTTGAGGAGCTATTCTGCTCATCGCGACGAAGATCCTCATCAGATCTTTACCAAATTTTTATGGGACCAATTTATTACCTTTCAAATAAAAAAGAACCATCTTAATCGGATCTAATATGGCGGAGATATTCAGTAGCCCCTTTTTTGCCCTTTTTTGGGGGAAGTACCCCCCCAATCAAAAATCTCCGACGACAATAAAAAAGTTTAACCTGTATACCAAGTTTCGTCTAGATCGGTTGAGAAATGCGACCTGTAGAGGAGAACAGAGATCCGGACTGACATCCGGACATACGAAACCATTTTTGCCCTAGTAGAAACGGAGACGCTTCGCGCTCGCTCGGTCGAATAGAACAAGATTGAAAGAAGTTGTCCAAATTCAATTTTCCAAAACAAAAACATCTCATTACTGGGAAAACATTTTGGATCTCGGAACTTTCGGCCAATATCAAATTTCTCGAGAGTTCGCGACTGATTAAGCACTTTAATCTAATTCGTGAACTTGTGAAAATTATTCAACCTCCCAAATAACTTCAAGTAGATAAGTTTGGTTGGACTGCCGAGGATTATGTTGGACGCTCGCGCTGTGCAGAAAATAGTTTTTTTTTCTTTTAATCTCATTCTAGTTTCATACAAGAGAGTTGGTTGAACTCTCGTTAAGGCTGTAGGTGTGCATCCATTGGGGTAGCAAAGGGGCTGGGCGAGCCTGACCCCTTGGATCCCACTTAACATTAAGTTCGTGCTCGCAGTTTACAATCATAAATTAGGATTTTTCACCCGACTGCATGGAGGGTGTTTATGTGTTTGGGTTGTATGTTTGTTTGTTTGTACGTTTCTTAGGCGCGTCCTACAGCCAAAACGGCTTGAAGAATTTT
Organism: Alsophila aescularia; assembly: GCA_946251855.1. Classification (NCBI taxonomy): domain Eukaryota; kingdom Metazoa; phylum Arthropoda; class Insecta; order Lepidoptera; family Geometridae; genus Alsophila; species Alsophila aescularia. The sequence continues at coordinate 4,266,022 of OX276378.1, read as the reverse complement.
GATAAATGAGGTATCATTGGATTCGTCTTAGTCACGAGAGTGCTATAAGATATATGAAGTATCAAGAAAACGTATATGGCGGCTTACAGCAAGCAAGTCTCTACAACCGAGGTACCGAACAAAATGATCTTTTATCTATTAGTGATCATCGTGGCCGCTGGAAGTGGGATGCAAGGGGATGCAGTTGCGCCCCCCTGGCTTTACAAAATTTAATTATTGTATGAAGCTGTTATGTTTAATTTTATTATTTTTGTTACACATAGGTACATAATGTACGTTACTTATGAAAAAAAAATGTAAGGTTGGTTACATTTAAGTAAATTTTGGAAAAAGTCATTGTATAATTAAAAAATAGGAGTCTAGGTTGTTGTCCAAAATTTATGACCTAATTGTGGATTGAATTCAATGTCTTCCTTTACCCTTTCAGCCCTTTTACACGAACATGCACAAATTTTTAGCCTCGTATCTCGTTTAATTTTCTTAAATGATAGAAAGAAAGAAATTACGCTGCTATGATTGTGCATATTTAGTTTCACGTTTACGTTGACAGAGAATACAAATAGGTACTATCTTCATGGATGGGTACCAATTTTTCAAAAGAAATTAGTGGAAATGGCGTATATTATACGCGTACTAGTCAATGATGTTGAATTACGCTTACTGGCGTAAAAGTACAAAAACGTTGAAATAACACTTACTTACTAGAGTAATTCAATCTCTTTATTAGAAATCAGTGTAAACTTTATGAGTATTCAGTGTAATCTTTAATAAAAGTCAGTGTAAACATTATTAGAAGTCAGTGTAAACTTTGCGGGTTGTCAATACTGGACACAAAGTCACAGAATACTTTATAATACTAACAAAATTAATCGCAAATAAAGTAAATTTAGAAAAAAGTTCTTTAAGATTGACAATCGATATCTTTGTCAGTGGTTGCAGTCTCGACATAGTTAGCAATGCCATCGCAAATAAACACGAATAACAACAGTACCGTAATAGTACCGATGACAATCGTTAGCTTTCCAGTTAATGACAAAAGCTATCGATTGTCATCGGTATCTGTATTTTGCGACCAATTTCGGTTGTAAAGCTATTGCTACCTATGCCGAAACTGTAGCCCTGGAATAAATAATACATAGGTTACTTTTAACCGAGAGAAATGACCACGCGGGTAAAGTCTTGGGCACAGCTATTAGTAGGATAAACTTTTGGGATATATACCATAAAATAACCATATAATACAGCTACTGGTATTAGTATTTAATACAATACTGACACAATATTTTAGAATCTATGAAAATCGCGAGAAATTAAACCGGGTTATTTTCTAAGCGCGCAATCAGAGGCTTTTTCTTCTATGTTATTATTATATAATATGAAAATACAATTACACTTTTAAATAATTTGAGGTAAGCTTTCAAGTGTATGGTTCATTCATTAGGCCTTCATGAAAAACTAGGTGACCATAATTAAAATTATGACAGTTATTACTGAAATTACGCACATATAAAATAAATGTAAAAAAATATTGCTGATATTGAGTACGCCGCTATAGCCCGGAATCTCATGGTTTGTTTTACATACAAAAAATATCAAATGTTTTGTTTCGTAGATAGCTTTCATAAGGTACAAATTGTGTTATAATTTGTATTAAAGTTATTTCTGGTGGACCTACGTATTATTAGAATTCATTAAACGTGATTGCGCGCTTGAGGTTTTTAGATCCAACTTTAGTGTGAATGTGTGTGTTACTTACCAAAACTGTCCATCCCGACCACCAGTACTAAAACCACACACCGCAAGAGGAGACCCATATTCACGATAAATAACCAATACAGTTTTATGAGACAACTGACAGAAATAGGTTTTATATACTACATTCACTCTTCATGAATATACAAAACCCGCATATTTCTAGAGTATTATCACAGTCCACCTAGTTCTCGTAATAAGATTCCCAGCGATGGGCTACCACACGCGGTGAACACAACTTTTCACTTTTGTGATTGTTCTACTCAAGTTCTGATTACTAAGCAAAATGTTAAATGTTTACGCGATGGCTTGCACTTTAAGACTTATGACACAAAAAATCTTTTTGGCAATCAAACGAAGTTTTGGCGTCTGTTGCAATTTGAAGTTATTTAACGCGATTAAACATCAATTAAAGAATATGTGATTAACAATGAAGAGTGCTTCGCTCGTATCCTTGATCGCGCGTCCTTGTACAATAGCAAGCATGCCACTGGCTAGGAGAGAGGCAACAATAGCAAATGTGAACACCTGATGCATAAGAAGGTCCGTTAGAATCATTGATATGAGATCCTCGTCAGGACTACCGTAAAGAAACACTTATAGAATACATATATAGCAATGATAAGGCCGCTTTCATACAAATATATTATAAGGCTTCTGACAAACTACGCGTTTCTTCTGAGTCAACTGTGTTTGTCAAGTTAACGTGATTTAAACTCAAGAACACCGACACTGACTAGTCCATCGAAACTCCAGTGATGACTTTTAATTACTTTTATATGACTATATATCTCAAAGCGTTGAAGGTAAAATAGTGAATAATATATGTTGAGGAAACGTACCATACCACCAGACACCATACCCTTCAATTACATGTTTCCGGGATCCAAAAAATTGAAGGGTATGTGTCTTACAACATACAATGGGTTGGCGGTGTCTGTTATGATGAATCCTTTATCTTCATCTGCCGCCTGTTTTTGTTGCATTCTCATAGCACTAGTTATTCACATTCCAAACTTCTATTTAAGTTTAGTATTCTTCTGTGCATCGTCATTTTTAAAAGCTTTTATTTAACTTCCAACGTTTGTATGTATGTGTATGTTTATTTGTTTAGGTCAAGTCTTGCAAGCTGAATAAGAACCACTTCCTCCTAACCTACGGAGTTGAATTTTTACATGTTGGTTCAGTTCCGATGACAATGAATTTTTATGGTAAGCGTGACCTGAATTGACATCCAGAACTAGCTCCAGATAAAGGAACTACTCAACGATCAACAGCAGAGACACAAAATTTTGTGTACGCATTTTATAGCCGGTTTTAAGTTTTTAAACTATTTTTAATTAACATATTTATCTTTTGAATTTCCCTGCTTCAGATATGGACGGACGGCCGGGCAGTTGTCTAGCATCATTACTTTTTATTTAAAAACTAGCTGTGCCCGCGGCTTCACACGCGTGGTCATTTCTCTGGGTTAAAAGTACTATTTGTGCTATTCCAGGACCTAAAATACCAATATACCAATATTTGATCAGAATTCCTTCATCTGTCTAAAATATTTTTATCGATTGCTTGGCTTCTACTTATTGGACTGAGGTACCAAGTAAACTAGTTTTTAAGTCAAACCCTAAACTATCTAATAGTAAATTGCATCGCATTCGGTTCAGTAGTTTTTACGTGATGCGCGAACAAACATACAGACAAACAAACAAACAAACAGACAGACAAGTATTTTTTGTTCAGTAGCCTATTTTCAGTAACCTAGAACTTTTTTTTGTATAGACTATTTCGTTCCTATTGCTTTATTAAAAGTATAGATTAATACCTACAATATCTTATTTGTGAAAATTCGTTATCATATTTAACTACAAACTGAAATTCTGTTATTAATCAGTATTCTGTTCTTATACCGTTTCTTCCTCCATTCCTGAGTTTTCTACAATCTTTACCACACGTTTATTTACGTGTTTCACTGATCGTCCTCCTCCTTGTGAGTATTGATATCCATTGAATTACATTGCTGCCATATCTGATGGAGTCAAATAAGTCTAAAGCAAGGGAAAAGAGAAAATGAATTAAATTAATTCTCCTTGAAATAAGAGATAATAAACTGTATAAATATTTTGTCGCCAATTGCGATTGAAGAACGGAATAAATGATTGAAACGCTGTGCTGGCAACACATTATAGATTTCTGAACGAATAAATGGAACGTATAAAATAATATAATTTGATTTCCTTAAAAATGAGGGTAAGTAAAGTTTGCCTCCTGGTGGGGGACACCTGAATGGCGAAGAAAAAAGAGAAATGAGGGTTATAGCGGCACTCTGTGAAAATGACTTCCATAACCGGCAGCGTAGAGGGTACACCAAAAAGAGTATAAGGTGTACCGTGAAATAAAGTGTTCAATGTAATTAAGTGATTATTGGTAGTGTAATTACCGGCAAAGAAGAGTGAAGGAACTCACTAGGGCGAGGGAGAGATAACCTTGGCACCGTACAAGATTCATGAAAGAGATGGCTGGTTCTAGATCCTTTCCTGGAGCGGTAAGGGCGAGGAAATAGTCAGCGGTGAATCTGGTGAGTCCGTTCCATAATATTAAAAGTAATAGCGAATGCTAAGTAAAACTCTGGAGGCAAGGGGTGGCTATAGGGAAGATTGGAGGCCACTGGGGGGAAAACTCCAAACTATCCACTGAACCGACTTCTATTCCGAGTCTTATTGAGAGGAAATAAAGAAGAAAGACTTTCAGGGTATTTTGTTCCCAATTTTTTGTGATAGAAGAAATTACAAAACTGATAATGGATTCACTCTTTCGTGGGAGTAGCCAATCTCTTAACTGTGGCTCTCTGGTGATTTCATGGTATCAGACCCGGCTCTCATTGATAGAAAGAAGACTAAAGGAACATTAAAGTTAGAGGACTTTAATTCTCATTAAGATTATATTTGTGGTGTGTAGTATAATCTATATTTGAATCTACGCACTCATTATTATCGAGACATATGTTTAACATCGCCACACCTTTATTTTGGCATTCTAAAAGCTTTATCACTCGAGATTTTTGAGACAACTTTTAGAATGCCATAATAAATGTTTATATAAGTTTCCAGCTTATTATCTCTCATTCCGAGGTGAACTCCATAATTTGACTGGACTAATCGGCCACATTGTCGCTTTCCATCAAGTGAGATGCCGGGTCCTTTATACAAAAATGTCTTCCCGTTAGATTGTAAGCAGACATCCTAATAGGTATCCTAAGAAACTTTCAGGGCACAGTATCTTATAGATTTATTGGAACACCACGTGAACAGACATTGAAGCTTTAACGGAAAGCGGGTCGACTGCAAAGCTAACTGATGCCTTATTTTATTTATGAGATCGATTTCAAACTGAAGGCACTGTGTCCTTACGAAGCATCATAGGTCAGTTCTTAGAAAACGAAAGTAGGAAACTGATTATATTATGTTAGGGCACGCAGCAGAGTAACAAGAAGGTACCACAGGCTTGCAGTTACCTAGATTTAGGCGCTCAGCACACGTAGACACTTGATTTAAGGCAACTATACTTTTTTCAAGTTTTCATGAATGGTTGCCAATTCAGTAACAAAGGGCCCAGTTTACGGTTGCTGCATTTTAAATCAACTTTCGAAATCCATGATCATTAGTCTGTGATTATGGAGCTGCGGGGGATGGAGTAGGGGTGAAGTCACCCTACGCGTGCGGTTGCCGTTTGCAGAAACCACCAACTTGATAAAACTGATACAAATTTGTCAGTTGCTAGTTGCGGCAATTTATAGTATTGATTTTGTCACCGATTGCAGCAAACGTGAATTGTTGCGATCAGCGAAACTCGCAACAAGAGCTGCTACGTCTGCGCAGTTTCTCAAAATTATATGAAAATAGTTGAGTTGCCGGTTGCCAGATCTGGGAGTTCAAAGTTGCTACGTGTGCTGATCGCCTTAGAGTCGGTTGGAATGGCAGCCTGTTAGTAGGTACTTAGTTGTAACATTTTCCTCCTCACTTCATTTCTCCATAATGTGGGTAGTGTCTTTATAATATGATTTATGATGTTATAGCTTGTTTAGACCACAATTTTACTGAAAATTAAGGTATCTGCCTATCGTGGTCACGAGAAATCTTTGATGTACAAGAAAGATTTCTCGTGACCACGATCAATGCAAGTTGATCAAAACGTCGAGGTAAATAAAAATTTAGTTTTCAGTGCGTTCCCGTTTATATATTGAACTATACTTACGTATACATAGACAATCTTTATTTCACGATAAAATTTAGCTACGAGTACATAGACGAACTAAATGCTTACTAGTATTATTTTGGCGTTTATGTTAAATCACACTAATGTTATATGTGCAAAAAAAAGAGTATATGTGTGTGTGTTACCTCTTCACGCTGAAATTTATCATGGAAATAGCTTATACCTACCCTAGAATAACACATAGGATACTTTTCATTGTCATCATCATCATCTTCTTCATCCTCGCGGCTGAAACCGCGGGACGCAGTAGTTAAGTATATATTTTTCGTCGTATGTTTATTATGCATACCTAGATTTATATATTACTAGCGTTTGTCCGCGGCTTCGCTCTCGTGTTATTTATTGTATTTTATTTTTGTATTACCTTAATTATACCTCCGTGTAACTTACTCAGTCACCAGAAGCACAGAATATTTTTGACGGACAGTTGGTCTAGTGGCTAGTGACCCTAGAAACGAAATCAAACGGTCGCGGGTTCGAATCCTGCAAGGTGCAATCATTTGTGTGATGAGCAGAAATGTTTGTTTCCGAGTCATGGATGTCATATTCGTATTTATGTATGTTTATCCGTTATCTAGTGCCAATATTACAGGGTATCCTAGTTTGGGGCTAGGTAATTGGTGTGGAATTTTCCCGAATATATTTTGAATATATAATAGTACAAGTACCAGAAGTATGACAAACATAGCCTCACCATCAGCCTATATCTGTCCACTGCTGGACGTAGGCCTCTCCTAATGCACGCCACTGAGCTCGGTCTTCAGCTCTCCTCATCCATTTTCTTCCGGCCGCTTTTCGCAGATCGTCGCTCCACCTGGCCACAGGGCGTCCTACACTACGTTTGCCTAAACTTGGTCTCCACTCGAGAACTCGTCTACCCCAACGGTTATCGGTTCTTCGGGAAATGTGACCAGCCCACTGCCACTTCAGTTTGCTTATCCTTTGAGCTATGTCGGTTACCTTGGTATGGACATGTAAACGTCGTCTTCCTCTCACGCTTCTATCGATTCAAATGATTCAGCCTATTGTAGGCTTAATAATATAAGGCTCTGTTTGGACTCTTTAGATAAGGAACCATAAAAAATATCTTTTTATTTATTTTTGTTTGATATTTCTTTCAAAGATTTTATCCGACACAATCGATTGGTGCAATGACACTGTTACATAACTTTCAACCCCTATCCTGCAGGAACCCTAATTTTTTTCGAGATAAAACGTATCTTAATTGTATCTTTGTTTGGCCATATGACATTTCTTTTCAATTTATCCGTTTCGCCAACACTATCGGTAGGTGAAATAATATTTTTACTCAACTTTCAACCCCGATCCCGCAGAACCCCTTTATTTTTTATTTTTCAGGATAAAAGTATCCCAAATATTAACACATAATATAAACTATGACTGTGGCAAAATTAATTAAAACGGATTTAAATGAATTTTACCACATAAATAATTGCCATGTATAGTAGTTTCAGCGTGATGCGTGTTTTTTCATATAATTTTCAACCCCTTATCCTGCAGAGATCCTTTAGTATTTCGAGACAAAAAGTATTTTAATGTTAATCCATAACATCAGCTATGATTGTGCGAAGTTGCATTAAAATCCGTCCAGTAGTTTCAGAATGATGCTCGTTCAAAGAGACAGAAACACAGAAAAGAAAACGGTATTGGCCTCCATATCCATAATGCAGATAATCTGAATTTTAACATTAAAAAATTATCTGATGTACGGATTTGCCCCAGTTTTTATTATAGTACAAGCTGTGCTCGCGGCTTTGCCCGCGTGGTTATTTATCTGGGTTATGATTACCATATGTACTATTCCAGGACCTAAAATACCAATACTAAAAATTCCTTCAGCCGTCAACAGTATTTATATCGATTGCTCGGCTTCTACTCATCGGATTGAGATACCAAGCATACCAAGCCTGTTTTTAAGTGAAACCCTAAGCTATCCAACAGTGAAAACCGCATCCCAGTCGGTCCAGTAGTTTTTACTTGATGCGCGAACAAACATACAGACAAACAAACAGACAAACAGACAGACATGATTTTTATATTCATTGTTCCGTATTTTTCGTACTTATTGCTTTGTGGCAGCGCAACACTAGTTCGCTTGTCCATCTCTACCGTTAACACGCCCAACAAGAGAGAGAAAAAAACTGAGTTCTTGTACAAAGCTACTTTTATAAATAATATTGTTTTTTTTTTTATTGACGACCGGTTGGTCTCGTGGCTAGTGATCCTAGGTACGTAATCAAACGGTTGCGGGTTCGAATCCTGCAAGGTGCAAACATTTGTGTGATGAGCAGAAATGTTTGTTTCCGAGTCATGGATGTTATAATATTCGTATATATGTATGTTTTTCCGTTATCTAGTGCCCATAGTAAAGGGTATCCTAGTTTGGGGCTAGTTAATTGGTGTGGAATTGTCCCGAATATATTATTATTATTATTGTAAATATATATATGGCGAATACAGGCTACGTATAATATACATCGTGGTTTCTTTACCTACGCTAGTACCGCACCCCATAGCTTTATTATAAGTATAGTTAGACAGATTATACACATGTATGTAATAATATGGACATGTACAGTACACACACAGTACAGTACAGTTCGTAGTTTTTTAATAGTGTATCTATTCTAACGTAACGGCGTCATTGTAAACATTGAATAGAATAGGTACATACAAATAGCAAGACCGACTACATAATGTAGGAAAAACGTCGTTTAATAGTGTTTATTAAATTCAAGGGTCAGGCATTGGCCCCATAGTGACCATAACGTAACGCACATTAAACATGTTATTGCAGATATAAAAACTTTTTGTAGATGTCGTTGAATGGGCTTTTTAAAATATGGTCATGTTATTTATTCGGGAGACGATAATACACGACTAAAATAATATACGACCAGTACAGTAGTAGTATGTACAGTACAGCCAATATTACACGGCCAGATATTACGTGTACATGGATTCGTAATATTTGGACGGCTAATACTGGCCGTGTATTATTGCCCGTACAAAATCAGTCCGGGTTGATAATGCACGGCCAGTATTACGCGACCAATATTACGTGTACAACTACGGAATAGGATAAAGGATACGTAATATCAGCCCGTGCCGATTTTGTACGACCAATATTACACGGCCAATAACACGAAGCCAACCATAGACAAAGCTAGAATCACTCCTTGATGCCTCGTTTGTGTAGGCGAGTGTCAAGATGAAAAAAACTGTCACAGAACCGAATCGGCCAACCCCGACTCCACGTGGTCTTGTCTGCCCTACACTAGAGTGTTTTTAAAAAGCCGGAGGCGTGGAGGGAGTGCAGCCCCCGTCCGCTGTCCGCTCGCCGCCGCAGCTTCGACTTTTTGGCCGCCTTCGGCGACCAGCCTCCACCATTCCAGCGTACTCTAATCTGTGGTAAAAGGAAACTGGAACGTGCAAACGAGGCTTTGAATATGTCATTTCTTTATTTTAATCTGTGATGTACACGTATTATTGGCTGTACATTATCGCCCGTACAAAAAGTGTCCGGCCCGTATTACACAGCCAATAATGCACACCCTGTTATTACATGTTCATATTTTGGCTTCGTAATCCTGGCTGCGTCATATCGCCTGTACAATATCAGCACGGGGTGATATTACACGGCCAATAATACGCAACCAAATAATGTACACCCTGATATTACGACGCCAATCCACGTAATATTGGTCGCGTAATATTGGCCGTGTAATATAGGGACTCATTTATTCTGTGATATGGTACTGTCTGCGCACAACATTTTTCATCATCCGTAAAATTTGCAACATAACAACAATACTTTCCTACATGTTCTTATTTGTGCAACAAGTTATATTTTTTTGAAGTCTGTGCTAACTTACTTAGTCGGTTCGGTAGGCCCGAAACCGGGTCTGGGTTAAGTGTCTGTGTGCACTTAACACAGACACTTAACACAGACACTTAACACAGACACTTAACGCAGACACTTAACACAGACACTTAACACAGACACTTAACACAGACACTTAACGCAGACACTTAACACAGACACTTAACTCAGGCCTCAAAAAAACATTCTTTTAGTTTTTATACGATTTGAAGTCGTTTTTTTTATTAGTTTTAATTTATAACATTTTAGTTTCGTTAAAATAGGCCTAAGAAAATGAAGTACTTATTCCGTGCGCTAAGAAAAAAGCCGTAAAGGAAACCGTTAACAGTCCATTTCTCATAAACCACTGAACGGATTTTGATGAAACTTAAAATATTCCCCAAGTTGATAGATATTGAAACTACTACAAAAATAATTATTGCGATCAGACTTACAGTTTCCGAGAAATACGTGAACAAACATACATACATAGATTCATTCGCGTAATTTGGTACATATGCTTAGACACTCATATGGACTAACATATAAGTCTAAATTAATATATGAATATTACACATTTTCAAGAATATTACATACATCAACTTAAGAACCTACATATTTTTTTTAAGTCGGTTGAAAATAATATGGTTTCATGCTCTTTGATGACAACTTCAATTTATGAGGTGACAACTGTGTCTGCGGAACCTTTAGTTTGTGACGGAACCGAACAGTCCAATATGTGAGCCCTTATTCCTATATACCTATAATAAAGCAATAAGTACGTAAAAGTCTGTAAAAAGATATATTTTTTTAAAATATGGTGTAGGGTACTTAAGTACCCATAGTACTTTACAAAGATTGCTCGGCTTGTACTCATCAAATTGAGATACCAAGTACACCAGATTTTAAGTCAAATCCTAAGTTATCCAACAGTGAAAACCGCATTACAATCGGTCCAGTAGTTTTACATGAAACGTGGACAGGATTTTAAAAATGTTATATTCTTGTTCAAGCAGCTTATTTTAAGTAAACTAGACCATTTTATTTTAATTGTCTTCATTGTACTGACTTTTTGGTACTAACTATTGTATTGTAAGTAAAGAAGTATAATTAATAAATAGAGCATTTTTTTGATTAATTCTTGGGATCATACGAGAGCAAAAATAAGGAAAAAAAATTTTTAACGTCCTTGAACTTTGATAATATGAAATGAACAAAGCAAAAACGGCAATTTCTGCAATGGTTGTACACATGGACAGTAATTGTTCATTAAATTGGTCATTCTGACCATATTATTCTGTATTTCCTGCATTAGTGGCTTATCATTACGTAATTACTAATGATGTATGGAATTTATGTATGCTTTTTATTGTTTGCGTGATACCTATATTTGCTAAATCATGTGGGATAAAGACGAGTTTGATACCAGGTATCAAACAAAGACTTGGCAAAGTACTGACTGATAAAATATATATCAGGAGAGCACAAAAAGTTACAAATAGGACAGAGTACAAGCAAAAAAGTATAATTTAAAAAGTTAAATAAAGAAAAAATGCTTTTACGACCTTTTTTTTTGTTGTATGTATTTTTTTCAATATTTTTTTCTTATTATTTCATTTTACACTTTTTTTTTTACATTTTCCGTTTTACATTGTTTCTTTTTTTTTCCTCTTTTTTTATTGCTTTGTCATCGGTTTGTGAGCTACCCTGATACTTTCAGCCGGATAGCTAATCGGAAAGTGCTCGAAATTTGAATTGCAAGATTCTAGGGCAAAATACATAGATACATAAATACATCGATACATACATATAATAAAAGCTTTCAATAAAGTACCCGGCCAAGTGCAAATCAGACTCGCACACTGAGGGTTCGGTACAAACTTGTAGGTATGTATAATATCGTGTCTGTGATCGTTGAAGATTTTCTTTATCTGGAGCTAATCCTGCATGTCGACTCAGGTCATGCTTACTAAAAAATGCATTGTCATCGGAGCTGATGTAAACTGAAGCAACTTGTAAAAAATCAACTCCTTAGGATATGAGGAAGTCATTGTAATGAAGCTTGCAAGATTTGACCGATACAACACTCAAAGCTAACTAAATAAAAGATTGAAATAAAAGAGATAAAAGATTTGACGACCGGTTGGTCTCGTGGCTAGTGATCCTAGGTACGTAATCAAACGGTTGCGGGTTCGAATCCTGCAAGGTGCAATCATTTGTGTGATGAGCAGAAATATTTGTTTCCGAGTCATGGATGTAATATTTTTATCTATGTATGTTTATCCGTTATCTAGTGTCCATAGTACAGGGTATCCTAGTTTGGGGCTAGTTAATTGGTGTGGAATTGTCCCGAATATATTTATATTTGAAATGAACTCATTTTTAATCGGCTTCCAATTATTATTTTTTATCTTCGCAAAATCTCCAGGATTTCTAAGCGGATTTGGATCATTATTTGTTTATTTGAAAGAATATACGTTTTAATGTAGTTCGATGAAAGTTCCATAAAATGGAAGATTAGTTTATTAAATCCACATGTAGGCGATTTTTTCATTCAGAGAATTCAACTAAATTTCACAAAACAGAAATAAGTTCAAAAAATAAAACCCTATTACGGTAGGGTATAAAATAGCATATGACACTCTTGCGATGAAGACGAATCGATTGACACCTCACTTGACAAAATCGACACACACACACACCCACACACACACACACACACACACACACACACACACACGCACGCACACACACACACACACACAGAGAGAGAGAGAGAGAGAGAGAGAGAGAGAGAGAGAGAGAGAGAGAGAGAGAGAGAGAGAGAGAGAGAGAGAGAGAGAGAGACACACACTGTTAAACTCATTACCCTTCCCTTGTTTTGCTGTAGTCGGGTAAAAAAGCTACTGAGACCTGAGACAATTTGGTCGTACGCGTGATGTAAAACTCAACGCTCATAATTATTGTAATAGGCTATAATTGTCATCAATTATTACACAATCTGTACAATAACAAAATAATATTTCAATTTTGTCTACTACAAAATTGGCGTGGATATAGAATACAATGGAAATTCTCACAGTTACAAAATAGGAAACCTATTTCTATTAATAACCTCAATGCTTTTGCTGGATACAATGGCAGTCACGTGTTTTATAATAAGTAGGTATAGGAATGAAGCACCTACTTCATCGTCAACCGTATTATAACTTTTAATCTTTCGCGATTCGAAAACATAGTTAAATATTTAAACTTAATCGCGCTGAAAACTTAATATTTACTTACCTCGATTTCGATCAAGTTGCATTGATCGTGGTCACGAGAAGACCAAGAAAAAAAAAGGAGGTAACTAAATATTAAGTTTTCAGCGCGATTAAGTCCCGTTTAAATATTTAACTGTGTAACCGTATTATAGCTTCAGACATAAACAAACATTCGTTCCTATCTTAAAAAAAACTGAACTGATTTTGGCTAATATGATGTATGTTAAAGAATACATTTTAAGGTTATATAATTCTAATAGACAACGTCACCTTAGATTTGAATCACACAGGAAAAATAATTATTTATCTACACTTCTGACTCTAAGTGCTCGAGTCCCACAATTATCATCAAAACTGGGATAAATATAATAATAACACCTACAATGACTACCAATGACTATTATATTACTAGTGGCTCTGTGAGCTGTAGATCTCGTGCGTACAAACTTATGCAAACAATCTAGCAGTGCACAGTAGCGCCATCTAGTTACCTTATTGTACAACTAGCATTAATAACCAATGTGCTCTATCAATCCCTACCTAGTAGGTAAAGGGTTGATTCCACTGGTAGAAACCTAACTGTGAGAAATTTACTGCATTTTGAAGAGCTATTCTGCTCATCACGCCAAAGATCCTCATCAGGTCTTCACCAAATTTTTATATGAGACTAACTTAAAGTTACTACCCTTCAAATAAAAAAAGAACCATCGAAATTACACGGATTTAAAAACGGGGAGATATTCAGTAGCTCTCTTTTTACCATTTTTTGGGGAAGTACCCCCCAAAACAAAAATCCCCGACGACTGAAAAAAACTAAAAATTCGCTTTTTCGAAAAGCATATTTTCAACCGATCTAGACGAAACTAAGTGTATGCTTAGTTTCGTCTAGATCGGTTGAAAATGCAACCTGTAAAGGAGAACAGCCGGACAGACATCCGGACATCAGAAATAATTTTTGTCCAAGCTGAAACAGAGACGCTTCGCTCGCTCTTCGTGCTCGCTCGGTCAACAAGACTGGACCAGTCCCACAAGCAGCACCCGTTCACGAATATGACGGAGCGATGGCTGGACTGGCTGGTACACAAGTCATAATAATTCTAGAGTAGGTACCAACGATCACATTAATTTTACTTACGTAAGTAATAGAATGAACTGCCTATTTTATTCATCCAGAAGCCATTAAATCCATGATTGCTACTAAACTAAAATGTCAAATGAAATTAATCCCGATAGAACCGCCGCCGGTCGATTATTCTAAGCGTGGACGCTATCTAGTAATGATGCTAAACACTATACAATAATTATTGCGATGACAATGGCGTGACAACGAGAAATTACGTTCAGTGTCCTACACGAACTTGGTGCACACACTCGGGACTTATACCTGAAACATTTCTGTTGAAAGCGGAAATTAAAAAAAAACGTTTTGTTACAAGACGCTTGGTGTTTGCTTACAAACTAAAATTGGAGTGATTATTATTTTTTCCATTGATTATTTTAAAGTTATTGACAGTTCGTAATTTGTAATTTCAGGTTTTCAATAATATCATTCTGAATGCTAGAAATTATTATATGATAGCTTTTTATGTTTGTATTGAAGTGTAAAGGTGGATTCACACTGTAGATACTCTGGAACGAAGATCGATGTAAAGTTAATCATATAGCGCGATTTTATATAACAGAAAGTGCAATTCCTTTAAATCTTAATTGTAAGGGCAACCAATATTAAGTATATAATACCAAATTCACGCTTGCATAAACACTTTTAAATTACTTAATTTTATCGTGTGACTAAATTACCTAAACTTAGTAATAATTAAAAATTTACCATACAATGATAGCAAACATTTATTCGCACGTTTTTTGTGTAAACTTTAGTAATGCATCGTATTATTATTTTGTTGAAGAATTAATTTCAGCTCCTGTTATTATTTTAAGAACAGTTAATTGTATATTTATGTGCATATTATTTTAAACTAAATGTTGTTGTCACTAAAATATCAATTGTATTAAATAATCCAACAAAATATTTTAATGTCAATATGTAGGACAAAAAAGAAGCTGGAGACATATCTGGTAAATAAGGTGGTTGTTCGATGGTATTTGTTGTTTTTGGTCAAAAAATCGTTTACAATGATGGGCATGTGCAAAGGCGCATTATCGTGGTGCAAATCCAAGACTTATATTTCCACAATTCAGGCCTTTTTTCGTCGAATTTGCTGTCTTAAACGCCGCAAAAACACTCTTATTTTGTATTTATTTATCTTTTCACCTTTCGGCAAGAATTCCGAGTGCACAACACCGCGATAATCATAGAAAACAGTCAACATGACTTTGACTTTTGATCGACTTTGGCGTGTTTTTTTCGTTTTCGGTTCAGTTGGAAGGCGCCACTCCGAAGCTTGTTGACTAGTTTGCATGTCAAACTAGTCCATGTTTCGTCACCAGTTACAATGCGTTTCATGAATGTTGGGTCGGAATTGACTCGTTCTAGCATGTCCTCAGCGACTCTTATGCGATTGACTTTTTGGAGAAAATTCAGGACGTTTGGGACTAGCCAAGCGGCAACATGTTTCATACCCAATTGATTATTTAAAATGGTACGGATTGACTCGTGAGACACAGAAAATTCAGTGGCTATTTCTCTCATACTTGAATGAGGATTTTCAGTCTTTATTTCCTTCACTTTTGTGATGTTAACTTCAGTTGAAGACGTTGATGGCCTACCAGAGCAAGGCAAATCTTCCATCACATCCCGACCGCTTTTTCATAAAATCGATTCACCGTAAGCCTTTTGTAACATTTTCTCCGAATACGAAATTCCATTGGCGATGCTAAATTTAAATATACATTTTAAAAAACGAATTTCATAATGGACAAACTCTTTGTTCGATGTTTTTGTCCATTATGAAATTCGCAATACGCACTAGAAGTGATCTAACTAAAAACAGCACTGTATTTAATCTAAATAACAGATGCAACTCAAACTCCGCGCCAAAATGGAAAACAGTTGTGCCAATCTAAAAACAAAAAAAAATAACAAAAAATTGAGTTTCGGACCATAAACTAATCATCCATTCCCAATACTTTTTTGACTGAATGTATAACAATGTGTTTTAATCACGAAAGTTTAAAAGTTACAAATAATGAAGGTATTTTAAAGAACATTTCAAAAATATATAAGTACTTAATTCTTGTAACTAAACAGTAGCAATTGTCTTATTTATTTATTTATTTGATCACCAACATAATGTACACCGATGCATTAAAACAAACAAATAAACATAAAGTAAAACAACTCAATGCCATCATAATTAAAGGCGAAGACTACATGCATTAAAAATAAAAAAGCGAGTTAAAACAATTGTAAAAACATAAAATAATAAATTCAATTGTATACAAAAAAATAAGTTAATTAAATATAAAACATAATAATTTAAAACTGGAGATAATACGGTTTAATGAGTTAATTCATTCATTAATAATAATAATTGCAAATTAGATAGTAAATAAAAATAAATAAAAATGATAAACTAAAATATCACAGAGAAACGACCGACAATTTAAAATATCACAGAGAAACGACCGACAATTTAAACTTGCAAATGTTCCCAATAAATAGGTCCACGGTGTCAGTTTTAGAGATGCTGTAAAATGTACGAGCAAGTCTGTTGAGAGGTGCGTTATGGCCAAGATTAGACTTGGATTGACTACATAAGAACGTTAAATCTACATGCTCTGGGTAACCTTGTAGGTGGAGAAAAGTTTAACAACGAAACCAATTCCGGAGCATCTAATAAACCATTGGCAATCTTAAAAAGAAATAAAAGGTCGAGCATACGTCTTCGATCCGTCAAGGAAGTCATATTAAAGTGCTTCAACCTCTCAGAATAAATCTAACGCTATAATCTTCTTACAAAATTTTCAATTTTAGATTATTCAAGTTAATGTAAATACTATAGTCTAATGTTGCAACTGCAACTATTAATGATAGTAAAATATAAAAAAACATAAAAAAGGAACAATAATTTATATAAATACTAGCTGCATCCTGCGATTTCACCCGCTTCCTTCTGGATCTGTGCATTTTTCCGTGTTAAAAAGTAGCCTTTGTGTTATTCCAGGATTTAAGCTACCTCCATTCCAAATTTCATTAAAATCCGTTCTGCCGTTTAAACGTGAAGAAGTAACAAACACCCTTACATACATACAAACTTTCGCGTTTATAATATGTGATTATTTTTGTGGTTGGTCAGCTCGTATTCAATCACTTTGTTGGCAGTCGGGTTATTTATATTTTTGTAATAATTTTACTTGTTGAAGATATGATTGAAATTATCAGTTTCTAAATATTTATAAACAGATAGAGGTACGTATGACCACAGAATATACTCGTACTTGTTGACTCTCCGTCCTATCATTCATTAGTTATTAGGAAAACAAACGATATAACTACAGTTACAAGCATGTGAAGCAAAATTTAAAATATCACTACCGGCTATGACTCGCGTGTATAGTCGAAAACATCGACCTAGGTTTCGAGCGTATCCGACGCTCTTCTTCAGGAGCCGCGAGATCCCGACGCGCTTTGCGGGCTGCGGCCCGCTGCGAGCGGCGCGTGAGATGCGGCGGCGACTGGGAACGGGGACGCTCGGTGCTCGTACTGCTCTGCACCGCCGTCGTCGGAGATTGAACATGATTGGATGTGAAGCATGTTAGAAGTTTATTCCTTTTGCTCATTACTTGGCACTGCACTGACTGACTGGTCTTGATTTTGTGATTTCATTAACTATTATAATAATGAAAGCAGCAGACTCGAGTGAGTTACTAAAAGAATAGCTTAATCTGAAACACCTGTAGCTTCAGTGTATCTCCACACTGCTGTCCAATTTTGTTAGTTGTTTTGGTCCGATTTCGGATATTTTTGGGTTTCAGCACATCCTTTGAGGATCTTGGCTGTCGGGTATTTTTCCAATCATAATGATTTTTACTCAGTGGCCCAATAAGTAGTAATACGCGGAGGTATAGAGACCGTGTATACTCCTTTATCCAAACTCGCAAGGCATGTCAGTACATCGAAAGATGTTTTTCCTTTTCAAACAGCTGGCGTTTACAAGATAGATTGCAGCTGCGGAAGTTCCTACATTGGACAAACTAAGCGTATATACCGGAAAGGGTCAAAGAACACATAGCAGTACACACATAGTAGTGTAAAGAACCGCCAGATAAATAAATCTTAAATCGCAGAGCATTTACTCGAATCGGGTCCTAATCACTTGATTGAACTCCATGACCCGAAGATCCTCTCCACCGAACGTCACTACTAAGTACTCCAGGATTGTACGTTGAAATGAAAATGTATTCCAATTTCAACCGGGAGGATGGTTTCAAGTTGGCTGCGTCATGGAATCCAGTGATAAGCAAGTGTTCGCGTCACATTTGATGTCTGAAGAAATCTTTAGATGTCGTTAGTGTAGTGTCGTGACACTTCAGAATTTTTACAACACCAAATGCAGGTAGTGTTTACGTCGAGGTTAATACATTTTCAGCGCGATTAAGGCCCATTTATACATTTAATTATGTGTTCGGATCGCGAAAGTTTATAAGTTACAAAAATGGAATAACTCTGAAAATATCAAAAACCATGAAACATACAAGTGGAGTTATTCGGGAGCCCCTGGGGGTGCTCTACCTCGGAACCTCTGCTTATCACTACTTTCTGGGACATACTGTAATAGAATATGTGATTGTTTTTCTGATGGCCTGGTGAGCAATGCCCAATTCACTCGTAACAGTCTTAAGTTATTAGTCGTTTCGTATACTATACTATCTGTGCGCGCGGCTTTGCCCGCGTAGTTATTTCTTTTAAAATTAGCCCATACTTGTTATTCCAGGACCAAAAACTACATTTCTTTAAAATTCCTTCAGCCGTCAAATCGTTTTTTTATCGATTGCTCGGCGTCAATACCAAGTACCCCACATTTTAAGTCAAACCCTAAGCTATCCAACATTGAAAACCCTATCGCAATCGGTCCATTAGTTTTTTCGTGATGCGCGAACAAACATATAAACAAACGGACAGACATGACTTAAAAAATTGTTATATTCTTGATCATTAGCCTATTTTAAGGGCATTTTTTTTCTTCAAAAAAACTATAATGGCCTTTTTTGCTCGGGGGTGTAAGGTTTCTAACGATACATACTCATACATCTAAAACTGTTGAGGCATTTATAAATTATGGTGGAATAAAGAAACTCACATACATACATACATACATACATACATACATACATACATACATACATACATACATACATACATACATACATACATACATACATACATACATACATACATACATACATACATACCTACATACATACATTCAAACAAACAAACAAACCTAACCTGTCTTATAAACATTACGCTCCTTTTTGGGGCAGACGTAAAATCAGAAAAATACAGAAAATGTGTGCCTCATTCGTGGCGGCTGTAGTTCCTTTATTTGCCACTTCACACACAAGTTGGTTGCACTGTTATATGCAAATATCCAGTATCAACTACCAAAATTCTAAAATCTATGGTTATATGCGATACCGCAGCCTGTACGGGTACAATTTATTCTGTGGTAATATGC
Organism: Alsophila aescularia; assembly: GCA_946251855.1. Classification (NCBI taxonomy): domain Eukaryota; kingdom Metazoa; phylum Arthropoda; class Insecta; order Lepidoptera; family Geometridae; genus Alsophila; species Alsophila aescularia. The sequence continues at coordinate 4,246,214 of OX276378.1, read as the reverse complement.
AGTTGTCTGTGCCGCCGCCACAGGAGCAGTCTCGGGTAAACTCAATAGAACTCGATCCAAATAAATCGTACACATCGACGGATGGACGGAGCGATCAGTTTGCTGGTCGGACGATCGTGTAGTGCAAAAGCAGAACGATTATTTTGTTCCTTAATGCTATCTGCCCTCTGTATCTTGGCGTTTCTGGGCACCAAGCCCTATAACCTTTTTCTTCGTATCGTGTCAATAAGTCATCATCATCATCAGCCCATCTCCGCCCACTGCAGGGCATAAGCCTCCTCCCTCTTACGCCATCCATCCCAGTTTTGAGCCAATCTTGGCCAGATCTTACCAATTTTTCGATGTCATCGACCCATCGTGCCAAAGGTCTTCCGCGGCTGCGTTGCCCTGTACGTGGCCACGATTCTGTCAGAGACCTACTCCACTTACCGTCATCACATCTTGCTAAGTGTCCTGCCCATCTCCACTTGAGTTTAATTATACGGGATCCGATGTCTTCCACCTTGGTTCTCCTTCGAATCTCCGTATTTCGAACTCTGTCTTTTAACGTGATGCCAAACATGGAGTGCTCCATGGCTCGCTGTGCTACTCGCATCTTGTGCACAGTTTCCTTAGTGAGCGTCCATGTTTCAGCACCATACGTCATTGTGGGCAAGACACATTGGTTGTAAAGACTGGTCTTCAGGCATTGCGGCATTTTTCGGTCAGAGTACGTCGTCAAGTTTTCCGAACGCAGCCCATCCCAGCTGAATGCGTATGCTGATCTCCTTGTGCCTATGCTCTCTACCAAAAGATAAACAGTGCCCAAGATAAACGTAATTAGTGACCACCTCCAACGTCTCACTCCCAACCTTAATAGTTGGAAGTGACACCCCTGAGATATTTGTCATCACTTTCGTCTTGGACATGTTCATCTTCAGGCCAACTCAACATAGAAGCATAGTGTAGATCTTGCAGCATCACTTGGAGATCTGGCGCTGTCTCACTGATCAGAATCAGGTCATCGGCAAAACGGAGCTGGGACAAGTGGACACCATTAACTAAGACGCCTTTATCCTCCCAGTTGAGTAACTTAAGGACGTCCTCCAAGACTGCGGTAAAAAGCTTGGGTGAGATGGTGTCCCCTTGTCGCACGCCTCGTTCAATCGGAATATTATTCGTGAGAGCGTGCATCCGTACTTGCATCGACGCAGATTCATACAGATTTCGGAGGACATTGACATACCGTGCATCTATTTGGCAGCGATGGAGAGAATGGAACACGGCCCAGTGCTCCACGCTATCAAAAGCCTTTTCGTAATCTACGAAAGCAAAGCACAGGGGCCGGTTGAATTCGTCACACTTCTCCATCAGCTGCTTCACGGTATGGATGTGATCGATAGTGGAATATCCGCTCCGAAAATCTGCTTGCTTGACAGGCTGACATTCATCGAGTTGGCGGGTAAATCTATGGCACAAAACTTTGGCAAAGACTTTATAAATTTGAGAGAGGAGGCTTATGGGTCTATAGTTGGATAGCTTCGTGCTATCCCCCTTTTTGTGCAAAATGGTGACTATGGCATTTTTCCATGCATTTGGGCTATGTCCACTTGCAAGTACTTTGTTAAATAGTTTTACCAGGACCCCTAAAACTGGCTTTCCACCAGCCTTTATTAGCTCAACTGTCACTCCGTCTTCACCGGGTGACTTTTCAGACTTCATTCGACTGAGTGCCCATTCTACCTCTTCAAGAAGAATTTCTGGTAAGTCATCGGCAAACCGACATTCTACAGGTTTGGCTCATAGATCTTCTTCCACTGAGTCTTTAGGTTCTGTTCTGGTGGAAGCATAAAGGTCCTTGTAAAATTCTTCAACAACCAATAAGTAATTGAATTAAATATAGAATGTAGGTAACTATTATATATACCTACTAAAAAAATACGCTAGTTATTTCAGTTGTTCTGATACAAAACAATGGTAGTAGCACAGAATATATAATAGTAATACCTAGCGGCACGTAAGTCTAGCGGTGAACGAAACGTGGCGGGGATCTTGGCACAGTCAAAATTTATTTATTGTGTTAAAATGTTGAATACTTTCTATCCCGGAAACTGACTGTGCCAAGATCCCCGCCACGTTTCGTTCACCGCTAGACTTGCGTGCCGCTAGCTATACGGTAGTAGTGGAATAATGGCTCTACCGTTCTTATTCATTACAAATCACGATCACCAGTTTATCCACAGCACAAAGCGTAACCATTAAAAGTCTTCTAATAAATTGTTCTCTAATAAAAAAACCATACTAAATTAAAGATGGTTAACACCATGGTGTAAAAAAACGTTACATGTAAAAAAGTCACTCTGAGACGAGAAATAAATCATGTTCATCAAAATAATAATACGACTTCGACGAGGTATCATGACGTCAAGAAAAAAATGCCTAGAGGAAAACTGCACGTGTGGATCTACCTTTACAGATAATCGGTTACAGGTTTCCCGCGCAGACGGACCTGCTGATAGAAACATTTAAAGTTCCATTTTTAAATTTTTAATTCTTTAATCGTTAAGATTATTTTGTTTTGATGAACTTTATGGTGAAGGATAACTCTTTTTGTTTATGTACTTAAAAAATTAAGCCATTTATTTCAAACTTAGTTTTTAAATCAACATTTGGTTCAAATTTAGATTGTTTATTAGCAGTTCTATGGACAGAATTTAAAAGTTCGTTTAAAATGTTGGCAAACAAATCTAAATGGCTGTTCACGTGTTCGGTAGTGTTTTTGATTGTATCCGTCATTCTGGCGATATGGGGCTTTCCGAAGATCGTCAGCAAACAAATTCAGAAGGTAAGATTGAAAAACTGTTTAAATATTTGTTTTAAGCATCTATGTTTAAGAAATAAATACTAACACAAAACTCAACACAAATTGTTCATATTTTTTGTGTTCGATGATAAATGATTTTCGATTAAAAATTGTCTACAGCTATTGCAACTTAATTGAAATATTAAGCAAAGTATGTTTATTGTTAACTAATTATTTAAAAAACAAATATTTTCAAATACTTTCATACACTGCATGTAGGTACAGAAATATGAATTAGTATTTTATTTTATTTTATACTGTACATAAACAAGAATTCTGAATAGGGTAGAAATAAAATATTTTTTGTGTCCTATCGCGTGAGGTCTCGTTAGAGAGGTCTTTTAAAATTAATATAAGGTTTCATTGGCAGTTTTTTCTGTCTAGATTCGGATACGAAATATTCGGTTCCAAGGTGACCATTTTGCTTGAGTTGCGTGTCCTCCTTATAAAGTACAGAACAAAACATTTAAAAAATCTAGGATTTTATAGCATAACACGAATTTACTAACAAAATCGAGCGATGGTAGCCTAGTACGGTTCAATAGTGCAACTTACAATCCAACGATACCAGGTTCGATCCTAGCTCCGCACCAATGACTTTTCTAAGTTATTTTCAGTTTCCCATCGCTTCGTGATTCGGAGGGCATGTTAAACTGTCGGTCCCGGCTGTTATTGCTTAATTGCAGTCGTTAAACCATGCCATAGGCCCACGGGCAGCCTGACAAACTCTGACACCAGAGCCTAGCACTACCTCACACGACAAACAAACAAACATACTAAAAAAAACAGTTATTCAGGGTTTACTAGTTAACTAGATATATCCGACCAAAATGAGGTATTTTATGCCCGCTTCAGCTCTGAACAAATTCCATAGTGAGAGATATAATCCAACTGTAACAAGACACAAGTTCTAAACTTAAACTACGAACGCGTTAAAAATTTAGCCCATGACACTCCTGTGATCAAGACGAATCGATTGATGCCTCGCTTGTCAAAATCACACCAAGTTTATTTCTTTGAATACATAACCCTAGATTTTTTTCGCCGTAGTCGGGTTAAAAAATAGCCTATGACACTCTATACATTAAGACGAATCGATTGACACCTTGCTTGTCAAAATCGGACCAATAGGGGAACGCTATAGTGGAACATCCACATACCTACATAATAATAATAATAATAATAATAATATATTCGGGACATTTCCACACCAATTATCTAGCCCCAAACTAGGATACCCTGTAATATGGGCACTAGATAACGGATAAACATACATAGATAAGAATATTACCATCCATGACTCGGAAACAAACATTTCTGCTCATCACACAAATGATTGCACCTTGCAGGATTCGAACCCGCGACCGTACGATTTCGTACCCAGGATCTCTAGCCACGAGACCAACCAGTCGCCATACATAATATATACATACATACATAATATATACATACATACATAGTCTGTTAAGCTCATTACCCTTCCCTTGCTTCACCGTAGTCGGGTAAAACAGCTTTGTTGGCGCATAACATAAAAACTGCTGGACCGATTGCAATCTGGTTTGCACAGATGGGTAGCTTATATGCATTTCTTCAGCGTAGGGGCGTAGACGTGGATGGCCACAAGAGGAATCTCGTTAGCAAATTATGAGCACCGCGTAGTTATGTATACTTTAGGTCACAAGATGTAATGTTGATGATGCCGATAAGTTTTTGTCCAGTACCGGGCATATTTACACGTCTGTCCAAAAATTGAGTGTAATGTTTTTAGGATTCATGTATGTTTGTATGTGAGTTTATTTATTCCACCATAACTTTTAAATGCCTAAATAGATTTTGATGTATATATATATATATATATATATATATATATATATATATATGATATGATGTAATAGATATGGGGTATCGTTAGAATCCTTACATCATCATCATTTTTTTTTTAAATTCAATTTTGCTGCTTTATGGCTCCATATTCAAATGCGAAAAAAAATATGTATGTTACAATGGAATAAATTAACTCACATAAAACATACATACAAAAATACATGAATCGTAAACACCTTACACTCCTTTTTTGGGCAGTCGTGTAAAAATCAATCAGCCGTTTCCTATTTTGAAAATGTTTATTGGCAAAGGCTTAATATAATGACGTAGTATATTTTTAGAATCAGCTCATGAAGCCCTTTCATTCGATAAACCACACGACAGATTTAATAAAAATGATTTTATGAACAAAAAAAAATGATGTCATATCTATTTAGGACCACAGAATGCTGGCTACATCAAATTTGTATATTTTTTTTGTGACCTAAAGTATACTTATCAGAAGTCGAACCGTGGCTGGTCATATTTTGCATACGAAATTCCTTACCTCTCGCGAGATCCATGAATCTTCCTTTTTCCTTTGAAATAATTTAAATTTCGAATGCGCGAGATTAATAAATCTTTCTAGTTTAAAAGAATTTTAATTCCAAACGATTTAATTATTTTCGATTGATTTTAAATCTTCCTTTTTACATGATTGCCCAAAAAAGGAGTAAGGAGGAGTGTAATGTTTTCAGGGTTCATGTATGTTTGTATGTATGTGAGTTTCTTTATTTCACCATAACTTTTATATGCCTGAACAAATTTAGATGTATGGACTATCGTTAAAATCCTTACGTCATCCCGAGTAACATCCAACAACAAATGCGAAAAAAAAAAACAATTAATAAATTACAGTAAAATTTTAAATTTTAAATAATTTTACAGTACGGGTATCAAATTGAAGGCCTTGATGAGCAAATTCCAAAAATGTATAATTTATTGGCATAAGTTTTTTTTTTAATTATGGCTTGTTTACCCTGTCAGTATAAACAAATAATTAAATCTCTAGTGACACAAATTTAGTGGTTCTTGTCAATATTTTGATACCACTACTTTTTCTATCACTCTTAACCACTCTTTACATGTTTGAATGATGTTATTAGGTTCCTTAATATAAATGACTGTTACAGTGCTAACAAAGAGTTTGAATATGATTTAAGACTCTTGTGATTTACAATGAATTGTTCAAGTACCATCATCAGCTTGCCTCGATCCACTGCTGCATAAAAATAAATAGGTAACCTTCTTTACTCTACGCTATTCACCTCTGTATGCGCCACAGACAAAGTATTACTTACTAAGTAAACATCGTCGACCTCATCCAGGTCTTTCCTCTGACCGATCAAGTCACTGAACTTAGCCAGTTCTTTTTTTCTGGGCACATGTTTTATGATCAACAAAGCAAAGTCACTTATTTGTAATGAGATTGTATTATTTCTTTTAAAAATGGATGGTTTAAATCTCGTCTTGCTCTAAGTACTAACTTGTTCTATGTTTTCGTCACTTTTTATGTTATCACCCATAGCTGTATACGTTGGAATGATGTTACCAGAATTTACTGTAACAGTGGTAATAAAGAGTTTTAATTTGATTTAAGGCCTTAAATTCTTGTGAAGTACAATTAATTGTTCAAATACGATCATCAACTTATTTTGATTCATAGATAACAAATAAATATGCACAACAGTATTTTTTTTTTGAGTAAACTTTGTCGACCTCTTCCAGGTCTTTCCTCTGACCGATCAGGTCACTGAACTTAGCCAGTTTTATTTTTCATAGCACATATTTTATGATCAACAAAGCAAAGTCACTTATTTGTAATGAGGTTATATTATTTCTTTTAAAAATAGATGGTTTAAAAACTCGTCCTGCTCTAAGTACTAACCTGTTCTCGGTAGTTTTCGTCACTTTTTATGTTTATCACCCATATCTTTATACGTTTGAATGATGTTACCACAAATGACTATAACAGTGGAAATAAGGAGATTAAACTTGATTTAGACCTTAAATTCTTGTGAAGTACAACTAATTGTACAAATACCATCATCAGCTTGTCTTAATTCATAGCTCAAAAATAAATAGTTAACCTTATTTCCACTACGCTGTTTCACCTTTGTATGCACCACAGGTTTTTTTTTGAGTAATCTTCGTCGACCTCATCCAGGTCTTTCCTCTGACCGATCAAGTCACTGAACTTAGCCAGTTCTTTTTTTCTTAGCACATATTTTAAAATCAACAAAGCCATGTCACTTATTTGTAATGAGTTTGTAATATTTATATTAAAAATAGAGGGTTTAAAACTCGTCCTGCTCTAAGTAGGTGCTAACCTGTTCTCGACATGTTTTCGTCACTTTTATGTTTAACTTAGACAAAGTAAATAGGTCAATAGTATGTGTTGTCTTATAAAGGACCTTTGAGTAGTATTCTTGTCCGTACAAATAAATTTAAACTCGATTTAAACAAAACTGGGTACCTTTAATGTCAAAAAATAGCATTATTTATGTTCCAGTATAATGAACCTTTTTGACCTCGTATCATTCGAACAAGGCTGGTGCTACAGTGCGACCAACTTATCTGTGAAGTGGCCAAAAAAGGAACTACAGCCGCCACGAATGAGGTTCACATTTTCAGTATTTTTCTGTTTTTCGATTGGTCTACTTATCGATTGACTGGAACACACGCCACCATTCAGTTCACAGATAAGTTGGTGTCACTGTACTGGCATGTAGTACAGAGTTTGTTTGTTTGTCGTATGAGGTAGTGCTGGCCTCTGGTGTCAGAGTTCGTCAGGCAGCCCGAGGGCCTCCGACATGGCTTAACAACTTCTATTAATCAATAACAGCCGGGACCGACAGCTTAACGTGCCCTCCGAAGCACGGAGCGATATATAATTTAGATAAGTCATTGGTGCGTAGCCTAGGATTGAACCCGGTATCGTTGGATTCTAAGTTGCACTATTGAACCGTTTGGCTACCATCGCTTGTAGTACAGAGTGAATAGAATACTCGTCAATACCTACATATTTATTTTATTATTATTTTGTTTGGCTCCACACGACTAGTGCATTCAGCCAGCGTCAAGTAAAGAGATATTACAAGTTGTATTTATTTTTTCACTAAATTGCCAAAATGTCGAGTCCTAGTCAGTCAGGTAATCAATAATCTAGTTACGTCACAGTCAAAGTAACGATTCAGTATAATGGTGGAGCTTTAATGAAACTTCCTAGGGAGTTTCGGAGATAACACTAAATGGCACGTTTTTGATTAGATGCTGAGCAATCGATAAAAATAGTTTAGACGGCTGAAAGAATTTTGATCAAATGTTGGTATTGGTATTTTAGGTCTTGGAATAGTACATAGAGTACTTTAAACCTAGAGAAATGAACACGCGTGTGAAGCCGCGGGCACAGCTAGTATTTAAATAAAATTTACCCAGTAAGTATTCCAGTACAAGTTACGTTGCTTTGGCGCGTATTATGCTCAGGTGGCTATCAATGAAACAAATACACAGATAGATATACGTTTTATTGTACACATCTCAAAAAATAACAAATGTTGAACTATAGTAGAAGAAGTGTACTAATAGTTGGCCATAGCGTTAAAAGCGATATTACAGACGACTTAAGAACCTCAGTCCTCGAATTAGCAAAAGGAGCGGAAAAGTATTTTTAATAACAGAATTGTCATTTTGACCTCACCTTTTGGTAGAATTAACGGTAATAATAATGAGAGCGTTGAATAATTTATTAAAAATCGGAGACTACAATGGGACCTACTAAGAAAGATTCATTGTTGGAATTGGTTATTTTTAGAAAGGTTAGAGGCTATACTTGGCATCTCAATTTTACAGTTATAGTCAATTTATAGGGGTTTATCCCACGATGTCTCATCAATCAGTCATCCATAACACTGTTTACCATATTATACCTACTACACTCGCGAGCAATTAAATCGACTCAGCTCAAAAGCGCTCTATTTTTATTCTTTTACTTATCTCTCCTCCAATTCTTTCCATTTATTTTATATCTTCTGCAAGTTTAAGCCAGTTTCCTTCGAAAGTGTCGAGATCTTCGCGCCACCGCTTCCTTGGACTGCCTCGATACGCCTTCATCGGTCATTGGGTACCCAAGATCTTTGCCCATCTTTCGGGATGCATCTTGCTCACGTGACTTGCCCTGTCCCATTTGAGCGTTGCAGTTTTTTCTCCTACATCTGCAATACCGGTCATGGACTCAGAACAGTATTTCTAACCCGATCAATTCGTTTTATACCTAGAATGCTGCTTTCCAAGCGCGCAATAAGTTAATATTATCTAGTTAAATATATAAACGGCACTTAATTGCGCTGCAAACTTATTTTTTCATCTCGACGTTTTTTTTCAAATTCAATTGTTTATTGCATTCCATAATGTACAAATAAGGTGGTAAACATAACTAATAAAGTAACAGATCATTATGGACCCTGTTGGGCACAGCAACCAGAAGAGAGCAGTAGTTACAAACCTACATTAGTTATACCTATAACAGTTCAATTAAAGTTAAAATAAATTTAGATTCCTACTTTAGTTAAGTATATGTTTAATATTGTTTGTTATCTTTGAAGAAATCGTGCAAAGAATAATAACATTTTTTAATTAGAAAAAAACTAATTTAGCGACAAATACATTTTCTTTTTCAATTTCTTGTATGCTTTTAAGGATATGGTTATAAATTTTAATCGACATAACATATGTGCTTGAGCTGTGCATTTTTAGTTTGGAGTTAGGAAGCGCTAATCTTTCCTTGTGCCTCAGATTAAATGGGCAAGTAGATATGTCTTTAAGTTTTGTAAAAAAGTGTGGGTACTTTTTTACAAATTTACAAAGTTCTAAGATGTATATCGAAGTAAATGTCAAAATTTTGTGCTCATAAAGTATGGTCTGCAGCTATCAGTCGTAACAATATTCACCAAAATCCTAACGCATTTTTTTTGCAGCATAAAAAGATCGTCTATGTCTGTGCTATTTCCCCACAGTATAATGCCATACTGTAGCCAGGCATGAGCATAGGCATAGTATACAGAAAGAGCTGTCGCAAGGTCTGTAGTTTTTTTCAATTCTCTTAAAGCATATGTAAAGCTACAAAGCTTTGATTTAACTCTTTGAATATGTGCTTTCCAATTAACGTTTGTGTCTATGTCCAGTCCAAGTAATGTAAAGGAACTTACGCATTCTAAGTTAGTTTTGGAAGTCGAAATTTATATCTAATTGTTTTCTTTGGTATGGTCGAAATTGCATAATTTTTGTTTGTGAAAAAAATATTTTTAAGTTATGGTCGTCAAGCCAGTTCAAAACTTTATTTAAAATACTATTTAACTCATTATTTAATTCAGTTAAATTGTCAGGACATGGTAGCAAAATTGAGATGTCATCAGCGAATAAGACACATAATTCATTTAACGTTTTTGGTAAGTCATTTATATATATAATAAATAATAAACATCCCAGGACACTTCCTTGAGGAATTGAGCTATTCATATGTTTTTTATCAGATCGATATTTTTTTATAATGCCGCTTTGATAATCGTAATTTTCAATTTCAACATATTGTTCACGATCTTTTAGGTATGAAGAAAACCATTTATGAGCATGGCCCCTCACACCTATACCGTACAATTTGTTCAACAATATCTGATATGAAACTTTGTCATAGGCTTTGCTCATATCGAGTAATACACCGATCGCGTAGTTTTTTGTATTGAGAATATTAAGAACTTCTTGCATGTACTTATACCCCCTTATAGACGTTTCGATCAAGTTGCATTGATCGTAGTCATGTCCCCTATAATAATTGAATCGTATATTTGAAAGCTTCATTCATTAAGCCTTCATAAAAAATAAACTGACACTTATTACTGCAAACACGTACAGTTAGATTAGAATTAATGAATGAAAATATTTCTCTCCTCGATACGGCAAGTTTCACGACGCGAACGCCTATAAATCATTTTGCTTTAATAATTATTGAAATTATTTAACCATGGTTCATTATTCTACGAAAAATATAAATTTTTCTTTAATGTTTTTTCCCTTAGGTTGCTTTCAAATTTGTAAAAAAAAACTCGTTTATTTTCATTTATCATAATATCTCAAACAAGACATAAGTTCGAAAACTAAAACCCGACTACTGTCGAGTATATAATAGCCTGTGACACTCTTGCGATGAAGACGAATAGATTGATGCCTCGATGGTCAAAATCGTATACCTACATACATACTGTTAACTTCATTACCCTTCCCTTGCTTCGCCGTAGTCGAGTTAAACTAGTAGGGTTTCACTTTGACACCTGCTACTTTGACACCTGTCACTTTGACACTTGTCACTTTGACACATAATTTACGTCAACTGATTGACAGCTATTTTTTATGTGAAAATATAAGTATTGTTTTTACTATTGTTCAAGCATTTTTTTTTTTTTTTTTTTTTATTAAATCCTTCCGTGGACGTTAAGGAACACAAAAAATAAATTTGCCGAATTGGTCCAGCTATTCTCGAGTTATGCGGTTAGCAACATTCATTTTTATTTATGTAGAAGAAGAAGATAGATAGATAGACAGAGATATATATATATATATATATATATATATATATATATAAATATATTCCTGGTGCGCGGAAACCTATAAAAATATCAAAATGGCGGCCGGTGGATATGCCAAAAAGGTTCTATCCCATCTATCAGTATTTATTTAACCAAGCAGGTAAATCGCACTCCTCGACTCTTAAAGTCCTAAAACATTTGAATATTCTTGTTGGTGAATTTTGAGTTCACTAAAACCGTAGTCAGGTTTTAGTTTTGAACTTATATTTTTATTTTTGTATGGTCACTTTACTCTTAACTTCAGGTATTCCTTTTTGTTAGTTGAATGTTCCTATAGGGTACTCCCATATAGATAAATTTAATTAAAATTGATTCCGCAATTGCTCATCCATATAATATAATATAATAATATATTCGGGACAATTCCACACCAATTAACTAGCCCCAAACTAGGATACCCTGTACTATGGGTACTAGATAACGGATAAACATACATATATACGATTATTATAACATCCATGACTCGGAAACAAACATTTCTGCTCATCACACAAATGATTGCACCTTGCAGGATTCGAACCCGCAACCGTTTGATTACGTACCTAGGATCACTAGTGGCTAATGACCGTAACTACCAAATCAAAAAGTCGCGGGTTCGGATCCCGCAAGGTGGAATCATTTGTGTGATAAGCAGTTTTTTTTTCCGAGTGTTGGATGTAATATTGGTATATATGTATATTTATCCGAAAACTAGTGCCCATTGTACAGTTTATCCTGGTTTAGGCTAGGTAATTAGTGTGAATTGTCATATATAAAAACTAGTGCCCATTGTACAGTTTATCCTGGTTTAGGCTAGGTAATTAGTGTGAATTGTCATATATAAAAACTAGTGCCCATTGTACAGTTTATCCTGGTTTAGGCTAGGTAATTAGTGTGAATTGTCATATATAAAAACTAGTGCCCATTGTACAGTTTATCCTGGTTTAGGCTAGGTAATTAGTGTGAATTGTCATATATAAAAACTAGTGCCCATTGTACAGTTTATCCTGGTTTAGGCTAGGTAATTAGTGTGAATTGTCATATATAAAAACTAGTGCCCATTGTACAGTTTATCCTGGTTTAGGCTAGGTAATTAGTGTGAATTGTCATATATAAAAACTAGTGCCCATTGTACAGTTTATCCTGGTTTAGGCTAGGTAATTAGTGTGAATTGTCATATATAAAAGCTAGTGCCCATTGTACAGTTTATCCTGGTTTAGGCTAGGTAATTAGTGTGAATTGTCATATATAAAAACTAGTGCCCATTGTACAGTTTATCCTGGTTTAGGCTAGGTAATTAGTGTGAATTGTCATATATAAAAACTAGTGCCCATTGTACAGTTTATCCTGGTTTAGGCTAGGTAATTAGTGTGAATTGTCATATATAAAAACTAGTGCCCATTGTACAGTTTATCCTGGTTTAGGCTAGGTAATTAGTGTGAATTGTCATATATAAAAACTAGTGCCCATTGTACAGTTTATCCTGGTTTAGGCTAGGTAATTAGTGTGAATTGTCATATATAAAAACTAGTGCCCATTGTACAGTTTATCCTGGTTTAGGCTAGGTAATTAGTGTGAATTGTCATATATAAAAACTAGTGCCCATTGTACAGTTTATCCTGGTTTAGGCTAGGTAATTAGTGTGAATTGTCATATATAAAAACTAGTGCCCATTGTACAGTTTATCCTGGTTTAGGCTAGGTAATTAGTGTGAATTGTCATATATAAAAACTAGTGCCCATTGTACAGTTTATCCTGGTTTAGGCTAGGTAATTAGTGTGAATTGTCATATATAAAAACTAGTGCCCATTGTACAGTTTATCCTGGTTTAGGCTAGGTAATTAGTGTGAATTGTCATATATAAAAACTAGTGCCCATTGTACAGTTTATCCTGGTTTAGGCTAGGTAATTAGTGTGAATTGTCATATATAAAAGCTAGTGCCCATTGTACAGTTTATCCTGGTTTAGGCTAGGTAATTAGTGTGAATTGTCATATATAAAAACTAGTGCCCATTGTACAGTTTATCCTGGTTTAGGCTAGGTAATTAGTGTGAATTGTCATATATAAAAACTAGTTCCCATTGTACAGTTTATCCTGGTTTAGGCTAGGTAATTAGTGTGAATTGTCATATATAAAAACTAGTGCCCATTGTACAGTTTATCCTGGTTTAGGCTAGGTAATTAGTGTGAATTGTCATATATAAAAATTAGTGCCCATTGTACAGTTTATCCTGGTTTAGGCTAGGTAATTAGTGTGAATTGTCATATATAAAAACTAGTGCCCATTGTACAGTTTATCCTGGTTTAGGCTAGGTAATTAGTGTGAATTGTCATATATAAAAACTAGTGCCCATTGTACAGTTTATCCTGGTTTAGGCTAGGTAATTAGTGTAAATTGTCATATATAAAAACTAGTGCCCATTTTACAGTTTATCCTGGTTTAGGCTAGGTAATTAGTGTGAATTGTCATATATAAAAACTAGTGCCCATTGTACAGTTTATCCTGGTTTAGGCTAGGTAATTAGTGTGAATTGTCATATATAAAAACTAGTGCCCATTGTACAGTTTATCCTGGTTTAGGCTAGGTAATTAGTGTGAATTGTCATATATAAAAACTAGTGCCCATTGTACAGTTTATTCTGGTTTAGGCTAGGTAATTAGTGTGAATTGTCATATATAAAAACTAGTGCTCACTGTACAGTTTATCCTGGTTTAGGCTAGGTAATTAGTGTGAATTGTCATATATAAAAACTAGTGCCCATTGTACAGTTTATCCTGGTTTATGCTAGGTAATTAGTGTGAATTGTCATATATAAAAACTAGTGCCCATTGTACAGTTTATCCTGGTTTAGGCTAGGTAATTAGTGTGAATTGTCATATATAAAAACTAGTGCCCATTGTACAGTTTATCCTGGTTTAGGCTAGGTAATTAGTGTGAATTGTCATATATAAAAACTAGTGCCCATTGTACAGTTTATCCTGGTTTAGGCTCGGTAATTAGTGTGAATTGTCATATATAAAAAAACATCTTGATTCTTTGAAATATGTTATGCTTTATCTCTATATGTGTATGTACACTGTACAAGTGTACAATGCACATAATCATAGGTACTTATTTGACATTAAGTACCTTTGCTTTTCCCCAATGATACCTTAACTGAGCTGAGCTAAGGTTAGGTTGAGAACTTAAACCTAAAACAAACAATTTGCTGTATTTTTTTGTAATACTTCACAACTCGATTTGTATTATTTAAAGGACATGGCCAGTTTCTGCCTAGAATGTACTTTGACTGTAGGTAATTGTTAAAATTCACAAAAATAAAATAAAAGTTATGGCTTGTGTTATGTATCTCTAGAACTCCAGGCTTTAAAGGGCTGCTAATAAAAGTAATTAAATTGTTCTATCTGAAAATCAACGACATTTTGAATGTCTTACGTTCCGTTCAACGAAATGTATGTACGATGATAAATAAACTTCTATATGACAAATGTATCAATAATTAAAGTGAATGCACATAATGTTTATTCAAAATGCATTTTGTATATTGCAACATTTATCTATTTCATTATTTGTTTGTTATTTCATTAATACAAATAATACAATACGATTTTGCACTTTCACTTAGCAAAAACGGACTACGAGAAATGTCAGACATCTGTGATATCACAAAATGTCATGTCACTTGTGAATGCGATATCCATTGGTTCCGATGCACTTACATTCGTGTGTACTGATTCTGATCTTGTCATTGCATTCTACAACCGACGACCTTGGCCTTCTCCCGGACTGATTTGTTCGACAAATTCGAGATAATATTATTTACTATTCGAGAGTGATTAGGTATCTAATAGGCAAGCGTGCTACACCTTCAACCACATCATTGCTTTCCATCAGGTGAGATCGTGGTCAAACGATTGCATAGTCCGTAATAAAAAAAAATATATAATATTTCGCTTGTTATTATACTACGGACTCAGTTTTGCTCACGTTTTGGATAAATATTTATACAATTGATTTGATGATGAGGTGTATCAACTGTAGCACATCCACACGTTTGCAAAGGCATAATAATGCGTTCTCACTATCAACGCATTTTCTGATGATACTTACACGATGGCTATCAATTGAGGTAAGCATGTGAAAATGAATTTTAATTGGGCTATGTAAAGATTGTGTCTAATAATAGTTATTTTTCAATTGTACACTCTATAGTTCAAAAGGTTTTCTCAAAACAAATTCAAATGGAGTGCCTGATAGGTTTTTGTGACCAAAAGCGCCTGTATAGTTATTTAAAATGCGTTTCAGTTAGTAAAAAAGCACCTTGTTATCTTTAAAGCTAGAAGTTCTTGAGAGATATTGATATTGCTTTATTTGCAATTAGTAATAGGGTAATCTTGAACACGAATAACTTTAAATTATTGATGTACATTAACTTTTAATAACTAGGTAGAAAGCGCTAGCAAAACGGGCCGTGTCCTTTCGTGTCCACAACTATTTTTAATCCTTTAACAACATTCGATACCTTAAAGTTACGGTACTACACTCATATAGGTATACCCTCTAATCCACCGATACCGGGTTCGATCCTCGGAGGTTAATGTGCGGATTTGCCATCGCTCCGTGCTTCGGAGGGCATCTCGTGGGACCCCGTTGCAAGAACTGAAGCTAAGTCGGACGCTCTGTGATGATCTCAACGACAGTAAGAAATGTCTGTTACTCTATGGATGATCTAAAAACTGAAACAGACGTCATGTCATCTCATTCGATTCTCATACATAATATGTATATATAAATCTTATCTTGTTTACAAACTACTTAAAACAAAGTACTAATTTGACATTATGACTAGGTATGTGCCTCGGTTTTGTCCGCGTGAAAAAGCAATAGTCTCGATGTTTATCCTATAATAACTTTACTAAGAAAAAACTACTTTCTCATCCAATAATATAAGAGAGAGTTTATTATACTTAATTATTTATTCAGTCTTCTTGAATGATTTCGAAAAGAGACACTGGACCAATTTTGATGAAATGTATAAGTATGGGAATACAATGGAGTTCAACCCTCCTAAAAAAAAAGATTTGAATTGATTTCAGAAATCCCGGAAGTATAAGTTAATATAACACACACAAAAACTCCCTCTATTATAAGTCGATTAAAATGATTAAAATTCTGCAAATTTTTGACACAATATACTTATTCAATCTAATTTCATTTACTCCATAAAACCAACACAAAATTTCTTCAATTTCTCCACTCCACAAATGAATTACCTACCTAATGAGATTACCTCAAAACCACCTCACGTAGTTTTACTCAGACTTAAGCGAACCTTGATATTCTGTAAGACTATAGAATTAGCTATCTGGTAATCATCTGGAGCTATCAATTAGTCTCAGTAATGAGTACCTTCTGAAGACGAGGTCTTGGAGATTTTCCGCTCGTAATATATTAATAAGTCATTCCGTACCTAAAGTACGTGGTAATTAAACAACAATATTAACTTACCTGTTAAGCTCTAACCAAAAGCACCCAAAGGTAAGTAGTCTATTGCAAATAATTTAGGTATAATTCACTACCATTTTGAAGAAGTCTGCATCATTCATTCAATGTCATGATTTTTTATTTCCACTACACAGTAATATCATCATTGTTCACCTAGAACGTAAGCAGAAAGCACCTCATTTCTTTTCACCTTAAAAACAATGCAGTGAGTACGTATGGAAATCCACTACAGCACAGTTTTTTTCAGTTGTGTCCCTGGGCCTGCAGTCTCGACATCGACAGCGATTGCTTTTCAACCGAAATCTGTCGCAAAGTCCGATTATAACGCTCAAACCTAACAGTAATTATCATCGGTATGCACTGATTTCGGTTGTAAAGCAAACACTATCGATATGTCGAGACTGCAGGCCTGTTTTTATTTTTTAAATTTAAAAGCATAGACAGCATAGACTACAGAAAAGTATCTATCAGTTTCCTATTGAATGAATGCTTTCGTCCAATAAAGATTTAAAAATATAATAAATGTAATTGTAAATTCGCGCTCATATTTTTAAATATGAGCGCGAATTTACAGCCAATGCGAATGAAAATTGTATTAGGTGAACAAGTGATATAACTTTGTAGTGGAAAGAAACGCAGATTACTGACATTCGCTCAGATGACTTCTTGCTGCACTCGTGTTTTAATAGCCCTAGAAACCTGCACCTGCACCGAGTGTTAGATTGGAGCCCGAACTTTACTTAGCAACATTAATTCACATTCCGGTCGACGCAGTAATCTACTATTTTGACACACTGTATGTATGTAGGTCGCTTCGCTGAAGTTCAAATTTGCCTAGTGCGTTTAAGTAAACCACTTGACGGTAATCGGTGTCAAACTCAAGACGCAATGTTTGCCGCCACCTGAGCCCTCACCTGGAGGCATATTTGCTGCGCCGGAATTGATTAGGTTAGCTTATTGGATAATTGGGGCATTGGCGGGAAGTCCCAAAGGAAACAAGGAGAATATTAAGGCTTTTGTGTAGAGACACGGAAATTTGCCTTTTTATAGACAAGTAGTCCGTTCATAGTAGTTAGGTATGTGTAAATTAAAACCAAAACTGATTTTAATCTATATGTTTTAAAACCTCGTACACTAAATTTTAACATGAGGGCAGCATATTCTATACTAATTTCTAAAGAAAACGACTTGTTTTTTGTATGTTTGTTTGTAATGGATAAACTCCAAAAATACTAAATAGATTTAAATAATATTTCACTGATTGAAAGCTACACTATTCCAAATGTACATAGGCTACTTTTTTTTTCTATTTTTTCTTTTTACTTTAAAAAGGATATCCAAAGCGGGATAATGGAATACTATGGGCAGAGCCGTAGGGCAGAGCAGCTAGTATTTTATTAAATATCGATATGGCATTATCTATGTGATCGCATATTATCGATATGGCACTCGTATGATATTTTGATCTGATTCATATCTATAGTTTTTCAATTAAATTTAAAATGCTTTTGTATGGGACTGAACACCATAAAAGACTACAGGCGGTGTTGCTGTTGAAATCAAAGCATTTTTCGACAAATTAATTATTTTCAAGAAAAAAAAACCGGACAAGTGCGAGTTCACTAGTGCGGTGAGGGTTCCGTTAAATATAATCTTAAAATATTGAGATATATTTTATACTTAAAATAGAAAAATCTATAATCTATATTGTTTCAAACTATTCCTGAAATAACTTGAAATTATTTATTTTAATATTATATAACCGACCGACCTTCTCGTTTTTTCAAAACTGGTAAATTTGTGAATTTTACCATACCCATATATTGTTAACGAATATGAATTTATAAGCAGGAAATACTTATTATCGCAAATTCGAAACCTATTTAGCAATGAAAACTATTTAGCAATGAAAACTATTTAGCAATGAAAACTCAAACTTGTAATTTTGTTCTGATTCATTTTGTCCAACAAAACCAAAATGAATTTTACACCTCGATATGGCATAGCCCAGCCCAATCTACCTACCTACAAAATTACATGAATGTATTTTGGTTGTTTTAAGTTTGGATTTTTAAAACATTTATTTAAAACACGCGTTTAAAACACTGTTTAAAAAATTGGTAAATAATTACAACTGTTTAGAACACAATTTAAATATTTTGTTTTAAATATGTTTAAAACATATAAATTATATTAAAACAAACGGTCGCGGATTAGAATCCTGCAAGGTGCAATCATTTGTGTAATGAGCAGAAATGTTTGTTTCCGAGTCATGGATGTTAATATTCATATATAAGTATGTTTATCCGTTATCTAGTGTCCATAGTACAGGGTAGCCTAGTTTGGGGTAATTGGTGTGGAATTGTCCCTTTTTTTTTTAATTTAATTTATATATTTTTTATTTCACAATAGTACTAGTTACTTTACATTATTTAATAATGATAATTGTACTAGGGCATGGCAAAGGAATAAGCATCACGCTGAAAACAACGAAATTGTTAACACTTGCCATCATAGCCACTCTGAAGTTTGAGGATTACCCCAGACCAGACTATAAAACCGTATTACGGTAATTAATTTTTTTCTTTTTAGTAACTTTGGTTATCACCGAGTAATTTCCTCCTATCAGAATATCTAAGAAAAACCTGGATTTTTTGCTTAAATTCAAATTACAAACAAAACAACATAAAATAATCTCTAGATTTAGGAAAGTTATTATAATCACTGTGTTTACGGAAACCCTCGTAACAAGCTGATCAATTTCATTTGTACCTAACATAATTAAAAAAACAGTTGACCGTACGCGACGTTGTTTACGAGTTTCATTATTTAGAACAGGACAATTAATTTTACTATATTCAGTCAGCGCTGCACTTTACTCGATGCATCATATAAAGTGTTTAAAACAATGTTTAAACCAAGTTTAAAACTTGTTTTCCATATAACAAATAAAACACGAATGTTTTTTTTTTAAATAATACTATATGTTTCGTTTTTTAAAAAACAGTATTTTTTTCCAACCCTAATTGTATGGCACTTCACTACGGTACGTTTAACCCACAATTTTCTGTTACTGTTCCAGAATCTCCAAATAGACAGTTCCTCGCAGATGTACGACAAATGGCTCAAGATGCCCATGCCCATGGACTTCAAAGTGTACGTCTTCAATGTCACCAACGTGGACGAAGTCAACCAGGGGGAGAAGCCTAGGCTTAAGGAGATCGGACCTTATGTTTACAAGTAAGTGTTTACGAAAACCCTCATAAGAAGTTGATCAATTTCATTTGTACGCTCGACTTTCAAGTAACTTTTGACTTGAATACGTCTATAAATTTGCTTCCTTATGGAGGCAATCCAAAAAACTGATGATAATGAAATCTGTGTACACAGTTTGGTGTTGCAGCTCCATATCAATCATCGAAATCCAAAATTTAATTACACCACTTGATAGCTAAAGGACCAAACAATACGCCAAAAAATGTTTAGCTATCGATGATGTTCAGTTATGTATAGGAGTATTTTAAACTAGCTACGCCCCGTGTTTTCACCTGCATCCATGAAGATAATGGTGATAATAAATAATAGTTTAAAAAAACTAAAAAACATGCTTTAAATAGAAAACCAAACTAAAAAATAGAAAATAAATTTTAATAGTGTAAATAAGAAAAAAATGTTTTATTTCAAAAAAATCGTGGGGTGCATGGGTCAATAGTTATAAATATTTCATTTACAGATATAAGAAGCACCCCACTTTTTTTGAAATTTTTCTTTTTTCTTATTTACTCTATTAAAATTTATTTTCTATTTTTTAGTTTAGTTTTCTATATAAAGCGTGTTTTTTAGTTTTTTTAAACTATTATTTATTTTCTACTTTTTAGTATTTTTTTTCGAATTATTGCATTTTCATCGGTCTTTGACAGGTGTGCAAAATTTGAATGAAATCTGACCGTTTAAAGTGGGTCAAAATAGCATCCAAAGGAGTCTGTTACAAACATACAAACATACAAACATACAAACATACAAACATACAAACATACAAACATACAAACATACAAACATACAAACATACAAACATACAAACATACAAACATACAAACATACAAACATACAAACATACAAACATACAAACATACAAACATACAAACATACAAACATACAAACATACAAACATACAAACATACAAACATACAAACATACAAACATACAAACATACAAAAATACAAACATACAAACATACAAACATACAAACATACAAACATACAAACATACAAACATACAAACATACAAACATACAAACATACAAACATACAAACATACAAACATACAAACATACAAACATACAAACATACAAACATACAAACATACAAACATACAAACATACAAACATACAAACATACAAACATACAAACATACAAGTGAAGCTAATATAAAGCGTATAAAAAGCATCATGTGTACCAGGGACCTATGTACCAAATTTCATCAAAATTTGTTCAGCGCAGAGTGACGACTAATGACCGCAAAAAAAATGTACCCATTCATTGGTTCATGGCTCATGTGCGTGCTGAGCAATATAACAATGGGTAATCTGTTATAATACATTTATAAAGACGTACACTAGCAATTAAGGAATCAGATTGTATTTGATAAGTGGTTTCGTTATTTACTCCAAGAATTTTAGTTTACTTGTAACGTCATTTACTTAGACGCTTTGTACTTGTGTAAATAAACCATTACAATCCATTACATCCTTTTCTGTAAAGGTAAATCTTCAACGATAAAATTACTCGCGACATCCAGTCAAAAATTACTCGCGACATCCAGTCAAAAATTACTCGCGACATCCAGTCAAAAATTCTAAGATCCAAGCCAACAACAAAATCTGAGATGGGGTTTTGTGTATTTTCCGACTCCGCACTCAAATATAAATGAATTGAGGATTGGCTTTACATGCGGGTAAAGCCGCGGGGCCCAGTTAGTAAGAGCAACATAGAAACTCTACGCCAAAACAAAGAAGGAATGTGAATGATGTCATTGGATATTTCTTGCATCAAGTTAACGCTTGCATTGTTCACTTTGATGGAATTATGTAGGTACTAATGCTGACTCCATACAGATACCATGGAAAAATAAAACCTAACTCATAATCGGGCTTGCTTGCTTGACTTGGCGGAGTAAGGCCACCGTGCTTTTTTTAAGGTATTATTACTACTTATTACTTACTTTACTAAATTTTGGCACGGTGTACAGTGTTTTCTGTGGTCATAGGGGAGTCAATTTAGTAAAATTCCCCTTTTTATTGCAGATTCTTATAGTTTGAATGAATACAAACGGGAGAGTAAGACATGCAAAGACATTTTTTTTGAATATCTTAATTTTATAGACTTTGTTACATATGTAGTGCTTTATTATAAGTAGGTACAGATAGACATTATGTAAAATATGGATAGGTATGCATTTCCTCACATTAAGATTAATAATTGTTTTGCTGCCCCACGTAAGTTTCCATAATATGATATTTACTAAGATATCTAAATAACTTACCCTATGAAATTTAAGTTTTTTTGCGAATAGTTATGATTGTGTTTTTATGTATGGCGAGAGCTAATGAAATCATTAAAAAAACAGGTTCACGTGAATTCGTGTTATTGCACGAACGACCTTCTTTTGCAAATTAATTAAGACGCTGAAAATAGTAGATCCAAGCTATAGAGAAATACGCTGGCCTTCAAAACATTTTACTTCAGTTTTAAAATTAATAAAGTTTTTATTACATTGCTTGGCTCCTACTTATCGGATTGAGATACCAAGTACACCAATTTGTAAGTCATTATTCAAAACTTAGTAGCACCCTTTTAAAAATAATAGATGTAGAATTTTTATTAAATATCTTGGCTCCTACTCATTGATTTGAGATACCAAGTACATCAGTTTTTATTAAATATCCTGGCTCCTACTCATTGCTTTGAGATACCAAGTACATCAGTTTTTATTAAATATCCTGGCTCCTACTCATTGCTTTGAGATACCAAGTACATCAGTTTTTATTAAATATCTTGGCTCCTACTCCTTGCTTTGAGATACCAAGTACATCAGTTTTTATTAAATATCTTGGCTCCTACTCATTGCTTTGAGATACCAAGTAGGTACATCAGTTTTTATTAAATATCTTGGCTCCTATTCATTGCTTTGAGATACCAAGTACATCAGTTTTTAAGTCAAAACTTAATCTTTCCAACAGTGAAAATCGCATTGCAATTGATCGCGTAGTTTTAGCGTGATGCGCGAACAGACAGACATTAAAAGTGTGGTACTAAGCTTTGAAGGCCAGTGTACAACGTAGCCTAGATATAATTAATAGTGGGAAGATTAGGTAACATCTCCTCGGGCGTGGACTGCATAAATTAGGTGTAAGTCACACAATTGGCCATTTTTTGACCTTAGTCACGATCGAAGTGGCTACAGTATGCGTTTTTAATGCACATTGAATGAAACACGATATGTAACTGTGTGGGTGTTTGCCTGTAGTTGTATCTAGTCTAGTTTTAGTTAAACTGATAATAAAGCGTGCTGTATCTTTCCCCCTATAACTATATCTATGCAACGTTAGTATAAAGACCTTCACAGATATGAGCGAACATTATCTTGCTATCGC
The DNA here is from genome assembly GCA_946251855.1 of Alsophila aescularia. NCBI lineage: Eukaryota > Metazoa > Arthropoda > Insecta > Lepidoptera > Geometridae > Alsophila > Alsophila aescularia. The sequence goes on along the minus strand of OX276378.1, from coordinate 4,222,731 downwards.
GACATCAGTCAATCAATAGTGCTTGTATTTTTTACCTAGAAGTTACAAGGTCAGTTTTTTTACATTTTGACCTTTGCACGAAATCTCACGCTTTATGTTAGCCAGTACAACTGCGTTAGTTTTTTGACATGAACAAGTTATGAAAACCGGTCTGAATATGAACGTACTTTGTACCAAACCTCACTCTAAGCTTTATGAACAATTTTTGTACAAATTTAAGTGCCAGCTTAGGTCAGAGGAAAATCATGAGTTTTGTGGTTAAATATTAATTACCTAATTCTATGCAATTTTAAGAAATGTCTGTTATTGAAACCGCAAACGACCAAGCGGTGAAGCAAGTTTCTGAGAATATCCCCTTTTTTTAACGAGAGCGACGAAACTTATTATAAACTTAGTATTTCATTAATAATCATAATTAAGACTAGCCGTGCCCGCGGCTTTGCCCGTGTGGTCTAAATATATGAGTTTTTGTTGCGCGGAACCAATTATTTTTTCCAAAATAAAAGTAGCCTATGTTACTCCTTGTAACATCAGCTATCTTCCAGTGAAAGTCCCGTCAAAATCGGCCCAGCCGTTTCGTAAATTAGCGGGAACAAACAGACAGACAGACAAAAACTTTAAAAAAAAGTGTTTTTATTATAAGTACAGTATATACTTTTGTATGCATTTAGTAAAAAGTCGTTATTTTGACATTACAAACAGACACTTCAAATTTATTTATTTGTCTTGAAGATCTAGATTTTGAACAATGTATCTAAAGTGTTGATGATTACCATTGAATTGAAAAATTTAATTGAAAGAAGAGAATTGAGAAGTTACAAAGACTTCAAAAGACGGACGGGCATCATTGCGAACATTTGCGCAGCACATGCCTTTAACCATTTCGGCTACCGTGACCAGTAAGTACATCATCATCCAAGTTTATCGCTTAGTTTATAAATAATTCGATGATGATATTCACGACAGCCGAATTGGTGATGCAGGTTCGAGCCCCGTCCATGATCCAAATATATTTTTTTTCATTAGAAATTTATTAGTTAAAGGCACACATACCACAAAAAAAACTACGCTCTACGTCTATTATTAAATTTATTCTGTGGCTTTACCTACATTAACTGATTGACAAGTGTATGGGTAAACACCACACATTTAAGACTCCATTGTCACTACCTCCTTTTGTTTCATTTACCTTTCCATAAAAAAGTCAATGACATTTTGTTTTCTCAAATACCTACCTTCATTGTTTTCATTGCTTTATTTGTATGTCAACTTTTAGTGTTAATATTTTTAAGTTATTTTGTTTTAGAAGATGAACATCGAATAACTGGTATAAACATCATAGTCATCCATACCAATATATAAAAGTGAAAAGTTGCCTTTTTGTGTGTTTGGGGAGCTTTCACGCGATACGGGTGGACGGATTTTGATGAAATTTGGAATGGAGATCGCTTATACCCTGGAATAAAACGTAGGATACTTTTTATCCCGGAAAATTGGAAGTTTCCACAGGAAAACTTTGATTACTCGCTCGGACTACTGTTTATCGCGAAAAAAAGCATCCTATTTTCTTGTAGGATATTAAAAACCAATGCTCAATAGCATCAATGCTCTTGATGTTTTTTGACATACTTGTTATTTCGTTTCCATGGCAAGCACAGACCATTCTGTGATGGCAACCGTTCCTTACAGTGAGTAATCAACATTTTCCAGTTTTCCCGTGGAAACATACAATTTTCCGGAATAAAAAGTATCCTTTGTTTTATTCCAGGGTATAAGCTATGTCCGTTCTAAATTTCATCAAAATCCGACTAGTCGTTATCGCGTGAAAGCTCCCCAAACAAAAAAACAAACAAACAAACAGACAACGTTTGACTTTTATATATTGGTTTGGATTTGCTGCATCCCTCGGCTTTTCCCGCGTCACAGAATAAATAATAGTACAGGCCTGCGTGGATTTTTTCTACAGTTTTCTGCCTGAATATCTCATAGATTCGCGCATAGAGTCCCTCATTACACCTTCCTATTTCACATAGATTCAATTGGTTGTTCACAAGTAAAACTTACTTGCTTATATCGGCTTGTATTAAGAAGTTTGTTTGTCGTGTGAGGTAGTGCTGGCCTCTTGTTTGTCAGGCCGCCCGATGGCCTCTAACAAGGCTTAACGCAGCCGGGGCTCAACTCAACGTGCAAACTTAAGCACGGAACGATGGAATACCGCACATAAGTTAGAAAAGTCATTAGTGCGGAGCCTAAGACCAAGCCCGGTATCGTTAGAACCTAAGTCGCACTATTGAACCGTAAGGTTACCATTGCTCTAAGTACTTACTTAGTAGTATGTAGTTCCCGGCCGAAGTTTATAATACCTGCTATCTTCTGCCTTAGATCACTACTAGCTGCGCCCGCGACTTTAAACGCGTGTGCAAGTACTCTATGTGCAACCCCAAGACCTAAAACACCAATAACATTTGATAAAAATTCCCTCAGCCATTCAAAAGTTTTTTATCGATCGCTCGGCTTCTATTCATTAGATTTAGATATCTAGTACCCCAGTTTTTAAGTCTTACCCAAAGCTATTCAACAATGAAACCCGCATTGCAATCGATCCAGTAGTTTTAACGTGATGAGCAAGCAAAACGAAAGACATGATTAAAAAAAAAAAACTTGTTCGGTAGCTTATTTAAGTACCATAGACCTTTTATTTTTAATTTATCTTCTTTGTACAGACATTTTCGAACTTATTGCTTTATTATAAGTATAGATTATAAGACGATGGAATAATAAAACATAATTTATATCTGTTTTTATTAGCATTCACGGCAAAATGCGATGAACCAAATTTTAGAACAAAAGAATAAAAAGCCTTTCATTTTTATTTTTCGACCGGACATTAGGCATGTTTAATGTTTAATGTTTAATGTTTAATGTTTAATGTTTAATGTTTAATGTTTAATGTTTAATGTTTAATGTTTAAAGGGCAAGATACTTAGAAACCAATATGTGACTTCAAAGATATTTGTTGTAAGTAGGCAGTCAGTTGTTGTATTGCACTTTTACAAGTCAAAAACTTAACGTCTCACGAACGAGAAAATTATATTTAAAGACGAAATCAATAAATTAGGCACATATACGAGTACATGTTACTTGAAAATAAAATTTCCATTTTTGTGCTGATTTAGAGTCGAATCACGCGCAGGAAAGGGAAATACTTCTGACGCTTTGTGTTTCGGCAAAACAGCACCAAGAAAATGTACGAGGACGTAATTTCTGTAATTTTGTCGCCTTGAGGCTTCAAGAAAGAAAATTAAGGCGCTGTATTAGTTATTGTACGCCAGTAAGCGTAATTCAAGGTATTTGGGTAACATGCTCTCAAATTTTTGTGCTGCTCGTCTAGAAAGAGCAGGAGAGGTGACGCAGCTCGGGAGCAGGTTTTAGATAAATTTATTGATTTTGAAAAACATACGAAGTGTATCGGTAAAATGCTAGACAATAAAATAGATCAAGTTAAAAACTATCTTACAAAGCATATTCCAGGTCGAAATTCATAATTGTTTTGAAGATATTTCGCTTTTAAGACCGAAAAAGAGCAAAGTTTCAAAAAATCTTTTGTTTGTGAAAACATATTGTATAATCGTGTTTTCCTCATCTCTTGTTTAAAGACTAGAGAAATACATATAAAAAATTGGGTTGTGACTTTATTAGATTAGAAGTATTGCATTCTTCATTCCAAATATAGGGGTTTTGCTGCTCACAGCGCCTTAGGTAAGTTCTGGCTGGCACTGCAGTTGCTATGGGCCGGCGTGATGCCTACTTACCTTAAGGAGAGTTTCTCGTCCCATAAAATAATAGAGCATAAACAAACATTCATTTGGGACGAGCACTGAACGCCTTGTAGTAAAAAAGCACTACAAAAAATGGTAGAGGAGTGTGTTTGGATCTCGTCGTACTCTACAATCGAGGTTAGAAAAATGGTAGAGGAATGTGTTTGAATCTCGTCGTACTCTACAATCGAGGTTAGAAAAATGGTAGAGGAGTGTGTTTGAATCTCGTCGTACTCTACAATCGAGGTTAGAAAAATGGTAGAGGAGTGTATTTGAATCTCGTCGTACTCTACAATTGAGGTTAGAAAAATGGTAGAGGAGTGTGTTTGAATCTCGTCGTACTCTACAATCGAGGTTAGAAAAATCTGAAGTAATTCAACATTGTCAATTCTGAGCTGAAGCTCTCAACTAACTCATTACGTCTTGTATATAAACAAACATCTATTTTACTCAACCCAAGTTAGGGCACTGTCACACTAGTAAACCAATTTGTGGCTGACTGTTAGCTCGCTGACTTTGAACTGGACCTGTTTTCGGCGGCTGAGCGTGTCGCATAGCATAGTTACATTAGCGAACTTTCAGTGTTCATCAAGAACTTTAGATGACATCTAAAACGTCCTAGCGCTAAGTCTAACTTTCCAGCAAATTGGAACTTGTCATGTAAGATGTCGGTGTCGTGTTGTTTCAAACTCAACTCTCCAAGAACAAACAATGATCGGTCTCCAGCTAACCTTAGCACTGCAGCAATAACTTAGTACAAAGTTACGATCGGATTTACCTTAACTGCTCGCTTAACTCCTATGAATAAATTCGGTATAAACAGAATTTTCAGACGTAAATAGAAAAACTGATAACATGAATGTATTTTTACATGTTTATAGTTTTATTATGTCCCTAATCTAAGTAGATGGATAATAAGAGAAGATATATTTTTTCAATAAACCATGTAACCAGAAGATAGTTTACATTACTTTTGAAGAAATAACTCATTTTGATACCAACACTAGGAAATAAGGGATTTGTTTCGGCGTTATAAGAAATAAGCCTTTTTTTATAATGAAATAAGGTAAGTAAATCCTATTTCAGATTCTGTGCCATTGCGCATTAATGCTGGGAGCTTAATCACTATGCCACACAAAATTCCTTTCAGAAAACTTGTGACGTCGTTACAACAGTTGCCAAACGATTCCACGAAGATATAGTAACGCGCTAGTTTTGAAAATTATGAACAAAATTGAAATATTTCTCAATATATCCTAATACAAGCACGGTCAAGCACCTTCACAAAAAAACCTACTGCGAACAAAACTAACAAGTTTCAAAAATTTATGTGAGAATGGTTTCTTACCAACTTTAAATCGTTATAGATCCCAAATGATCATTCGATATGAAACATTATAAGAGAATGATACTACACTTGAAATAGTTCATTGACTTTAATTTCTTCATTTTAACCATATTGAATTTTGATTACTTTCATTTATTTAGTAGTATTTTCACGATTAAGACAAATCGATTGACTTAAGAATCATCAAAATCGGTTCTCGCCTTTGGTCTATATAGTGCCACAAAGGAACAGACATATGTACATAGGCTGATAAACATCCGATCTTTGCGTTGCGTAGTCTGGTATAAATAAACCTACATTAGTGTGAAATAAGCTATTTTGTACCGGAAACCTCTAACCGCTTTTTAGTGTCCATTTTGATTAGAGAAATAAGCTATTTTGTACCGGAAACCTCTAACCGCTTTTTAGTGTCCATTTTGATTAGAGAAATAAGCTATTTTGTACCGGAAACCTCTAACCGCTTTTTAGTGTCCATTTTGATTAGAGAAATAAGCTATTTTGTACCGGAAACCTCTAACCGCATTTTAGTGTCCATTTTCATTAGAGAAATAAGCTATTTTGTACCGGAAACCTCTAACCGCTTTTTAGTGTCCATTTTGATTATAGAAATAAGCTATTTTGTATCGGAAACCTCTAACCTCTTTTTAGTGTCCATTTTGATTAGAGAAATAAGCTATTTTATACCGGAAACCTCTAACCGCTTTTTAGTGTCCATTTTGATTAGAGAAATAAGCTATTTTGTACCGGAAACCTCTAACCGCATTTTAGTGTCCATTTTCATTAGAGAAATAAGCTATTTTGTACCGGAAACCTCTAACCACTTTTTAATGACCATTTTGATTAAAGAAATAAGTAGTTTTGTAGCATACAGATGTAGATAAATAATCGAATGGCGTAAGAAAGGAAATAAACCCTATTGAAAAGTCACTCGTCAACTGTGATTTAAATTCAAGTTGAACTAAACAACCAACGCTGTAATAGAGCCAAACTCTCTGTCTGAGAAGGAGAGTGAGAATGAGAGGAAGCCGGTGTCCAACTATTGGGAACATGATGTTAATGATGACAGCAAACAGTCAGCTTTGAACTGTTTGACTTGGGTAAGCCACTTGCATGCTTGCTTGTAATTGAAGCAATAATTAGAAAGTTTAACTAAGTAATTGGATCAATTTTGTCCAGTTAGTTCAACTGTTCAAAAAATATACGAATTTTAAATAATTGGAGCATTTTTGTGCAATTAGTTCATTAGGTATAACTTAGAATTGAATTTAGTGGAATTTTAGTTTGCTCAGTGTGGTTGAGGCTTTAAACGAAAGAAGCTCAAACTCACACAAAACTGCCTCGTAACCGTGGAGTCTTAAAAAACTTAATAATAACCCGAAACTGTCTTGTCACTGAACCGTCTTGTTAATAGTCTCATTAATCTAAAATAAGCATTCTAGCCGTGTACCAGTGTGCAAGAGCCTTTAGAAGTGATGACAACTAAAACAGAGTTCATCTACCAGAGGTAGTATCAGCAAACAAAATCGCTGCGCGATCGTATCTTCGCTTTCGGTGTGGCCATACTTAGAGAAAATAAAAAACTGAGGAAATGTGGGGGGATGAAGATTTGAGGAAGTGAGGGAAGGTGGGGGAAAGTGAGGGGAGGGTAGAGGGAAGTGGACGAATGGTGGGGCATATCGAGGAGGGATGTCGGCTTTGGGTGTTCCCCCATTTCGCACCACCTGCCCCACCTTCCCCATTTCTCACACCCTTTCCTGACATCCCCCACACAAAACTGCACAAAACTCCCCTTACATTCCCCCACTTCCCCAAACCGTCATCTCCCCACATTTCCCAGTTTTTTTTTTCTTATTTAGGCCACACCGCTCGGTGCATGGCGTATGTTATAGCAATTTTGTTTGCTGAATACGGCCCCAGGAGATTGAAATATCTGTTTCTATCTCGGTAAATAGTTGTGATACATGCTTTTAGACTATCAATCGTAAATATTTGTTCACCTGCGACTAAAGAGAGGGGTGTTATAAGTTTAGGGTATCTGTGTGTCCGTGTGTGGCATTGGAACTTATAAACTAATGGACCAATTTTGATATTTGTTTTCTGTTTGAAAGCTGATGTGATTTTGATAGAGATGGTCTTTGGCTATAATGGGGGGTCGGGAGATACATTTTTTTTTAATTTGTGTTTGTGCGATGGTGGCCTAATGGATCTATAGTGCAATTTAGAATTCAACGATACCGGGTTCAAAACCTAGGCTCCGCACCAATGACTTTTCGAAGTTATGTGCGGTGCTTCGGAGGGCACGTTAAGCTGTCGGTCCCGGCTGTTATTGATTAATAGCAGTCGTTAAGCCATGTCAGAGGTCCTCGGGCGTCTTGACAAACTCTGACATCAGAGACAAGTACTATCTCATACGACAAACAAACAAACAATTTGTGTTTGTGTCTTCAAATGACTCTTTCCTGCGCCACGTCAATAATATAAGGGTGGTTAGAAAACCAATCAATCTTCTATCAAATAGCATTTTTGACTATTGTAAAAATAATTTATCCTCAAAATTACTAGATTGGCGACTAAATAAGAGCACCTAAAAACTAATTCAGTGACTAAATACTCGTAGGTCACCTGAAATCATTCATGTTTATCTAACTTTCTACAGATTTTGTGGGCAGTTTAAAGATGCTCTGAGAGGCTCAAAGCGAGTGCGCGTGCAGAAACCGGTATTTGTACTTAGTTGGCGCAAACCTATTAATTTTAATGACAACTTAGTTTCAAAAAGGAGAAAAATACTTATGGCTTGTTTTACAATCCCCCTTAATAAATATAACCAACTAATATCCTGTTTAATATTCAATCACTTCTATCTAATCTACCCATGATGAGTATCTCCTCCTGAGTACCCCTCCTCTCGTTTACAACAGTCTTTTCGGTCCTGTCCTAATCTGATATATTAAATATATTTATATAGTCAGCAATGGGTATGGGTAGGGGGAAACGGGCTTGTGAGTATGGGCAGGACACATTGGTTAAACACCTTGCTCTTCAGGTAATGAGGGAGTTCAGATTTGAATAAATCTTCCAGTTTTCCAAAGACACCCCATCCGAATTGGCCTCGCCTATTCTATAACTTGCAAAATTTAAATTAATTTTCGGGGTATAGTTGTAACATAGTACATATAAAATAATAAACGGACACAGACTCCAAAACACAAGCTTTTATTATTATAGAAAATATGAGAGCAAACACGAGAGATAGAAAAGCGGAGGAATGGCCACATGGTTTATTACCCCTACGTCGAATCACTATGTGCCATTTTTATCAGGCCTATTGTTGTGTTAATTTTACGGTTGTTACCTCTACGCTACAGTAGAAGGAACACGAAATACTCGTATATCATAAAATCTAATTTATTTACCTTCCAATACATAATCAATTGGCAGGAGTTACTATACTATTAATTTATTTTCTCCAATGTAATAGTAGCTTCAAGGCGACTTAAGTATCAAGGGCCATAAATTCGATGCAGGGAGACTCGACGCTGCGGTAATAAATCCATGCCACCATATATCAGATGGAGGGATCACCTTAGTATTAATGAATTATTAATGGCATCATGTACCACAACGACGCGGGCAGAAAAACTATTTATTTACATTAAAGGTTTACTTATGACCATAAAAGGAATATACAGAGGATTACGCTAAGGTTCATACACCTGCATCTCGACTTTGCGAGGTCATCTATCAGAAGTCAACATAATTTCAAAAATAGCTTATTGTGTAGGTAAGTAGGTATACTGCGGTCAGGTTAGGCTCAATGATAATGGCAAACAACTTCCAATGGTTGATTAAGTATCTAAAAATCATAACCTTAGTTTTTTCTATAATGATGGGTAAAAAATAAACATGCTATATTTTTCCACGTTTGGTATAGAATATTTTTTGTAGGCAGTTACGAGTAGGTTCACTTACATTAAAACTTGTTAGACAGGTACTTTAATAGTACGATTTTTTTTAACTTTATGTTTAAGCTAAATCGTTCAGGGGGCAAAAAATGACATAGTTATAATCAGATCAACTAGTATCTTCGACCAGGCATCCAAAGTTGGATTCGTGGGATAAATGAAAATTTGTTTTTGTACATTTTAAAACAATCTAATGTGCGTTCAGAGTCATGTTATAATTAAGTTAATAAGCCAAAACGTAAAAAGCATAAACGTATTAGACATCGCTTAGTCTCAGTTCGGGTGAATCAACTACTTATAGGCATCGCTTAGTCTCAGTTCGGGTGAATCAACTACTTATAGACATCGCTTAGTCTCAGTTCGGGTGAATCAAATACTTATAGACATCGCTTAGTCTCAGTTCGGGTGAATCAACTACTTATAGACATCGCTTAGTCTCAGTTCGGGTGAATCAACTACTTATAGACATCGCTTAGTCTCAGTTCGGGTGAATCAAATACTTATAGACATCGCTTAGTCTCAGTTCGGGTGAATCAACTACTTATAGACATCGCTTAGTCTCAGTTCGGGTGAATCAAATACTTATAGACATCGCTTAGTCTCAGTTTGGGTGAATCAACTACTTATAGACATCGCTTAGTCTCAGTTCGGGTGAATCAACTACTTATAGTCAATTAAATTCTATAGAACAGATGTCTGTGAGAGCATAGACAAAAGGACTGTGAGTTTATTCACTCCAGTGCTTAGAAGATTATTGTTCTGTTTTATCTCTATGTGAAATTCCACAAGAACTAATTTTATTGTAAAACTAATTAGTTTATATCAAATTTTAGCGGTGTAACTCTAATAATACAAAATAATTTATCGACCTTGATTTCGCAAGTCAAAGTCAAAGTATTTTATTGTAAATAGTCTAAATAGCACTTTTACAATTCAAAATTAACATCTCATGAACAAGGAGAAATACATGAAATAAAAATAATATATTATAAATAGATCAAATCAACAAAATTTAGGTAAACTAAGTATGCTTTGAGTTTGAAAAGGAAATTTCCCTTTCATGTGCCAACAGAGTTTAATCTCACACTGGAAAAGGAAATACCCTTCTGACTCTACCGGTGGTTCGGAAATACGCCCGTTAGAGAAGAGAGCACCAAGAAACTCTACGCGGATGTCAATCTTGATATAAACCTGTACTATTCCTGATTCAGAATTTCAACGGCTCATAATACTTAGCTCTTTACGTTCTCGTTAATCGCCTATCTAAACCTCGTTTTTTCCTTTCAGACAGTACCGAGAACGAACAGTCCTGGGCTACGGGCCTAATGACACCGTCAAGTATATGCTGAAGAAGCACTTCGAGTTTGACCAGGAGGCGTCAGGTGGACTGACCGAAGATGATGAAGTTACTGTCATCAACTTCTCTTACATGGTAAGTCATCATCATCATCGTCATCGGCCCGTGTTTGTCTCCTTGTGAACGCCACTGACGAGCTTCCGCCTTTCGCAAGTCGTCACTCCACCCAGCTGGCAGGCGCCCTACACTACGTTTGCCTAAACGCGGTCACCACTCTAGAAGTCGTTTACCTAATGGTTGTCGGTTCTTCGAGCTATATAACTAGCCCATATTGCCACTTCAGCTTGCTAATTCTTTGAGCTCTGTCAGTTACCTTAATTCTCTGACGGATCCTCATTTCGGATTTAGTCGTTTAGAGAAACTCCGAGTATAGCTCTCTCCTAGATTATCATGAAAACCAACGTGTTTTAAACGGTTTTATTAAGGTTGACCTGTTTGTTGATTTTTGTTTGTTTGTTTATTTGTTTGGGTCAAATCTAGTAAATGAAATTTTGCCCCCTTCCTGTTGACCGATTGATCTAAAATTTGGTACACACCTTTAGTTTAGGTGACAATACAATTATGTATAAACAATATCATTGTAAAAACAAGATGGCCGCTGCCACAAAATGGCGTTTTTTTTTTCATTCCCTTCAATATGGATATCAAATGAAAGGGCTCGACAAGTAGAACACATACACTTTATAAATAACTAAATACTATTAGACTACGGTACACCATGAAAATTCCAAATCCAAGATGGCCGCCACCACAAAATGGCGGATTACACTTTTTTTCAGTAACCTCAATATGAGTACCAAATGAAAGGGCTTGACAAGTAGAACACAGTACACTTGAGAAATAACTAAATAAAAATCTAATAACTCGAAAATAAAGTACGTCAAAACTAATTTTACTTATTTTATAATATACTAGCTGTACCCGTGGCTTCGCACGCGTGTTCTTTTCTTTAGGTTCAAAGTAGGTACCATAATGTGCTATTCCAGGACCAATATACCAACATTTGAACAAAATTTCTTCAGCGGTCAAAAATACTTTATCAATTGCTCGGCTTCTAACTCACCGGATTGAGATACCAATTACACCAGATTTAAATAAAACCCTAAGCTATCTAACAATGAAAACCGCATCGCAATCGGTTCAGCAGTTTTTACGTGATGCGTGAAGAAACAAACATACAGACAAACAGAAAGAAAGAAAGATGAACAAAAAAATAATTTCAATACCTTTTTTAAGCACCCAAGAGCATTTTTTTCATTTGAATCCATTTAGTAGTTTGGGTGCGATGCGCGGTCAACATACGGACAAACAGACAGACAAAATTAAAAAGTAAAACAGTTCGGCTTCAGTATCGAATATAGAGAACCATCCAAAAAATATTTTTATTACTTAATTATTAACATAACTTTGGACCCATATCCCGCAGAAACCCTTTACTTATTCGGGATAAAACGTCTCCTTAATTTTAACCCATCATATAACTTAAGACAGTGCCAAGTTGCATCATAACCCGTCCATTACTTTCAGCGTGGTACGTGTTCTTTTAAATAAGTTTCAACCCCTAAATAATAACCCATAAATTTTTCGATATGTAAAGTATCCTATGTCCTACCTCGTAGTACGAACTCAAATCATACCAAGTTTCTTTTGAATTCATCCAGTAGTTCCGGCGGCGTGATGCACGGCTAAGATACAGACTGACAGACATACAGACAAAAATTAAAAACATACAGTTTAGGCTTCATAATCGAATATAGAGTAATTTCCAAAAAAAAAACACTATATCTTGAATGTACAGAATTTGGACCCATATCCCACTGGAACCCTTTATTTTTTCAGGACAAAATGTATCCATAATTTTCACCTATCTTATAAACTATGCCTGTGCCAAGTTGCATCAACATCCGTTCAATAGTTTCAGCGTGCTAACTGTTCTTTTAAATAATTTTCCACCCCTATCCTGCAGGAACACTTAATTTTTTTCTGATGAAAAGTATCCAATGTCCTACCTCGAAGTGTGAACTCAAATCTTACCAAATTTAATTTGAATTAATTAAGTATTTTCGGCGTGGTGCGCTGCCAAGGCATAGACAGACAGACGGACAGACAGACAGACAGACAGACAAAAATTAAAAAAATACAGTGTTAGCTTTAGTATTGAATATAGAACGGCCTCCAAAAAAAATTACATAATATCTTCAATTTACAGAATTTTGGACATTATCCCAAAGGAATACTTTATTTTTCGAGATAAAGAGTATCCTCAATTTTTACCCATTATATAAACTATGACTGAGCCAAGTTTCAACAAAATCCGTCAAGTAGTTTCAGCGTGATACGTGTTCTTTTAAATAACTTTCAACGCCTATCCTGCAGGAACCCTTTAATTTTTCGGGATGGTAAGTATCCTATGTCCTACCTCAAAGTATGAACTCAAATCATACCAGATTTCATTTGAATTCATTTAGTATTTTCGGTGTGATGCACTTCCAAGGTACAGACAGACAGACGGACGAACAGACACAGGAACAAAAATTAAAAAAATGCAGTTTTGGCTTTAGTATTGAATATAGAACGGCCCCCAAAAAATTTACAAAATATCTTTAATTTACAGAATTTGGGACATTATCCCGCAGGAACTCTTTATTTTTTCGGGATAAAAATTATCCTCAATTTTAACCCATCATATAAACTATGACTGTGCCAAGTTGCATCAAAATCCTTCCAGTTTCAGAGTGGTAAGTGTTTTTTGAAATAACTTTAAACCCCAATCCTGCGGGAACCCTTTCATTTTTCGGGATGAAAAGTAGCCTATGTCCTACCTCGTAGTAAGAACTCAAATCATACCAAGTTTCATTTAAATTCATTCAGTAGTTTCGGCGTGATGCCTAGCCAAGATACAGACAGACAGACAGACAGACAAACAAAAATGGAAAAAAATACAGTTTTGGCTTCAGTATCGAATCTAGAGTAAGGTCCAAAAAAAAATTTCTAAATATCTTCAATGTACAGAATTGGACCCGTTACAGTTTTATTATAAGTATATAGATTTTAAAAGGCAAAACCGGGAGTTACTCTCGTATATTAGTTGGATTATTCCAACTATAATTTCGACCACATCTGGTGGTCTTTCTCAAGGTGAGTGAGGGACGCTCGCGAACGTGTCCAGCCTCACACTATTTGGAATTATTCAACTCATATACGTGAGTAACTAACACCCGTTTAGGCCTCTCCTAGATTGCTGAGCGACTTTAAATTTGTGGACCAGCTTCACTGTGAGTGTACAGGTAGCTCGTAGGTCATAACTGGTAGAACGCACGCGTTGAAGACATTCGTTTTTAGCCACTGTGGTAAGGACGACGAGAAGACCTGACGTAATTTACCAAATGCTGCCAATCCCACCCCATCCCAGCTGAATCCTCCTATCGGTTTCCCTTTTGAAGTTGTTCCTACTCAATTGCATAGTCTGCCTGAGGTATACATATTCCTGATCAAATACCTCTTTGGGGACACCTTTAACGACGATTGGTTGAGGGGTAATATTTATTTTATCCGGGTTCTAACTAATTTTGATGAAATTTGGTATGATGTACGTCATACCAAATTTACTTCATGCCCTTGAATAACTAATATAATATTTTAACCCCGGAAATAGTCCAAATGGACTAAATAGCCGCGGGTTAATTAATATTCAACGATTTAATGAAATAAAAATTCCTGAGAAATAATCCCTATTGTGATGATTTCAAGTCAATAAAAAATTATGAGTCATGTTTATATTCATTATTACGAAGTTATTTATATCTATTTAGCCTGTAGTTTCTTCTTTCATTCGCAGGCCGCAATCCTCACGGTCCAAGACATGATGCCCGGCCTGGTGGGGCTGGTGAACAAGGCGCTGGAGCAGTTCTTCACGAACCTCACCGATCCCTTCCTCAGGGTCAGAGTGAGGGATCTCTTCTTCGACGGTGTGTTCCTAAACTGTGAGGGAGATAACTCTGCATTAGGTACGTTAGCTAATTTATTATTACTTGACTACGCGGCGGGTATTGTGTTTATCAGCTCATGTATGTTTGTTCGTTTGTGGCACTATATAGGTCAAACGCGTTGACCAATTTTGATGATTAATACTTCAATCGATTTGTCTGATTTGTATTGATCTTGCGAGTGCTACTAAAGACATAGGTAGTTATTTAAACGGGACTTAATCGCGCTGAAACTTATGTTTTATTTACCTCGCCGTTTCGATCAAGTTTTTTAAAATTCAGTAACTCGTTTAAATATAATGTATAAGGTCGAACTACTAAAGACATGACAGTAATCAAAATTCAATAGACGCCATTATTCTTAAAATAGAAAATCGGCGAACTATTTTAAGTGGGGTATCGTTGAATAGATATTTAAAAATCATTATTAGATTCCCTTATCATTTTTCATTTCTAATTATCATTTAGGATTTAAAGTTCACGGTCGGGTTTATTCAGTGTGCGTAAAATTTCTGGTTTTCTAGTCTTATATGCATCCTGTTTTCTCCCGAAATCTGCATTTTCCTGAATGTAATGGACAGAAGACCCTAATTTGTAAGTGTCTTAGATCCAGGACATCAACTGACATTTCTACTTAGCCGAAATTACATTCATACAACGAGTTATTTATTTAGCACAAAATAATTATACAAGGAGGATTAATGCTTATTAGCATCACAGTACATGTAGGACTATATATGTACTGTGGTAGCATTTTCCACCTGCCAACCTGGACTAATGTCCATTAGGTTATTGTGATCGTACATCAAAAAAATACACATAAAAGTGTATGTAAAATTAAACTAGATAATATTTTGTCTACCTGTACTATATTTTGCTAAATCTAATTTCGAGGAATAAAATTGTTCTAACAGTATCGTTCATTAACATTTTCGCCGAAATATTTTATAATATGTGTTTCCTCGAAATGTTAATTTCACTTCAAGGATGTTACCAGCTCAATTAGCTACTATTAAATTTTGAAAAACAGACTCCTGCGTGGAATTTGTTCGTGATTCCACGCAGGTGGCGTGGAATTGGCGTGGAATTGGAGAGAGTGGTCATACAGAATCCAGGCCCAGAAGTGTTGATAATCTAGCCGTACCGATAAATCTATTTTTACCCGACTGAGGAGGGTTAATACATTGAGGAGGGTTTTACTCCAAAATTCATCCAAATCTGTTCAGCAGTTTAAGCATGAAGAAGTAACAAACACACACAACACACACACGCACACAAACTCTTGCATATATACAAACTTACGCATAGAGAATATTAGTGTGATTATTTTTGCTGGCTAGTATTCAATAATTTTGTTCCCAGTCGGATTTTTTGTATATATATAACAATTTTACTTGTTAAAAGCTTTTATTTAACTTCCAATGTTTGTATGTATGTATGTTTGTTTAGGTCAAATCTTGCAAGCTGAATTAGAACCACTTCCTCTTATCCTACGGGGTTAAATTTTTGCATGTTGGTTCAGTTTCGATGACAATGCATTTGTATGGTAAGTGTGACCTGAATCGACATCCAGGAACAGCTCCAGATAAAGGAACTCTTCAACGGTCAACAGCACTGTCACGAAATTTGCTGTACATATTGTATGATGATAGCCGGTTTGAAAATTTACCATGACATGACTGCAGCACTCCAGGTTGGCTCCTGACTTGGGAACTCCTCAACGGTTAACAGCACAGACACGAAATGTTGTGTACTCATTATGTTGTGATAACCGGAAAAAGTTTTACCATGACATGGTTGCTGCTCTTCAGGTTGGCTCCTGATTAGCGAACTCCTCAATAGTTAAAAGCATAGACACTAAATAGTTTAATATAGTAATTTTTAGTACGTAATTTTTACATGTCACGGCTACTGCTTAAAAGTTTTTTTAAATGTTTTTAAATTAACTTATTTATTATTCGCGATTTCCCGATTCAATGCATGCCAAAATATTAGCATGTAAAACAAGTGCATTGTATTCAGCAACATTAAAAAAAACTAAGAATGTGGCAACTAATCTCACTTATACAACACTGGACCACAAGCAAATCGCAATCTAGATAATGTATCTGACAGGCTACCAACACGACATGTGTAGGTAGTAAGGGAAAACCGGCGAAGTGCGAGTCCGACTCGCGCACTGAGAGTTTCGTACAAATTTGTTGGTATAAAAACAGTTCGTACATAAGCGTTTTTATTATCTAAATGTTTACGTTGTTCGGTTTTTTTATTTACTTGTGATATTGCCAAATTTGATGATTCTAGGCCGACAGGAAATGCCCTATACGTTACTCTGTTCCCTTGCGCGTGTCAAAATAAACAGTCGCATCTTTTTATTGCGTTGACTTAGAAGTCTCCAACTCGGATGGGCAGCGTTCGGGAAATTACGCCATATCTTCTTGTCACTGATACCGCAGAGCCTCAAGACGAAAGTTTATAATCAGTGCGTGTTGCCAGTGATGACATACGGCACTGAGACGTGGTCGCTAACTATTGGTCTCATACACAAGCTCAGAGTTGCGCAGCGTGCAATGGAGAGAGCTATGCTCGGTGTTTCACTATGTGATAGAATCCGAAATGAGGAAGTCCGTAGAAGAACGAAGGTTACCGACATAGCTATCAGAGTTTGCAAGTTGAAGTGGCAATGGACAGGCCATATAAGTCGCAGAACCGACAACCGTTGGGGAATAAAGGTTCTCGAATTGCGACCACGAACAAGCAAGTGAAGTGTGGGGAGACCCCCCACATGATGGACCGACGACATTGTATCCATCGCAGGAAGTCGGTGGATGGAGTTGGCACAAGATCGCTCGTCATGGCGCTCTTTGGGGGAGGCCTATGTTCAGCAGTGTAGGACATGATAGTCATAATTATAGATTCTGATATGTGCACCTTGTATAAAAAAGTGGTAAAACACTATAACAACTACCTTAACAGTAACTCATGGACTTGGCCTTAATATATTATGTATAAATAAAGGATTACAAAAAGAAGTGCGAAAATATTAAGCTATGGAAAGTACTTGCTAGCACATGCATATCCGTTCAACGAGGCTCCAACTCCACAAGTTACAAAAATATGTAAGTACCTAATCTTAGAAACATTATTTATCAAATAATTTATGATAAAGTTACCCGATTACTTATCCTAGGAAGAAATCGCGACTCAGTAATGGGCCATAATGCTTAACAAAATAATATTAGACACAAATTAAGTGTCACATTACCGATATTTTTTAGAGCTATTAAAAGTTATCTGGAAGAGATCACATTTTAGCGACAAGACGGCCAATCATGATCAATTAATAGTGTCTCAGTTTTGGTGTACAATACAGAGTTGTCAATGTTTTTCATATGACTAAGAGGTCTGCTATCATACCATGAACCAACGAGAAATATATGTATATAAAATAAATACAAATATTTATAATGTACAATTGTATGAATGTAAAAATTGTACAATTGAAATATATCAGCACAACAATAAATGCTAGAGAGAACATCATTCATCTGAATGAGACTTATGTAGTTTATTCTTATTTTTTTTTAAGAAATCATGGAATATATCCGAATTGCTCAAGGACGCATTATATTAATTACTAACTTTCCCGCCCGGACTTAGTCCGCGCGGACTACTGTTTATTGCGAAAAAAAGCATCATATTTTATTTTAGGATATTAAAAACCAATGCAAAAGTAGATATAGTACCAATGCTCTTGAAGTTTTTTTACAGACATGTTATTTCGTTTCCATGACAACCGCTCCTTACAGCGAGTAATAAACATTTTCCAGTTTTCCTATGAAAACTGTCAATTTTCCGGGATAAAAAGTATCTTATGTTTTATTCTAGCGTATAAGTTATCTCTATTCCAAATTTCAGTCCAGCCGTTATCGCGTGAAAGCTCTCCAAACTAACAAACAAACATACATACAAACAAACAAACAGACAATGTTCCACTTTTATATATTGATATGGATACGTACGGCATATTCATTGCATTGGTGCATTATGTGCGAGGTTTATTTTAGCGGACTATACGTTAAGGATTTTAGATATTTCCTGTCTCGGGTAGTAATAAGGAACGTTCAAAGAAATATTCTCCAGAACTTCAGAACAGTCAGAATAGCCGTGCATGATACGAAACAAAAATGAAACATCACCATTCTTCTTCGGTCACGCAGATTAGTAATTTTAAAGAACTTCAATCGATTCTCATATGGTGTTGTAGTACGAGAAATTCCTGAACAAGAAAATGCCAGCGCTCTAGTAGATGAACGTTGAACTTTCGATCCGTTGAGAGTGCACTGTGTAAAAAGGGTTCCAAGCTACATACACGAGGCGACTTCGCACCAACGAATTGTATAGAACTATTTTAGGTCGAGGAGATCGAAAGCTTTTGGTATTCCTTCTGCTAAATCCAAATAATTGCGCTGCTTTTTTTTCTGTCACATCAATATGCGTCTTAAAAGATAGTTGTCTGTTAATTATAATTCCTAAGTCGCGCACTACCTGCATAATAGCACCGTGTAATGTATAAGTCGCTTTTGTTGGACGTTTTTTCCGAGTATACTTTATGTAATAACAATTTTGGACATTAAGATACATTCTGGGATACAGCTTCAAAAGGTTCCAGCTAGGGTTCCAGGATTGAGTATTTGATTTTAAGTTCAACTTAAAACCTCTACGCGTTCCTGAGAAAAGGGTCATAACAGACAGACAGACAGACAGATGGACAAAGCAGTGATCCTATAAGGGTTACTTTTTTGCTTTTGAGGTACGGAACCCTAAAGAAAAGTATTACATAGAAGGCATTTCCTCTCACTAAACAAAACACTCGAATGATAGATCTTATCGATATCTCTTGAGATGGAATATATAGTTTGTATTTGGTCCAAAAGGAACCATAACTCAATCCATCATGGCACTGCAAAGCTACGTAATCTTGTTTTACCTGTTCGCGGTCGTGTCTACCAAATCGTTCCGTCAGACAGACTTGGCCAAAGTGGAACTAGAAGAGTACATTGCAGTAAAGACAGCAGATATCAACCCTAGGTACAGACCACACTACCATTTGGCTCCACCCGTAGGATGGATGAACGACCCTAACGGCTTCTCATACTATAAGGGCGAGTACCATCTATTCTACCAGTTCTACCCTTATGACAGTGTCTGGGGACCCATGCACTGGGGACACTCTTCCAGTCATAATTTGGTCGACTGGCACACGCTCCCTACTGCCCTACTTCCGGATGAAGAACAGTGCTTCTCTGGTAGTGGCGTTGTCGACGGAGACACCCTGATCCTCATGTACACAGGACATGAATTGACTGATGTAGAGCCCTACTACAATCAGACTCAATATCTGGCCCTTAGTGACGATGGAGTAAATTTCGACAAATATGAAGGCAACCCTGTCCTGCCAGCCGCTCCCAATGGCTCTCCAGATTTCCGTGACCCGAAGGTTTGGAAGCACGGTGAACACTGGTACGTCGTAATAGGAAGCAAAACCGATGACGAGAGAGGAAGAGTGCTGCTCTATCGATCTTTGAATATGATCAACTGGGAGTTTTTAAGCATTTTGGGCGAGACCGGAGTCACCGGAAATTTAGGATACATGTGGGAATGCCCAGATTTCTTCGAGCTCGATGGAAGGTTTGTCTTGCTTTGGTCACCACAGGGAATGGATTCGCAAAATGACAGATATAAAAACATTCACCAGACAGGATTCATTATTGGCAGTTTCAACTATGAGAGCTTCGAGTTTGTCCCTGAAACAAGCTTCCAAGAAATTGACTATGGGCATGATTTCTACGCTAGTCAAACGACAGACTACGATGGTAATAGGTACCTCGTTGCCTGGTTCAACTCTTGGGAACAAGTTATTCCTGAAGCTGCAGATGGTTGGGCTGGCCATATGACTATCATAAGGCAGCTAAACATAGTTGAAGACAGAGTTCTCATGAATCCTGTAGATGAAATGATCAGCTTGAGAGAGGAAGTTGTGTTAATTGGAGCTCTTCAACCAGATCAGGCCGTGGAATTTGGACAGACTGGCGAAATAATCATCAACGCTGACCTGGAGAAGATAATCGAAATACTTATTGAGGGTCGCAACGGTGGTGACAAAGTCTGGCTCAGATGGGACCCTTCAGACGGCAAAGTGGTTGTGGACAGAGAGGGAGATGTCAGACAGGTGGAGTGGTCACCGATCGGCTCTCTTACTTGGAGGCTGTTTCTAGATGCCAGCTCTTTGGAGCTGTTCTGCGGCGATGGAGAAGTGGTGTTCAGCAGCAGGGCGTACCCTGATGGAGAGTGGAACCTATCTAACCTCAGTCCTCAAGTCTTGAATGTGGAAGCTTACAAACTGAGAAAAAGTGTACCTGCCTAAGTTTTTAGTCATTATGTTAAAGTTTTATTTTACTAATAGTATGCTCTTTTGGAAATAAATTTAAAAGAAACAAGAATTGGTTGCTCGATTGCCGTTTTATTTATATTCTGAAAGCAATAATAGAAATAGAAAAGAAGCGAATTTAGTTCGAGATACTAAGTTAGATCCCGAAAGCAGAGAAGTATGCTAGAGTAGAATCCTGCGTGTAGCAGGGGTACAAGCACCGAGATGTTTATTTTTACGAGTTATGTGCTCTACTTTTGACCATTGACTGCGAGAAAATAAATAGTAGTAGATATATAATATCAGATTTTATTATATAATCAGTATTAAGAGAATGAAGGATTAAATTAATTCGTTGAAATAGTTAAGACTCTGAGTTGCAGAACAAGTTGTACAACTCCAGTGATTTTTGCAGCTACAAATTATTATCTTTGATATTACTGTCAGAGTCATTGTCTCATTTTCATCACTGGAAGAACGCATTTTATTATATGATTATAGATTTTCCATAGGACCACCGGTAACAAAATTACCTAAGAAGAACTACGCGGTTGGACCACGGACAACAAACGTATTAACATATCCGTTCAAAACATAACACTTGCCCTTTGTCCTAACATAGGACCACCGGTAACAAAATTACCTAAGAAGAACCACGCGGTTGGACCACAGACAACAAACGTACTAACATATCCGTTGAAACATAAGACTTGCCCTTTGTCCTAACATAGGACCACCGGTAACAAAATTACCTAAGAAGAACCACGCGGTTGGACCACAGACAACAAACGTATTAACATATCCGTTGAAACATAAGACTTGCCCTTTGTCCTAACATAGGACCACCGGTAACAAAATTACCTAAGAAGAACCACGTGGTTGGACCACAGACAACAAACGTACTAACATATCCGTTGAAACATAAGACTTGCCCTTTGTCCTAACATAGGACCACCGGTAACAAAATTACCTAAGAAGAACCACGCGGTTGGACCACAGACAACAAACGTATTAACATATCCGTTGAAACATAAGACTTGCCCTTTGTCCTAACATAGGACCACCGGTAACAAAATTACCTAAGAAGAACCACGTGGTTGGACCACAGACAACAAACGTACTAACATATCCGTTGAAACATAAGACTTGCCCTTTGTCCTAACATAGGACCACCGGTAACAAAATTACCTAAGAAGAACCACGCGGTTGGACCACAGACAACAAACGTACTAACATATCCGTTGAAACATAAGACTTGCCCTTTGTCCTAACATAGGACCACCGGTAACAAAATTACCTAAGAAGAACCACGCGGTTGGACCACGGACAACAAATGTATTAACATATCTGTTGAAACATAATTACATAAACAAGTGACTATCGTAAAATTACGTTAGCAACAGTCAGAGATGTTTTAATTTACTCCTATATATCTCCTAATTAGTTAGTTAGATAGATAGATAGATAGATAGATAACTAACTAATTAGGTACAGAAACAAGCCCAGCCTACCAAGTTTAGGTTCTTATACAGGCGAGTTATGTTTTCTAGTCAGTACGGGGTAATACTAAAAAAAATACTAAAAACATTAATTTTCAGAGAAGTTACACAAAATTGTGCTACATAAAACGTTCATTTTTTTTTCTTATTTTATTTTTTAGGAAAGAGACTGTGAAAATGATGTTTTTCATGAAGTTGAAGCAACTTTACAAAGATATGCGTAACTTTTGTGTGTTATAAGTAGCAGAATCGAAATACAATTAAACTATACTTCCATTAAACTCTGTCAAAATCTATACAAAGAAAGCAATTTTATGCTTGATTTTATAGTAAATTGACGTTTAGAATGTGTTAGTAAGCGCTCGAAAGTTCCAAGAAAAAAATGTCTTCTCATCTGTACCGCCACTGCTACCGTCATAATAAAAATGCCTACTGTCCAAAGTCACAGCAAACACAATAACTATATTATTCCAAATTGCTTACCCTCTCCCCTTTTGACCTTTCTTCAGGACTCGTGTGCGGAAACATAAGGGCTCAAGCGCCACCTACAATGCGCCCCGCTGAAGGTGGGAAGGGATTCTACTTCTCTATGTTCTCTCATGTAAGTTTTACAAGTTCATTTTTTAATTTAATGCCCATGCTACGAACTTAAAAGGTATTATTAAGGACAAATGTGACAGCTATGGAAGCAAAACCAAACGCCCTCCTTGCTTTTAAGACTTTTCGTAAAAATATTTAAAAAATTAGCTTGTCGAGTTTACAACGTTACTATTCTCAGTGAGAAATTGGCCCATATATTCGGGTCAATTTGCCGCTACTGAATGTTTTATCTGGGCCGTGACTCAGGTGCGAGTTTCCCCCTAAGCCACGTAAGATGGAATGGTAAGTATTATATTCCTATCCGCGTATCTTTTTCGTCATTTAATTTTTCTATTTCAATATAGGTACAGTCACCGTACAATTATAGGAATCGTCAGATAGTAATAAATCCGGCGAGATTGTTAACAAACGAAGAATGTACTATAAGGTTTTAGCAATAACGCCTGCTTAGCGAGTAATACTAATATAAAAAAGTTAAAGGCATGTGCCGCGCAGAGACGCGGAATGATGCGGGTTCGAACCCCGTCAATGATACAAATTTTTCGTTTACAAAATTATTAGAAGCGAAAAATTATGAACGGAGTATTCGATTTACAATAAAACGAATGCAATTTCGATATATTACAATCTGTCCTGCTCCAAACGTAAAATTGTAAACGCACATGCACAATCTCATACTATCAATCAATCAGCGCAGAGTTGTACAATTTATCAGATTATCTGCGATTATATCGCCACCGTTAAATTGTGAACCTGGGCCTACAGTCTCGACATTGACAGCGATTGCTTTACAACTGAAATCGGTCGCAATGTCCGATTATAACGACATTTGGTAGTCTCTGCCAAATGTGATACTACCAAATGTCAATGTCAATCATGATCAATGTCAGTTCAGATACCGATGACAATCGAGAGCTTTTGACAATATAATAACTGTCAAAGCTAACGATTATCATTGGTATGTACCGATTTCGGTTGTAAAGCTATCATTACTTAGACTTACTGTCGTTGATCACTATCAATAGTCGAGACTGCAGGACCATCTCTTGATTGGTCGGTGCTGGCAGTGAACTCAGTAGAGACTTGTGTGGGATTTTTCCCTGTACTTTTGACATTGCTTCTTGCAAAATTTCATAATTCTATGTCAACGGGAAGTACTCTATAATGTTTTGATTCCCTTGCGAGTGTCAATATATAGGACATAAACGGCCGTATATTTTGATTGCGTTAACTTAGAAGTTTTTTTTCACATCTTCAAGGGATCGCAGACTTGATTTTTTGATATTAACTTGATACCTCCATCACTGACCGCAATGTTTATTTTATATTCCTGTCCATCCAAAGGTTGCCTGTAAGAAATTGCAAATAGAGATAAGTATTGTACAACTGCCGTGGCGGTCTCGGCTTATAATAAAACCCCTCCTAATCCTCCCGTGAATGTCGTAAGAGGCGACTAAGGGATTATACACCGGAAGATGGGCAGCAGCGTCCTCCGAGCACATTTGCTACACTGCGGTCACCAATCCGCCTGCCAAGCGTGGTGACTATGGCAAACCCCCTCTCCCCTCCTCCCCCCTATCCCACCCCCTACCCCCCAATCCCCCCCCCCCCCCCCATGTGATAGACACACCAAACAGACGGCCCCCAGTCCCCGGTGGCTCCGTTATTCCTGGCACCGGTAGCAGCCATGGTAACGGCGGAGCAGGGGGTGCTAAGAATCTCCGGCAGAGACCCAGCTACCAACCCCCATGATCTCTGGACCTGGCAACGCACGCACCTTGAGGACCGATGAGAAGTTGATAGAGATGGAAGAAGTAGTAAGTAAGTTGCGATGGGGTATTATAGGGTTATCAGAAGTCCGAAGAGAGGGAGACGATACGATGACCCTCAATTCCGGCAACTTACTCTATTACCGGGAGGGCGGCCAGCAGTCCCAATATGGTGTCGGGTTTCTCGTCCACAAGTCCCTCGTCAACAACATTGTGAAGATCGAAAACGTTTCGAGCAGGGTGGTATACCTTATACTCAGAATTACCGAACGGTATTCGTTGAAGGTCGTACAGGTATACGTCCAACACTTGAAACGCCCGGACGATGAAGTGGAGGCTATGTATGACGACATTTCTAATGCCATACATGCCCCGAAAAAACACTTCACAGTGGTGATGGGGGACTTCAACGCACGGCTGGGCATGAGGAATGGCGATGAACTGAGAGTGGGGCAGTTTGGTTTTGGACAGGACTCTTTATGATGAACTCCTTTTTCAAGAAGCGCCCCTCCAGGAAATGGACGTGGCTGCACGTCCATTTCCTGAATGTCCATTTGCGTGGTCATAAGCACGAGATAGATTTCATTTTGACGACCAATCGGCATATATTCAATTATGTATCTGTGATCAACAGGGTTAAGACCGGCAGTGATCACCGCATGGTAAGAGGCTCATTGAATATCAACGTGAAGCTGGAGAGGTCTCGTTTGATGAGATCTACTCTTCGCCCAAATCCAAAACCCCGAGAGCTTTCAGTTGGAGCTCCAAAATCGCTTCCAAATCCTTACCGAATGCGATACAGTGGACGAACTAAATAACGGGCTGGTGGAAATTGTCCACGCGGTCGGATCGGAGTTCTTTAAGACCCCCCGCGAAAAAAGAACACAGAAACTCTCTCAGCATACACTCAAAATTATGGCAGAACGAGGCGAGATGAGGCTGCAGTCTTCAGTGGATATGTCGAGTTACAGCTTGCTTAATAAACAGATCTCCAAGTCGATGCGACACGATTTGCGTTCCTATAATACTACATGTATTAAGAACGCAATAGAGCGGAACAAGGGCTCCAAAGTGTTCGCAAGAGATCTGTCTATTGGGCAAAGCCTGTTGACGAAGCTGAAAACCGACAGTGGCAGCATCGTTTCGTCGAAGCCAGAGATTTTGAGTGAGCTCGAGAAGTTCTATGGACAATTATACACCTCATCGCGTAGTCCTCCTAGCAGGACTAGCGATGCAAGAGCCCGTTTGACCCGACATTATACCGAAGATATCCCGGACGTCAGCCTACACGAGATCAGAATGGCTCTCAAACAGCTTAAGAGCAACAATGCACCAGGGGAGGACGGAATAACGACAGAAAAGTAAGTAAGGGGTCTTTCAGAGCTACTGAAAGCGGGTGGAACACCGGTACTTAAAGTCCTTCAGAAGCTGTTTAACTCCGTCATCCTCGAGGGTATTACGTCAGAGGCGTGGCACAGGAGCGTAGTGGTTTTGTACTTTAAGAAAGGTGATAAAACCGTTTTGAAGAATTATAGGCCCATTTTGCTGCTGAGCCACGTTTATACGCTGTTTTCGAGAGTAGTTACAAACCGTCTCGCTGGTAGGTTTGACGACTTTCAGCCTCCCGATCAAGCTGGATTCCGGAAAGGCTTTAGCACCATAGACCACATCCATACGCTCAGGCAGATTATACAGAAGACCGAAGAGTATAATCGGCCACTATGTCTAGCGTTTGTGGACTACGAGAAAGCCTTTGATTCAGTCGAGACCTTGGCAGTGCTACAGTCATTACAGCGGTGCCAGATTGATTACCGGTACATCGAAGTGTTGAAGTGTTTGTACAGCAAGGCCACCATGACAGTTCGTCTTCAGGATCAGAGCACGAATTCTATCCAGCTGCAAAAAGGGGTGAGACAGGGAGACGTTATTTCTCCGAAACTGTTCACCTCTGCACTGGAAGATATATTCAAGCTTCTGAACTGGAACGGATTTGGTGTTAACATCAATGGCGAATACATCACTCACCTTCGGTTTGCTGATGATATAGTCATCATGGCTGAAACCCTGGAAGACCTAAGCACAATGCTCAGTGACCTCAATATTGTTTCCCAACAGGTGGGTCTTAAAATGAACATGGGCAAGACGAACATCATGTCAAATGCCCATGTCGTACCCACGCCGGTTTATGTTGGGAACGATATTATCGAAGCTGTTGATCACTATGTCTACTTGGGTCAGACGATCCAACTGGGTAGATCCAACTTCGAAAAGAGGTCAACCGACGAATCCAACTAGGATGGGTAGCGTTCGGGAAATTACGCCATATCTTCTCGTCGCAGATACCGCAGAGCCTCAAGACGAAAGTTTATAATCAGTGCGTGTTGCCAGTGATGGCATACGGCACTGAGACGTAGTCGCTAACTATTGGCCTCATACAAAAGCTCAGAGTTGCGCAGCGTGCAATGTATAGTCAGCAGTGGATTTCTAAAGGCTGACATGATGATGATGATTGTACAACATTAGATTTTATGTATCATTACTGTACCTTGTTTTTTTATTGTAATGTGTTCAATAAAGAGTTATTTTATTGTATTGTAGTGTACCTCCACGCGATCTTGAGAAAAAGGGTCTTGACATACAGACAGACAGATGGACAACGAAGTGATTCATAAGGGTTCATTTTTTTCTTATGAGTTACGGAACCCTAAAAAACCTCCTTCCTCCTTGCAGATGAACCGATCAGAATCAGGCCCTTACGAAATGGTCCGAGGCACAGAAAACGTCCAGGAGTTGGGCCACATCGTGTCCTATAAAGACAAGGACTCCTTGGGAATGTGGGGGGACCAGTATTGCGGGATGATCAACGGATCCGACTCCACGATCTTCGCACCCATTGACGAGGCTAATGTTCCTGAGAGGCTGTACACTTTCGAGCCCGATATTTGCAGGTGAGCTTCTTTTTTTCAGGTAACATCTGGCAAATCTAAGCATATGGATATGTGCTATTTTCAATATTCTTTTTAGTGATAGTCACAAAAGAAAAAAGTTTTTTTTGTTATGGGAGCATGATGGTCACTTTCTTGTTCGATAACCAGATATAAACATATGATTTAAAAGTAGCCCATACTTGTTATTCCAGGACTGAAAGTACCTATAAAGTACAATATACTACATTTCTTCAAAATTCGTTCAGCCGTCAATTATATTTTTATCGATTTCTTGACATCTAATAATAACGTTAACCGGCCGGCGATTATCGGGTGGCGATATATCGCGAAAACATGTACTGAGTAACCGGAATAAAGCGGTTACAAGCAAGGTACTAAAAGATACCAAGTACCCCAGTTTATAAGTTCTAAGTCAAACACTAAACTATCCAACATTGAAAACCGCATCGCAATCGGTCCAGTAGTTTTTAAGTGATGCTTGAACAAACATACAGACAAACAAACAAATAAACAAACAAACAGACAAATAGACAGAATGATTTAAAAAAATGTTATATTCTAGTTCAGTAGCTTATTTTATGTACCCTAGACCATTTTTTTTAAACTTCTTCTTTCATTTCTTTTTTTATCTTTTTTCGTACTTATTACTTTATTAAAAGTATAGATTATGTAATTTTGAGCCTATCAATAAATATAAGAATGAAAGAAAAATGTTTGGTGAACGGTGAACCTATCAATAAATATAATAATGGAAAAAGTGTTTGGTGAACGGTGAACCTATCAATAAATATAATAATGGAAAAAGTGTTTGGTGAACGGGGAACCTATCAATAAATATAATAATGGAAAAAGTGTTTGGTGAACGGTGAACCTATCAATAAATATAATAATGGAAAAAGTGTTTGGTGAACGGTGAACCTATCAATAAATATAAGAATGAAAAAAAAATGTTTGGTGAACAGTGAACCTATCAATAAATATAATAATGGAAAAAGTGTTTGGTGAACGGGGAACCTATCAATAAATATAATAATGGAAAAAGTGTTTGGTGAACGGGGAACCTATCAATAAATATAATAATGGAAAAAGTGTTTGGTGAACGGTGAACCTATCAATAAATATAATAATGGAAAAGTGTTTGGTGAACGGTGAATCTATCAATAAATATAATAATGGAAAAGTGTTTGGTGAACGGTGAATCTATGAATAAATATAATAATGGAAAAAGTGTTTAGTGAACGGGGAACCTACTCGTATCTATATTTATAATAAAGAAATAAGAACGAAAAAGTCTATAGATAAATAAGAAAAAAAAGTGGCCTAGACCACTTTTTTTACTTAAAATAAGCCACTGAACAAGAATAGAATATTTTTAAAATTCGTGTATGTCTGTTTGTTTATTTGTTTGTTAGTTAGTTCGTTTGTATGTTTATCCGCACATGACGTAAAAAGTACTGGAACGATTGCGATGTGGTTCACTGTTGGAAAGCTTACGATTTGACTTATAAACTGGGGCATTTGGTATCTCAATTCGATGAGTACAAGCCGAGCAATCGATAAAAATAAGTTTGACCGCTGAAGAAATTTTGATCAAATGTTGGTATATTGGTATTTTAGGTCCTGGAATAGCACATAGAGTACTTTTAACCTGGAGAAATGACCATGCGTGCGAAGCCGCGGGCATCAGCTAGTCAATAAATATACCTTATAATGAAAAACCTTTTAGTTTATTGATCCCGTACCTCATATTTAGTTTGTGGTGCAGTAAAGCTTGAGTTATTACTAGATTTCAGGTTAACCACTACCCCAGTTTTTGTTATATGTATGTATGTATGTATGTACCTACAAAGTATAGAAATACGAAGTTGTTTAGTGTTTGCTATAATTTTTTTGTTTGTTTGTTACACCTAATCTCTGAAACCACTAATACGATTCTGAAAATTCTATCACTGATAGAAAGTTCAATATGGCAAATAGCTAAAAGTGTATTACCGTCGGCCATCATTTCTTATACGTGGTGGCTGATAGCAGTATTACCGTCTGCCCCCACGCGGCGGCCGTTCGTGGTTCGTGGATAAATAGTCATAAAGCTTATTATCGTGGTGGCTGATAGCAGTATTACCGTCTGCCCCCACGCGGCGGCCGTTCGTGGTTCGTGGATAAATAGACATAAAGCTTATACGTGGTGGCTGATAGCAGTATTACCGTCTGCCCCCACGCGGCGGCCGTTCGTGGTTCGTGGATAAATAGAAATAAAGCTCTATAGCAGTTCCTTTATATCCAACTACGGCGAAGCAAAGGAAGGGTTATGTGTTCAAACTAAAAACTTGGTCCGATTTGGCAAGCGAGGTAACAATCGATTCGTCTTCATAGCAAGCGTGACAAGTGCAATTTTTTACCCGACTGTAGTCGGGTTTTAATTTCTAAACTTGTCTTTTTACCCGTAAGGATAAAAAGTCAAGTATACTTCTTCTCAAAACAGCCGTCTGTTTTGTACAAATGCTTGTATTGCGCTTGTTGGAATTTTCTCATAACATTCCAGATTCAAGACCGACGTACCCAACTCTGGAACGCAGACTTTTGTCTGTGAATATATGAATATGAAAATACTAGCTAATAGACGAGATACGCACGATTTTAGGACAGACTAGCTGCGCCAAGCGACATTGCCCGCGTGGACATAAAAAAAGTAAAGAAATAGCCTGTACCCATAGACATATATATTTACTTCGTAAATTATACGCCTGTACCCTTCCTTCCTCATGATGCACGTTATTTTCTTGACAAATTTTATCAAGACTGGTTCAGGCGTTTTCTCGTGAAAAGGCAACAATCAGACAAAGACAGAGTTACTTCCACAACTTTAATAGAAGTGTGATATTGTGATTTTAATATGGTTCCTACTTCTCATAGTTTAATCCTAGTGGCTGCTTGTACTGTTATTTATTTGGTTGTGGCATTGGCATTGTGACGTCATGACTTGCAACATGACACAAAGAGCATTTTGGCCAAAGAGTATAAAAATACTACACAAGGAGCTCGTCATATTTAATCACTGAATACGTTATTTTTCTTGTAAACGAGAAAATGTAAATACAGTGTTAAAATGAAATTAAAAATGCTCGTATTCCAAAAGTTATCTGCTAGTAAGAATAAACCTTTGGTTTAATCTTACTTTGGTTTTTATACTCAAAGTACTAAACTATCACCACAGCGAGACAAAGCAGAGAGAAACTAGAAACAAGCCATAAATAAAAAATAAAAAAAACACGCCTATCCTGCCAAAAAATAACATATGCCAATAAATGATATATTGTTGGAATGTGATCAAGAAGTTTATTTCGCATTTGAATTTGGAGGCATCATGCAGCCATATCGTTTTTTTATCTGTAGTCCCTATACCAAAGAGTATATAAATACTACGTCCCTATACATCCAAATCTGTTCAGGAATTTAAAAGTTATGGTGGAATAAAGAAACTCACTCACATACAAACATACATACATGAATCCTAAAAACATTTCACTCCTTTTTTGGGCAGTGGTGTAAAAATGTTCATAACCTATAAGTGATCTTCTACTAAAATAAAACCATGACCAGAGGCCTAATTCTCTAATTTTAAGACGCCAATTCCACGCCTATTCCACGCCGCCTGCGTGGATTTTGTTCGTGATTCCACGCAGGTAGCGTGGAATCGGCGTGGAATTCACGTGGAATTGGCGTGAGTGGTCATACAGAATCCAGGCCCAGAGCGGAACAAAGCAGAGAGAAACTAGAAAATACTAGGATACTTACCAATGGTATATAGCTGATAATGAATGCTTTCATAGAAAATTGATTGATTTTGGCATTTGTTTTTCTGACAGCTCCATGCGGTCATGATAATGGATATGTGATCGTCGAGTGGTACTTTAATTAATGAATAATTTATTGTTCTAGGTCTA
This sequence comes from Alsophila aescularia, assembly GCA_946251855.1. Classification (NCBI taxonomy): domain Eukaryota; kingdom Metazoa; phylum Arthropoda; class Insecta; order Lepidoptera; family Geometridae; genus Alsophila; species Alsophila aescularia. The sequence goes on along the minus strand of OX276378.1, from coordinate 4,191,070 downwards.
TGTACGCCACCCTGGTAGACAAGCGGACCCTTTTCAACATGAGTGCGTATTATTATGAGATCCACGAATCAGTTCTCGCTGCGAAGAGCGCTAACAAGAACAACAGATGCTTTTGTAAAAAGTAAGTTCCTTATTAACTTGTCACTATTCTGCTAATAACTTTCTTTAAAATAGGATCACCACTTCTCATCCCGTAAGTGCTAGAACCAGCAAAAGGAATTTAGTAAATGGGTGGCAGAAAATTCTTGCATTCACCAACTGCTGACAACCAAGTTGACAAGCGAGGTGGAACAGCGAGCAAATCTCTCATTATGGCGTTATAAAGGGGAGACAACAGAAACACAAATAATAACTGGCTTAAACGCTAAAACAACACCCGCCCTGCCAAAAAAACTATTGAATATTTTAGAAAATATTCAATAAAAAATTATTGAATATTTTCAACAACAAAAATATAGTCTATATTTCTCGGAGGGATGTAAGGATTCTAACGGTACAACATACGTCTAAATCTGTTCAGGCGTCTAAAAGTTATGGTGGAATAAATAAACTCACATACATACAAACAAACAAACTAAAAGCATTACACTCCTTTTTTTGGGCAGTCGTGTAATAAGGCAATTTTTGGATTTATGCGCTCAATGGGACCCAGTCATCGAGGTAATGCCATATGTGTAATAAATCCTACACATATGGTAGTGCTCAAAACTAAAGTAAATTTGATGAAAACAAGTACATAAATAAACAAGTACATAAATAAACAAAGCAAAAGAAAAAACGCGACTGCATTGTCAAAAAAAAAATAAAAAAAATGATGCCAGGATTCTTACGATACCACTTACATCCAAATCTCTTCAGGCATTTAATAGTTATGGTGGAATATGGAAACTCAGGTATATACTCGTACATACATGAACCCTGAAAAAATTATCTCAATTTTAGGACAGTCGTGTAATAGTTTAATTATCAAAATTAAGTATTATACAATGATTTCAATGTGATATTAGTAATACAATAACATATATTTTCTATTTATTACGTAATCTACAACTTCCCATCTGAAAAAAGTAAATAAAAAATGCTTTATCTTGTATATACAAATCATGTATGAATATGTGAAAAAAAGTATTTCATCTTACGACAACTATATTTTTCTTTTTTTTTATTACGGACTAGGCAATCGTTTGACCACGATCTTACGTGATGAAAAGCGATGATGTGGTCGAAGGTGTACCACGCTTGCCTAGTAGATAGCTATTCAGTCTTGACTTGAACACACCGGGGTTATAATTTACCGGAAACACTGACGAGGGCAGGGCATTTCACTCCTTTGCAGTTCTTATAATAAATGAAGAAGCGTAACGCTACGTTCTTGTGCGAGGTATTTCAACCATGAAAGGGTGGCGCTTTGCTGATCGTCTAGTCGTACGGTGATGGAAAAGTAAGGTACTATAGTATAATAATAAGAAATTAAATATTAGATTTAAAAATATATATATAATTGAATGATAAATCAGCCGCCTGTTAAAAATTTCATAGCTAAGCCATGGTAAATTCTTGCTTTATTAATTACACATGGCACACGACAAAAGTGACTCCTTTTAAAATTACTGTTCAAATATTGATTCATCTTAAAATACCACCTACAGATTTATAAATAATTTAATGATAAATCTGCGCCTGGTTAAAACATCATAGCAAAAATTAATGTTTACTTTGAAAACCCGTAACTAAGGGCTTCTCACACCGAGTTCCTATTCCTGAAAGGTTCCTATATTTAAATAAAAATATTAAAAATAACTTTGTAGATTTTGAAGAAAACATATATTTATTGTCACAAACATTTTCTAAAACAATTTTCGTAAGTTTTTACTCATGAAAAAGCATCTAAGTACACACCTTGCCCATTACACGGCAAGTCGTTTTTTTAAATAACTCTTGTAAAATAAAAATCTAAAGCACAAACGATTTCGAACTATTGATGATGGCTTTGATTCAACTTCATCGCGGTTAAATAAGTAGCGAAAGCACAAACTGACTTACCAGTAATAGTATTAATTTGTTATACCCACCCTTAGTTATAATTTAAAGAAACCTTCGTTTTAAAAACCTAGTTTTAAGCACTGCCTTGTATGGCGGGCAGTTCCAGTGAGGTTTAGCTGTGGACTAGTAATGACTGCTGATGATGTGATGATTGAATTAATGCCATCATGACTACCCGAAAAGTGACCAGTTAGTAAGTATCGACTAGAATTAGCGGTCCCGGTAGAAAACATTCAACTTTTAATTAGCATTAAATCGTTATTTTTTTATTGATTTTGTCTTTAAATCTGGGTTCTGGGTTTGTAGTAATGGATCGCATAATTGGTTTGTCGTTGCAACGAGTCGTAGCCACTGATATCGCGATCCATTTCCACTAAATGCTAAAGTCTTCGGGCTGCCTGTACGGCAATTAGGTGCCTACGAAGCGTACGTACGTATTGAACCGCGAAAACGCAAGTCGACTGCATGAACATTTTTGAGAAAAAAATTCTTTTACCATTTGAAAGTGCTAAAAGCGAAATTAAATGGAAAGTTTAAAAAAACTTAGACCCAAAAAAACAAAAACAAAAACGGAACATTTTCGCTTCGAAAAAAACTGTTGTTTTGCGTTATCGCGGTTCAATAGTTGTCTGTCTCTAACCTAATACTTACCAAACTTAGGTACTCACTTACCTTCTTTGTTATGTTAGCCCCTTGACTGTCAGAAAACATTCCCTAAACAATATGTCTTACATTGCGTAATATTTACTCGCTGAAATATAATATGAAATTCCTGGCGGTCTAGCAATATATTTACCTACATTATGTATGATATATTATGCCAAAAATTACTATTACTGAATATTATAGTTGAAGAACTTCTCAGTAATGGGTTGTACTATAATTTAATATGTGGTACGGGTCTATGGAATATGCTTCCGAGTTATTTCATTAGGGTAAGAATCGGTAATACGCCCCACCATTCAATAAAATATTATTTATAAAAAAACTATTTAAGATATAATCAAACTTTTCATTGAGAAACATAATTAAATTATTTCTTGACGTTATGGCACTTAATAATTGGAGCAATCTCATAAGATATTGGATTAACTATAAATATTATTTTATCCTTAGGTGGGGTGTTTTATATAACGACCATTGGGTAATATGCCCCAACCTATATTATAAAATGCCCCAGTATAATAATAACATTTCCGAACCAGTTAGAACAACAAATTATAAGCAAATATCACAAAATTAAGTCTATAACAGAATGAGGTAAACGCTCAACGTCTTTAAGTAAAATTTTGTATAGTAAAAAAGTTTAAAGTTTTCATTGAGATTAACATACTTAATACACTCTAAATACTAAAACAACTTCTGAGACATATTGACAGACTACGAGTATCACCTAACATTTATCTACTAGATTCTCTCTTGGCTTTTCGTCCACAACGATAACACAGAGGATTATACATTGTACAGAACTCATGCAGCCATGCTAAACATGATGTGCACTGAATCAAATCTTCAGTAGATTGAGTCTGATAATAGCCCTCAGTACATTCAGAGCATCGGTTTATATCTTCATCAAAGATTTCCTCATCTGACGTATCAACTTTTCCAGTATTTTCATTATTGCCATCGGAAGATGAAGAGTAATTTGCTTTCTTATTATTTTTATTCTTCATGACTCTCTTCTTTTGCTTAACTTTACCTCTTGTTTTATTTTCCATTTCGTTACTGTCTTCTTCCTCTGCAGATCTTTTATTTTATGTTTTTTATTTGTCGTTTTGCCTGTTTTGGTTTTAGATTTTGGCTTTTTTCTATTAGCAATCATTCTCTTTTTGTTGTTTTCTGTTGTTTTTTTTTTATTGAATACCCGGAGCATTTTATACAACAGCAAGTGGAGCATAATGGCAATTTTTATTTCTAAAATGCCCCACCGCATTCCTGCCGACAGGTTCAAGGTTATAACGCACGAAATAATGAAAAGACAATGGTGTTTTCAAACGTTTTATTACAGTGCGGATTATTTTGGTATGAAAGACATATCAGTATAGATATCCAAATTCGTCTGAAACTCACCACAAATTGTGCGGACGCCAATAAAGAAAATTTCTTAATATATTTTTATTTAACAGCATAACGACCGGTTGGTCTCGTGGCTAGTGATCCTAGGTACGTAATCAAACGGTTGCGGGTTCGAATCCTGCAAGGTGCAATCATTTGTGTGATGAGCAGAAATGTTTGTTTCCGAGTCATGGATGTTATAATATTCGTATCTATGTATGTTTATTCGTTATCTAGTACCCATAGTACAGGGTATCCTAGTTTGGGGCTAGTTAATTGGTGTGGAATTGTCCCGAATATATTATTATTATTATTATTATTTATATTACTCGTGAGCGTCAGACATGTTCCCGGGCGACTGAAGAGTACACGCACGGGTGTAAGTGAACCGCGTAGCTTTATTTTTGTGAGTGCTAGACCAGTGAGGCGTTTTGTCAAGTGGGGCGTATTACCGAGTTTTACCCTACTAGTTCTCAGGTTAGTCGCAGGTTAGATAGGCGTAAGTCAGGATCGAAAGCCAGATATCAAAAAAATAACTTTACAAGATTTTGTGATTTAAATTATTATTTTGAACCAAAAAGTTTACTGAGCCAGTTTTCATATATTTATTTTTGTGGGACCGCTATGGATGACTTCCTTTTCAAATCTATACTTATAATAGGTAAGCAATAGGAACGAAATAGTCTGTACAATGAAGATAATTAAGAAAAAATGGTTCAAGGTACTTAAAATAAGCTACTGAACAAGAATTTAACATTTTTAAAATTAGTGTTTAGTCTGTTTGTCTGTATGATTGTTGGGCATCACGTAATAACTACTGGACCGATTGCGATGCGGTTTTTTTTGTTAGATAGGTTAGGGTTTGACTTAAAAACTGGTGTACTTGGTATCTGAATCAGATGAGTAGCAGACGAGCAATCGATAAAAACTTTTTAACGGCTGAAGGAATTTTGATCAAATGTTGGTATATTGGTATTTTAGGTCTTGGAATAGTACATATAGTATTTTTAACCTAGAGAAATGACCACGCGTACGTAGCCACGGGTACAGCTATTAACCTATAGAAATGACCACGCGTACGTAGCCACGGGTACAGCTATTAACCTATAGAAATGACCACGCGTACGTAGCCACGGGTACAGCTATTAACCTATAGAAATGACCACGCGTACGTAGCCACGGGTACAGCTATTAACCTATAGAAATGACCACGCGTACGTAGCCACGGGTACAGCTATTAACCTATAGAAATGACCACGCGTACGTAGCCACGGGTACAGCTATTAACCTATAGAAATGACCACGCGTACGTAGCCACGGGTACAGCTATTAACCTATAGAAATGACCACGCGTACGTAGCCACGGGTACAGCTATTAACCTATAGAAATGACCACGCGTACGTAGCCACGGGTACAGCTATTAACCTATAGAAATGACCACGCGTACGTAGCCACGGGTACAGCTATTAACCTATAGAAATGACCACGCGTACGTAGCCACGGGTACAGCTATTAACCTATAGAAATGACCACGCGTACGTAGCCACGGGTACAGCTATTAACCTATAGAAATGACCACGCGTACGTAGCCACGGGTATAGCTATTAACCTATAGAAATGACCACGCGTACGTAGCCTCGGGTACAGCTATTAAAAATAATCATACAAATCCATTTAAAAAAATCTGTTTTATATATAAAACAGACAATTTTCACGTTTATTACATTGAATACTTACTGGGTTTTTTTACCCGAGTACGGCGAATCATTACCCGATTACGGCGAAGCAAGGGACAGGTAATGAGTTTAACAGTCTATTTACGTATGTATGGATGTCTATAATATGTATGTGGATGTTCCACAATAGCGTTCGCCTTTATTGTTCCGATTTTAACAAGCGAGGTATCAATCGATTCGTCTTCATATAGTATCATAGGCCATTTTTTACCCTAATACGACGAAGCAAATAAAGGGTCATGGGTTCTGAACTATTTAGCAGGTATTTTTTCAATTTACTTTGCTATACCTTTCAATATTTCAAGGTACTTAGAAAATATAGGTATACTTTCCAAAAAACGGAATAGGTGTATTTTTTTTTTGCTAAAGTTTTTCTGTAAACAGTAGGTACCTAGAAAATATACCTATATTTACTAGGTACCTGCTATTGTGACTTTTTTTAAGGTTAGCTCGACAATATCGCCCTACCTTCTCACCTTCTTTACTGCGAACCAAATTCCGCACCGGCTCAGATTAGATGCGTACCGGATATTAATTGATATTAATCCTGGAACAAAATTAGTAATCACACAGTTTAATAAGTAGTTACTTATAAAAATCGACTAACATCTAAAGAGCCATGCCATTGTGTTTAGAGCCAAGCAATTGTTTCACGATGGGTACTACAAGTACTTGTAACCCACTGAACTGGCACAAATATGTTTTCCACAGTCTGCTTCACAAAATTGCTGATAAATTATAAAAGCCTAGCCATTCTAGTTCATCATACTTGATTATAGATGTAACTTGTGAATTCTAAGTATAATAAATACGAAAGCAATTAATGAACCAATTTAGCTGCGGTTTTTATGTTTCAAAGCTGAGTTAAACAAGGTTGTTCTTAACTATAATAGGAGGAGAGGGAGAATGAGATGAGGATCGTAGCTCCCCAACGAATGGAACGATTTTGATGCAGTTTTTTATGTTAGAAAACTGATGTGATCGAGATAGTTCTTAGCTATATGGGGGAGGGAGGCGGGGGAGTCGAAAAAAGGGGGGTGAGACTCGTATCTTTCAAACGATTAGACCCATTTACCTGCGGTATCGAGATGGTTCTTAGCTATATTTGGGGGTTGAGAAAAGAGGGGTCAGAATCGTATTTTCCAAACGAATAGACCTATTTAGCGGCGGTTTTTTGTAAACGAGATGGTTCTTAGGGGGGGGAATGGGGGTGAGGATCGTAGCTACCAAACGGATGGACCGATTTTGATGTGGTTTTTATGTTTGAAAACTGATGAGATCGAAATGTTTCTTAGTTATAATGGGAGTGGGGGGGGAGGTATATACATTTTTAATTTGTGCTTGTTTATTCTTTTAGCACTCTGCTACAATACATATATAGTCCTACTGCGACTCTGCCCTGTAGCCCGGGGTAAGATAGATGCATAATGGGCATTGCGGTAATAGTAGTACTATTATACACTGTGTATATACTGTGGTAATAGCTTAGTATTAGCATATATTGCCGGTAAAAAGGATCGTGCCTACAAACCTATTTACTAGTGGCTCTTTATGCTGTAAACCTCGAACATCTTTCGAAATAGCTGAAATATGTTTTTTTTACGTTTTCTACCCTCATATCGCCACTATTTTGAAAATATTCGAAAACCTGAACCGACACAAAAATACCTATAATGGACGAAAATGCTCACAAAATTTCTCGAGAATTGATAGAGAAATGCGACATGTAGAGTAGAACAGCTGGACACCCACCGGACATAGGTACGAAAGCATTTTTGCCAACGGAGACGCTTCGCTCGCGCTTCGCGCTCTTTCGGTCAATAATAGCTGGGCTGTGCAACTGTTTCGTTGAATTTCAATGGATTTAATCGAAGCATAGCTTAGTAGCAGCTGTGAAAGAAGAGCCTATAAGAATAAACGTTCTCATTGGAAATCTTTTCGACAGGCTTTTAACCAGCAGTGGACTGAACTGAAACGATAATTTTGATTAACCTACTAAATTGATGCAATTATTTAAAATACATTTCTTATTATGTCCAGACATGTACAAGTAGGTATAGGATGCTGATCATCATCAGATAACTAATGATTAATGCTTGTTTCTCTAGGAACTGGAGCGCGAATCACGATGGCTGCCTCCTCATGGGTCTTCTAAACCTGATGCCGTGCCAGGGCGCGCCGGCCATCGCCTCGCTGCCGCACTTCTACCTCGCTTCCGAGGAGTTGCTGGAGTACATCGCTGAAGGAGTCCGCCCCGACAAGGAGAAGCACAACACTTACGTGTACCTTGACCCGGTGAGTTACTGAGCAGCGTCGTGCCACTTCCTGCTGCACAGCTACCATCTCCTCCCATTTTTCATCTCTTATCTTCAAGCTTCTTTGGCCATATCTCCAGAAATGAGCGCTCGATGGAGAGACTTGTTGTCAGGTGAATGGCAAAATATCACGCGGCCGATCGTTGGACTGGTCTCATAAAAACTGCAACCCAGTCGACTTTGATACAATGTACTCGCAACGCCACGAACTGACAAAAATTGAGAAGCATTACGAAAGCTGTAACCCAAGCCAAGGAGAATGTGACGTTAAAGACCCACAGGTACAATCATGACCACTCTGAGAAGATTGCCCTACTGAGAAGAAAAAGAAGACCTCCAAGTTCTCGTCTCCCTCCTCCTTATTCACGTCTGCTTCATACCAGCTCCCATCTCCACAAAGCCAAAATCAAAGTAATTCATTGTAAATAGGCAAAATATTAGCACTATTACAAGCCCAAATTAACATCTCATGAACAAGGAGAAATACATAAAATCTTATAAAAAGATTAAATCAACAAAATTTAGGTAAACTAAGTATTCTTTGAGTTTGAAAAGGATATTTCCCTTTCATGTGCCAACAGAATTAAATCTCACACTGGAAAAGGATCCCACCTGCCAGTTTCAATATCCCAGCTTTCAGTTCCCACATCTCTACTCCCACTTTCCACTTCTTATCTTCCACCTCCTTGTATGGAGTATGGAGATTTCTACAAATAGTGAAATAAGTTAGCTATCGCACTACTATTATTTAATATGTAGCTATAGTGCAGTTTCCCATTTTACCGGGTTCAGCCCTAGGCTCTACACCAATGACTTTTCTTAGTTACGTCACAGAATAAATGGTTACTTGCGGTTTTCCACCGCTACATGCTTCGGAAGGCAAGTTAAGCTGTCGGTCCCGGCTGTTATTATTGTTTGATTGATTAATAGCAATGGTTAAGCCATGTCAGAGGCCCTCGGGCTGCCTGACAAACTCTGAAACCAGAGGCCAGCACTACCTATCACGCGATAAACAAATAAACACACCCGGGAAATAATAAGTGAGATCTTGAGAAAAAAAGTTTTGTGGCTGGGAATTTCATAAGATCCTCATGGTGTTTATTAAAGGCTTTTATTTATTTTTACTTGTATGTATGTATGTATGTATGTATGTATGTATGTATGTATGTATGTATGTATGTATGTATGTATCTATGTATCTATATATTTTGTCTGTTATGGAATCTTGCAAAACGAATTTTAAGCACTCTCCGATCAGCAATCCGCTAATACGTTACGCAAGCACATAAAAGCCTATTTTTTTAATTATTTTTTATTATAATATACTATTCTATTCCAGGTGACGGGCGTGGTCCTGCAAGGCGTGAAGCGTCTACAGTTTAACATCGAGCTCCGCAACTTGCCGTCCATATCTCAACTCAAGGACGTCCGCACCGGACTCTTCCCGTTACTGTGGATCGAAGAGGTAAGTACCAAGAATTTTTTATACTAGGTACTTTAAAAATTATTTGGTAAGCACACAGCTGTTTTTTTATATTGTTTGGCTCCGCAGGTCTAGTGTATTTAACCAGCATAAATAAAGATATCTTACATGTTGTATGTTTTTCAAAATGTCGAGTCCCAGTCAAAAGTCAGATAGTCAAGTCTAGTCAAGTCACGATTCAGTACACTGGTGGAGCTTTACTGAAACTTTCTACGGAGTTTTCGACAGAACATGAACTGGCACGGTTTTTTTTTTGCATTTGTTTGTATTTGCACACACACAAACACACACTTACTCGCACTCGTAAAATTAATACATTACCTATCTATCAAACCATTAGGTATATCTTAACCGCTCAAATTTAATTTCAGGGCGCAGTACTGCCAACATCAATACAAGAAGAACTGAAGCAGTCCCACCGCCTGCTCTCCTACGTAGAGGTCGCGCGCTGGCTGCTGCTAGCCGCCGCTATCGCCGCCACGGTAGCCGCCGGAGCCGCCGTCGCGCGTGCCGCCAACCTCTTCCCGCGGAACAACAACTCCGTCAGCTTCATACTAAGCTCATCCAATCATGTACATAAAGGATAGTGTTGTGTTAAAAAAGTGTTTTTACTGTCGTACCTACCAACCTAGAAATCACACGCCAACAACCACTTTATTACCACTTGAAACCTCTGATGTATCCACGGGTAGTCACGGGGTTAGGGGGTCCACAGATACAGATACAGATACTCGGTGTTGATCTTGAATAGCCAACAACCACGTGATTTCAACTAAAACACCCTGAGGTATTAACGGAGTCATAATTACATTTGGAACCCCGGGGGGACCCACGGTGTTGATCTTGGACCCCCTCCAACTTCAGAAAAATAATTAAACCAGCAGCTTTATAGGTACTCTTCCTCCGACCATGTTCAAAAAGGATAGACTATCTTCACTTCATCAGACCCAAAGTCCCCTATTGAACTAGGACCCCCCTACAATAGGGGGTGGGTGGGGGTTGTCACAATCACCATGCTCGGCATCGGTGTGACCACGAGTCCGTTGCCTGTATTTGTGCGTATGACTTACATAACCCATGACGTACTTTATACAGGTTGAGTCAATAAATGAATGACAAGCAGTTAGGACACGAGGGAAAATACACTAGGACTTTTGATCTTATCACAAATCCTGCGGAATGATTATAATATTGCTTGCAACTTTAGTTCCGATCTCCGTCTTTCCGCTGTGTAACAATACCATTAGGCGACCATCTGGAGCTTTTGGGTGTCGAACTCACATCGAACCTGAATTTAGGGTCTTACATTGAATCCAAAGCCAAGGTAGCTGCAAAAAAACTTGGTATTTTGTATAAGGTTAGGCGGTACTTCACACCACACAGCTTTTGAATCTTTACCAAGCACAGGTCCGATCTTGTATGGGGTACTGCTGCCACCTCTGGGACAGTTCTGCCAAGTATCAGCTCGAGGCTTTGGATTCAATTGAGAGACGTGCTATCAGGCTCATTGGGGATGACACTCTGGTAAAGAGTAAGCTTCAAAGTCTGGCGCATCGACGTGAGGTAGCAAGCCTGGCGGTATTCTACAGATTGCACTATGGAGAGTGTGCACAAGAACTGCACAACCCGATGCAGCCCCCATCACCTTTCCATCACCGTACGACTAGACGATCAGCAAAGCGCCACCCTTCATGGTTGAAATACCTCGCACAAGAACGAAGCGTTACGCTTCTTCATTCATTATAAGAACTGCAAAGGAGTGGAATGCCCTGCCATCGTCAGTGTTTCCGGTAAATTATAACCCCGGTGTGTTCAAGTCAAGAGTGAATAGGTATCTACTAGGCAAGCGTGCTACACCTTCGACCACATCATCGCTTTCCATCAGGTGAGATCGTGGTTAAACGATTGCCTAGTCCGTAATAAAAAAAAAAGAAAAAAAAAGAGACGTGCTATCAGGCTCATTGGGGATGACACTCTGGTAAAGAGTAAGTTTCAAAGTCTGGCGCATCGACGTGAGGTAGCAAGCCTGGCGGTATTCTACAGATTGCACTATGGAGATTGCACTCTATTTAAGTTAAATGTTTATTCTTGTGTTTGATTTATTTGGTGTGCAATAAAGCGTTTATCTATCTATCTATCTATGGAGAGTGTGCACAAGAACTGCACAATCTGATTCCCCCATCACCTTTCCATTACCGTACGACTAGACGATCGGCAAAGTGCCATCCTTTTATGGTTGAAATACCTCGCACAAGAACGAAGCGTTACGCTTCTTCATTTATTATAAGAACTTTTAGTGGAGTAGAATGCCCTGCCCTCGTCAGTGTTTCCGGAAAAATATAGCCCTGGTGTGTTCAAGGCAAGAGTGAATAGGTATCTACTAGGCAAGCGTGCTACACCTTCGACCACATCATCGCTTTCCATCAGGTGAGATCGTGGTCAAACGAGTGCTTAACCAAACCCGCAGTCAGTTATAACGAAATTTAGACTTCCTACACCTTACTTATCCATACTGTTCCTCTGAGTAAGTATTATTAAGTGCAAATCAAAGTATTCCATTGTAAATAGGCAAAATAATGGCACTTTTACAAGGCACGATTAACATCTCATGAACAAGGAGAAATACATAAACCATAATTGAAGAAATTGCTGTCATCTATTTGTGAGCTACCCTGAAAGTTTCAGCAGGATAGCTAATCGGAAAGTAGTCGAAATTTGAATTGCAATATTCCAGGACAGACAGATATACATAGATAGATAAAACATACAAGTGGATTTATATAAAAGTTTTTAAAAAACAAACATATACTGATAAATACGCGTACTAACTATGGACGGAAAACAGGAGCACAGATGTATGCCAAATAATAAATTAAAGGAGTGTAAGAGCATAAACGTAGTGTAGGACGCCCACCGGCCAGGTGGAGTGACGACTTGCGAAAGGCGGCCGGCAAAAACTGGATGAGAAGAGCCGAAGACCGGGCTCTGTGGTGTTCATTGGGAGAGGCCTATGTCCAGCAGTGGACGGATACAGGCATGATGAAGAGCATAAGTATAGGAACAACCTTAAACATTACTTAATTAACTTACCTTAGCACTGTAGGTATACTTACCAGCCAGAGGACTATAATTTATTTAATTTAGAAGTTTTTAAATTAAATATATTAATAAAGTTCTTTAAACCTATGTTATAAATATGTAGATCAAATCAATAAAATTAGGTGTCATTTGAGTTTGAAAAAGAAAGGAGATGTTCAGAAGTGGCACTTTATTCCGAGAAAATTTCAGCAGCTATGATATATTATACTTTATTTATTGGGCTACATAAATATATGTAATTTATATTTTATTTAGCCTTTATTTCTTAAACAAAAGAGAATATATTTTCCTAGATATAAAGTAACGCAGTAGTAAGTAAAATGCAGTAACTCAATAGTTACTGCATCTTTCGTGCGATGGGAATAAAATAAAACACATTTCTATATTTTATATGTTTTGTTATTTCAATTATTATATTATACCATGTGAATATAAATAATAACAAAACGTTCCTAACGCAATGCCATCAAAAAGAACCCGTGTGAAGCCTGTAGAAAAAAAAACTTAAGGTCGTCATCTGTCATCCATCAGCTGTGAGTGCCAGATCTACATACATTGTGCCATGTTGAACGTCAGTCGTCAGGGGCCCGTTCTTATACGTTCGAGGACGCACGGATCACCCGCGCGTACACTCGAAATCGTTCACGGCGTCGTCGGGCGTTCGCCTGGGTCATCCGAAAAATAGTAGGGGAGGGGAGAAATAGTATGAAACTGACACTTGACAGTTGTATGTTGACGTCCAAAGTCGTTCACTAACTCCGGATGATCGAGCGATAATCGCACGGATGATTCGAGCGTGTAAGTGAACACTGCCCTGTAGTGTCAAATCGGAGTTGCCATAGGTAAGGGAGCCATAGTGTGGCAAGTTTTTTCTTTCTACCAAACGAAAAACAAAACACAAATAAAAAAAATTGAGGTTTTTTTTTGTTTTCATTTGCTAGTCATTATCAGAATAATATTTCCTTTGTTCACTAATATCTAATAATCTAATATCTTGTTTTGAATTTTAAATTAATTTAGTACCAGCTTTCATACATTTTCCGAACATCTCTTTTCCCTTTCATGTGCCGACTATACCGGTGCTTCGGAAATACTCCCGTTGGAGAAGAGAGCATCAATAAACTCTACGGGATGTCATTTTTTCCATCATCATCATCATCATCATCAGTCTGTGTTCGTCCACTGCTGGACATAGGCAATTTTTTTCCATCATCATCAACATTATCAGCCCGCATCAGTCCACAGCTGGACATAGGCCTCTCCCAAAGCACGCCACTGAGCCCGATTTTCGGCTCTTCTTTTCCAACCGCCGCTAGCCATCAAGCTTGTGTTGTTAGGTGGTGACCTAGCCGGAGGGCGTCCCACACTACGTTTTCCGAGTCGCGGTCTCCACTCAAGAACACGTCTACCCCAACGGTTATCGGTCCTTCGGCAAATATGACCAGCCCACTGCCACTTCAGCCTGCTAATCCTTTGGGCTATGTCGATACCTTAGGTTCTCTGTCGGATCACTTTATTTCGGATTTGATCTCTCAAAGAAACTCCGAGCATAGCCCTTTCCATAGCACGCTGAGCGACTTTGAATTGGTGAACTAGTCGTACCGTGAGAGTCCACGTCTCAGCTCCGTAAGTCATAACAGTAGGACGCACTGGTTGAAGACCTTCGTTTTCAAGCATTGAGGAATTAGTGACGAAAAGACTCGACGAAGTTTACCAAATGCTGCCCAGCCCAGCTGTATTCTACGGGCGTCTCTCCCAAAGTTATTTTTACCCAACTTCAGCGTTTGCCCAAGGTAAACATACTCTTGAACAACTTCAAGAGGAGATCCCTGAACAGCAATCGGTTCCGGAAAGACATGTTAATTGAACGTTATCTTGGTTTTATCATTTGATCGTTCAGCATTTGATGTAAGTCCTGCAACGTCAAACCGCACATTTTTTCCACATATTATGTTAATTCTTTATATATTTTTCAAATGTAAGAAATTACAATAAAACATATTTAAATTACAAATATAAAAGATAAGTGACAATGAGATAGTTATCATTCACACCTTTTTTCGTATCTGTATTTCCACAATTATGGGCCTTTTGGAATAGGTGTAAATTATAAAGCCTAAAATAAATTATAGAAACATTCCTTGATAGAAACGGAGGTGTTTTTAGGATTTCGAGGATAACCGTTCTGTTAGTCCGTCTGTCACGTCACAACCAATTTGCTCCGAATCTACAGGACCGATTATGTTGAAATTTGGTACACATAACTATAGACTATGGACATGTAACTAAATAAATAAATTTTGAATGTGGAGGTAATTAGAACTCTTACTACTCACTCTTGAGAGCAAATTAGAATATAAATATAAATGAAAACTATACTGTGTGACATATCAAACATAAGGGCTGGGCTTGTTGTAAGGGTTCCAAATATATATTTTTATAATTTTAAAATAAATAGTTTAAAGTTACTTAAGAAGATAGATGAAAATTGACCTCCATCAATATAGTGAGATAATATATTCATCATATGGAACCTTCTCCACGAACCTTCGTACGAGTTCAACTCGTACTTGTCCGATATTTTTTTATTAGAATTTCTCACAAAATAAATTTCCGCCACGTGACGCGGCATTGCGACAAAATTAATTTCACGCTTATACACTTTACAAAATTTATTCCCTACGGCTTTCGATTTTCTCGTTGAAATGTCCTTTGGCCTGGGCTCTGAATATTTACCTAAACGAGTATTCCCTTCTAGGGAAAGCAAATGCACCGATTGGCTGCGTACATTTAACATATTTAGATCAAGGTCAAGAGGAAGACCTTGATTGTTATACACATTATATACAAGTGATAAATAAAATAAATTAATAAAAAAAAGTGATATAGGTACACTTTTTTTTTATTTGAATATATTATTGGTAACTTTATTATATTTAATGTTTTTTTGATTATTGTGATACAAAATTGCCAAAAAATTACATCCCTCTAGAGAAAATGTTAAATCACCTGTAAAGGATCATCAAAGGATACTGAATTGATAATTTGAATAGAGTCGACTATGATCACCTAATAGGTGATTACATTCACGGGTGATCAAAGGACACTAAAGAGTCGCCTATGATTACCCAGGTGATATCACCCACGTGATCATAGTGGAATAGACCGCGCGAACAGACCGACACTAAAGTGTTGTACTAAGTTTTGAAGGCAAGTGTATTGTTATTTTTCCGCTTCTTTAGAAGACAAGCTTTTGACTTGTAACGTGCTTATGTTGTCTATTAACAATAACTAAAATGAGTTGAATTTGTACAAGTACAAAATTACTCTCGCCAATATAATTATAACATATTTGAATACAATGGCCGCGGGTGGAGTATGCTTCGCTAATGCTCTGTACTCGCTGGAGATATATGTGGAAGTATATATTTTGTAGCCCACTATTTGTCACATTAAGCAGTGTGACCTCGAGAAAATAAACAGTGTGACAAATCGCAGTGACCACGATTCCGTCGCCATGATTAGTGTAAAAATAATAGATTAAAAAAACTAAAAAACACACTTTATATAGAAAACCAAACTAAAAAATAGAAAATAAATGTTAATAGTGTAAATAAGAAAAAAATGTTTTATTTCAAAAAAATCGTGGGGTGCATGGGTCAATAGTTAAAAATATTTCATTGAAAGTTTTTTTTAAATAAAACATTTTTTGCTTATTTACACTATTAAAATTTATTTTCTATTTTTTAGTTTGGTTTTCTATATAAAGCGTGTTTTTTAGTTTTTTTAAACTACTTTTTTTTTTTTTTTTTTTTTTAATTATTGCATTGTCATCGGTCTTTGACAGGTGTGCAAAATTTGAATGAAATCTGACTGTTTAAAGTGGGTCAAAATAGCGTCCAAAGGAGTCGGTTACAAACATACAAACATACAAGTGAAGCTAATATCAAGCGTATAATAAAACCCCTTCGTCAACAATATAAAAACAAAATGTTTATTCAATCGCTGTCAGTGCACGTTCCGCGGCCGCTGGACTCCTTGTCGGACTCGCCCGTGTCCATCGGCTCGGGCTCTCGCTTCGGCGCCAGCTCGCCCACCGACCGGATGCACCGGATCGTGTACTTGTTGAACTCACAACTGCAACAAAGTTGGGTTTTAAATCTCACAAACAACAAAAAAACGGAATATTTAAAATCATAAAAAAAGCTTTTATGCAGTAGCCATGTTATGGTGCAACTATACGGTACGGGCTATCATAATTAAATGCGTATACAAAATTTCATTTTGCTAAAAATTGATACGAATGTTAGGAACACCATTATATATGAAATGTGAAAAGTCCCCATCGATCCCACATCTGCAAAGTTTTATTCAAGGTCTAAGATCGCAAACATGGGTTTTTTGGATTTTTTCAGCTAAACGGTAAGTTTTATCATAAAGATAGGTCAGAAAAAAGTTGTAGATCATGCAATTATGTATAGAAATGGTTCTTACACTTGGACTTTTCACATTTCATTTATAATGGTGTTCCTAACATTCGTATAAAGTTGTAGATCATGCAATTATGTATAGAAATGGTTCTTACACTTGGACTTTTCACATTTCATTTATAATGGTGTTCCTAACATTCGTATAAATTTTTAGCTCTATGCGAATTATTGTAACCTTATCCCTATTTTTAATCGACTTCACAAAAGGAGACGGTTATATGTTCGGCTGTATGTATGTATGTTTTTTATGTATGTCGGGCGATATCTCCGTCAATGTAGACCGATTTAAAAAAATCTTTTTTTGTTTGAAAGGGTATACTTTCCAAATGGTCCCAAATAAATTGTATCAAAATTGGTTCAGCAGTTTTTCGAGAATAAATAGTTTTGTTGAGTAAATCCATTCAATTTTGTGTTTATATTGCCTTTATTTTGTGTTTATCTCTGAGATTTCTGAACCGATTTAGATGGTTGTCTTTTGATTCAAAAGGGTAAACTTCCTGTGTAGTCCCATACAAATTTCATCAAAATTGGTTTAGTAGTTTTTTTATAAAATCAATTTGTTTTATACTTAATGTTCTCTAATATCTTGGGTTTTCTGAACTGATTATTTGTATTTACTTGAGTAAGAAGACCTCTAGTGTGCTACTGTATAAATTTCATCAAAATTGGTTTAATAGCTTTAAACAAGCTTTAATTTAATTCTTTGTGTAATAATGTTTAGCTCTGGATAGCAAGTCAATTATGAACAATTTAAGGACGTCCAAAGATGCTGAAGTTTTGCACCTGGGTGTAGTTCTGATGACAATTAAAATAGTAGTAGTAGTAGTAGTAGTAGTCAAAGGAACTACACAATCGGATGATGGAATCCCTTCGAGTTTAGGCTCATTTGGTTTGTCTTGATGAGATCATGTCTGGTTTCATGTGGTATCAAGGGTCTGATGATGGAGCCGGAAGGTAGTCACAGGAAATCAACAACAAAATGATGGAAACCCTTCAAGTTTGGGCTCATTTCGTTTGTATCGATGAGTTCTCTAGTTTTAAGTGGTATCCGGGGTCTGAAGATGGAGCCGGAAGGTAGTCACAAGAACTCAACAACAAAATAATGGAACCCTTTCGAGTTTGTGCTCATTTGGTTTGTGTTGGTGAGTTCTCTAGTTTTATGTGGTATCCAGGGATGATGGAGCAGGAAGGTAGTCCCAGGTACTCAACAACAAAATGATGGAACCCCTTCGAGTTTGGGCTCCATTCGGTTTGTCTTGATGAGTTATCTGGTGTTATGTGTTATCCGAGGTCTGATGATGGAGCCGGAAGGTAGTCACAAGAACTCAACAACAAAATAATGGAACCCTTTCGAGTTTGTGCTCATTTGGTTTGTATTGGTGAGTTCTCTAGTTTTATGTGGTATTCAGGGATGATGGAGCAGGAAGGTAGTCACAGGAACTCAACAACAAAATGAAGGAACCCCTTTGAGTTTGGGCTCATTTGGTTTGTCTTGATGAGTTTTTTGGTGTTATGTGGTTTTCAGGGTCTGATGATGGAGCCGGAAGGTACTTACAGGAACGCAACAACAAAATGACAGAAAATGGTCAAAACTAATTCAGTTGTTATATATGTAGGTTTATTCATTAAAGTGTCTACTATTTTCTTCGGCATATATTCTTTCCGATGTTTTCTTGGGCCACTAAAAATCAAAAAATAAAATATTTTTCCACAAAAATAAAACCGATTTCAATTTTTTTTTTTTTTTAACAACCACTAAAAAGAATAAAATAATTACAATTGAGCAAGAACAGTATCACTTTTTCGATATTACCAACGTAATAATAATGCATAAATAAAACATAAGATAAGAAAGAGTTTTTTGAAGGCGGTGCCAAGCCGTCCCATAATTATTAATATGGTTGAGCTGATTCAAAAAGATAATGTCTTAAACGGCTTGACGTGCTATATAAAATAATAAGCTTTTAAAGTAATTATCTACAAAAACTTGATCATTTACTAGATTGCTGTATTCGTGTCAATCGGTTTGTGAACATGTGAAAGTCAAAGTCTGCTCGAGTCTCTTGTTTTGTCTCTTCTGCGTTTCGTGTTTAGTATGAGGGTGCGTCATAGACAACTGCATATTACTTCGTACGTAGATAGGAGTGTATTAATTTTGTAAAGATATTAGATTTAAATGATGCCGGGAAAAAATATTTTTAAAAGCTTTTATTTAACTTCACTTGTATTATCTATCTATGTATGTATTTTGTCTGTCCTGGAATCTTGCAATTTTTTTTTTTTAAATAATTGAATTGTTAAATAAAAAAGAAAAGCCAAAAAGAATAAATGAAATAAAATAACACTTAAAAACGTAAAAGTTACAAAGCAACAAAAAAAAGAACCCGTAAAAGTTTTATTTTATATTTTAAAATACGTATTTAGCTTTTAAATTATCCGACTGGATTAAATACCCCGTTCCGTTCCTAATGTATACTTTAGTGTAAGCGTCAGTTTAAAAAATTCTAATGTATTTTTACCCGACTGATGTTTCTGAGATAAAAGCATCCCATGTATGATTCCAGCCCTCCGATTCAGAACCTTTCGAAAACGGACCGAATCTATTCGAATCGATAAAACTCTACAAATTCATATTAAAAACGTATTGAATCGAACGATATTAAACCGAATCCATCGACAACTGAGTTATCGAAAGGTTCTGAATAGAGGGGCTGGACCAACTCTAAAGTATCTACATATCAAATTTTCCGTCAAATAGTTTTTTACCCGACTATAGCAAAACAAGGGAAGGGGTAATGAGTTTAACAGTCTATGTATGTATAATGTATTTCTGTATGTGGGTATGTGGATGTTCCACCATAGCGTCGCCCCTAATAATTTGATTTTGACAAGCGAGGTATCAATCGATTCGTCTCAGGTATAGAATGTCATAAGCAATATTTTTACCCGACTACGGCATGGCTATGTTATGTTATGAGTTCACACTAAAATTTTGGTCCGATTTTGACAATCGAGGTATCATTCGTTTCGTCTACATCGCAAGTGTCATAGGCAATTTTTTACCCGACCGTAGTCGGGTTTTTATTTTTGAACTTAGTCTTGTTTATTGATGTACACGTCTTCTATTCGTCAATTGGAGACGCAAAGTACGTGCCATTTTAAGTGAAATCAAACAAAGAAAACCTCATTTTAGTCGATCTAGTATTTATACTTGAAAATAAACAGACATACATCCTTCTCTGACTGTTGGCCTTGTGATGTAACGTCACTTTTGGTATGTACAGTGCCACCAACTTATCTATGAACTGAATGGTGGCGCGAGTGTTCCAGTCAATCGACAAGTAGACCAATCAACAAAACAGAAAAATACAGGAAATGTGTAACTCATGCGTAGCGGCTGTAGTTTCTTTTTTTGTAACTTCACAGATAAGTTAGTTGCACTGTAAGACAATATGTAAAAGTTAAGCATTTTCTGTAATTTCAGATTTTTCTCTTATTTTTTGTGACAGAATCTCCAGCTAGATAATTATCATAAGATAGATAAACTCTTTATTGATCACCAAGATATAAACAATTAAACAAACATAAATGTACAATGGGCGGTCATAATCGCGCAAAGCCATCTCTTCCAGACAAATGGAGAGGAATAACGCAGAATAAACGACGGTATATAGTTATGTCGCTGGCAAATTGTAGAACCCATCTTTTTACAAACGAAGTAGTCTGTTTGTAAAAAATCGTATGTTTGCAAAAATACTGTTTGATGGAATAAATAACGTATTGCCTAAAAACTAGGTAGGTTATTTAGGTTGAACATGATGATTTTAGGTTAAAATGGCCGTTTGAAACGAAAATCTGCTAACCTACTGTTATTTGACGATGTAGATAGATAGATAGATAGATAGATAACTCTTTATTGTACACCACATAGAACAAAAAATACAATAATAACTAAAACATTTATACAAAATAAATGGGACAATGGGCGATCTTATCGCTAAAAAACGATCTCTTCCAGACAACCTTTGGATGGAAAGGAATTAATATACGGCAAAGACGGTGGTGCATTATAATCTAACAAATAAATAATAAAAACTGAATACAATGAATAAACATATATACACATATATTCCAATATACCTACACATAAATATGTAAATATATAGTACAGTATATATATATATATATATATATACATATATAAATATATATCCATATACATAGTATATACATTATAATAAATTACATTTACTACATATACATTTACAAAATATATACAAACATAATAAAAATAATATACAGTGAAACCACAACAGAATAACAACAAAATGTAATTCGCCTTCGGCATTTTGCAAACAGACGGCTTCAACAGAAAAATAACTCATAAACTGAACTACTGTGTCGCGGAAATTTGACCAAGAGATTATCTGATACAAACAGAACCAAAGAATTTATAGATACTTATCTTTACTTACTTATAATAAAGCAATAAGAACGAAAGTCTGTACAGAGATGATAATTTAAAAAAAAGTCTATACTACTTAACAAGAATAAATCATTTTTAATAATCATGTCTATCTGTTTGTAAGTTCGTTTGTTTGCGCATCACGTAAAAACTACTATACCGATTGCGATGCGGTTTTCACTGTTGGATAGCTTAGGGTTTGATATTAAAACTGGTGTACTTGGTATCTCAATCTAATAAGTAGAAGTCGAGCAATCGATAAAAACCATCTGACGTCTGAACTAACTTTGATGATATTGGTACTTTTGATTCTGGATTAACACATAGGATCTTTATGTCCCAGAAAAATGGCCAAGAGGGCAATGCCGCTGGCATAGCTAGTAACTATTGATATTCCTATACTAAAGACTAAAAATTTAACAAGTACCTAACATTCAAACCTAGGTTTGCATAAAGCAGGACGACAACCAATCCATCAACACAACCAGTCAGCTGTTATGTCACGTTTACCTTTACAGCGAGCAGTCGCCGGCGACGTTGCTATCACACACTTGACCTTACTCCACATCAACTGATATATTGATAGATCGTGATTCGTGACACATGCTGATTAGCACGTCAAAATAAAGTAAACAACTTTGTGTGTGTAGAGATAAGGTTGATTTTTCAATGATATTGTGAGAAATTGTACTCCTTTAGTACTTTGGAGTTCTCGTGTAGGTTGCGTAAAAATCATGCCGGTTGAAAAGGTGTGAAGGCCATTTACCTGTTTTTGTATGAAAGTAATTTAAATAGGTCTAATTAGGTACTATCGACATAATAAAACAGTAAGTAACAAAAATACTGTACAAAGAAGATTATTAAAAAAAAAACTTCAACTTCAAATAAGCGTCTGATCAAAAATATATCATATTTTAAATGGTGACAGTCGGTCTGTTTGTTCGCAGATCACGTAAAAATTACTGGACCGATTACAATGCGATTTTCACTGTTGGATAGCTTAAGGTTTGACTTAACTAAACTTAATAAAACTGGGGTACTTGGTATCTCAAGACGATGAGAAGAAGCCGAGCAATCGATAAATAACTACCTGACGGCTGAACGACATTTGTTATATTGTACTGTATACGAGGTACCTTTCGTGCTGCAGGCCTAGCACCGGGGGTGGATATATTTTCCCCGGGGAAAGGATAAAATCGGTGTATATACAGCGGGAGTAGCGTTCTCTATGGTCACAAACTAAGGAGATACGGGTATGGTTCAGTACCATTGAATTTTACTTAATAGTCTTCAATATTTTGACAAAACCAAAACATACTTTCAAAAATCATTCGTTCTTTTGTATACATTATATTTCCAAAAATGTTCGTGCGTACCATTGACACACCCCGGACACTTTCCTAGATTTCTATAAAAAACCGCGTTCTAACTACCAAATAGACAGAGTAGACAGACGTTTTGTATACCTACTTTTTTTGTCCAGAAATCCAACGAGTCACGGGCGTCTCGGATATACCGCCCACGCCGGAGAAATTTTCTTCCATTGTTTGCGTTTCTCACATTAAAATATAATTATAAAATGATCGCGACATTGTGGTTGTATGAAGATAAACTTTTATACCCACCTTCAAGAGACGGTGATATATATTCCCCGTCTTATGTCAAAAGGAGAGTAGTTTAATCTATATTTTTCGAGTCTATGCTTTTAAGCATAGCACGGGAGTAGCTTTATGTCTATGACAAACGTCAATAGATTAATTTTCTCCTTTGATTTTATCCCACGATTGCCGTGCTATGTTAGGTAAACAAGAGAATTATTTCCACTGAAAAGTGGATAAAAACGGGGGAAAGATAATTTATCCACCCCCCGTGCTAGGCCTGCTGGAATAACAAATTGGTTACTTTTAACCCAGAGAAATGACCAAACGGGCAAAGCCGGCACAGATAGTTACTTACATAATTTGAAACGCAAAGTCTGTCTCAGATATGTCTAGATAGACAATCTGAGACTTTTACAAAATTTTTAGAATAAGGTTCTATTTATTTGCCGTCCGCAAGTCTGGCAACAATCTTTCAGTTTGGCAACAATCCGGATATATTTTCATATTTAACTAGACTATTACAAAATAAACAATGAATATAAACTTCTTGCTATTCATTCTTGACCCACAGTAACAATAGTTCTAAATGTCGGTTTAATTCAAACTAACGATGAATATGAACTACTTACATTTTACTCAGCTGGGAATACTTGACAGTAAGTACTTTCCCCAAGACTAGCAGTACGCTCGGTGGCAGTTTTCTATTATTACCGTTGATCTTCAAGAACGGAAGTACTCTAAATATCTGTTCGAAAACAGAAGAAGTACAAAATACTTACATTTTACACAGCTGGGAATTCTTGACAGTGAGTACTTTCTCCAAGACTAGCAGTACGCTCGGTGGCAGTTTCCTATTATTACCGTTGATCTTCACCCAGAGCTGAAGTACTCTAAATATCTGTTCGAAAACAGAAGAAGTACAAACTACTTACATTTTACTCAGCTGGGAATTCTTGACAGTGAGTACTTTCTCCAAGACTAGCAGTACGCTCGGTGGCAGTTTCCTATTATTACCGTTGATCTTCACCCAGAGCTGAAGTACTCTAAATATCTGTTCGAAAACAGAAGAAGTACAAAATACTTACATTTTACACAGCTGGGAATTCTTGACAGTGAGTACTTTCTCCAAGACTAGCAGTACGCTCGGTGGCAGTTTTCTATTATTACCGTTGATCTTCACCCAGAGCTGAAGTACTCTAAATATCTGTTCGAAAACAGAAGAAGTACAAACTACTTACATTTTACTCAGCTGAGAATACTTGACAGTGAGTACTTTCTCCAAGGCTAGCAATACGCTCGACGGCAGTTTTCTCTTATTACTGTTGACGATAACCTTCACCCAGAGTAGCAAGTGTTCCAGATGTCGACTGTCCTCGAGCAGGCGGGCGATAGTGGCGAGCAGACGGTCGGTGTAGTCCGCGTCCAGTTGAGTTATTGTTAGGTTTACTGGAAGGTAATTATAATGTGATATTATTGTATGTATATAGGTACAGAGTAATCTGCTAAGGCCCCTCATATAACGACACGACTAGTGTTTGCTCCCTCATTGCGTATCAGAAAAGGGTGGTTCTATTTATTATGCCAGGCGCCATGCGGTTAAATAAATCGAATCAAGTGTCAATCTTTCTTAAATAAATTATAATTAAATAAACGGCCAAGAGTAAGTCGCGCGCCGAGGGTTCCGTACTAAATTGTAGGTATGTAAATAATTAATACATCACGAGAATGGATCACAGAAGATTTAAAAAAAAAAGTGGTACTACAAATTTATTGTTGTAATTTTTTTCCTTTACTTGTGCTTTATGATATTGCTTCTGGGCAAATTTATTGATTCTAGGTCAACGGGAACTACCCTATAGGTTTGATTCGCTTGCAAGTGTCAACGAGAACTACCCTATAGGTTTGATTCGCTTGCAAGTGTCAACGAGAACTACCCTATAGGTTTGATTCGCTTGCAAGTGTCAACGAGAACTACCCTATAGGTTTGATTCGCTTGCAAGTGTCAACGGGAACTACCCTGTAGGTTTGAGTCGCTTGCAAGTGTCAACGGGAACTACCCTATAGGTTTGATTCGGTTGCAAGTGTCAACGGGAACTACCCTATAGGTTTGATTCGCTTGCAAGTGTCAACGGGAACTACCCTATAGGTTTGATTCGGTTGCAAGTGTCAACGGGAACTACCCTATAGGTTTGATTCGCTTGCAAGTGTCAACGGGTACTACCCTATAGGTTTGATTCGGTTGCAAGTGTCAACGGGAACTGCCCTATAGGTATGATTCGCTTGCAAGTGCCAACGGGAACTACCCTATAGGTTTGATTCGCTTGCAAGTGTCAACGGGAACTACCCTATAGGTTTGATTCGGTTGCAAGTGTCAACGGGAACTACCCTATAGGTTTGATTCGCTTGCAAGTGCCAACGGGAACTACCCTATAGGTTTGATTCGCTTGCAAGTGCCAACGGGAACTACCCTATAGGTTTGATTCGCTTGCAAGTGCCAACGGGAACTACCCTATAGGTTTGATTCGCTTGCAAGTGTCAACGGGTACTACCCTATAGGTTTGATTCGCTTGCAAGTGCCAACGGGAACTACCCTATAGGTTTGATTCGCTTGCAAGTGTCAACGGGTACTTCCCTATAGGTTTGATTCGCTTGCAAGTGTCAAAATATGCGGCATAATCAGAATATCTTTTAATTGCGTTGACTAAGACGTTTACTTTTTCACAGCTTCAAGGAATTGCAGACCTGAAGTTTTTTTATATTAATTTCAAAGTGATACGCGTTCCTAAAAAAAGGTCTTGTCTGACAGACAGGCGGACGGACAACTAAGTGTTACTATTTTTATTTTTGAGGTACGGAGCCCTATAAACAAAAACCCGACTGCGAACAAAACTAAAAAGAGGTAAATAAGCTTTAGATCTTTGATTTTGAAATATAAGATACAGTCGGAGGCATCATGCATTTCATTTTTCCTTTGACGGGATCAGCATCCTGGCGAGCTAGCTCATGTCTCCGACTGCATCTTATACTTCAAAATTGCCTCTTGCCTCTTTTTAGTATTGTTCGCAGACGGTTTTTTGTTTATTTATAATTATTTATTTATTTTTATTATGACTTAAAATATTCCGGGTGAGCTTTTGTCTTCACAAATAACTTACTATCATTGGGCGGGACTGCTTCTATACACTCCTGCAGCACGGTGTGCTCGTTCAACTGGATGGCCCCAATGAGCGCAGAGCCCCAGGACTGCTCCTTCAGGAGTTGCCTCACTGCGAACGGGGTGGAACTGGACTCGAGGCGGTGGGGCCTACAGAACAAAAAAATACATAATTTATTACATATCTTTAATTTATTTTTGTACTACCTGAGTGATGATGATGATGATGAAAAGTATCTTATGTGTTATCAAGAGCATACGCTATCTCCATTCCAAATTTCATCAAAATCCGTTCTACCGTTTGAGCGCGAAGGTGTAACAAACATACATACCTACAAACTTTTACCTTTATAATATTAGTGTGATTCGAATATACAAAACAAAGACATGTGTGAGCACATATGTTTGTACCTTGCGGGATTCGAACCCGCGACCGTTAGCTTTGCAGTCAAGATCACTAACAACTAGACAAAACCGGTCATCATCAAATACGAGGGGCAGCTGAAAAGTTCGCGAGTTTCGTGTACTTAATGAAAGAAAAGTTGAGGTATATATTTTTAAAAGCTATTATTTAACTTGTATGTTTGTATCTATGTATGTACAGTAGTCGCAGCGGAAGCACGTGTCTCGGCAGTTGTCTGCTAGTCGCTGCAAAAACTGCTATTTTCAGGCGCAATCCCAATGTTGAAGGTGAAGGCAGCATTGTGTATTGCCTCGCTCACATGTGCATAATTATTATTTATTGACTTTTAATTGCAATCAGATCCGATATAAAACTTTATTAAATTATCAATAATTTAATTTTAAGTTTCAATTGTAAATCTAATATTTGAACCGTATTCTTCTTATAAAATTGGGGTCAGATCTTGATTCAATTCTTGAAACAAATTTTTAGGGAACGAATACGGTTAAAATATTAGTTTGTCAATGAAAACTACAGATCAAACATTAGCATCGTATAGTGTTTTAACCGCGAATAAAGTTTTAAATCTAACCCAACTGCAATTTAAGGCCCAAAGAAATAAATTAAGTTAATATCGTCATTAGCGCCATCTAGTGAAACTCGTGTTATGGACCATCGATTTTAATTCGGAAAACAGGAAAAAATAACTTGGTTCAAGGCCTGTGCCTTATATAGGGTGGGAGATCAATCTGTGAAAACCACGTATCTTTCAAGGCCACTACTGATTTTTCCATTTTTACTACCGTTAAAGAACAGCTCGCAGGTCTCTCACTCTTGTTGGAATAGGCGGGCCCTTTTTTTCGTAGTCGGATAAAAGGCTTCAAACTTGTTACACCGCCCTTTTTGCGTAGGTGATTAAAATGCTGCTGATGTTGATGATGATTTACCTGAAGCTGCCATCGATCCCCGCATTCTGACTATAGATGAACAGGCCCTCGGTGGCCGCCACTGCGAAGCTCTCTCCCGTCGGTGAAAATCTCACACGGAACACTCGCACCTGGAATTTACCGTAGTTTGTTTGTCGTATCAGGTAGTGCTGGCCTCTGGTGTCAGTGTTTGTCAGGCCACCCGAGGGTCTCTGACATGTTTAACGTCTGCTATTAATCAATAACAGCCGGACCGACATCTTAACGTGCCCTCCGAAGCACGGAGCGATGGGAAACGCACATACACTGGGCCGCAAAGAAACTCGGTAAGCGTGTCGGTAACAACAAAATATTGGAACTAGCTTTATGAAGTAAAGACTGTATTGTAGACAATTTTACATACATAAAAGATAAAAGTCATAAGAGTTCAAAAAATGAATTTATTTTGAAATTACTAGGAATAAAAATGAAATAATAATGACTATTGGACTGTTTTATTGAATAATGAAATAAACTTAAACAAAAAGTAAAACCAGAGTTCAAAATGAATAAAATAATCTTAAGTGGGAAACAGTTAAGGAATTCTGTGCCGTTGATTTCAACGGCACAGAATTCCTTAACTGTTTCCCACATAAAATTATTCATTTTGAAGTCGGTTTTAACTTTTTTTAAAGTTTATTTTCTTTCCCTATTTTGAGTAACGTGAACAATACATGAACATGCGATTACAGCAATCGCAAGTGACTTGCTGTTATCCATTGAGGAGTTCCTTTGTATCTCTGAAGGTCTACATCAGATCTTCACCAAATTATATATTATTATTAAATATTATAATTATATATTATTATTTATACATGGGACCATACCTACAGCAAATAATATTATACAAACAAAACGGTCCACATTTGACGTAGATATCGCGTCATAAATTGGGTAAAAGTTAATAAAATTAAGTCCTCCCCTAATTTTCCACCCTTAGAGGTGGAATATTTTCATGAAATTTAAATGGAACCACACCTGAGGCATACCATATACATTAAAAAAATATTTTTTGAAATCGATCCACAATTGCCGGAGATATCTCGTAACATAAAGTTGGTTGAAAATCTCAATTCTACTCGTCGTATTGAGATTCCAAGTACACCAGTCAAACCCTAACCTTTACAACAGTGAAAACCGCATCGCAATTGGTCCAATAGTTTTTACGTGATGCGCGAACGTACAAACAGACAGCCATTAAAACCAAAACCAAAATACCATATTTTTTTATTAAATTATTTTAAGTCGGCTAGACCAATATTTTTTCACTGTACAGACTTTTTGTTATGTACTTACCTCTTTATTATAGGTATAGAATAGATACCACCCAGTATATAACTCACCTCTGGTTTAGTCTTCCTTTCGGCCATGTCTCCGTGCTTGACGCCCGGCAGCTTGATGTTGACGTCTCCCCCCTCCAAATCCCCCCTCTGCTCCACTAGCGCCATGTTGCCGAATTCCGTGAGCATGCGCCGGTTTATGACGTCCTGGGAAACACAAAATGTAAGTATATCAAATTAAATGTATAATAGTAGATTATGGCACCAGAGAGTGATTTATTACATCTATTAGTTCATTATACACACGAGCATAAATCCAGTCTAGCGGCCTACATGAGCTAGAAACTCATGACAGCGTCTAGGGACCGATATAAGCAAGGTATCACGTCGACAGCTCCCAGAAATAAGCTAAGTACTTACATTGACAGCATCCAGCGACCGATATAGGCTAAGTATTCACATTTTCAGCTTCCAGCGACCGATATATGCTAAGTATTCACATTTGGCAATGTGAATACTAGTTTTCAGCGACCAATATATGCTAAATACGCACATTGTCAGCTTCCAGCGGCCGATATAAGGAAATTTCTCACATTGTCAGCATCCAGCGACCGATATAAGCTAAGTACTCACATTGTCAGCTTCCAGCGACCGATATAAACTAAGTACTCACATTGTCAGCTTCCAGCGACCTATATATGCTAAATACTCACATGGTCAGCTTCCAGCGGCCGATATATACTAAGTACTCACATTCACAGCGTCCAGCGAGCGGTTCTGCGTGATCACAAACTTCTTGATGAGTATCTGTTCCTTCACGTCGTAGAGACACACGTGCTTGGAGTTGCCACCGCCCAGAATGCAAGAACCGTCCGCCGAGTAGCATATTGTTGTGAAAGCCCTGAAAAAGATAAAATATACGATTTACTAACAACCCTATGTGGGGCAAGGAGGTTTAAAACAAGAAATTCGACGAATCGAATGATACCTCGCTTGTCAAAATTGAAACAATAGGGGCGGCCCTAAGGTTGAACATCCATATGCATACAGACTGTTAAACTTATAACCCTTCCCTTGTTGCGCTAGTCAGGTAAAAAGACGGAGTCCACATCACCAAAAAGAAAGTGAGAGCACCCAAGATAAACCAATCCGCTCATACGCACAAGCTTTAATCACACACTTACACCGTGTTATGCCGATCGGCTGGCACATCGCAGCAAGATCTCGACCTTGTTAGTTGTTTTGTCAAGTTATCTAGAAAAATTAAAAGTAATGCAGTCTTTTGTGGTTAAATTGTGTACCAACCATAAAACACCACAAACTATCCACTCACGCACGCACACGCGCCGCCATTTGCTTCACTCGTTTGTTTGGCGGTAGACTCCGTTGATGTGAGGTTGCAGTGTGATTATGTGATTAGACATTAGTGTATTATTATTTACTAGCTGTACCCGCGGCTTTGCACGTGTGGTCTTTGCTCTGGGTTAAAAGTAACCTCATCATCATCTGCCCGTGCTCGTCCACTGCTGGACATAGGCCTCTCCCAATGAACGCCACAGAGCCCGATCTTCGGCTCCTCTCATCCAGTTTCTGCCGGCCGCCTTTCGCACGTCGTCACTCCACCTGGCCGGTGGGCGTCCTACACTACGTTTCCTAAACATCTGTAAAGTAACCTACTTATGTGTTATTACAGGACCAATAGTACCTATAAAGTACAAAATTCAAATTTTCGTTGTTCCTTCAGTTTTTGATCGGTTGCTTGGCTTCTGCTCATTGGACTGAGATACCAAGTACACCAGTTATTAAGTCAATGTCTAATCTATCTAAAAGTGAAAACCACATCACAATCAGTCCAGTAGTTTTTAAGTGATGCGCGAACAAACAAACAGACAAGATTTAAAAAAAACTTGTTCGGTAGCTTAGGCGGCTGTGATGAGGTCAGTCTCGGCGCCGCTGGCCCCTAAGTCGTTGCGCCCTTCGGTGCTTCCAGTTTGTTCCGATGTGTTCAGTCTGGTCCGATGTAGTCGGATTGTGGTCGAATGAAAGCTGTACCACATTACTCACTTAGTTTTCAACATCTTGGCGGCTGTGATGAGGTCAGTATCGGCGCGGCCGGACCCTATATCGTTGCGCCCTTCGATGCTGCCAGTCTGGTCCGATGTGGTCGGATTGAAGAAAGTTATGTTGCCGTCGAGAGTGGACACCGCTAGCTGGAATTAGGAAAACCATTTTTCAAATCGTTGAAGTAAATCGCGAGGAAACCCAAGGACTATTGAACCAGCTTTTTTGATTAGGAACCCGACAATTTAACTTCACTTTTATGTATCTACTCGTATGTATATTTCTCGGCTTTTACTCATCGGATCGAGATAATAAGTACACCAGTTTTTAAGTCAAACCCTAAGCTATCCAACAGTTAAAACCGCATTGCAATCGGCTCAGTAGTTTTTATGTGATGCATGAACAGAACAACAACAGACACGAATTATAAAAATGTTTTATTCTTTTCAGTACCTTATTTTAAGTTCCCTTTTTTTTTATATCTTCTTTTTACAGATTTTTTGGTACTTACTGCTTTATTATATGTATAGAAGCCCTTCACTTTTGGGCAGAATAATAAAAATATGTGTTTAATTACATTATTTTAATCATGCCCGTAAAACAGTACCGCGACATACCTACTGACTGACTGACTGACAGACAACGCCCAGCCTAAACCGGTGGACCTAGTTATTTGAAATTTGGGGGAATATTCCTTGAGTATCCATCTCTAGATGAACTACGGAAGTAACTATAAACCGTAAAACATGAGTACCTACCAACTCCAAAAAAATTACCCCTATCCCGCTTTTCATACCGGTAAATTAAAGGGTCCCCCTTTAATTTACCAGTATGAAAAGTATCCAATGTCCTACCTCGTAGTATCAAATCATGCCAAGTTTCATTTGAATTCATTCAGTAGTTTCGGCGTGGTGCGCGGCCAGGTTAGAGATAGATAGCCAGAAAGACAAATATTAAAGAAAACTGTCTTGGCTTCAGTATTAAATTTATAACAGCCTCCAACAAAATTTACAAAATATCTTCAATTTGCAGAATTTGGACCACTATCCTGCAGGAACCCATTATTTTCTCGAGATGAAAAGTATCCCCAATTTTCACCCACCATATAAACTATGACTGTGCCCAGTTGCATAAAAATCCGTCCAGTAGTTTCAAAGAAATAGGTATTCGTTGAAATAACTTTCAACCCCTATCCTGCGGAAACCCTTTAATTTTTCAGGATGAAAAGTATCCTATGTTCTACCTCGTAGTATGAACTCAAATCATGCCAAGATTCATTTGAATTCATTCAGTAGTTTCGGTGTGATGCGCGTCCAAGATACAGACAGACAAAAATTAAAAAAAAAACAGTTTTGGCTTCAGTATGGAATACAGAACAGCCCCCAAAAGGAATTTACTAAATATCTACAATGTACAGAATTGGCCCTGTTACAGTTTTATTATAAGTATATATAGATAGTAACAATACACAAAGGGCTCTATGGCGTGTTTTAAATAGTGAGAGAGGAGCTAACTCGCGGACCGCGATTAGTTTTACAGATGTAGTCGAGGATGCGAGTGGAGCTAATTTCGATTCCTGAAAAGCTGCCGTGGACGCTATGAACGAGAGGTTCGTGAGCGCGGCGGCTGCGAGTGGGGCGCCGCGCGACGCCGTGGCACTGGTGAACGCTAAGCTCGCGGTGGCACGGCCCCCGGCTGACCGCTTTTTTAGACTCATTCGCTTCACCTCCCATGAAGTGGTCAGAAGCGTACTGGAGGCGTGTGAGCGGAAGCAGCGAGTGGCTGTCCTTTGCTGCGACTTGTCGAAAGGTTTCGACGTCGCGGATCACGGCGTCCTCGCTGCCAAACTACGTCACTATGGCGTGAGTGGACCAGCTCATACTCTGCTAACGGACATCTTGCGGAACAGATCCCAGGTGTTCAGTGATGGAGGTGAGACAAAATCAGACCCACTCTCTACCGTGATGGGTGTGGCACAGGGATCATCGGTGTCAAACATACTTTTTTCTTTGTTACTGAATGACCTGCCCGACATGATGAACAATGGCGATGTCTTCATGTTCGCCGACGACGTGGCAGCCATAGTTAGCGCTCAAACACTTGAACACTGGAGCATCGCCTGAATATGGTGGCAAACGAATTTGCGCAGTGGTTCCAGTTGAACGGGCTTGTGCCTAATTTAAAAAAAAAACCTTATCCGCCATGCTATATCTGGACGGACGCGTCCAGAAATCTGTGTCAAAATTGATAGAACTTCCATCGAGCAAGTTGAATGTGTAAGTTTTCTCGGGTTTCAAATTGATCGCGGTATGACGTGGAACTCACACATTGACAAAATCTGTGCAAAATTAGGCAGCGCATGTTATGCCCTGAGTTATGCTATCTCGCGTGGCATCCCCTGAGATGGTCCGCACCTGCTACTTCGCAACCGTGCACTCGCTCCTCCAATACGACACCGAGCTATGGGGCCGCGTACATTTAAAATGAAACTGAAATCCTGGCTCGTCGATAAGACTTTTTATGACGTTGACGAATTTTTTGACCGTACCCAATGGGGAACATGAAATATTTATATTTAGACGAACGAGCTTTTACCAAAAAATCAAGAAAATATTACGACATTATTATTTTTCATTAAAAGTAAGTTCCTATTTCATGAGTGTAGATAAAGTAGTGTATGAAACGGCACATAACTAGGTATTGAAACACTCGAGTGATACTATTTTACCCATTTCACTGTCGTGTTTTAATAGCCCTCGTTATGCAACCGTTTCATAAACTACTATAATACACATAGCATGACATTGCTTATGTGATGCTTGCTTACCTCTTCCCCATCCGGCCTGAACACGACCTGCAGCGCGTCCGACGTGAGCTGCACGGTCTCGCAGTCGGAGCTGGTCTCCAGGCAGTTCCACAGCTTCACAGTCTTGTCCCAGCTGCCAGACGCCAGCCGCGAGCTGGAGAGGGCTGGGCTGAAGGACAGCGAGGAGACGGGAGCCTCGTGCCCGCTCAGGACCTGTCACAAATGGAAAACATGTTTCTTTAAATCAAAAAGCCAACTTATAATGGACGAACCAAATTGTATGTAATTTATGTCAAGCCACACTAGAAGTCCATCCTTTCAAATAAAAGAAGATAACGGATTATTGGCCTTAATTTCTCCCTACTTATTACTCTGATCATCGCTCGTTATACAATTTATACGAACCATCACAAACGGCGAAGATAATATATATTTGCATCTTACAGTATCTTAAGATATCGAGCTATATGGAATTTATTAAAAGATGTCATCTTAAGATACGAAATATATCGTAAAAGATACAAAATATATACTAATATACTATCTTAAGATACAAAATATGTCTTAATATGCTCTACAGGTTTCTCTGGTTTGTACTCGTGACGGTTTTTTAACCCCTGAACAAAGAGATGAGTGTGTATCAGTGTGTGTGTGTGTGTGTGTGTGTGTGTGTGTGTGTGTGCGTGTGTGTGTGCGTGTGTGTGTGCGTGTGTGTGTGCGTGTGTGTGTGCGTGTGTGTGTGTGTTGTGTGTGTGTGTTGTGAGTGTGTGTTGAGTGTGTGGCATCGTAGCTCCCAAACGAATGGACCGATTTTGATGCGGTTTTTTCTGTTCGAAAACTGATATGATCGAGATGGTTCTTAGATATATGGGGAGAGGGAGGGGGAGGTGAGATAGAAAAGGGGGTGAAAATCGTAGCTTCCAAACAAATGGACCTATATAGCTGTGTTTTTTTTATGTTTGAAAGCTGGGGAAAACACGATGATTCATAGCTATAATTTGAGGATGGAGGGGGGAGGGGGGGGGGAGTGGTGCGAATCGTAGCTTTCGAACGAATGGACCGATTTAGCTGCGGTTTTTTATGTTTGAAAGCTGAGGTAAACGAGATGGTTCTTAGCATACTGCAAGTCGTTCTGTACAAATGGTCTCGCGCATGTTCGTATTTTTTTTCACTAAATCTTCGTTTATTCGAATTTCGAGAAAAGTTTCCTTCGACTTATTAAAATAAGTTTGTTTTTTGTAGAAACGTCTGCGTAAAGATTAAATTCACAGCGGCTTTTTCTAAATTTACTGTGATTTTCTATCCAAACTGATAACATTTTACAGTGCGCTAATGCAATTTGCATATCAAATTCAAAATAAGAATCGTCGTCTGATGAGCTATCTAATAAATCTAATATTGAAACCGTACTACTCATATTTTATCAGCCTGTATATAGAAAGCGGTGAAGAAATACGTGTGGCACCTAGGACGGCCAGCGAGCGAATGAATAATTTAAATTTATTATCGTATCTTAGCCGTGTGTGCTATAATATTTTAAGATGCTATAATATTTTATATGCAGATAGCGTAACATCAAATATGTATCTTATGTATATGTATCTTAATCGTCTGTGATGCCCTTTAGCAAAAAAGACATGAACTATACCGAGCTCGGAGACGGGATTATCAGGGTACATAAAAAAACATGATTTCTTTTAAAAAAACGAAAATGTCGGATTTATTTGATTTAAATCTTTTTTTTTACATATTTTATATATTTGTATCTTATTTAATTTGGAAGTCAGAAAAAACACAATACAATATTTATTTATTTAATATTATTTAACCCTTCGGTGACAAATGCAAATTATTATGAATTTTGCGATCCATTTCTGTCACACTTATTTCTAAATGGTTTTTCATTCTAGCTAGAGCCTATTAATTCCTTATAACAAGGTTGACACACCGCTTTGTTATACTTACCGCTTTCATTGAAATAAACCCATACAGCATCTTTTTTCTTTCAGACATCTTGTTGTTGTATTCACTCTTTCACTAATCAATCACAAATCCCTGGTGAAACGGGAGGATTCAGTCACGTGTTTAAGTTTCGGAGAATACCCGAACTGTGTAGGTAAACAGAGGATTGCACACGGATAAAAAGTATCGATTTAAACAATTGTTTTTTTTTAAATCACTTATTTTAAGTCGTGATTTCAGTCACCGATTTTAATCAAGTGATTTAAATCATCTCAACACTGGGGATTATGGACCTTTCAGTCTTGCTTTCTTTTCGGATCACGAGGATCCTCAGATACAACACGGATCAAGGTGATCCTAATTTCTCTAATAAAATTAAATTTGTTTAGGACCGGTAATAATGTACTCACATCCAACAGCTTCCCAAACTTGACGGACCACACGAAGATATCGAACACGTCCTGCCCGCCGGCCGCGCATAGCTCGCTGCTGGCATCCAGCGCTACGCAGCTGAACTGCACCAGGCTGGGAGAAGTCAGGGTCCGGAAGTTGCGGTACCTAGGAAGAAGAAGGCATTGCTTACACTGTTCTGTGACTGAGTTTCTTGGGACCACGCGACGCTTGGGGCCTGGTCAGTAGCCGGATTTTGTCCGCGGTGTACAGAAGATTTGTATACTTAAGTCATCAATAATATTTCAATAATAAACATAATCACTATCAAAGTGAATGTGCTTATAGTTTGTATAAAATTACCTAAAGTTGGGTAAAAATAAGAAATTTTGATACGTAAGTTTAGAATTTTATCACAAACTTGTCAAAAAGTCACAAATGTTTAATCTACAATTTTAGATGCTTACATTTTGAATTATGTATATTTCTTAGCTCAAATATAAACTGATTTTATACTCTCAGGCTTTTTCTGGTCGACGTAACCGCCAAGCGTTAATTCGCACCATTTTACACCGAAAACTCAGCACCATAAAGTTCAACTTTGCTTTATTGAAAATTCAAGTGGCTTACACACGACATCCTCTTAAGTGCAAGGGAAATAGCAACAGTTTTATGTCATAGATGTGAGAAAGTTAACTAGTTTTCGCACACGAAACGAACGTTACCTGAACAGGCTCTTAAACCACTAAGACCTACAGGGTAATTACGATAGAGTGCGGTTGAGTTCGATTCGGAGATTTATCAAAACTTAATATTAATAATTTGGTTAAACTATAGCTTGATAGCCACGAAAAATTACAAATCCATACAAAATTATCCATTTCAATGAACCGAACTGAACCACATTCTATCGTAAGCGTAGTCAGGTCATATAATCTCACAGTGCCGAAGTATAACTTTACCTAGTTGGGTCATGTATCTCACGGTGCCGAAGTATTACTTTACCTATTAGCCGAACGGTATACTAGTGTGATTTAGAATTCTACGCTTTCTAGCTTTCAACTAATAACTTTTCAAAATTATGAGCGGATTTCCATCGGTCCGTGCTCCGGGAGCCACGTAGAGATGTCGGTCCCGGCTGTTATTGATTAATAGCAGTCGTTAAGCCATGCCAGAGGCATTCGGGCGGCCTGACAAACTCTGACACCAGAGGAAATCCACTACCTCACACGACAAGCAAACCTAGTCAGGTCATAGCATATCGCGATGCAGAAGTATTAATTTACCTAGTCATGTCATAGCATCTCGCAGTATTACTTTATATAGTCAGGTCATAGTATGTCGCAGTGCCGAAGTATTACATTACCTAGTCAGGTCAAAGCATCTCACGGTGCCATCCAGCGAAGACGACACGAGGAACTTCTTGTTGGAGCTGAACACGATGTCTGTGACCGTGGATTTGTGCTCGTCGAAGGTCACGAAGCAGAAGCCATTGGATGTGTTCCATACTTTCACCTGGAATTTGATAATGAGACCACGTGTATATCATTTCACTCTTTGCATACATCTTTTTGCACATCAACATTCATGTAGGTACTCATGCATGCGCTTCAGTCTTATTAAAGTTTCTTCTTGATATTAGCGATAAGTCCGGCCGTTGTTCTATGTAGTTTAATGATTGTTCTTCTGCGCTGTATATTTTTGTAATCTGGTTACTATGAAGAATCTACCCTGATTCGTAACTATTGATCAAAAATGTAAACAAAGGAGATGATAGAACGATTTTTTTTATAGAAAACTGTGCATTCCATAATTTGATGATAGACATGATTATTAATAGATTTTATAATATAACATGATAAACCTAAATTATTAAAAACTTAATGGTATGTTTTTGCAAAAAATTGCAATTTTAAACGGAAGTTTTTTCGTGCAGTTATTTTTCTTAGACTGAGAACACAGCAGATATTTGAAACATTTTGTGCAATCGCCGCCATTTTGTTTTTCTGTATTCCATTCACTGTGTGTTTGCCAACGTGTTAATAATTATTTTAATTACTACATCTACTATATGATGTGATAAATCCTTAAAATAGGTAAGCACATAAAGGCATTGTTTCATTTCTGGTATCAATAAACACATTTATGGTTTATATTACAGTTGAGAGTATTTACAAGTAGCGATTTTAATGGAAATAATATATTGTATATAACAGATTGAGCGCACCTGACCAGACATTTCTTTATTTACATTTTTGATTTTTATTATTAGGTATTCTGTGCTCTAACTATGAATCAAGATATACCAAGGTATACCAACAACGAAAGTAAGAAATGTCTTACTTTATGAGGTATACACGTTTCTACGCCACAGAATAAGTAATAGTAGTTTACGCCAGTAAGCGTAATTCAACCTCGTTCTAATAATTTTCAACCTCTTTGTTACTACATGGTACGCGACACAGGCCGTATAGGAGATACAGGGCTACAACGAAGTACGTGAGTAATAATGCACGCTACGAATAATTTTGAAGCAAGCCGTCTCGAATTTCACGCAATTTGTCATGTGTCAAACTTAGTACCAAAGGATTCCAGAGGGGGCGCTGATAAACTTACTAACTACTTCGTCGTAGAGAGAGTACGCACTTCGTGCTTTTCTCTGTGAAGCTCTTTTTTTGGCTCCGCACTGCTTGTGCATTTAGTCAGTATCAAGTAAAAAGGTTGTATGTAGTATTGTAGTGTTGTATGTTTTTTTCAACATATAGTCAATACTTTGAGTCCCAGTCGGTCAGGTAGTCAAAAGTCTAGTCACGATTCAATAAAGTGGTGGAGCGGACTACAGTTTATCGCGAAAAAAGCATCCTATGTTCTTCTAGGATATAAAAAACCAATGCATAAGTGTAGCACCAACGCTCTTGATGTTTTTTGACAGACTTGGTTTTATTACGTTTCCATGGCAACCGTTCCTTACAGCGAGTAATCAACATTTTCCAGTTTTCCAATGGAAACTTACCATTTTCCGGAATAAAAAGCCCTGTTTTATTCTAAGGTATAAGCTATTCCCATTCCAAATTTAATCAAAATCTGTCCAGACGTTATCGCGTGAAAGCTCCCCAAACAAACAAACAGACAACGTTTCACTTTTATACATTGGTATGGATGTTAGTTCCTCGCCTTGTCTGCCAAACGTTACCAAAAACTGCCTAATACTTAACACTCAAAAATGTACTTTCTTATAAATTATTGTACATTGTGTGAAACAATAATTAACAGTTGAAATTCATGGATGTTCGATACATTTAACAATGTAAGGGGGATGGTAGCAGCCCCCTTAGGAATGTAAGGGGGCTGCTACCATCTGAATGCTCCAAATCAACCTCACCTGCCCGTGCATCCTGCCGAATAACAACTTATTTAAACTGACGACCGACTGATGTCGGTACAACCATCACAACAATTGCGTTGTTAAATTCCACAGACTGGTGACGGGCAGCAGCGTCAACTACGCCCTGCGGTCGGCAACCCGCATGCCTAGCGTGGCGACTATGGGCACAAGCTCCATGACACAAAAATGGCCCCTAATAATCCCGGCCGCCCTGCTATTCCTGATCAAGGTGGCGGTCATGGTAACGGCAGGGCAAGGGGTGCGAAGAATCTCCGGGCAACGGTAGGCCACCACCCACAACTGACTTTGGCAACGTATAACGGAAAGAACGCTCAGGCTTGACGACCATTTGGAACAGATGACAAACGATTGCTTAGGACGTATAAAAAAAAAAAAAAACGACACTTAACTAGCAAGGGTAAGCACATCCTGAGGTTATGTGAAGTCCGAAGAGAGGGTGAGAGGACACCGTAACACTGGAATCAGGTCCCTTATGTATTAGCGGGAGGGTGACCAACAATCCCAAGGTAGCTTAGAGTTCCTGGTACATAAAGTCCTCGCTGACAACGTTGTTGAGATTTCCAGTGTCTCGGCCAGGGTAGCGTCACTCGTAATTAAGTTGACCGAGAGGTATAGCCTCAAGGTCGTACAGGTTTACGCACCGACGTCGATGCACTCGGATGACGAAGTAGGAGAGATGTATGCTCTTCACAATACCACGAAGACGCACTACAACCTTGTCATGGGGGACTTACGCTAAAGTGGGATTACAGAACAGCAGCGAATCGAAAGTTGGTCCGCACGGGTATGGAAGCTGGAACCACACGGGACAAATGCTCGTCAACTTTTTGGAAAAGGAGGGGCTCTTCTTAATGAATTCGTTACGAAAAATGAGATAGACTTCATCATGGCGGATGAATGGCACATATCTCTGAATATGTCTGATGAAGATAACTTCCAACTTCACCTGGAAAACCGATTCGCTGCTCTGGAAATCACGACTGACGTTGACGAGGCCCTACAACAAGTGGTAAGAATCCTAAGGGAAGCAGGATCTAAGTTTTGTCAGCTGCAGCGTACTGGTACGAAATCCAAACTCTCGGTGGAAACCCGAAGAGTTTCCACTTATGGAAGAGAGACGGAATGATGTGCAGGCCCACTTCGTCAGAGAAGCGGGCCCTCATTCGAAATATTAGCAAGCTGGTGCGAAAGGACCTCCGATACTCTAATACACGCGGCATAGAAAAGGCTATAGAGCAATATCGGGGGACCAAAGTCATCGCTCAGCAATTGAAGAGGCCCCATTTGACGAAGCTAAAAACATGTTCTGGCGACATCGTCATCTCAAGGTCGGATATTCTCACCGAAATAGATGATTTACGATTACTGTACGACAGTACGACTCGCATGCTCTACGACCCGAACCTACTCGTAGCAAAGAGAATTCCCGAGCAACACTGATCCGCCACTACAACGATGATCTGCTGGAAGTCAGCCTAGACGAGATCGAGATAGCCCTCAAACAGCTTAAAAATCGAAAAGCCCCTGGGGACGACAGAGCTTATAACCAGCCCCTGTGTCTTACTTATGTAGACTATGCGAAAGCCTTTGACTCTGTCGAAACCTGGGCTC
This sequence comes from Alsophila aescularia, assembly GCA_946251855.1. Classification (NCBI taxonomy): domain Eukaryota; kingdom Metazoa; phylum Arthropoda; class Insecta; order Lepidoptera; family Geometridae; genus Alsophila; species Alsophila aescularia. Next base: position 4,149,744 of record OX276378.1, on the reverse strand, counting down.
TGCTCGATTCCCTGCAGCGATACCAAGTGGACTGGCGATACATCGAGGTGATGAGAAGCTTGTATGACGCCACGAATATGTTCGTTTAAGTACAGAACTAGCAGACTAAACATATCCAGCTGAACAGGGGCGTGAGACAGGAGGATGTTATATCCAAACTGAATAAACTGTTCACTTACGCCCTGGAAGATATGTTTAGGACGCTGGACTGGAAAAAAACGAGCATAAATATAAATGGTGCGTACATCTCACACCTACGATTCGCCGATGATATTGTCCAGCTGACGCCTCTCTACGTATCGGTCTCGGGATGAACATGGACAAACCCAAGGTTATGTATAACGATCTTATTACTCCGCAATCGATCGTCGTTAACCGACATCGTTAACGACCCTTGAAGTTGTTCAGAAATATGTTTACCTCGGGTAGACTATGTAATTGGGTAGGAACAACTTCGAAAGGGAAGCCGATAGAAGGATTCAGCTTGGATGGGCAGCATTTGTTGAACTACGTCAAGTCTTTTCGAAGTCAGGCGTACAGGTAGATTCGGAATTAAGGTTTCGAAATCACATTGTAAACATATGTAAACAAGCATTCAAGAATCTAGGCTTTATACTTAGACAATCTCAGAGCTTCCAAAACCTTAATGCCATTAAAGCATTATACAACGCTTTGGTGAGAAGTAGGTTAGAATGTAGTGCAATGATATGGAGTCCCCATGAATCTAAATATAGATCCATGGTGGACAAAATTCAAAACAAATTTACACGTTTCCTATATCTTAAGCAATATGGGGTTTATCCATTCTACCCCCTAATGTATCCTACTCTTTTCATCCTAGGAATGGAGGATATCATAGGCTGGAGGTCAGGAGGGACCTTTTATTGCTTACTTATTTATTTAAACTGTTACGAGGTATGATAGACAATCCTCAAATACTGATGTGCTTGAAGTTGAACGTACCAAACAACTATATACGTGCGCGTTATCGCAAGCTGTTTGCAGTGCCATTCAGTAGAACGAATGTGCTTCACCAAGCACCATTTACCCGGGCTCTCCGGCTATTGAATATAATTAATGCTGAACACAGCGATTTAGACATTTTCACATGTTCTTTGGTGAAATTCACTGATGCTACCCTTAAATGTGTTAGTAATTAAGTACATTGTCGCATTAGATTCGTCTGTAATGATAATGTAAATTTAAATAAATAAATAAATAAAATCCATAACACAGTGCCTAGAGACGAAAGACTTCAACGCGCGCATTCTACCAGTTATGACCAAACGGAACCGAAACATGGACACACGGTGGAGCTGGTCCACAAATTTAAAGTCGCTCAGTGAGCTATGGAGAGAGCTTTGCTCGGAGTATCGCTGAAGGACAGAATCCGGAACAAGGTGATTCGCCAGAGAACCAAGGTAACGGACATAGCCCAAAAAATAAGCAAGCTAAAGTGGCAATGGGCAGGTCACATCTCTCGCAGAACCGACAACCATTGGGGAAAACGAGTTTTAGGGTGGAGACTACGCTTAGGCAAAAGTAGTATGGGACGCTCGCCGGCCAGGTGGAGAGACAACTTGCGAAAGGCAGCTGCTGCTGGCAGCGACTGGATGAGAACAGTGACTGGATCAGTGGCGTTCATTGGGAGAGGCCTACGTCCAACAGTAGACTAGTAAAGGCTAATGATGATGATGACAATACATTGAATGCAGTGCCGAGATCCGTTTCCGAGATCCATGGGGGTACTCCATCGAGGGTTCCACAATCAGGTAATTTCGGATTTTTCCCATCGTCACGTGACCATTTTGATTAAGATCCCATTCATCATTTTACTCGCTATCATCAAAATTTATTCATTCACCGTCATCATCATTTTATTCATCTTTTTATTTCGCTTCTTGCGAGTGGTATTTTAAGTTAAATAAAATTACATAAAAAAATAACGAATGCTTGAAGAACTAAAATGAGGAAAACAAGCTTTAGATTATTGTTTTTTAAATATAAGATGCAGTCGGAAGCATCATGCATTTCATATCTCCTTTGACGGGATCAGCTAGAGCCTGGCGTAAAATATATGTATTTCTGTCCTGGAATCTTGCAATTCAAATTTCAAGCACTTCCCGATTAGCTATCCGGCTGAAACTTTCAGGGTAGCTCACAACTCGATGACAATGCATGAAAACAAAAACATACCTTTTCATATATTTTTTTTCATTATATGAATCTAATTTCACTTTTATGGGTGCTTATGTGAATAAACATTTAGAAGCCAAAACTAACCTTGCCGTCGTAGCCGCCGGTGACGATATACAGGCCGTCCGGAGAGTATGTGAGACAGGTCATGTCTAGGGAGTGCCCCTGCTGCTTCATCACGTACTGTTCGCCTGGTGGGCAAAGACGTCGTTGAAAAATTATGTTTGTTTTTGCTGCGACTTCGTCCGCGCGGTCTAGTTTATTGCGATATGAAGTATCCTATGGCCTTCCCAAGTGTTCAAACATCTCCATACCAATTTACATCAAGATCGGTCCAACCGTTTGGTCGTGAATAGGTAACAGACAGACAGGGTTGCTCTTTCTTTTATAATAAACATAAAATAAAAATATTCGGGACAATTCCACACCAATTAACCTAGCCCCAAACTAGGATACCCTGTACTATGGGCACTAGATAACAGATACATAACATACATAGATACGAATATTACATCCAACCAAATAAACATTAATGCTCATCACACAAATGATTGCGCCTTGCAGGATTCAAACCCGTGACCGTTTGATTTCAAACCTAAGGTCACTAGCCACTAGACCAACCGGTTGTCAATTATTAATTATGGATGTCGTATGAGGTATATAATACAGTCCGCGAAGCGCGCAACTGTTACATATCGCCTACAGTTTGGGAGCGGCTGGACGGGAAAGGGAGTCAGTGGTGTCGATTCTCTTGTTCCCAACTAGACTAAATTTAAGTTCTAAATGTAAGCCTCAGTACGATGGAACTAAGGGACTCTGGGCGGAGGGGGTGGTGTGTTAAGCGCACGGACAGGGGCGAGGGGAAGGGGTGTGAGGGAGGTGCTGAGGGATGGGGGTTGCGGGGGTTGGAAAAGGGGTGCGGGGAAGGGGGAAGTAGCTTGAGGAGGCACGGAGGCTGGTGTTTTTCCCACCGCACCCCTCGCTCGCCTCACCACTCCTTTCCCGTCCTCGGCCGTGCACAACATAACACCCCACCCCTCCAAGTCCCTGAGTTCCGTTGCACTGAATTACATTTAGTTCTAAACTTAATTTAGTTTTAGTTTAGTGTAGTGAGTTGAACAAGAGAATTGACACCAGTAAATTAAACCACATTAAATTAATTTGTGGCAGCGCTTGTACGTCGATCGCCGCGGCGGCTACCCTCTCCCGCCGCTCTCATACCTTAGGCGACATCTAGCACTTCCGCGCAGACTATATTGCCGACCTCTGCTGTCGGAGTTTGGCCGCTTAAGGTCGTGGCTTAACTACTGCTATCAATCATTCAATACTTACTTGGCTATGGCTTACGTGCACTCGCGCGCCCGTTCGATGGCAAATCCGCACATAACTTATTAAAAATAATTAGTCATGGTATTAGCGGGGCCAAGGGTCGGACCCGGTCTCGTTAGATTAAAAAAAAATATGACCATCACTCCTTTTTTCTCATTTACGCGATATTATGACACTTACAAGTGCCATACAAAATAACATGGTACAAAAACTAGCTTAAAAGCTAAAAAACACGCCTGTCTTGCCAGAAAGAGCTTTTGCCAATAAATTATATTCTGTTATCAAGGCCTTCAATTTGATACCCATATTGAATGTTTTCAATAAAAAATATTGCCTTTGTTACTCGGGGGGGAGGGGGGGGGGGGTGTAAGGATTCTAACGATACCCCATACGTCTAAATCTGTATCGGCATTTAAAAGTTATGGTGGAATAAAGAAACTCGCATACATACATACATACATACATACATACATACATACATACATACATACAAACATACATGAATGCTAAAAACAATACACTCCTTTTTTCGGGCAGTCGTGTAAAAAAACGAACAAACAAACGGATCTTCAAACGGATTCACTAAAAAAAACTGCACCAATCCTGATGAAATTTATATAGGCAGAACCACACTGAGTAACAATTCAAATGAAAAAAAAACGGACCGCTATTGACCGATCACCGAGAAATCGGAGATCACACACAAAAAAAAAATGTAGTCGAACATAGAACCGTCTCCTATAATGAAGTCGATTAAAAAGGTACTAACTCTGCCACTCCCAGACCAGCAGCTGTCCGATGTTGGGGCAGCCGAACGCGATCCAGTCCCCCGGAGCCGATATCGCGATGGTGCTGATCCTGTGCTCCGATATGCTGAGCGTGTGGATCAGGTTCACGTCGGGCATCTCGTGCAGGAAGAATATGCCAGTCGAGAAACCTGGGGAAAGGCCATTGTTACTAAAATGCATCAGCTAAATCTAAAATTAGTAAAGTAAAATAACATATTTAAAAACAAGCTTTCGGCAACCGTCCCCTCTAAATATAAAAGTGGAATGGAGATAGCTCATAACCTGGAATAACACATAGGATACTTTTCATCATCATCATCATCATCATCATCCCTCACACGGGTGAAACAACGGGGCGCTAGTGTCAATATAAAACTTTAAACCAGCTGTAATAATAAAATGCGTACTTAAAATGTCGTGTCTGTATGTTGACCGTTGAAGAGTTCCTTTATCTGGAGCTAATCCTGGATGCCGTATTTTTTCTATATCGTAGGTGTAGCGTAACCTATATTATATCGTAGGCGTAGCGTAACCTATATTATATCGTAGGCGTAGGCGTAACCTATATTATATCGTAGGCGTAGCGTAACCGATATTATATCGTAGGCGTAGCGTAACCTATATTAACCTATAGAAATTCGCCCCACCATTTTATTTTAGCTTTTAGTACATTGAAACGTTCAACTAAAAAAAAATATTTTAACATAGTGCAATTTATAATCCAACAATACCGGGTTGAACCCCTAGGCTCCGCACCAATGACTTTTCTAAGTCATGTGCGGTTTTCCATCGCTCCGTGCTTCTGAGGGCACGTTAAGCTGTCGGTCCCGGCTGTTATTGATTAATAGCAGTCATTAAGCCATGGCCGCCCTCTGGCGGCCTGACAAACTCTGACATCAGAGGCCAGCGCTACCTCATACGACAAACAAACAAACCAATATATAAAAGTGAAACGTCTGTTTGTTTGTTGGTTTGAGGAGCTTTCACGCGATAACAGCTGGAAAGATTTTGATAAAATTTAGAAACATAAAACATAATACATAGGAATGGATCGGATATGAATAAAACATAGGATACTTTTTATCCCGGAAAATTGTAAGTCTCCACGGGATAACTGGAAAAACTGGAAAATGTTGATTACTCGATGTAAGAAACGGTTGCCATGGAAACGAAATAACAAGTCTGTCAAAAAACATCAAGAGCATTGGGGCTATACCTTCTTTTGCATTGGTTTTTAATATCCTAGAACATAGGATGCTTTTTTTGCGATAAACAGTAGTCCGCGCGGACGAAGACGCGGGAGGGAAACCTAGTATTGGATATACATAATTGTATTGTCACCAGAATTTAATAGAACTTGGTGTGTTACAAATTTCAAACGGCCAACAGGAAAGGACCAAAATTTCAATTACTAGATTTGAACTGTCCAAACTGACAATAAAAAACAAACACCTGGTCATTTGTTTACAAAACCGTTTAAAATTCTTACCAGTAACCAATATCTTCGTCTCCTTATGATACTGAGCTGCCGTTAGCTTCACTTTATAGCTAGCTTGCCTTATTGCATCGCCGATGTAATGCCGCCCTAGCTTCTTGTAATACAATCTCTTCTCGTCTTGTGGCCAAATGGATTTAGACTTCGATTTGGGTAACTCGTCTTCACTTTCCTGAAAATATGTTTGTAGTTGTATAAAGGTAACACACGGCTGTGTGATGTGTGTAGCCAAGTAAAACGACACATTAAAACGCCTATGTATTTATGTCAGGCACCCACCACCTTTTTATTTCTGCCTCTTCTTCGTCTAACAAAAGACGCTGACCGCCAGTAGGGTTTAAAAATGATGACCAACTTGTAGTAAAGGTTATACAGATGACGACCTAATTTCAGCAAACGTTTACGGAGATGGTGAACTGCCAGTACGGATTGTTCTTCACGTAACATAAAAGTTAAAAAAAATGATGAACAATTGCTATTAGGGTTTTAAAAAGATGTTGACCATCTACCAATAGGGTTTATACGACTAACAGTCACTAAGATTTTAAAAAGATGATAAACAAGTATATATGATTATGTATGTATAATGGGTATATTTATGTATATAATGTATGTATATTTATATGTATATATCTGTATGGTTGTTATGTTTTGGTATTTAGTTGTCATTTCTATTTAAGTAGATATAGTTATGTTGTTGTTGTAAGAAAAACCACCGTTCGTAATTTATTTATGTTATAATCCTCTCCATGCACGGTTGTCTGGAAGAGATCGCTTTAAGCGATAAGACCGCCAATTGTGACATGTTTTTTTGTTAGATTAAGTTTATTAATTGTATATTTCTGTATTCTGGTGTTTCAATAAAGAGTTCATCTATCTATCTATCTATGGCCAACTGCCAATATGGTTTTAAAATGACGATAACCAAGTACCAGTTCAATTTCAAAAATGATGAACAAATGCCAGTAGGGTTATATGAATCCGGATGCTAACTAAATATGTACTTTGATGAAGTATTCCGAAATTTGATGACTTAAGTTAAAACAAAAACAAAGTGCGTAGGCGTGATACTTTGCCCTGTGATTAGACTGCTCATGTACTTACATATTCCTTATCCTTCTCAATAACCTCTTTCTCGTCCACGTCATCTTCACTTTCCGCGTCCTTCTGCAACTTCCTCTTCTTCCGCATCGAGATCTGCACTTCTGACGTCACCAGATCATCCGAGTCTATGCTCGCTTCCCACAAGCAAACCTGGCCGTTTCTACTGACCGTTATAAGATCTAAGCTCTTCTTCTCAAAGAATACTCCGACTATTTTATCGGTGTGGCCACTTAGAGCGAACATGCTCAGGTTTTCCATATAGTCGACTGTGTATATTTTAGTTGTGGTGTCTTGGGAACCGACCGCCAGGAGTTTGGAGCAAGCAGACCAGTCGAGGCAGGTGACGTCGCCTTGGGATTTCCGGAAAACACGCTTCATGATGAATGGTCGGTATTCTCCGGTGAATGAGCAGGGAGCTGTCATTATGAATACTGGAAGCAAAATGTGTAACGTTTTCATAGGATTTGGCAAGAAAAAGACGAAGGCCACACCACCAAACAAATGATTGTAGCATAACAAATGGCTTTCTACGTGTGCGTGAGTGGATAATTAGTGTTTTGTGGTTGATACACAATTTCATTGTAAAAGACTGCATTGTTTTCGTGAGATCTTGATACAATCACAACCAACAAGGTAACAAAATTCTTCGTATATGTTCGGCTGTTCTCCTCTACAGGTCGCATTTCTCAACCGATCTAGACAAAACTTGGTATACAGGATAAGCGTTTTTTTTTTTTAAATTAGTCGTCGGGTATCTTTGATTGAGGGGGTACTTCCCCCAAAAAAGGGTAAAGGGGGCTACTGAATATCTCCGCCTTATTAAATCCGATTTTGATAGTTCTTTTTTATTTGAAAAGCAGTAACTTTAAATTGGTCTCATAAAAGTTTGGTGGATATTTGATGAGGACCTTCAGCGTGATGAGCAGAATAGCTCCTCAAAATGCAGTAAATTTCTCACTTTTAGGTTTCTACCAGTGGAATCAGCCCTTTACCTACTAGGTAGGGATTGATGGGGCACCTTGGTTATTAATGTTATTGTTACAATAAGGTAACTAGATGGCGCTACTGTGCACCGCTAGATTGTTTGCAAAAAAGTTTGTACGCGCGAGGTCTACAGCTCACAGAGCCACTAGTCTATAGCTGCCTACAACTTCACGAAAAAACAACATTTCTATTTTCATACAAGTAAAGTATGAAAATAAAAACGTGAAAATGTGTACAAACCTGAGGCACAGTTCAGCTTTGACTTATTCATCCCAATTAATAAATAAAAACGTACAAACCTGTATCAGAACAACATGCAGCAAAATATTTTCCGTCCGGACTGAATTTGACTGCATTCACCATATCACGGAACTTATATCTGTGTATCACGTTGCATGTGAGCAGACTTATTATTTGAGCCTCACCCTCTGTAAAATAAAACGTGAACAATTTAAAGCACAAGTGCGTTGCAAAATACCATGGTACAAAAAAAACTACTGATCCAATTTTGATACAATTTATATGAGATCCACCTGGTGCTTATAAATAAAAAATAAAAAAGTCGGTCCGCAATTGACGGAGAAATTGGTGAACTTACGTAAAATAAAAGCTACTAAACCAATTTTGATGAAATTTATACAGTACCACACTGGAGGTCTTCTTTCTCAAGTCAAAGAAATCATCTAATACAGTTCAGAAATCCCAAGATATTAGAGAACATAAACTATAAAACAAATAGATTTTCTAATAAAAACTACTGAACCAATTTTGATGAAGTTTATATGGGACTACACTGAAAGTCTACCCTTTTGAATAAAACAACAAGCATCCAAATCGGTTTAGAAATCTTAGAGACAAATCTCTAAGATTTCTAAAAAGGCAATAAAAACACAAAATCAAATGGATTTACCAAAAAAAACTATTTATTCTAGAAAAAATACTGAACCAATTTTAATAAAAAATATATGGGACCACCTGGAGAGTATACCATTTCAAATTGAAAAAATATATGGGACCACCTGGAGAGTATACCATTTCAAATTAAAAAAATATATGGGACCAACTGGAGAGTATACCATTACAAATAAAAAAAAAATATGGGACCACCTGGAGAGTATACCATTTCAAATTAAAAAAATATATGAGACCACCTGGAGAATATACCAATTCAAATTTAAAAAAAATATGGGACCACCTGGAGAGTATACCATTTCAAATTAAAAAAATATATGGGACCAACTGGAGAATATACCATTTCAAATTAAAAAAATATATGGGACCACCTGGAGAATATACCATTTCAAATTAAAAAAATATATGGGACCACCTGGAGAGTATACCATTTCAAATTAAAAAAATATATGGGACCACCTGGAGAATATACCAATTCAAATTAAAAAAAAGTCCTCCTTTTGTGAAGTTGATTAAAAAAAGAAATATGTATTATGCTTGCTTGCTTATTGTATGAGGTAGCGCTGGCCTGAGGCCACCCAAGGGCCTCAGACATGGCTTAACAATTGTATACATATATAATATGTATTAATAACAGTGTAATCATTCCTGTAAACATTAATCAAATATATTTTAATTTAACCTTGTACCTTTTAAGCTGCCATGCATTATAACATTGTTCTTAATTACCATAATTGTTATATCAAACATTAATGTTAAATTAATTGTTTAATAAATAAGTTATAAATCCATAATGCCTTTTAATAGAAATTCATTAAAAGGAATTATGGATTTATAACTTAAAAGGGGCAAAAAGGGGGCTACTGAATATCTCCACCTTATTAGATCTGATTTCGATGGTCACAAGGTCTACAGCTCACAGAGCCACTAGTAATACCCTGAACAACCATTGTGTGCTGTGTGCACTATACCTTACATTGAGATTGTTTTGTGACTGCCAAGTTAGAGAGAGTCCAAGATAATAAGAATGCGAGACTTTGCTCACAACAGATGAGAAGTTTTTGCAGCAATAGAATGCGAGACTTGGCTCACAACAGATGAGAAGTTTTTGCAGCAATAGAATGCGAGACTTGGCTCACAACAGATGAGAAGTTTTTGCAGCAATAGAATGCGAGACTTGGCTCACAACAGATGAGAAGTTTTTGCAGCAATAGAATGCGAGACTTGGCTCACAACAGATGAGAAGTTTTTGCAGCAATAGAATGCGAGACTTGGCTCACAACAGATGAGAAGTTTTTGCAGCAATAGAATGCGAGACTTGGCTCACAACAGATGAGAAGTTTTTGCAGCAATAGAATGCGAGACTTGGCTCACAACAGATGAGAAGTTTTTGCAGCAATAGAATGCGAGACTTGGCTCACAACAGATGAGAAGTTTTTGCAGGAATAGAGTGGTAAGACTTGTAATTTTTACCCAACTACGGCAAAAAAGGGAAGGGTTTAACAGTCTAGGTATGTATCTATACTTATAATAAAGCAATATGAACGAAAAAGTCTGTACAAAGAAGATAATTAAAAAAGAAATGGTCTAGGGTACATAATGAGTAGACAAACAAGAAGTAAGCTACAAGAATATAACATTTTAAAAATTTGTGTCTGTCTGTTTGTTTGTTCGCACATCACGTAAAAACTACAGGACCGATTGCAATGCGGTTTTCACTTTTGGTTAGCTTATGTTTTGACTTTAAAACTACTACTATATATCTCAATCCGATGAGTAGAAGCCAAGCAATTGAAAAAAAAAAATTTTTGACGGCTGAAGGAATTTTGATCAATTGTTGGTATATTGGTATTTTAGGTCCTAGAATAGCACAAAGAGTACTTTTAACCTACAGAAATGACCACGCGTGCGAAGCCGCGGGCATCAGCTAGTGTGTATATATATATATATATATATATATATATGTATATATATGTATGTAGGTATGTTCCACCATAGCGTCGCCCCTATTGGTCCGATTTTGACAAGCGAGGTGACAATCAATTTGCCTTGAGGTGTAGAGTGATAGCGCTGCAGTCCTTAAAGCACTTCAAAGGTATGAACATTCCTCGGGGCTAACTATCCAGTGTCACCATCTTGTGGAGGAGGTCAGTAAAGATAATTACCTTACTCTCCAATGGATAAAGGGACACAGCGGATCCAGAGGCAACGATGCAGCTGATGAACTGGCAAGGAGAGGTTCGGGCATGCGCCCTGTAGGGCTAGAGCCAATGATTCCATTGCCTTTCAGTCAAATTCGAGCCTGGATCCGTCAAAGGATATATAAACTACATCAGGAACTATGGGCAAGTATAAAGGATTGTAGACAGTCTAGGGAGGCGTTCCCGGAGTTAAATCCGAGATACTCCCGAAAACGTCTGAACCTTAAACGAGACAGTCTCCGACAAGTGGTGGGAATTGTAACTGGTCATTGTCCTCTTAACAAACACCTTCACAGATTAGGTGTCACATACAGTCCCTTGTGCAGAGGATGCATGGGGGCTGAAGAAACGGCCACGCATATACTCCTCGAGTGCGAAAGCGTGGCGCCACAAAGGGAACAGTTCCTGGGAACAACTTCCTCCCTGAGGGAGGCCTGCGCTGGAATTCGTGAGCTGCTGGCCTTCCTGAGGGACATCGGGTGGCTGAACTAGCTGTCGCCGCCCGTTTCACGCAAAAGGGGTCAATGAACGGCCGAGTTGCGGAAAAGAAGCCCGACCACCAAGTACCACCAAGTACCAAGAGGTGTAGAGTGTCATAGTCTTATCCAACTACGGTGAAGTAAAGGAAGGAATCTTTTTTAAGGAAGGTGCACACAGCACAAAATAGCTGATAAGTGTACCTTTATTTATTCAAGTTTGAATGCATTTTATAAAAGTGAGTTTATGCGTAAAAAGGTAAAAATTAACTTACTTTCATTAATAGCCAAGAGAGTAGATCCATTTGGAGAAACATCAATGGCTGTATAGTTGTACTGGCTTTCAAATGACAATGTGTTGCTTTTATTCCTGAAAAATATAAGTAACACCCTAAAATTACTAAGGGAACCGACAAAGCTCAGAGAGGAAGCAAGTTGAAGCAATGGGCTGGTCACATTTGATGTATAAATTAATACCAATGTAGACTTAGGTAGAGGAGTTCTAGACTGGAGAGGCAAGTGTAATATGGGACACCCTCCAGCTAGATGGTGCGACAATCTGCGCAAGGTAGCTGTCAGTCATTGAATGAGAAGAGCCAAAGATCAGGCTAAGTGAAAGGTCCTTTTGACCTCGGGAAAGGTCTATGTCAAGCAGTGGACCAATACAGGTTGTTGAAGATGATGACCAAAAAATTGCAATGTTTCTAAGAGTAGAACTTAATAAGATTTTTTAATTCCAGATAGATATGTTTTTGAGTGTTATCAGACTTCATAGCAAGTAACAATACGGTCCATAAGAGAGCATGCTTTCCTAGAAGATACCTGTTTGCTTTGTACTCAAGACACAACAGTTACAGATATTGTGAACAAAGGCACTGTTTGTTTGTGTGTTGTATGAGCTAGTGCTGGCCTCTGCTGTCAGAATTTGTCCTGACAAATTCTGACACCAGAGGCCAATAGAAATTGGTAAGCCCTCGGGCAGCCTGCTGCCCGAGGGCTTGGTTTGCCTCTGACTTTGATTGCCTCTGACATGGCTTACCAATTTCTATTAATCAATAACAGCAGGAACCAACAGCTTAACGTGCCCTCGGAAGCATGGAGCAATGGAAACCACCCATAAATTAAAAAAAAAATGGTCAGAGACTAGGAACAAACCCAGTATCATTGGATTCTAAGTTGTACTATTGAACCGTTGGCTGAACTGTAGTTGCTATACCATCGATTTTGGGGGTGGGGAGGCGTGGAGGTGGTAGGGGGAAGGTAGGCACGCCCCTTTCCGTTTTTTTTTTTCCCCTCCTTACTTTCAAATTTACTTCTGATGACATTGATTTAAGGTCAGGGGTGGATGGGGGAGGTGAAGGGCTCATGAAAGTCCTGCATCTAACAACGCATCTACAACTAATACCAGTACTTACTGTTTGAGATTATAAACCGTTATTTTGTTACCGACAGGGCTGATCACGCAGTTTCCATCATCAGTAAACAGGATATCACCACGGCGATACACGGTTCCCAGTAAATTGTGAAACTTAAACAAGAGGTTATGTTGGATGTACACAAACATTTATCAATGAAAATATATAGATTAAACAAACAAAACGGTCAAGCGTAACCTGATATAGAAAAATAAATCAGAGTAGGGCAAACAATTCCATTTAATAATGTTTTTTTGCGGTTAATTTGGTGAGGCTGAAGTTGTAAACTTTGAAAACATGGATAAAATAAATAAATATTAAATGTAACTACCTTGTAATGATACTTCATTTTCAAAACGAATTCACTTTAATTGTTTATAGATCAATTAAATAACACTCAGTACACGCACTGTTATTTTACGCAATGTTATTATTCTTGTGAAACAACGCCGAGAACAACGTGAATTTTTAACAATGACATTTAACTAGACGGCACATTGTTTACTTTTACAATGACAGTGACATTTTACTTTCTTGTGACTTTGATAGCAAATTACGGATTGACGGTAAGAAAATGCTGCCCGGTTTATAAACTAAATTCTACTAAAATAAATCAGCGTCGATTGCATAAAGCTGTAGGACAGTTTAACTACAGCAGGCAGATTAACTATTGAGTGAGGTTGAGTGATTGCCACCGACACCCATTGCTGGTGCTTTTTAAGGCCGTGAAGAATTTGGAATTCACTAAACAGCTAACACACACCTGCCAAGCACCCGCAATCTATGTTTTTTTTTGTAATGTTGTGTGTTGAATAAATGTTTTTTGTTTTCTTTTCTTTCTTTCAATCAACACTAATATCGGGAAACTGGTTATTAGGCGGCAATTTCTTTCAAAGTCCAAGCAATCATCATCGGAATGATGCTTTGACATGTAAAAATTTATTCTCCTGACTGTGTTTTTATTTCTCATTTTTTTATTAAAACCTGTTTTTATTACTAACAATTTGTTTCCGAGTAGATACACTCAAAAGTAAATTAAACACGGTGAGTTTCTTACACTGAATAAAGCCATCGCAATTATTTATGAGATCCCACCTATAGGTACCTACTTAGACTTCTAGATTGTATGTCTGACGAAAATCTAAAGTAGTATTCATATTATTTTTCAGCATTACTGTGATAAAAGTGATCCTATATAATCAAATATTTGTTACGACTGCCTTATTAAACGTACCATGTTTGTCGTCGAGTAAAACACCAAACATCGAAAAAATATTGTTGTGATTTAAAAATAGTTGAAATCTCTTGCTTTTTATATAAATCAATAAACCTAATTCGTAAATGTAGTAAAGAATATACCCGTATTATTAGGCTTTATTCAACAAAAAATCTACACATTGATATTTAGTGACACAATCAATCCTGACATATCTATTTTTCTATGTATCTGACATCCAAAGAGTTAACTTTTTAGAACCACATTCTCCTGGGCTCATTTATTGTGTCACATAGTCAGGCAATCGTTTGACCACGATCTCACCTGATGGAAAGCGATGATGTGCTCCATCTGTTTCCATTAAGAATGCTCCTGGAGGAGCTAAATGCTGATTGGATACAACTACTTCTCTTCTCTTTCTCTTCTCTTCAACCGCACAGTTTTGACTGACTATGTGACAAAATAAATGAGCCCACGAGCATGTTGAGGATTACTTTCTAGCGTTTCTACTTCTTCAACTAATGGATCGTATTTGCTAGGACGATTATGGGTTCCGCATTAAAACTTTTCCTGGGACATTTAGCCATGAGGGCATCGACTGCCCATTTGAGGATCTTCTGGCGTGGTAGAACATTCGCTCATGGGGCGTACAAATGGTGAATGTACATAGAAGTGATCTCACAGAATGCAGAGCCTGAGTTAAAACTAACTCCCATTTGGTTATAGGCAGATCGTAGCTTTTTAGAGCCAATTGTACTGTCTGCCAAATTATTCCGTTGTATCTCTCAGTTTGGCTATTCCCTTCAGGGTTGTATGGTGTAGTATAGCACGTAGCAATGCCCTTCTGGTGAAGAAAATCTTTCATCTCTTTTGATAGAAAAGAAGTGCCGTGATCAGAGTGTACGTAAGTTGGCTTCCCGAAGATAGATAATAAGTCCGTCAGTTTATTAATTATTGTATTTGTACTCAAATCTGGGCAAGGATATGCAAATGGAAAACGAGAATATTCATCCACAATAGTTAGGATGTATCGATTGTTCCCAGAGCCATCTTTCCTATGTTTTTTTGAACACAGCGTGGCTTTACTTCCGCGTATATAGAACAATTTGAAGTAATACGTTTTATTTTCTCCGTGGAGTACGCTAAATTCTTGCTGAGAACCCCATGGAGTATTCTTGTTACTCCAGGATGGCATAAAGTTTTATGCAACTGTTTGAGTGCAATTTCTGAACTACTTACAGAAGCAACTAGTAGTTTGGCCCTTGATAAAACATCTGCTGCTATGTTCTCTTTATTGCGCACCAAATAAATCATACACAAGAATAAACATTTAACTTAAATAGAGTACAATGGGTGGTCTTATTGCTTAAAGCGATTTCTTCCAGACAACCGTTGAATGGAGAGGAATACATTTAATTGTCATGGACGGTGGTGCTCAATAATAAACAAAAATAAATAAATCTTAAAGGTACATGAACTTAAACAACTAATCTAAGGGTGAATATCGATAAGAGTGAATTTTCAATAAAATAAATAAGAGAATACTTATATCTTTTATTGAAAATTCACTCTTATCGAGATTCAGTGTTAGATTGTATCGATTAGCGATATCAAGGAAACGCTGCAGTTTTTGATCATTGTCTGCTTGCGTAAAGCCACAGATAGTAATATCATCCAAGTATAAATAAACCCCTTTAAGTTCCTCTCTAGCAATAATATTATTGACCGCTCGTTGGAAAACTGCAACTCCATTGGTGACTCCAAAAGGTATCCTTCGAAATTCGTACAAATTACTTTCTGCTTCGAAAGCTGTATAAGGTTATTCTGTTTCAAGAATTGATATTGTTATTGGTATTGGTATGCACTTTTTAAGTCAATTTTACTGTATGCTCTGTGTTTGGCTACATTATAAACCATATCCGCAATACTTGTCAGAGGGTAAGCGTCCAGTTGAGTATATCTATTTATCGTCTGAGAGTAGTCTATACACATCCTTCTTTTATGTTTTTCATTTATAGTTACAAGCACTTGTACCTTCCATGGTGACATGCTAGGTTCTATTATCTTTTCAGCTAGCAATTTCTTTATATCAGTACGTATGAATTGCATGTCACTATCTGAGAATCTTCTTGACTTAACAGCTATTGGTTTGCAGTCTGGCAGGAGGTTTGGGAATAAGCAGACTGGATCAACATTGGCTTGAGATAGTGCACATAATTTTAATGGAGCTCCAGAGCCGCCGAAATACATTTCCAATCTCTTGTGTTTCGTAAGAATATCCTGGCCAATTATTACATCTGAATATAAATTCTCCATTTTTAATAAGTTCACTTGAAAAGTATTTCCTTGCAAATCGATATTGATGGAACACAGCACGTCTATTTTTGTTTTAAGATTTGAAGCTGCCATGCTTACGTGTTGGTAACGCGAACTCATTTATAAGTTATGTTGATAAACTAGGCGACTGTCTATAAAACTCGCAGTACTCTCTGTATGGATCAATGCTTTGGCAGTAAATGATCCGTTTATTTTTATCGGTACCATAGCTTTTTCTAGGTCAGTTGTGGCCGCAACAGTACATGATAGCAATTGCTGGGTCTCTCCAGTTTCCATCTCTTTGTTTAGCACATCTAGGGCAGTAAAAGCAGTTTGTAGTGTCGCCGCATCTTTGCACTCTTTTTCAAAGTGCTCTATTTTTCCACATGTAAGGTAGAACTAGCAGCAGGATAGTTTCGCCGTGCATGTCTCTTATTTCCACAGAAGTAACATAGTTCTTGGAAGGGAGCTCACTGGTTGTTGATAGGGATCGCTTTGACGAAAGAACTAGTACTTGCTTGCTGATAATTATCACTATGTTTTGGGCCATATCTAGAGCACGAGCCTGCTTGAATGTGTTAGTTTATCACATAATTATTTAACAATGTAATTAATTATCTCACTGAATAACCTTACAACTTACGGTATCATAACATTTTGCTTGTCAAGCCAAAAGTGACAACCGATTGAATCTATTTGTAAATATGCCTTTTCTTAGATATGGTGAGTTTGTAATCTGTGGTAATAAAAATATACCACAGATTAACGAAACTGATAATGTGGTTGAATCTATAAAACAACTTATAATGCAAAAGCTTCGAATTTATGATTATTTAGTTATATAATGATGTTTAAAATGCTTAATAGAGTTATTCATTACTTTTAGTAAAATTACCAAGTCATTTGTGAAATGTTGTGTATTTACTAATTAATGATGGCAGATTGTTATAACTCTGAAATATCTTTAAGCATGATTCCATAAAAAATATAATGATTTAAAATTGTCTTAGAATATTTAGCATACGATTATTATGGATATCCAAATGTAAGTTGAAGTGATTTGTACATTTTCGTCACGCCTGACGCTATTGATGGTTCCTGATTGGTCAATCTGTTTGACGGATGCCTGGTGGAAAAATGTGAGGTGGCATGATATTTTTCTGCTATTTTATGTAGGCGGCTTAGCAATGTTCACTTTTACTGCGGCCGTCGCACCAACAGGACCCTGGCAAGTTAAGTACTATTGATATTACTTTATTGTTCTGCTACTGTTTTCTTGTCTCATATTTACTGTGTGTAACTGAGTATTTTGCAAATAGGTACCAAAGAGTATAAAAATACTACAAAGGTTATGCATTCCGGTATTAGTAAAGAAAATCAAATAACGTTTATTATGGACATACCATTAGTTGAAGCTGATAAATAAACTTATTATAAAATCCTTCCGCTACTTATCACTAATTCCGTAAACCAGACTTCCTTAGTATTACCTAAATACCCTTAAATTTTAATGAAAGGGTTGAAAACGGTGTCACTGCTCCACCCCTGCAGAAAGATGGATGAGTCATTCTTCTTATGTGATGAAGAATACTCACCCTTGATAATGAAAAATGCCTGTATTATTGAACTGATGAACTTCGCAACCAATACCACTGAATGCCAACCAATTCTGGTAGAGTTTGATGATGTGAAGATAGAGAAGATAAAAGTAGACAGATGGATGCTCTACACTAAAGCAACCTTATTAATTACTAAAACTTGTGGAAACGAGATGACCCATCACCACATACGTGGAACATACACAATCACCGCTGATGACGTCTGCGAGGCTGTTATTAACGACTTAATATTGAAAAGGCATCACGGGAACCTGGAAAGATTCTCCTCACCTGCATTACCAATTATAAACCTTCCTGAGATATTTCCGCTGACATCAACACCTCTGGAATCGAAACCTGTAAATCTGGATGGAGTGGACCTGACAAACCTGCAGCACATGTCTCAAGTGTTAAAAAGTGAAATTGTTAAAGTTGAAAGAGGTGAAAATGAAAGTGTTATTAACGTGAAGGACATAAGCATCGGTACCTTAGTATTATATGTACTTTTAGTAATAGTTCTCCTGTTATATTTTAAGCCATTTTTGTATCATTGTGTATTTTATGTTTGTAGGTAGGTACCCATATTGGTACTTTTGGTACTGGAATAACTCAAAGGATCTTAATATCCCAGAATAACTACCACGCGAGCAACGCCGCGGGCACAGCTAGTCTTTTAATATCATAGAAAAAATATATTCAATGAAAATAATGAAAAATGGACAAGTAGAGATTTGCCCTAATTAAAAGCCATCCAGACTACCAGTAAATAAATAATATGAATAAATGAGTGACTTAAAATAAATCAAGTATCTAAAATTGATCGTGTTTTATGGCATTTTGATTTTGCAGAAATTTTAATCTTTGTTGAACTCTTGGTACTAATTATACTAATATGATATATAATTTGATTCAAGTTGAGGTGTACTCAGAGCTCTAATTCATAAGAATGTTTCACTCTCTCTGCTAGGAGACCAAAAAGTGCTCTCCAAGCTCATAGGATAGCAAACCTCAATTATCAAGTTGAACTCCAAGTTGTCACACTTTGAAGACTGGCAGCATTTTTCTACATGTACTTGCTGAGCGTATCCTTCTCGGGCTTCACGAGGTTCTCTTCATGTAGGACGGTGATGTCGACGAGCACTGCCTGGCGTTGGGACCGGTCTACCAGCACGATATAAGGCTTATTATTATTTATGCTTCTATTTAGGTATCAAGTTTAAAAGCGGTTTACTATTAGGAATTAGGTATATACTTAATTTCGTTTTTTTTACGCTTGAGGCCTCCGTGTTAGTAGACTTTTACATAATAGGCTATTTGACTGTAGTGAAAATACATCCCAGATTGCTGTAATCCTAAAAGTGTGTCTAATTAAAGAACAGTTTATTATTACTTTGAGTAAATGTATCTAGAAATGTTAGTAAAGTTACCTTAAATATCTTTAATTTAGATTACATGGTCACGTGATCGCTAAACGCTCTGTGATTAAAAGTAGACTTCATGACGTAATTTATGCGTCATCTTCTGAAAATTTACTAGAAATACCCACAGCAACAGAGCAGAGTGTTTTGGCGGAAGTAATTTTTTAATCAATCTTTATGTTTTTTCAACTTAAAATATGGCAATGAAAATGTGTTATGTACTTGTAATAATTAAAGAATTGATTTTCTAGAATAATTCAAATAGCCTGTTATGTTTTGTAAGAACACAAGGTAGGTACTAGATTTGAAAGCAAGGATTTTGCTATTTTAGGATTCCGTACCCAAAGGATCCAAATGGAGCCCTATTACTAGCCTTACGCCGTCCGTCCGTCTATCTGTCTGTTTTTCTACCTCTTTTACTGTATCTTTGAACCATAATAGGTAGCCGCTGGAAATTTTCATGTAATGTGTGTCAATATGGCGGATATCCTAACAAATAATAATACTAGAAACATAGACTGATCTAGTTGAAGAGGTGACAGATACGGCACGCTTTAATATCACGTAAACAAAAACGACTATGTACAAAGAAAAAACAAAAGTCAACGAACTATAGTGGGGTACATTTGAATAGATATTTGAAAAACATCTTTAGGTTTCACAAAGGTGGACACCCACTTTTTTGTGTAAAGCGTACAAACTATTTTGTTCATGTTAACTATGCATTATTAATAATCTTCACCCAACAAACAAGACTAGATAATAGATGCAATGAACGTACCGTGTGCTCTTCGGTTGACGAAAGCTCATTGCTATTTTGAATTCCTTGTGAATTCCCCTACTTAACGCAGGGAACAGCTTCCACTCCGACTAAGAGCTATGCGGAAAAAGGAAATAAGTCTCCGCAAGCTCTGCGCCTAAATACAATACCCAAAGGTGAGACGGGAGTATAATACCCTAGTCGGAAGCTATCTGAGAAGGCACATGCTATGTAATAAGAATAATAGATAAAAGGCTTTCTTCTATTATTATTTTTTACCTAACTCACATGACATTTCACACTTATAAAGACATGTAGTGTATATGTTAATAAAGCATAGACAACAAACATTAGGTACCAATGTTCCGACTAAGAAGTTTAGTCTACCACATTCTCCCCTGCCCTAGTGAGTTGTATCTTACTCGTTATCATCTTGAAGTTACGCAAGGGGTCTTCTGTTTCTGGTGGCCTGCCGTGTAGGAGGGGGGAATCAGATGGTTTACTGGCTGTAGAGACAAATGATGAATCACTTTCAGTTTCAAAAGAGTTATATCTTAGTCATTTTCTGTTTCCACCTACGCTGGAGCCAAATGTCTATTTGATACCGTTGTCTCCCGACAGCGTTAGGCGTCAGGTTAGGTGGTACTTTACACCGGGACAGCTTTTGAATCTTTATCAAGCACAAGTCCTATCTTGTATGGAGTACTGCTGCCACGTCTGGGGACGGTTCTGAAAAGTATCAGCTCGAGGCTTTGGGTTCAATTGAGAGACGTGCTATGAGGCTCATTGGGGATGACACTCTGGTAAAGAATGAACTTCAAAGTCCAATGCATCGGCGTGAGGTTGCAAGCCTGTCGGTATTCTACAGACTGCACTATGGCGAGTGTGCACAAGAACTGCACAATAAGAATCCCATCCCCTTTCGTTCTCAGCACCGTACGACTAGACGATCAGCAAAGCACCACCCTTTTATGATTGTTATACCTCGCACAAGAACGAAGCGTTAACGCTTCTTCATTTATTATAAGAACTACAAAGGAGTAGAATACTCTGCCCTCGTCAGCGTTTCCGGTAAAATATAACCCAAGTGTGTTCACGTCAAGAGTGCTACACCTTCGACCACATCATCGCTTTACATCAGGACAAGCGATTGCCTAGTCAGTAATACAAAAAAAATAAATTCAGTCTCATAAATGAATAGTCTGGGTTTGATTCCAATAATTCATCTTTTTCAACAATTGGAGTATATTTTGAGCTTCTGTTTTGTTTATTAAGCAGAATCAGTCCAGGGCCTGATTCCGTAGAGTTAAAGTGCGGTTCAGTTAATGCCACTTGGACCATTGATTGCTACCGATCACCTGTTTCGAATTCATTTAGCTCAGTGAGCCTGTCAAATAACGTCATGACGGCGATGAGTACTTAACTTTAACTCAACCGCACGGAAACTGTTATTTTATTATGAAATACAAAACTGGTAATTCAAAATTGGAATTCACGAGAAATTCAATGGCAAGCGTTTTCGTCAACCGAAGAGCACCTGAGTGCTTTCATTGCATCTACTACCTAGCAGTCTATGGTTAGTGATGATCATTGATAATGCATAGTTACTGGGAACTGGGAACCAAATAGTTTAAAATATACGTACCTACACTTTGTTTCATGATTACCATGAAATTGGGATGTTGTTGTGAAAGGTAGATATTAATGAGATGAATGTATAAGGTATTTCAAATCCTACCTACCTAATTCATAACTAGAGTAGATTTTTTGTAGTTGATGACTGAAAGAGCAGCAGCGACGCTTGCTGCCGAGGAATCAAAGTAGGTGGTCACTATTGAAAGGCGGAGATTGAAGAAATAGGTGGATATTCTACATAGTAAAACTTGAAAGAATTGAATTAATCACCTCACCAGCTTTGTAGAGCACGTAGAGTGCCAGCCATATTATCAGCCTTAGTGTTGCGGACTCTCACGTAGGTGCAGGGTCCCAGTTGCAGAGAAAATGAGACTTCATTGAGCTCAGGATAGGAGGACAAAACGGAAACGCACTTGTTGACAATTTAGTTGGTATATTATTTACAATAAAAAATATGGAACAGAATATAGTTTTGTTATCCCGGTTATAAATGTTGACTATCGGAGCCGTAATATACTGGGGTGCTACTATGTAATATTGGTCACTTATAGGAGAGCTTCTTGCTTCGACGGCTACTGCAAACGGGAACTTTTGACGAAATGCACACAGATTTTAGGAACTATGCGTATTTATAGTAAACGCAAAACATGCAAAGCTCTCCCATTGGGTGATTTGTTTCATTTTATTCGTGATATATCTGAGCTTCATTGTTCTCTGTCCTGACTTTCCCACGCTCGAAAACAGGCACAAAAAATAGACCCAGAAGTTTGCTACGGAAGAAAGCCCATTTTGTATGGCTTTGCTACGGGTGCGAGGAGAATTTCCGATCTTGTGAACTCCTTGCACTCGTACAAAGACGGTACCCAAACTTTAGGCATCTATGTAGTGTAAACTCTTTTTAAACTTTCTACTATACCTACTAGACTGTATTGTTTATATTTTGACAATGTCAATTATTGTCTGTGTAATTAAATGTTGAGTTCTAAGTTGAATAAAGCTACAATTCTAATGTAATCATTCTTTATTATGCAACAATTTATTCAACTTAGTAAGTAAATAAAAATTACGGAAAATAAAACATCAACGATTTATAGTGATGCACCATCAACATCATATATTTCTTGTATAGCGAAATATTTACGCCCTGATCGTTTCGACGTCACGCCAGACTCTGCAAACTCCGAAATTAGATGGAAGCATTGGAAAATTTTATTTACGAACTTTCTACAAGCTGAGCTAGACAACTCCGCATCCGACGTTGTAAAACTAATGCTTTTGTCAAACCACTTGGATGCTAACGTGTATGTACAGGTACGTGAATGCCAATCTTATACTGTTGCAATAGAAACATTGGATAAAATTTATATAAAACCGAAAAACGAAATCCATGCAAGACATGTCCTAGCAACGCGACAACAACTACCTGAAGAAGACGTGGCTGAATACATCCAAGTTTTAAAACAACTCTCACATGATTGTAATTTCGTAACTGTCACTGCTGAGCAACACAAAAATCAATTCGTCCGAGATTCATTCATAGCTGGACTCTCATCACAAAAAATACGGCAAAGATTATTAGAAAATATGTCCCTAACTCTCGATGAAGCTATAAATCAAGCAATTTCTTTTGAAACTGCTGAGAAGAATGCAAAAACTTACATCAATCAAAACATGTCGTCTCTGAATACTGCTCAAAATCAAGCGCTGAAACATTTGGAACCTATTCTACCATCCGCGCCACCACCGTTGAATCAGAATATAGCTGCCGCGGCACCACCACGCAAACGTTGTTGGTTCTGTGGAAGCAACATACATCAACGTATTAAATGCCCTGCGTTCCATAGCACTTGTCAACTGTGTGGAAAGAATGGCTATTTTGTAAAAGTGTGTCGCAGTTCCAAGCCCTCTGCAAGTGCGATCGATTCATTTGGATATTTAGAGTCATCTTCTATATGCGCTGCTTCGCCTTCAAGCCTCAAACAAGCAACAGTTCCTGTCACAATAAACCAGATTCCCGTTGACGCCTTAGTAGATACCGGCAGTTCCGTAAGTTTTATCAATAAAAATATCGCTCAAGCGTTAAATCTCAAGCGTAAACCATATCGTCAAACGATAACTCTAGCGTCACTTAGTCATACGTCTTTTGTAGATGGTTTGAGCTTCGCAACGATCGAAATAGAAGGCCATACTTACAAACAAATACCACTCCTGATAGTCGAAAATCTTTGCGCTGACGTCATAATTGGACATGATTTATTGAAAAACCACTCGTCTATTGAAATGAAATTTGGAGGCAGTCAAGAGCCCCTTAAAATATGCAACATACTAGCTGCTGGCGTACCACCTGCGTCCATATTCCATAACTTGTCTCCAGATATCAAACCAATCGCTATAAACTCAAGACGATACTACACATCTGATGAAACTTTTATTAAAGAGGAAGTAGGGAAGCTTCTCAAAGATGGCGTTATAGAGCCCAGTATATCTCCATGGAGGGCATAGATCCTAGTTGCTGGAGGAGGGCAACATCGTAAACGGATGGTCATAGATTATTCATTAACGATTAACAAATTTACTCAACTGGATGCATACCCTCTGCCAAATATCGAATCGATTGTATCTAAAGTGGCAAAACACCGATTTTTCAGCCAAATCGACCTCAAAAGCGCATACCATCAAGTGTCAATCCTTGCGAGCGAAAATATATACACAGCTTTTGAGGCTTGTGGAAATTTATATCAATTTTCACGAATACCATTTGGTGTTACTAACGGAGTCGCTGCTTTTCAGAGAACTTTACAGTATATCATTTCAAAAGAGAATTTAATCGGGACTTATGCGGTTCTCGATGACATTACCGTATGTGGCAAAAATCAAACAGACCATGATAAAAACTTAGAAAAGTTCATGCAGGCAGTACAAAAATATAACCTGACTTTAAACAAAGATAAATGTGTGTTTGGACAAGAATCCATTAACCTTTTAGGATACACTTGAAATTAACACAATAAGACCAGACGAGGATCGCTTAAGACCATTAATCAAACTGCCTGTACCGACTGACATGCCATCTTTGAAAAGAGCATTAGGAATGTTTGCACACTATTCCAAATGGATAAATAATTTTTCAGAAAAGATTCATCAACTAACAACTTTCACGACATTTCCTATGCACAGTGACGCCATCGAGTGCTTCGAAACTCTGAAGTCGGATATTGCAAAAGCAGTCCTTACATCCATTCTAGAAGATGTCACAATCTAACTAAAATTTTGTCCCATTTAACGACATTTCTGTGTGTGACTCATTGCAAGTCAACACATTTGACTGATTTTAGAATAGCTTCTCCCATTGAGCCTCCTCTCACTCTTACTATCTGTATTTATCATTACCTTTACCAACTACCTTTAAAAATTACCTTTTGATCCGCTCCGGTTCGTCCCGCGCGTTGTAAACCTGTACCTTTACAAATCGGGGCTTTTTCTGAGCCAACCTGTACCAATATTCAAGCAACCACAGAGAACTTTGGTCTCTCTGTGGCTGCATGTTTCCATTTATTTACCTAAAGAGTTACGCGGCCATCCCGTATGCTATAGACGTCATAAGGGATGGCACGCAGTTTACAAACTACGTTTGCCTGTTTTCTAAGCTCATACAAAACAATTAATAACTCGCTTATGCGTTAACCCACCCGTATGCCGACTGGCGCAAAATGTTCATAACACCTAAGCCCATTATTCTGTGTTGCTATTTACTGCCTACCATTCATATATTTTTCATATAGGTTTCAGTTGCGCTCTTTTACAAACTTAAATTGTTATGATTCTATACATGACTTAATTATAGATACACCTATATCTACTTTTAGCTATAGCTCGGTTGTTATTGCGCTCGTTAACACTTAGTTTTTTTAAACCTACAATTAGTAAATATGTATTTCTAGGCTAAATGATCAACATTTCAGCTCCCATTTGTCCGTCTGGAAAACGACCCAACAGTTTAGTTTCCCTCCAAGTCTTGATCATTTTGTGCACTGGAATCTAGAACGAAACAACGTTATAATGATTTGAAGTATTACACTTATTGCTGAGAAATAATATCAATGATTAGATTTTTATCATAGATTTACAATCTACAAAAAATATTTTTTACGGGAGGATCTTATTGCGATGCGATTTCATAATATTAGATCACTACGTATTTTACCGTTTTATTTAATTAACATGTAATTATATCTACACGGACACAAAATAAAGTAGCTTTAAAAGTGAGAAACAAAGAAAATGTATATTATTTAGGATGTGTTTATTTTCTTGGTTAGGCCGACTACTTTTCAATCCAACCTTGTACTTAAAAAAGAACAACAAACATAGAAAAAAAGAAAATTAAATAACATTTAAAATAAAATAATATCTTAAACCTTTTTTTAATGGATGTCATAATTGTTGCTGAACGAAGAAGATGAGCGAGGAAGATTACTTTTGCTCCCACAATCAAGAACAGTATTAAATTAGGGAAAAAGTAATATAAGGACTGCAAGCCAATTATGTAAGGAGAGAGGTTGAGTGATTACCACCGAGCATCCAATGCGGGTGCTCTTGAAGGTCGTAAAGGATTTGGAATTCAATAAACAGTTAACGCGCACCCGTCAAGCACTCTTAATCAACACTAATACCGGGAAACCGGTAACTAGGCGGCAGAATTAAGCTAAACCTAGCCTTCAAATACTTCTAGCAGAAATGGAACTTTGTTTGCTTGGTTTTATGTTGGTTCGAGTGATTATCTGTGGGTGGCGCGCCAGACAACTAATGGCGGCAATCTCCCTACAACCAATCATCGTCTGAATTTATTTTCTGTTTTTCTCACTGAGAATCTATCTAAAATTTTGTTTCCATGTAGATATTAAGTATAATCAAAAGTTAATTAGCATTGTAAGTTTCGTAGTGATCTAATGATATGCCATCGCATCGCAATGTGACAAAGATCCTGCCGTAAATGTCCTTTTTGTAGATTGTAGGTATCTGAAAGAAAATCTGAACATTGATATTATATCTCAGCAATAACAGTATGTACCGAGTTATAATCTTTTTGACCGCGTAAGCAATAATTGTCGCATAAACATTACAGAGCCCACGCGCTGTACTTCACCCGGCGTGACGGAGAATTCGATAATGGTGCATCTAAGCACAACGGTACTGGTAAGTTTTAAGCTTTAATTAAGTTAGTCTGTAATTAGTCGCCTACTTGTTCAGACAATATAATCATATATCCATTTAAAATTTGTATTTTTAAAAACATAACCCGTTCTCTTCCCAGTTTGACTACCGACTTCAAATAATCATTACGACTGCCTATTTACAAATATTATATTTCTATAGGTATAGTGACTATTAGTGCTTCTCAATTCAGATTTTGTTGAGGTAAAGTTAAACTTCAACTGAAAGTAAACTTTGCCGTCGAGCAAAAATGCTGTTTATCATTAAATCATTTTCTCTCTTCTTTTTTTGGCTTTTTAATTATTTATTGATTTAAATGTTTCGCACAAAAGTAGTGTACAAGGAATGACATGTTATTAGGAAAGATTATTTTCAGTTGTAGTTTAACTTTACACGAGACGCACTATAGTCACTATACCTATAGGAACATGGTATTTTTAAATAGGCAGTCGTAATAATTATTTGAAGTAGGTACATTATTGCTGAGAAATAATATCAATGTTTAGATTTTCTTTCAGAGACGTACAATCTACAACAAGGTTATTGGCCTATTATAAGATCACTACAAAGCTTACGATGCTAATTAACTTATAATTTTATTATACTTAATATATACACGGAACAATATTTTAGATAGATTAAAAGCGATAGAGAAAAACAGAAAATAAATTCAGACGATGATTGTTGGAGGGCGATTGCCGCCATTGGTTGGCTGGCGCGCCACCCACAGATAATCACTAGAACATAAAACCCGGCAAAATTTAAAAAAGTCCTTTTTCTGCTAGAAGTATTTGTAGGCTAGGTTTAGCTTAATTCTGCCGCACAGTTACCGGTTTCCCAGTATTAGTGTTGATTGCGGGTGCTTGACGGGTGCGCGTTAACTGTTTAGTAAATTCCAAAACCTTCACGACCTTCAAGCGCACCCGCAATGGGTGCTCGGTGGCAATCACTCAACCTCACTCCTTATGGAATCAGCCTGCATATCATCATGGATGGCTTTTGTTAATAGCCCCTTATGGAGGTAAATAATGACGGCACTCTGCTCGATTTGCTCCATTCGCAGAAATTATGTCCGATTGCTTTGTTAATAAATTTATAAAATCACTTAATTTAATAATTAATAAATTTATAAAATCACAAATAATTATTGCACACGTTTCGAACTTCACACAATTAGCTAGTCTGAACTAAATAAAGTGGGTAGATTTGATTTTTAGAATTGAATGGATCTGTGTTAGGCCGAGTACTTTTCAATCCACCCTCGTATGAATCTCACAATCGAAAAACCAATTCTAATAATTTAGTAGCATAGATTAAATGGTAACATTTTATTTTTAGTCATGCATAAATCTTATAAAATATTTATAAGTTATTATGTATATCATTTAGTTTAAGTTTTATTAATTAATAGTTATTTTAGTTATGACGTTATATGCAAAAGACAATTGTAAAATTTTAGGCTGAAAAATTAAAAACTTCAAATTTAAATGAAGCGAAATGACTAGATTGTTCATGCGCACTCTGAAAGTGCTGGCCACCAAACCACATCAATGAATACGTCACACCGCAGCGAAATCTTCAGCTCAGGATTGGTCGTCCATTTCGGAAATGACGTTTCGAAACCAATCAGAACTTAGGTCATATCGAGCACTGCCTTCAACATCAGTCGTCATATGACCCATTCTATCGAGTCTGCAAAGCTTGGGCCATATTTGTCTGTGCAAAAGTAGTTCCGTGGAGTGAGTGTGTGCAGATAGTCATCACAGTTTTTGAGACCTGTAAATAACCCACACTTATCCCTCAAAATGGCTAGTGAAAACCCAATCTACGGACCCTTCTTTGGAGTTATGGGGGCGGCGTCTGCTATCATCTTTAGCGGTATGTATTGTCTGGATCACTATCGCCGAAATGGCTGTCTTGGACCTTTATCGATCCCTTGAACTAGGTCCCAGAATTTGGCCATGCACAGGTTTTCTGAACATCTCTGCAGCATGAACATTTACAGGATGAGGTACTTGTCAAATTGGATCGATTCTGGTTATTTTAAGAGCACTAATAATAGTAGCCGCGCCTTGTCTTATTCTATATCCGTTTAAATGCATAAGTGATGACATGGACGATGTGATTAAGTAGTACGGGATGGGTTTGAAGGGTAAAAGGGAAAAAAACGGGCGAATTCGCGGTATAAAACATCCAGAATGTGAATCATGTGATGGTTTCAACAGATTATCGTTATGTTGGCAGCGTGCTGCACCTTTTACACAAAACTAGTTCAATGAAATCTCAGTTTAGTGCCATAGTGCCGCTATAAGCTCTGATTCATTACTTGAGGAAAATACGTTTTGTGGGTACTTGCAAACAATGGAGAATAAGATTGGCATTGTTAACTTAAATTTTGCCACTATTAAGTATAGCATCTCGCCTTCCACTCCTTATTGTCTATTTATTTAGGGCTCATGATCTATCAAATAACACCAACAATCATTTATTGGCTTACCTACCTCAACTTTAAAAGCATTCATCTACATACAAATGATCTTTATAAACTAGGGCAGCTGATCAATAATCATTGCCCTATATTCTGCTACATTGTCCTAAAGTTGTACTAAATTAAGTAATCCTGGAATCACATGACAGAAATTGGTCATGTGACTGAATCAGCTGTAGTCATAACTTTGAAGTACATATGACTATTGTACTGTCCTTTAATGGTAGCTAACATTAATAATTACTAATCTAACACAGATTTTTAATAGTTTATTTTCATCATGTGATCCTTATACACAGATAGCTGTGTTGATAACAACAATAATCAATGTAATGAAGGATTTATCAAACTATGGTCAGCCGCATATTTGAGTATTATATTTGTAAATGATTCAAACAAACTACTCTTTTGGTTCAGTAATTTTCATGTGTAGCTGGTTTGTAGATGAAGCTACTTATTGATAAGAATGCCATGGTCAATAGATATTCATTGATAATGACTTTGTACCTTTCATGTCTTTCCAAAACCACCAAAAAGTATGAGTTTATGTTATTATGAACTTGAGCATTGATGAATGAAGGATTCAATCAATCTATAATATTAACTGATATAAAAATGACTATTCTATGGAATTCATGTGACCTTTTAATTGCCAGAGTAACATGTAACATGTTAGCATGTTACTAGAAGTGTTCTAGATTTCTATGGTCCATGCTTTGTCATGTTAATTTGCTGTTTAAACTAAGCATAACATATTGAATAAGTAATTTGTAACACTTAGTCCACAGTACATTCGACTTGTTGTTATCACCGTTGTTGCTTTGTATCATAAGGTTACGTCTGTACTGCTTGGAAATAACCAACTGGTTATATTTTCTTGTCATGTGATTGCACATGTGGTTGTTACTCATCAGTCCAGCTTTTAATTGGTTCTCACGCTGAGTTAGTTGTTATGTAACCGATGTAAATAAAAGCATGAAAGGTGAAGATTAAGCTATCCGATATAGAGGTTTCTTAACCAAAGCATGTGTTGAATTACCTTGTTCAAAACATCAATTTGTATTTTTTTAGTCTACATTTTTTATGGTAATTTTTTATAACAATACTTGGAAATCTGAAAGTAACATCTCTCGTTAATATAATGTATAGCTGATAAGGTAAAGATTTTTGACATTTAGAACAAGTGCAAGATAAAATTAATTCAAACTGTTATTCTCATCAACTACCTACAACAATTTTGATTCCAGCAAGTTGTGCTTATTGTCTGGATCTTTACAATATGTATGAACATGTACAGTCCTATAGTTATCTAAACATTAATTAATTTAGTCCCAACAACATTCACATTTACAAACTACTCCGCTAACTATAATGATTTATTATGATGAATCAGTTACGAGCCAAAAAATTGGGCCCTCTTAATACAATCACAATAATTGTACTACAATTATTGACCTATTTTATTTCAATGACTAAGAAAATTGGAGTGCGGTGATGCCTCTACTCCCTGCACTGTTTTCGCTGACTGTTTGTACTATTGCAACCCTAAATTAGTGGGTGTCTGAATTATTAGGGCTCTACAGTACTTCGCTAATTCACATGGGCACTTGTAAGCGTGAGGTTGCTTACCTCACTACCAACCCTCCCAATCATAAATACCTCCTAATACCAAGGTATAATAGGACAGCGGAACCAAAGGGGTCAGCGATTGGCCGACTTCATTGAGATGGAGGGACTCTTTATGATGAACTCCTTTTTCAAGAAGTGCCCATCCAGGAAATGGACGTGGCTGCACCCCGGTGGTCATAAGCACAAGATAGATTTCATTTTGCACCCTATAATAGTTATAATATGTATAAGTAGGTGTTTACTACCTCCACACTTGTCTCTTTGGTTCAATAATCTTCAGTCTTGAAAATACTTGTTTCAACTACTTGAACATACATGCCTATAAAGCTCTTCTAAATGCCCCGGAAAGTCGACAAAGTCTAATTAATCATTTCTCTCAAATTCCAGCGCTGGGAGCGGCCTATGGAACGGCCAAGTCGGGCACGGGTATCGCCGCCATGTCGGTGATGAGGCCCGAGCTCATCATGAAGTCCATCATCCCCGTTGTCATGGCGGGTATCATTGCCATCTACGGGCTGGTTGTGGCTGTCCTTATTGCCGGATCATTGGACACCCCCGCTACCTACACCCTTTACAAGTTCGTACATTTACTTTTACTAGTAAACTAGTGGTGCCCTGCGATTTCAGCTGCGTGAATGATGATGAAAAGTATGCTGTGTTATTCCAGGACTTAAAGTATCTACATACCAAATTGCATCAAAGTCTGTTCCGCTGATCCAATGCGGAGTGTTATCAAACATCCAAACAAACTTTAGCACAATATATTGTTGATGATGCCCACGGCAATTGCTCTACTACCCAGAACTGGATTACTAAATCTTGTATGGCACTAAACTGCGCTTATCATTAGTTCTAAATAAGATACGTTCGCAAGGGCGTAAGCTTGGCGGTTGAACATCTGGCAACAGTTTGGTACTGCCCCAGACAGACTTGCAGAAGTGGCATACTACCATGAGGGTGTTTTTAGTGTCATGAGGATTTCCTTAAAAAACACTGGGGCACACAAGTTTTTTGTGGGTTTCTAGTCAAAAAATCAGAAAAATGTATGTATGTATTGCTTACATACTTTATAAGAGACTGAAAAAGAAGTCAAGGCCGCATGTTGACCACATTCTTCATGAGGATTCGTCCGGTGTGCTTAGCACGTTATAATAAATACCTATATGTATTCAAGTGAAAACCATAGCTGTAGTGCCATGCAGTGAGCATAGCTGTAGTGCCATGCAGTGAGCATAGCTGTAGTGCCATGCAGTGAGCATAGCTGTATTGCCATGCAGTGCAGGTCTCAGTACATTGATCTATAGGCTCATGTTGGATATCATTTTGTAAAGAAATGTTTAAAAAGTTAATGTTATAATGTTAACGACCTGATCAACTCTACCATTTCACAGACTAGTAGTATAAATAAAACATGGTAGGTGAATTATTATAAGCAACATGTTTGGCGACTCATACAAATATATTCAATTACATTTGATTGAATAAATTAACTTTGATTAATCCTTAGCGTAGGCAATTACTGACTTAAAATAATAAAAGGGAGATGTAGAAGCCATCAGTGGGACAAACGGCCTTAATAATAGATTGCATTCCTAATCTAAATAACATGACACAATATAAAAAAAAATGCAAGTTGTTACAAGTCCATGCTTCACTGAGTTTCCCATTTCCTGTCAACTTAACAGTAATTGAACAAGGTTACCATTGCAAAGCATTAATTTCATTTCATTCATAAACAATAGTGCTTGTAATCTGATTTTATAGACTTAACATCTGAGTTAATATTTTATTGTTACAAACTTTCTTCTGACACACTTAGCCAGGTATAATCATGTATTCTGATAATGGTAGGTATTTCCACCAGATACCACGACAAGATAATCCTTGATCAATCACTTAATTACAATACATGTACTAGTTCACATTGCATAACTGGTTTGTCTTTACTTACTCAATGAGACTATTTCAACTAGCGGCGCTTCAGAAATACGCTTGCATGAGACTATTTCAACTAGCAGCGATTTAGAAATACGCCCGAATGAGAACTATTTCAACTAGCGGCGCTTAAGAAATACGCCCGTTAGAGATTAGATGGACTGTCATTCTGCCTTTTTTAAGTGTTGTTCCATTTCATACAAGTTCTAACAATGGCATTTGTGTTATTCCAGAGGGTTCATCCACCTGGGCGCGGGTCTCGCCGTCGGTTTCTCGGGCTTGGCTGCTGGCTTCGCCATAGGCATTGTGGGCGATGCCGGCGTCCGCGGTACCGCGCAGCAACCCAGGTTATTCGTCGGCATGATCCTTATCCTCATCTTCGCCGAAGTGTTGGGTCTATACGGTCTCATCGTCGCCATCTACCTGTACACGAAGCAGTAAATCCGCACACGCTCCGTCGCCTGTGCTTCGAGTCTCTATGCCACGGAAGCTCACAGGAAACTCGTCGCCGGCAGCCGCGTAGGGCCTCGAAGCACCCCCATCATCACTTGTATTATAATCTTGTTGACGTCAATCACTTATATATTGTCGCACATCTCCGGGCCGTTGCAGCCTAGATGCTGCGGCCGCATCGCGCCCCGAGACGCGAACTATAAATAATTCTTCTATTTTATACTAAACGATCTATTTTTGAATCCCAATCATGGTTTACATCAATGCTGCCGTGCGATGATTGCGTAATTTATTTAATTTATTACCGCGTGTTTTCTCATTTTCCGCGACAGGAGATTTCGTGTCGACATATCAGTTCTGTTGCGCGCTAACACCCTCGCGATGTCGATCGAAGACCGACGATATCACATTTTAGATTATTTTAGCATTAAGGCGAAACTAATGTACAGTTAGAGTAGAAATTTAAGTCCAAACGAGTTATGTTATAATTTATAATACCATCGAACCCCCAGGGTACTGTGTACCGTCTCTATGATGTTGAGGTTAAACCTGGCTTAAGTACTACATGCTATATAGCTTTCAATGTTATGTTAAGTGCATGTGTCCTTGTTATGCGAAGGGCCTGTATGTTATCTCGTTCTCGAGTGTCGAAAGGCGAGTCACAAACATTGTATTGCCAGGAATCAGTTAATAAACATGGTTTGTACATTCCATATTATTTTGTTTCTACTTGATTTTTGCTGTTTTATTTTCCTTTTCGATCTTCGTACATACATTTTTGTAGGTGGCGATTTAAAAGTATTACTTAGAAGGCAGTTGCTTTCATGACATAAGTATAGATATCACTGTCGTTATTCGTACTATTATAATAATAAATAAATAAAAAATAGTAAATAATATTTAATACATTTCTGACGACTTTAATGTGAAAATACTTCAAATATATTTATTCTGTATACCTCATAGTCAAAATGATGTTTGAATGATATAAAATTGGTAAGTAAAATAAATACATTTAGGTAAAATTGTATTTTATTTTAGGTTTCATGTTAGAGAATGTTATAATCTTTGGTGTTATTGAATGAATTGTGTTAATAAAATATTTTGAAAACAACTAATGTAAATTATCAACTTATTGTTTCTATTCCATCCATTTTATTTTAACACATTGCTCACGTTTAAAAACTTTGATGTAAAACTCTAAAGGCTGTAGTTTATTGTAACTTTTAAACTTTCGCGATTCGAACACATAGTTAAATATTTAAACGGGACTTAATCGCGCTGAAAACTTAATATTTATTTACCTTGACGTTTCGATCAAGTTGCATTGATCGTGGTCACAAGAAGACTGAAGTAGCGGGTGTCAGCGTCGAGAAGGGCGAGTGTTGTCTCCAACTACCCGCATTTGGTTTTGTAAAAATTCAGAATTTCCTGTAGCTCAAGAATCTGTGCCTTTTTTTTAAATTAAATAAAAATAATAGCATTGAGCTGCACGCGCACATTAAGGCGACGATGCCATGACATTATGCTATTATTATTCCTGTGTTTTTGATTTGCACAGTATTCTTATAACACAGGAAATAAGCACAGTATTCTTCAGCTATTGCCAGCAAAAGCATCTTGCGAATGCACCAAATTCTGGTGGTTTCGTAGAACTCTCCACAATAGCTGACCATCCATCTTGTATAATAATAGATGTGGCGATATCGTAGAATTGGTCATTACATGAAATGGACAGCTAAAATGACCATATCGTCGATACATTAACGTTTAATGATATCTCGATCCACGTTTGGCCATATATTTAAATATCATTGTAGGGTTATTATGATACCAAAGATGTTCAAAGAGATCGTTTTTGCCCATATCATGAAGTAGCCGTGCGTTTAGCTGTTCATATAGTTAAATGCTAATCATTGATCTAGCCAAACCATTTCATGATGTCACCAATAATTTCATGAAATATATGTTTTCCCTGAGTTGGCCAACCATTACATGAAATGATAAGTTTTACAATATCGCCACGACATGATAAAGACAAGAGGGGCAGTAATTCTAGGGATGTCTCGTCCTTAAGATTTCTCAGACCGATATCATTCGCCCTTTTCCACACTGCTTTATTATAATGTTAATAACATCATGCAACTATTTAATTTGAATACACGGTCCTAAAGGCACTAACAAGTCCCAATTCTTTATATATACTCCAAGCACATCACACGTTATAGTAAGTAATGCGATATAAGTTGTTTCGCGTTTATTCGGTAAGAGAGTGAGGTTGAACTTAACTCAGTACCACTTTTTGATACCATTGTACGTCTTAACGATATAAAGTCAATTTGATAACTGGGCGTATGCGTATAAGCGGCCTAATTCTCTAATTTTAAGACGCCAATTCCACGCCGCCTGCGTGGAATTTGTTCGTGATTCCATGCAGGCAGCGTGGAATTGGCGTGAGTGGTCATACAGAATCCAGGCCATGGTCGGACAGCTATTTAGCCCTAACGCAATGTAGTCATATCGAGATTTAATCCTAAAGCGATCTAGTCATATCGAGATGTTGTCTTAAAGCTTCTAACCCGCCTCTATATTATACTATAATATTTTATCTTGAGATAAAATATCGCTCGCTATACAATTTATATGAACCATCACAAACGGCGAAGATAACATATATTTGCATCTTACAGTATCTTAAGATATCGAGCGATATGGATTTTTTTAAAAGATGTCATCTATGAAACATATCGTAAAAGATACAAAATATATATTAATACACTATTTAAGATACAAAATATATCGTAATATGCTCTACAGGTTGCTCCGTTTTGTATTTGTGACGTTTTTTTTTAACCATTATGGTTAAAACAATAAAGATCCTCGAAAAAACTTCCCACCAAAACGGCTCCGCACTTTGTTTACAAGTTTTTGTTGTCAAGAGCTATAATTGGGAATATAGAATTATTTTACTGTGAAAATAGCTCGTCTTTTAGGCACTTTTTAAATTTCTATGCAAGTATTAGTAGCTCAACATTTTCGCGATCTCTGTCAGTACCTATTGGTTATACTTAGTTTTTTTTCATTATTTTCCTATGCTTATAGCCATTGTGTTTCGATATGTAGGTGTAGGTACATAGAAAGAAAATAATTTAAAAAATAAACGTGCTCGCTTCGCTCGCGCTTTTTATTACCTACTCATTCCAGTGTCATTTTTTGGAATCCGAACAATATTTTAAAGAAATAACTCAAATTTCACGCTCGCTTCGCTCGTCACAAAAAAACTGCGCGTCTTTTAGTTTTTCATCATTTTGATGTATAAATAGATTTGAAATAAAATAAAATAGGTGGTAGCAAATTCTGGTACCACCTATTTTACCTCCTGGTGGTAATGGTGGTGTCTCGTAAAAGATTGCTATAAAAAAAGGGCACATATCTACATTATTACAGCATTTACAACTTATAAATCCATTTGATTTGTGTTGATGTACCAGTAGATAATTCAGTGGCCCAATTACATAACTTGGCTACAATCGGATTATCACTTTTTTCATAGCAAATTCGACTCTATCTCAAGGCATTAGTGGTTGCGATACTGAGAATTCGATTGAAGCCAAGTTATGGAATCGGGCTGCGGGTTCTTATGCTACAATGCTAGAATGCAACCATACACTCGTGCTAACGCAGCGGATGTCTACGGATTGCGACGTTGTGCCTTCACACGAACTATTTGAGTCACACAGTGTTCTATCACAGTGATAAAACTAATAATACATCATGCTTCACGAGACTTCAGCCTCAGATTTGACAATCACCACCACAAGCACTTTTTGTTTTGAATGATGAGACGAAAATACAAATCATGTGTATGATAATGATTAGGGAGTAAGGACTTTGTATTATTCATCTTAAACCTCATTGTTCATTATCAGTGCTAAAATTCTAAAGTTAACCGTAGGTACTGTTTTTTTGAATACTTGACTCATCTTTCTTAAGATCTAAAATTTTGTCGATATTTTGCTTTCAAATCAGTTAAGATTCTAAATTGTTTTGAAACCCAAATATTGTACGTAGGTATTCCAATGTTTGGTGTGTTTCACGGTCGGATAATAATAATAATTCAATTTTTTTTTAAATAAGGGTCCTTGTCACTCTTTACTCCAGACTTTTGAAACATCAGAGAGTATTTTGATGAAACATTATTTACTAAAAAACGTGCACTAATAGAGTAAATCGGAGACATGTATTTTTATTGGAAACATAATTATTGTTTTATACAAAAAATTGATTTGATTAAAAAAAATGATTATTTTTATTTTCCGGTTTTCTCACACTTGTATTGAAAAACTTCGTATAATGCATGTGCGTAACAGATTATTACAAACTCATTGACCGAAGGCAAGTCAGCTTGTGCTTACCAACGATTATTAATGTTTTATTCACCCCGATGCAATAATCATCATCATCATCATCATCATCAGTTTATATCTGTGCCTATAGCTAGACCTAGGCCTCTTTTAATGCACGCCACTGAGCTCAGTCTTCAGCTCTCCTCATCCACTTTCTTCCAGCCACTTTTCGCAGCTCGTCAGTCCACCTGACCACAGGGCGTCCTACACTACGTTTGCCTAAACGTAGTCTCCACTCGAGTACTCGTCTACCCCAAAGGTTATTGGTTCTTTGGGAAATGTGACCAGCCCACTGCCACTTAAGCTTGCTTACCCTTAGAGCTATGTCAGTTACCTTGGTTCTCCGTCGAATATCTCTCGAATATCATAACGAATCTTGTCCAGAGAATCTCCAAGCATGGTTTTCTCCATAGCTTGCTGATCGACCTTCAATTTGTGGACTAGTTTGACCATGAGTGTCCACGTTTCGGCTCCGTAGGTTATGACTGGTAGGACGGACTGATTAAAGACTTTTGTCTTCAGGCACTGTGGTATGGACGACGAGAAGACTTGACGGAGCTTGCCGCAAGCTGCCCAACCTGGCCGAGTTTTTCTGTTGGATTCCTTCTCAAAGTTGTTTTTTTGGGAAATTATTGCAATTACCTTGGTGAACATATCTTGGTAAACATATTGTCAATAGATACACCACTTGACTGCAATCGGTTTCGTGTTAACAAGATAGGATAAACATGATCTTGGTCTTGTCTGTGTTCATTCCAAGACCGATGCGTCGAGAAATGTCTACTGGGTTGGACAGCATACTTTGCCAGTCTTGCAGCGACTCCGCCATTAGGACGATATCATCGGCAAATTGTAAGTGTGAGATATTCTCCCAATTGATATTAATAAGATATGTTTAAGATGCTGGATTGAAAAGGAATGGGCATTCCATTCCAATCCAGCATCTTAAACATATCTTCCAGGGCATTAGTGAACAGTTTTAGGGACATAACATCCCCCTGTCTCACACCCCTGTCAGTTGGATATGCTTAGACTGCTGGTTTTGCACTTGAACCATAGTTTCGGCGTCATACAGCATTTCGATGTATCTTTGCAGTGGTGTCAATCCACTTGACACCGCTGCAAAGAATCCAGAACCACACAGGTTTCAATGGAGTCAAAGGCCTTCTCATAAGCCACAAAAGCAAGATTCAGGGGCTGGTTATACTCTTCAGACTTCTGTATAACCTGCCTCCCTGAATGTATATGGTGCTAAATCCTCCGCAAAACCCGGCCTATTCAGGAGACTGGATTAAGTCTTCTAGCGAGACGATTTGAGATGTCCCTCGGAAACAACTTATAGACTTAGCTCAATGAAGCAGGTCATTAGTTCTTTAAAAGAGTTTTATACCCTGTTTTAAAGAATAGTACTACCAAACTCCTGCGCCACATCTTTGGAGTTCTCCCGCTGTTAAGAACGATGCTAAATAACCCCAGAAGCTCCCAAAGTACGGACTTCCGCCCTGCTTTTAAATGTTCCTAAGTTATACCATCCTCACTCTGGGGGCCTTTCGATTCTTAAGTTGTTTGAGCGCCATCTCAATCTCGTCTAAGCTGACGTTAGGCAGTTTGTCAGTGTAGTGGCGGGTTAGTATTGCAATGCAATAATATAGTTAGATAGATGAACGCTTTATTGCACACCAAATAAATCATACACAAGAATAAACATTTAACTTAAATAGAGTACAATGGGCGATCTTATCGCTTGAAGCGATTTCTTCCAGACAACCGTTGAATGGGGAGGAATACATTTAATTGTCATGGATGGTGACGCTCAATAATAAACAAAAATAAATAAATCTAAAAGGTACATGAAATAAAAACTCTAAATGCACCTGGCTGCTGTGGCAGCCAGTTTTGTACAGATTTCGATTAAAATGGATTCCCGCGTTCCTTATCCAATCTGAGTGTTTTATTCTTTTAAGGGATATTTTTCCTTTATGTTTAAACACTAAATAAGTACATAATACAAACAAAGAAAATAAACACAATAACTTAATTTATTCCAATTTGCGATAAGTAAAACATTTTTATCCGTTCCTTATATACGTTTAATGATGGAGACTGACGTATCAGGACTGGTAGTCTGTTCCATAGCTTGTACCAGCTTGTACAGCAAACGATGCATCATAGAATGTTGTAACGTGCAAGGGTATTTTCAACTGTAGATGAAAATGTATTTTGAAAATTTCTGAATATTGCCTATCATGTGCTACAACAAAAATCTCAGCAATTTGTGTCTAGAAATTTTGAAAAAAAAAAATTTTTTCTCTGTTTCATAATTTTACTTATTATTGCATCGGGATAGAATATTGAGGACTGTTCCTGCATTCACGGAAATGAGCCATCAAAATATTCTTCGAGAACGACTTGTTTTTTAATGTCTTCTTTCTTTCACGATTTAAAATTATCGTACTTTAGCAAGAGAAAAAAAACGATTTGCGCCTTAGTAAAAATTACGGGTGATGTTAATTTTGAATTCACTACTTATTTCAACCCGTGAAGTACCTACTCACTGCTTTATTATAAGTATAGATATAAACCTCCTTGCAAGTAAAGTTGGTTGGACATAAAAAAAGCAGAAATAAAAAAAAACTGTAAATATATCACATAATCGCACTAGCAAGGTAAGATAAAGTTTTCAAGACCACAAGGCCTTAACCGTACACATTTCAAGCAACTTTATTGAAAATTTACTTTTTCATATTTACTGGAAATGCAAAAAGAAAATTTCGTGGACTCAAAGGCTCGCGTGTTACATAGGGCAAAGATAATCAGAAAGGATCATCTTTGCATGGGGCGAGACACTTGCGCTGTGCGCTTCTCTACTGGCATCATTCGCCTACTGTACTCTTTCGCTCACACTTATGAAAAGTAGGTACTACGGGAACCGGTTTTAGAACCTATATAAGATACCACTTTATTAAGTAATACCTATATGTTAGTTAAAATACCAACACAGTACCGGTACCGTCCCAAAGTCAGTGGAACCGGTTTAAAAAAATAGCGGTATTTCAAGCCCTGATTCCAAGTTGACTAAAATAATTTATATCCAAGTCCATAAGTCTCAGGAATAGTGGAATGTAATAGTAGTAGATATAGTAAAAACTTATTGGGTCAATTACAATGCCAGTAATGTAAGAGAATGCGTGTTTTATATGTGTTTAGGTATAGGTATGTACGAAAGCATGATTCATATGTGAAAAAAAAACTACAAAACGCTATATATCGTAAACATAATAATTAGGTAGGTACTATTCGATAGAGTATGCTATCTACAAAAGCTATGGTAGCTAGCGCGCGGCTGGCGTAACTTTTGTCAGGGGGCGCGGGGCCTGCGCGGGGCATTTTCATCGGTAACGCCCAATCGAGCAAGGTCAACGGCGTATATCCCCACCTTAAAAACATTGCTCGTTACGTTTGTTCACGCTTCACGTAAAAACTACTGGACCGATTGCGATGCAGTTTTCACTGTTAGATAGCTTAGGGTTTGACTTAAAAACTAGAGTACTTGGTATCTTAATCCGATAATTAGTTGCCGAGCAATCGACAAAAAACTATTTGACGGTTGAACGAAATTTGTAGAAATGTAATTTAATATAGGTACTGGAAATGACCACGCGGGCACAGCCTGCTAGTGTCTACATAATAATTTTACTAGTAGTAATAGAGGACTTATTAACTCACTCACCCGCGACTTAACTCGAATAATGATAATAACTTGAAAAACCAGCAACCGTTGAGGTAAGCGAGTTTTATTGCGATTAGGCGAACGTAGTGAGACCGTTGGCGAGGTGGAGTGACAAATTGCGAATGGCGAGAAGAGTTGAAGATCGGGCTCAGTGGCATTAACAAGGAGAGGCCTACATCCAGCAGTGGATGAATTTGATGATGAGGATTATAGATGATGTGTCACCACATCAAGGTAAAGATGTGGTCATCATACATACTTATCTACAATCGTTTATGAATACCTAATATATGATGATATTCATCGATCCATTGGATTACAAAAAGTGAACAACCTTTGAAAATGGATGCTTGACAATTGTACCTTTTCACTTTTATATATTGGTGTGGTGTGATAACTAAATAAAACAACTATTTCTTTAGATATATTATATTTAATTGACAGAGCGAGTGCGAAGCGCGAGCGAAGCATCACCGTTTCAGCATGGGCAAAAATGATTTCGTATGTCTGGATGTCAACTTGGTATACAGGTTAAGCGAATTTTTAAAAAATATCTTTCGTCGGGGATTGTTTATGAGAAACTCCTCAAAATGCAGTAAATTGCTCATTTTTAGGTTTCTACCAGTGGAATCAGCCCTTTACCTAATTGGTAATTGATGGAGCACCTTGGTTATTACTGTTACTTTTACAATAAGGTAACTAGATGGCGCTACTATGCACCGCTAGATTGTTTGCAAAAAAGCTTGTGCTCGCGAGGTCTACAGCTCGCGAAGCCAGTATTGGTTTGCGTCACGCATGAAATTGGACAAGAAAGCCAAAAAAGATATGCTCATAAAGAAATGAGACTGATGTCAAGGACATTTCATCAAGTGAGTTGAGACCTCTTTGTAACAACACACAGCATTAATTTCGTACCTTTTATTTTTGTTTGTAAATAGTGTTCTTTGTTTTTCTGTGTAATGTTGTGTTGTCATAAATAAATGTATTTTCTTCTTTTTTTTCTTCTTCTTTAAGTGAAGATATGTTACGGCATATTGAGGCAGACAGACCTACAAGAGGAATTATTATGAGATCTTAAAATTTAACAACCTCATGAAGTACCTCCATATTCTTTATTCTGTGGCGCATGTATATATAAAAAAATCTGTAATTCAATTTTTGGATTGAACCGATTTTAGTAAAACAAATATAAAAACCTCCGCAGGACTCCAAGGAATACAGTTCAGCAAACATCATCAAAATCCATCCAGTGGTTTTTGCGTGATAATGTCACGTACAGACAGACAGACAGACAAAAATTCTAAACGATATTTTTGGATCCCCTACTTTCATATTACTACTACCTACTTTCATACACTGAAATATAAATGTTTCTTCTTTGGGAACTGCAAGCCAATTAGACTACTAACAGCTACTGGTCAGCACAAACCCGTCCAAGGCACAGAATAAATAATAGTACAAGTGAAAAGCAGGTGGAGATGAGACTCGGCGAAAGGATTTTCCGACATAAAGTCATCGTGGCCGACATAGTCGATGATTGCATTCTTGGCTTCGATTTCATGAGAGAACATCATTGTGAGATCGACGTGAAGCAAGGAATTTTGAAACGCGGCAGCGAGGAAATCTTCATGGAAAGAGAAACATCAGGAAAGATGCCATAAGAAAATAGTCCTTGCTCCCAGGTCTGAAACCATCGTGCCAGTGAGTCTGCCACCAGATTTTACGCAAAAACATCTATGGGTGCGTACTACTAGAAAAATCGGAAAATGATCAGCTTTGGGTGGTGGAACGGACTTTGGTGAGGGCCACCAACACTTCAGCAGTGCGCGTAATGAAGAACATCTCATTGGCAAAGGGACGTTGATGGGTACCTGCGAGGAAGTAGACTAGATGCGACATTGCCAAGAATCATCCAATGACATTAAACACAAAGGCAGATTTAATGTGTCGAAACTACTAGAAGACTGCCGAAAGGATCAGGATAACACTGGTAAAAACATAACAATAGAGATAGAATATTAGAAATATGTACATCATTTTATAAGTCCCTCTTCTCTGATCCATGCAAAATTATTCACCAAAATGAATACTCACGCGCTGACAATATCCTTTTCGTATCTGGAGGTGAAGTTCACGACGCTCTTAAAACCATGAAAAAAATATAAAAATTAGCTTTCCAAAGAGGAAGTTGCGAAAGCTGAGAAGATGTTACTTCGATACGTGGACATCTTCTCTTCAAATGATGCTGACATTGGGAAGACGGGATTAGTTCGGCACAAGATAAACACAGGGACCAAGTTACCGATCCGTCAAAGACCAAGGAGGCTGCTAGTTGCAAGAGAAAAGGAGGTGGAAACCGTGATTGACGGGAAGGTGAAGAACGGCATATTAGAACCTTCATCCAGTCCGTGGTGAGTTTATGTTGTGCTGGTCAAAAAGATGGATCGCAGTTTACGTTTCTGTGAGGATTATAGTCGGCTCAACGATGTCACCAAAAAGGACAGTTATCCCCTACCAAGGATCGACGATACCCTGGATACGCTGACGGGGATGAAATGGTTTACAACGCTGCACCTGAATAGTGGCTACTGGCAAGTGGAGATAGACCCAAAGGACAAAGAGAAAACAGCGTTTTCTACGGGGAAGGGTCTATGGCAATTTAATGTAATGCCATTTGGATTGTGCAATGCATCTGCAATTTTTGAAAGGTTGATGGAGCTGGTAATCACTGGGTTGATTGGAGACGCATGGCTCGTTTATTTGGATGACATCATAATCGTGGGGCGCACGTTTGAAGAGCACCTTCGAAACCTGAAACGGGCGATGGCAAAAATTCGGGCTGCTAATCTGAGGTTGAGTCCGAAAAAGTACTTATTTTTCAGATGGCAAGTGAGCTTTTTGGGACACGTGGGGTCAAAAGAAGGGGTGCAAACTGACCCAGAGACGATCATCGCGGTCAAGGAGTGGCCAGTTCCGAAAGACAAAACAGAAGTCAGAGTATTTCTGGGCATGTGCTCTTATTACCGACGGTTTGTGAAGAACTTCGCTGATGTTGCTAAGCCTTTGCACAAACTGATTGAGGAGAAGCGGTCCTTTTATTGGGACGAGAGCTGTGACACCACTTTCCGAGAATTGAAGAAACATCTGTGCAATACACCTATTCTTGGCTATCCTGACACCGAGAATGGATTAATCGTAGATACAGATGCGAGTAATATTGGTATTGGCAGTGTGTTGTCTCAACGAAAAGGAGAC
Source organism: Alsophila aescularia (assembly GCA_946251855.1). Taxonomy (NCBI): domain Eukaryota; kingdom Metazoa; phylum Arthropoda; class Insecta; order Lepidoptera; family Geometridae; genus Alsophila; species Alsophila aescularia. Next base: position 4,104,791 of record OX276378.1, on the reverse strand, counting down.
CAGGAAGTTGTGTTTGCTTATTTCAGCAAATCCTTGTCCAAACAGGAACGTAACTACTGCGTCACGAGAAGAGAGTTACTCACTGTGGTAAAAACACTGCAGCATTTTAGTAAATATCTGCTGGGACGCAAATTTCATCTGCGAACCGATCATGCTGTATTGAAATGGCTGCTCCAGTTCAAGAACCCTGAAGGACAAGTGGCAAGATGGATTGAACAGCTGCAAGAGTTTGACTTCGAAACTGAGCATCACAGTGGCAGATCTCACGGTAACGCGGAAGCCTTGTCAAGGAGACCTTGCACAGAGAATTGCAAGCATTGTGTGAGGCAAGAGGCCAAAGAAGCGGTACATGGCAGAATGCTGAGAACGGACCTTAGCGATGAGTGGAAGAAAGCCTTGCAGTTTGCACATCAAGAGGATGCCAATTCTTGAGTGGGTTAAAGCCAGTGCACCTAAACCTGAATGGAGTGATATTGCGAGAATGAGCGCAGCTACAGAAAGTTACCGGGCACAGTGGGACAGTTTGGCTATCCACGATGGGGTACTGTGCCACAAATGGGAAAATGCTAGAGGAGATCACAGTCCTTTACAAATGGTTGTCTCTAAAGCCAAGGTACCTGATGTTCTGCAGCTCTACCATGATGGATGTTCAGGAGGTCACAAGGGCGTCAAAAAAATCTTGTTAAAGATACGTAAGCGATTTTACTGGATCCATTATCGAGATGATGTGGAAAATTGGTGCCGCAAATGCACTAGTTGTGCAGCTGTAAAAGGACCCCACACACGCAACAGAGGCGCATTAAAACTGTATAACGTCGTGGCTCCATGGGAACGAATAGCGCTTGACATTGCGGGACCATTTCCTGTGAATGACAGAGGGAACAAGTATTTCATGGTCGTCATGGATTACTTCACTAAGTGGCCGGAGGTGTTCGCCATTCCAAACCGAGAAGCTACTACAGTGGCAGATAAATTGGTTCACGAAGTCTCCTGTCGTTTTGGAGTACTCCTTGAAATTCACAGCGATTAAGGGCGGAATTTTGAGTCGCAAGTGTTTCAGGAGACCTGCCGAGTAATGGGTGCACATAAAACCAGAACAACTTCCTATCACCCACAATCTGATGAAATGGTAGAACGATTCTACCAGGCCTGGGAAAGATATCTAGCAAAAGTGGTGGAAACCAGGCAAAGGGATTGTTGGGACAAGAACATCCAGCCGTTTATTTTTTCATACCAAAGTGCAGTTTATGAGAGTACAACAGTCAGTCCTGCCTTCACGAATTTCGGAAGAGAATTGCGGTTGCCTGCAGACCTGATAACTGGCATTCCACCGGATTCTCCACGCAGCGTTATAGATTACGCAAATGACTTGTGCTGTAAGATGGATGAAGTTTATCAACAAGTTAATAAATGTCTGAAAGGACGAAGACCCGATATCACCGGAAATTGAATAATCTGAAATTTGGCGAAGATTAATTTGTTTGGTTACATAATCTAGTGCGCAGCAAAGGGAAGTCTCCAAAGTTGCAGGCGAAATGGGACGGACCATACCGCGTTGTGACCAAGATAAACGACGTCACTTACCGGATTCAAAAGGGCCAGAGAAGTGCTCCTATAATTGTTCATGTTGATAGACTGGCCCAATACTACGGAACTAACACTGCTAGGGACGAGCATGTCTTAAGAGGGGGCAGTGTTAGGCCGGTCGATTCTTAGAAAAACAGTAGCTACTAAAATGTTCGAGGAGTTTCGGTCGGATGACGCAATACCTACATTTAAAGGAACATTCTGGAACACACTAGTTGCGCGTACCTACAGAGTTTTCAGAGTGCGCGGTAGGTAGGTACATACAGGCGCGGCGCGGCAACATAAAAGGCGCCGCCGGCCATAGGTACCTTGAAAGTTCAAGTGCCTACCGACTACTGCTAGTACATACGAGTACATACGAGACCTTCTGGAAACTTCCGTCGCGGTATAAATAGAGCGAGTTAAGGAACCCCAATACGCCCAAATCAGCTTCGTCAACAATACCACACCACGAGATCAGCACTAATTAAGTAGGACATGTGGCAATGGTGGGGAAATGCTGAATTTACATTAAACTAGTATATAAGATCCAAATTTTGTAAAATAGAATTAATCATTATTTGCTAAGGCTATGTTGCCACTCTGCTTGTTTGAATAAAGTTATTTTTTTAACTAAACCAGTAGTATGTTACTTAATTCGCGCTGAGGACAGGATCCTTGCAGCAATTCGTTGCAGTTTCAACATTAACTGAAGCAATTGGCGTCCGTTTCTACGGTTTGGCAAGGATCAACGAGCAAACAAATTTATTAAGGACCCACACTGGACAATAACGGAGGACCAACAAAGGCCAAATAGTAATTCAAAGTACATGAGAAGTACAATGGAATTGTGAGTAAATCCTTTCACCTTCCTCTCAACTATCTTTTCATATCCACCTTGTATCGATTTTATGTTGAGTGTATTAGTTAGGATTGGAAAACGCCTAATAGCACAGTAATAAGATCATAGATATAGTTGTTATTACATAATATAACGTCTTTTATTTTAATAATTTATAGTTTTTTTTTCTCTATATCTTTAATTACGTATTGTTACAGTGGAAGGCATTAACCGGGTACCACAGGAAATAGTTAGCTTAATCCCGATATTCATCGGCGATGCTAGGGTACTACCATTATTTATAAAAAAGAGTAAGTATAACAGTATAAAGGGAACGCAGCGCAAAACGAATATTTGTTCCACGTAATAACAAGTAGATTAGCCGGGGAAGCAGCTAGCTTAATAGGTGAAAGGGATACGACAGGATCATGGGATGATTTGGAAACATTATTCACCCAGCACTTTGGTGACCCGCGCACCGAAGACTGTTTAGCTACTGTAATCCGCGAAAATTAACAGGGGCGAAAGTTATTTAGAATTTAGTCATAAATTACAGCATATGAAAAGTGTATTATTTTCCAAGATATCAGGGAATATTTCCGATGAATCCTTACGCCTGGCAAAAGAACACATTTACAACAACAGCGCTTAAAAGTCTTTCTTTATAATTCCACCGCAATATTTAGTAAGATTAGTGCGTTTACGTAACGTGTCCATAACGTGTAATTGATAACAGTGTATTTTCGAGTTAAAACGTGTTTGAGTGTTATTTGTTGGATTAATTTATTTTTGTCGTTTTTCGAATAAAGGTGTTAATTTTTGGTTTAATTGGCGTACATTAAATCTATCCGAACTGCAGCTCGTAACAATATAACCGTGTCGAAATACATTCTTGAAGTTTTGTAAAAAGACATTTCTACAAGTAAAATGTAGGTATGATGCTCCGTAGCAGAACCACCACAAACCCATAGGGATCAGTCATAGAGGAATGTGATATACCTGTGGATATACCTACGTTGAACGTACATTAGGTTTTTAAACCGATAATTACTATACGTATAACAGAAAACGAAATAATACAATTATTTTGCCTAATTTGGTCGCGTGATCGAAGAAAACACTAAATCAAAGCACAAAGGGGGTAATTTCAATGAAAGTCAACTTTAGTTTAGCATAGGACTTTTGGCGGGAAACAAAGTGGAGGCCATTCTTTTGCTTTGAATTTTTATCTCAAACTTGTGTTTCTTCGAGTAATATTGGTGGAATAACCGTATTATTAACAGTAGGTGTTCGTTATCTTGCACGAAAGTGGGCAAATGATACAAACGCTAATTCGTGTTCTCCACAACTCCCTAGCAAGTTTCAGTAAAGCTGCACCACATTTATTATAGAATCATGACTTGAATATGTACCTGACATACCGGGACTAGACAGTATTTGTTGAAAAAACATACAATATGTTATTTATACTTGAGACTGGCTAAATGCAAAAGTCGTGCGGATCCAAAAAATAAAAATAGTTTACCTTCTAACCTTCTTCGTAAACGATTGGAACACGTCATTGCATTGTTGATTTCCTATTCCACAGAAGAGTTTGGTAACGCCGTCTCTTTTGCTCTTGTGACAAATGCTATTCTACGTTTCTTTCTCAAGCTTTATATTTTCGTCCTGACATTGATTTTGCTTGAGGTGGCACTTGCAATGCAAATTTTGCATTGCATTGCAAATGTCAAAATTGACTAGACAACCAAAAAACTAACCCAGAATTTTTATGCAAAGAAAACTGAAAAACTCGAATTTTAGATAAATCTAGCACAATGAAGTTCAAGTCATTATTATTATTTACAATCCTCCTCACCTATTATGAGGGAGAGGCGCAAAATAACAAGGTAAAGAAAGTAGTTCTGATCTAATTTGAACCGGCATTTTCACTCAACAATACGACTTAAACTTCCAATTTGTTAATTACAGCTTGAAAAGAAAGTCCAGCAATTGACCGACATGACTGCTAAGAAGTCTATAGTGCCGTTGAACTTTAACAAATTCAAGGAGTTTGTGAAGGCTCCTCCCAGAGATTACTCGTTCGTGGTCATGTTTACAGCGATGTCACCTTCGAGACGCTGTGGTATTTGCCAGGCGGTCTTCGACGAATTTCTCATAGTGGCCAACTCATTCAGATTCTCGCCGACATTTTCCAACAAACTATTCTTTGGTATTGTTGATTTTGATGAAGGCTCTGAAGTCTTTCAAATGGTAAGTCTTCTCCCCAAAGCTATTCTAAATGGAGTAGATTCATTATGATGATAAATCTTATCTACTTAGTAGATAAGTTAGAGCTTAGAGAGCAGGTAGCATAACGGTTCAATAGTGCAACATAGAATCCAACAATACCGGGTTCGCTCTGTGCTTCAGAGGGAATGTTAAGTTGTTGGACCCGGCTGTTATTGATCATTAAGCCATGTCAGAGGCCCTCGTGTGGCCAGACAAACTGACACTGACCAGCACTATCTCATACAACATATGAAAAACTGAAAATACTAGGTTTTGCCGTTGTGGGCAGTATAAAGCTAAAAAGTGTCCTATGTCCTTTCCCAGAGTTCAAACTATCTCCATAACAAATTTCATCAAGTTTGGTTTAGCCATTGTGAAAAGGTAACAGACAGCTACTTTCGCTCTTAGATAGAATATTAGTATGTATTGAAGTGCAACTCGGAAGACATGCACATTGCACAATAATTATAATCTAGAGATATTATAGAGAGTATATACACAAAATGCTGGTGGCCCACACGGGCTACTGATAATCTATGTGTTAATATGTATTGGTGATATTTTCAGCTGAGATTGAATACAGCACCAGTGCTAATGCACTTCCCGGCCAAAGGCAAGCCCAAACCAGCTGACTCCATGGACTTGGAGAGGTCTGGTATCCATGCTGAAGCCATCGCCAAGTGGATCCAAGACAGGACAGATGTGCCGGTAAGAATCAATGTCAATAGTATATTCTTAACTCCCTCCGAGGTCATCCGGAACATATTGTCCAAAGCATGATAGGCATGTGGACTGCGGACGTTAGTCATCGGCCTTTGAAGAGGGTGCGAAGGTGCTACGCTGATTAACTCTTCAAGTTTCACTAAATTTTGAAACAATAGAAAAGCAATCAATTTATTATGAAATCATCGCTCTCGGAACTGGACAGATTAATCAGAATCAGAATAATTTATTCACAAGAATGTAGTAAAATCGAAGATGGTAATAATAATAAGAAAAGTCCATTATATCCTACCATAAAAATGATGTGCTAACATATTTATACAAGAATATAAAATACAATTTTAGAACAAAAAATACAATCCACACCAATATATAAAAGTGAAACGTTGTCTGGGGAGCTTTCACACCATAACGGCTGGACGAATTTTCATGAAATTTGGAATGGAGATAGCTTATACCCTGGAATAAAACATAGAATACATTTTATCCCGGAAAATGGTAAGTTTCTATGGGAAAACTGGAAAATGTTGATTACACAATGAAGAAAAAAAAAACTAAAGGAATGGTTGCCATGGAAACGAAATAATAACAAGTGTGTCAAAAAACATCAAGAGCGATACTGCTATACTTTTGCATTGGTTTTAATATCCTAGACGAACATAGGATGCTTTTTTCGCGATTAACTGTAGTATGCGCGGACGAAGTCGCGGCCGAAAGCTAGTAGCAAAATATAGGGCTCATCTATCTATACCTATAATAAAGTAATAGGAACGAAAAAGTCTGCACAAAGAAAATAATTATAAAACCTATTCCTGCTGAACTTAAAGATTCCCTGACCTTAATGTTTGGGAGATGGCAACATTTTCATTTGAGGTTATGTTACACAATAATTGTTTAGTTATTTGTACTAGCTGTGCCCGTAGTTTATCCCTTGGCTCTGGGTTAAAAGTACCCAGGTCTTAAAATACCAATATACCAAATTAAACCAAAATTCCTTCAACAAAAAAAAAAAAAAAAAATTTCAACTATTGCTCGGCTTCTATTTATTGGATTGAGATATGAAGTACCCAAGATATTAAGTCAAACCTAAGTTATGGAACTGTGGAAACCGCATTTCAATTGGTACAGTAGTTTTTGTGTTATGGGCGAACAAACATCCAGACTCACAATTAAAAAAACTTTATATTCTCTTGTTCTGAAGCTAATTTTTAGTCCTCATGGCCATATTTTTTTTTTTTTTATTTTAGTTTAGTTGAAGTTTTAAGATGAACATTTTTCTAGATTGGTTGTACCTAACTCGCTAACACATCAAAAAATATTGGATACCTTTTATCATAGAATACACGGGCAAATCCGCAGGGCACCCTAGTGGTGCCGTATATACCGTAAAAAACATATAACCTCTATCCAAGTTTCCATATACCACTGTCTGACAGCAATACACGTATTTCTCCTCTGCACGAGGTATCCCCAGGAGATGTTGACTCGTTGTCTGCTGGACCGAGAGATATACATAATATTATGTATATACTCCCGAGCAATGAAAACGATTCAAGACCTCATTGCGCAATCGTGTTTTTCTAATTCTGAAGATACATAACAAGCAATAAAAACTATAGACACTGAAACTATATGATACTTAACATTATACGAGATTTTGTACAAATTTGAAAGCAAGCTATGGGAAAACAATTAACTGTTAAGTCAATAATAATGGTTACATAATTTAAATAATGATCAAAGAAAAATAATTTCCATTCCAATTAATTGGCATTGATATGATGAAGCGTAATCCTCGGAATTTTTTGAGTCGATTTGTCACTGTGGACGAAACTTGGGTCCATCATTATACACCTGAATCAAAACAGCAATCAAAACAAAGAATGGCGACTGGTAAACGTGCCCCAAAGAAGGCCAAGACTGTTTTTTCGGCTGGGAAGGTGATGGCGACAGTCTTCTGGGATGGCGAAGGAATCATTATGATTGATAACTTGAAAAAGGGAAAGACTATCACTGGCCGTTATTACGCCGAGTTATTGGACCGTATTAATGCCGAATTGTTGGGAAAACGACCAAAATTGTCCCCCAAGAAAGTCCTCTTTAATCAAGACAATGCCCCAGTGCACACGTCAGCTATTGCAATGGCCAAAATCCACGAGTTGGGCTTCGAGCTGATTCCGCATGCTCCGTATTCGCCGGACCTAGCTCCGTGCGATTATTACCTATTCCCAAATCTGAAAAGATGGCTTGGATGGAATTTTTTTGACAAATGAGGACTGCATCGCAGGTGTAAACTATGCTATTTGGAAGACCTCGTCAAAACGTATTTTTTGGAGGGGATAAAAAAATTGGAAACTCGCTGGAACAAGTGTTTGGCCCTCAAAGGAGACTATGTTGAGAAATGAATGTAAATTGTTTAAAAACTTTTTTTTTTAACTTTTTAAAACGACTTTTCTAACAGCCCTCGTAAGCTATCCAACAGTGAAAATCGCATCGCAATTGGTCCAGTAGTTTTAACGTGATGAGCGAACAGACAGACATTAAAAGTGTGGTATTAAGTTTTGAAGGCCAGTGTATATTGTTTTTATTTTCCTTTTTGTTTGACTTACAGTTTAGCTGAAGTAATAGTCTTCATTTCTTATAAATATTTATCCTGGAAACCCGGATGATGCATTTTAATTTTCTTTGCAGATCAGAGTATTCCGTCCCCCCAACTACTCTGGAGCAGTGGCATTCACAACTCTGTTCGTCCTCATAGCGGGCTTCCTGTACGTCAGGCGGAACAACCTGGAGTTCCTCTACAACAAGCAGATGTGGGCCGTGCTATCCGTGTTCTTCTGCTTCGCCATGGTCTCCGGTCAGATGTGGAACCAGATCAGAGGGCCGCCCTTCTTCCATAGAACCAAGAATGGGCCAGTGTACATCAACGGCGGGTCACATGGCCAGTTCATATTGGAGAGCTACATTGTTGCCATATTGAGTATCCTTTTCAAGTATTATTTGGAAAAGTATAAGAAAGTGTTTCATACGTAATAGTTGAAGCTAGAATCTGTGTAATCATGGTGAAAGAAAGAAAATATATTTATTTATGACAACACACAACATTATACATAATGATAAACAAAAAGAAACCATACAAACAGGTCCCGACTCAGCAAACTATAAGGCCACAAGCCTTGCCAATGATTTTGGTGACGTATTCTATCGACGTCTTTGGCTTACAAGATAGCGTCCCAGCATAATTAATAGTATAAAATAGTTTAATGTTTTAAAACTCTTCTATTTGTTTATTTACCAACGTTTTGGCGTCCTGCATGCCTTTAATATAGGGCGGAATCTTCGACCAAACAAACCTCGTAGTTGGTTTGCTCGAAGGGTAGAATGAACACGAGAGTGATCATTTTCTATTGATGGTTTAATACAAAAATATGTCTGCGAGTGAAGATAGGTGCGGAATAGATAATTAAACAATGCTTTGATTAAACAACACCGTGGTGTAGTCGTGTAATTTAGAATACATTTTTATTAGGTTCCATGTTAGTTTTATATTGCTATACAAACTAACGTGGGCGTAATTCATTATTTAAAGTTATAATATTGTTAGTTGTTGTTCTTATTTAGCTAGCACTGTTAACGAGTACATAATCACGAGCAACGGCGCATAATATATCAAACATTGGAATTGCATCAGTATCAGTCCATGTCTTCCAAGACCTTCCCTAACTCAGCACCAGACGGCGCTGTCGTCGTCGGCATGATCATCATGATAGAGGCGGCGGGCGGAGTCCGAGGCGACGTCACCCGGGCGCTGGCGGAAGGCAAGAAGCGCCGGTTCCAGACCGTGGTAGGCCTGGGGCTGGTCTGCGTGTTCTTCTCTCTGCTGCTCTCTGTGTTTAGAGCGAAGACTCAGGGTTATCCTTACAGGTGAGTAGCCTACAGAACGAGAAGTTTTGTGCAAGAAATGGCAGTTCCTGTGCTGGTCTGTCTTCACGCTGCTTCTCTTCTAATAGTTAGTACGTAACCCAGGGGTCACGCATCCATGGGGTTGACGCATCGGTCATTATGTAATCAACACTGAACCAATTGTAGACAATGGTGTATAGTAGTCACAACGAATCTTTGTGGCTCGGAAGTTGTCTGGAAGTCGAGCTGTTATTTTCAGGCGTAAGGTTGAAGGTGGAGACAGCATTGTATGACTGCCTCGCTCACTCGCTTACTTTTTTGCATCATCTATCTCTTTTTTTACTTTACGCTGTTTTATCCTCACAGCTGTACCTGCGCAATAGTTCACAGAGCCTAACTTCACAACCACAAAGATTCGCTGTGACTAATTGCACCTCTTGAAGTTGCTCAAGATAAATAATAGTTTAAAAAAACTAAAAAACACACTTTATATAGAAAACCAAACTAATATTTCATTGACAGATATGAGAAGCACCCCACGCTTTTTTTAAATAAAACATTTTTTCTTATTTACACTATTAAAATTTATATTCTATTTTTTAGTTTGGTTTTCTATATAAAGCGTATTTTTTAGTTTTTTTAAACTATTATTTATTTTCTACTTTTTTTTCGAATTATTGCATTGTCATCGGTCTTTGACAGGTGTGCAAAATTTGAATGAAATCTGACCGTTTAAGGTGGGTCAAAATAGCGTCCAAAGGAGTCGGTTAGAAACATACAAGTAAACCTAATATAAAGCGTATAAAAATGATAACTTTGGTCAAATTTTGCGATTGGGTAAGAACTATTTTGAGAGGGAAGGCAATAGGATAATTCAGCCGAGTTGGGCAGCATTCGGTAACGTTCATCAAATATTCTCGTCGTCCATACCACAGTGTCTTGTAACTTATGCCTTATGCCAATAAATTATATACTGTTGGAATGGGTTATGAAATCCTTCAATTTGATACCCATATTGTCAAATTCGAAGAAAAATATATTTTTATTTTGAAAATGGACCATACTGCAGTCATACTGAATTTTGCAAAAAAATAAATTTGGCTGTGTTACTCGGGGGGATGTAAGGATTCTAACGATACCACATACGTCTAAATCTGTTCAGGCATTTAAAAGTTATGTGAGAATAAAGAAACCAACATACAAACATACATGAACCCTAAAACATTACACTCCTTTTATTGGGCAGTCGTGTAAAAATTAAGAAGAGAATTCATTTTCTCATACATTTTGTATGGAACAGGTTTTTTGACTGATTTCTATTACGGGGATGAGGAAGGGTCAGGGAGAGGAGGAATGCAAAATTAGTACGCGTGCAAAGCCGCGGGGCGCAGTTAGTATAAGTATATTTCTCAGTCCGCTCTGTCTAGACGCCACTATCCATTCATGAATGCCTCTTAGATGGACATTTTCCTTTCATTAGTTAATTGCTGTTTTTTTGAGAACGTATCTTCATCGGAAAATAAACTAAAATGAATAATGTATTGATAAATCAACTAAAATGAGTAAGGTACAACTATGTTACGTACTGCCGCACTCATAATCGTCAACTAAAATGTTAATCAAGCAAGTGATTTAATGCTTGATTAAATTACATAATAGTAAATTATCTCTAAAAATAAATTATTTGTGCGGTCATTAATCATCACATTCTTATTCTCAGTTTCTTGTAAAATATCATAATTCAGGGTCAGTTCTTTGTGACCTTTACTAATAATAAATATTAATAATCCTCGATAATAATTACAGATAAAGTTCGATTAATATCCGTTTAAAATAATGTATTTAACTGATACACGAATGTTTTGTTTCAGCTTCCTATTCAAGTGAGGAGCTCGTCCATTAGAAAATTAAGATGACCGACAATGAGTGTTGTTAATTGTAATATAATGTGATCGTGTTTTCCATTAAATTATTTGTTTGGTCAATAAAATAAGTATAATATGTTATTGGAGATTTATTCCATTTAATATTCCTTCTTATTTTACTACCAGTAAAACCACATTTATACTTGCTTATACCTACGTATATGTTGACCGAGCTAGCGAAGCGTCTGCTTCAAGTATCTATTTGCTTTCGTGTGTCAGTTTGTTGGTACTCCTCTGCAGGTCGTACTTTACAACCGGTCTGGATGAACTTGGTATAAAGGTTTAACAAATTTATTACTCGTCCGGGATTTTTGATTGGAGGAGTTCTTCCCCCAAAAAGGAAATGCATACAGGCTACAAATAAATACAAGCTACTGAATATATCTCCGCCTTATTAGATTCGATTTCGACGGTTCTTTTTTTATTTGAAAGTTAGTAACTTTAAATTGGTCTCATAAAAATTTGGTGAAGATCTGACGATGATCTTCGGCGTGATGAACAGAATAACTCGTCAAAATGCACAAAATTTCTCACTTTCAGGTTTCTACTAGGAACCATCCTTTACCCACACTAGGTAGTGATTGATGGAGCACCTTGGTTATTAATGTTAGTTTTACAATAAGGTAACTAGATGGCGCTACTGTGCACCGCTAGATTTTTTGCAAAATGTTTGTCGCGATGTCTCTACAGCTCACTAGTTTTACTTGTTACAGATTTGCTTAATTTTCATGATAAAGGTACAAGCTAGGCCAAAATATTTAAAGAGTATTTGTTTCCTTTTAAATTACATACAAATATGTATAAAAATCATTTTGATGTGAGTTACGGCTTAGAAGCTCTGGTGCGTCAAGTTGATAAAAATTCTATTAAGAGCAGAAAAAAATATAAGTTAGAAAATAAAACGTCTAATACACAGCACACAATGACGTTTATTATATTTTACAAAAAAATACTTTTAATTACTATAAATTATTATATTTTAAACACAATGCCCCCATTTTCTGTAAATCTTTGTTCAAGCAACTAATGTCCTGACAACTTCTACACGTGGCTACTTCTACTATTATTTATTCTGTGACATGGCAGAGCATCACAGATTCACAGCCACATCCACGTCTTTTACCACAGGCTTTTTTTGCGGCTACATGACACTATCTTTAGTATTGTTGCTGAAGCCGGTAATTTGGTTGTATAAATGGGTGACAAAAAGTTACGCACTATTCTTTTTCCAGCTCCAGTTTTCTGGGCTCAACATATTTCCTCGCCATAATTGAACTTGATGAAAAGTACGCATTGAGTGTTGACGAGCTGCAGCTGAAGAAGTACGCATTGAGTGTTGACGAGCTGCAGCTGAAGAAGTACGCATTGAGTGTTGACGAGCTGCAGCTGAAGAAGTACGCATTGAGTGTTGACAAGCTGCAGCTGAAGAAGGTGGTAATTTGGATAAAATAACACTAGCATTGTTCTTTAAACCAACGTACTCGTATTTATTGAAATGAATGTAACGTAATTCGTTCAGGCTGTTTCCGGTTTTAGCCCCATACAAAGCAAGGATAAACCTTTCACTAACTTCTTCTACTTGCTCGTAAGTGGTATTCGCATTGTTAAAAACGTTAATCTTTCTTTGCAAGTCGATTTGCTTACTAAGCTGAAATGACAGAACCTTTCCCTTGCCATAGAAAGACAATGTATCGCATCCAGATAGCATGAAGAAATAGAATCGATTCTCTGCAGTTTTTTTTTACTAAATCTCCATCAATTAAACTCCGAGTGCTATAAAACCGTTTCTTCACAGTCCCTTGTGCATCTTTTAGCGAAAAAATATTTTTGCCTGGTGGAGCTTACTCCACCAGTCACTCTAAAGCAACAGAATAAATCTTAAGCTAATAAAAGGACCAAAAGATTTATATCTTGTCCAACTACTAAATTTTTCTTTTGGATTTTTCTATTGTGGTGTGGACAATGAGCAAATCTGCATCGTCATTAAAGTCCTCATCCCCTCGTGGTTCAGTCGGTTGTTAAGCTGCACGATAAAACGTTGTTTGTGAACGTTTTTGTGTTTGTTTGTGAATTAAAGGCTTGATATGATGAACGCATAGCGAAATGGCTTCGTATAGTGTAGCTGCTTTACTTAGGCAAGTACCTATCGTTGGTGAATGCTGGAGTAAACATTTATGAACTTCAGTATTAGCTTTTTACTAGCAGTTAATTGCGATAAAAAGGATCCGATGTCCTTCGCCAGGGACTAAACTACCTCCAAACCAAATTTCATCACGATCGGTTTAGTCGTTTAATCCTGAAACTGAAACAAACAATAAACTTAAATTATCTAAATCCTAACTTAATGTATCAATCAGCAGATCTTTGTGGTTGTGAAGTTGGACTCCATGAACGATTGCGCAGATACCTACTGCAGTGAGGATAAAACTGCATAAAGTAAGAGCGAAATAGAATATGCGAAAAACGTAAGCGAGTGAGCGAGGCAGTTATACAATGCTGTCTACTCCTTCAACATTGTGATTGCGCCTGAAAAACAGCAGTTTGCGCAGCGACTTTGCAGATAACTTCCGAGACACAAAGATCCGCTGCGACTACTGTATGTTTACTTTCGCTTTTATAATCTTAGTATGGATAAACAGATATTAGGTATTCAGATATTACGTATAAAGCGATGATGTAGGTATGTAGTATAGTTCATTTTGTTGCAAATGAATACCTTACCTTGACGATTCTTCCATCAAAAACCATCCAAAAAATCTCAGTACCATGCAAATCTGAAGGATAATTTTCCAAGGAAAATGCAAAATTCTCCGGCAAAGATACACACACCGGCACATCATATCTCCAGTATGTATCCGAAGCCACCGTATTTTATCAACCTCACTATCAACTTCGGGGCGTTGTTAATACAAATGGTTTAACACCTGTTGAACTATTTGTATACCTACCTGTTGAACTGCAGTTAATAATATTAATGCTACCACTATAATTATTACTTAATTATATTTATGCATTTTTTGCTGGAAGGTTGTAAGGATGTCCTTTCGACCGACTATCTTCAAAAGGTGAACGCAAATAACGGAATGAATAACATTATTATAGACTAGTGATTAATAATGGTAAATATAATCGCCCTGACTTCGCACGGGTAGAGCTCACACCGCGAAATTCGTTTTTTTTCGGCAAATTCAAAATCTTTGGCAGCAACGATCGTGGTGTTTTTGACCATTTATAACTGCATTATTATATTACTCACGTACTTGGCAGACTTGTTACTATTTCGTATCCATGGCAACGTGTCACTATTATTTCGTTTCCCTAGCAACGTTTGGTTCTGTATTTTTTATAAGGGTTACATTATTGCAATTTTAGTATCTCTAATTTTTTGAAAAATAATGACATGTTACTCGCTGATAATGTAGCTTATGATAAACAAGCTGATACCCGCGGCTTCGCATGCATGGTCATTTCTGTAGGTTAAAAGTACTCATTGTGCTATTCCAGGACCTAAACTACCAATACACCAACATTTGATCAAAATTCCTTCAGCCGTCAAAAATATTTTTATCGATTGCTCGAGATATAAAGTACCCCAGTTTTTAAGTCAAAACAAACTATCCAACAGCGAAAACCGCATCGCAATCGGTCCAGTAGTTTTTACGTGATGCGCGAACAAACATACAGACACGAATTTTTAAAATGTTATATTCTTGTTCAGTAGCTTATTTTATGTACCCTAGACCATTTCTTTTTTAATTATCTTCTTTGTACAGACTTCTTCGTTCCTATTGCTTTAAATAGATTAAAGAATTTTTAAAATCGGTTCAGTATTTTTTGAGTTTATCCATTACAAACAATCAAATCTTTCCTCTTTATAATATAGGTGTAGATTGATGTAGCTATAAAAAACGACCGCGAACATAACTAAAACGGAGCAAACAAGCTTTAGATTTTTGATTTTGAAATATAATATGCAGTCGGAGGCGTCATGCATTACATTTCTCTTTTGACGGGATCAGCTAGAACCTGGCGAGCTACCACTGACCGACTGTACCTTACATTTCAAAATCAAGAATAAAGTTCGCCTCTTTTTAGTATTGTTCGCAGTGGGGCTTATTAAATTTCCCAATTTTTTTTAGGGTCAAGGTAGTTAAATGAATTATAATTTTTTGGAATAGTCTTTTAAATACCTTTATTTTGATAGTATTTAATCATTTATTGTTCCGTAGGAAATACAATATGGCAGCTGTAAGCCGCCTTATTAGTACATCTTATCGGTACATCGAAGTGTTTGTACAGCAAAGCCACCATGACAGTCCGTCTTCAGGATCAGAGCACGAATTCTATCCAGTTGCAAAAAGTGGTGAGACAGGGAGACGTTATTTCTCCGAAACTTTTCAACTTTGCACTGGAAGATATATTCAAGCTTCTGAACTAGAACGGATATGGTGTTAACATCAATGGCGAATACATCACTCACCTTCGATTTGCTGTTGATATAGTCATCATGGCAGAAACTCTGGAAGACCTAATCACAATGCTCAGTGACCTCAATATTGTTTCCCAACAGGTGGGTCTTAAAATGAACATGGGCAAGACGAACATCATGCCAAATTCCCATGTCGTACCCATGTCGGTTTATGTTGGGAACGACATTATCGAAGCTGTTGATCACTATGTCTACTTAGGTCAGACGATCCAACTGGGTAGATCCAACTTCGACAAAGAGGTCAACCGACGAATCCAACTCGGGTGGGCAGCATTCGGGAAATTACGCCATATCTTCTCGTCGCAGATACCGCAGAGCCTCAAGACGAAAGTTTATAATCAGTGCGTGTTGCCAGTGATGACATACGGCACTGAGACGTGGTCGCTAACTATTGGTCTCATACAAAAGCTCAGAGTTGCGCAGCGTGCAATGGAGAGAGCTATGCTCGGTGTTTCACTACGTGATAGAATCAGAAATGAGGAAATCCGTAGAAGAACGAAGGCTACCGACATAGCTCTCAGAGTTTGCAAGTTGAAGTGGCAATGGGCAGGCCATATAGTTCGCAGAACCGGCAACCGTTGGGGAATACACGATGGACCGACGACATTGTAGCCATCGCAGGAAGTCGGTGGATGGAGGTGGCACAAGATCGCTCGTCATGACGCTCTTTGGGGGAGGCCTATGTTCAGCAGTGGACTTCTAAAGGCTGACATGATGATGATGGATACTTATCTTCAGTCACTCAGCGGGCAATGGAGAGCCACGCTTGGAGTTTCTCTGAAGGAGAAGCAAGCGAGCAAGCTTAAATGGCAGTGGACTGGTCACATTTCCGAAAGAACCTATGTCTTGGCGCTCTTTGAGGGAACATAGGTCATGTTCAGCAGTGGACTTCTAAACAACAAAGGCTGACAAAGGCTCTCGTGATTAATTAATGATACCTCATTTATCAATATCCATCAAGCCGTGTAGGCTGTAGGACGCGCCAAAGGTACAGACACAACCCAAAAACATAGCCCTCCACAGTCGGGTAAAAACAAAAGCTTACTTAAAATTACATACATAATATCAAATAAGACTCGTTTAAATCGCAATAACTTCGCATGCCATTGGTGTAATGGCTTATTGCTTTCTTGTCGTATGAGGTAGTGCTGGCCTCTAGTGTCAGAATTTGTCAGCTTAACGTGTCCTCCGAAGCACGGAGTGATAAATAACCGTCACTATGAGGTCTCACAGTGCTCACGAACGCACAGGGTCCTACAATCCTATTCATAAACGACACTTGAGTGCCGAACAACACTGTGCGTTCACTTGAAGCAGCGCATTCGTAAAGTAGCTAGCTGTTTTAAGCAACGCATAGTGCCGAGCTGTCAAAAAAGTTAGGTTTACTATTATTATACCGTCTATGGATAAAATAAGCGGCAATAATGATATAATGTAAGAGCATGAAAATAGAATTCAATAGTGTAGGTTTGTGATCAATATTTCTCTGCAAACACCTTCTTACCACTTGGTGGCTGATGTTCTATTAGTCAAATCTATAGATATAACTGATGTAGACATGTCCAAACATACATAATTGTTGCCAAATTCACTTCGCACAGAAAAATAAAATACAAAAAACTTACAAAACAAGGAAAATATTTACGGCTACAGATTAAATATATATCATCGGCACAGCTGCCATATTTAAGAATGAACAAAATATTACACCGACCAATCAGAGCGCAGTATTGGACGCACTGCGTTCTCATAGTAAAGAGTATCGTTTGTGAACTAAAAGGCTCGCAACGACGAACGCATAGTGAAATGGCTTACTTCGCATAGTGTCGCTGCGTTACTTAGGCAAGTATAGTTTGTGAATACAACTGTGTCGCCATTACGGGGGAACGATAAAAAATAAAAAACCTTTTAGAAAAATATATTGTAATTAATAATATACTTACATGATATTACTAACCACTTTCTATTTCCCTTGATTTAATAACAATAGTTATATTTACGAAAATAAATAACGAATATTTATATATTATATCAATATCATACAAAAGTATGAAAATACTTAGGAACAAATCTAAAAAAAAGGTTCTTAAATAAATACTAATCTAAATAAATAATTTCCTTACTAACAAATCTAAATAAATAAAGTAGCGCTAACCTTCTCGTTAGTGCAAACTCCTTGATTAACCCAGACACGAGCACAGAATGAATAATTAATTAGCTGTAAGTAATACTTGTTTTGTAAACGAGAGTATTTGTATCATAGCGGGAATCGAACCCGCAGCCTCAATAAAAACTTCAGTCTTTTTTAACACTACAATAAATGCGGAATGATCGCTTTTCTCTCCATAGGGTAGTTTTTAAACGTATTCTTGTACCAATCGTGAGCTTGGAATGATGTTTGAAACTGAAACAAAGAAACAAAGATTATCTTCAGAGCTACAAAATGCAAGTCCTTCAAAATTGCAGCATCTTAAGGCCCATTTCTAGATATTTCAATATTAGGAGTTTATAAGAGGAAAACTCTGCCAAGCTGAAAAGGGACTGGGCCGGCCACTTGCACAATGTCGGACAAATTGTGGCCAAAACCACAGAATAAATAATAGTTCAAAAACAAACAATTGATAAGCGGTTGGCTGAATGGTTAAGACCCAGACTTTGAAGTCAACCATCAGTCGGTGGTTCGAATCCCGCTAGGTGCAATCATTTGTGTGATGAGCAGAAATGTTTGTTACCGAGTCATGGATGTAATATTCTTATCTATATATGATCATGCGCTGTCTAGTACCTATAGTTCAGGGTATCCTAGTTTGAGACTAGGTAAATGGTGTGAATTGTCCCGAATTTATGTATTTACTAGCTGTGCCCACGGCTTCACACGCGTGGTCATTGCTCTAGGTAAAAAAAAAACTTTGTTCTATTCCAAGACCTAAAATATCAATATACCAAAATTTGATTAAAATTCCTTCAGCCGTCAAAAAGTTTTTATCGATTGCTTAGCTTCTTCTCATCGGATTGAGATACCAAGTACACCGTTTTTAAGTCAAACCCTAAGTTATCCAACAGTGAAAACCGCATCGCAATCGGTTCAGTAGTTTTTGAGTGATACGCGAACTATTTTATTGCTCCTTGCGACTGTCAAAATATAAAAATAAGAACAATAAAATGTCAAATGCGAAAGAAACAATCGCGCAGGGGGGTGACAATTGGAACATTGAGTGTTTTTGCAAAGGGAGCAGCGATATCTTCATGATTTAACATGAAAGCACTACTCTACTACTCGCAAATTGTACGATAGATGTCATTACAGGCATGCTATTTATTTAAAAAAAAATAGTTTATTTAATTTTATGAAACAAAATGTTTTTTTTGTGTTCCTTTAAAATTTATATTATTTACTTATTTTATTCGTTTTAATTTTACATCAGATTATATAAGATTCGTCGCTCATTGACAAAAGTGTCATAATATTGACATACCATACGTAGTATCTCTGAGTAGTCTGTGGACATACCGATGACAGAATTCAACAAGAAATAACGTTTGGTTTTGAAAATTTGGGTTTAATATAAATAAAGTTTCGTTCCGCGCTCGCGCTGCCCTTAACTTTTACAGTTCTTTCGTTGTTTTGCATTGTTCCTGAGTGCAGAGTTCCTGAGAGTAATTGAGACTCCTTCCCAGTAACCAGTTTATTGAAAGACGCTCTGTGTTGTTTTCACCATGCCGCTTCACTGCGCTTTTGGTTGTAAACAGACTGGTAAGTAGAGATAGAGACCTTTTACTAATTTAGTGTACTACCTGTCTGCGGTCCAAACTAAACACGAACGACTTCGTTGAAATTTCACCGAAGCTCTTGTGTACCTACATGATGTACCTACTGTATTGTCAGGCAGGAGTCAATATCCCATGAAAATAGTCGTGCCAATAACATTAATTAGTCCTATTTCCTTTATTTTTTGATGTTGTGATTTTGTGATGCATTCATTTCCGAATCTTGACAAATTTCCTGAGCGTTTCAAACGGTTTCAAAGCTTGGGTTAATCTTATTGGAGGAAAGCTGGAAACAACATCAGATTATGATTTGTTCAAGAAGAAACGGATTTGTGACATCCACTTCGCTGATTAACAGAGGAATCGGTAAAAACACCTGAATGCATTAGTAATGCCATCTCTGTATTTACCAGGTGAATAAAAGTAATGAAAACTTTGAAAATCCACATAACCGTTTAAAAATGTTTCAGATATTTTAATTATATATTTTTTATTAATATTTAGTATTAACATAGTTTCATTCTATTCTAGGACAATCTGCCCTTCAGCAGTTTGATAAAAATCAACCTCACTAACTTCTACATTGCTTATCACTGCTACTTCCAAACATTGTAAAATATGTTGTCCGTCATAGATAAAACATAATTTAATAATTGTTCAATTATTTTTCAGATGGCAGATATAGTATCACTGCAGCTACTGTGCTGGTGGATCATAACAACATTGTTAGCAGCAAGTCAAAACGAAGAGCAGTATACAATACGCAAACAAGACTAAACAAGAATATAACATTTAAAAAAAAACAAGTCTGTATGTTTGTTTGTCTGTACATTTGTTTGCGCATCACGTAAAAACTACTGGAACTATTGCGATGTGGTTTTCATTGTTGGATAGTTTAGGGTTGATATAAAAACTGTAATACACAAAGTGATAACTATTTTCTGCTTTATCAAATGTGCTTGCAATGGACAATCAGCAGGTCGACCGCGGTTGAGCGATCGTTATGGTTTTATTTACGGTTACGTTTACCATTGACGATTACTATCAAATAAAAATTGGTACCGCGATGAGTAATCGTATTGTAATGGTTTATTGAACGAATGAATAGTTTTCAATCGTCTGCAGGGCGACCGCCGATACGCAAAGTAAACGTTATTATTTTGTAATTTTAAAACCATAAACCTCTATACTAGTACTGACTTTCTGCGGGAAACGAAATCGAAACGGGTGATTTGCTTTGTTTTATTTGTTAAACTGCAGGGCGACAGGCGACAGCGGTTACGCAAAGTAAACGTACCTAAACGTTTACAATTTGACATTTTAAAACCACAAACCATTAAACCGTAGCATTAGATGATTATACCATTAGTAAGGTTGTAACCAAGAAGTCTAACGCCCCATTCCTATAAAAATGAAGTTGTTTTTCCAACGTCTCGTTACTTTTTGACGTTTTTTTTAAGGCATTTATGTCAAAAGCCTACGGACAGTAAGCGAAAACGGGTTTTAAGAAATAGGAACCGGCAATAAGTCTATAACATTAATACCTACTTTCGGCGGGAAAGGAAATTGAAACGGGTGTTTGCTTTGTATTATTTTTTAAACTTGTGTTTATTCGAGTGTTAATGTTTACTATTGGTGGAATATTAACCATAAGGTATTTGGTAACGTGCACTAGTGTAGGTAAATGATACAAGCGTGCCATTTTGTGTTCTTTCCGGAACTCCCTAGGAAGTTTCAGTAAAGCTCCACCACTTTACTGAATCGTGACATGACCAGACTTTTGACTATCTGACTGATTGAGACTAGACATTTTGAATATCTGTTGAAAAAAACATACAATTTGCTATATGTCTTTACTTGGCACTGGCTAAATGCACTGGTCGTGCAGAGCATAATAAATATAATAATAATTTAGTCCCGCCAAACTGTCGCCGGTAGCAGTTGGGGAATTATTTTCTCGAACAACCCTTGAAATAAGCCCTTGCTCAGTCTGTTATTGGCCCTATAATGTTCATTCGGCAGTTACAATGGGTTGTTGAGGTCGCGTAAGACATGCACGCCTCTTTCCTGCAGAATGTTCAGCAATGGTATTCAGTATGCCGTTGATACTGTCACGAGTTTTGCGTAAGAGAGATGCCGCCATTTTTCTTATGATTGCGTAAAAATCATCAGTGCGAGCATCTGCGAGTATTACAGACGCACTGCAGAACCCAGGCAGGCCCAACAGCACCCTGAATCCATTTTTATATTGGACTAGCAGAGCCCTGTATGCCCTCTACGTAATCAGATCCATACGCTGCTCGCGTAAAACGATTGGCATTATGCCTTACAGAGAGTAAATTTAACATCGGCGTTACAGCGGGTAAACCTATGAGCCAGCATGTTGCATCTGACCGCCAGCGTTCCCTCTCAATGTCCTGATCGTCCCTAAGATTGTTTGTAACTATATGACCCAAACATTTAAAGGAGTTCCGTTCCACTCAGGGTAACAGGGGGAACATGGTTGGGTAATTTATTTCTGGTTTATAATTCATTATCTCACCTTTTTTTTACATTGTAACGTAATACATTTTATTCAGCGTATGATTCACAGCAGTTAATTAATTTTCTTAGACGTCGATTGAGGGGCTCATAATGTTTAAGTAAAATGACCGCCTATTGTTACCTACACTTATTTTTCTAAGCCAACTTTGTATTTTAATGTTATTTACCTACTGTGTTGTTTTAATAAATACTTTTATCTACCAATCCATCTTTTGTTTAATTGCAATTAATAGTGTGGTAATAAAATATTATGTTTCCCAATTACTTACTGAGTATTTTTTTTAGGCTACCTTAATGTAACTTTAGTCAAATGTTATTAATTAAAAAAATACCATTTGATAAGATAATTAGAACGAATTGGGAAAAATAAAATTAGTAAAATACCTACAGCTGTACTGTGTGTGTGTGTGTGTGTGTGTGTGTGTGTGTGTGTGTAGGTACTATAGCATTAGTTCTTGTTAAAAGTTGAAATCAAGTGGCGCTTCAATTTTATATACACGTGGAAGCCGCAAGAGCTCTTTCCCCCTATCAGAGAGGTCGCACTCCGCAACAAGTACAAATATTATACCTTAACTTCGGGCACAGAATAAATAATAGTACAAGTACAGAAGGCTAACTGAGTAAAGTCATTTAAATAAATAGCGACTCTCGCTACAACGCTATAAAGTGCAATTTAACTCGCACGGCGCTGCGAGCTTTCAATTATATTTACCTAGAAGGCGCTCGCGCACCGCGTGCAGGCTAGAATGCTCCGTATCACAACGCGCGAGAACTTCCATTGCTCTAACCGTTTCAGAATCGCTCTGTCCCTTTTTCGCTCGGTAGGGTTGTATTAAGATATGATTTGGTACTTGTACTACTAATTATTCTGTGATATGTTATGACTTAGATATTGTAACAGAATAAATAAGTAATAATGTATTATGTTATTACTTATTATTATAAATTAAAATAGTTCTATTATATACAATTACATTCTTATCAGAATAAACCTACTAGATACCTACCTACGTATGAGTGTCGTTGGTTGATTATTATTATATCCTATAGATATTGCACTTTGATGAATAAAGGTGCTTGTCTGAATTCCATGCTTTTTAATGAGTGAAAAATAAATTGCTACTTACGTAATAAAAGGTATTAAAAGTAGGTAGGTATTATACGAGACGTATATTATATAAATTCCTAATTAGTTGTAGGCTACTTACTAAGTCAGCACAGTAATTCATTTTCCGATCAACAATACCTACTATAATCAATTATAAAATTATGTTGATCGATTTAATAAACGACTTTATTTCTGTGCGGATTAACCTTAAATATGCGTAGCTTCGGCATGGAACACAAATGAAATAACATAAAACTATAGGAACCTACGTAATAAAAAAATATCAATATCTAACTACATAACTAGGACCTATTATAGGTATTACAATTTATTACCTTTCAATATCCTTTGGAAACGTAAAGAATGACAATTCGTCATTTCTATCACTATTCAAACAGCCGAATGCTATGCAGTACTTTCTAGCTTTCTTCTTGGTACTCATAATTAAAACACGAATAAAGTTGTCAATAACTTTACGTAAGTAGGTGCTCTATCGCTAAGTACAAGGCGCGCGACTCATCGAGCGCACGCTTGACACTCGACAGAACGGACCCGAATATTGGGTCCTTGAATTTATTTGTACTTGTTGCGGAGTGCGACCGCCCTGCTTCGGGGCCGCAATATTATGGTTCATTCAGTAGAGTGTCAAGCGTGCGCTCGATGAATCGCGCGCCGTGTGCTTAAAGATAAAGTACCTACTTACGTAAAGTTTTTGTCAAATTTTATTCTTTTCTTAATTATGAATACCAAGGAGAAACCTAGAAGGTACTGCATAGCATTTGGTCTGACCAATCTCGTAAAATACGTACATACCGACATTTTATTACGTAGGTAGCCATTTCTTTTTCATTCATTATTAAGCATCGAAGTCAGACTGGCACCTTTTATTCATCAAAGTGTAACCTATTATGATATAATCAAATAATGAGGTACTATAGGTCTATTCTGATAAGAATGTCATCATGTGTAGAACTATCAACATTTATAACAATAAGTAATAAAATAATACATATTTACATAATTATTTATTCGGTTATATAATATATAATATCTAAGTCATATTATATCACAGAATAATTACTAGTACAAGTACCTAGTCATATCTTGATACAACCCTACCGAGCGTAAAAGTGACAGAGCGATTCTGAAACGATTAGAGCAATGGAAGCTCTCGCGCGTTGTGATACGGTACATTCTAGCCTGCACGCAATGGGTGAGCGCCTTCTAGGTAAATATAATTGAAAGCTCGCAGCGCTGTGCGAGTTAAATTGCACTTTATTGCGTTGTAGCGAGAGTTGCTATGTATTTAAATGACTTTCCTCAGTTATCCTTCTGTACTTGTACTATTATTTATTTCCCCTATTTTACTATACTCTTTGCAATCGCGTCTTTTGCTTGCGTTGACTTAGAAGTTTGTTTTTTTCACAGCTCCAAGGGTTTGCAGACCTGAGTTTGTGATATTAATTTTAACTTGATGACTCCACGCGTTCCTGAGAATAAGTGTATTGACAGACAGACAGACAGACAGACAGACAGACAGACAGACAGACAGACAGACAACGAAGTGATCCTGTAAGGGTAAAAAATACGCTAGTAAGCGTAATTAAAAATCTTTGCTAGCAACGATCGTGGTGTTTTTTGACCATAGACAACTACATTATTACTCACTTACTTGACAGACTTGTTATTATTTCGTTTCCGTGGCAACATGTAATTCCGTTCTGTATATTTGATACCTTGGGTTATTGCAATTTTCGTAGGGATCTCTACATTTTGAAAAATAATATACGGCTAAATGTTACTCGCTGAGAATTTAGCTTTCATATGTGAAAGAATTTTTAAATCGGTTTTGTTTTTTTGAGTTTATCCATAACAAACAATCAAATCTTTCCTCTTTGTAATATTAGTGTAGATAAACAAAAACGCTAACCTGATTTCCCAGCACCCACAAATAAATACAGAAGAAGGTCTTCGTGGGCAGCAGTACCACCAACGCCGTGTACAGCACGACCTCGCACATTCTGTGCGGACTGGACACGAGGCGGAACAGTCGGCCGCGCGGCACTCCGTGTCGCTCCGTCACCACGCAGCCCGACTTCACGTCACGACGGAGGGATGCGAAGATCACGTTGGACCGGTACTGTTCGTACCACGCCCAGAGGAAGGCGACCATGCAGGGCACGAAGACGGTTCGTGTCCAAGCGTCGCTCCATTTCACGCTGTCGACGTTTTGGTTTCCTGTAATGTGGGGTACGGTCTTATCATTAGCTTGTTACCCGACTGCACGGAGGGTCGGAAAAATCCCAAACACATAGTTTGGGATTTTTGTTTGTTTGTACGTTTCTTAGGCGCGTTTCACAGCCTAATCCCAAACACATAGTTTGTGATTTTTGTTTGTTTGTACGTTTCTTAAGCGCGTTTCACAGCCTAAACGGCTTGATGGATTTTCATAAACGAGGTAACATTGGATTCGTCTTGATTACGAGTGCTAAAGGATATATGAAGTATCAAGAAAACTAATATGGCGACTAATAGCAGCCATATTGTGTTTAAGACGGTAGAAAAAAATTACCAAAACCTATCGAGTATCGATCTGATATCGCTATCATAATGAAGTGTAATGAAGTACAAATTTCATATGTGCCAAATTTCAACTTAATTGGTCCGGTAGATTGCCTGTGACAGACAGACTACAGACATACAAGCAAACCTATAAGGCGCGATGTATAAATAAAGTACTATTTTGACTTGTAGGGCGAATAGGGACTGCTTAATAATATAAATAGGTAGGTATTACTTCATTCGGAATTAGAATGACTACATTTAAATATAAATAAATAAAACTTGTTTATGATTTCGCAATTTATATAAATAACAGGTGAAGCATAAAAATTAAGATTGAAAAGTGATCTGAGCAAATAAACTTAGAGACTACATTAGACATTAACCTAGATTCTGTCTAGTTTAACAACTAGGTTACCAACTTTCAAGGCAATCATGCCTCTCTCCTGACTCTTGAATCCGATAATCTAATCTATTTACTGCCTTCAAAAGTTATGTACTAGGGGACCAGGGTAGGCATACTTATTTATACCTATCAAGATATTTGCATATTAATATTACTAGCACTGCCCGCGGCTTTGCCAGCGCGGTCTTTTGTCTGGGAGAAAACTATTTCGAGACCAAATGTACAATTAAAACTACAAACTAAAAAAAAAAAAAAAAAACTACCAAGCGCACGACGACGCGCACACAGTGCATGCGCACTCGTAACTACCAAGCGCACGACGACCACGCGCATACAGTGCATGCGCACTCGTAACAAGGTGATAGTTTTATGATACAATTTACCAAATTTCATTCAGCCGTCACACAGTTTTTATCAATTGCTCAGCTTCTACTCATCGGGTTGAGATACCAAGTACACCAGTTTCTAAGTAAAACCCTGACCTATCCAGCAGTGAAAACCAAATTGCAATTGGTCCAGTCCAGTTGTTTTTACGAGACGTGCTAACATACAGACACCATTTAATTACTACTTAACTATTCTTGTTCAGTAACTTATTTTAAGTCCCTTAGGCGTTTTTTTTTAACCCGTCGATTGTGTTGTTTGTGCATATCTATTGTTTATTTTGTTATTGGCTGGGCAACAGGCAAGTGTTTAATTATCTTCATTGTACAGACTTTATGCTAACTGCATTGCATTAATATAGTTATTACTTGTGAGTTGTGACCAAAGCTTACTAGTATTAATTTTAAATACTTTAATACAAATCAGTTTCACTGATACATGTACAGACAAAGTTATGGAGCTTTGTGCAAAATATATCAACGTCTGGTTCCTGACATTCTTATAATGTTCATAAAACGGACATTTAAATTTTCAATGTTATTCAAAATCATTACAATTGCAGATGATTTTATTAACTACAGAAAAAGTAGGTACGATTATCTAATTACCAATCTGTTTTATTATACTAAATATTATAATAATGTTAATTATAATAAAACAGATTGCATTAAGGTTGCACTATAACTTTTCCTGTGATATTACACAAAAAACTTGTTGCTTGTGTTTTGTTCATATTGATGGTAACTTTGCTAATATATTTTAAGTTGTTGCTTGTGTTTTGTTCATATTGATGGTAACTTTGCTAATATATTTTAAGTTGTTGCTTGTGTTTTGTTCATATTGATGGTAACTTTGCTAATATATTTTAAGTTGTTGCTTGTGTTTTGTTCATATTGATGGTAACTTTGCTAATATATTTTAAGTTGTTGCTTGTGTTTTGTTCATATTGATGGTAACTTTGCTAATATATTTTAAGTTGTTGCTTGTGTTTTGTTCATATTGATGGTAACTTTGCTAATATATTTTAAGTTGTTGCTTGTGTTTTGTTCATATTGATGGTAACTTTGCTAATATATTTTAAGTTGTTGCTTGTGTTTTGTTCATATTGATGGTAACTTTGCTAATATATATTAAGCATATAAGCAACATATTGCCTAGTCACTTATATCTGTACATTAACCTAGGATGTAGTGATTTTTATTGTAGGTTTCTACTAATATAAGAAAACTATTTGCTAAATTTCAACCGTCGGAAATGAATAGATTCGGAGATATTAATTTCAGAATTATTGATGGCATTGTATTGATAAAGACGATATTTCACACCATGTAATTTAAAAGACAGGCCTTTCTTTCCCACTGGGCACACGGGGACTTGCCCAGGGCCCCACAATTGATAGGGGCCCCCTAGTTCCTGCCAGATCACCAAATCATAACCGATATTTATTACCGAAAAATATTACTTTTAATATCCTAGATGAACATAGGATGCTTTATTCG
Organism: Alsophila aescularia; assembly: GCA_946251855.1. Taxonomy (NCBI): domain Eukaryota; kingdom Metazoa; phylum Arthropoda; class Insecta; order Lepidoptera; family Geometridae; genus Alsophila; species Alsophila aescularia. The sequence continues at coordinate 4,076,802 of OX276378.1, read as the reverse complement.
CCATGAACTGTAGTCCACGCGGACGAAGTAGCGTGCAAAAGCTAGTAATATAATATAATCCACAAAATTAACTCTTAGCATTCACAGTTTAGTGCTTAAAAATCTATTTTGATTGAAGAGGTTCCCTTCTAGATTTGAGATGGACAAAATAGTTAATCACTTCTTCAAAATCTATGTTTTGATAACATTCTATGGACATCAGCGACAAACAAGTTATTCTCTCTTGAAGCATTGTAATTCTTAATTCTTTTTTATTTTTTTCAATTTGGAAAATGAGCGTTCCCCACTGCAGTTAGTTACCATAATGCTTAAAAAGATTCTCAATGCGATTGCTACATTTGGAAATGTGTCTTCAATTTTGTTTTCTTTCAAAAGATTATACAATTCCAATATACTATTCCAATATACTATTAGTGCCTTCATTTTCTACTGTAATTAAAGTGTATCTGGCAACGCTGAATACAGGGGAATTCCCGATCATTGGTTGATTTATTTGAGTCGGTCGGTCACCTTATGGATCCTGCGAGCAGAGCTTAGCGTTGTCTGTTGTAGAAAACTAGAACCTCAGTTCATCGACAATTAATAATCCGAAAAAAAAAATACCAATTTTTTTTATTTATTTATAAAAAATACAATATATATAATTAAGTATTGTTTCATTAAATATTGCACTAATTCTGTTATTAAAAAATTTGTGTAGTAAAACAATACTTATTTCATAAATGTCCCATGAATAAGTGTGTACACAATAACATTTCTAATGATATATATATATATTTTGTTTTCTTAATTAAATTTTGCATTTGTTTTAAAGTTTTTTTTATTTAAAACATACGAATAATTGATGAAATGCTAAATTTGAAACATAACTTAAAAAAAAACATTTGAATAAATGTAATATGTACTATCTCAATTAAAATGGCTACTTCAAACTTGAGGCTTCACGCTTCGCTTCGTCGGCTTAATTCAAATTTGGGGCGAGTCTCAACCGTAACTCTTGATGAACGACACAAAAATATAATGAATTTCTAGATCTCTGATAATGTTTCAATAAACAGTTATCATAATAGGTATACCATTAAATTGTATTTTTATATATTTAAAATAGCTGTACCCAACATATATATATATACCAACATTTGATCAAAAGTACTTCAGCCGTCAAAAATATTTTTATCAATTGCTCGGCTTCTATCGCCAAATTGAGATAACAATTTCAACCGCTATCCTACGGGAACACTTTAATTTTTTGGAATGAAAAGTATCCAATGTCCTACCACTAAGTATGAAATCTTACCAAGTTTCATTAGAATTCATTGAGTATTTTAGGCGTGATGCTATGCCAAGATACAGACAGACAAGCCGACAGAAAGACCGACAAAAAAACAGTTTTGGTTTCAGTACCGAATATAGAACAACCTCTAAAAAAAAATAACTAGTTATCTTCAATGTACAGAATTGGACCTGTTACAGTTTTATTACAAGTTAGATTTATCCAAACATGCTGATATCGGAAATCCTGATTTTCGGGCAAGAGTAGAGTAGCTTCGCGCATGCAAAATCTAATAAGCAAGTAGTTATTGTAGTCAGTCATTATCGTTTGTTTTTTCGTAATAAATAGTAAATCGTCAAAGTATGAGAAAATACATAGCTTCTATTTATTTTCTCATACTTTGCTGCTTCTATTTCTCTCATAGATGGGGATGATGTATTTATTCTAACGATACCCCATAATTATCAATATCAGTTCAGGCATTAAAAAGTTATGGTGGAATAAAGAAACTTTAAAGACAATTGCTCCTGTTTAGGTTTTTTTTAATTTGTCTTTTAAAGACCTTAATTTTGGTACCTCACTCGATAGGTTTTGGCAATATTTCGTTCCGTTGGATATACAATATGGCAGCTGTAACGAGATTATTGATATTTCATCCTATAGCAGTCTCGTGACTAAGACGAATCCAATGATACCTCATTTATCAAAATCCGTCAAGCTGTTTAGGCTGTAGGATAAGAAACGTACAAACAAACATACATGTATGTATACAATGCAAACTCATAACCCTCCTCAGTTGGGTAAAAATAAATCTAGAAATGTTTATCTACTTTCTTTGTATATCTAACAAAATAGTGCTGTGCCATGATCATAGGGGCCCCATTATCCTAATGTGCCATAAAATTGCCCATTTTAAAGCTTTTACTATTATAACCCAAAAATTAGTTCTTACTTTTGAACATCATGTTTTCCATTGTGTTATGTATATATTCAGGAATATCTATGTATATACTTTGATATTGTTTAATTATAAACTACGTACAGATAGGAAAATGAGTGCTCTGTACATTAAATGGCGTTATTAATTGCTAAATCCTCTGAGATTTAATACATTGAAATAAGGTTGATCAAATATTCTACAGTTTTGTGCTTTCTTACCACAAAACAACGGAGCCTGTCCCGCCGCAACCACAATACATGCAAAGTAGTGGATGATACCGGCAAGGTAGTGACTCAGGTTCATCTTGCTGGACTTAGCAAACACCTGCAGGCAGTACGTCTCATACAGTCTGCGGAGACACTGGATAGTCATGAGTGCCATTACTGATAACGCTGCAAACACTGACACTGGAAGAAGAAAGTAAGATGTTTAAGTAGGAATATAATTTTGTTGTTATATCACACAGAAAAAATGTTTCAGGTCAGCGTAATCATACAACCAAGTTTTTTTATGTGAACAACTTAAGACAATCATACAGTGAGTTACTACTTTTGGAGTTATGGTTAGAATTTGTAGAAGGGTGTGTTTTTTAAATTTACAATAGGTACTTTGACTCTTATTAAATCACAGCTTTATTACATAACATACAGTTGCATAGTTTTAAAATCACTAAGTACCTAAGATAAAAGCACTAATAGTGGGCACTATAAGGAGTAAAATCGCATTGTGTTTCATAATCAAATATATTTGGCTGCAAAATTACAGTTTCAGACATTATTATCACTAAAGTCACACTTAGAGATCAGGTTTTTATCATAACAGTTTTAATTCTTAAAATGGTACCCCTCCCCTACCCACCGCGGAGACAACTACTTTATGAGATATTTCAGTTTAAAGTTTAGAAAAACAAGGAGCTGGGGTGAGGGTAGCCCTCGACTTCCTTCCCCCCCTCCCCCACCCCAAACTCCTGCCCCTTAATTCTAGATCCAACCCTGTTCTTTTCCTATTGGAAAGCCACCAGCATATTTTCATTAATTATATAGCAGTCTCGTCACATTTTAAGATTTAGTGGAGTCGTTCCCATTACTTTGTTTAGTAATTTAACTCTTGGCACACCATATTTTTAAGCCGCTGTAGCTGTTGGAATGCCCTTTATGAATTCTTTAAAGGCCGCTTCCATGTCAGCTTCAGAATACTGAAACGTCTTCCCCTTTATAGGTGTCATGGTACTCAATCAGTAATCTAGAACCAGCAGAACTAATACATGATACCCGTTTTACCCTAATAATGGACACCGTCTACTATTGGAATGAGTTATGTAAGAACAACTAAATTTAAACAGCACTTTAGTTAAAGGAAATAGTGAGGAAATTGCATAACGATAAGCTGCAAAATTAAACTTTTTAATTTTCGGTACCAATGGTAGACACACTACAATTTTCTAAAAAATCTAACAGTAACAACAAAATAATAGTCCATGAATGCAACTAAACCTATTATTTTCCATATTAAAAACAGATATTAAACAAAATCATAAAAATGTAGAACAAAATCATACTTGTGAAATTTTGGCCTCCTTAACAAAATCTCTTAAAATCACGAAGCACGCGGACACCTTGTTGAGTTGTTTATTGTGAAATGATCCATTTTGAAATTTGCTTAGGAAACTGGATCTGAGTTTTTGGGCATGCGTCATAGATGATGCTAGGTGCATATTTCAAGAGTAATAAGTAATTCAATGATTCGTTTTCTTGATATAAAACCAATTTTTCGAAAGTGTCTGCTATTAGTTCACTGTCGGGCGTTAGTGCTTTTACCTTACACCTACATTTATTAAAAGAAAATAAACTCAACTCACCTGAAGGCTCATCCTCTTCAAGAAGAAATTTCAGTACCATCGGGACATATTTGTTCATCCCAAACCCGAGGAAATAAATCATAATCATATAAACCAATGTAACAGAACTGAAGATAGATGAAAACAGGTAAAAGTGCCTATAGTAAGACTTGGGAATTTCCAAGGCACGCAGGTAATCGGCATCCGATCCTTGGTAAGCGAAGCTCCCATACTTGTACCCTTTAATAATGAACGCCGGCACATATTTCTCGTAATTATTAATTATAACACCAGTGAAAGTAACTAAAAATGCTAAATTGAGAAAAATCAAATCTATTATGTTTATCATTATGCCACGAATGGAAGCGAGCAGAATCAGTGGCGGTGCAACGGAGACTAAAAACAACAGCACATTCTATTATTCTACTCACAACATCGTCGTAGCGCGAGAAGTAACGGGATTAAAATACATTTCTAACTTTCGTCCTCGAACTTATGAGCCAATAACCTAGAAAGAAAAATAACCATCACACGACAGAGAACGCTGCTAAATGATTAGAAAAATCTCAAGAGATCATTGTTAAACCACTTGAAAGTAGGACAGCAATATTCAAGCATGAGTAAGAGTAACAAAGGAAGCACACAATACATGCTCAAGTTACCTATTTTAAGTGTGAAACATTTTCTTTGACGTTGAATTGTTTTGATGTCAAAAAACTGTCAAACGGTCAATGACATCGTTTTCTGGCAGTGCGTTTACTACAGTGCCGTAGGTTTATGCCGTAGACAGAGAATTATCTGTAAGCAATGCATGTAGCATTGCTATGCATAAACTAAAAGTTGTATTACTCAGTATTATGTACGTAGTATTTTTAAGCGACTTCACAAAAGGTGACGGTTATATGTTCGACTGTATGTATGTTTTTTTTTTCTTTTTTTTTGTATTTTGGTCGATTTCTCCGTCAGTTGCGGACCGATTATGTTTTTTTTAAATGTTTATACTCTCCAGGTGGTCCCGTCTAAACTGTATCAAAATTGATTCAGCAGATTGATTGATTGTTTTTAGAGAATAAATAGTATTTTGAGTAAATCCATACGATTTTGTGTTTGTATTGCCTTGATTTTTTGTGTTTATCTCTAAGATTTCTAAACCGATTTAGATGGTTGTTTTTTTATTCAAAAGGGTAAACTTTTTGTGTAGTCCCATATAAATTTCATCAAAATTGGTTCAGTAGTTTTATTAGAAAATGTATTTGTTTTATAGTTTATGTTCTGTAATATCTTGAGATTTCTAAAACCGAAATAGATGATTGTTTTTACTAGAGTAAGAAGATCACTACTACTCTACACACTACTACTCTAGTGTGGTACTGTATAAATTTCATCAAAATTGGTTTAGTAGCTTTAAACAAGCTCTAATTTAATTCACTGTGTTATTATGTTTGGGACTGGATTGCAAGTCAATTTTGAAAAATTTAAGGACGTCCAATGATGCTGAAGTTTTTCACAATTAAAAAACTATCAGATGACAATAAAAAACTACAGTAGGTAGTAGTAGTCGTAGTCCAAGGAACTACACAATCGGATGATGGACTCTCTTCGAGATTGGGCTCATTTGGTTTGTCTTGATGAGATCTCTGGTTTTATGTGGTATCCAGGGTCTGATTATGGAGCCGGAAGGTTGTCACAGAAACTCAACAACAAAATGATGGAACCCCTTCGACTTTGGGCTCATTTGGTTTGTTTGGATGAGTTCTCTGGTGTTATGAAGTATCCAGGGTCTGATGATGGAGCCGGAAGGTAGTCACAGGAACTCAACAACAAAATGATAGAACCCCTTCGAGTTTTGGCTCATTTGGTTTGTCATGATGAGTTCTCTGGTTTTATGTGGTCTCCAAGGTCTGATGATGCAGCCGGAAGGTAGTCAAACAAACAAATAATGGAACCCCTTCGTGTTTTGTTTCATTGTGTTTGTGTTCATAAGTTCTCTGGTCTAATGAGGTATCGAGGGTCTAATGATGGAGATGGAGTCATAGGAACCCATTACCCAACCATCAAATGATGAAACCCGTTCGAGTTTAGGCTTGTTTGATTGGTCTCGATGAGTTATAAGGTCTTAAGTGGTACTGGTGGTGTCTCGTAAAATATTGCTTTAAATAAATAATAGTTTAAAAAAATTAAAAAACACGCTTTATATAGAAAACCAAACTAAAAAATAGAAAATACATTTTAATAGTGTAAATAAGAAAAAAAAGTTTTATTTAAAAAAAAGCGTGGGGTGCTTCTCATATCTGTCAATGAAATATTTATAACTATTGACCCATGCAACCCACGATGTACCGTAAAGAGTTGCTAGGGGAGATATTTTATCCATATTAATGGGTAAAAAAAGCAATCATCACCAGCCTTAGTTTGATAACCAATGTGAGGTCACAGGATGTGCGTTTAAAAAAATATATAATGGCATCCGTCCGACATTGGCCCCTCACTAGGGCATGCAAAAATTGAATGGTTTTCGATTCCGAAAGTTGAGATCTGACTCCCGATACTTGACACATAATTCCGAAACTATCAACTTCTTAATGGTTTTTGATTTCTAGGAAAACAAAGATTTCTACGAATTAAACAATATAAGAATGCCACGGACAATGTGTGGATTTTCTTCTTTTCATGAAAACGTACCTTCCGGTTTAAATCGAAAAAATACAGTCGATACGAAACTAAAGTTTGTAGATAGATTGAACTGGGCCATAATAATATCTAGCCTAGGATTGCAGCGTTTTATTTTATCGCAACAAGAAAATGTAACAAAATGTTTTTTTTTAGTTCACGTCTTTATAATAATATCCATAGTCAATTTAATGTAACATAGCCTAAAACTAGCGGACGATGAAGATGCTTCCAACGATACCTCATTTGTCAAATTATGATAAGTAGTTTAGAAATTATGACGGAATAGATGAACATACATACATATCCACATACATGCCGGTTTAAATAATAACCCTCCTTTTTGATTCGCCGTAGTCGGGTAAAAATAAAATAATATACTGAAGAAGCTACAATCACTTCAATTTGGTGGTGACGGATATATTTGTGAATAATGAAAATAAAAATAACTATAGCATAAGCGCTAAAAAACACGCCTACCCTGCCAAAAAGAGGTTTTGCCAATAAATTAAATAGGTACTGTTGGAATGTGCTTAAATGAAGAGAATAAATATTTTTTTCAAATTTGGAAATTGAACCATACTTCCGCCACATTGAATGTTTTGAAAAATTATAAATATATATATATATATAATTTTATTTTTTTCAAAACATTTATATATATAGCCTATGTTACTCGGGGAGATGTAAGGATTCTAACGGTATCCCATACGTTTAAATCTGTTCAGGTATTTAAAAGTTATGGTGGAATAAAGAAACTCACATACATACAAACATACAAGAATGCTTAAACTATTACACTCAAAATAAGGGGCGCTTATATTAATACAAGACGTGTTTTTGCTGCCGTAAAAAATGTTAGACGTACAAACGTCAGACTTGGTGTGATTAAAGAGAAACCCCGACTTTAGCTAGCCGTTTGGCCGGTTATAATTTTCGATTTTTCATTTGGGCATTATATAAACATACCAGTTTTTTCAATTTACTCACTTAATAGTACTAGGTTGCTCAATCGCGATTGATTTATCTTCTTACTAGTTTTCCCGCCCGCGACTTCGTACGCACGGACTAAAAATTATCTCAAAAAAAACATCCTATTTTCTTCTAAGATATTAAAAACCAATGCAAAAGTGCTCTTGATGTTTTATAACAGTCTTGTTATTTCCGTTCCGTCCAACCGTTCTTTACAGTGATTAATCAACATTTTCCAGTTTTCTCGTGGAAATTTAGAACTTTCCGGGATTAAAAGTATCCTATGTTTTATTCCAGGGTATTTCCAGGGTATTCCAAGCTTTTTCCATTCTAAATTTCATCAAATTCCGTCCAGTCGTTTTCGCGTGAAAGCTTCCCAAACAAAACAAACAAACAAACAGACAACGTTTCACTTTTATATACTGGTATGGATGGAGTCTGAAAACTACAAAATAAAAATTGATTTACAAATTTTCTCATATTTTGTTTAATGATTACATACATACGTACATACATACTCGTATTGCATACAATACAATCATATTAATATGCACATGATTGTACTATTTACGTAATACATATGTATGGGTCAGATAGACGAAGTATATATTTGAGGATATCATTGTTATCGAGTCTTCATTGTGAACAACTTGGAACAACTTTTACTATGAGATCAAAAAATCGCGATAAATTTAAGCAGTTCCATACTTTCAATGAACGCGATTGGCATTTTTTATGGATCAGCTGCGTACGTATGTTTATATATCGTATGCATTGGCTTGCGAAAGCGAAGGGATTCAAAATGTTTTCATCCATCTACAGAGAAATATTTATTTATAAATAACTAATTGCAACAAATACTTCGAAAAACTTAAGAAAACATGCTCACTTACCGATAAAAGGTTATGGCTTCATTTTACTGCTCAGGTCGGTTTGTACAACATAATAAACAACAACGTCCCATTATACAGCTAGTATGAATTATCTGTTTCACTGTGAAAAACGCACAATTATGAAATAAGCCTCACAAATTCAGTTTTACAAATAATTTGCCATCAACTTACCGCCAGCTGACATTAGTTTGTTTATGTTGGGAAAGCACGCACGCGTTTAAAGTACTCGAAAAAGATAAAAAATATGCGTATTCGTCTCGCTCAATCTTACAGTTTTTATGGTATGTGTGTCCTGCTCTCATTATTATTGCTATTCAATGACAAATCTATAGTACGTAGTATTTATATACTCTTTGGTAGGTAAATATTCGCGTCTACGGTAAGAAATGTCTATATGATTCAGGCACGTAGTACTATTATTTATTCTATGTTCAGACGAAAACGGAAAAAACGACAACGGTGGGTTTTTCTTATTATTTGATAATTGTAGCAAAACTGCAGTGCAGTGTGTTTAAAATGGACGCTGTAAATCTTGTTTTCATATTATGTATTATGTAAAGTGCGTCAGTGCATTTTTCATTCAGAAAATAAAAGTGTATCGTTTGGGGGCGGTGAATACGGTACGTCAACTAGCAAGAATATACAATGGACAGATTTATTTACATGGTCCTCACGGTAATGTTATCCGTTATTGGGCGGTTTACCTGCGACCGCGGCGACTACGGCGGGTGCTACGGGCTCCAGATCGAGAATGTGCTGAAAACGCACATCGGCCAGTTGGTCGACGTTTGTCTGTCGGCATGCGAATCGATGTGCTTCGGCAGCAACGCACCCGGCACCCTGCAGCGCAAATTCAGTTCGTGTAACACGCCTTGCCCAAAGAATGAGACGCAAATGTGCGGCGGAGACGTTCCTGCGAGTGTCTACGACACATACGTGACTGCCCCGGAAGCACCCAGCTCCATAAGTATCTACAATATCACGGAAATAAGGACAACACGTGATGCTCATTCCTACTTATCCGGGTACATCATTTTATTATTATTTATGATCCTGATCGAATTGCTAGATCACATTGACCCTATTGTAATCACTGTTAGACTGACATTAATCCTTGATAACCCCCAAATGTTTTACGTGATTGAAGGGTCTGAACACCCTTTTCACATCACCATTATTATTATGGAATTGAGTTTGTCAGACTTGGATTAATAATAAATAATGCACCTTAATTTATTGACCGTATTAATTTTAAAGCAGTAATTTTATATTGTGGATGATATCATACTAGTACTTAGTATTCAACACAAAATAAGGGTAATGAATCACGAATTTTCAGCATAGTTTGTTACGTAAATTGGTTAGAATTTAATGAATAATATTGTAAAAAGTACTTACCCATTTTGTTTGAGTAGTTTAGCATGTCTTCAATGTTCAACCTATAGTGAATTCAATCTTCTGCCTATTGTCACTGAATAAAATTTTACAATTATTTTTTTTGTGTGATATAAGTATATTAAGATGGAATTTATTCGGGTAAATATTTGTTTTGAGTAGGTTGGCGGTAAATACACGCGGCCCCTCCTGTTGCCAAATCCCCGGACGCCCGATACACGGGTGGCCCCTCCTGTTGCCAAAATAAAAACTCTAAATGCACCTGGCTGCTGTGGCAGCCAGTTTTGTACAGATTTCGATTAAAATGGATTCCCGCGTTCCTTATCCAATCTGAGTGTTTTATTCTTTTAAGGGATATTTTTCCTTTATGTTTAAACACTAAATAAGAACCTATAAACTTAGTATAATAAATAGAACACGTATAAAACTTGACCTAAAATTTAGACGAAATTTTTTGAAAAATGTCTGTTTTTCAAATTGATATTCTGGTCACTTTTTGTACTAAGCTGTGTTGATATTTTAATGTTATTAGATAGCTACATTCGTGTAATATTTGAATAAAGCGTGTCATCGATCGAAATAATAATAGGGTGTCATCGATCTTATTTCCAAGATACAATATTTTTTCTGGAAAATCACCCCATTTTTGTCTTCATATTTTTTCCGAGGTTATATTTCCATAAATAATATTTTCTTATGTCTTTGGTTCGGTTTGTCAGTGGCAACATATATTCAGGCAACCACAGGCCAAGTTTTGTGCGATTGCGTCAAACCATTGAGCAAGGAATGGAAAATGAGTTTTACGGGAACGCAGCGACGAGAATATTTTCGCGCCAAATTCGCACGTAGTGACTATTACTTATCTGTGCCTATGTATACACACCCTGTGCTATAAGGTTCAAAGTGCATCTAAGTCCATTCATTTTTCTGCCTATCGTTATTAAGACATAGTGCATTTCCTAATGTTACGAGCTGGGGTTCGGGCAGATATTTACCAAAATGCTGCAATGTTTTTACTACATCTAGTAACTCTCTTCTCGTGACGCAGTTGTTATGTTCCGGTTTGGACAAGGATTTACTGAAGTAAGCAATCACAACTTCCTGGTCTCCTTTTCGTTGAGACAACACACCGCCAATACCAGTATTACTCGCATCTGTATCTACTATGAACCCATTCTCGGTGTCAGGATAGCCAAGAATATGTGTATAGCACAGGCGCTTCTTCAATTTTTGGAAAATGGTGTCACAACTCTCATCCCATCAGAAGGCCCACTTCTCCTCAGTGAGTTTGTGCAAAGGCTTAGCAACATCAGTGAAGTTATTCACAAACCGTCTGTAATAAGAGCACAAGCCCAAAAATGCTCGGACTTCTGTTTTGTCTTTTGGAACTGGCCACTCCTTGACCACGATGATCTTCTCTGGGCCATTTTGCACCGCTTATTTTATTGTGAACCACGTGTCCCAGAAAGTTCACTTGCCGTCTGAAAAATGAGCACTTTTTCGGATACAACTTTAGATTAGCGGCCCGAATTTTTGCCATCACACGTTCCAGATTTCAAAGGTAGTTTTCAAACGTGCGTCCCACGATGATAATGTCATCCAAATAAAAGAGACAGGCGTCTCCAATCAAACCAGTGAATATCAGCTCCACCAACCTTTCAAAAGTTGCAGGAGCATTGTACAATATAAATGGCATTACATTGAATTGCCATAGACCCTTCCCCGTAGAAAACGCAGTTCTCTCCTTGGCCTTAGAGTCTATTTCCACTTGCTAGTACTCCATCTTCAGGTACAGCGTCGTAAACCACCTCATCCCCGTCAGCGTATCCAGGGTGTCATCGATCCTTGGTAGGGGATAACTGTCCTTTTTGGTAACATCGTTGAGCTGACGATAATCCACACAGAAACGTAAACAGATATCCTGCTTTTTGACCAGCACCACAGGAGCGCACCATGGGCTAGATGAAGGTTCTATTATACCGTGGTGTTATCCCGTGGTTTCTACCTCCTTATCTCGTGCAATTGGCAGCCTTCTTGGTCGTTGACGGATCGGTAACTCGTTCTCGGTATTTATCTTGTGCCGAACTAATTCCGTCTTTTCAATGTTGGCATCATTTGAAGAGAAGATGTCCGCGTACTGAAGTAACATCTTATCTGGCTTCACAACTTCCTCTTTGGAAAGATCCTTTGGCAATCTTCTAGCAGTTTCGACACATTAAATATGCCATTATGTTTAATGTACCTGAATGACTCTTGACATTATCACATCCAAACTACTTCCTCGCAGGTAGCCATCAACGAACGCTTGGACCAAACTTCCATTGATAAGAGCAGGTATGCCTTCCGAACCAGTTTTTCGATTTCCAGAGCCCACTGCTGTAGGTTCTCAGTATTCTGCTGCGCCCTGTTTTTTAATTGAGCACGATATACGTACTTCAGGTGAGCGTCACCGTAGCGAGGTTCCAAAGCTTCGAGCTGCTGTTCCTAGGTGACGTCCTTTCCAAGGACCTCCAGTATAGCTATGGCATGGTCACGAAGGCCTAGTTTGAGGGCAGTCAGGGCCTGAACTTTGCCCCCATACATTTGCTTCGACAACAGCCTCAAACCGAATCTTATAGGCTGACCACGAAGAGCTTCCATCGAACGGTGGTACTTTAAAACCACGCGCCAAAGACGCAATAACAACAGGACCTGAAATTCCGCTTCCTGATTTCAAGACTCCCAAAGCTTTCTGCATATCTGCAATCTCGGTTTCAGTTTCGGTGATGCGGCTTTCAGTTTCGGCTCTGATGAAGATGATGGCTAAGATGTGCCTGCTCCTTTACATCTTTGCCTTGCTTGCAAGGACCTGCAAGCAAGGCTTGGTAAATAATTCAAATGAGGAGAGTCTGTTCTTCTTTGTTAAGCTGCAACCGCTCTTCTACCCGACGATCCTGCTCCTCCTGTTAGTGAGCCTGCTCCTCCTGTTAGTGAGCCTGCTCCTCCTTGACACGCTGCAGTTGCTTTTCCAGGCGTCGGGCCTGCTCCTCCTGTTTACGAGCCTGCACGCCTTGTCACGCTGCATGTGTTCTGCCAGCCGACGAACCTGCTCTTCCTGTTTTCGAACCTGCTTCTGGAGCAATGCCATTAAGCCCGATAGATCTAATGACGATGGGACTACAGAAGATGGAGAATCTGCAGATGGACCGGTTGATGGTCTGGCGGCCGCGGTGGCGTCCAAGACCGTGGTTGGTTGATTGGCACCTAGTTTACCACTAGGTGCTCATAATGGCGAACCAAACCGTCTTTCGTCCATTTCCCTCTCTCGTTGGCTTCTCGTTCTCATGCGGTCTATCTCCCCATTCTCCTCCCTTGGTGTAACAGGCATTATTTTATCCTCGCTTCTGACACCAAATTGTTACAAGGTTGGGGTTCGGATAAAATTAATATATTTCAATTAAACAAAAAAATAAGACATTTATTTGAAAAACCCCAAAAAGAAATTAAACCAACAAATAACGCACTTCAACACTTTTTAACTCAACTGTACACTAATTAATTATCACTGAATTCACTATAGCTTCAATTTACTTAGATCGTACTCGTTCGTTGTCCAAAATTAAACTGTTGTAGGCAGCTGATGAGCGCCCTATTCACCACGACCACGACGCACGGGATGAGTTATTTTAGTTTTGCTAACCATCGCTTTAGGGGAGTTAGACAGGGGGATGTTATATCCCCGAAACTGTTCACTATCGCCCTGGAAGATATGTGGACTGGAATGGTATGGGCATAAACATAAATGACGAGTACATCTCACATCTACAATTCGCTGATGATATCGTTCTTATGGCGGAATCTAAGTTCTGCAGTGGAGACTGCGTTTAGGCAAACGTAGTGTAGGACGTTTGCAGGCCAGGTGGAGTGACGCCTTGCGAAGAGCGGCTGGCAGAAACTGTACGCCTAATACGAGTTTGCAGATTAAGAAAAAGGAAAAAGTTTTCGTGAGCTCGCTAAACTATCAGTTTTGGTTGTAATCAGTAGGACGAGATCATATTTTGAAATGAAGTTTAAACGATAAAAACTTTCGAGTAGCTCGATTTAACGTACTTCACACTACATATTTCTATCTCTTTTCTCCTCAAGCAAAAAAAAAAGACAAAAGTCCTCCGTGTTTGACGTTTTGTTTTTGGTATGTCGTTTTTATCTGTGGTTTTATTGGGAAAAAAATATTATCGATTTACGTTTAATTCAGGTGATGAATGGAAACAATGCATTTTTCTGATTGTCCTTTAGTCTTTAATTTCGTTCAGTACTAATGAAGTTACGGATCAAAATAATCCTACAAAACCCAGGTACTTATTTTATATCGATTTTATGCCCCAAGTACGACATCTAGCTTTGTTATAATGCTTAATTTTTTTGGCCGGACATCCCGGATTAAGTGTTTGTTTTATCAATTGAGGCGTATTTGGCGAAATATAAATCAAAGTGACGTCATCACGACATTAAAATTCTAAAGTAGGTAGTTAGATTGGTACCTAGTGTTTCGCACTACATTTCATGTATTTTTTTTGAAGTACGTGCTACAAAAGTACAAAATACAAGTTCGAAATAAAATAGAGTAGGTAAGTATATTCTTTACCATTAACTTACCTTGGTCTCTATAGAGATTCTTTGAGAGTTCCTGAGACATGTATTTTCCCGCAGAGTATTGCAGACACACAAACCTTTCTTTAGTGAGCCGATAACTTTGCACTAAGTGCGTGTCAGAGATGTGTCTGGGTGTAAAGAATCTCCGCCTACGTATAAGCTCCTGTTGCTCGTCTTCATTACGGTCAACTTCTACAGCCTCAACGTAAGATACCGTCTAGTTATCATAATAAAATAAAAAAACAAGCTCTCATAAAGCTCTCATCTTACGAGTAACAATACTTTGAAAGTGATCGAATACGTCATAGTTTACTACTTCTACTGCTAACTTGTCAAAGAGGCAACTCGTACTGCTAAAATGCAATAAATACTCGAAAACTTTTCGAACTTTTCGATTTCGAATACTACCATTTGATAAAACCCGTCTTACCGATTTTAGTTCCTGCAAGTTTCCGCCAGAGGCACTGCCAGTAAATGTATGGAACTAAAGCGCGTCACAGACGACTAAGATACGATAATATTTTATCTTAAGATAAAATATCGCTCGTTATACAATTTATATGAACCATCACAAATGGCGAAGATAATATATATTTGCATCTTACAGTATCTTAAGATATCGAGCGATATGGAACTTATTAAAAGATGTCATCTTAAGATACGAAATATATCGTAAAAGATACAAAATACATATTAATATACTATCTTAAGATACAAAATATATCGTAATATGCTCTACAGGTTGCTCTGTTTTGTATTCGTGACGGTTTTTTTAACCCCTGAACAAAGAGATGGGTATTATAAGTTTAGGGTGTGTATCAGTGCGTGTGTGCGTGTGAGGGTGTGTGTGTGTGTGTGTGTGTGTACCTCGTTTGGTACACACACACACACACACACACACACACACACCCTGATGAGCCGATTTTGATGCGGTTTTTTCTGTTTGAAAGCTGATATGATCGAGATGGCTCTTAGATACATGGGGAGAGCGAGGAGGGAGGTGAGAAAGAAAAGGGGGGTGATAAACGTAGCTTCCAAACAAATGGACCTATTTAGCTGTGGTTTTTTTATGTTTGAAAGCTGGGGTAAACAAGATGATTCATAGCTATAATTTGGGGATGGAGGGGGGAGGGGTGGGGGGGCGGGGAGTGGTGCGAATCGTAGCTTTCGAACGAATGGACCGATTTATCTGCGGGGTTTTTTTATGTTTGAAAGCTGAGGTAAACGAGATAGTTCTTAGCATACTACAAGTCGTTGTTCTGTACAAATGCTCTCGCGCATGTTCGTATTTTGTTTCACTAAATCTTCCTTAATCAAATTATAAATTTTGAGAAAAGTTTCCTTCGACTTATTAAAATAAGTTTTTTTTTTGTAGAAACATCTACGTTAAGATTAAATTCACCGCGGCTTTTTCTAAATTTAATGTGATTTTCTATCCAAATTGATCACCTTTTAAAGTGCGCTAATGCAATATGCATATCATATTCAAAATCAGAATCGTAGCCTGATGAGCTATCTAATAAATCTAATAGTGAAACCGTACTACTCATATTTTATTTTAGAAATCGGTGAAGAAATACGTGTGGCACCTAGGAGGGCCTGCGAGCGAATGAATAATTTCAATATATTATCGTATCTTAGCCGTGTGTGATATCCTAAGATGCTATAATATTTTATATGCAGATATCGTAACATCAAATATTATAGTATCTTAATCGTCTGTGACGCCCTTAAACGAAACTACATTTCGTTTTCGAAACTTTTACTAGGGGGTATTGGATGAGAAGAGCCGGTGATCGGGCTCAGTGGCATTCACTAGGGAAGCCTACGTCCAGCAGTGGACGAATATAGACTGATGACAATGATGAGAAGCTAGATGGTGTGCGGGTGACGCTTGTGATTACGTAAGTACCTACAAAGTAATAACAAGACAAAAATAAGCAATGAACTAACAAAACTTGACGATTTTTCGACAAGTGATTTTTGTAATTTTATTCAGTACTAGCTGATGCCCGCGGCTACGCACGCGTGTTAATTTCTCTAGGTTAAAATTAATCTGAGATATGCTATTCCAGGACCTAAAATACCAATATACTCGTACCAACATTTGATGAAAATTCTTTCAGACATCAAATCAAATCAAATCAAATCAAATCAAAACATTTATTCGCTAAAACATGGTTTGTTTATAAAACATAAGATGGCAATATTATAATTAGTACAGCATGTTTTATGCTTTGTCAGCATGCAAATATTATACACATGGTTATATTTATTATTCTCATGTCAAAATTCAATATTTAAGTCATAATTACAATCTAATTTAATAATAATATTGTCAAAATTACCTATAAAGTGCCTTTAGTTAATTGTAAGTTTACATTTTCATCAGTCAAAAATTCATTGACACTGTAGTAACATTTAATCATCAAAATTGTATGTAATTTTAATTTGAATAAATTCTAGTTTAGCGATTTAATGTCATTAGGAATTTATTATAAATTTTTGGAGCCATTCCAAAAACACTTTTGTGGTGTAAAGCCGTATTACAATGAGCTAAACAAAGACGGTCCAGATCCCGTCTACTCCTTGAATGACTAGGCTTGGGAAAAAGATGCTGGTTACATTTAACAAATATTGCTATTTCGTATATGTACATACAGGGCAATGTCAACAATTTTAAAGATTGAAAGTGAGGCTTACAACTATCAGTAGTTTTCAATCCACACATTGATCTTAGGCATCTCTTCTGGCATTTGAAAACAGTTTCTCTTTCGGTACCGTTCCCCCAAAATATTATACCGTAACGGAGTCTAGATGAGACATATCCGTGATAAGCAGCTTTGACAGTTTTTATATTTACTATTTTCCTCAGCTTGTACAGCATATATGCAAATTTACTGAGGGTATTGCATAATTCCTGTGACTGCAATTTCCAATCTAGTCTATTATCAATTAGTAAACCTATAAATTTTGTCGAATAAACTTTTTCTATTTGATACCCCTTGAAATGGAGATTAATGTTAATGGCATCTTTAAAATATTTTGATTGTTTGCACGGCTTCTACTCATCGGATTGAGATACCAGGTACCTACCCCAATTTTTAAGCCAAATCCTAAGCTATCCAACAGTGAAAACCGCATCGCAATCGGTCCGGTAGTTTTTACGTGATTCGCGACAAACATTTAAAAACAAACATACAGACAAACAGAAAGTGACTCATGATTTAAAAAAATGTAATACCTATTCATGTTCAGTAGCTTATTTTAAGTACCCTAAACCATTTTTTTTTTCAATTAAATTCTTTGTACAGACTTTTTCGTACTTATTGCTTTATTATATTGAGTACAGATAGATAGATTAGGTACGTAGTCAGTACTATTATTTATTCTGTGACCAAAGCAGATAAAAGTGCGAAAGTTTGTCCATAGGCACTTAAAACGTAGCGGGTTTTCCGGTGAATGTAAAAGGTTCTCGCCAACCCCACAATTAAATAGGGGCCGCTATTGTTAGGCATTTGAAGACTTCTCAGAGGTTTATTTTATATTTCTTCCAACTTGAAATTATAGCTCTTAGCTTCCGTTGAATGTTCTTACACGGACTTATTCCCCACTCTAACTGAACAATCCCAACTGGCCACAATAAAAAAAGTAACAACAATTCTCAACTCGACAATGTTTAGGTACTACAGGCACAGAATAAATAATAGCTACAGGTAAAATAAAAACAACAGTACAAGAATGAAAAGTATTTGACGGCCGGTTGGTCTAGTGGATAACCAACTACGAAATCAAACAGTCGTGGGTTAGAATCCCGCCAGGTGCAATCATTTGTGTGATGTGCAGAAATGATTGTTTCCAAGTATTGGATGTAATATTCGTATCTATCCGTTTATCCGTTGTCTACTACCCAAAGTACAGGGAATCCTAGTTTGGGGCTAGGTAATTGGTGTGATAGACAGTTTTTTATATTTTTTTATTTACTACAACAATAATATTTACCTACCCTACTGTGGTTTAGTGACCAAAGACCCAGTCTCCACTACATAAAGGAGTTGGGATAGCATGGGTAGAGGCTGCAAGCGGAACAGTGCCATACTATGACAGTGCAGGCCTTACCGCCCAAAGCTCGAATAAGAATTACCTTAATGCATCCACCATGATTGTCTACCTTTGGTTCTTAGACACCATGACGTTAGTAACCATGCTTAGATAATGACGCATGCATTACTTTTAACCCAGAGAAATGACCACGCGGGCAAATCCGCGGGCACAGCTAGATACATTAACTACTAGATTAGGTACAAAAAAATGTGGTGTTGAAAATGTGTCAGCTCAGAATTATGTTGTTTTCATCTAAAACACTGGAAATGGTAAACCATTTAGAAATGTTCTATATATTTTTCTTAATTTTTTTTAATTCATTTCGCGGGTATTTGTCACAGGTGCCTTAGGAAAATACTATTTCCGAGCTTCTTTCCGTATTCTGACTAGTATAGACTCACATCTATATGTTAGGTAAATATGTTTACATTGGCAGAAAGTTTATTATACCTATTCAATTTATTATTATTATAAATTAATTCAATGGAAAACAAAGTTAGTACAGGTATGTCACGAAACAGTTCAGGCACAATTTTGATCATGTGAGATACATATTTTTTGAAAATGGCCTACCTATGTTTTTTGTCCATTCATTATTTCGAAATTTTTCAGAATGGCTTTTTGTTGTGAAAATGTATTGTAATTTATTTAGTTTTAATATAAGTAAATACAGATTTGCGAGGTCTACAGCCCACAGAGACACTTTACCTAATCGACATCAAAACTACTGAACCAATTTTGATGTATTTGATTATAGACCGCCCTAGAGGTCCAAATTAGTTCAGAAATTTCGGAGATATGAGTAACAAGACATAAACAAAAACAAGCAACAAATGTAGATTAAAAAACAAATATAAAAACCACTTATTTAGCATGCATAATTTGTTTTTTTTTAGGATTTTTGGCCAAATTTGATTCGAAAGCTTCAAATGCTTCATATCCTTCAAAATACAAAAAGAAAAATAAAAGTAAAAACAAACGTTATTTTTTTGACCATAAACCATCCCGGACGTCATCACCCTGCCAAAGTTTCGTCACAATCCGATCAATGATTTAGGAGCGCATCGGGCACAGACAAACACATATTCATTTTGATCGGACAAGGCAAAAGTTTGACCATCATTCTTAAAAAAAATATTAATGGACGTACCTCTTGCGCGACGTGCTGCCGAAGCTGAAAATGTTGTTCCGGTGCCTAGTTATGTTTTGATAGCACTTCGACGCCTTTGAAGCTTTTCGAAACCTTTGGAACCTCTTGTGACGAAACGATTACAACCCAGTAATCTAGTAATAGCTTTCCCGCCCGCGACTTTGTCCGCGCGGACTACAGTTTATCGCGAATAAAAGCGTCCTATGTTCTTCTAGGATATTAAAAACCAATGCAAAAGTAGTTATAGCACCAATTCTCTTGTTGCTTTTTGACAGACCGTTCCTTATAGCGAGTAATTAACATTTTCCAGTTTACCCGTGGAAAATTACAATTTTCTGGGATATAATGTATCCTATGTTTTATTCCAGGGTTTAAGCTACCTCCATTCCAAATTTCATCAAAATCCGTTCAGCCGTTATCTCGTGAAAGCTCCCCAAACAAACAAACAAACAGACAACGTTTCACTTTTATATATTGGTATTGGTATAGTGAATAAAATTCATTTATAAATTTTCACGATGCTCTCCTGAAGTTCTTCATCTAACGTCCTGCGAGTTCAAGCCTTATATGGTTACCATACTTATCTTCAGTCACTCAGCGGGCAATGGAGACATCTATGGATCTTGGAGTTTCTCTGAAGGAGAAGCAAGCAAGCAAGCTCAAGTGGCAGTGGATTGGTCACATTTCCGAAAGAACCGATAACCGTTAGGGTAGACGAGTTCTCGAGTGGAGAACACGCTCAGGTAAACGTAGAGTAGGACACCCTGAGGCCAGGTGGAGTGACGACCTACGAAAAGCAGCAGTGAGAGAAGAGAACTAAAGACCAAGCTCAGTGGCGTGCATTAGGAGAGGCCTACGTCCAGCAGTGGACAAGTATAGGCTGATGATGATAAGGATGATGATACTTACCTTCGGATCGAAGTAACTTACACAAGACTATGAGAAACCTTCCATGACTGATTGAAATTCCATTAAAGTACCTGAATACCTCTACAATGTTTAGCGCTATTGTTCAATGATAGACATCTGCAGGTATTCATCATCTCATTGCAGTCACGGTGTCTGCGGTTCTTCGGTCATCTCCGCGGTTGAATTCTACTAATGTATTCTGGCACTCGGCGTACTGGAGTACTGACTCGGAGATATTGCAAATTGGAATTTAACGCCTTACCAATAAGGCGAAAAGAGCTGCTCTATATTGCTTTCGGCAACCGAAAGTGGTCGATGTTCACCTTGGCTGGAAGGAATGTCCGGTGCTTGCGGCATCGGCACGTGAAATATGTGGCCAATTTACTGAAGCCACAAGATGTATCTATAAGTACATTCAAAACTTGTGATCCAGTTATAACAACTTGAATAGCATTGCAGAAAGTTTTTCTGAGAAGAGGCAGATTGCTTGGAAAGGACAACAAGAGATAAGTTAAAAAACTAAAACCCGCCTACGGTCGGGTATAAATAGCCTATGACTCTCATGCGATGAAAACAAATAGACATGGACATAGACATAGACATAGCTTTATTTATGGCAAAAAACAAGTACACAAAATAAAAACATTAAAGAAATAAGTTAGTACCTAAGTAGTTAAGTTTTTTGCCATAAGCCGGCCCCAACTCAGCATATTGCTGGTTGATAACAACCAGCGCTGGTCTTCCGTTGGGAACGGCAGGTGACGTCACGCACGGAAATGTCACATAAAATAAGAATTAACAATAATAAA
The DNA here is from genome assembly GCA_946251855.1 of Alsophila aescularia. Taxonomy (NCBI): domain Eukaryota; kingdom Metazoa; phylum Arthropoda; class Insecta; order Lepidoptera; family Geometridae; genus Alsophila; species Alsophila aescularia. Next base: position 4,055,218 of record OX276378.1, on the reverse strand, counting down.
AATTACACATTAGGTACAAATATACAATATAAAGTAAACCAACGAATTAATATATAAATTGGCAACACTATTCCACACAAAAACTAGAAGTGAAGTAAGCAAGGAATAAAATAATATGAAGTGAACGTCTCCTATATAGTCTGTGGAAGTGAGGCATATTCCGTTATATCATAAATGGTCCGAGGGACGAATGTGCCCACAGACCAGACAGCAAAATAAAGTGAAGTTGGAAGACAACAAACTGATGGTTTACAGAACTAAGCTTATGCATATAACAAATAAAAAAATTACACGGAAAATACAAGTAACTGTGTCTAATTGTGTTGAAAGATGGTTAAGATTACGGAATGGGCGAATCAGTCGCTGCATGCACTGCGGCAGTGATTTCATCGTCCGGATCGCTCAAGATTTCTCTAGGGCGTCTACGAAGGGGCCGTGCGTCTGTTTTCGCGTCTGTCGTGTAGTCAGAGGCCTGAACTACTAGGGGGTTGGGGTGATGGGGTGCCGCGTCAAAGTAGCGGTGAGAGGCATTTTTCATATATTGAACTATCGAGGGAAGCTCGAGATCGCTGTGCAGGTCGATTTCCTTTGATACCAGGGGGCATCTACTGCACCGCGAACGAATTTATTTTGTAAAATCTGAAGTTTCTCTAGGGATATGCGGGAGGCGTGAGCAAATACTACGGACGAGTATGTCATTGTCAGTCTGGAGCAGGTTTTGTAGAGTGTCAACTTATTTCTAAGATACATTTTACTGTGCCTGCCTAGGAGTAACGCGAGGCGGTATTGGTAGAATGCCGCCCTTTTGTGGACGGTGCTGATGTGCTCATTGAAGTTGAGTCGATAGTCAAGGTTGACTCCTAAGTATTGTAGCGTTGACAAAACGCTACTTAAATAAAAAAACAATAAACCTATAACTAGTAATACAAAACAACAATTCGACAAGTAAAAGTAGGAATAAACAAAACAGAACATAAACAACTAATAGAAACGCATCTTTATAATTGTAAAACTAGAATTATAATTGCATATTGTTCAATATACTCACATATTAGAATGTATCAGATGACAACATTGAAGTCGCACATAGTTGATTGAAACAGTACTGAAAGGACCGTTGCCCGGCTAAGGAAACGGACCTCCTTCTCAGGTAAAGGCGAGGAATTAAAACAAGATGGTAAAATCAATAACAAACGGCTTTATTACAAAAAATAGAAAAAGCACACATGAGTTATCAAATAATGGTACTCTCCCCTTTACTGAGGAATTCAAAAAGAAATATTTTACACTTAATTTAGTTTGTTCTGCATCAAAATAATTACAAACAGCAAGATCTTATAATAGGAAAAACTTCTAACTTAATACTCAAAACTCGGTATTCTCAAATGTGATTACAATTTTCTCAAACATATAAATTCTAGTACTTAACTTCGACCTGTATGATATCAATTTACAATAGAAAAGCAGTATCCTAGGCTAGTAAAACTTAGAGAGTCTGTGCTCAGCAGATTAACATGTATTGGTCACAACGCAACGGAATAATCTTGTCTTTGCCTAAGAATTTTCTAAATTAAAAGAGAACTTGTGCAAACAGAGTGTGTGTGTGTAAGATTGAGTTTCCCAGAGGGATATTAAACTCTAAAATAGAAAGTAGACAGAAGTAAGACAGAAAATAAACAGAAAGTATATAGAAAATAAACAGAAAGTATATAGAAAATAAACAGAAAGTATATAGAAAATAAACAGAAAGTATCTTTCAACAGTATCTTTGCACGTTAGAAGGCGAAGGCTTCCCTCAACACTGTAGCTCGCTGACTCAAAATGATTTGGAGTGGACCAACCTGGAAGCTTCCTGGAACGCCGTACCGTAGTCTCGCGTGCCGCCGCGGAACGCCTCCTTACTCCACTCGATCAGCTTCTACTGCTTGACCACGAACGGTGCCTGGTATCTTCTACTGGACAGGTGGTGCGTTGGAGTCCTTCTGGAGTCCCTCGTAGACCGGCTTCGTCCACGAACGGTGGTGAGCCCCGGGTGATCGCGCACAGCAGCTCGCAGTGGTGACGACAATAGCCGACCGTAGATGCACGATTTAACCTGAAACCCACGTTCCTTCGTATTCAAATGTGTCTCGAGATGCCCGCCTTAGATAGACGTGGTGCAAAATCAAAACAGATATTTCGTTAGTACAATACTGAAATCACGGGAAATCACACTAACCTGGCTTTTGCACTCGTATACTTATTTCGCCAGTAACAGGGCAGCTTCGTTCTGGACAGCGTGCCTCGGTCGTTTTGTTCACACAAGAGAACTGCGTATTTTTCTGCTGCCTGCGACGATCTTAATTACGTGCCAACTATGTAAACTAAATTCAGTTTCACGTCCGAAATCAAAATCCAATCCACAGGCTTCTCTCTTGTATATATACGAACTTTGGTTTGCACTTCGAGTAGCATTCTACTCCGATCTCGAACTTCCGGTATCCAGAAAATTCTAGAAAGAACTCTGCAACTTGCTTCGTAAAGCAGACCTTGTCGGCCTAGTAATACTGGTCACTGTCCTCCAGCCAGTTCTGGTACATACCAGCCAGGTTCCTTGTTTACATCAAAAAACTTCATATAAAAAAAACCATCTTTCCGGAACTTTCATGTGATTTAGACATTATGTCAAAACCTTCCATGGTGTGACCATCGCAAGCGATTTCTAGATTTAAATTATTTTCGACATATCAAACGCTGCCTTCTGTATTTATTATTTGTTAGCCAACTTAAAGATGCGACCTACTCTGGATTTTTAAACAACCCGTTCCTCGTCCAAAGTTATCCAGAGCCCGAAATATTCCTGGAACGTCAATTATTAATAGCAACACTCAGAAGCCCGCTACTTGCCGACAGAGACCACCGCTTAGTTTCCACCTTCCTTCTAGTTCACGCCTTTTGTCGCTGCGTGGATTAACCATTTTATCTATTTTGAGACAGTAGATGAAAACTTTTCCCTTTCACTCGCAGAGGCAAATTCAACCATTATTTCTTGATTCTTAGATAGGCGAAATTATCAATCTGTCTTCAACAAGAAAAGCTTTCATTATTCCTTTAACGAAGAAAGTGGCGCACGCGTGGTGGAGTTCGGCGTTTTTTACAAACTCGGCGTCTGGTTTTCAGATACGGAGAAAACACAACTTGATCTAATAGAAAAGACGCTGCTCCTCGCCAGATGGCGTTGTACCCAATAGATTTTATTTAATCGAGATCTATAACAAAAATCTAACTTGGAGTCATGATTTAACATGTCACAGTACTATCGTTCGTATTTGGTGAATACCAGCGAAAGCAGACGATCGGGTACATATAATAGATTATCGTACGTTGTTTACTTACATGATATAATCATGTAAATAGGAGTTCCAAAAAACAATAGTCATGTTCAGAGGTTATAAACACTTCGATAAATACAACACGTCCATGCACTACGGACCACGACGTTATAACTCTCATTAGGTCAATTGATTGAGATATGTACAAAGGGAACAAGGAATAACTGGGAATCAGATAATAAATAAATAATTAATAAAGTACAATTGATAAACACAGAGACAAGTGGTGACCTTTACCGTAGGTTCTACTTATCTTTGCATCGATTAGCAATCAAAGAAAAAGGGCGCGTTCTGTTCGGCAAGGTCCCGTAATGTCGGCAAATAGAAAATAAAATTAAACAAACCAATTAAATACAACGAATGTTAAATTTAAGAACGTAGATTTTCTCCAAAGCAAACCCATACAATATCATAATTTAATAGTGACAGTATTGTTTTATGATAGTATAACAGTACCGAAGCTCGGAGACCACGTTCCGTACCTTTCGTCTGGAAGTGAACGCATCGTTTCTGGTACGGAACGTTTTATGGACTATAGTTTATAACAATTCTTAGACATCTCTTGACAGTTGTTTAGCTGTCAAATATAGTTAAAGAAATAGTAAATAAACAAATTCGATTTCGATGGTGAGAAATCTTAAAAAATAAAAATAAAACCATTGAATCATTTCCAAAGCCCATGTGTAAGCGCTGATCGGTTTCTTGGTGGAACGAAATGTTATTCGGATAGATTTTGCTAACCTATGAGCAAACTTAGATCCAGCTACAGAAAGAAACAGGCAATGGAGGCGAGAGGCGTAATTTTTTTTTTCGTGCTGGAGAGCCCAGTAGCAGGACTGACAAGTTTTTTCCCTGCATATTATAAAACCCGTAAAAAAAGGTGAGAGCATTTGTCGGTATTTCTTGCATTGTCTGCAGTAATTATTGCGATTGTGAAATCAATTTTATCCATTTTTCGAGACGCCATTTTAGCGAACTGAGAGCGGTGGCGTTTTCAAAGTCTTGAATTCTAAACAAACGTTGTGTCTATTCATTCACAGCGGGTTTTCCCCCCGGACTGAAATATCCCACGACGGAGACTTTCCCCCGGATTGAGAGATCACACGACGGAGGCTTCTTCCCCCGGATTTAAGTAGAAAGGCGCCGTATCGCGATACGCCACGACGACATTATACCCAACGATTCCTGCCACGTTCTTGGAATGCGGTATCGTATTGGCATGTTTATGCATATATTTCATTAACCGGAGTGTTGAACTTTGGTTCCCCACCGACCTGCTGGACACCTACAACGCCTGAGGGGTCTAGCCTGGCTACCTCTCACGTGAATCGGACGTTGCTGAAACGTCGGATGGAGAATTACCTTCACTAACATAACGGCTAAATCTTATAGAAAAAGGTAAATAAGTAGACTACACGTTCAATTCATCACTTTTTTTTGTCAGGGTAAATACTTAATTTTGTCAGTTCTATATCGACCCTAGTTATAACAGGGTAATCTTAGATCTTAGTATTTGTAAGCTGCTGAGTTGGATCTGCAGGCAAAGGTTCTTTAGACTTTAAGCAAACAGGCAAGGTTAAACCAGAAATAGTAAATATTGTATTGGTGAATTTAAATTGCATGTTTTATCTTCCACTATTACATGCTAGCTTGAATGGCCGTCCAGCGTACCTACGGCACGGTTCTTTAGATTTTAAGTAAACAGCCAAAGTTAAAACAAAATTAGTAAATATTGTATTGGTGAATTTAAATCGCATGTTTTGTCTTCCACTATTATATGCTAACTTGAATGGCCGTCCAACGTACCTACGGCACGGTTCCTTAGATTTTAAGTGAGTAAGCAAAATTAAACCAAGGATAATAAAGATTGTATTGGTGAATTTGAGTTGTATGTTTTATCTTCCACTATTGTACCCACTAGCTAGTACATTACCGAACGGTCTTGATCCAATAGTTCTTGAAGCTCTTTCCGGTCTAAGTTTATCCAGGTAATTTTATTAATTTCAAAGTAGTAACGAGTATTTTTAGTTTTGAGTGATTCCGAAGAAAGATATAGCGTCCTCGCGTTCAAAGCGACCGGATGGGGTATGAATCCCGACTCACCCCACTCTTGGTCTGACTCGCCCCATTTTATTTTCTATTACCTTTATTCTCAAAATTACTTTTCATTGATTTGAGCGAATACCCTATCGGCGTTAGACACCGGACCAACTATCCCGGGGATGTGGTGAGTTTGGCCTAAAAACCAATCCATCACATTTTCATTCCATTTTTCTTTTTATATCGTTACAGTATTTAACTGACTTTTCCCACGGTATGGGTCGGTCATTTATCGTGACTCTTTTAATTGGGAAATAGCGTTTAACCCCGTGAGTGAAACACATCGCTACGCTCTTCTCGTGATTAATCGTTATTTGCCACTTACGGAGCCATCCATCGAGCACTCGGAGCACTCGTTGGATGTCTCTTTGTAGATTGGCTGGATTCCAACCGGTGGAATAGATCGCGGTGTCGTCCGCAAAGCGAGCGATCTCTACTCTGGGAGTGCGGGGGAAATCGCTTCTGTAAAGCGTAAACAGGAGTGGAGCCAGCACGGAGCCCTGAGGGACTCCGGCTCTGATGGGATGGGGGGATGATCGGTCGCCCTCGACACGATAGCGGAAGCTCCGGCTGGTGAGGTAGTCTTTTACTGTAAGTACAAGACGATCTGGCAACCCGAGCTGATACAGCTTGTATATCTGCCCGGCGTGCCAAACCTTGTCAAAAGCCTTCGCCACGCTTAGGAAGTTCTGTGATGCGGTGCACTTGCTGAGGGCAGGAGTGTCTCGCTCTAAAGCCGAACTGCTCATCCGGTATGAGCTTTTTGATTTTCGAGACGGATCGGATGTTTTTGAATTGCAGTTCAGAGTCGATAAGTAAGTCCAAGTTACGAGCCTCGTATACCCGCTCGATAGGTTCACCCACGAGCATGACGCTCGCAGATGAACGGATACTAGCAATCTGATGGTTACTGCCGAATATAAGATATTGTTGATATTGTTTTAACTGGATTAAGTAACAGGCAGTTATTAGAAGACCATTCAGCTATTCTAACGAGATCTTCGTTGAGTTTGGCGATAGCCAAATCAACTTCAAGTGGTTTGCAAGATATGTATACCTGAATATCGTCCGCATACATATGAAACCTGCAGTTCTTAATATGCGTTACGATATCAGCTGAATACACGATAAAAAAGAATAGGTCCCAAAATAGAGCCCTACAGCACTCCTCTACTTACAGCCAGCATTTCTGATATCAACGAGGAGCTATCGGCACAATCAATCCTCACATACTGGTAACGATTACTTAGATAACTGTTCGCTGTCGCTTCAGAATCAAACCCGTAATATCTCAATTTAGACAAGAGAAGATTTATGTTCAAACATTCAAATGCTCTCGAAAAATCTAACAATACCAAAATTGTACACATTCCTTTGTCTTGAGCACTAAGAATATTATCAAATTGATTTATACCTCGCTTGTCAAAATTGAACCGAAACCATATCGAATATGTTTGTAGTAGTTTGAATACATAACCCTTCGTTTGCTTTGCAGTAGTTGGGTAAAAAAAATAGCCTATTACCGTAGACGCGAGTATGTACCGTAGACGCGAACCGCGAGGCGCGTGGTATGAACCACATACATACATAGATACATACATATATAGACTGTTAATCTCATTACTCTTCACTTACTTCGCCGTAGTTGGGTAAAAACACGTGCTCACAAAAACAAATGCGCGAGACACAAAACCCAATGTTTTAGATCGACAGTTGACAGTTGTTATATTCATAAGTGATAATGCAATAGGAAAGGTGGGCAGGTATCACGAGATTTACCTTCTGTCTGGTCACACTGTTGTAAGAAAATGTGAAAGAAGAATTAGGTCACTCTGGAAATCCGCCAGATATCTATTTCGAACTAAAAAGAAGCTCAAACCTCAAAGCCATCCAATCTAAGAGTGGAGTCCATCAAATAAATGCACCTGCGCACCTGTACAGGACATTTCAAAAATCGGTTACTCTGTGTCCCGTCCGTATCTCATGCAATATTAATGATTTTCACCGCAGTTTCCAAGTTTCAAAGTACCAATATATATTTAAAAAATTCCTCTGCTGGCAACACCGCAACGGGAATTTTCGAATGCTTATGGAATTGCGGATAAGGTGCAGTCTCGATGATACATTATTGATTGCGGTGCTCAAGACGAATGTTGGAGTGAAATATTCGAACGATAGCACGCTACTAATCAAAGACTGGTTACGTGAATATTGATAAGTAATTGATGAGTATTCAGTTTCTTTAATTTAATTGTTCGTAATACGTATGTATACTATATCTCCATCTATACTTATACTGCCTTATTTATAAAAAGTTAAGCAATGATTAGTAATACTGCGCACTACAATATTGTACTGCGCAGTACTAATTGACGTTTATTAACTTTTTATAAATAAGGCCGTTAATCTATACTTATAATAGAGCGATAAGAACGAAATTGTCTGTACAAAGAAGATAATTAAAAAAATAAGAGTCCAGGGTACTTAAAATAAGCCACTGAACAAGAATATAACATTTTTTTAAATCGTGTTTTTCTGTTTGTTAGTTTAACTGTGTGTTTGTTAGTGCAGCACGTGAAAACTACTGGACCGATTGCGATGCGGTTTTCACTGTTGGATAGCTTAGGGTTTGACTTACATACTGGGGTACTTGGTATCTCAATTTGATGAGTAGAAGCCGAGCAATCATGAAAAACTTTTTGATGGCTGAAGGAATTTTGATCAAATGTTGGTATATTGGTATTTTAGGTCTTGGAATAGCACATAGAGTACTTTCAACCCAGGGAAATGACCATGCATGCGAAGCCGCGGCCATCAGCTAGTGCCTAAATAATTCACTATCCTCATGGATTTACAACATATATTTTTTGGCCATTCTTCGTAAACTGCCAATAACTTCAATAACTGCCTCTTACTTAAAAAACAAACTATATAATTTTTGGCAGTAACCATCAGATTGCTAGTAAAAAAGATAATATTTTTAATGGCAACACTCTTCCAAGAAATGTCAATTGTCATCGTCATTCAACGTCAAAGGTTGGTGATGTGTTTTTTGCACACAAGCTGGTGTTTACGATTTGTTTTTTTGTTATGCTGGTAAACAATCAGGTACGACTCATTGCGGCGGAGCGCTTTTGCGGCCGCCCCACCGTCCAGTGACGCTGTAGAGGTCAGCTATAGACCAACAGCACATATCCTTTCTAAAAAAAAAAGTCAACTATATTTTGGTTTAGTTGATAGATTCAGGCGTTACTTTGCGGATATCCATATTTAAAATAATAAAATGAAAATATGTAGCTTAAAAACTGTAAGTCAGACAAATGATAAATGGTAAAATTAAATTATAACAAAAGTAAAACCCCACGCTAAACAAACCCTACCCAAATTGAACTATTGTAAAATATAAATTAAATGAAAGCTAAGGCCTGGAGGCCAGAAAAAACACTTATATATTTCTATACATATAATATATATAAATATATATATACAATAAAAAACCCCACGCTAAACAAACCCTACCCAAATACAAGTATCGTAACACTAATATATTTATATACATATAATATAAATACACAATAAAAACATATACCTCGATCCAATGACTCGTCGAGTGCTGGACTCCTCTAAAGTTGTTTAATATTATTGTCTGAATGTCTGATTTTGTAGTTATGCCACTAAGTAGGTAATTAATGTATAAAAAGACACTACTTTCCTAAAAAGTTGTTTTATTTATTTACAAATTTGAGTACAAACCTTGTAAAGCCAGGACAAATAGCTATATAATACAAGACAATGGGAGCAATAGTTCCCACGTACACGATTTAGGTGAGCGCTTTACAGATACCGGGAGCTACATTTCCCACCAAAAATAGGTCACTTCCCCCACATTTACCACCCTTTTTTATGGATTTTTGAAATCTACGATCACAAAATTACTTTAAAACCGATCTTAGATTTTCATATAGGTACTCTTCCACAGGCTCGCTTTTGATGAAGGGTTAAATTTAAGCTGAAACAATTTATTTTCACACATCAAAACAGCGAAGAACTTTTATAAACTGACACCAGTGTTATACATATTATAATCATTACTTAGCCACTTGTATTTTTTGGTTAAACATTGTTAAGTTTTTGTACCTATACTAAATCCCTTAAAACTCAAAGAACATAGGCGCAATTTTATGCGATTAATCATGCAGCGTCTTGACATATCATTTCTACTGAACTGAAGTAATTATTTTTCTACGTTTTTTCAACATAACTGTAAGTTAGAAAAAGCCTAGTTAACAAATCAATTTAAAAAAACATGAAATTGTAACTTAATTTCCTTCCTACAATGTTTGTCCGTCCTTGTTGCCTGCCCAACGGGTGATAAAATATATATAATAGAATGACGTTTCCGGTTTGGACGTCAAAATTGTCAACACAGTATACTTTCCACCCAGTTTTTTAAACCAAGGGAGGTTATAAAAAAAAACCTACTGGCGTTAAATCTTTTTCTTCTTGCAATAAACAGAATAATAATATAGACTGTGCTATAGACAAAATGGTACGTCAATATAAAACCTCTATAGAAAACGTTATACTCGTATCAAAGAGAATACAATGCATTATAGTATAGGGGGGAAGTGTAAAGAATTGTTGTTATAATAGGGTATGTTAATTTATTTAATTGGTTTGCACAAAAATAGTGTAGGTATAAGGAAGGACTTATGCTAAACAGCATTATCTACCAGTCATCCAGGTCGTGAAAGAAATAATAGTACATGGGGCGTGTTGGTTAAAGTATTGAACAATAAATATGAAAGAAACAAAGGTTTGTGTAAATAAAATAGTTTGTGTAAGGAATTGTTGCAAAATATTTGTGCTAATAGAGGACAACTGTTTCCCTGCACAGTGAAACAGCAGCAACATATCTAAATATATTGTTTTGTAATCTCGCCAGGCAGTAACAGATTGAAAATAATTCTTATTCAAAAGCCTAGTCTGTTAGACTAGATAGGTAATTGAATAGGTAGGTACCTACAATATCTTGAAACATAATATTTATTACGCATAAATATAATGTTGCTATAAATATACTTGCCTACCTAATTAAGCGGATAAAATAATTAGAATCTCTAAGACTTGTTTCAAAGGTCATTAACAGTAACATAACCTACAAAACATTATGAATTATGAATTATTTTGAATTATGAAAACTTTGAAGCCTAATAACAATTATACTTGGCCTCCCCAAAAAATATATCTAAAACTAGCAATCTCAGGAAATGATGCTGAATTACTAGTGATATTTATTGTCGAAAGACGCCGTGAATTTGACTGACATAAAAGTATGTATGGGAGTTCGCCATTGTTCTTTCGGTTTTAAATTCACGTGATACATATTTAAGCTTGCTGAAAAAGAGAATGGATGCTTTGTCAAAGATATGGTTTGCCTCATTTGTGTTGTTTTAGGATAGTGTTGCCATTATATAATTAATGATTCCCGATCACTGATTTGTATAAGTCGTCTCATAATGTGTGTGCATAGTTATATATATATATATAGTTGTACAACTTTGTAGTGTTTTCCGTGCGTGACGTAACCTACCGTTCCCAACGGAAGACCAGCGCTGGTTGTTTTGCAACCAGCACTATGCGGAGTTGGGGCCGGCTTGTGACAAAAAAACGATAATGTAGGTAACACCTATTTTTAGTCTTATTTATCATTTGTTTAATCTGTTTGTTCATTGTTTTTTGTCACAATAAAGATATGTCTATGTCTAAACCACACAACCCGTTCGCTCTATCATCTGTGGTCACAGAAGATAGAGCGGCATGTCTGCCATGGCATAGGTGTAGCTATATCTACAAACGTTTCATTTCGCGACGGGCGCGGCGAGTGCACGACAAATGTTTACTATTGTTTTAATTAAACCAGTATTGCCAGCTCGCCGCAAAAATACCCCACGTTTTCGGAGAGACGTTGCGACGGCAATAGTGCCTGATTGAAGTCCCTGGTGGGAGAGAATTGAACGGCATATTGTCTAGTTTTTATCTAGTGTTTGGGTGGCAATACTGACTATATGAAATTGAAGAGGTAGAACACTTCCACTTCGTTTGGGGAGCGTTCACGCGATAATGGCTGGATGGATTTTGATGAAATTTGGAATGGAGACAGCTTATACCCTAGAATAAAACATAGGATAGGATATTTTTTATCCCGAAAAGTTGTAAGTTTCCACGGGAAAACTGGTAAATGTTGCTTACTCGCTGTAAGAAACGGTTGCCATGGAAACGAAATAACATGTCTGTTATAAAATTTCAAGAGTTTGCATTGGGTTTTAATATCCTAGAAGAACAAAGGATGCTTTTTTCGCGATAAACTGTAGTCCGCGCGGAAGTAGTCGCGGGCGAAAAGTTAGTTCAATATAAAAATATACCGGACAAGTGCGAGTTGAAATCGCGTGGAGAGGGTTCCGTACGATAAATATATTATAAAAAAAATTAGAGATTTACCATGTTATTTTAAGGCCATAGACTTCTTATAGGTTTTCCTGCAATCTCTAAGAACTATTTAATGGGTTTTTTAGGTTCAGTTGTTTCGGGGATAAGTGGAGTGGGGGGTAATAGTATTTTTTCATCTATTTTCTTAAATCATTTTAAAACTATAATTAAAAAAAGAGACTTTCACAACAAGTCATTTCATTTGATATGTCACACGGTACAGTAACTGTTGCGGCCCAAAATAGGTAATAATCCAGACCGCAACGTTGGGGCGTTATGTGCCCTAAGGCTTATGTTTAATTGATATTAGTGGACTGTATTTTTAAATCGTTAGGTAGCTGATTACACGGTGCTGTCCCAAATATACGAGCTAAGGGATAGAATTAAGAACATGGAATACCTGACAATCTTGCAGTTCGTACGTCCCTTTGATGCCTCCTCTGATCCTCTGATGGTGGTGACTTCAGCTGGTAGATATCACTGCAAAGTTTTTTCACCTGGTGTTTCACACGCGGGTTTATAAAGTGTCTTTTATATAGCTGACATGAGTCGCGGATGAGTCAATTATATGAAATATCACGGCGGGCACGTGTAGGGCCTTCACCTTTGATTTAGGCAAGTAAATGCGCGGCGCGTGCGACGGCCATCTCAGAGATGACTTGATAAACACCTAAGGGCGCGGCGCGTGCGTTGACCTTTACGGTCTGTAGACGACTGCCTTGTCATAGGTCGTGGTGGAATGTTCTGGATAGGCGAGGAAATGGGATGCATAACTCGTAAACCACCAATGTTTAAAAGAGAGATGAAAGAAATATGCAATATGCATAATGTGGCGCTAACAGAAACAATTACTAAAAAAAAATGCCCCCCTTAAACTGTCTCTCATATAAATAAACATGTTTGGGTCTTTGGGTTACAGCAATTCATTATATATACCAAATTTCAACTTGGATCGGTTAAGTAGATTCGGAGCAAATTGGCTGTGACAGACGGACGGACATACAGACAGAGAGCCACACGTGTGATCCTATAATGGTTCCTTATTTCATTCGGACGTACGGAACCCTAAAAACGTACCCATATTCGAGGACCGTTGTAATAGAAGTTACTTTTCTATAGAACCCATTAGTATGAATAAACTTAATAATTATTAAGCAACTTCAGAAAAGGAGACGGTTATATGTTCGACTGTGTGTATGTTTTGTTTTTTTGTTTATGTTGGTCGATATCTCCGTCAATTGCGGACCGATTTAAAAAAATATTTTTTCGTTTGAAGGGGTATACTCTCCAGGTGGTCCCATATAAATTTTGGTTCAGCAGCTTTTCGAGAATAAATAGTTTTTTGAGTACATCCATTCGATTTTGTGTTTATATTGCCTTTATTTTGTGTTTATCTCTAAGATTTCTAAACCGATTTAGATGGTTGTTATTTTATTCAAAAGGGTATACTTTCTGTGTAGTCCAATATAAACTTCATCAAAATTGGTTCAGTAGTTTTATTAGAAAATCTATTTGTTTTATAGTTTATGTTCTCTCGTATCTTGGGATTTATGAACCGAATTAGATGATTGTTTTTACTTGAGTAAAAAGACCTCTAGTGTGGTACTGTATAAATTTCATCAAAATTGGTTTTGTAGCTTTAAACAAGCTTTAATTTAATTCACTATGTTATAATGTTTAGGACTTGATTGCAAGTCAATTTTGAACAATTTAAGGACGTCTTAAGATGTTGAAGTTTTGCACATGGGTGTAGTTCTGATGACAATTAAAAAACTACAGTAGTAGTAGTAATAGTCAAAGGAACTACACAATCGGATGATGGAATCCCTTCGAGTTTGGGCTCATTTGGTTTGTTTTGATGAGTTATCTGGAGTTATGTGGTATCCAGGGTCCGATGATGGAGTCGGAAGGTAGTCACAGGAACTCAACAACAAAATGATGGAACCCTTTCGAGTTTGGGCTCATTTGGTTTCTCTTGGTGAGTTCTCTGGTTTTATGTGGTATCCAGGGTCTGATGATGGAGCCGGAAGGTAGTCACAGGAGCTCAAGAACAAAATGATAGAACCCCTTCGAGTTTGAGCTCATTTGGGTTGTCTTGATGAATTCTCTGGTGTTACGTGCTATCCAGGGTCTGATGATGGAGCTGGAAGGTAGTCAAAGAAACTCAACAACAAAATGATGGAACCCCTTCGAGTTTTGGCTCATTTGGTTTGTCTTGATGAATTCTCTGGTGTTATGTGGTATCCAGGGTCTGATGATGGAGCCGGAGGGTAGTCAAAGGAACTCAACAACAAAATGATGGAACTTATAAGTCCATTTGTTTAGGGTTTATGTTTCCTCATATCTACGAGATGTGTTACCATTTTTTAAAGGGTTCCATTTCATTCCAGTAAAATCATAGATAGTTTTCGTCAAAACAAATTCAGTTGTTATATAAGTAAGTATGTAGGTTTATTCATCCTCGGTTTTAGTTTACCAATGCTTTGAGTCTAAAGTGAGCGAGTGTCTACTATTTTTTTTGGCATATATTCTTTCCGATGTTTGCTTAGGCCACTGAAAATTAAAAAAAACAATATTTTTGCAAAAAATATTTAAAACATCTTCATAATAAGAATGTTATTTTTTAAACAACCACTAAAAGAATAAAATAATTACAATTGAGCCAGAACAGTATCACTTTTTCGAAATTACCAACGTAATAATAATGCAAAAATACAACATAAGATAAGGAAGAGTTTTTTGAAGGCCTTCGACAGTCTCATTGACGGGTGAAATGACAGCTAGCTAGTTCCTCTGTGGTCTTTTGGCATGCCACGTAACAATAACAACAAAGGTACAGAACACACGTTACGTGATCATCATAACCAAAACACGTGATCTGACAATTAAAATACAATAGAAATAACGATAATAATAACTTTTACACATGAATAATACCTGTCTATTTAATCTAGTGACTAGCCGACGAGTAAGGCTTAAAATAGCATACGCTATTCCGCGATACTTGACAGCTTAATGTACATTCACTACATGCAATCAAAACAAAGAGAAGAAACAGAAGCAAACAGAAAGCGTTATTAAACCACCATTGCAGAACGAGCATAAACAAATAGTAAGTACAATTTTACAATATAAATACCTAATTAAACTCAAAAAAGAGGCATTTTTATCTTGGCCGCGCATCACGCCGAAACTACAGAATGAATTCAAATAAAACTTGGCCTGGTTTAAGTTCATACTACGAGGTAGGACATAGGATACTTTGAATCCCGAAAAATTGAAGGGTTTCCGCAGGATAGGGGTTGAAAGTTATTTAAACGATCACGTATTACGCTGTAACTACTGGATGGATTTTGATGCAACTTGTCACAGTCATAGTTTATATTATGATGTTAGCAAATTGAAGATACTTTTCATCCTGAAAAAATTAAGTGTGCCTGCGGGATAGGCTTCCAAATTCTGTACATTGAAGATATTTCTTCTTTTTTTTTGGGCTGTTCTTTATTTTATACTGAAGCCAAAAAAGTTTTATTTCCTTTTTGTCCATCTGTCTGTCTGTCTGTGTCTTGACCGTGCATCACGCCGAAACTACTGAATGAATTAAACTGAAACATGGTATGATTTTAGTTTATACTGCGAGGTAGGACATTGGATACTTTTCATCCCGAAAAATTAAAGGGTTCCCGCAGGATATTGGTTGAAAATTATTTAAATGAAAACGTATCACGCTGAAACTACTGGACGAATTTCGATGCAGCTTGACACTGTCATTGTTTGTATGATGGGTTAAAAAATATTTATACTTATTGTTACGGACGAAAAGAACACCAAGTCGCAATTGGTTTACTCAGATCTAAGTACTCCTTATGACCAGTATATCTCATCTCCTCGCACGTCTCTTTCTAACGAAGTACTCATTGTCCCTCTCGCTCTAATGTTGCTGTCGCCCTCTTACAATGTTTGTGATTGGCCCATACAAAGTCGACCACTCGTTATGATGTAAATAGTTAGGTACTACGTAAGTTAGGATATATATAGACAAGTAAAGTTCGAAAATATGTGACTTCAATGTGATCGAGTTCAGTACAAGTTTAGACGGCGAACAGGGAACAACTAGAAGTAAGAAAACCTATTGTGAAGAAAGAAGAAATACAGTCCATTTATTAAGAAGAAAAAGTGTTGGTTTGATTGAAGATCCTGTTAGGAACCCCACACTTATAATAAAGCAATAAGTACGAAAAAGTCTGTATAAAAAAGATTAAAAAAGAGTGGTTTATGGTACTTAAAATAAGCTACTAAACAAGAACATAACATATTTTTAAAACATGTCTATCTGTCTGAATGTTTGATTGTTTGCACGTCAATATTACTGAACGGATTGCGATGTGGTTTTCACTGTTGGATAGCTTAGGGCTTAACTTAAAAACTGGCATAATTGGTATCTCAATCCAATGATTAGCAGACAAACAATAAATTAAAATGATTTGAATGTTGAAGACGGCATTTAGGTCTGAGAATAGCATTAATGTGTGATGATTCGAATACAAAGGTGAAGATTCTAAATGACGCAATAAAGTTTTATTATAATGTTGCTTTTCCGATAAAAAAGAAACAGGTACGAAATGTAAAAGAGAAATGGACTACGTTAGGTATTGAAACGTCAAAAAATAACTTAATAAAATTGGAAATATTACAAGATAACTGCCCCAGTGACGAAATAAAATCGAAGATAAAAATATATAAAAATATTTTTAGAAAAACAATGATTACGGCTAAGAAGTTACAATACCGCCTCAGAATAGCAGCTTCTAAGAATAAAATAAAATAATCTTGGAATATTTAGACGAAATAAGATACAAAGTACAAAAAGGATTATTACATCCATAAAAACCGATAAGGATGAAAACATTACAGAACCACAAATGATAGCTAATTTATTTAGTGATTTTTTTAGGAATTTTGCACACAAAATAACTAGTGATTTACAAATTGACGCAGAGAGTTGCTTGAAGTATCTAGATTTAGTAAATAGACCATCGACAAATATATTATTTACTCCAGTTTATTATATAGAATTAAGGAAATTATTCTGGACATGGAGCAGAAAAATACACTAGACATATATAACATGAGCACAAAAACTTTAAAAAATCTATTATTAAATAACGACCATCTAATGGAATTGATATTTATTGTGATAAATTCATGCTTAGAAGAAGGAGTATTTCCCGATGTCCTTAAATAGGGCAGAGTAATACCGCTGTATAAAAAAGGAGACAGTTCAGATCTGGGAAATTATAGGCCTGTCTGTATATTACCAACTATTTAAAAAAATATTGAGTCTGTAATTAAAGACCGAATAGTGAGATATTTCAAGGGCAATAACTTGTTTATTGTGGCACAATTTGGTTTCAGAAAAGGCCGATCGACTGAAATGGCTATCAGAAAAGTCATCTACTATATTCTTGAATCGTTGGATAGCTCACAGAAATGTGCAAGCATATTATGTGACCTGTCCAAGGCCTTTGACTGCTTAAGACATGACATAATGTTGCTGAAACTACAATTCTACAGGTTTCACGGAGTCGAGCTTAAAATGATGCAGAGCTATCTTCATAACCGTAATCAAATTGTATCAGTTAATGATCACAAATCCGGGTGCTGTTAATATTGGAGTGCCACAAGGTTCAATCTTAGGCCCTGTTTTGTTTTTAATCTATATCAACGACCTTGCTATGTCAATGCCAGACTGGACACATGTAAGCCTATTTGCAGATGATACACATGTTGGAATAAGAGACCGATGTAAACAGAATTTAGATACAAAGATAAATAATATAATGGACATGCTCAAAGAATGGTTCGACGCAAACGGCATTGTACTTAATGCTAACAAAAGTATTGTCATGCAGTATCAATCAAGACTAGGAGTTGATAAAAATGTAAATGTTAAGGAAAACTTATTTTTAGGTTACACAGTGGATTACACTATAAATCACTTACCACATATTGAAAAAATTTGCAAGAAAATGTGTAGTGGTAATTACGCCTTATTAAGATTGAAACCATTATTAGATAAAAACACTCTTATTTCAGTTTACTACGCGCATATACATTATTTAATAAGATACGGTATTACGGTTTGGGGTAATGCTTCAGAAATCGTACAGGTATTAAAATGTCAGAAACGGGCTATCCGAATGGTCTGAAGAAGCGTACCTCTGCTAAAGAGCACTTTAAAGAAAATAAGATCATGACAGTAATATCACTGTATATCTACAATAGTTTACTGGAGATACACGAAGAAAAGAAAAACTTGAGGAAAAATAAGGATATGCACGCTTATAATTTGCGCAATAATGAAAAATTGTATCAACCTAGGACATGGTTAAGTAAGGTGCAGAAGCAGGGCATTTATTTTAAAATTAAATTATATAATAAATTGCCCCTTGGACTTACGAAACTAAAATTAAATGCTTTTATAAAAACAAAATTTTTTTTTTTTTTGAAAGCAATCCTTTTTATTCTGTAAATGAATTTATGACCATGCGATTAATGGAATCTTCGTTTTTGTATAATGACTCATTGGAATGATAAAGCAACGTATCAATAATTATTGATTTTTTTCCAAACATTAATATCTTTTTTTTTATATTGTGTGTCTAGTTCGTTTTTAAAATATTTTTTTATAATGTATTATTTTTTAATTTGTGCCTTACTATTTTATACTATTATTAATGAATTGTAAAATGTGACTTGCCTTGTGTAACTTTCTTTGTTATATGGCCAATAAATTATTCTATTCTATTCTATTCTATTCTAGCACATATAGTATAGCTAGCGGCACGTAAGTCTAGCGGTGAACAAAACGTGGCGGGGATCTTGTCACAGTCAGTTTTCGGGATAAAAAGTATTCAACATTTTAACACATTATATAAAAACTTTCACTGTGCCAAGATCCCCGCCACGTTTCGTTCACCGCTAGAACGGACTTACGTGCCGCTAGCTATAGTAAGTCTTGGTATTGTTTCGGCTATGTATGTAGGTACCAAGAAGGTTTAAAAAGTAGGTACCTAACAAAATTTTAACAATTCGGATTGCTATGAAATGTAAATACAGACAGAATCTATTTTGGTTACAATACAGACGAACTAATACCCAGTCTTCCAAGGGGAATTTTAAAGTTTGACATACGGACGTGCTGGTAACAAAACTAAACCTGAATATTTATGTATGTGGAGTTAAGTTGTTTGGTGACTGCTATCCAGTGTTACCCGACGTTTTAACATATGCCCTATGAAGCACAGAGCGATGATATAAACGCAAATAGCATATACCTAACAATTTTTTGCCCCAGACCGCAAAAAGAGTGTGATTAGATTAACGTGTTTATCTATCTGTGTGTGTGTCTGTCTGTGGCATCGTAGCTCTCAAACGAATGGATCGATATTGATCTTATATTTGAAAGCTGATGCGATCGAGATGATTCTTAGCTATGATTTATGTGTAAGATTTGTTTTAAAGTCATTGGTCGAGGATAGCGCCACATTTTGTTTAGTATAGACGGTCATGAGTTAACAGAAGTTAAATTTATCAAAAAATAAATAACTCTGTCAATAGTTTTTGAAATTAACTTAAAGTTCACACACACAAACACAAAATCTACCTAAATATTAAAATATTTTCCTTATTTCTTAAAAATACTAAATTAATCGCTTACCGAAATTATCTATCTATCTATAGTATTAACTTATTTTGTGCCCAGCCTTGCTAACTAATAAATTAAAAGACGATGCTCAAACTCCACAGCAGTATGTCACCATTCCCCAGTGTAGTGGGTAATTAGGCAAATTCAGGCAGAGCCGTCGGTTTCTAACAGTGCCTTTGATTAGTGGATTACTAGCCGGATGCTTTCGGGACTATTTCCGACTCCGACGACGTGGCTCCTGCGTTTTTAGCTACAAAGCACAAACTGCACAATGCACCTCCATCGGCAATTAGTGGTTGGCTTCTTTGGCAAGAGTCTATAGCTGGGAAAGTACCGTATTCCTACCTACCCCAGGCGCACTCTGAACGGACTGACTCAGCTCTGACTCCACTGAAGTGGGAAAGGGTCGAAAGGCTACGAAACAAATTTAGTATGATACCTAGTGTCGACGCGCGCCAGTTGCTTATTGGAACGATATACTGTCTTATTGACGCACAAATTTAGCATGAAACCTAGTGTCGATGCGCACTGGTTGCTTATTGGAACGATATACTGTCTTATTGACGCACAAATTTAGTAAAAAAACCTAGTGTCGATGCGCGCCGGTTGATTTTTGGAACTATATACTGTCTTATTGACGCACAAATTTAGTAATAAGCCTAGTGTCGATGCGCACCAGTTGCTTATTGGATCGATATACTGTCTTATTGACGCACAAATTTAGCATGAAACCTAGTGTCGACGCGCACTGGTTGCTTATTGGAACGATATACTGTCTTATTGACGCACAAATTTAGTATGATACCTAGTGTCGACGCGCGCCAGTTGCTTATTGGAACGATATACTGTCTTATTGACGCACAAATTTAGCATGAAACCTAGTGTCGACGCGCACTGGTTGCTTATTGGAACGATATACTGTCTTATTGACGCACAAATTTAGTATGAAACCTAGTGTCGCCGCGCGCCGGTTGCTTATTGGAACGATATAATGTCGTATTGACGCACAAATCGTACAAATGTATAGTTCTCTTATTCATCACGTTTATTACTATTTCAAAAGCAATACACCTAATTCGCAACTCTTTAAAATATACCTTATTATGGGATACACCGATGATTCCCCTTCGAGCATATATGCTAGAAGTGATTCCCCTACGCTTGTTTACTAACGCTCGCTTATCGCTTGACATGATGTACATTGAGACATAGTCGCGTAGCGCCCGTCGCGCTAACAAAGCAAATAGGAATTTTCTTTTCTATGTCTGACTCTGTGAACCTATAAAAGTTAAAGTTACAATTAAAATATAGGTAAGTAAGTAAGTACCTATATAGTAAGAAAAAAAGTCGTTTCCGGCATGCGGCACGAACTTCTACACTGTTCGTAGAAAAACAAAATAGCCTGTTGTTAATTTGAAGTAACTAGGTACCTCTGCTTTAAGCCGAGTAGACTCGGCATTTGCTAAATAATTAATCACACCCTGGAGAACATTTTACAATATGGACACTAAATAATAGGAAACATAATTATATTTACTGAGGAAATTTATCTGAGTCTTGAAACTTTATTTGTGGTTTCTCGTTGATAACTGTACAATAATTGAGATGTAATTTCTGCCATTAATTTTGGTTTTGTATAATCAGTATAACACACACATATACACACACACACTATACATACACTGGCCTTCAAAACTTAGTACCACACTTTGAAAATTAATAGTTTATTTAGTTAAATTGCTTGGCTCCTACTCATCGGATTGAAATACCAAGTTCACCAGTTTTTAAGTCAAAACCTAAGCTATCCAACAGTGAAAATCGCATCGCTATCTGTCTAGTAGTTTTAACGTGATGCGCGATGCACGAACACAGACATTAAAAGTTTGGTTCTAAGTTTTGTAGGCCAGTATAATTTTATGTAAGTACAAAAATAAATACAGCACCGTGACGTGACGTTACTGAGTGACAGGCAATCAAATATTAAACTTCTAGAAAGGACGTGGTATTAACACGGTGAATACCTACATCTCACACGTGAGATTAGCGGATGACATCGTCATTGTCGTAGACGCTGCAGGACTTGCAACAGATGTTGGACAGCCTAGCTGATTCATCTCAACGCATTGGCCTCCGGATGAACTTGGCCAAAACCAAGGTTATGTTCAACGGACATGTTATTCTGGAACCAATTGCTGTTAAAGGAACTGCTCTCGAAGTTGTTCAAGAGTATGGTTTTTGGAGCAAACTTTGCAACTAGGTAAAAACAACTTCGAGAGAGAGAACCGCAGAAGAATACAGCTGGGCTGGGCAGCATTTGCGTAACTTCGTCGAGTCTTTTCGTCGCCAATACCGCAAAGTTTGAAGACAAAAGTCTTTAACCAGTGTGCCCTACCTGTTATGACATACGCACTGAAAAAAATACTTGATAAAATTAATAAAAAAAATGTTATCGGCCATCAAGCAACTTGTTTATATACGAGCGCATAAAGTAATATGATTTCAGTAATAAAGTTACGTTGATTAAGCGATGTAACAAGCAGACATATCAAAACCAAATAAGAATTTGTCAACTGTGTCAAGTCAGGTTATTGTGCCGATAATCTGCTGCTTTATTGATGTCACCAAGAGCTTTATAATGTATAACAAGTATTTTAGTGGTTTTAGAGATGCCACGTGTTTAATTTTAATAAGTTAATTTATACCTTATTCCAATAAACAAGTAACTTGATTGATTTAAATATGTTCGATATCAGAATGAATCATTAATGTATTAAAATTCACAATACTGCTTTTTTAGATGAATGAAAGTGCCTGTTAATCAAATATAGATAATTTATTTGATCTTACAAGTTAATATAGTCATTTAACAAAGCACCTGATTATTTTATTTATGTAACTTATTGATTTGATTATAATCGATACCAGAGTCAAATATCTCACTTATTCAATCACTAGTTAATGATAGGTACTTAGGCTACAGCCCGCAAAGCCCTGGGTGGAATACTTATCATAATGATGTTCTGCAGCCTGCAGACGCGCTGCTGCAGATGCTTTTGAGAAATTTTGATTATGTACCTATACCTATTTACTAGGTCCTAACACTTATAGCAATGTCAAGTCGGCAGGAGCTGATATCAGCCTGCCAGACCTACAAATATTAGGAAAACGGCTCTATAGGCTCTAGTTCAGGAATATCCTCATGGGAAAGAGCAGCCAGTGCTTGTATGTTTTGTAAATAAATAAATAAATAAATAGTTTATTCCATTATATGCAAAAATATAGCCATGACAGTAGTATTGTAGTGAAATCAAAGGAGATAGGTATGATGTTGTTTTTGAATTTTCTTGTAACGTTAGGTAGGTCTATACTTACTGATACAAGTACCCGCTCTAGCAGCCCCCAAAGCTGGCGTAGATCGAACACTTCATCCATTTGTTGTGATAAGTTAACTTTATTTCCTTCACTGAACTTCACTGCTCTATTACACTACACAAACCTATATGTATGTGCTATGTATATAACCATAAATAGGTACATATTACCACATCTACATAGGAAAACTTAGAATACTTAATATATAAAACGCGGCGTAAACCATGAGAGGCACAGAACACTATGAAGTCTATTTTATTATATTTTAACATCATTTTAATGAAATACTTATAATGCGTGCGAGGTCCAAAACTCAAACAAAATGGACGTTCGTTGGACTTGTTTCGACTTGTATTATGCAGGCGAATTATTGAATAAATAATTTAGTAATTATAGCATCAATAATCCAACTTGACTAAAACTATCAAGTGCAATTGTTACCGTGCCTCAATCATGTTTCTTGATTGGAGTGTATGAGGTGAATGATAGTAAATACTATGTTCTTAAAATTAATAAGCAGAATAATAATATTAAATATGTTCAACTTGTTAGAAATTTGATTATTTTAGCTTTGTTGATGCAACAAATGGCCGTTTATCATTTCTGATACTTTTTACGACTAGTCCACTAATTTAAGGTCCCCCAATGGGCTATGGAAAGGGCTATGCTTGTAGTTTCTCTGAAAGATCATATCCGGAATGAGGTGATCCGGCAGAGAACCACAGTTGTCGACATAGCCCTTAGGATAAGTAAGCTGAAGTGGCAGTGGGCTGGTCATATTCTGTCGAAGGACTGATAACCATTGGGGTAGACGTGTTCTTGAGTGGAGACCGCGACTCGGTAAACGTAGTGTAGGGCACCTTCCAGTTAGGTGGAGCGACGATATACCTACGCAAAGTGTCTGGCAGCGGTTGGAAGAGAGGAGCCGACGATCGGACTCAATGACGTGCTTTGGGAGAGGCCTATGTCCAGCAGTGAACTGACACGAGCTGATGATGATGATGATGAATAAACTTTTATAACACGAGTAAGTTCAATCATATTTATAACTAGATTAAAAGCTAAAAAAATACACCTACTCTGCCAAAAAGGAACTTATGCCAATAAATTATATACTGTTGGAATGTGATTTCAAGGCCTTCAATTTGATACCCATATTGTATAGTTCAAAGAAAAAAATATTATTTTCGAATTTGAAAATTGAGCCATACTGCCGCCATATTGTTTTTTTTTCAAAATAATATATTACTTATGTTACTCGCAGTAACATAAGTAATATGTTATTTTGAAAAAAACAATATGGCGGCAGTATGGCTGAAGGATGATGTATGGGGATGTAAGGATTCTAACGATCTTACGTCTAAATCTGTTCAGGCATTTAAATGTTATGGTAGAATAAAGAAACTCACATTCATATATACATACAAACACATACATACAAACATACATGAATCTATTTTTTGGGCAGTCGTGTAATAAATATGTATGAACTTCTGCCTAGTAGACCTTTTGACTCACTTCCTCATTATGTTTTCACAGATTTTCATCCTTCAAAGCAAAAATAACTCGCTAAATAGTTATTGTATGTCTTCACTATTGATACTTCATATGAATATCAAAACATGGCTCCAGAAATGAAAAGGCTTAGGTACTCATTCCAATCGCATTTATTTTTATGCAGCTTGCTAAATAATGCAGTGCCAATCTGAAGTTTGAGTGCTTTCGAGCCGGCCCTGTTGGTAATAAACGGATTCAAATGGGCCATCTGCTGTGATATTCTATCAATACAATATTTATAAAGTCGTACCGTAGAAGCTTTGGTAGAGTAGGGATCTAAACGTGAACTGAAATTGTCTTTATAGAAGTTGAGAGAGTCCATCGTTGAATATCGGTCTTTGTATCCGTGAAATAAGGTTCATTATCATATCCCAAAGGTTATGAACCAAAGTACTTGTCTATTATAGCAAAAAAATGCTACAGGATATTTATTAAAATTTCAAAATACTTTGAAAAAATGCCGAATGGCAATCACTCTTAGGTTTTACTTCGTAATTTTTAATCTGTCCACTTTTAATTAGGTCTATAGTTCTGGATAAATAGCTCCAAACTCTAACATTCGTACCGAGTACGACATCATTTTTACCCGACTGAGGGGAGGGTAATGTGTTTATCAGCCTATATATGTATGTATGTCTGTGTCTGTTTCGTTTATGACGCTCTAGAGGCCAAACGCGTAGGCCGCTTTTGATGGTTCTTACGTCAATCGATTAGCTTATATCTTGCAAGTGTCACTAGAGACATGATAGTAATCAAAATTCAATATGGCGATAATCAGACATAATCTAATGCAAAAAATATATACGAACTATGTAAAGTGGGGTATAATTGAATAAGAATTTAAAAAGCATCTGTAGTATTTTGTTACCATTTTTCATTTTGATTGACCGTTTATGATCTATAAAAATTTAAAGTAGGTTAGCAACTATGTATTCTCACTTTAAAGTAGGTTAGCAACTATGTATTCTCACTTAAAGTAGGTTAGCAACTATGTATTCTCACTTAAAATTTGGCATACTTTGAGTTTGGTTCGCAGTCTGGTTCTTCGCACTTTCGATTACGTCATGTCGCGCTATAGTTTTCCAAGTAGAATCTATACGATAAAACTCGAAAACAACAAATCAGATGAAGGAGCTTACGTAACGGAAAACGTAATTAATATGGCAGCCTGGAACATTCATTAATTCAGCTTTTGTCGCATCATATTTTATCAGAAGCACACGCTCTTGACATTGCTAAATTCAAATAAAAACGCCTTTTATGACAGCCTATTTATCAGAGGAGTTTGTGTGATCTATTGTCTCACTGGGACTTTGAAGGAGTGAGTTTTCGCCGTTTGTAATAATGCATTTACTTGAGCTCGGAGAATGTAGGGGGATCTTTGGAACAGTCGGAGGTTTGTTTCATTTTGGATTTAGTATTTTTTAAGACGAGTTCCCATCTCTCTTTAAAACCAAAGAGTATTTCAGGCTTTAGACGGTTCAAGTTTGTCTCATGCGAAAATCTATAGATTTGTGCGCAGATTTGAATGGATAGAAATCTCAACTTTACAATCGTAGAAACTTTCCTTCTTACCAGACTATGGTGAAGCAAGGAATGGGTAATGAGTTTACCAGTTTATCTATCTATGTATGTATGTATTTATGTATGCGGGTATGTGGATGTTCCACTATAGCGTCGCCTCTATTGGTCCGATTTTAACAAGCAAGGTATCAATCGATTCGTCTTCAGCCTAGGACTATGACACTGATTGACACTGACTACCTATGACTATGACAGCCTATGACACTCTTGCAGAGCAACAAAAATCAATGCTAACAAAAATCTTCCTTAACATTTCATGTTTTTCAACTTTTTACAAAGCCTCACCCATTCACGGCATTTTCCCCATTCTAGACATGTTATTAATGCTCAATAGAGAAAACCTGTCGAAAACGCGCGGGCATTAATTTCGCGCTCCATTAAGTGCTGGCTGGATCGACCGGCCACTTGGAATCATTTCTGATATTAATTACCGCCGAGAAAAGAGCTAAGAGTGCGCATTCACAGCTATGCGTACTATTGTATTGTATTCGATTGGAAAGGGAGAAAATGGTTTAAATTGTAAACGATTAAATTATGAACCTTAGAGGTGGTCAAGTTCAAATGACATGGACATTTCCTATCACACAATATAATATTGATCCCATTCATGTCATCCCATGCTTCTATTGTCGTCTAACGCGCATGTATGGGTTTCATAATAAAACACAACTTGATGAAGGTTGTTCACGCGAACATTTTAAATCTATGAATATATAAGTTAGTGCATACATTTGCTTTGCCATGCGCGTGAAGGTGATTCCAGTTAGTTGACGAAAATGCACTGCACGCTCAATAACCTGCCAAACGCGTTAAGTAATGCACGGCCTAAAAGTAATTAAGGTGTTCGGTGCACAAGCACATGATCGTTTGTTTCTGTCATACTGAGCACTGTTATTACAACTACTATAGGGTAGGGAGTTTTGTTTAAGTTATCACAGCAGTTTTAGATGAAAATTAAAGTTCATTAGGTTTTATGTCAATGTCTAATAATGCCGAGTAAGCATCTACGAGTGTTGCATAATTTTTCTCCTCATTTGGTTGGCCTCGCTTTCACTATCTACTGTGGCTCGCTGGAGATGTCCATAGCCGTCGTAGAACAGGTCCCAGAAGGAGATCCTATCTTGAAGAGGTCTGGTCCCCACACGCAGCTCGTGGTCTATCTCCAAGTAAT
This sequence comes from Alsophila aescularia, assembly GCA_946251855.1. NCBI lineage: Eukaryota > Metazoa > Arthropoda > Insecta > Lepidoptera > Geometridae > Alsophila > Alsophila aescularia. Next base: position 4,027,866 of record OX276378.1, on the reverse strand, counting down.
GGTAAGAAGAGTTCTTGGAGATTGCTTCCCATTTGTAAGGGAGGAGATCTGACGTTTGAGGAGTTGGATCTCTGAAACGGTAATCATTGATTTGTTAGAGTTGGTCAGATATGCCGGCATGTTTTTTTCTCTGTGCCCTGCAGTAAGTTGAAGAAAGAGATGCAGATGTGAAAGGTGTGAGATAATAACTTGAGGATGATGATGAGAATGGGGATAAGAAGGAAATTGGAAGAGGATGAGAAAAGAGTGGTACAGGAATAGAAATCTTCATATATACTATATGGAATGAGGTAGAGAACCAAAGTTGTCGACATAGCCCTTAGGATTAGTAAGTTGAAGTTAGAGTGGGCTGGTCATATCTGTCAAAGGACTGCTAACCATTGGGGAAGACGTGTTCTTGAGTGGAGACCGCGACTAGACAAACGTAGTGTAGGCTAGATGGAGCGACGATATACGTAAAGAGGCTGGCAGCAGTTGGAGGAGAAGAGCCGAAGATCGGCCCCAGTGGCGTGCTTGGGGAGAGGCCTCTGTCCAGCAGTAGATAGACGCGGGCTGATGATGGTGATATATCCATACCAATATATAAAAGTGAAACGTTGTCTGTTTGTTTATTTGGGGAGTTTTAACACGATAACGGATGGACGGATTTTGATGTAGAATGGAAATAGCTTATACCCTGGAATAAAACATATAGGATACTTTTCATCATCATCATCATCATCCTTCACGTGGGTTAAACTGCGGGGTGCAGCTATTTTAACATATGTGCTATCGTTGAAATTATGTCCCGGGAATGTAAAACTAAAATAGGAAAATAAATAAGAGATTTTCATTTCTTAATTTTCTTTAGTGTCGATGGCAAAGGTCAATGGTATGTTTATTACCCAAATCTAGGTTTCATATGTGTCCAGCTCAGAAAAATGGCACGTCGACTGCATGTGGTGGCTTGTGCTAGTAAATGTTGTAAAGAAAAATGGCACGTCGACTGCATGTGGTGGCTTGTGCTAGTAAATGTTGTAAAGAAAAATGGCACGTCGACTGCATGTGGTGGCTTGTGCTAGTAAATGTTGTAAAGAAAAATGGCACGTCGACTGCATGTGGTGGCTTGTGCTAGTAAATGTTGTAAAGAAAAATGGCACGTCGACTGCATGTGGTGGCTTGTGCTAGTAAATGTTGTAAAGAAAAATGGCACGTCGACTGCATGTGGTGGCTTGTGCTAGTAAATGTTGTAAAGAAAAATGGCACGTCGACTGCATGTGGTGGCTTGTGCTAGTAAATGTTGTAAAGAAAAATGGCACGTCGACTGCATGTGGTGGCTTGTGCTAGTAAATGTTGTAAAGAAGCAAACAACAAGTAAATTATTATAAAAATACAAATACCCGACTGCGAACAAAATTATTGCATACGAGCTGACCATGTCATGTTTTGGTCATGTGCAAAAATAATCACACTAATATTATGAAAGCGAATGTTTGTATGTATGTAAGGGTGTGTTTGTTACTTCTTCACGCTCAAGCGGCTGAATGGGTTTGGTTGAAGTTTGGTACGGAGGTAGCATAAACCCTTGATTAACACATAGACAACTTTTTATCCCGGAAAAATGCACGGTTCCTGAGGGACGTGGGTGAAACCGCGTTTGCAATTGGAACATTAGACTATAGAATTTACATTTACTTGAATAATCTAAATTTTTTTTTTTATTAAGCTCGCTTGCTACGCGCAGTATGTGCGTGGTAGTGCACGTGGTAGTGCGCGTGGTAGCATTGGAGCGAGCGAGCAAGGTAATAGAAGACAAACGATGCTGTTTAGTTATAAGAATTATATATTTCTGAAATGGTATTTTAAAGATCTTCATTATGATACCTCACTCGATAGGTTTAAGTAATTTTTTGTTGTGTCGTAAATACAATATGGCAGCTGTAAGCCGCCATATTAGTTTTCTTGAAACTTAATATATCCTATAGTACTCTCGTGATCAAGACAAATCCAATGGTACCTCATTTATTAAAATTAATCATGCTGTTTAGGATGTAGGACATGCTTAAGAAACTTGCAAACAAACAAACAAAAATACATCCAAAACTCATAACCTGTGCAGTCAGTTAAAAATAGAAAACTACTCACGCATATTTGACGAAATTAGCCCACATGGTAGTCATGGCGTCTATGACTAGCTGATCCTCAAGAGATGGTTCATCCATATATGATATATCAAACAGATAACCAAGTTCATCTGCATGCGCCGCCCCTCCACCAGTGATGTTTTCTCTGTGTTTGACAAAATTTCTCTCACCGGCATACGAAAGCTTATAGAGATACATATTACCCACATCATTGTTTAAAAATCTCTCCACACTCCGAAACGTAGGATAAATGAACATCATATCACCCAAAAAATCTATAAATGGCTGAATTTTGTCATCGGGTACTTCTGCGCTACCAAAATAGAAGTTTTGTACATTTTCAACCATCAATCTAAAATCAGGATGTGTAGAGTCAAACAGAAGGGACAAATACGCTAAAACTATATCCTGCCCGAGCATATCACCCGTCACGCTGGTAGCCAACGCTTCGTCGTCATTGAAGCCAATCATAACGGGCATGTCTTTGACACCAGGCACTTCTAACATTGCGGATGCATCTTCGGTAATAAAAGCTTCAACATCTTCGAATTCTTTTTCGATACAAGGACCAAATGAGAGGTTTAAATCAAACTTAGCCTCGATAACTACGAGTGGATCTATTTTGGCAAGAAACGCAATAGCTTCAGAAACGTTCGTCGTTTCGAGACCTAAATGTTGAGCCATAAGCAATGGGGTATCTTGAGAAGGTTGACTTGTAGCTGACATCATTGTTGTTCCACTTTGAAGAACACTTTTTTGGAACAGTTGCAGTCCATCGTTTTTACGCAATATATGGTGATCTACTGACATACTTCCGGCACTATTTCCTGCAATCGTGACCTTATTAGGATCTCCGCCGAATGCTGCTATATTCTCTTGTATCCATTTCAAAGCAATAAGTTGATCTTTGAGGCCTTGGTTTCCAGGCACTTCCGGTGTTTCGAGGCACATGAAACCGTAAGGGCCTAGACGATAGTTAATTGTTACAAAAACTATGTCATGTCTGACAAGGAATTTTGGACCGTATAGAAATCTACCATAGAATCCAAGTTCGAATCCACCTCCGAAGATCCAGACAAAGACCGGGAGGCGGTTGGTGGGGCTAGCCGAGGAAGGGACGTGGATATTTAGATGTAGACAATCTAGGGTACCCACAATAGTGTGGTTAAACTCCTCTTCTTGTGGACATATGGCTGAATCATCGTTTGCTTCGAATATGCCACCGAATTGTGGATGTGGAAGGGCTAACTGAAAAAAGTAACAATATTATTTTATTATTAAGACGATAAACATGAGCAGTAGCGACATAATAGTTCTATGATAATCGATTTATTCCTCACCTGATCCAGAACAAAAACTCTGTAGTAAATTAGTTTTTTTTATCGCGTGAGTACTATTGAAATTAACAACTTGTCTTCTTTACTAAACAGACAGATAACATATTTTCCGTAATTTTTATTTGAAAGGTACATAATATCTGCGTACTTTCACAACTTCAATGTAGGTAGGTCAAGATAGTCCAATGTATCTGTAGTACTAATATATTAGACTGTCTTATTGATAATTTGCAATTTCTGCCAGGCATCCCTTGGTTCGAAAGGACATCATTGAACTCAATGTTAATTTTTGATGAAAGATGTTTATATAAAATAAAGAAAGGCACTTACACCGAAAGGATTGTCCTCGTCTACTGTGGCGAAAGGTATGCCCAAAAACATAGAATAATCGCCATCATCAGCTAGCACACCGCGAACGAACCCTTGCGTGGTTTCCACTATTGGTCCTTCACCTTGGACACTTAAAACGTAAAGCGACACACATAGAATAACTTTTACAAAAAGTACACAATTTCTTGTCATTTCGCCGGTAGAATATTTGATACTGGATTATTGATTGTACTAACAACATAATTAATATTAATATCAAGATAAATAGATATTACGTCCCAGCTACCTTAGTGTAATCAGTATTAAGATCATGTGATGATAACAATTAGATAAGTATGTATTTCGACGCATAGGCAAGTTGTCAGGCTGAGATTTGACATAATTGGGTAAGTAGATATTTACGTATTTATGACGATGTTTATACTAGTTTTATGATACTGCTAGTAACACAATAGTACACACACGCATACACACAAAATCATCCTCTCACGTCTTCTTCTTCTTCTTCTTTCCTTCACTGATGAGGATCTTGACCATGTATCCATCGTCTCTACTTCTCTTGGTCATCCACTAAAGCAATGGTACCCTGTGGAGTTTCTCCTGTTGGCTCCTTACTTGCAATTGAACCATACCGTACCCGTATATACTCGTGTTTGGCCCTAGGCTGTCTCCCCTGCATTTAACCACAATCAGCAGCTTTTGCAAGTTATGTGTCTGGGACTACATTATAATGCATGAAGATTCCCAGCTTACAAGTACTTATTACATACTAGCTTTCCCGCCCGCGACTTCGTCCACGCGGACTACATACTGTATATCGCATAAAAAACATCCTATATTCTTCTAGGATATTAAAAACCAATGCAAAAGTAGGTATAGCATCAATGCTCTTGATGTTATTTGACATACTTGTTATTTCGTTTCCATGGCAACCGTTTCTTACAGCGAGTAATCAATACATTTTTTTCCAGTTTTCCTGTGGAAACTTGCAATTTTCCGGGATAAAAAGTCCTATGTTTTATTCCAGGGTACAAGCTATCTCCATTCCAAATTTCATCAAAATCCGTCCAGACCTTATCACGTGAAACCTCCCCAAACAAACAGACAACGTTTCACTTTTTAATCGACTTCACAAAAGGAGACGGTTATACGAGTATGTATACTTCGGCTGTATGTATGTTTTTTTTTTTTTTTTTTAAATGTTTTTCGGTCAATATCTCCGTCATTTGCAGACCAATTTAAAAAATATTTTTTTGGTTGAAAGGGTATACTCAGGTGATTCCATATATATTGTATCAAAATTGGTTTAGCAGTTTTTCGAGAATAAATAGTTTTGTTGAGTACATCCATTCGATTTTGTATTTATATTGCCTTTATTTTGTGTTTATCTCTAACATTTCTAAACCGACTTAGATGGTTGTTTTTTTTATTCAAAAGGGTAATCTTTGTGTGTAGTTCCACATAAACTACATCAAAATTGGTTCAGTAGTTTTATTAGAAAATCAATTTGTTTCATAGTTTATGTTCTCTAACATCTTGTCATTTTAGAACCGAATTAGATGTTTTTTTTTACTTGAGTAAGAATTCTCTAGTGTGGTATTGTATAAATTTCATCAAAATTGGCTTATTAGCTTTAAACAAGCTTTAATTTAATTCACTGTGTTATAATGTTTAGGACTTGATTGCAAGTCAATTTGGAACAATTTAAGGACGACTAAAGATGTTGAAGTTTTGCAAATGTGTGTAGTTCTGATGACAATTAAAAAACTACAGTAGTAGTAATAGTCAAAGGAACTACACAATCGGATGATGCAATCCCTTCGAGTTTGGGCTCATTTTGTTTGTCTTTATGAGATCTCTGGTTTTATGTGGTATCCAGGGTCTGATGATGGAGTCGGAAGGTAGTTACAGGAACTTGACAACAATATGATGGAACCCTTTCGAGTTTGTGCTCATTTGGATTGTCTTGGTGAGTTCTCTGGTTTTATGTGGTATCCAGGGATGTTGGAGCTGGAAGGTAGTCACAGGAACTCAACAACAAAATGATGGAACCTCTTCGAGTTTGGCTCATTTGGTTTGTCTTGATGAGTTCGCTGGTGTTATGTGATTTTCAGGGTCTGATGATTGAGCCGGAAGGTAGTCACAGGAACGCAACTACAAAATGATGGAAAATGGTCAAAACTAATTCAGTTGTTATATATGTAGGTTTTATTCATCCTTGGTTTTAAATTACCAACGCTTTGAGTCTAAACTGAGTGTCTCCTTTTTTCTTTGGCATATATTCTTTCCGATGATTGCTTAGGCCACTAAAAATCAAAAAATCTTATATTTTCCAAAAAAAAAAACTACATCATAATAAAAATGTTATTTTGTAAACACCCACTAAAAAGAAAAAAATAATTACAATTGAGCCAGAACAGTATCACTTTTTCAAAATTACCAACGTAATAATAATGCATAAATACAACATAAAATAAGAAAAAGTTTTTTGAAGGCGGTGCCAAACCCAGGCATCATTTAAATCTAATATCTTTACAAAATTAATACATACCTATCTACGTACGAAGTAATATGCAGTTGTCTATGACGCACCCTCATAAAAAACACGAAACGCAGAAGAGACAAAACGAGAGACTCACATGAGCAGATTTTGACTTTTACTTTCTCACAAACCGATTGACACGAATACAGCAATCTAGTAAATGACAATGTTTTTGTAGATAATTACTTTAAAAGCTTATTATTTTTATATAGCACATCAAGCCATTTCAGACATTGTCTTTTTGAATAAGCTGAACCATATTAATAATTGTGGCTCAGCTTGGCTTTTTCAGAGTTTTTTCTTTTTTTTCCTCGGCTTGGACAGTTGCCATTGATTACTTGGGGAGTATCGAACTAAACACCCCTCGATCTCTACCGTTAGATAGTGATCGAGGGGGGCCTCATGAAATGGCTGGAGCCCTTTAAATGAATTGCATAACTGACCACCGATTCGGAATACACCTTCTAGAAGAATCGGCAAGAAACTCGAAGGCGAATAAAGTCGACATTAATTACGGGACCTTCGACCTCGCATCCGGCGAGGTCGGTGTCTGTGTTCTAATTGTGTTGAAAGATGGTGAAGATGACGGAGTGGGCGAATCAATCGCTGCACTGCACTGCGGCAGCGATTTTATCGTCCGGATCGCTCAAGATGTCTCTAGGGCGTCTACAAAAAACTCTTTCATATCTTATGTTGTATTTATCCATTATTATTACGTTGGTAATTTCGAAAAAGTGATACTATTCTGGCTTAATTGTAATTATTTTATTCCTTTTAGTGATTGTTTACAAAATAACATTTTTATTATGAGGTCGTTTAGTTTTACAATATGGGTATCAAATTGAAGGATTGATAAGCACATTCCAACAGTATATAATTTATGGGCAAAAGCTCTTTTTTGGCAGGGAAGTCGTGTGTTTTTAGCTTTTAAGCTAGTTTCTGTTCCTATCGAGTAACACCCAAACGAGTAACAATGAGGCTCGTTGGATATTTTTCACATCAAGTCACACTGCGACGAGTTTAAAAGAACTTATTTTTCCAGAGATCATCTATGTATGAGTAACACCCGAAACCAGTAACAGTTTGACTAGATAAAACAAAGAAACAAGTCGCGTCTGACTGTTAATAATGCTTTGAAGGATAAATAACAACAAAAATATCATAATCGTTTTCTGTTTTTATTCCCTAAAAACAGCCACAAGTAACAGAGTGAATAGTATATTAACCAAACTGCTGGAGGTGATTGTACCGCTGCTACCGTCTTCATCATCTTCCGCGGCCACTGCTGCTTCGAAACTCCTCTGGTACTCATTATTGAGCTTGTAGAACAAGTCCCAGAAGGCCATCCTCCTGTTTAAAGGTCGTCGCGCCATGGTCATGTTTGTGTCGATTATGATGTAGTGGTAGATATCGCCAGTTAGGGGGACCCATTTCTCAGGAAGCAAGCTCGTGGCCTCTGGTGTTGGATCGCTGTAATTAATATATATTTTTAATACAGTGTCTGTAGAGGTCGACGGACTAAATTCTCATAGCTTTATAGGTACTATCATATAGCACTTTCCCCAAAAATGAGTACATGGATGTCGTTGTTATTACATTTTTGGCTTTAGAGGCTAAGAATTCTTCAATTACTTGGAATCCTTGTTAGGAGTTAAGTTGAAGGTGTGTGATATACTTAATGTTTTGATTGGCTTTCAGTAGACAGTAAACATCTTTTTTGATTCAGAGTGATGCATCATTTAAAGTTTACTGCTAAAGTGTCTCTTGCTTATCAGTACGTGCAGCCTTCATAAATATCTCTCACGGACATAAAATCCTCATTAATGCATGTTGAAGAGTTGTCACTCTGATTAGTACTATTATTTATTCAGTGACTGTAATCAGATGTAAAAAAAATATTCTTATGTGTGGCCCTTTTATCATAGCAATCATTGTAAAATATTCTTATGTGTGGCCCTTTTATCATAGCAATCATTGTAAAATGATTGGAGCATTATCAGATTTTTTATCTTCATAATTAATCTAATAATTTTGATAATAATACCAATCTATAAAAACAAACTTATCTAAATCCGTATTTACGTAATGTTGAGCTGATAAGCTAATTGGGTACCTACTTGTTAAACCTTCGACAGATAGTATTTAATGTCATTTTTTTAAATATGGGAAATTTGAGAATGATATAAACTTCCTACGATGTATGAATACCAAATTGATGGTATTAAGATAGGCAAAGTAAATTCTGTTAGGGACCTGGGGGTAATTATAGATACAAAGCTTTCATTTTCTGAGCATGTGGATTCAGTGGTTGGTAAGGCTTATAAAAGCTTGGGCTTCATATTGAGAGTTAGTCGTCCATTCTCTGATATTGTTTGTCTGAAGGTATTGTACTACTCATATGTTCGAAGCATCTTGGAGTACTGCAGTCAGGTGTGGAATCCGCAGTACCTTATATATATTCATAGCCTAGAGAGAATTCAAAGCAAGTTTATAAAACACTTAAATTATCGGTGTTATCGTGGGCGCGATGAGGTTTATGATTATCAGGGTTCATGTTATTACCATCATCTTACTACCCTAGAAAATCGGCGCAGTTTAGCTGACATGTCACTTCTTCATGGTTTGTGCAACGGCTACATAGATTGTCCGGAGTTAACGTCAAAAATCTTGCGATTTTCTGTGCCAAAAAAGCGAACAAGACATACACCCCTTTTTTCTGTCTCTCACTCTACTACTAATTATGCCCAAAATTCACTTGTTAGTCGGTTGCATAGGAACTTCAATAAAATATTCGGAGGCATTGATATTTTCCACACCAGTAAATTTGTATTCAAACAGGAGGTTCTCCTTGTCATTAAGGAACGCGATGAGGTTAAGTATGGGGATATTGTCGGGAGGTAACCAAACTTACACATACATATTCACACGCAAGTACATACACACTTCTAAAAGCAATTTTTATTCGTATTGTTGCTTATATATATTTTTAAATTAATTTCTTTGAGGTACCGTTTCATTTAAAATTTTGTAAAAAGTTGTATTCGTAAAAGGTAAATCCTTCATTGGCTTTAAGTTTAATTATAAGTTTTACATGTATTAGCTTTAAGGGGTATGAATAAATAAATAAATAAATAAATAAATATTATTACCGACATACCTGTACTTAGCAAAATTAGTCCACATCGTCGTCATTCTGTCAATAATGACTTGGTCTTCCGCAGATACTTGTGCAGGCGCTGTCGGCAAGTCAAACAGGTATCTCAGATCGTCGGCATGAGACGCTTTTTGGACATTTAAGTTATTGACACTTGCCGCACTTCGGTCTCCACTGTATGTGAACATATAGTAGAATATATTTCCTGCGCGGCTCTCAACTAACTTTCTTATACTCCGTTGTATCGGGTGGTTGTACCAGTAATCAGATTGGAAGTTAATGATTTGCCACGCTGCATCTTGGTTTATAGCACTGTCACCCAAATAGAACCTTCTCGAATAACCCTCCATCCTATTTATTCTCTGATCTTCGAAGTTAAACGTATGGTTCATGTAGTTGTAGAACATGTCGGCTAAGCTGTGGAAATGCTCAGCGTCAGCGTTGATATGGTCCATCAAACGTTCGTATTCGGTGAAACCGATCATTATTGGCATGCCTTCGGCTTTCGGGACTGGTGAATTAATCCAATAATTTGTTATGAAAGGTTCTACTCCGTCAAATTTGGTTTCAGCACAGGGCTTGAACTCAATGTTTGACTGTTCTGCTGCTCTTATAACATCTTCTGGGCTGGCATTCGATAGAGAGTTAAGAGCTTCACTGGCAGTACTGTGTGCGAGTCCAAGATACGACGCGAGTTTGATCGGAGCCTCTCTATCTGGTTCATAGAGTACGGTCGCAGCGAGGGAGCTGCCGCTTTGCATGATTACTTTACTAAAAAAGTTTTCATTTTCCGAAAGCAAGTGTAGATCTATCGAATGCGCACCAGCACTTTGTCCGAACAGTGTTACTAGATTTGGATTTCCACCAAAAGCTTCAATATTATTCTTCACCCATTTCAAGGCGAGGACTTGGTCTTTAAGGCCTTGGTTACCTGGGACCGCACGTCTGTTGAGGCACATGAATCCGTAAGGTCCAACGCGGTAGGTAATAGTGACTATGACAACGTCATGGCGGACCAAGAATCTCGGTCCCAATAAGTCTTTGGATGCATATCCACGATTGAAAAAGCCTCCATGGATATAAACCATTACTGGCAATTGGCTGGCACCAGTAGCTATGTTTGGCGCGTAGACATTCAAGCGGAGACAGTCGAGCGAGCCAACGACTGATCCGTTGTCCGCTTGAGGGCATATGAGAGAATCATCGTTGGCTTCGTAAGTATCACTGAAGGTCGGGTATGGGGATGCAACCTGTAGAAATATATTATGCTTTAACTAATTTGTATTTTTCCTTAATTACTAACTTTATCTTACGCTAGCTTCTGCTTGTGGCTTCTCCTAACTGTCCTAGAAGAAACAATGCAATAGAAAATATGTGGCATGTTTACACGAAAATATGTAAGTATATACATCGCACCCCATGATTTAATTATCACCAAATTAATGGATAAACAGACGAAAAAAAAAATGTAAAAGTGATCAAACAACTTTAACATTTTACTCTCGTGGGGTGGAGGGAATTGCTAAAATATCATAAAAGCAACTTTTACGCTTATTTAACTAGATCTTGATTTTGAATTACATATTTTATTCATATTTTACTACATTTACCAAAATTTTTCGACATTGGGACGAATATTGATAAAAGCTTAATATGACATTTCTGGTTGACTGGACTTTTATTCAATAAATCGCTTGAGGTTTTCAATATCAGTAATATTAACCTAAAGTTTCCTAAGACCTAGAACTGACCAAATCGAGCAACATCCTATAAAGATAAGTTTAACTTGCTGGCTGATCATGTGGTCGTATGGTTGAAAAAACTCAACCTTAATCCTGAGTTTTCATCGATTGTCCGTACGCCGCGCCCTACGGCGACAAGAATAACCATTTGGAGCAGACCATGTATACTGAAAGTGCCTACAAAATATGGAGATTACAAGAATTTCCAACTAAATATTCAGTACTACCATCGTACAGAAATAGACTTTAACAGCAGAAGAGGCCAATTTCTGTTTGCCTGTTGAAATTCCCGTTATTATTTCATAACACTCACCCCAAACGGATTTGCTTGGTTGACTTGTCCATACGGAATGCCTAAGAACTCAAAGTAATCGCCATCGCTAGCTGCGAAACCGCGAATATTCCCTGCGCTCGTCTCCACGACTCTTCCTTCTAGACATTGCACTGCCACAGCTGATATCAATAAAAAAAGTACGAGACCCCTTCCTATCGCCATCGCGCTCTTGCAAAATAAACCGAAGCACTGATAAACATTTTTCTTTTCCCATATATTATATATCAGCATGAAGATAATTTTTAAATTATTGTTATGATAAATCTAGATAAGTTTTGGATAAAATGCAAATCGGGATTTTATCTCGGGGTTTTTTGTTATCTAACATAATATATGTATCTTGTAGTCATCAACGAGTAATAAAGCGATGGTGACGGTTTATTATCAGTGTTTTCCAAGTTATTGAAATTGATTCGAAAAAAACGTGCATTATAGAGCTATCACATAGTCATAGCATTATAGTCGAAGATAACGAACCGAAAGCTTATTTTATAAGTATTACCGAAAACCAAAATGAATAAAGGATTTACGTCACAGAGAAAAAAAGCTGATAGGTTTGGTGCAAAGGCAAGCGTTACAAGATTTATATTGATCGATGAAAAATTGTGAGATACCAAGACCCACAAACTGGTATACCTAACTAGGTATTAAATAAATATATCATATCTTTACGCTATTCCAATTTTGTAATGCGCTGTTGACAGCTTATCTTTATGGTCAATTTTAATGATTGTAGGTACGACCAATAAAAAATAAGCCTCGCTGTAAACACTGCAATAAGCCATAGAGATTACCGTGACCCCCATTAACTTAATCCTTGGTTTACAAATCAATTAGTGGGATGTAATAGAAGCGTTAAATAGTTATATTGGAAAACTAGGTAACCGCGGCTTCGCACACGTAGATAAATATTTACCGCCCGCCCCCGCGCCGCCCCCGCACTATTACTCCACAGAATAAACTAATTGTAGTAATAGAAGGCAGAAGTAATTGAAAGCCGCTCATCAAAAACATCGTCATAACTCTCAAACGAAATGAGAAAGATTACTATAATATTAAATTTGATAAGGTTAATACTCAGAGAGCTCTAAAAAGTTAAGTGTATACATTATGATTTTTGTATTGAAAAACGTTTATTTTGACTTATTGTAATATGTAGGTATACATATAGTGTCCCGGATTTTAATGCAGAACTGTTTGAAAAGGACAACTTTTCATACATTATTTTCACATAACGCACCAATGTAATCCACACCAATATATAAAAGTGAAACGTTGTCTGTTTATTTGTTTGTTTGGGGAGCTTTCACGCAATAACGACTGGACGGATTTTGATGATATTTGGAATGGAGATAGCTTATACTCTGGATTAAAACATAGCATACTTTTATCCTGGAAAATTGTAAGTTTCCATGGGAAAACTGGAAACTGTTATTACTCGCTGTAAGAAACGGTTGCCATGGAAACGAAATAATAATATGTGTGTCAAAAAACATCAAAAGTGTTGGTGTTATACGTTTGCATTGATTTTTAATATCCTAGAAAAACATAGGATGCTTTTTTTCGCGATAAATTGTAGTCCGCGCTGATGAAGTCGCGGGTGAAAGCTAGTATTTATATATAGTCCAAAGGCGTGTACCGATTCTGATGATTCTTATGTCAATTGATTTGTCTTAATCTTGAGAGTGCTACTAAAGACATGACAAAATCAAAATTCAATATGGCGACAACCCGACGCCATATTGTGAAAAAAAAAGTCGACGACCTTGTTAAACGGGCTATTATTGAATAATATCATTTTTCATTTCACATTACCATTTAGGATTGTATAACAGTTTAAAGCTGCAACTATTAAAGTAAAATAAAATATGTAAGTAAATAGAAACATTAAATTTAAATCAATACTATCTGCGCCCTGCGGTTTTATCTGCATCTCTCAGGAAAAAAGCGATGGTGGCCTAACGGTTCTATAGAACCGTTAGGCACTACATAGTGCATATTGCACTATAGTGCAATTTAGAATCCAACGATACAGAGTTCAAATCCTAGGCCCCGCACCAATTACTTTTCGAAGTTATGTGCGGTTTTCCATCGTTCCGTGCTTCGGAGGGCACGTTAAGCTGGCGGTCCCGACTATTATTGATTAAAAGCAGTCGGTAAGCCATGTCAGAGGGCGGCTTGACAAACTCAGACATCAGGGGCCAGCACTACCTTATACGTCAAACAAACAAACAGGAACTGTGCATTTTTACGGGATAAAAAGTAGTCTATGTGATAATCCAGGGTATAAGCTAGCTCCATACCAAATTTTATCCAAATTGGTTTAGCCGTTTAAGCGTGAAGAAGTAACAAACATACACACACATGCATACACACCCTCACATACCCTCTCACACACACACACATGCATACACACCCTCACATACCCTCTCACACACCCTCACACACACACACACACTCACACACACACACTCACACACACACACTCACACACACACACTCACACTCACTCACACACACTCACACACAATCACACACTCACTCACACACTCACACACTCACACACTCACACACACACACACACACACACACACACACACAATTTGCACTACATCGACAAAATTTAGACAAAATACTTATGAATTATGCTTTAAAACCTTCCTATTGAATCAACCATGAATCAACCTACCCTGGCCGGGGTGAAAACCAGAACAAAATCAGTTAAGTATTTTTTGAGATATTTGTGGACAGATAAACAGACAAAGTCTGAGCAAATCCACAGTACAAATATTAGGAATATGTGTATAGTGGCAAAGGAGAGGAGGTTTACGCCCAGCAGGTGAAAACAAGCTGAAGATGATGATGATGATGACGGCTGTGGCAAAATGAACCCAAATATGCTTTGTTTTTTTTGACGAATGGTTTGATAAGATTAATTAGGTGCTAACGTAATAACTTGTGATTTATAACATTCCTCAAATATGCAATTATGATAAGATTATCTATCAATTTACATTCGTTATATCAATAATTTATTTTTTCACGCAAATAGGTTTTTTTTTGCTACAAACCCAGAGGCACCAAAACGACCCCAAATTACGCGCTCAATTGCGTTAACAACAAAAAATGCACAGGTCAACGTTTTCAGTAAAATTACTGGGGACGTGGTGACTAAGTGACAAGCGCGATACATGGTATATTTTTTCATAATTACCTCATATATATATCTCATAGGTATATATTTCATGGTTGAAATACCTCGCACAAGAACGAAGCGTTACGCTTCTTCATTTATTATAAGAACTGCAAAGGAGTGGAATGCCCTGCCCTGTTTCCGGTAAATTATAACCCCGGTGTGTTCAAGTCAAGAGTGAATAAGTATCTACTAGGCAAGCGTGCTACACGTTCGACCACATCATCGCTTTCCATCAGGTGAGATCGTGGTCAAACGATTGCCTAGTCCGTAATAAAAAAAAAAAAAACTCGATACAGGCTGCCTAGTGAGGTAACGGAAAGATATTTAGCTTGAGGTAATAATAGCTTGCAAAACAATTGCAATCTTTTTGTTATATTTAGTTTTAAGTTAAAGTAGTGTTTTGTATTTTGTTTTGCAGTTAATAAACATACATTCATTTATTTTTTAATTATTTCCTCCGGGCGATGGTAAGCTAATGTTTCTATAGTGCAACTTAGAATCCAACGAAACCGGGTTCAATACTAGACTTTTCTAAATTATGTGCGGTTTTCCGTCGTTCCATGCATCGGAGGACACGTTAAGGCCCGGTTCTAGCACTTTTAGCAATTTTTGATCATTTTTGAACGTCTGTATCTTGTTTTATAATTAACCCAGAACTACTGAAAATGGTACAACATCAAAATTTGACATATTATCTTGTACTTTGTGAACACAGAAACGTGATTAGTATAAATTCACTCGATAGAAAATAAAATCAAAGGTAACACTACTTTATGCTTAGAACATTGATTGGAATGAGACCCCGTCACTAACTGATATCAAAGATATACCAAGAGAAAAAGCTTATTATGATTGAGAAAATGGTTAGACACTTTTTAATATAAAGCTTTAGTTTTCCTACAAATAAATAAAAACCTTAAATTTTACTCCCGAGATGTATCATCTTTCCCGCTCTACATGATCACGGATGAGAGGGACATAAAACTCACTGATACCCGGCAGCTGTCTGCCACGGCTTAGCAGCCATGGCAGAGGTCCTTGGGCGGCTTGACAAACTGACTTCAGAGGCCAGCACTACCTCATACGACAAACAAACATTTCCTCCGACCTCTATCTATATTTAAAATAAAGCAATATATGTACGAAAAGGTCTGTGCAAAGAATATAATTAATAAAAAAAAATATGTCTAGGGTTTCTTAAAATATGCAGCTGAACAAGAATATCACATTTTTTTAAATCGAGTTTCTCTTTTGACTTGTTTGCCTGTATGTTTGTTCGCGCATCACGTAAATACTACTGGACCGATTGCATTACGATTGCTTTCACTGTTGGATAGCTTTTGACTTAAATACTGGGCACTTGTCATAATCCGATAATTAGATGCTGAGCATTCGATAAAAACCTATTTTAGGGCTGAACGAATTTTGAAGAAATGTAGTATATTGTACTTTTGGTCCTTGAATAACACGTATGGGCTACTTTTAAATGAAATGACCACGCGGGCAAAGCCGCGGGCACAGCTAGCTATGAATATGAATCACTGTCTGTTGAACGTCTACTTATTTTTCTAGGACGACAAACGACGAGCAGAAATGATCTCGAACAATTAATCTGGGAGCTGCTGACAATTTTTTTCACGAGGTACCTATTATACATCTATGTATTTATCTATACTTATAATAAAGCAACAGGATCGAAATAGTCTTTACAAAAAAGATAATTTAAAAAATATATGTCTAGGGTACAAAAATAAGCTAATAAAAAGAACATTTAATAAAAAATGTATCTGTTGTTTGTTTGTTTGTTTGTCTGTATGTTTGTTGGCGCATCACGTAAAAACTACTGCAGGGCAACCGCAGTTGAGCGAGCGTAATGCAATTATAATCGTTTATGACGTCAATGCAGTGTCCTTCCTTGTCATATCGTAACAATGATAAGGTTGGCCAGTGCATTGGTATCGCTATCACTATAGCTTTGAGTTAGGCGGTCACGATGCGGTTTTTACAGTTAGATAGCTTAGGTTTTGACTCAAAAACTGGGGTACATGGTATCTCAATCCGATGAGTAGAAGCCGAGCAATCGTTAAAAATATTTTAGACAGCTGATGGAATTTTGATCAAATGTTGGTATATTTTATTTTAGGTCCTAGAATACGAGTAGCACAAGGAATACTTTTACCCTATAGAAATGACCACACGTGCGAAGCCGCGGGCATCAGCTAGTGTAGTATATAGTATGTATATAGTATGTATTATTCTAGAACCAAATGTACCTATAAAGATAGGTACATTTGGTTCTAGAATAACACTATGGGCTACATTTAAATGAAATGACCACGCGGACGAAGCCGCGGACACAGCTAGTAATGTATAGTTATAACTTGTTGGTTTATATTTTATTGTGTATGTACGAGTATATACTGACTGAAAACCACCACCTTTTACCTCGTTATTCCTCTTCAAAAACGTTTGTTTGGAAGAGATCGATCTGAGCGATTTATTATCTGTACTGAGGAGTGGAGATTAATAAAAAAAATATCTACGAGTATCATACCGAAATTTACGAGGAAATAGAATTTTGTAGATCGCATCGAGCCGAATCGGTTCGGGTTGTTGATATAGCTGGACCTTGTGAGTTAGGTATATGAAGTTGAGAGTTAGGAATTGGATGAAGTCAATAGTAACGATCTTATTAAAAAACTACGAACCTTCAACTGAAAAAAATGAATGATTTATTATATAAATTTATTTTAATTAATTTCAAAGTGAAATAATCCGATCTTATATTTGGCTTCATTTAATGTATTCTTTATTTATTTGCTTCGCTAGAATAAAAGCCAAAAATAAATCGGTAACATCATCACGAGGTCTAAGTTCGGAGCAAACCATTAATTAATTTAATTCTTCATGAGGAGCTCTATCTAAGCCATTGCGAATTAGTTAGTTTATTTTCTATAGTGACTTTAAGTCAAGAAAGCTTTTAAAAGCTTTTATTAAACTTCACTTGTATGTATGTAACTATTCCTGGCATTTTGCAATCAATATTTCACCCACTTCCACTGAAGCTATCTGGCTGAAATTTGGCACACACGTTTGATACTTGTGCATTTCTTAAATGCCGCCATTTTTAATCCAATAATGCGGACGTTACAATACGCCGATTTATCATTTCACTAGGAACCCCTATGATACGGGTATCAAATGAAAGGATTTGATGAGCAGAATATAATAAGTAAAGTGACGTCATTCTAAATCCAAAATGGCGTCTGTCACAAAATGGCGACTTATAATTTCCATAGTGACCTCTATGGTATGGGTATCAAATAAAAGGGCTTAATAAGCGAAACACAATAATAAGCTCGTGTCATTTCATGGCTACTGCATAAAACCTTTCCCCCTTTTTTAAATTATACTTATTTGAACATTGTATTGCATTGCTTTAAGTAATAAAATTATCCAGCACCTCCCTAACTTAAGTACCCTAGGTAAGGATAATGGAAATAGATTCTGTTGCCGACAACGTCTAATTACTTTCCTAGTTCAGTTGAAACGGAAACCAATTGTTTCCGGATGATATTGCGTTCAGCTCCTAACTCACCCGTCTTTCTATTATACTTCCTACTGACACAGGTTTTCATCATCATCATCATCATCATAGTTTAGTTTTTTGAACTTTTATCTTGTTTAGTCAAATTAGTCAATCAAAGCACGGGCAGTATCGTGTACAAAAAAGGAGTAATACGTGCAAAGCTGGGGCGAGACGCTAGTGTAGCGCTAGTGTAGTTTTATAAAAACTTTAGCTTCTTACTACACAAGAAAAGGTCTATCTTTAATACCCCGTTATTTCCCCCCATCCCCCCCCCCCCCGCTGTACATATATAAAACTTTTCTCGAGTTCATAAATTAATATCTGAGAGCTGATTTATTAAATCATTTTTTTTCTCAGACAGACAGCAGACTTCTTAAGTGAGACGTAAGTTTTTTTTTGTATAAATGCTATGTTACTTAATAAGTTGGCTTCTTTATGTCAATTTAGGATCCAATTTCGTCGAGATTATGTTCATTTGTACAAATTGAACAATTGTATTTCTTATTTAGGTACGGTTCATTATTGTTGTTTTTCATTGTCTCGGAGGATAAGTCGTGACACGAGTCAGTTTTTGGCAATTACATTCTTGTCAAAATTAGAAAGTACAGGGCCTGCAGTCTCGACATAGTTATTGATTGCTTTACTACCGAAATCGGTACATACACCAATGACAATAGTTAACTTTGACAGTTATTGTCTAAAGCTATCGACTGTCATCGTTGTCTGTACTGACATTGATCATGATTGACATAGATATTTGTTAGACACTACCAAATATTGTTATAATCTAACTTTGCGACCGATTTCGGTAGTAAAGCAATCTCCATCGATGTCGAAACTGCAGGCCCTGGTCAGGTTCATAGTTTACCGGCGGTAAAAGTAACATATTATGTGGATTTGTGTGTCATGCGTGTGAATATATTCCACATTTTTGCTAAGCTTGTTAACTCTGATAGCTAATAACTTGTTGACATTAATAACAATTTAATAAATTATGACAAGAACACGAAACTTGGTACACGGGTTTAATGTTTTTTTTTTTGGGTGTATATTCGTTGGAGAATTTTGATTTGTTACATAAAATACTTCCTCCAAAAAGGGGCAAAAAGGGAGCTACTGATAATATATCCGTCTTATTAGATCCGAATTCGATAGTTATTGTTTTATTTAAAAAGACTTAACTTTAAATTGTTCCCATTTTTTTTTGTGAAGATCTGATGTAGATCTTCGGCGTGATGAGCAGAATAGCTCCTCAAAATGCAGTAAATTGCTCTTTTAGGTTTCTACCAGTGGAATCAGCCCTTTACCTTCTATTTTACAATAAGGTCACTAGATGGCGCTACTGTGCACCGCTAGATTGTTGCAAAAGTTTGTACGCGTGAGGTCTACTGTTCAGAGAACTACTAGTTATTATGAGATATCATTTTTTCACGTATTTAAAAAATGATATCTCATAATAATATTTAGGTCACGTTCGTTCCGGGTGGAATCTTGCAACTGACTCGAAATTCAAGCACTTCCTGATTAGGGCTATTCCATATGTGACCGACTCTACATTTGACAAAAATTGCCTGTTTTTTCGCCTTATACTACAAACTAACTGATGCCCGCGGCTTCGCACGCGTGGTCATTTCTGTTGTTTAAAAGTACTCTTTGTGCTATTGCAGGAGCTAAAATACCAACGGTTCTACTCGGTTTCTCCTCATCGGATTGAGATATAAAGTACCCCAGTTTTTAAGTCAAAACATAAGCTGTCCAACAGTTAAAACCGCATCGCAATCGGTCCAGTAGTTTTTACGTGATGCGCGAACTAGCAAACAGACAAACAGACAAATAGACAAACAGACAGACACGAATTTTTAAAATGTTACTTTCTTGTTCAGTAGCTTATTATATGTACCCTAGACCATTTCTTTTTGAGTTATCTTCTTTGTACAGACTTTTTCATTCCTATTGCCTTATTATAAGTATAGATTGTAGAAGATACTACTAAATTTACAGGTTATTTTTATGCATGGTTTTATAGTAAAAGTTCAACATAACGGTGAAGTGTACACAGAAAATCCGGTTATATACGCTTAAATATCTAAAATAGTAAACGTGACCGACTCTACACGCAAAAGGAAGTCACGTTCGAGAGTGTTTTTAAACTTTGAAATTCTTCCTCTTTGTAAGTGTTACGTTTCTAAATTATATCTGATGTTGAAGTGCTTCAAACTAAGTATCTGAAAACGTAAAAATAAAAGACATAAATACTTTATTGTAATATTTATTAGAAAAATAATTCGTGACCTACATACACTACAGGTCAAAACGTGACGAACACTACCATCACTTGGAGTTGCAAAAATTTTATAGGAACTTTTCAATAATTTACAGATAAAAAATACAACTTCAGTAATATAAAATACCAAATTACGACTAAATGTTCAAAGTAATCTAAAAATAATAAGAAAACGCATTATAACATTATTATATACAAAAACAATAGACTTCCAAAAAACTTTTTTTTCCTAAAATCAATACGATATTATTTTGGTGTTTTTCAATAAACCAATTAGAGTTTAGGTTCCCTTTTCTTTCGGTTTTTTTCTGCTGCTATGTTAAACAACTGCAAAAAAATAAAATAAACACGAACAAAGTTTAATTTCAAAATTAAACAGGCCTCAGAAGCCTTTATCTGGCTCTAAATGTCGGCGTGATATTAGTACTTAATTCTTTCAAGAATGAAAATTAAATTTTGCCATGTTATAGAATAACTCCTTCTAACCGACACTACAGCTCTACTTTACAGTCATTATGAGTTATTATCACCGAATAATGAGGACTTTATTTAAATTTCTAACTGGTTATAAGTGAAATTTTACATACACTATTAATACATATCAAATTGTTGTAATAATTTGAAACACTTTTCATTAAAATTAGTTTTAAACTCAACCATAATAAATACAGGTTACTCACGACGCCATTTCGAAACTGACTGTATTTTTCAGAAAACTAAATACTAAATAATGCTAGCACTTTGGAATCATAAACTATTATATTAGTGCCACTTTGTTTAATCAATTTTAATTCCCAAATAAATTATTTATTTTTGGCACTTGTGGTATACTTTTACGTGGAATTGCCCATTAGCTATTCGGCTGAAAGTTTCAGGGTAGGTCACAACTCAATAACAATGCAATCAATGTTTTTAGATTGTTTTTTTAATCTACATTTGCTTTTTGTTCTATCTATCTATCTTTCTATCTGTCTTCATATAACCCTTAACACTATCGCGACAAATCGTTGTACATCGATCATACATACCACTAACAACATCAGTTTTATTGCTACACTGTTTATTCTCCCTGTACTATAACAACATTGCAGGTCATACCATAACTCGTCCAGGTATTTAATATTCGGGTTAATAATTCAGTTGCAATATCGCTGCATGTGACAAACGATGACAGCTGCACGCGGTGTAATGTCAGAAATAGCCATCCAGAGGCCAATGGTTACATGCAGTGGGAAATTAATTTCAATATTGTGTTGATAGCTAATAGTTGCGCCCCGTGGTTTTACCTGTCACCTAGCAGTTAAGACAGAAGAAGAAGTGAAGCCCACCTACTTAGTCAGAGGCGGTAGATGTAAAGAATAACTAAGCTTAAAAGTTAAAACAAGCACAAATTAAAAATTTATATAACCCCCGATTCCCCCCCCCCATTATAGCTAAGAAACATCTCGAAAACACCAGTTTTCAAACAAAAAAAGCCGCATCAAAATCGGTTCATTCGTTTGGGAGCGACGTTCCTCACCCCCTCTCCAAGCTCCCCCCCTCCCCCTCCAAGCTCCCCCTCCCCTCCCCCTCCAAGCTCCATTACAGCTAAGAACCATCTCGGTCACCTCAGCTTTCAAATATAAAAAACCGCAGCTAAATCGGTCCATTTGTTCGAAAGCTACGCCCCCCTTTTATCACCTCCCCCTCCCCCTCCCCATATATCTAAGAACTATCTCGATCACATCAACTTTCGAACAGAAAAAACCGCATCCGAATCGGTCCATTCGTTTCGGAACTACGACACACACTCACACACACACACATATACACACACACATACGCATACACGCACATACACCCAGTGATACACACCCTAAACTTATAACACCCTTCTCTTGGTTCGGGGGTTAAAAAAAGGTGTAAAATATAATATCATAATTTAGTGTGGCATAATTTTACTCATCCTAATAAAGAGTTATTAAAAATAATAATTACGCATAAATGTTTAGGTTGAATCATGATTACCGTATCTAAATTTAGCATAACAATACACAAGCATATTTCTCGGCTTCTATTGATCAGATTGAGATACCAAGTACAGCAGTTTTTAAGTCAAAACCATAAGCTATCCAACAGTGAAAACCGCACCGCAATCGGTCTGGTAGTTTTTACGTGATGCGTGAACAAACATACAGACAAACTTACAAAAAATAGAAAGATACGATTTAAAAAAATGTTATATTCTTGTTCAGTAGCTTATTTTAAGTACCGTAGACCATTTCTTTAAAAAATATCTTTAATGTACAGACTTTTTCATTATAATTGCTTTATTATAAGTACTAGCTTTGCCCGCGGCTTCGCACTCGTGGTCATTTCTCTAGATTAAAAGTACTCATGTGCTATTCAAGGACCTAAACCGTTAGTACTATTATTTCTTCTGTGCCTAAACTACCAACATACCAACATTTGATCGAAATTCCTTCGGCCGTCAAATGGTTGTTATCGATGGCTCGGCATCTAATCATCGGATTGAGATACCATTAAGTACCTCAGTTTTCAAGTCTAACCCTTAGCTATCAAACAGTGAAAACCACATTGCAAATTGGTCCAGTAGTTTTTACGTGATGCGTGAACAAATATACAGACAAACTAACTAACAATCAAATAGACAGACTCGATTTTTTAATGATTAATTAAATGTTATATTCTTGTTCAGTAGCTTATTATAAGGCTCCTAGACCTTTTTTTTTAATTATCTTCTTTGTACAGACTTTTTCGTTCTTATGCTTTATTATAAGTATTATTATTATAAGTACTAGCTGTGCCCGTGGCTTAACAACATTTCTCTAGATTAAAAGTACCCACGTGCTGTTCAAGGACCTAAACTACCAATATAACAACATTTGATCGAAATTCCTTCGGCCGTCAAATTATCTAACCTTTATTATAAGTCTATATTATTATAAGTATAGATAGAATGGATTATAAAATTTTTGTTTAAAAAAACTAACTTCAAATAGATTTATTAAAACTGGCTCAATCAGTTTTGCTAAAATTAACATAGGTATTATGTAACCACCTGAAGAGTACCATTATAGAAAAAAAACGCGACATGAACCTCCTCCTTTTTTGAAGTATTTTAAAATACCCTTCTTAGAAAGAACCTCTTAGAATGTCACCAATAATTAACTTACAAAAAACTAAACAGTTTTTGATGAAATTGATATGGGACTACAATGAAAGACTACCATTTTAAATAAACCACGAATCATTCCAATCAGTCCAGAAATCCTGCATACTTATCCTCCCAATAAAAGCAGCGTTAATTATTCACCAACTTTCTCACCGAGCAGACTAATGCATGGAACCTCATTGGGCTCATTCATCAAGCCCCTCCACAGTTCCAGCATTGCTAATCAACATAGCAGAGCTCATTGCGATGCCTCATGGGGCACGTACACAAGACGTTCTAGACTTATTGTGCTGTTGAATACGCACGGGGAGCAAAGACGCTGCGGTTTTGACGCTGAGATTTGATTCTAACAACATAATTTGTGGTATTTCGTGGTAAAACACAATTTCATCACAAGAAACGGCATTGTTTTTGTTTTACCCGACTACGGCGAAGCAAGGGAAGGGTAATGAGTTTAACAGTATATGTATGTATGTATATATGTATGTGTGTATGTATGTGGATGTTCAACCATGGCGTCGCCCCCATTGGTCCGATTTTGACAAGGGAGATGTCAATCGATTTGTCTCCAGGTATAGAGTGTCCTAGGATATTTTTTACCCGACTTTGGCGAAGCAAAGGTAGGGTTATGTGTTCGAACTAAAAACATTGTCCGTTTTTGACTTGAGAGGCATCAATCGATTCGTCTTCATCGCAATAGTGTCATAAGCAATTTTTTTGTCATAGGGCTTTAGTTTTTGGCTTATTTCTTGTTTTGTGAGAACTTGACAGAATGAACACGACTTACCACGTCGACATTTGCTGCGACATTTGCTGTATGTTACTTCACATGGTGTAAATGTTTGCGTGATGCTTGTGCGTACGAGCTGATCTGGACATCTTGGATCTTTTTTAAACATTCATGCTTTTTCCTTTTATAATATTAATGTGGATTTATCATAAACACTGAGAAGCAAAGTGAATTAATATTTTTATTTCCTAACTAGCTGTACCCGCGGCTTCACACGCTTGGTAATTTCTCTAGGTTAAAAGTACTCTATGTACTATTCCAAGACGTAAAATACCAATATACCAACATTTGACCAAAATTACTTCAGCCGTCAAAAAGTTTTTATCGATTGCTCGGCTTCTACTCATCGGATTAAAATACCAAGTACACCAGTTTTTAAGGCAAGCCCTAAGATATCCAACAGTGAAAACCGCATTGCAATCGGTCCATTAGTTTTTACGTGATGCGCGAAAAAACATACAGTCAAACAGACAGACACGAATTTTTAAAATGTTTAATTTTTGTTCAGTAGCTTATTTTATGTATCATTTCTTTTTTAATTATCTTCTATGTACAGACTTTTTCTTTCTTATTGCTTTATTATAAGTATAGATAGATAGATAAATGTATCATTTACCTGCGGCGTTTTTCCATCCCAGTGCGTGCGCCAACAGCACAAGTTCCCAAGTACAAAGCCTGGTTCTTATAACGCGCGGAGTTATCGCCGCTACATTATGCCGGTACATACTAATTAGGTGGTTAGCAGAAGAACGTATTAAATTATGGAGAGAACGTCCCGCTCTGCGAAGGAGCGTTTAATCCGGCCAGTATATACAGGCCTTACTTAAGCAGCGTTGAGGTTGAGATGTTCTCCACTTGTTGGTCTACAGTTAAACTATTTGAGGCTGTTGGTAGATGTTTAACGAATGTAGCAAATGATATACCTACTTAGCTGCATAACAAAACAATTACCTAGCCTTCGACTGTCAATAAACAACATAATTATCAGGTATCTGTCGGTAGTAGAAACTTATTAAAAAACCATCGGGTGTACTTATATATACGGACGTAATTATATGTAAGTACATATACTTATAAATTGTTTTGTATTTGCGACTAATCCACTGCGTGTGGTTATTTTCGGCATATCAGTAATGTTCAGTTTTAAGAGCGTATTAAATTCAAACTAATTTTTTTATTGTTAATAGGCAACATAAAACACTTTTACAAGTCAAAATAACGAGGAGTTTTAAAATTCTAAATAGACCAAACCAATAAATAAGGTCAACTATACTTTGAGTTTGCAAAGGAAATTTCCCTTTCATGTGCCAACTCAGAGTTGAATCACGCACAGGAAAAGGAAAATAACCTTCTGATTCTTCGAAAATCCGTCTGTTCGAGAAGACATCTCCAAGAATTCCTACGGGATGTCATTTTTAACTCCCGAACTTGAATAACTTAATTAATGTAGGAATTTTGCCGTTTGGCCGTGCCGCACGTATGTAGTCTTTTCTTTCTTGATATGCCTACCCTCTAAGCAAAATACAAGGATTTCGTGTGATCTTTTAGCATCCAATAATCGTTACATATTATAAATCCAACTATAATTACAAATACATTAAATCTTACATACTTTAATATTATTTATACTGTGCGTGAATTATTGTAATATTTACTTGTATAGTTATATTTATTTTCTATATATTTGTGTACTTACTTTATATTTATGAATTTAAAAAAAGTCCGTGCGTCACCAATGGCCTGAGCTGAAAATCAGCGCTGTGGATTTTCATTCACAGCTTTTTTACTGAGCTCAGACCTTTTCTGGCAGCACTGTACATGGCAGCGATCTTTGTACACAGGTGCTTAGTTGCTTGTTTCTGGCAGCACTGTACATGGCAGCGATCTTTGTGCACAGGTGCTTAGTTGCTTGTTTCTGGCAGCACTGTACATGGCAGCGATCTTTGTGCACAGGTGCTTAGTTGCTTGTTTCTGGCAGCACTGTACATGGCAGCGATCTTTGTACACAGGTGCTTAGTTGCTTGTTTCTGGCAGCACTGTACATGGCAGCGATCTTTGTACACAGGTGCTTAGTTGCTTGTTTCTGGCAGCACTGTACATGGCAGCGATCTTTGTACACAGGTGCTTAGTTGCTTGTTTCTGGCAGCACTGTACATGGCAGCGATCTTTGTACACAGGTGCTTAGTTGCTTGTTTCTGGCAGCACTGTACATGGCAGCGATCTTTGTACACAGGTGCTTAGTTGCTTGTTTCTGGCAGCACTGTACATGGCAGCGATCTTTGTACACAGGTGCTTAGTTGCTTGTTTCTGGCAGCACTGTACATGGCAGCGATCTTTGTACACAGGTGCTTAGTTGCTTTTTTCTGGCAGCACTGTACATGGCAGCGATCTTTGTACACAGGTGCTTAGTTGCTTGTTTCTGGCAGCACTGTACATGGCAGCGATCTTTGTACACAGGTGCTTAGTTGCTTGTTTCTGGCAGCACTGTACATGGCAGCGATCTTTGTACACAGGTGCTTAGTTGCTTGTTTCTGGCAGCACTGTACATGGCAGCGATCTTTGTACACAGGTGCTTAGTTGCTTGTTTCTGGCAGCACTGTACATGGCAGCGATCTTTGTACACAGGTGCTTAGTTGCTTGTTTCTGGCAGCACTGTACATGGCAGCGATCTTTGTACACAGGTGCTTAGTTGCTTGTTTCTGGCAGCACTGTACATGGCAGCGATCTTTGTACACAGGTGCTTAGTTGCTTGTTTCTGGCAGCACTGTACATGGCAGCGATCTTTGTACACAGGTGCTTAGTTGCTTGTTTCTGGCAGCACTGTACATGGCAGCGATCTTTGTACACAGGAGCTTAGTTGCTTGTTTCTGGCAGCACTGTACATGGCCGCGATCTTTGTACACAGGTGCTTAGTTGCTTGTTTCTGGCAGCACTGTACATGGCAGCGATCTTTGTACACAGGTGCTTAGTTGCTTGTTTCTGGCAGCACTGTACATGGCAGCGATCTTTGTACACAGGTGCTTAGTTGCTTGTTTCTGGCAGCACTGTACATGGCAGCGATCTTTGTACACAGGTGCTTAGTTGCTTGTTTCTGGCAGCACTGTACATGGCAGCGATCTTTGTACACAGGTGCTTAGTTGCTTGTTTCTGGCAGCACTGTACATGGCAGCGATCTTTGTACACAGGTGCTTAGTTGCTTGTTTCTGGCAGCACTATACATGGCAGCGATCTTTGTACACAGGTGCTTAGTTGCTTGTTTCTGGCAGCACTGTACATGGCAGCGATCTTTGTACACAGGTGCTTAGTTGCTTGTTTCTGGCAGCACTATACATGGCAGCGATCTTTGTACACAGGTGCTTAGTTGCTTGTTTCTGGCAGCACTGTACATGGCAGCGATCTTTGTACACAAGTGCTTAGTTGCTTGTTTCTGGCAGCACTGTACATGGCAGCGATCTTTGTACACAGGTGCTTAGTTGCTTGTTTCTGGCAGCACTGTACATGGCAGCGATCTTTGTACACAGGTGCTTAGTTGCTTGTTTCTGGCAGCACTGTACATGGCAGCGATCTTTGTACACAGGTGCTTAGTTGCTTGTTTCTGGCAGCACTGTACATGGCAGCGATCTTTGTACACAGGTGCTTAGTTGCTTGTTTCTGGCAGCACTGTACATGGCAGCGATCTTTGTACACAGGTGCTTAGTTGCTTGTTTCTGGCAGCACTGTACATGGCAGCGATCTTTGTACACAGGTGCTTAGTTGCTTGTTTCTGGCAGTACTGTACATGGCAGCGATCTTTGTACACAGGTGCTTAGTTGCTTGTTTCTGGCAGCACTGTACATGGCAGCGATCTTTGTACACAGGTGCTTAGTTGCTTGTTTCTGGCAGCACTGTACATGGCAGCGATCTTTGTACACAGGTGCTTAGTTGCTTGTTTCTGGCAGCACTGTACATGGCAGCGATCTTTGTACATAGGTGCTTAGTTGCTTGTTTCTGGCAGCACTGTACATGGCAGCGATCTTTGTACACAGGTGCTTAGTTGCTTGTTTCTGGCAGCACTGTACATGGCAGCGATCTTTGTACACAGGTGCTTAGTTGCTTGTTTCTGGCAGCACTGTACATGGCAGCGATCTATGTACACAGGTGCTTAGTTGCTTGTTTCTGGCAGCACTGTACATGGCAGCGATCTTTGTACACAGGTGCTTAGTTGCTTGTTTCTGGCAGCACTGTACATGGCAGCGATCTTTGTACACAGGTGCTTAGTTGCTTGTTTCTGGCAGCACTGTACATGGCAGCGATCTTTGTACACAGGTGCTTAGTTGCTTGTTTCTGGCAGCACTGTACATGGCAGCGATCTTTGTACACAGGTGCTTAGTTGCTTGTTTCTGGCAGCACTGTACATGGCAGCGATCTTTGTACACAGGTGCTTAGTTGCTTGTTTCTGGCAGCACTATACATGGCAGCGATCTTTGTACACAGGTGCTTAGTTGCTTGTTTCTGGCAGCACTATACATGGCAGCGATCTTTGTACACAGGTGCTTAGTTGCTTGTTTCTGGCAGCACTGTACATGGCAGCGATCTTTGTACACAGGTGCTTAGTTACTTGTTTCTGGCAGCACTATACATGCCAGTGATCTTTGTACACAGGTGCTTAGTTGCTTGTTTCTGTCAGCACTATACATGGCAGCGATCTTTGTACACAGGTGCTTAGTTGCTTGTTTTTGGTTAAGGTGCTGTGTTGATTTATGTGTTGCTGTGTACAGTTTGTGAGAATAAATTATTTCTTATCTTATCTTATCTTAATAAAGAGGGTTGTTATAAGTTTAGGGTGTGTATCCGTGAGTAAGTCTGTGGCATCGTAGCTCCCAAACGAATGGACCGATATTGATGCGGTTTTTTATGTGCGAAAGCTGATGTGATGAAGATGCTTCTTAGCTATAATGGGAGGTGGGGTGTCGGGGTATATATACATTTTAATTTGTGCTTGCTGTCATTACATTTATCTTGTTAAACTTTTTTTAAAGTAATTTTAATAATATTTTCATGCCAAATTTATGAGTGACATTTATGTCCAGTCTGGTTTCTTATTAGTCATTTTATTATTTGACGTTTATGTCTCAGAAACATAAAATCTGGGATAAAATAATAAAATGACTAATAAGAAACCAGCTGGACCAGTTCTCACAAGCAGTACCCGTTCACGAGTGTGACCGGTTAGCCACAGCCTTTCGCATGAAACTGAAAACGAATTTTTCCTTACATCGTTAGTACGTCCAACAACTCTAAAGAAAACATTGAATAGAAATCCACTAAGCAATTACAGGGTACACATTTACAGGGTACACATTTATCAATCTCAGAAGTTTAATAAAAATCTCGCCCCAGAATCCCGTTAATACACCCAAGTCCGTAAATTACAATTTCTCCAAACAATAAATATTCAAAATAAAAATTCGAGTTTGAGAGTTAATAAGGAACGAACAAAAAGTGGACGCGTTATTAATTTGTTTCGGGACAATAACTCCGGGAGCCTAGAATGGATGGCTGTTGGGCCAAGTTCCGCCAAGTTTGGGCGTTTGAACACCTGCACCTTTAGGGCACCGGTACACTACTAGCGCAGTAGGTATCAACAACTATACCTTATACAAGACATAAGTTCAAATACTAAAACCCGACTACGGTCGGGTAGAAAATTGCCTATGACACTCTTGCGATGATGACGAAACGATTGATACCTCGTTTGTCAAAATTGCACCAAGTTTTTAGTTTGAACACATATCCCTTCCTTTGCTTCGCCGTAGAAAAATTGCTCATGACAGTATACCTGAAGACGAATCGATTGATACATTGCTTGTCAAAATCGGACCAATGGGGGCGACTATAGTGGAACATCTATGTACCCACATACATACATACATACATACATACATATAGACTGTTAAACTCATTACCCTTCTCTTGCTGCGCCGTACTCGGGTAATAAAATAGTAAGTAGCAAAAAATCTACACAATAAGATAAAATAAAAATTGTCCAGGGGTCTTAAGCTACTCATCAAGAATATAACTTATTTAAATGGTGTTTGTCTGTCTGTTCGCGCATCATTTAAAAAGTGCCTACTGGACTTATTGAAATGCGGTTTCCACTAATAGAAAGCTTAGGGTTTGACATAAAATCTGGTGTACTTTATAACTTAATCCAATGAGTAGAAGCTATTATGTAAAAAACTATTTGAAGGCTGAGCAAATTTTGATGAAATTTAGTTTATTATAATACTGTAGGTAGTTTTGGTCCTAGAATAATACAGACTTCTTTCAACCCGAAGAAATCACCAAGCGGGCAAAGCTGCAGGCACAGCTAGTTTAAAACAAGCCCAAATTAAAAAAATTATGTAATCCTTGACCTACCACCCAATGGTGGTGGGTTTGCTATACCTAACATTTTCATAATGATTATTAAGTTTGTAATAATATTACATTAATCATTTAGAAACCATATAAATACAATTTATTGCACACCAAAAATAATACAAGAAAGGATACTAATATAAATATTAGAGTATAATTTGGCAGTTGTATATAAAAAAAAAACTGTTTCAGTAGTTATAATATTTAATTATTTTAACTATAGCAGCTTCGTAGCGTCTAGTAGCTGTGAATGTAGCGGCGGCTATTTCCGTAGAGTCTTCTATAAAGGCGCGCGTCATGCTTTCTAGTTCCTACCGACGCATGAACTTTTACAAACCCCAAGCTAGTCTCAAAGAGATCTCCAGAGTTTGTTCGTTTAGACGTTATAATGTAAAAACAACTAAAAAGGTCTTCAAACAGAATGGATAACATTCTCAAATCGTCTCTTTCATCCTAAGTATGAAAATTTCCTTCCATCAGGTCCACAAATTCTTTCAGAGAGGATCTGGACTATTGTCTACCACGCTGCAGACAGATTTTGATGAAATTTAGAATGGAGGTAGCTTACCCTGGAATAAAACATAGGATAGGATACTTTTATCCCGGAAAACTATAAGTTTCCACGGGAAAACTGGAAAATGTTGATTACAGTAAGGAACGGTTGTCATCACAGAATGGTCTGTGGTTGCCATGGAAACGAAATAACAAGTCCGTCAAAAAACATCAAAAGCTTTGGTGCTATACCTACTTTTGCATTGGTTTTCATATCCTAGAAGAAAATAGGATGCTTTTTTTCGCGATAAACAGTAGTCCGCGCGGACGAAGTCGCGGGCGAGAAACTAGTAGCATAATAAGTTTGTTACTATCACATTATGTTTTTTTTCTGAAATAAATGAATTTATTATTATTATTCACTTTATTTATCTTTTTATCTCAAATTTAATTTTTTTACAATATTTCTTTAAATAAAAGCAGATAAAAATATCATAAAAAACCTAAACCTAGGGTACCAACGGTAGCGGAGCAGGGCCCAAACTACCGGTGGCTAGGGCTGCAGAGTGAGGAACCTCCTGACTATACGCGCCGTGTCAAGGAGTACTGCCTTCTGCATCTGACCCTTAATCCAACCATCTAGCGAGAGCCTCTTAAGATGTTGGTCGAGGCTCTTCGCTATAAGGCCGTCCGCCGAAACAACTATCGGGACAATGATCGTCGAGTCAACATTCCACATGGCGGTCACCTCATGAGCCAAGTCAAGGTACTTGCTGAGCTTGTCCTTCTCGGCCTTCACGAGGTTCTCATCATGTGGGATGGTGATGTCGACGAGCACTGCCCGGCGTTATTATTATTATTATTAAACAACCAGGTCAAGTTGATCTGGATAGCTGACTTTACTCCTTCGATTTTTTATGTCTAGTGTAACAAGCTCCTTGTAAGTACAAGCTATTATAAGTTGTTCTCCGAAATGCCCCCTGACCTTCCTGACATTGCCCTTTTAAGCCGGTTAGGCTCCCGTGCCAAGACTCCTAAGTTCTGAGTTACGGCCACCATTCCAAATATAGATCGGTAGCTGTTTAATTATGGTTCCTAATACGTATTAAAGGTTAATTAATAATTAGAGAATAATTATTATCTACTACCGTATACGTTATTCATATTCATCCACTGTCACTGCTGAGCTAAGGTCTATCTTTTATTGTGTACAATACATCTCTTTATTTTATGCTGTGTTATGTTCGACCGACGATCTTTTGTAGGGTTTCGTAGCGTGTTAATTTGTTCGTCTGTCTGTATACTACAGTTATTTTATATAGACATTATTAACACTACAAGGTTACAATTTTGTCCATCTGTAGATATCATTTACTAGCTGCACCCCATGCACGGTTTAGACCGCATGGAAATTTGTCTGGGATAAAAGTGTGTTGTTCCAGGAACTAATATGTATATACATATGTAATTTCATATGAAATGGTTCAGACGTCAAATGGTTTACATCAATTGCTAGGATTCTACTCGTCGCACTGAGACTTAAAGTACCTTAACCTAAACATGTGATTTTAATCCGAATCCTAAGCTATCCAACAGCGAAAACAGTATTCCATTCTGCTTTTAATATGACAGACTAGACCATCTTGTAACCACGATCTAACCTTAAGAAAAGCGAAGATGTGGCCGAAGGAGTAGCACGCTTGCCTGTGATACCTTTTCACTCCTTTGCATTTATTTTAATAAATATATATAGAATCGTAATATGCTTCGCGTGGTATTTGTACGATAAAAGGGTGGCGCTGGATCGGCTCTGTAGTTTTTACGTGATGCGAAAACACACAGACAGACAAACAAACACCATTTTATAAAATTTTATATTCTTCTTCAGTATCTTATTCTATTTAATATGCATGTGGTAACATTTCTCCCATCACACATGCATCAAAATTATTAAAACAAGTAAAAATTTAAAATGTATATAACCCCCTGCTTCCCACCTCCTATTATAGCTAGGAAGCAACTCGATCACATCAGATTTCAAACATAAAAACTCATCATCGTTTCATCCGTGTGAGAGCTACGGTCGTCACCCCCATTCCCCCCCCCCCATTATAGCTATGAACCATCTCCTTTACCTCAGCTTTGAAACATGAAATACCGCAGCTAAATTGGTCCATTCACTTGGAAAATACTATTCTCTCCCCCTTTTCTTGACTCCCCCCCCCTTCCCATATAGCTAAGAACCATCTCGATCACATCAGTTTTCAAACATAAAAAACCTCATCAAAATTGGTCTCTTTGTATGGGAGCTACGATCATCACATCCATTTCCCCTCCCCCCTCCCCCTCCCCTCTTTTTCCCCTCCCCCATTATAGCTAAGAACCATCTCGATTACCACAGCTTTCAAATATAAAAACCGCAGCTAAATCGATCCATTAGTTTGGAAGCTACGATTTTCACCCTCTTTTCTCACCTCCCCCTCACTCCTCCCCATCCCCATATATCTAAAAGCCATCTCGATCACATCAGCTTTTGAACAGAAAAAAACGCATCAAAATCAGTCCATTCGTTTGGGAGCTACGATCATCGCCCCCCATCCCCCCCTCCACCATCCCCCCATTATAGCTAAGAACCATCTCGATCACATCAGCTTTCGAACAGAAAAAACAGCATCCAAATCGGTCCATTCGTTTGGGAGCTACGATGCCACAGACAGACACACACCCTTGTTCGCGGCTTTAATAATACGCGGACCTTTACAAAAATCCAGGTTATGCGGGCCTACCTTTCCCGTTGCTTTAGCGAAGTGTTAATACCATACGAAAAGTAACCTATCTCTCTCCAACACAATTCTCTGTTCACAATTTCTATACACTCGAAAAGGACAGAGTTAATAAATGGTGAACTTTCATACTAAAACCCCGATTATGCGGTCCGACCGCATAATAAGAAGGCACGAACGCTCTTCACACAAGTCCGCATAATATTCTAACGTCATACTCTGTTACACAATGCCCGCATAATATTCATAAGCCATACTCATTTACACACAGACCGCATAATAATCTAAAGTCATACTCTTTTACACAATACCCGCATAATATAAAAAAATCATACTCATTTACACACTGACCGCATAATAATCAAAAGTCATACTCATTTACACACTGTCCGCATAATATTCAAAAATCATAGTTATTTACACACTGACCGCATACTAATTAAAAGACATACTCTAATACACACTGCCAGCATACTATTCAAAAGTCATACTTGTTCACACACTGACTGCATAATAACCGAAAGACATGCCTCGTTCACAAACTGATGAATTTGATTACACAAGACCGTTATTATAATATTACAGCATTTTTACTAAAACCCCGACCTACTGAGGGCCTACTGGAGGCACAAACACTCTAAAAATACTGTCCCCATATTATTCGAAAGTTCTCTTTTACACACTGTCCGCATAGTATTCTATAGTTGTAATATGTTACACACAGACCGCATAATATTCCTATTTCACACTATACACACTTTGAAAGACTTAAAATCTCGAAACTGCGGACCTACCGCATAATAAAATGTCATACTAATTTACACACGATCAGTGTGTAAATAATAATCAAAAGTCATACTCTTTAACACACTGTCCTTATATTATTTGAAAGTGCTCTTGTATTTTACACACAGTCCGCTCAGTATTTTAAAGTCGTACTTACTATTTAACAAACACTGACTGCACAGTAAAACCTTAAATCCCGATTATGCGGACCTACCGCTTATGAAAAAGGCACGAATGCTCTGAACACATTGTTCGCATAATATGCTTACACAAAATCGTCCTTAACGACAATAATATTTTTCAAAGTCATACGTTGCGCGTTATTTTGGTCACGCACTGACAAAACGCATCGCCTGCTACTTTTTCGATCCACCCCGTACAGCAACTGAATATCGTCAGCTTTTAAATTTGTAATCGACTTCACAAAAGGAGACGGTTATAAGTTATAATGATGTTCGATTGTATGTTTTTTTTGTGCATGTTCTTCGATTTCTCCGTCAATTGCTGACCGATTTTGTAAATTATTTTTTGTTTGAAAGGGTATACTCACGAGGTGGTCTCATATAAATTGCATCAAAATTGGTTAAGTAGTTTTTTGAAGTTTTCGTAAATTGTGTTTATATTGCCTTTAATCCTCAAGATTTTATTCATTAGGGTAGAATTTCAGTGTAGTCTCATATAAACTTCATCAAACTTGGTTACGTAGTTTTTTTATTAGAATTTTTTCTTCGGGATTTCTGAACTAGATTATTATTTTTACTTGAGAAAAGAGGACATCATCATCATCATCATCATCATCATCATCATCATGTCAGCCCTTAGAAGTCAACTTCTGAAAATAGGCCTCCCCCAAAGAGCGCCATGATGAGCAACCTTGTGCCACCTCCATCCACCGACTTCCTGCGATGGCTACAATGTCGTCGGTCCATGGTGTGGGGGGTCTCCCCACACTTTGCTTGCTTGTTTGTGGTCGCCATTCGAGAACCTTTATTCCCCAGTGGTTGTCGGTTCTGCGAACTATATGGCCTGCCTATTGCCAATTCAACTTGCAAACTCTGAGAACTATGTCGGTAACCTTGGTTCTTCTACGGATTTCCTCATTTCGGATTCTATCACGTAGTGAAACACCGAGCATAGCTCTCCATTGTACGCTGCGCAACTCTGAGCTTG
Organism: Alsophila aescularia; assembly: GCA_946251855.1. Lineage (NCBI taxonomy): Eukaryota > Metazoa > Arthropoda > Insecta > Lepidoptera > Geometridae > Alsophila > Alsophila aescularia. The sequence continues at coordinate 3,991,640 of OX276378.1, read as the reverse complement.
GTACGAGACCAATAGTTAGCGACCACGTCTCAGTACCGTGTCATCACTGGCAACACGCACTGCGCGGTGTAAGTTACGTTGTTACAACTGTCAGTAGCTCTCCGCGCTGCCTGCGCTCATCCCGCTGCAACAGAGCATACGCTTCAACAAACGTTACACGTAAAGGGCGCATTTTATAAATGAAACGTACGTATTTTAATTACACATAATCAAGTTCGCATTTTGCATCACATACATACTTTAACACAGGACGAGCGCATAATCAATTGCAGACTAACATACATACCTCGAGGTTCGCATTATAATAACGTACTAACTCTTACACAACTAGGACTGGTGGCGCCACGTGGTGGTTACACACTGAACTAAAACACTAACGGATGTTAACTAAAGTTGTCAAATATCCCTAATATGCGGTCATTTTTCATATTTTGCTAAGATTTCACCAGTCGACCAATCTCATCGCGACGAATTCAAAGATATATTTGAGATCTCGTCAAATTATTATGCGGACGTCCGCACAACCGGGTAAGTCCGCACAATCGTGGTTCCTGTCACGGTAAAGTCCGCATAATGTAAAAGCCGTAAATACACACACACACCCTCACATACAGTGATACACGCCCTAAACTTATAAAACCCGTGTCTTTGTTCAGGGGTTAATTAAGTTACTTTTGCAAGAGTGTAGATAAAGTAGTGTATGAAACGGCACATAACCACAGAATAAATAATAGTACATAACTAGATATTAAAAAACTCACCTAAGGCTCGTTTTTTAAACTCACTCTCGTGTATTAATAATAATCCTCTATGCAATCGTTTCATAAACTACGATTTAATATTTAGTAGGTTTTGTATTGGTGGCCGAGGACAAACAGTGTTCGGCGGTTTAATTAGAAAAACCTACATCTACATGACCCTTCTGGAACACACTAGTGACGCGTAGGTACCTACACAAGTTTCTAGAGCGCGCAGTAGGTAGGTACATACGGGCGCGGTGCAACGCGGCTACTTCAAAGGCGCCGCCGGCCTTAGGTACCTACAGGCGCGGCGCGAAGCGGCAAAAGGCGCCGCCGAATTCAGTGATAATTGATTAGTGTGTACAGTCGAGTTAAAGAGTGTTTGAGTGTTATATGTCGTATTGTTAAATTTCTTTTTGTGGTTTTGCGAATAAAGTTGTTAATTTTTGGTGTAATTGGCGTATATTAATTTTACCCGAACCCCAGCTCGTAAGAATATTTTCAAAAATTATCCAGTGAGCTTAACCTTTATATCATCTTCCTTCTTCTACTTTGGCCATTCGTTTTTTTATGAATTGGTAATTCCGATTGAAAAAAAATACACATTCTGTATGACCTTTAGTTTTGGTTATTTGTGTGTTTGGTAAACCGCGTTCCCGTAACTAGTAAGCAATACACTGAAAAGTCGATTATTTTAAATGATTCCCCTGAATTTCAATTAATTAACTGCGTGACTCAAAAGACTACGTGCAGGCACGTACACGAATAATTGAATTTTAATCATATGTTTACAAACATAACATATTATAATTATATTACATCACGTTTATAGCAAATCCAAATTGAATAACATTAAACCCGTTTAAAATTTAAAGTGATTTAAACCGGTTAAATATATTACATCTCATTTAAACCTTTCATTAGAGTCGGCTCTTAATTAAATATAAATTAAAATTTATTATTTGGTAACAATTATGTTAGTGTGTATTGACAGTATTTTACATAATATATTTTTGTCGACCCCGGCATAGGGTTTTTAAGTTTTTTGGAATCTGTTTGTATGTTTGCTCTGGCACCACGCAAAAAACTACATAATCATAATTAAGTTGCGAAGGGCGCCAGATCACGAACCAGGCAAGCTCTGGAATGGAAACACCAGTAAAAAAACGGGGGCGCCCGAAGCACATGGAGTGGAGGCGCTCCATACGGCAAGACTTGGTCTGAAGTCAAATGTGAAGCCCAAGACAAAACATAGAAAGCACTACTTACACAAGTAAACATTATTATAAAAACTGTGTGACTGTGTGTCTGTGTGTGTGTGTCTATTGAATAACATCTTAAACAACACACGTGCTATGTCGGGTTTTTGCTTTTCAGCCGCAATAGCGCACGGACGCAATTCGATGCGAGCTGCCCTTCCGCAAAAATAAACGATACTTATAATAAAGCAATACGAACGAAAAGTCTATACAATGAAGATAATACTAAAAACATGGTCTTGGGTACTTAAAATAAGCTACTGAACAAAAATATATCTTTTTTAAAAATCGTGTCGTTCTGTTTGTTTGTCTGTTTGTTTGTCTGTATGTTTGCTCGCGCATCACGTAAAAACTGGCCCGATTGCGATCTGGTTTTCACTGTTGGATAGCTTAGGGTGTGACTTAAAAACTGGTACTGGTATTTGGTATCTCAATCCGATGAGTAGAAGCCGAGCAATCGATAAAAATAATTTTGACGGCTGAAGGAATTTTGATCAAATGTTAGTATATTGGTACATTAGGCCCTGAAATAGCACATAGAGTACTTTTAACCTAGAGAAATGACCACGCGTGCGAAGCCACGGGCATCAGCTAGTAGTAAATTAATTTAATGTTTCCTTACATATTTTACTTTACTTTAATAGTTGCAATTGCAACATTGGACTTGACATTACATAACATGAATAATCTAAAATTGAACATTTTGTAAGAAGCTTGAAAGACAATTGCTACTGTTTAGATAAAAGAATTATATATTTTTAAAATGTTCTTTTAAAGACCTTCATTTTGATACATCACTCGATAGGTTTTAGTATTTTTTGTTCCGTTGTAAAACAATATGGCAGCTGTAAGCCGCCATATTAGTTTTTTGACACTTCGTATATCCCATAACTCTCGTGATTAAGACGAATCCAATGACACCTCATTTATTAAAATCCATCAAGCCGTTTAGCTGTAGGACGTGCCTAAGAAACGTCCAAACATACAAAGATACATACAACCCAAACACATAACCCTCCTCAGTCGGGTAAAAATTAACAATAACGAAACGGCCGCGGACGGAATCGAAGCTAATTACTAGTTAAGCGAATCAAGCGGGAAACCCCAAATTGATGCTCTCTCCCCTGTAAATAATTATGGACTGAATTTCTTAAGTGGAAATAATGAAATAAATGGGTGAGTAATGAGCTGTACTGAATTAGACGGAGAAATCTCAATAATTAATACTGAGCGGAGAAAAATGGGGAGCTCGAAATAAAAATAATTGTATTTAATTAAATCGTTTGGATGAGGAAAATAAAATTGATGAGAATTAATGGAAGCAGGACTAATGAAAAACGGTGTGGGGTATTATAACAATATAATTAAAGCACGATTAAAGGTACAATCGATTTTCGTTTTTAATTGTAACCACTAAAGAATTATAGCCCGATTTATACACGACTGCCCATAAAAACGAGTGTAATGTTTTTAGAATTCATGTATGTATGTATGTATGTATGTGTTTCTTTATTACACCATAACTTTTAAATGCTTAACCATATTTAGACGTATGGGGTATCGTTAGAATCCTTACATCCCCTCCAGTAACAAAGGATATATTTATTTTTGAAAAAAATCAATTTGTCCGCAGTAAGGCTCCATTTTCAAATGAAAAAAATATATCTTATTTTTCAATATGCGTATCAAATTGATGGCCTTGCTATGGACATTCCCAGTATATAATATACTGGGAATGTAATTCCAACAGTATATAATATACTGGGAATGTAATTCCAACAGTATATAATATACTGGGAATGTAATTCCAACAGTATATAATATATTGGCATAAGTTCTTTTTTGGTAGGGCGGGCGTGTTCGTTTTAGCTTTTAAGCTAGTTTATTTTCGTGCAAATTATCTTTAGTTATTAATAAAGACCAAAACTTCCAAATGCTTCCAAAATGATAGCAGACATTGATTGTTTTTACTTCGTCATTTCACTCTCAGTCAATTTGATTCATAGACAAAATGACATTAGCGATTTTCTTCTACTGATGGTCTACATGGTCTCGACATATGTTGGCAACATGAAACATTATCTGTCCATCAGTTTGTCACTTAAAACCGTGTCTTCATCAACATCAACAATATCATCAACCAATAGTCTGTATTTACACGACTGCCCAAAAAAAAGAGTTTAATGTTTTTAGGATTCATGTATGATTGTATGTATGTTTCTTCATTCTATCATAATTTTTAAATGCCTGAACAAATTTAGACGTATGGGGTATGGTTAGAATCCTTACATCCTCCGGAGTAACAAAGGTTATTTTTAATAGATACAATATTGCGGCAGTATGGCTCCGTTATCAAAAGCGAAAAATATTTTTTTTCTTCTGATTTTACAATATGGGTATCAAATTGAAGGCCTTGATAAGCACATTCCAACAGTTGTTGTTGTTAAGCCACATAATTATAGCATTTAACACCTTGTATAACCACATTTATGCGAATAAATAATTGAATTTGAATTTGAATTTAAGCTAGTTATTATCCACTATTTCTCATAGACCTCCCCAAAGCGCTGAGCCTCATCTTTGGCTCTTCTTTTCCAATGACTGCCAGCTACCTTCCACAGATCGTCGCTCCATGTAGCCGAAACACGTCCTACATAACTTTTGCCGATTCGCGTTCTCCACTCTAGAACTTGTTATACCGGATCTACTACAAATGTGACCAGCCCATTGCCACTTCAGCTTACTTATTTTCCTTGTTATCTTAGATATATGCCCGATCATTTTGTTTTGCATTCAATTGTTTTGGATTTTCTTCACTTGTATGTTTGTTTGTATGTTTGTATGTTTGTAACCGACTCCTTTGGACGCTATTTTGACCCACTTTAAACGGTCAGATTTCATTCAAATTTTGCACACCTGTCTAAGACCGATGACAATGCAATAATTCGAAAAAAAAAACAAATAAACGCTCTTATATATAAACCAAACTAAAAAGTAAAAAATAAATAATAGTTTAAAAAATACGCTTTATATAGAAAAGAAAAAAAAATATTTAAAAAAGCGTGGGGTGCTTCTTATATCTGTCAATGAAATATTTATATCTATTGACCCATGCACCCCACGATTTTTTTGAAATAAAACATTTATTTCTTATTTACACTATTAAAATTTATTTTCAATTTTTTAGTTTGGTTTTCTATATAAAGCGTGTTTTTTAGTTTTTTTAAACTATTATTATCGCTTACATGTACTCATTGAACCTAATGGAAATAGCCTAATAACACTGCATATTCACATACTCATTTGATTTTCGCAAAACCTTTCGAAGTCAATTTTCTATTTATAAAGAAGTCAGCACGCTAGAAACCCACAGGGTTGTCCCTCAGGATCAATTGCGTTGTATATCGGTTAACCTCTTCCTCGCTTTGCCAGCTCATGTAGCAGCGCAGTGCGCCCCCTAGACCTATATAATTATACTGGATTCTACCGGAATGAGCTGGCTAAGGGATACCGAAGTCATTGCGGTGTTTTTTGTAGTTTTTAGGCTTAAGGGGACCAGGGAACGTTTATATGACCACCCAGTCCCTCATTCGGTAACTCAGTCCGTCCGTCCTAATCTGTTATATAATCATAACTTTTAGAGTTCTAATTATGAACCAAATGCATGAAATTTGATAAAAATATACTTTAACGGAGAGCTCAATAAAATAAGTAAAAGGTCATGTTTTTTTAAGTAGACTTTTCATACCGTCTGTTTTATATCTATTTTCATTAATGACTTCACAAAAGGAGACGACTGATATGTACGACTGTTTTTCCTTAATTTTTTATGTACACCGATTTCACCGTAATTGCGGACTGATTTTGAAAATATTTTTTTTGTTTGAAAGGGAGTTCCTACTCTCAAAATAGTCCCGTCCCATAAAAAATGTATCAAAATTGGTTCAGTAGTATTTCAAGAAAAAAACGTTTTGTAGTAAATCCATTTGATTTTGTGTTTACGTTGCCTCAAATCTCTAAGGTTTCTAAACCGATTTGAATTATTGTTAATTTATTCAAAAGAGTAGACTTTCAGTGTAGTCCCATGTAAACTTCATCAAAATTGGTTCAGTTTTTTTTAATTATTTATTTCAATCATCAATTTATTTAATCCATTTGAAATGGAATTTTTTGTACCATGGTATTTTGTACAGCAAACAAATAACATTTTATTTATAATCGACCTCTTCCTTTTAGAAGTCAATCGTTCTCAATTTACCTGTTTTTTTGTATGAATGTTCACTTGAACCTCCAGATTTCTGTACAGATTTGAATGATAATTTTTGAATTTGAAAGCGTAGTCTTTTATTCTAATTCCTAAACAAAATTATATGACATTTTGTAAATAATGTAAGCAAGCAAAATAATTGTGAGAAAGATATTCAATACGAATGTTCAGGGAAGAGAATTTTTACAGACTGCAGCAGCGCGCAACTTGCCGTAAATAAATGGAGCTATGTTTTTTTGCATCATTTTTACAGGCTGCAGCAGCGCGCAACTTGCCGTAAATAAATGGAGCTATGTTTTTTTGCATCATTTTTATGTATACGTGTTTTCAGTTTCAGATATCATGATCAATTTTTCCTGAAAACTTAATTTAATTTTTTGACCGAGCGAGCGAGAGAAATAGGCTTTCGTATGTTTGGCTGTATACGGATCTCTGTTGTCCTCTACAGGTCGCAATTCTCAACCGATCTAGATGAAACTTGGTATACAGGATAGACGAATTTCCAGATTTTTTTAGTCCTCAAAAAAATCAAATGTCCCCGAAAAAGGGCAAAAAGGGGGCTATTGAATATCTCCGCCTTATTAGATCCGATTTCGATGGTTGATTTTTTTATTTCAAATAAAAAATCAACCATCGAAATCGGATTAGTAACTTTAAATTGGTCCCATAAAAATTTGGTGAAGATCTGATGAGGATCTTCGGCCTTTACCCACTAGGTTATTAATGTTAGTTTTAAAATAAGGTTGCTAGATGGCGCTACTGTGCACCGCTAGATTGTTTGCAAAAAAAGATAGTACGCGTGAGGTGTACAGCTCACAGAGCCACTAGTAAATTAATTAATAATAACATAGAAAAACGCTTCTGATTGTACGCTTAGGACACATTGTCATAACATAATATAGTCCTTACGTATATGTACCTTAGGAGCTGACCCGGTTTCATTGCTCACAGTTCACGCGAGCTTCCAAGATTTAAAAGCTCTTCGTGCAGGGCGGTTGTTTGTGGCCGACATTGTTAAACAAACACTAACAGTACTTACACTTACACCTAAGTCAACAGCGAAATAAATTCCGTGACTCTTCACAAAGCCACTATTCTGGAAGAATTATTCGCATATTTGTTATATATGGGACAATAACACCTGAAAAACTATATAGATAAGGTGCTATAATGAATTTCCTTTATTAGCATACCAATATATAAAAGTGAAACGTCGGCTGCTTGTTTGGGGAGTTTTAACGCGATAACGGCTGGACGGATTTTGATGAAAATTGGAATGGAGATAGCTTTATACCCTGGATTAAAACATAGGATACTTTTTATCCCGGAAAATGGTAAAATTCCACGGGAAACTGGAGAATGTTGATTAAGTACTCGCTGTAAGGAACTGTTGCCATGGAAACGAAATAACAAGTCTGTCAAAAAACACCAAGAGCGTTGGTGCTATACCTACTTTTACATTGATTTTTATTGTCCTAGAAGAACATAGGATGCTTTTTATTCGCGATAAACTGTAGTCCGCGCAGATGAAGTCCGAGCGAGCGCGAACCACGTGCGAAGTGTTTCAGATTCAGAAAAAAATATTTCGTATGTCCGGATATCTGTCCGGCTATTCTCCTTTACAGGTCGCATTTCTCAACCCATCTAGACGAAACTTGGTATACAGGTTATGCGAATTTTCAGAATTTTTTAATCGTCGGGGATTTTTGATTAGGGGGGTACTTCCCCAAAAAAGGGTAAAAAGGGGGCTACTGAATATCTCCGCCATATTAACTCCGATTTCGACGTTTCTTTTTTTATTTGAAAGGTTAAGTTAAGTTAAGTTAAGTTACATTAAGTTAGTCTCATAAATTTTGGTGAAGATCTGATGAGATCTTCGGCATGATGAGCAGTTTTTTTTTTTTTTTTTTTATTACTGACTAGGCAATCGTTTGACCACGATCTCACCTGATGGAAAGCGATGATGTGGTCGAAGGTGTAGCACGCTTGCCTAGTAGATACCTATTCACTCTTGACTTGAACACACCGGGGTTATAATTTACCGGAAACACGGACGAGGGCAGGGCATTCCACTCCTTTGCAGTTCTTATAATAAATGAAGAAGCGTAACGCTTCGTTCTTGTGCGAGTTATTTCAACCATGAAAGGGTGGCGCTTTGCCACCCTTTCATGGTTGAAATATTCGTTTTGATCGTCTAGTCGTACGGTGATGGGGGAATCAGGTTGTGCAGTTCTTGTGCACACTCCATAGTGCAATCTGAAAGAACAGCTCCTCAAAATGCAGTAAGTTTTTCCCTTTTATGTTTCTACCAGTGGAATCAGCCCTTTACCTGCTAGGTAGGGATTGATGGAGCACCTTGGTTATCAATGTTAGTTTTACAATAAGGTAACTAGATGGCGCTACTGCGAACCCCTAGATTTTTTGCAAAAAAGTTTGTACTGGCGAGGTTTACAGCTCACAGACCCACTAGTGTTTATTAGCTTCACCTGTATGTACTCGTATGTTTGTATGTAACGGAATCTATGAACTCGATTTTAACACAATTTAAATGGTCAGATTAGTTCAAAATTTTGCACACTTATCAGGAAAAAAAAAATGGTATTAAAAGCGTGTTTTTTTAGTTTTTTTAATCTATAATTATTTAGAATAATTACGAGAATATGCATAGGTTTTTCCTAAATTATTTCTAATTTTTTTATAAGCTGGTACCTACTTATTTACCTGTTTGTATAACCTAGACGAGGTGTAGAAATGTGACTTCTATCGAATATCTATATCCTCGTAGTCATACTGGTACCTACTTGTTTACCTGTTTGTATAACCTAGACAAGGTGTAGAAATGTGACTTCTATCGAATATCTATATCCTCGTAGTCATACTGGTATGACAAGTTGTTTTAGTTACCCTAGCCATCAAAACTTAGTACCACACTTATTATGTCTGTTTGTTCGCGCCTAATGTTAAAACCACTAGACCGATTGCGATGCGATTTTCACTGTTAAATAGCTTAGGTTTGGACATACAAACTGGTGTACATGGTATCTCAATCCGATGAGTAGCAGCCAAGCAATTGAAATGTAGTCATACACAAATCAGTTTCTTTGTATGACCACAAAGACCAAAAGTACCAAAGGACCAAAAGTACCTACCTATAAAGTACAATATACTACATTTCTTCAAAAATCGTTCAGCCGTCTAATCGTATTTTATCGATTGCTCATAAGCGATGGCGGCCTAACGGTTCTATAGTGCAATTTAGAATCCAACGATACCGGGTTCAAAACCTAGGCTCCGCACCAATGACTTTTCTGAGTTATGTGCGGTTTTCCATCGCTCCGTGCTTCGGAGGGCACGTTAAGCTGTCGGTCCCGGCTGTTATTGATTAATAGCAGTCGTTAAGCCATGTCAGAGGCCCTCGGGCGGCTTGACAAACTCTGACACCAGAGGCCAGCACTACCTCATACGACAAACAAACAACAATCGATTGCTCGGTATCTAATCATCGGATTAAGATACGATGTACCTCATGTTTTTAAGTCAAACCCTAGGCTATCCAACAGTGAAAAACGCATCGCTATCGGTTCAGTAGTTTTTACGTGATGCGCGAACAATAATAAAGACAAACAAACTAACAAACAGACAGACACGATTTAAAAAAATGATGTATTCTTGTTCAGTAGCTTATTTGTGCCCTAGACCATTTTTAAAAAATTATCTTCGTTGTACAGACTTTTTCGTTAATATTGCTTTTTTATAAGTAAACTCGTAGATAAACGTATTAATTTACGTAACCGGTATACGTTCAGCAGAATAACCTTCCTTACGTTCAGTTTCGCACCTTGAGAATGTGTGCGACCCTTGTCACGGCCACCGCCAATCAATATTCGACTTTGGCAGTCCAAATATTAACTTTACCACGCGCCTGCCAAACTGTGTTTACAGTTATTTATAAAGGAAGTTGTGTAGACTTTATGCTATTAGAGTATTTTGGAGTAGCATCTAATCCGAATATATTCCGAATATATTTATGTGCGAGTTAAAAGTATGTATCACCCAGCCGCCTATATTATTTTTATTAACCGACTTAAAAAAAGCGGAGGTTCCCAATTCCAACTTAGATTTTCCCGACTTCGCAGACAGAGAGTTATGTTTTCGGGTGTATGTATATAATTTTTAATATGTGATTTGTGTAGATAATGTATTTAAATAACAATGGCGAACTCCGTTACATATTTTTATATCAGTAAAATTCACGGCATCTTTAGACAAAATATATCGCTAGTAATTCAGCATCATATCCTGAGATAGTTAGTCTAAGATTTTTTTATTGGGGAAGCCAGGAATAATTGTTATCAGGCATCAAAGTTTTGTAAGTTATGTTACTGGTAACGACTTTTTGAAACAAGTCTTAGAGATTTTAATCATTTTGTCTGCTTAATTAGGTCGGCAATTAAGTACTTATGCGTGATAAATATAATGTTTAAAGATATTGTGCCTATTCAATTACCTACCTAGTGTGACAGACTAGGCTTTTGAATAATTATTATTTTCAATTCTATCGAGATTACAAAACAATATGTTCAGATATGTTGCTGCTGTTTCACTGTGCAGGGAAACAGTTGTCCAATATTAGCACAAATATTTTGCAACAATTCCTTACACTAAATACTTTATTTACACAAACCTTTGTTTCTTTTGTATTTATTGTTAATAATTTAAGCCGCAGGAATGTACATTTTTTTTCATGGCCTGGATCATCATCATCATGTCAGCCTTTAGAAGTCCACTGCTGAACATAGGCCTCCCCCAAAGGGCGCCATGACGAGCGATCCTGTGCCACCTCCATCCACCGACTTCCTGCGATGGCTACAATGTCGTCGATCCATCGTGTGGGAGGTCTCCCCACACTTCGCTTGCTTGTTCGTGGTCGCCATTCGAGAACCTTTATTCCCCAGCGGTTGTCGGTTCGGCGAACTATATGGCCTGCCCATTGCCACTTCAACTTGCAAACTCTGAGAGCTATGTCGGTAACCTTCGTTCTTCTACGGATTTCCTCATTTCTGATTCTATCACGTAGTAAAACACCGAGCATAGCTCTCTCCATTGCACGCTGCGTAACTCTGAGCTTTTGTATGAGACCAATAGTTAGCGACATCACTGTCATCACTGCAGCACTGAGAGCAACACGCACTGATTATAAACTTTCGTCTTGAGGCTCTGCGGTATCTGCGACGAGAAGATATGGCGTAATTTCCCGAACGCTGCCCATCCTAGTTGGATTCGTCGGTTGACCTCGTTGTCGAAGTTGGATCTACCCAGTTGGATCGTCTGACCCAAGTAGACATAGTGATCAACAGCTTCGATAATATCGTTCCCAACATAAACCGGCATGGGTACGACATGGGCATTTGACATGATGGTCGTCTTGCCCATGTTCATTTTAAGACCCATATATATATATATATATATGGCCTGGATGAGTAGTAGATAATGCTATTTAGCATTAAGTCCTTTCTTGTACCTACACTATTTTTGTGCAAAACAATAAATAAACATACCGTAACAACAATTCCTTACACATAAACTATAATGGATTGTATTATCTTTGCTATAATGTTTTGTTTATAGGTTTTATATTGACGTACCATTTTGTCTACAGTATTATTCTATTTATCGCAAGTATTTGTTTGACGCTTACTGTTAAAAAGTTTAACGCCAGTAAGCTTAATTCAACCACCGTTGGTTTAAAAAACTGGGTAGGAAGTACACTGTGTTGGCGATTTTGACGTCCAAACAGGAAACGTCATCTATCTATACTATAATAAAACTGTAACTGGGCTAAATCTGTACACTAAATATTTTTTGAAAATTTTGATTGAGATAAACTTTAAAATCGATATGGAGTGCAACAAGGTTATTTTTTCATTTTTTGTCTGTCTGTCTGTCTGTCTGTCTGTCTGTCTGTCTGCCTGTCTGTCTGTCTGTCTGTCTGTCTGTCTATCTGTCTGTCTCTTTGAACACGCATCACGCTGAAACTACTCGATTGATTTTGATGCAACTTGGCACAATCATAGCTGATGTACTGGATTAACATTTAGGATACTTTTTATCCCGGAAAAATCAACGGTTCCCGCAGGATAGGGGTAGAAAGTTATTGAAAATAACACGTATCAATCTAAAACTACTGTGGACGGATTTTGATGTAACTTGGCACAGTCAAAGTTTATATAATGTGTTAAAATGTTGAATACTTTTATCCCGAAAAATTAAAAGGTTCCTGCAACCTGTGGGTCCAAAGTTGTGTTAAATTTAAAGCACTAAAAACGCACTAATATTCAGCCTGGATGGGTTCCAAAATCATACAATACTAGATGTTCCGCACGGAAACCGCGCCCTCGGGCGGATTCATTAATTTATAGAGATATTTGTATCATAAAATTTCTGAACAAAATAAGCGCAAGAGTAGTGAACGGGAAAAGTGAGTTATTTCTGTCAGTGTGGTTATTAAAACGAAACTCCGATTCGTACAAAGTATGCATTTTGTGTATTATCAAAAGCGCGAGCGTAGCGAGCGCATTTTTTTTAAAATTATCAATGAATAACACAAATAATTCAAATAATGCGGTTTTAAAATAAAATATCATTCCAAACCATGTAAAAATATGCTCCGATATGATTTTAACTGCTTAGAGTAGAGATTGTTAGAATATTCAGCTATATCTAACAATGTAGTAAACGAAAATAAAAACAAATCAATCAAACATTTATGAAAAAGCTAAAACGAACGAACGAAGCAAGCACAGAAATTTTGAGCTATTTCGCTCAGTGTAGAAGTAAAATAACATTTCCAAATCATAAAAACAAACACTGTAATAAACAAAAAGCGCCAGAGAAGCGATTTTTAGATCAAAACATAATACCAAACAAACCACATGAACATAATGAAAAAGAACCCCAAAAGCGAGCGAAGTAAGAGCAAATGAACACTTCTGCCTGTTAAATAGTGCTAAAAACATTTAAATATGCAATGATAAGAACAACCCACGCAAACGCAGAATGCATACTATTGCGCTATTTCTTTCAGTATAGAAATGTAATAATTGTAAATCATACGAAATTAACTAATTTACATACTTGACAATAGATTCAAAGAAGCGCGAGCGAAGCGAGCGCGAAAATTTTAAGCTTTTTTCCAAATAATATGAAAATAACGAATACGTTATGATTACGATAACGTTACGTTATAGCTGCAGATTTTTCAAATAAGCGAGACCGATGCGAGGGCTAAAATTGTAAGGTTTAGAAGTAACTTTAAAACAGTTAAAGGTAACCCCTGGGCAAGCTTATGAGTGCGACGGAAGCGAGCGCGAAAGTTCTTGGTTATTTCTTTAGTTTTTTGTTTGTCGTATGAGGTAGTGCTGGCATCCAGAGGCCAAATTGAAAAACTCTGACACCATTGTCAGAGTTTGTCAGGCCGACCGAGGGACGATATGCCATCATGCCCTGCAGTTTTTTTTATTTTTTAATGATTTTACAATGTTTATTATTTCCTGGGAGGATACTGGATTTATGAATATAGTTTTTGAGTTTGTTTTGATGGCTTTACGTTGAGTAGGATTTTGAGTTTGAACGTGATTATTATGACAGATAATAAAGTTATTCAGGGCTGTGGCAATTTTTAACGGGTCAGTTATCTCTTTCTTGACAATTTTTATACCTTCTATTGATGTTTTAATGTTATTAGTTTCAGATGTATGTTGCTTAATAATTCCCCAAATTGCTTTATTTTTATTGGTACTTCTATTTATATATTTAATATTGGCGATTTTTCGAGATATACGTACAACTTTGTTTAATGTCTTGCAGTACTTTTTGTACATACTATAATTTTCATTAGTTTTATTTTGTAGATATTTTTTCTTGGTTTTCCATTTTGCCTTCTCCTTATAAGTTATTTTTACTATAAAAGTTTTCTATACTTTCTCTGTGAAGAGCAATACATGTACCTCTGTTTGTATAGATTTCAATACCGACAACTAACCATTTTGCCAGTAAGACATTATGAAGAAACCTCCGATATAATTATATAATTATGTAGGTACGTAGGTAGTACATTATAATATCTCAATGGAAGAAACATAATAAAAAAACGTAGTACATATAATGTATGTATACATACTCAGAAAACTTGCAACGCTTCGAAGTATTTTTTACGCAAAAGCAATTGTGGTCTTTATTTATGCATACCCACGGATCAATTTCCTATGCAAGTATTTTTTACTTTCATTTCAAGGCTTCAGAGTACTTTTCCACACACACGATAGTGCTCCTTTTATATATAGAGACAAAGATCAATTTCCTATGCAAGTATTTTCTACTTTCAAGGCTTCCAAGTACTTTTATGCAAAATAAAAGTACTTGGAAGCCTTGAAAGTAATCATTTAAACACGATTGTTCTCCTTATTTATATACGAATCTTATTTGTTCATCAAAGATCAATTTCCTATGCAAGTATTTTCTACTTTCAAGGCTTTAATCTGTTTATACAGAAAGTACGTAGCACGCTGAAACTATTGGACGGATGTTGATGCAATTTGGCACAGACATAGTTTATAAGATGGGTGAAAATTATGAATAATTTTATCCCGATAAAATAAAGGGTTCCTGCGGGATACGGCTCCAAATTCTGTCCAATACAGATTTTGTGAAATATTTTTTTAAAAGAAATTTATTTAAAAAAAACACGTATCACGCTGAAACTACTGGAAGGATTTTGTTGCAACTTAGCACAGTCATAGTTTACAAAATTGAGGACAATTTTTATCCCGAAAAAATTAAGAGTTCCTGCTGGATAATGTCCCAAATTCTGTAAATTGAAGATATTTTGTAACTTTTTTGGAGGCTGTTCTACATTCAATACTAAAGCCAAAACTGTATTTTTTAATTTTTGTCTGTCTTGTCTGTACCTTGGCAGCGCATCACGCCGAAAATATACACATAATTCAAATAAAATTTGGTATGATTTGAGTTCATACTTCGAGGTAGGTAGGGCATTGGATACTTTTGATCCCGAAAAATTAAAGAGTTCCTGCAGGATAGGGGTCAAAAATTATTAAATTAAATTAATTAATTAAATTATTTCAAACAACACGTAGCACGCTGAAACTATTGGACGGATGTTGATGCAATTTGGCACAGACATAGTTTTTAAGATGGGTGAAAATTATGGATACTTTTTATCCCGTAAAAAATGGCTACTGCGGGATATGGGTCCAAAGTTATATTAATATTTAAGTAATAAATAATATTTTTTGGATGGTTCTCTATTTCGATACCTACTGAAACCAAAGCTGTTTTATTTTTTATTTTGAAATAAAAAGTAAAACAATAAAGTAAGTAAGTTAGTAAGTTTTTTTAATGAATTCAGAAATTTCTGTGCGAAACTAATGAATTCCTTCAATTTTTGTAATATAAGTTGTTTCCGCAATATAAGTGTTGAAAGTTATTAAAAAGAAAACGTATCACGCTGAAACTACTGGACGGATTTTTGGATGCAAATTGACACACTCATATATCTATACTAAAAATAAAGCAATAGGTACGAAAAAGGCTATAAAAAGAAGATAAAAAATGCGATTGGGTGCTTAAAAAGGGTATTGAACACGCTTTTTTTTTTAATCGTGTTCCTCTTTCTATTTGTCTGTATGTTTGTTTGTTCACGCATCATGTAAAAACTATTGGACCGATTGCAATGTAGTTTTCATTGTTAGATAGCTAAGGGTTTCATATAATAACTGGTGTAATTGGTATCTAAATCTGGTGAGTTAGAAGCCGAGCAATAAAAGTATTTTTGACGGCTAAAGAAATTTTGATCAAATGTTGGCATATTGGTCCTGGAATTGCACATTATAGTACTTTGAACCTAAAGAAAAGACCACGCGTGCGAAGCCGCGGGTACAGCTAGTTGTATTATACAATGACGATTAATACAATGATAATTTTATTTTTTTCAGCCGTTGGGCAGGCAAAAAGGCTGGTATAACATTGTAGGAAGAAAATGAAATTTAAATTTCATGATTTTTTAAATTGATTCTTTAACCAGGCTTTTCTTAGCTTACGTGCTACGAGTATGTTAAAAAAACGTAGAAAAATAATTGCTTAAATTCTGTAGAAATGGTATTTTAAGACTCTGCAAGATTTATCACATCAATTTTCGCCGATGTTCTTTACTTAGTTTTAGTATTTTGTACCTTGGGTGGACAAATTGGGCCACTGTAATGTCCACCCGAAGGTATAAAGTCTCATAAACAAATAAAAAATATATAAATAATTATTATGTATACTTATTGTTTGGCATTTCCTATATTCTGAACGGTATGACGGATTTTGATAAGTGAGGTGTAATTGTATTTATCATAATCAAGAGAGTGACATCCACACCAATATATAAAAGTGAAACGTTGTCTGTCTGTTAGTTTGTTTGTTTGTTTGGGGAGTTTCACGCGATAACGACTGAACGGATTTCAATGTAATTTGGAATGGAGATAGCTATACCCTGGATTAAAACAAAGGATATTTTTTATCCCGGAAAATGGTAACTTTCACGGGAAAAATGGAAAATGTTGATTACTTGCCGTAATGAACGGTTGCCATGGAAATGAAATAACAACAAGTCTGTCAAAAACATCAATAGCAGTGGTGCTATACTTTTGCATTGGTTTTTAAAATCCTAGAAGAACATAGGATGCCTTTTTCACGATAAACTGTAACTGTAACTGTAGTCCGCGCGGACAAAGTTGCGGGCGAAAGCTAGTAGGTTATAAAGTGTCAAGAAAACAAATATGGCAGCCACTAGATGCAATCATTTATTTGCTTAAAATATATTTATATTAACCCTTCTAGCACCGCTCACGCGATATCGCACATCACGTTAATGTGCTCACAAGGTTAACGACTAACTACGAGTATTACAATCATCAATGGCTATTAGTTTAATAGAAAAAATAATATCTATTTTGAAAATCTCTTCGGGAAAACAACCAACCCTGTTTAAAAAAACCTCAGTGTTTGATTCTTATATTTTACTATTAGCATAGAATGACTACAGGTACGAGTATACCTAATAAACATGG
This sequence comes from Alsophila aescularia, assembly GCA_946251855.1. Classification (NCBI taxonomy): domain Eukaryota; kingdom Metazoa; phylum Arthropoda; class Insecta; order Lepidoptera; family Geometridae; genus Alsophila; species Alsophila aescularia. The sequence goes on along the minus strand of OX276378.1, from coordinate 3,974,242 downwards.
TAAGAATGTTTTTTCAACATCATCATCAGCTTATAACATGCCCAATGGTGAGACAAATGCTTTCTCTCACAGATAAATAGTGCCATCACCCTTAGAATATTTTAACCACAGCCCGATATAAAATTGACACAACCTACGCCCGCATGAACACAATGGAATTATGTGTTTCCTCTCACATAATGCATGAATTATAGGTTGATAAATCTTGTACACAAACACAATGATATGGTCAACTAGTTCTCAGTGAGCCGTCTCAAAGCTCGCTTTATGCATAGTATTCAGAGTCACAGTCAAGTAAAAACAGTAAGGAATATTTGTTTCTTTATAACAGGACAGACTACAACCCGTAAGTAGTTGAGTAAACTTAATAAAATACTACTGAAGGTGTTCCTTAAGTATTATATTTGTTGACAAAGTATAATTGTCATAAATGTAGGACCCAGGGATGCATAATGTGCATAATGCATGTGCATAATGTGCATATTGATTGATTGAAGAGATTATCAAAGAGAATCGACGTTGGTGCCTTGTCAGCGAAGCCAGTGCGTAGTAAAGGACACCAAGCACAGACACGAAATTTTGTGTACGCATTATATTACATAACCGGTTTGAAGTTTTACCATGACATGGTTGCTACACTCCGGGAGATAAGAATATCAATTATCAAACTAAATAGAATATGTGTACGTAACGGTCCTTCGCATATCCAATAAGAGCGATGGTAGCCTAACGATTCAATAGTGCAACTTAGAATCCAACGTTACCAGGTTCAATCCGGCTCCGCACCAATGACTTTTCTAAGTCATGTGCGGTTTTCAATCGCTCCGTGCTTCGGAGGACACGTTAAGTCTTTCACTGTCGGTTCCGGCTGTTATTGGTTAACAGCAGCTATGTCAGAGGCCCTGGGGCGGCCTGACTAACTCTGACACCAGAGGGTAGCATTACCTCAAACGACAAACAAACAAACTGTAACGATATAAAAGGGGGTTTTGGTAATTTCTGCGAATAAAGGTAATAAAATATAAATTGGGGCAAGTCAGACCAAAAGTGGGGTGAGTCGGGATTCTTGCCCCATTCGGTCGCTATGAACGCGAGGACGCTAAACCTTTCTTCGGAATCACTCGAAACTAAAAATACTCGTTACTATTTTGAAATTAATAAAATTACCTGGATAAACTTAGACCGGAACGAGCTTCAAGAACTATTGGATCAAGACCGTTCGGTAATGTACTAGCTAGTGGGTACAATAGTGGAAGATAAAACATACAACTCAAATTCACCAATACAATATTTATTATCCTTGGTTTAATTTTGTTTACTTACTTAAAGTCCAAAGAATCCTAGCCTGCAGATCCAACTCAGCAGCCAAGAATTACCAAGATCTAAGATTACCCTGTTATAACTAGGGTCAATTTGAACTGCAAAAATCAAGTATTTACTCTAACAAAACATTGACGAATTGCCGGCCGGCAGTGTAGTCTACTTATTTACCTTTTTCTATAGGATTTAGCCGTTATGTTAGTGAAGGTAATTCTCCATCCGACGTTTCAGCAATGTCCGATTCGCGTGACAGGTAGCCAGGCTAGACCCCTCAGGCATTGCAGGTGTCCAGCAGGTCGGTGGGGAACCAAAGTTCAACACTCCGGTTAACGAAATATATGGATAAAATACGATACCGCATCCCAAGAACGTGGCAGGAATCGTTGGGTATAATGTCGGCGTGGCGTGGCGTATCGCGACACGGCGCCTTTCTACTTAAATCCGGGGGAAGAAGCCTCCGTCGTGTGATAACTCAGTCCGGGGGAAAATCTCCGTCGTGGAGTCTCAGTCCAGGGGGGAAAACCCGCTGTGAATGAATAGACACAACGTTTTTTTAGAATTCGGGACTTCTTCGGGCTCTCAGTTCGCTAAAATGGCGTCTCGAAAAATGGATAAAAGTGATTTCACAATCGCAATCATTACTGCCGACAATACAAAAATACCAACAAATGCTCTCACCTTTTTTTACGGGTTTTATAATATGCAGGGAAAAAACATGTCAGTCCTGCTACTGGGCTCTCCAGCACAAAAAAAGATTTACGCTTCTCACCTCCATTGCCAGTTTCTTTTTGTCGCCGGATCTAGTTTTTTTTTTATTTAGCAAAATCTATCCGAATAACATTTCGTTTCACCAGGAAACCGATCAGCGCTTACACATGGGCTTTGGAAATGATAATATGGTTTTATTTTTATTTTTAAGATTTCTCACCCTCGAAATCACATTTGATTATTTATCGTTTCTTTAACTATTTTTGACAGCTAAACAACTGCCAAGTGACGTCTAAGAATTGTTATAAACTATAGTCCATAAAACGTTCCGTTCACTTCCAGACGAAAGGTACGGAACGCGGTTTCTTTGCTTCGGTACCTACTGTTATACTATCATAAAACTATATACTGTAACTATTAAATTATGATATTGTATGGGTTTTCTTTGGAAAAAATCTACGTTGCTAAATTTAACATTTGTTGCATTTAATTGGTTTGTTTAATTTTATTTTCTATTTGCTGACATTGCGGGACCGTGCCGAACAACGGAACGCGCCCTTTTGCTTTAACAGCTAATCGATGCAAAGATAATTAGAACCTACGGTAGATGTCACCACCCGTCTCCGTGTCTATCAATTGTACTTTATTAATTATTTATTTATTATCTGATTCCCAGTTATTCCTTGTTCCCTTTTTGTATTTATTTCAATTAATTGACCTAATGAGAGTTATAAAGTCGTGATCCGCAGTGCATGGACGTGTTATATTTATCGAGGTGTTTATAACCTCTGTTTTTGTTATGAAAATAACCGGCGATTGTTTTTGTGTTGTATTGTGGTTATATCTCTATTGTTTATTTACTCCAAAAACGAAGATACATTCTAATATGCGAGTATATTGAACAATATGCAATTATAATTCTAGTTTTACTATTATAAAGATGCGTTTCTATTAGTTGTTTATGTGCTGTTTTGTTTATTCCTACTTTTACTTGTCGATTTGTTGTTTTGTATTGCTAGTTATAGGTTTATTGTTTTTTTTTATTTTAAGTAGCGTTTCGTCAACGCTACAAAACATATGTAAAATATTTTTTTATTTAAGGCTTTCTTTGATTAATTAGGTATCGAAAGATGTGATAAAATGTTGAATGTCGATGATAGATATGAAGCTGCAACACCAAACTGTATCCCCTGATTTTGTTATCAGCAGTTTTTTTTGGATTGCCTACATATGGAAGCTAATTCATAGACGTATTCACGACAAAAGAAAAATACGAATGCTTATATTGCGTGCTGTACATATCCAAATGCCTTACTTTTTCATGTTTCTACTGTGTCAAACCTCTCCCAGATCAGGGAACAACGTGTGTATGCAGTGAGACGGCCTAATCTTGTGCAAACTTGGTTACTAACTAGGTAGTAGGTGCGGGGCCGGGTGCTGGGGCATCTGCACAATCTGCAGCTCTTGAAGCGGATCTGATAGCTCGACTACAGATGCATCTTTCTATAGTGGTTTTAAACGTTTCTGCACATTCAGATAAAATATTACAACGTAGGTTCTTGCAAGATGTGAAATGGACTTTTACGTATGTCTGGGATTGCAGGAAGTGGGAAACCCTCGATGTTCATAGACGGCGGTGACCTTTGCTTATTTCCCACATGTAGATTTATAATAAGGTAGTAAGTACTAAATAGTCTGTACAATGAAGATAAGTAAAAAAAAAGGTCTAGAGTCTAGGGTCTTAAATAGTGTCTGTCTGTTTGTCTGTTCGCGCATCTTGTAAAAACTACTGCACCAATCCAGAACCTTTCGATAACTCAGTTATCGACCGATATGGTATTATTTATTCTATGTATTCGGTTAGAAATCGTTCAATTCAATACATTTTTCATTCACAATATCGAATCGAATCGATTCGGTTCGTTATCGAAAGGATCTGAATCGGGGAGCTGGACCGATTGCTTAGCGTTTGACTTAAAAAACTGGTGTACTTGGAATTTAAATCCGATGATTACAAGGCGAGCAATTGATAACAAACAATCTTTTGGTATTTTGTACTTTATAGGTACTTTTGGTCCTGGAATAGCACCTAGGTTAATTTTAACCCAGATAAAACCACTCGGGCAAAGCCGCAGGCACAGGTAGTAATATTATAAATGCGAGAGTGTAGCTTTGTCTCTCCGTCTATCTGTTTGTTGCCTTTTCACGGCTAAACTGAACCGATTCTACTGAAATTTGTAATGGAAATAGAGTGCATTTTGAAGAGGACAATTTTTCTCCCCCAATTCCTTCCACCTATCTGTAACTTCTGCGAGTTCAAGCCAATTTCGTTCGAAAGTATCGAGATCGTCGCACCACCGCATTTTTGGACGGCCTCTACGCCTTCGTCAGTCATTACGTAACCTAATGTGTGGCGATCTCGGGATCATCTTTCGGGATGCATGCTGCTCACGTGACCCGCCCAATCGACCGAACCATTTACGCCTTGCAGTTTTTTTCTTCTACATCTGCAATACCTGTCATGGAACGTAGAACGGTACTTCTACTTAGATCAATTCGTTTTACATCTAGAATGCTGCACTCCATTGCTCTTTGAGACACCTTGAGTACTATCGTTTATTTTACCCTGGAAAAAAGACCAAGCGGGTAAAGCCGCGGGGCGCATCTACGAGACAATAAAAACTCTGTGTTTTTTTCATTAAGTTATAATGTTATAAATTACTACGTACCTGCAGGATGTGGAATGGATTTATTTGAGGTCTTCCCACAAAATGATTTTGAGCAGCTTAAAAAGAGAAGAGAAGAGAGTTCACGGAGATGGGTAGGCAATGCCTCGGGTATTGCAGATATGTAAATAAACCTGTCGGTATTCTACAGATTGCACTATGGAGAGTGTGCACAAGAACTGCACAACTGATTCCTTCATCACCTTGCCGTCACCGCACGACTAGATGATCGGCAAAGCGCCACCCTTTTATGGTTGAAACACCTCGCACAAAAACGAAGCATTACGCTTCTCCCATTTATTATAAGAACTGCCAAGGAGTGGACTGCTCTGCCTTCGTCAGAGTGAACTAGGCAAGCGTGCTAGGCAAGTGTTCGACTACATCATCGCTTTTCATCAAGGGAGATCGTGGTCAAACGATTGTTTAGTAAGAAATTTAAAAAAAAACTTTCCCCGGAGGTGTTGCGGCGGTGAACATTTTATGTCTCCTTATTTTCCACTTATTAAATTCAAACGTAGCATTTAAGGTCGGGCCCCACCTGACGGAAGATGCGTCGAGCTTACTGAGAAATGTACCGCTCAGTACGCAACGGATCATCGGTCAAGTGTGTACGGTCGGATGTTTCAATATGATTTTACTATTCTGGCGCTAAGCGACCGACGATACGCGACGCATCTTCCGTCAGATGTAGCCCAACTTATAGAAAAACTAAATACAAACAGTAAGTTTTAAGCGCACATAGTTTCAAGAAAAAGGCATCGCTTGCACTAGGAGGCACGCTACAGCGATTTATGTCGCGACGGCTATTACATTACAACTTCCATTAAACGCATTGAGGAAGTCGATGCTGGAATTCCTGGGATTTAAGACGAAAGTCCGATACTGGTACTACACACATACAGTAAGGAATTTTCAAGAATCGTTCCAATGCGGTCGAAGCTTCGTGTCGATTGCTTAATTGCAAGTGCATGCTTCCAGGCGCAGGCTTTCGAGGAGGAAGGGGGTAAAGGCCAAAACACATGAGCGCACATGTCATGTCGTTGTGTCACGATCTCCCGATACGACGTCGTGTCGTGGAAATATACGAAGTTCACCGCCGAGAGACGACACGACGTCGTGTTTTTGTCGTAATATTTCCGGGGATTTTTGGTGAATCTACACGCGGCGTAACATTTTATGGAAAAATGATTTTAGAAAACGGGTAAATCAGAATCAAAATGTTCACCAGACACAATAAAAAATGTGTAATAGCGTGCCATTTTTTTAGTCCATACTTCTTATTTTCTATATTCTAATCATCCTTAATCTTATCGTCTTCGCATAGAGCAAATTTATTGTTTACTGTGGAGCGTTGCATAATAATAGTTGCATTCTTTTGGCTGTTTACAACGTTGACCGAGCAAGCACGAAGCGCGAGGGAAGTTTCAGCTTGGGCAAAAATGCTATCTAACCGATCTAGACGAAACTTGGCATACAGGTTAAAATAATTTTTAGTTTTTTTTTGTTGTTGGGAATTTTTGGTTGGGGGAGGAACTTCCCCCAAAAAGGGGCAAAAAGGAGGCTACTGAATATCTCCGCCTTATTACCTCCGATTTCAATGGTTCTTTTTTTATTTGAAAGGTAGTAAGTAACTGGTTTTATAAAAAATTGGTGAAGATCTGATGAGGATCTTCTATTCGATCAGGTTGCGTTGATCTACATCGAATTCTAGAACAACGCTCATGTTTCGTTTGATCTTTAATCACATGCTCATAACTTGAGGCTCGAATCGTTGCTAAGTATTGTTCTTATTCTAAAACTATCCTTAGACACATTAAAGCTGAATCTAATTTTAAATCGATCCTCAAGCGGATATTACAGGATTTTAATTTGTTTATTGATTTCGTATAACGTCGAACGATTTCGTCAAACGCTTAATTATATAATTACAATATCTCGCTTACGGCTAGGCGGCTCCTGGTTTACGTCTAGACTTGGTGTATTCCAGTAAACATAATTCATAATCTTTGGGATATTCCTAGTAATCCCGCTAAGGTTATTCCGTAACGGTACTACTGGGTTTTTACTCGAATACAACGAAGCAAAGGAAGGGTAATGAGTTTAACATTCTATGTATGTATAGATAGATAGATAGATAATACTTTATTGTTAGTACACCAGTTACTAAAAATTTAAAACAAATAAGAACAATATTATAACTAAAGTACAACGGGCGGACTTATCGCTAAAAGCGATCTCTATCAGTCATCCTTTGGATGGAAAGAAATAATGGAGTGAGAGAGAGTGATGTTTTAGAATAAAGCGCGATCCGGGTAAGCTATGATCATCGAATCTTAACTCAAGGTTAGTTCTAGAATAAAATCTCCACTTAAATATAATTTTAAATCCTCATTACGTAAGCTAAACAGATATTGTTTAGCTTACGTCAAAAACATAGGTAGGTAAGTAATTATTAAAGTATTTAGGTATCTAGCATAAAATTATATGGCGAAAAGAGAAAAAACAAAATTTTCAAGACAGAATTCAAATCCTGTGATCAAATGTAAATAACATTTTTGAATACTTATATTAAATATAATTAAATCTTATTATCCACAATAATATATAAAAATGAAACATTGTCTGTTTGTTTGTCTCTTGGTTTGTTTTTTTTGTTTGGGCGGGGTCACGTGATAATGGTACTCCTGAGGTGGAAATAAGTGTCTAGTTTGTTCATTATTCCTCTCTTAATTCCTTCGTCTGCCCTTATGCGAATGGGCAACACGTGAAGGGTAAATAGTTCGTCGTTTATATGGCCCAGAGATTTTAATTTTTGTGGTGTATGATTAGGGACAAGACATTTACAAGCATTTTATCGGTGACTTACCTACAGTTCAACGTTCGGTTGAATTTGTTAGCAAGTTCATTAAAAAAGGAAGGTATTTTTTTCAAAGACTTCTTTTCATTTACTTGACATGAAAAATGAGGAGGTTCACTATGTTTAATATCTCACATCTTCGGGATTTCTGAATTAATTTATGAATGATTCATTTATTAATTGAAATGTTGGACTTAATAGTAGTTCCCTAAAAACATGAGAATATTAATTGGTTAAGAATTTTTCGGCATTTGTTCATTCAAATCATAAAGTTAAATTTCGCTTTTGGCGAATCCTATGTATATATTACTGTAAAAGCCCAAACGACGGTAAATCCTTTGATTTACTTGTAAAACCTAAGATTTATCAACTCCACCACCAAAATAATTATTAAGATTTACCTCAGTGGCATGGTAAATTTTGGTAAAAACTAACCTTAACTAACCTAACCTACCTTTACATAACCTTAGATAACCGCTTTGCCACGTTATCCATGAGGATTTAACTAACCTAACCTTACCTTTACATAACCTTAGATAACCGCTTTGCCGCGTTATCCATGAGGATTTCCAACTAATAGCCAAAATAAACCTAACCTAACCAAAACCAACATTTGCTAGCCGTCTCCAGTAAAACCTAGCAGTTACTAAATTAAAGGACCAAAAAAACGTTTTACCCTCTCACCTAAAATTGACTAGTAAACCTAAGATGAACCGCCTTTAACAGTGACAAATCGCGACGAATTTCGTGCATCAATGTGTCTTGAAAATTTCATTGACCTTTTTATTACTACAATCATAGATAGGTGCAATCTTAGATCATGCTTTCAGTTCACAGAGGAAATTGCATCGCCAGCCCATCAGTGCGGCGATCGCTTCTAATTGCATCAAGTTGCCGATGGCAACAAAGGAACGGATTGTACTGGCAATTAGTTCACGACACTGCGTTGTAGCTCAATCTCTTTTGCTAATAAGAATATGCTAAGTGCATCTTGTGGCGACCACGGGTACACAAATAAAAATCTAAACGTAAAACAAGTGCTGTATAATAGTACATTACTGCCGCGGTCTGTAATGACTGCGTTGCTGGCAGCGACGATGATGGCCGAGAACTTAACTAAGCAAAGCTCGCGGCCATCATAGCGTGGCCAGCAGGGCAGTCATTGCGGACCAAGGCATGTATAGTGCTTTACTCAAAAAATGCGAGGTATTTAAATAAAACTAGCAAACTGATGAAAAAAATATATAACCCTCTAAAACAACATACACAACAAAAACCAAAACAACACCAACAACAACATCAAAAACAACAAGAACAACAAAACAACAAGAACTACAACAACAACCAGAACAACTAAAAAGAACAACAATAACAACAACAACAACAACAAAAACAACAAAAACAACAAGAACAACAAAAACAACAAGAACAACGAAAACAACAAACAACGAAAACAACAAGATCAACAAAAACAACAAGAACATTGAAATCAACAAGAAATTAAAACAAAAACAACAAGAACAAGATCAGAAACCACAACAACTAAAACAAAAACATACTACAACATAACAAAAACAACAACAAAATAACAAAAACAACAAAAAACAATGAAAACTAAAAACCAAAACTACAACAACAACAATAATAGCTAAGAACCATCTCGATCACATCAGCTTTCAAGCAGAAAAAAAACATCAATATCGGTCCATACGTTTGGGAACTACGACGCCTCTCTTTTCGAGTTCGGTGGTTAACAAAACCACAGAATAAATAATAGTAATAAAAAACACGACTATAATGGATTTTCAAAGGATATTGCTGGCCCCAAAACATGACAATAATGAAATTCCATACAACTTTGCTGGCGCCTATTCAAGCAGCGCGGCAAGGTCGACTTTGCCCAAAGAAGGTTGTCAAAATAATGACCACATTACAAGCTTGTTTGAGTAAAATACCATGGTACAAAAAATCCACTTTAAATGGATTAATAGCTAATTATAAAAAAAAACTGAATCGATTTTGATGAAGTTTATATGGACTAGACTGACTCTACCCTTTTGAATAAAACAACAACCATCCTAATCGGTTTAGACATCTTATAGATCATATCTTAGAATATTATCTTATTTGAGGCAATATAAACACAACATCAAATGGATTTACTAAACATACAATTTATTCTCAAAAAACTACTCAACCAATTTTGAAACGATTTTTATGGGAAAACCTGGAGAGTATACCCTTTCAAACAAAAAATAATTATCATAATCGTTCCGCAATTGACGGAGAAATCGGTGTAGATAAAAAAAAAAAAAAAAAATTAAAAAACAACATACATACAGTCGAACACATAACCGTCTTCTTTTGTGAAGTGGATTAATGAAATAAGAAGCATCATGGAAGCAAATTATACTAGTGTTTCGGTTCAACTTAGAATTGCAAGCATGCATTTTTCTCAGTCGTTTTTTAATGCTTTTTTATTGGCATCTTTTAGTTTCCAAAATGTGTCCCCTGGTGGCTTCTACCTCTCAGTGAAGACTTAAGGAATCTCTCAGTGAAGAGTTAAGCAGTGATTTCAGTGAAAACAAAATATACTGACGGTGATGGTAGTTGGAAAATGAACTAGCCTGAAAGCTAAAAAAAAAACACGCCTGCCCTGCCAAAAAAAGAGTTTTTGCCAATAAAATAAATACTGTTGGAATGTGCTTATCAAGGCCTTCCATTTGATACCCATATTGTAAAATTCGCATTTAGTCATACTGCCGCCATATTGAATGTTTTCAAAAACATATAGAGCCTATGTTACTCGAGGGGATGTAAGCATTCTAACGATACCCTATACGAGTACGTCTATATCTGTACATGCATTTAAAAGTTATGGTGGGATCAATAAACTCACATACATACAAACACATACATGCTTACATGAATGCTTAAAACATAACACTCCTTTTTTTGGGCAGTCGTATAATTAAATTGAATTGAGACAGCTCGTCATCGTCATTTGTAGCTGCAATATGATCAGAGCAGATTGCGTGGGAACTGGTGCACTGATATCTTCTTTTCACCAATCCAGCTTTCAAAGCATTGTTTGTTTTTCGTATGAGGTAGTGCTGGCCTGTTAGAGTTTGTCAGGCAGCCCAAGGGCCTCTGACATGGCTTATTGACTGCTATTAATCCATAACAGCCGGGATCGACAGCTTAACATGCCCTCCGAAGCAAGGAGCGATAAAAAACCGCACATAACTTAGAAAGCTCATTGAACCCGGTTTCGTTGGATTCTAAATTGCACTATAGAACCGTTAGGCCACCATCGCTCTCAATGTATGTGATCGTAATAAAGGAAAAATGTTAGCCTCCTACGTAAAGATCAATAACGAAAACATCTGAAACCGGCATTCCATAATACATTCATGTTCAACAATTCCATAGTACATTCATATTATTTAACTAATAATTCAGAAATCGCAGACAGACGCTGGGCTTAACGTGCCCTCCGAAGCAAGGAGCGATGGAAAACCTTACATAACTTAGAGAAGTCATTGGTGTGGAGCCAATGGCCGAACGCATTGAAATCGGTCCATCCGTTTGGGAGATACGATGCTACGATTTATCAGTACTAACGGCCACATACAGAAATCTACATACTCATAAGTCCTTTCTCTTTGTTTCGAGGGTAAACACCAAACCTCACACCAAACACGGGAACGAGTAGATCTAATACACTCGTCGAATATAAGTAGAGCTCCGAGCGAGAACAATCGTGGATTAAGTCTCGTATCTGGTGCTAATGGATTCCTGCAATCTAAGGCCACTCGACTTCAATGGCTCGAAGTTGTCTGGCGCTGCGTTTGAATTCAGCAACAGCTTGAAGTGCTTTATACTTGCAGAACAGCTGCTCGACGAACGTGTTTGAAGACAATGGAAACATTCTTGAAGCAAATATTATGTCAGATAAACGTTTATTTTTAGGTTCCGTAGTCATGTCCGTTTGTCTGTCTGCATGTCTTAGCCATTTTAATCAGACCATTGAAATTAGCACACATATTGATATTTAAAACCGCCATATAGGTTAATATAAATTGTAAAAAGTTATTTTTAGAATGCCTCCCACGTGGTTCCCAAACATCAAAAGTATAGATAAAATATATTATATTATTTTATACATATATATATATATATTATTTTATTATATAGCTTACGCCCGCGACTTCGCAAGGACTACAGTTTATCGCGAAAAAGCACCTATAGTGAACATAGGATTTCAATATAGCACCAACGTTATTAATGCTATTTGACAGACTTTTTATTCTTTCGTTTCCACGGCGTCACACGTCATTCCGTTTATCTCAGAGAGTAATCGTAATTTTCCAGTTTCCCGTGGCAACTTACCATTTTCCGGGATACAAAATGTATCTTTTATTGGTCTCTATATTGTAGAGTACCTAGTTACAAAGTTTCATCAAAATCGGACCAGCCGTTTTGGCGTGAAAGCTCTACATGTTTGTACACAAACAAATGAACAGACAACTTTTCACTTTTATAATTGGTGTGGATTTTGTGGATTTTATGCAGTTTTCTTGATTTTCCGCTCATACTCATATAATTTGCATTAAGTTGCATTTTTTATATTTAAACCAGCTGTGCCCGCGATTTCGCCGCGTCATTATTTTTCTAAGATCTAAATACGAGTCATTTGTGTTTTTACATTGGTACTTAATGTACCAAATTACCTTTTTTATCGTTTGCTCGGCTTTTTATCATCGGATTGAAAAATCAAGTACAAAAAGAAAAACTAATCTATTCAATAGTGAAATCCATATCGCAATCGTTCAAGTAGTATTTACATGATGCTCGAAGAAACATCAAGACACACACACACATTTTAAAAACGTCAAATTTTTGTTCTGTCGCTCATTTGAAGTCCTCAAAACCATACATTTTTTAATTATCTTCTTTGTGTTTACTTTTTGTGACTTTCTGCTTTAAAGTAAGTATAGAAGATGGTAAATAAAACCAGAAAAAACACAAAACAAGATACAAAAGAGTACATTATCAAAGCATTTCAATGCAGCACCAATACTCATAACAATTTGCGAGTATCGTCCGGTAAATGGTAAATAATTGGATTCAGCCGCGAACAGCACATAGCCTGCAATTAAATGGATACACTTTTAGAAATCGGTTCAAGTCCGATTCTCTCGCAAATCGAATTAAATCCGGTTCCGGTCCGATGGAAATAATGTATGTCATTGTGCATTTTCGATGCGACTTTGCCTAGATTGTTACAGTATTAGAGCTTCCTCTATAAATATTACTAGGCAAACGAGGGCAGGGCATTCCACTCCTTTGCAGTTATTGTAATAAATGAGGAAGTATAACGCTTCGTTACTTTGCGAGGTATTTCAACCATAAAAGGGTGGCGTTTTGCCGATCGTCTAGTTGTACGTTGAAGGAAAGATGATAGGGGAATCTGATGGAAATTTTTATCATTGGTCATTTTAATTAATAGACATGTTTATCAATGGACATTTTTATTAATGGACATTGGCTTTGGACCTTCTTTTTTTGACATAGTCGTGCGAATCGTTCTTGCGCACACTCTACATAGTGCAATCTGTAGAATACCGACAGGCTTGCGACCTCACATCGATACGCCAGACAGAAGCGCTGGAGTGCTCAGTGTGCGTCATTATAGAACTACGCGACACGGTCCATCTACTTCAGGAACAGCTAAATCAGCAGTCTCAAGCAGCACTAAAAAATGAACTTGAAATTATTGGCATCAGTGAGACAACGAACGAGAATCTCGAGCACATTGTTATGGTTGTAGCAACCAAGGTTGGTGTTAATCTTCCCGAGAGTGACATCGACTGGGTGTCTCGCGTCGGGCCAAAAAATGCTAAGTTTAACACCAAAGATACCAATTCTCCTCGGCCGATTATAGTAAAAATGACCAGGAAGACGAAACGGGACGAATTTCTCAAAGCCGCTAAAACTAGACGCCATGTAGTGATGACTTCGGCAGATCTTGATTTACTTGGCCCCCCCCGTAACATCTACATCAATGAGCATCTCTCAAAAGTCAACAGGATGTTATTTCGCGACGCCAGACTTCGGGCTAGGGATCTTGGATACCGCTTCTGCTGGGTCAATAATGGCAGGGTGCATGTGCGACGAGAAGAAGGAAAACCAGCTATCCCCATCAAAGCTCCTGCTGACCTGGATCGCCTACTACCTCCAATCAGGCCGAATAACTCCGCATCACTACGTCGGTCTCAGAACGTCGACTAAACGAACTGGTATTTTTAATGGCACATATATAACTGCGGTGCTTTACTTGATTTTAATTCCTATTCTATGTCTTGTAATAAAGTTTTCACACAAAATAACTTACTACACACCTTACGCACTTAGACATATAAAACACTCACTACCACCTACTCAAGCTGAAATCTTCACACTATCACCATTTCCAGCAATTCAAAATTACGTGTGTGATCTGGCGTCATTAGCTTGGTTTATTAATCTTGCAGATCTTTGCTTTAAGATAACTTTAAATAATAACAAACAGACTTCTGTAATAAAATCCCTTGTAATGATAATTGATTATAATAGTGCGACATATACCATTTTCAGCGGCTCACATCATAAAAACATTAATATTTTTAACAATGGGTAACTTGGACCTCTACGCCGATATTGACGAAACCTTACAAATAAATTGCCGCACTATCGATACCCCTGAACTCTGCAAAGATAACATTTCTCCCTTTAACTTTAAAACTTTAACGTATAATATCAGGAGCCTCCATCACAACTTTCTGCCTTTCCTAACGACTCTGAAGCGTTTTGATCTTCATTTTGAGGTACTGGTTCTCACCGAGTGTTGGCTTCAAGAGACTTCCCATATAAGCCAGCTACCATGTTTTTTATACTAACAACTTCATAAACAAGTGTGGTGGAGTAACTATTTATGTTAAAAATTGCTGGTCTGCAAACGCCGTTGAGCCTGTATTTGTTGACGCCAATTGCCTAATTGTTAGCATAGAGAACATTATCAAAATTGTGGGTGTATACAGATCGCCTTCAGTAACTAACTTGGATAGGTTTTTTAATTCCCTGGATAATACTTTAGATAGCATCCGAGATCATAACTTATTCCTAGTCACGGGAGATATGAATATAAATACATTGGAGGATTCGCCCAGCAATGATAACGCATCTTATCAGTGTCTGATGGCAGAGCATGGTCTTCTTCCGGCCATAACACAACCAACTAGGGGCAAAGCATGTCTGGACCATGCATATGTAAAATCTAACAACTCGGCTCTTGGTCTGGTTTGCAAGAGCTCTTTAACAGACCACGACATAGTAGTGGTAGGACTAACTTTAAATAAGCAGAAGGCCAGGGAAAGGAGCAGACTTATCACAAAGACGAACTTTCATAAAATAGCTAGCGAACTGAAAAATACTGATTGGGACCTTACCTTAAATTCAGACAATGTCAACGACTCAGTTATTGCTTTCAACAAAATTTTAAAAGACTGTATCCAAAAAAATACTACACGGGCCAAAGTTAGTAGATCAAAATTCAACCTCAAGCCCTGGATCACACCTGGCTTGATAAGATGTATGAAGAATCGTGACCACATGCACTTACAGCTTCGATTGTCACCAATGGCTGCTTTCGTTAACATACGAGACCACAGAAAGTCTTGTCAAAGCTGGTTTATACTAAGTCCATGGTAATGGTTCTACTCATTTCTGTAGTTGAGACTTTTTGAACTCACGGTATTATTTAGTACCTACTCAGTAACAATAAAAACCCGTAAACTTAATGCGCCTTTACATCTAGAAACAAATCACGCACCCGAACACATAATTTTAGAATGTTTATTTGATTATAATAATTCTAAGAGAAATTTAATTTAGTGTATATCTTTTCTTGAATCACTTACCTTCCCTTTCTTTCTTGCTATCTTATGAAGGTTATACTATGGCGTAATGAAATGTTAATTTAGCTTTTTCACATATTACGTTATTATGTATTATCTCAATTTGTAGTTTGAATAACAGCCTGAGATTATTAAATTGAAAATAAGTTTTTGTCAAATTCTAATAATTAATGATCGCAATGTTAAATCTGTATTATGTACTTATCAAATCTTAGTTTTAATTTATTATGTATGTAGAATAATAAACAATAATCATTTAAATTTATAAAAATAATGTAATACTAACTATTACTAGTACTAACTATTTTAGTTATTTGCATTGGTTCAAAACATATTTGTAATATAATTTTCAATATAGATTGCAAATGTTTGGTTGAACACGTACATGTGTAGATCGTCAAGCGTATTCATAATTTTTGGTAATACTTTTCACCTGGGTCCCCAAGATACAGGCATTGCCTAGTTTGGGGCCCGCAGCTAACCTTACTTAACCTACCTAATCGAATGATCACCATGTTTCCTTTTATACTGTATTTTGATGGTTTTGTATATCTTGTACAATTTTTTTTTAATGAATAAATTATTATTATTATTATTTATATTACTTTTCATTCGCCAAAACATCGATTTCGGTGTTTATATCAGTTTTATCCTCATGTGACTATGAATAATTGAAGATTCGTAGTGTTTACCGACTGACCACTCCATCTGTTAACACTAGGTTCGTGCAACGTTTTGGTGATCATATTAGAGCACATGTTTATAATAAGTGATATTAAAGGCAAAACATAAAGGAAGCACAAAACATAGTATATAAATGAATTACTTCATTAACATACTAGATTCCCGCCCGCGACTTCGTCCGCGCGGACTACTGTTTATCGTGAAAAAAACATCCTTTATTCTTCTAGGATATTAAAAACCAATGCAAAAGTATGTATAGCACCAATGCTCTTGAAGTTTTTTGACAGACTTGTTATTTCGTTTCCATGGCAACCGTTCCTTACAGCGAGTAATCAACATTTCCTAGTTTTCCCGTTTCCCGTGGAAAAAAAATCCGCTATAAAAAATCAATCCTATGTTTTATTCTAGGGTATAAGCTATCTCCATTCCAATTTTCTATCTCCCCAAACAAACAAACAAACAAGCAGACAATGTTTCACTTTTATATATTAGTATGGATTATAAAAACAGAAAAATTAATAAATATCATGTGTCAAATCGAAAATACACATTAAAAATAACACATTAAAATTAAAACTACATATTTAAATTTACATTTCATTCATTATATTATCATAAGTATTATATATAATTACCTATACATATATCATAATTATTTATTAATACATATTTTTTCATAATTAATTGTCTTAACATAAATCATTATTATGTTTGTAGGTAAACTTTTTCTATCCGCTGAGTTTCTAAATGTTAAACATTATAAGGAATCAGGCTTCCTAGATACAAGCTTTGCCTAGTTAGGAAGCCGACATATATTTAGTATTTTAAGAAATCATGTCTGCAAAATATGTTATGTATATCAGCTATAAGTTGTTTGCAGAGTGATCCATTGAGAGGGTCAGTATGGAAAGATCTGAAACTATGATAACCTGTGTATGTTCCACTGCGTGGGCATCAAGGCTGGGTCATCGCATTCTTGCTGGCTAATGCAGCCACCACTTTTTTATACCAATAATAGCCCATCTTAGAGCACAGTGTATGAAACATAGATATGAAGAATAATAAGAATAGTTTTTAAAACGAAATGCTTATTTATGTAATACTTTAAGCAATCAATACAGCCTCCAAAACTTTTGTATCAGGTTTATATTTGGCCTACGTAAATATGACCATGTTTCTGAATATCGCGCGAAGCTCAAGTGGCTTCCCATTCGTCGTCACCGGTATGCTCATATATTGTCCCTCCTTTACAGTATTCTGTTCAACCCCTCTTCCCCGCGCTACCTTCAGGAACGTTTTGACTTCCTCCACACAGCCAGCAATAGTAGACTAAGGTCATCAGATAATCTTATCTTGAAGATACCTATCCACAGAACTAATTTCTATGATTGGTCCTTTTCAGTTGAAGCTGTTCGATTGTGGAATGCTCTACCAGTAGATAATAGAAGCACACCTTCACTCAACGTCTTTAAACATCATGTTAAAATGTTTTATTTATCGCACTAGCTGAGCTGCTACATCTCAATTTCTGGTATTTGTAGGCGATTGTCGGAAACGCTAAATAAGCATATTTCGTGTGCGGCAGTGACGCCGCCCCTAGCACCGACAGTCGCCTCCCAGCCGCCACATATGGCACACATGTAATAGCGTTGATAATATGTGTTTCGTATAAACCTAATAAAAGGTATTGGAGCATTACCCTACCCCGTTTCTAATACACACCATACATCCTTACAGTATTGTTATTTGTGTAGGTATTTTTATATATTTATTGATATTTGTAAGTATGTTTATTATTTGTTGTATATTGCATTACATTTATATATTTTATTGGTTATTCATTTATTTACTGATAACCACTCTCCCTTACCATTCGTTATTCCTCTCCATGCATGGTTGTCTGGAAGAGATCGCTCTGAGCGATAAGACCGCCTCTTGTGATACTCATTGTTATACTTTATTTTTATATATAATTTTTTAATGTGCTTGTGGTGTCCAATAGAAGAGTTAATCTATCTATCTATCTACCGTGTACAGAGTAGGACTTAATACAGTGACAGCATTTTCTCAGTCATCCTGGTCGTGCACGAAAGATGTGTAGCACTCGAGTTAGAGGTCCATTCCACTATGATCACCTGGGTAATCATATGCGACTCTTTAGTGTCCTTTGATCACCCGTGAATGTAATCACCTAGGTTTGTACTATTATTTATTCTGTGCATAGGTGATCATAGTAGACTCCATTCAAATTATCAATTCACTAAAAGTAAATAATAAATGGTTCGAATACACAACGTCAATTATGGCGGCACAGTATTTTTTATTACTTACAGAATTGTTATGCGTTTTCTCATACTAAAATAGACTACATAGACTGTTAAACTCATTACCTTTCCCTAGCTTCGCCGTACTCGGGGAAAAACAAAAGCAGACCCTCATTCGACAAATCAATCGCAGCATTTACCGCGGGATCCGCGGAATCCGCGCTGGAACCGACAAATTGGAAAAGTAATTGAATTTAAAATGTGCCAGAGAACGCGGCGAACGGGAACTATGGCATGCGATAATTTAATGCCGAACTACGTCAGTAATATGCCCGACATTAACGGACAGAATTTGGCAGGAATATTGTGTTTTGCTTTTATTATTCGGTGCTGTCTGCGGTCTATTCCGGTCTGATACCTCAAAGTGATCCACCACTATTTATTATTAAAATAACATTCCGGTCTAAGCTACCAAACTGTTGTTTTTTTTTTGTTTCATCATCATCAGTCCGTGTTCGTCCACTGCTGGACATAGGCCTCTCCCTACGAATTCCACAGAGCCCGATCCCTCCCCCGTTATTATAGCTAAGAACTATCTCGGTCACATCAACTATTAAACAGAAAAAAACGCTTCAAAATGGCTAATCAATCCATTAGATTGTAAGCTACGATGCCACAGTGATACATACAGTGATACATACAGATATACATACAGTGATACATATAGTGATACATACAGTGATATATACATAGATATATACAGTGATATATACAGTGATATATATATAATGATACATAAAGTGATATGTACAATGCATCCTACAGCTTAAACTTATAACACCCATCTCTTTTGGAGTTCGGAGGTTAAAAATAATAGACACAGTGTCCGTATTCAGTCTGCATGCAGACCTGCAAATATAAGAAGCACAATTTAAAAAAAAATAACCCCCTACCCCTCCACCTACATTTTAGCTAAGAAGCATCTAGATCACATCAGCTTACAAACATAAAAAACCGCATCATATTCAGTACATTCATTTGGGGGCTAGTGTCTTCACCCACCTCCCCCTTCTCCCCTTCTCCCCTTCTCCCCATAATAGCTACGAACTATATCGATCACATCATCTGTCAAACATAAAAAGCCGCAACAAAATCAGTCCATTCGTTTAGCAGCTATGATCCTCACCCCCTTCCCCGTCTTATAGCTAAGAACCATCTCAATCACATCAGCTTTCAAATAGAAAAAGCCGCATTCAAATCGATCCATTCGTTTGGGAGCTATAATGCCACATACAGACACACAGATACAGTGATACGTACATACATACACACCCTAAACTTATAACACTCCTCTTTGGAGATCGGGGGTTGAAAAAATAAATTATGTTACTTAAGACCAGGCTTTGCTTTTGAAGGGTTTTTTCCATTAATATGCTGGGTCAACCACAAACCTGATAAAAGTGAAACTTAACGTACATGTTTTTGAGATCTTTATCTCTCTAAGACTTAGACAAAAACATGATTAACAGAATTTCATTCGATACATTTTCCTATCAAAAATTACGTTATTTTCAGTAATATTTACATTTATATACGCTTTATATTAGATTCACTTGTATGTTTGTAACCGACTCCTATGGACGCTATTTTGACCCCCTTTAAACGGTCAGATTTCATTCAAATTTTGCACACCTGTCAAAGACCGATGACAATGCAATAATTCAGGGGAAAAAAAGTAGAAAATAAATAATGGTTTAAAAAAACTAAAAAACACGCTTTATATAGAAAACACACTATTAAATTTTTTTTTCTATTTTTTAGTTTGGTTTTTTATATAAAGCGTGTTTTTTAGTTTTTTAAACTATTATTCTACTCAATGGCTTAAGTTTTATCTCTAAAATAAATCTCACAGCAAGAAAATATAGTTTATCATCTAAGGTTTAGTAAAAATTTACCTAACTGCCAATAAAATAAATAACTTTTAAAACATACGTCATTTAGTTCCGAGCTAAGCTATGTGTTGAAACAGCAATCGCGATATTCAACCTTGTTACGCAGGCACTTCAGCACTTTTTATTTTTTTGTTTTTATTGCAGTCTAGGCAATCGTTTGACCACGATCTCACCTGATGGAAAGCGATGATGTGGTCGAAGGTGTAGCACGCTTGCATAGTAGATACCTATTCACTTGACTTGAACACACCTGGGTTATAATTTACCGGAAACACTGACGAGGGCAGGGCATTCCACTCCTTTGCAGTTCTTATAATGAATGAAGAAGCGTAACGCTTCATTCTTGTGCGAGGTATTTGAAGCTACCTTGGCTTTGGATTCAATGTAAGACCCTTACGGCGGGTAGCGGGTGGCAGAGTGCAGGGGAGGTGGCAGGAGAGTGGGGAGTAGGAAAATGTAACCTTGGAGCTTGGCCTTAACGCTACAAATTCCTTTATGCTATAGAAACAGTTATTTAAGATCAAGCAAGTTCTATATACTATACAAGCCATAGACATATATATACACACACACATATATACACATAGCCATAGTAACCATATACATATAGATATATAGCCATTACCCGATTTTCAACTTTTCGCAAGTCTAACTCTACAGTGAGGCTGAAAAACCTGTACAGTTTTTCAGTGTTTTTTCGCACCCCTAACCACATAAAGGTGTTAGCGAAGCAAAATATTTACAGAACCACTCTGCTGACACGGAGAGGTGTATCTCTATGTAAATCTAAAAATATGAACAGAAAAATGGCAATGTTGTACGCAGCGGTGAGCACGTACGGACGGAATGGGGTGCTGAACAAATATCGTGAAATCAGAAAACAATTATTTCAGCGAACACGTCGATACTCGCAGGTAACGGCTGTATGGATGCTGGGAACAAGGAGTAATTCTCATCTTTACGATATAATCTCTATCCAAGAAGGTTTAAAAAAATAGTCTACACCGTTAAATCGAAATTGAAGCACCCAAGATATGCCGATTTGGATTAGCAGGCGGAAGTGGCAGTGGGCTGGTCATATATGAAAATATAACCCTTAAAAAGAACTGAAATAGGTCGGTTGTTCTTTTTAGGGGTTATATCCCCTGTATTAAAGAAGAGACCAAGCTCCTGCGCCACGCCTCTTGAGTTCTCCCACTGTTAATAACGGTGCTAAATAGCCCCTGAAGCTGTCGAAGTACGGGCTTCCCCCTGCTTGCATGAGCTCCGAAGTTATTCCGTCCTCTCCAGAGGTCTTTCCATTCTTAAGTTGTTTGAGCGCTATCTCAATCTCGTCTAAGCTGACGTCATAACTTACTAAGTAATTGGTGCAGGGCTAAGGTTCAAACCTGATGCCGGTGGATTGTAAGGCACATGTTACCAATAGGCACCCGTGTTGATGTGTGATCAAGATGTCAGAAATGGGTCATATATATCTGAATTTTCGAATCATTTCATCTGACCAAAACGAACAACAACATCTGGAAAAACAAATTAATAAGAAAAAAATTGAATTTAATTCGAGTTTGAGTTCATATATAAAAAGATAATGAATGTATGCATTTGCACACTCCAAGGTTATTTATTTAAAATAAAATATTTTTTGAATAAACTTAGATTTTAGAGTTTATAATAATAGCAATCTGCTGCATCTGCATTGATCTAGGATGCAGTGATTTACGGATCAAACCGAAAAGTTTATTCGCTTCCAACAAAAGCCAACCAACCTCTTTCACCCTCTAAAAAGATTACACCTTGAACCAGAGATAGCGCGGACTGGCACGAAGCACCGCACAGCGTTCGAAACACAAAACGCAGTCAGTGCGGCCGCGACACGCCCTATCAAACTGACGCAAATAGATGAATAAAAAGTAAAATGTCCGGCAAAACGGCGGAAAAATCGAAATGGAGACGGAGAAAATGGCCCCGGGAGATGGAAGACGACAATGACTGCGCTAGTCTCGCGTGGTTGCTCAACTTTAGACTGGACGAGCTCGTCAACGTCAAGGTTCCTGAGGATGAGCCTCCGAGGTCGGTGAAAGAGCCGAAGATGGAGGTCTCTGATGCTCCGCCTGCACCGAGGAAGCCTCCTTACACGTATCCAGAGCTGATTGAAAGAGCACTGAGGGAGAACGGAGAGTTGACCGTGTCAGCGATCTACCAGTGGATATCGTGAGTACCAAGCATATTCATTAGTTTCGTAGAAAAAAGTAGCTGATTCTAGCTAGTGGCAATACAAAAATAATTGCATTTTACACGAGTCCATATAAAAAATGCAGTGCCGTATGTTGGAATACTAAGATATTTCTACTGATTTCAAGATGAGAAGGTCTCTTCAATTGTCTGTAACTGCAAAATTGTCTTTTAAAGCTGACAACGAATGTAGTATTAGCCAAAAAAAAACTGCTTACGCTATGCGCCATTGCAAAATATACAAAATCTAGTTACATAGTGAGAAGTGCAAAGGAGATAAGACTCTATTCCCTCTCTTCAAATCAATATGTTCGTGTCTGGTCATGAATCATGCTGCAGTAACATTTTGATTATAACGGTCTAGGCAATCATTTGACCACGATTTCACCTGATGGAAAGCGATGATGTGGTCGAAGGTATAGCACCACTTTCTGTGTGTAGCACACTTGCCTAGTAGATACCTATTCACTTGACTTGAACACACCTGGGTTATATTTTACCGGAAACACTGACGAGAGCAAGGCATTCCACTCCTTTGCAGTTCTTATAATAAATGAAGAAGCGTAACGCTTCGTTCTTGTGCGAGGTATTTCAACCATGAAAGGGTGGCGCTTTGCCGATCGTCTAGTCGTACGGTGATGGAGAATCAGATTGTGCAGTGATTTGTGATTGTGCAGCTTAGAGCGTTCCTTAAACCTTCGTCGCTACAGTTCATAATGTTCAGAAACATAGATTTGACTCCATGACAAGATACCGATGCCATGCCGTGGCCTACTAGAACTTCATTGTAAACTTATTTATTTTATTAGAATCCCACGGGGCCGTGCGGAATTTCGGTTGGACGCGGATGTTGTTCCAGTTTTATCGTAAAATAGAATTTAGTTTCAACTAAACTTTGTAGATAGATTGAGTTATGACATATCCAGGCCAGAAGCGTTTTATTTTTTCAAAAATAAAAATACTATTTATATTGGAGCGAGTTCTAGTTTTCATACAAGTTCGGAATCTGCTGTTTCGAAAACCTAGTTACGGCATAACTATACTCGTATCAGATATAAAGTTATGTTTCAAACTCACTTATAATTTTAACCGACTTCAACAAAGGAGGTATATGTAGTTGATGTGTATGTATGTAATATTGTTGAAAATGCGTTATATTCATAAACTAGATACAACCGCGGCTTAATACGCGTGAAGTAATCTATATACCTACTATTCAAAGACCTAAAATACCAATATACCAACATTTGATCAAAATTCCTTCAGCCGTCAAAAAGTTTTTATTGATTGGTCTGCTTTTACTCAACGGATTGAGATACTAAGTACACCAGTTTTTAAGTCAAAGCTAAGCATAAGCTATCCGACAGTGAAAATCGCATCCCAATCGGTCCAGTACGTGAAGCGCGAACAAACAAACAGATAGACAGACAGACAGACAGACACGATTTTTAAGATGTTATAATCTTGTTCCGTAGCAGCTTATTTTATGTAACCTAGTATTTTTTTATTTATTTACTTTGTACAAACTTTTTCGTACTTATCGCTTTATTATATATAAGTATAGAAGTTAATCTGTATGCGTGTCTAAGCATAATGTACCAAACTTTATGAAAATATGTATATGATATTGTCCAAAATGCTTAATGTTCATATTTATGTTGGTTTATATGAGTATCTGAACAAATACACAAAATTTCGCGAATGTATGTATGTATGTTTGTCCCTATTTCTCAGAAACTACAAGTCCAATTGCAATAATTCTTGCTGTGACAGTTTATTTTATTTTTCAACCTAGGGAATAATTCATGTTTCATCAAAATCGGTTTAGTTTTTTGAAGATATGGACTGATAAATGTTTCCAGTAGGCCTTTCTTCTTATCGATCGGAATTAAGTACTTAATTTTCTTAAGCCTAATATAACGAAACTAAAAAAATGGAAATAAAAAATAATTAAACTGACTTTAATAAATGAAATAAAAAAATATAGGTCTGTGCATTTCGGTTACCCCTTTCCTATAAAAATAAAACGAGTCGTTTTTCCAACGTCTCGTTACATTTTGACGTTTTTGTATGGCGTTTATGTCAAAAGCTGACGGACAGTAAGCGAAAACGGTTCGTTTTAAGATATAGCAATCGGCCATTAGTAGGTTTGAGGGAAGCATAGACCTCAAAATATTTGAATTATTTATTTCTTTTCAGTTTCATACGAATTTATTTGAAGTTTATTTGAAGTCGTTATTTCTTTTTATATTTTTTTTTGTCATTCTTAATAATTGGACAATATAAGTATTTGTTCCATGGACCTACTGTGATTTTTATTAATGCAACTAGGACTACCTACGTTTGTTCGTAAAGCCTAAATTCCGTATCACTCCATGGCATCCGTTAATAAATAGATTTTTCAAGTCCAAATGCAATTTTGCTCAGTTTCCAAAGGCATTGGATGATTGAATGATATCTGAATGAACTCCGCGCGCGACCCTTGCGTTTAACTTTGTGTTATTAGTTTAGGAAAAACATAAGTATTTTGACGTGCAGTAAAGGCATTCTAATCTTAGTCTAGGTCTAAAGGCCGGTTCGGTTGAAAAAACGACTCGTATCATTTTTATAGGAATTGGTGGTAAAACGAACCGTTTTCGCTTACTGTCCGTCAGCTTTTGACATAATAGCTATACAAAAAACGTCAAAAAGTAACGAGACGATGGAAAAACGACTCGTTTCATTTTTATAGGAATGGGGGGTTAGTCTTAGATGGATTCTATTCATCTTTCACCTCTCCACAAGGCTTCATTAAGAGCAACTGGAAGATCCGTGTAAATTACCGCAAAGTAACGCCTTTATCTATGAACTAGCTGGCTTCGCACGCGTGGTCTTTTCTCTAGGTTGAAAGTACTCTCTATGTGCTATTCCTAGACCTAAAATACAAATATACCAACACTTGATCAAAATTCTTTCAGCCCTCAAATACCGCAGTTTTTAAGTCAAACTCTAAGTTAAACTCATAAATGAAAACTGCATTGCAATTGGTCCTGTCGTTTTTGAGTTATGCGTGAACAAACATACAGACAAACAGAGAGACACGATTTAAAAAAAATATGGTCTATAGCTTCTTTTAAGTACGTAGCTTAGTCCATTTTTTAAATTATCTTCTTTGTTGAGATTTTTTTGTACTTATTGCTTAATTATAAAAATAGATTCAAAACAAACACATAAGAACTTCTAACTAACAAACTCCTGCTAATTCGATTACAACGAAACTTTTAACAATGTAATGCAATATCAGAAGCTTCATTACAGTTCAATATAAAATTAGACGCGTAATAGAACTTCCTTTGTTATTGCTTCGCAGTACAGTGTCGTTGTTCGAGTTATTGTTATGCTTCGTTTTGTAAGAATCGGAAGGGATTTAAAACTGTGAAGAGAAAACATTTAATCAATGATTGTAAACAAAATTTTATTTAAAAACCGCCTTTCTGTCGCATGAGCCTAGTGATGACGCAGTGCAATGCCGTGCACTTAATATTTTCCGTTTCAAAGTTCTGGGTAGCAATGCAGTGGTTTTAAGTGCTACAAGGATCTTTTGGCATTATAAAGACGACACTTGTAGCACTTTGGCGCTCTGTGAAATTACTTGTGAAAGTACGGCGGCGTTAGTTCCGATTTTAGCCACATGCCAAACAACTGTATACAACACAACAAGTTTTTTGGCATGTGGCTAAAATCGGAATTAACGCCGCCACCGTACTTTTACAAGTAATTTTACAACAACACGCCCCTGTTTCGAGTGCCAAAAGATCCTTGTAGCACTTTAGCGCTCTTCATTTAGAACATAAGTTTTATCACTATGTTGCTTTAATAAATCAAGTTCATGTTGCCAACGACTTATAGCCCTTGGTCTCAAACTGAACTCCTAGAAGACATCCAGAGATGGAGCCGCAACAGTTTTTGTTTCTTAAGTGACAGATATTCCGTCGCAGCCTACTTATAGTTAACTTGGTGGATGCCAGGCAATCATCCGAACTGATCCAACCCGACCTAAGCAAAGTACACAGCCTAATTACCCGACTACGATGAACAGGAGAAGGGTAATGAGTTTAACAGTCTATGTATATAGACATAGACATATACATATCTTTATTGTGACAAAAAAAACAATAAACAAACAGGGAAATAAAATTATATAAAAGACTAAAAATAGGTAATACCTACATATATTTTTTTCCAACTGCGACAAAGGTTACGTGTACAAAATAAAAAATTGACATTATTCGACAAGCGAGTCTTCATCGTAAGAGTGTCATAAGCAATTTTTTACCCGATCGTAGTCGGGTTTTAGTTTTTTAACTTACTTTTGTATTGTTATACATTAGCAAATACAAGCCTTCTGGAACATCTGGTTGAAACGAACGTGTTTTCATGAAACAAAATTGAGTGGAATGAGATACGGCACAAGCCTACCCCACTCGAGGAATAGATATAAAACCTAATGATATAGTAGCAGAGATATCAGTCCAATGTAAACCATAGAAAATCCTGTACGGTTCCCATTACCCATTAAATATTTGATGCCCTCTAATTGGCTGTAGCCACTGATCGTATGCGCAGTGTAAACAGTAGGCGACGATACCGTGCGATAACGAATTAATAACATTCCCGGCAGATTTCACGGTTCGATTGCCGTCTGAATCCAAACATGGCGGTGTTAGAGTTCGCATAAACAGTTACACAACTCAAGCATCTGGTTTTATATGTTTATATTGACTACACTAACACACACATGCATAATTTAAGGACTTCTTTACGGTGTGGTTACGGATTTGATAGGATTACATTTAGGTGTTAAAAAATATTGGTGCTTACCTTATTAATAATTGTCAAAATATAAATAATAATTGTTAATTGTTGTAATTGTAATTGTTGTGTTAATTGGTAATTGGTCAATCACATGTGACCTTGTACATTTTTGAGGTTATAACTAATAATAGTTTCTTTAGTATTTCCGAAGTACCGGTAGAGTCAGAGTATTTCCTTTTCCTGTGCGAGATTAAACTCACACATAGAGTTGGCACATAAAAGAAAAAACCTTTTCAAACACAAATCATACTCATTTGGTAAACTAATTGACCAAATTTTGTTCTCTTGATTCATGAGATTATATGTTTTGATTTGTAAAGTGCATGTTATTTTCCCTATTTGCAATAAATTCTTTGACTTTGACTTATAATTTTCAAAAGGAAAAATAGCCAAAAGTCTTTTCCTTT
This sequence comes from Alsophila aescularia, assembly GCA_946251855.1. Taxonomy (NCBI): domain Eukaryota; kingdom Metazoa; phylum Arthropoda; class Insecta; order Lepidoptera; family Geometridae; genus Alsophila; species Alsophila aescularia. Next base: position 3,946,280 of record OX276378.1, on the reverse strand, counting down.
AGAAAATTATTAAAAATATTCTCGCTGAGCAGGCGTTAATGTACTCATGTCACGAGGCGGTCCCAAGGTTTGGGTTTGTCCCACTAGCCCAGGACCCAAATCTCAGTGACACAGAATTACAGGAACAGGAACAAAAGGACGCACTTGGACAATTTCGTGTTGATACAATACGGATGAAAATAATCTCTTATGTAGGTATTATCATATATATATTTAAAGGAGTAATTGAAGTTGTTATAAACTTATTTATGAATTTTATAATATTATTTCGGTTTTTCCAAAAATCAATATTCGAATGACAGGTTATTTGTATATAGAATCAAACAATGATGACCAACTATCAAAAATGAAAAGAAATGGATTATGAAAGAAATAAGAGATCAAATGAGTATTATTATGAAAGAGGTTTGGACCTCGTCACAATCATATAAACATTATTTTTGAAGTTGACACATTTGACTGCTTTATTGTTATTGAATTCCAATGTTAATTCCAGCTCCACCTAAGTTTGGCAGATGGTATAATCTCTTTATTGTGCTTACATCAAAATTTGCTGAAACTGATTGAATTTAAGTACTAGTTGTGCCCGTGGCTTTGCCGGCTTGGCATTTTCATGGGATAACAATACATAAGTTCAAAATCTAAAACCACGGTCGGGTAAACAATAGCCAACAGAAACCTCTTGCGATGTAGACAAATCAACTGATACCACGCTTGTCATATTGGATCAAGTTTAAGTACATACAACCCTTCTTTTGCTCCGTCGTAGTTGGGTATAGAAAATAGCTTATGACAATATATAAATCAGATCCACAGGGGTGTTTCTATGGTTGAACATCCATTTAATCACATACATACAAACATAGACTGTTAAACCATTCCTTTGCTTCGCCGTAATCGGGTAAAAAATAACATGAAATTAGCTACTGCGCCTATAAAACTATGGTGGGAAAGCCAACAAACATCCAGATAGTGGCAGATAGCTTTGTCGCTTTGACTGCGACGGCAGGGTTTGCACGACTAATGTTCTAGCGAGGATGTCACCACAGGATGGTACTGTATGCTGGTGGAGAGATGAAAGGTGAATACGGTGCTTACATTCTATCTGTACATAAAGGCGTATTGAAGAAGTGAGGGACTACTTGATAAGCGGGCTTTTTCCGCAATTAGACCGTATGTCGGCCCTTTTTGTGAGATCATCACGATTATTGTTAGATACCAATATACCTAATTACCTACATCAATCCACAGAATATATACTATTAGTACTATTGTACTTCATCAAACATCATTCAGACGACAATTCGATTTTTATAGATTCCTCATCTTCTACTCATCGGATTGAAATACCAAGTACACCAGTTTTTAAGCCAAAGATTAGATTTAGATTAGGGATCTATCCAAAATTGAAAACCATCTCACAATCAGTCCAGTAATTTATACGTGAAGCGTGAACAGTCAGACAGACACGATTTTTATTCTTTTTCTATAGCTCATTTTAAGTACACTAGGTAACTTTTTACTCGACTGCACGGAGGGTTTTATGTTTCGGTTGTATGTATGTTTGTTTATTTGTGTGTTTCTTAGGCGCGTTCTACAGCCTAAACGGCTGTTTTATCTCTCCTCCTCAACAGAGCGGAACAGATATTTGAGAACCTAATACAGCGCCTTTAGTCTAGAGTGAATAGGCACCACATGGGCGAGTGTGCTCCACTTTATACCGCTACTTCACTTTTCATAAAATTCTCAAACGCAGTCCATAGAAGAGATAATGAGGCAGGTGTAAAAATAATAAATAAAAAGCTTACAAAAACCCTCAACACCCCTAAAATTAAATCATGCATGACAATATCCAATTGTCAAATTAAAGAACAAGGCTCAAACAGGTGCCCTCCTCACGCCGCCGGATGTATCAATAACGGGCCGCATTAGCGGGGGCGATCGATCACCCGTGCCACCCGGGGCGGGCGCCGCCCGCGAGGGGTCTACTGTGGACCGTGGACTCCGCCGAGAACAATTATTGACTCCTTGAAATTTAAATGATGGACTGATTGAATTGCAATTGGACTTGTGTCTCGTTCAAAAGCGCTTGTCTACACTAATATTATAATGAGGAAAGATTTGATTGTTGTTTGTTTGTTTGTTTGTTTGTAATGGATAAACTCAAAAAATACAGACCCAATTTAAAATAAATTTAAAATAAAGAAAGCTAAATTAAAAGTGAGTAACACTAGCAGGCTTTTATTTTTCAAAAAATTAGGGTTCCTGAGGTATAAAATTTTGCAAAAAATCTCGATTACTTTGTATCACAAACCAAAGAGTAGTTAGTTTGTGATCTTATGTGGTATAAAATCACAAACTAAGAAGAAGATACGGGTCTTTGTATATAGAACGTGGCCATGGAAACGAAACCACAGAACATCTAATAATCATTACACGAAATAGTAACCGTAATTCAACCTCCTTGCGTTAAACAGTATAATACTATAGACGAAATGGTACGTATAAAACCTGTAAACATAAACATTTTGTGTAAGAAATTGTTGTTGTTCTATTTTTCCAAATAAAGTACCTACTAATTTTATCTACACTAATATTATAAAGAGGAAAGATTTGATTGTTTGTTTGTTTGTCTTTCTATATATCTACCCGTGCGAAGCCGCGGCGCGTCGCTAGTCATCAATAAAGGAGAAAAGAAGACTAACCTACAACACGACCACTTGATGCAAAATGTTAACTTACATATTTTATAGATACAATTCTAAATTTGTTACATGTCCACAAAACAATTTTATTAGAGAACTAGCTGTGCCCGCGGCTTCCCACACGTTATCATTTCTCGAGGTTAAAATTACTCTATGTATAGTACATTCCCATATTCTATCTTGCTATTACTTTATGATGTTTATCCCCACAGACTGCTGTGGGGATAAACATCGTGTGGGCTCTGTGAACGATTGCGCAGGTACTGACCTGCGCAATCGTTCACAGAGCCTAACTTCACAAACATATAGATTGGCTGCGACTACTGTACCAAAATTTGATCAAAATTCCTTCAACCGTCAACAAGTTTTTATTGATTGCTCGGCTTCTACTCATCGGACTGAGATAAAAGAAAGTCAAACCTTAAGCTATCCAACAGTGAAATCTGCATCGCAATCGGTGCTGTTGTTTTTACGTAATGCGCGAACAAACATACAGTCAAACAAACTAACAAAGAAACAAACACACAAACAAAAAGACACTATTAATACAAATGATATATTTTTGTTCAGTAGCTTATTTTAAGTACCCTAGACCTTTTTTTTAATTATCTTCTTTGTACTGACTATTTCATTCCTATTCCTTTATTATAAGTATAGATATAGATAGATGAAAAAAATAAAAAGATGACATATAACAATATTCAAGATTAAGATTATTCTCGCCAAACTTTACATCCTTACATGGTGATAAATGGTAGGCCCCTTTGGGCCGCGGTCACGACACGGTGTCGTGGCATAAACATTACTGCGGGTAAACAAATGAGGTGTATCGCCGATATGTGCGTTTGAGTGGGGTTGAATCTGTTTGGCGAAAGCTTAAGGTTTGTTGTGGATTACATTTGCTAATAGTGATTACTACTTGCGCCCCGCACCATTTCTCCCCCTCACCCCCATTACCCCCCAATTCATCGAAATCAGTCAGTCCGTTCTCGAGATATCATCAAAAAAGACGATCCTTCGAAAACGTATTTTTTTTCGTTGTTCTTATCAACAAATCAAAGATCATAAAAATCGGTTTGGCCGTTCTTGAGTTTTAAATGATGTAACTAAACCGGATATTTAGATTATCTCTAAGAATGTCTTGATTATCTTGTATGTCTTGCTTCTGATACAGTGTCGTGGCGTAAATTTTACTATTGGGTATAGCCACTCGAATTCAGTGCATCGCCGTAATGTGCTTTTGAGTGGGCTTGTGATGTTTAGCGATTGGTAGGGCTTGTTGAAGATTTGCAATTTATTTACCCACAAATAAAACGAAAATAGTAAGTAGTGTTATTTTTTAAAAGGAATGTATTATAATATCTGTCATCAAATAAGTATTTATGTAGTAGTGATACTACAGTTATGTAGTAGTGTAGTAGTTACCGTCATAGCTCTCAGAGTTTACAAGTTGAAGTGGCAATAGGCAGGCCATATAGTTCGCAGAACCGACAACCGCTGGGGAATGAAGGTTCTCGAATGGTGACCACGAACAAGCAAGCGAAGTGTGGGGAGACCCCCCATACGATGGATCGACGACATTGTAGCCATCGCAGGATGTCGGTGGATGGAGGTGGCACAAGATCGCTCGTCATGGCGCTCTTTGGGGGAGGCCTATGTTCGGTAGTGGACTTCTAAAGGCTGACGTGATGATGATGATGATGATGATACTACAGTGACGTAGAGTAAACAATGTTGAGTAGTGTACTCCTATCGACTAATGATAATATTGTTACTCCGGTCGATGCTTAAGAAAAATAGTAGGTACCAAAATGTTCGAGAAGTCACGGCTGCATGACGCAATGCGCGGGTACCTACAGGTACCTTCTGGAACACACCAGTAGCGCGTGCCTTCTTGAAATTTCTGGAGCATGCGGTAGGTATCTATGGGCGCGGCGCGGTTAGAAATAGAGTGCACTTCAGCTACCTACACAGTCTTGACTTGGCATTCGGAACAAAACGAACAAAGTGATTCGAAGCGAATATTCAGTGCTATATTTTGAATTCAGTGATAATTAATTAGTGTGTACAGTCGAGTTAAAAAGTTTTTTTTTGGCATAAATAAATTTTATCCGAACCCCAGCTCGTAACAATATGTAAGAATTACAATATGCTTATTGATATTTTTAGAATTACAAGTTAAAATAATTTTCTAAACAAAACAATTGGATCACGGACGGGACTCGAACCCTCATCAACCGTGCCTCTGCGCGGCACATGCCTATAACCCATTCGGCTACCGTGACCACTACACCGCCATCCAAATTTTTCTGTCTCTAAATCTATCTTACGAGGACGGTAACGCCATATATGGGTAGATTGCTGAACTAACCAACCGAACCCAGCTAATATTGCAATTAACTTCTTGTTTTAGAGATTACGCCTCCCATTTTTTTTTTTATAATTTTAGCATAACGCCTGCATAGCGAGAACATTAATTTTTTGGACGGACGGAACATGAACCCGCACCATCTGTGCCTAGGCACTAAGCACACCCACAAGCAGGCGTTTATGCTAAAATCTTAAAAACATTTTATTGATAGAGTAGCTTACACTTAGGTCAACATTTCGTTGAAAGCAATATTACCACTAGATTTTTAATTGGATCCAATCTTTTCAGGGATCGCTTCGCCTTCTACAAAGCGAACGACGAGCGCTGGAAGAACTCTATCCGACACAACCTGTCCATCAATCCTCACTTCCGCAAGGGGGCCAGGGCGCCCCAAGGGGCCGGCCACCTCTGGTCACTGGCCCCTAACGCCCTAGACCTACTGCCAAACAACCCTGTGCCAGAAGAGACCTCGAGAATTACTGTCACTCTGCCAGAGGCTGAGATGACAATCATGGAATTCCCAAAAGTATGATTGTTGTTTTTATTTTTCTACTAGACGGTAAAGCCAAGGAGCTATAGCCATACTTGTAGTAACTAATCCAAGCTAGATATCAGTACGTAACTCTTGGAAAACAATTGTATGCAGGAATTTCTGTATAGAATCGTAAACTAATTAGTTTTAAGCTGTTTAGTTTCTCTTATGCCGATGTTTCCTTCCCTTGTATGCGATTTGGGGTTTCACTAAGTTCTTAGTGACATTTATTTCTCATATTTGTCGAAGAACCGATAGCTGTTGCGGTAGACGTGTTCTTGAGTGGAGACCGCGATTCACCAAACGTAGTGTAGGTTAGCGAGTAGGATGTGCGCGGCGGCGTGCGCAGAAGGGTCTGGGCGTGAGTCCGTCTGGAGCTGCTGTCGGTGCAGATCTTGGTGGTAGTAGCAAATACTCCAGCCAAAAATTTAAAGCTTGTTTGGCTTCCGTTCACTTGGGTCCTCTAACATGGATGCCATGGGGGATTCATTTCAATTTTTTGTTCACACGGATCCCCTGGCCAAAAAGAATAACTGTAGGATCCCCTGGGAGATTTATTTGAACTGGAACATAAACAAACAACAAAATTAAATCAAAATATAGAGGACTTCCTCATGATAGATAGATAGATTAACTCTGACACCAAGAAAATAAAACAATACAGACAGGAAAAGTTTTGAATATAAACCGCCTGGTGCATATTTATATATGCAGCTTAGTCATAGTCATGAACTATCTTCGATAATAGATTTAGAAACTTTTGTCCAAAGTTCATCTGAGCTAACTAATAGTTGAACTTAGTGGAATAAGTCCTAGGGGATGTGTGGAGAAAAATCAAAATGAATCCACCAGGGGATCCGTGTTGAGAAGAAATCCAATTGAATCCACCAGGGGATCCTTGTTAGGGGAGCCAAGTGCACGGAAGGCTTGTTTGCCTCTTTTTAGTTTTATTCGCAGTCAGGTTTTTTTTATAATACCTGATATATTTTTATTTTAAACTTTTTGGTTTATTTTTATAATAATTATCTATTTTAGAACGGTCTTTAAATACCTTCATATTGATACTTCACTCTTTAGGTTTTGGTAATTATTTGTTAATAACTAACCTGACCAACTTTAGATCGTTTGTTTGTTTGTCGTATGATAGACACCAGAGGCCTGCACGGCCTCTGGTGTCTGAGTTTTAGATTGGTAAAGATCCTAAATAGCCATTCGATATAAAAATATATAAGAGAAACATAAAAATGATTTCCAAACCACCTATTCAATAATACCCCACTTGAGGCGCTGTGGGAGCCAACATTTTTGTCTTGCTCTTCAAGGTGCAGGTTATGCAGGACAGATGATGCATCTCAGGTGCCGATTTTAGTTAATAATTTCAATGCTATTTTACGTTTTTTTAATAATATTACTATTTTTCACAAAACTGATTTCACAAAAGTATTTGAACTTTTACTGGGATTACATTTATTTTTTTAGAAAAATATGTTCGATAGATACTGAATGAAGTTGATTAATTCCATCGATGGGAACGTCAAAACGGGTGATTCTTTTAAGAAACGTTTTTTTAATCGTGTTTCGTTGACCACATCCGGATAAAGTATTTTGTGAACATTTAATACACATTAAAAAAAGTCAATTAACCGTTTTCAAATGTCTAGTTATAAAATGTTGAGCCCATTTCGCCTTAACATACGAGTAGTTGGTGAACTATATTTTTTTCTGTTTCACATATTTTGATTACTGTCATGTCTTTAGTGACACTTGCAAGATTAACGTAAGAATCATCAAAATTGGAGCACGCGTCCAATGCCTCGATTTTTCTAGAGACCAATCTCTAGAGCGCCACAAAGGAACAAACATACATAGGCTGATAAACACATTACCCTCCTTTGCGTCGCGCAGTCTGGTAAAAAGGACTGAAGACCGGGCTCAGTGGCGTGTTCTATGAGAGGCCTATGCCCAGCAGTGGCCTTCACGGGCTGATGATGATGATGATGATAATAATGAATACTCTTGCTCCAGTACTCTATTCGAATGGTTTCGTTCCAGGTGATAGTCCTCGACGAAGCTGCCATCGCAGCGGCGAGTATCCTCCCAGACCAAGACTTACTCACAGGTAGTACAAGTAAGTTTCGAGTCTTTTGGCGCTTTTTACCATCCGATCAAAAGTGCGAGACTTCGACACTGCTTTCTTTAACTATGTTTATAATTTGTATTCCACCAAATAATATTAATATATATTTAGGAAAATTCACACCCAATTATCTAGCCCCAAACTCGGATGATGATATGCAACAAACACAACTACTACGGTACTAGACAACGGATATATATATACAAATATGCAATATGCATCCATGGTGCATTTGAAATGCACGAAAGCTTAGAAATGACTAATGCAGGCTGTAATGATGATTATGAACTAAGATGGCCCTATTTTTATGATTTTTTGTAGCAGTTAACGCCTGCTTAGCGTAAATATACATAAAAAGCATCTAATGGAAAAAAATGATCTCGTCCGTGACCCAAATTTTTCCATTAGAAAATTATTATTATATTTAAGATGGCAATAGTTTGACTACAGTCAGACCTACACAGTACACCTTTTCTTTTTCGAACATATTTAATGAATAAATTAATAGTTATTTTTGTTATATAAGGCTGTATATAGATAGAATCCTGAGCGTAGCGAGGGTTTCAAAGGTACGAGACGCAGAATAACTTTGCTGCCGTGCGAAACACAAAACGTTTCACCTCACTACAGCTAGGAAAATGCTAGGTGAATAGAACCGAATATAATCGAATAGAATCGAAAATAATCGAATAGAATCGAATAGAATCGAATAGAATCGAATAGAATCGAATAGAATCGAATAGAATCGAATAGAATCGAATAGAATCGAATAGAATCGAATAGAATCGAATAGAATCGAATAGAATCGAATAGAATCGAATAGAATCTAATAGAATCGAATAGAATCGAATAGAATCGAATAGAATCGAATAGAATCGAATAGAATCGAATAGAATCGAATAGAATCGAATAGAATCGAATAGAATCGAATAGAATCGAAGAGAATCGAATAGAATCGAATAGAATCGAATAGAATCGAATAGAATCGAATAGAATCGAATAGAATCGAATAGAATCGAATAGAATCGAATAGAATCGAATAGAATCGAATAGAATCGAATAGAATCGAATAGAATCGAATAGAATCGAATAGAATCGAATAGAATCGAATAGAATCGAATAGAATCGAATAGAATCGAATAGAATCGAATAGAATCGAATAGAATCGAATAGAATCGAATAGAATCGAATAGAATCGAATAGAATCGAATAGAATCGAATAGAATCGAATAGAATCGAATAGAATCGGATAGAATCGGATAGAATCGGATAGAATCGGATAGAATCGGATAGAATCGAATAGAATCGAATAGACTCGATTAGAATAAAATGAAATGGAATAAAATCGATGAGAATTGAATAGATAGAATTGATTAGAATCGATTATAATCCAATAGAGTCGAAGATAATCGATTAGCATCAAATAGAATCGATTAGAATCGAAAATAATCAATCAGAATTGAATAAAATTAAAAATAATTTACGATACGGCTCAAGTTGAAATCACAGTTAAAAAGTAAAATTAAAAAATAACTGGCCACTATGTTTTGAAAGCTCAAAACTGCTCAACTCGAAAGTAATGCGTGCAGATTGTGCTTTATGGTAGCATCTACCATGCATGGCAAAAAAAGAAGTTTAATCCTTGTTGGGGTCCCCATACAACTTGTAACTGAATATCCCCTTAAAATAAAGTTAGGTCGGTGTTTTAAAAGGACCATATTATATTATTCAAATTCCTTCCTGCCACTCGTGCACGCTACCTTATTGAAATGCTGGCAATCCCAATAGTGCTCGGTTTTGTGCAGGCAACCTTAAACCACCGTGTTGAGGAAGACGGTATCTTCAATTTAGTGTAAAAATCAACTGTATGAGGTAGTGCTGGCCTCTGGTGTCAGAGTTTGTCAGGCCACCCGAGGGTCTCTGACATGGCTTAACGACTGCTATTAATCAATAACAACCGGACCGACAGCTTAATGTGCCCTCTGGAGCACGGAGCGATGGAAAACCGCACATAACTTTAAAAAACATTGGTGTGGACAAATGACCCTTTCAAAGAAGCCTAGGACCGAACCCGGTATCTTTGGATTTTAAGTCGCACTAGTAAACCGCTAGGATATCACCGCTCTCTGAGTAAATTGAATATATGATTGGTGCGTTAATTGATAAGAATAACTCGTTACCTGGCAACCCAAGGGTTGTGCCAGGCTGAGGGGCAGCATCCTATATTTTTCCTGCTCTTTAGACAGTTATTTTCACGCCTCCGTCCACTTGGCTCCCCTAACATTGATCCCCTGGGGGATTTATTTGGATTATTTGTCCACATGGATCCCCTGGCCAAGAAGAACCATTGTAAGATCCCCAGGGTATTTCACTTCATTTACCTTCCAAACACATGGTTGCAATTTATATTTAATATTTTCCAGCAAATTTTTTTACGCAGCCAAAATTTTGCCAGGCAACCCAGCAGAAGTGTACGACTCTATGTGTAAACTTTCATTCAAATCACATTTCGATTAAATAATTGGAGCACTTTTTTACGATGAGATCATTAACAGAATAGAGTCAACCGGCTCTACCACTGCACGAAGGCTATCTTTATCGACTATTTAATTTTGGTCTGTTCTTGATTAACTTGTCGTAAAAAATGTTGTACACAAAAAAGCCAAGTTTCGGATTAAACAACGAAAAATAACAACAATGGCACAAAGCGAGACAAAAGGTTCATTTGTTTCGTTGAAACGCCATTGTTAAGGCGCTCCAATTAAGGGTTTCAAGTGGCCGTTTCGAAATTCACTATAAAAAAAACAAGATTTAATCTTTTACAAGTGGTGATCGGTTAGGAATACAATCTATCTATACCTATGATGAAGCAATAAGTACGAACTTGAAATAAGCTACTGAACAAGATTTTTTAAAAACGTCTTTATTTGTATGTTTGTTCGCACATCACGTAAAAACTACTGGACCGATTGCGATGTGATTTTCACGGTTGGATAGCTTAGGGTTCGATTTAATAACTGGTATACCAATCCGATGAGTAGAAGCCGAGCAATCGATAAAACTTTTAGACTGCTTAAGGAATTTTGATCAAATGTTGGTATATTAGTATTTTAGGTCATGGAATCTTCGATCAAAGAAACAAATATTTGGAATAACATATAGAATACTTTTAACCTAGAGAAATTACCACGGGCACAGCTAGTGAGTAATAGGGTAGACCGAGGCGTATCGGATCAATTTGACTTTGAGGTTAAAAAAATACAAATTCTTTCAAAGAATCATAGTATTTATTACTTGAGCTTTAATCGGTGTTTATTCTTCTTTACGTCCCACATGCTTATAACTATATATAGTAATAATAGTTTCGTTTTTTATAACAAAAAACTAAACTTTGAGAATTGTCCGATTCACCCCAAATCTTGGGGCTAATCGGATCTAACATTCGTTAATCTATAAAATAGAAAATTAATATAGGAACATGTTTATAATCATTCTTAAAACTAATGAAAATCTTAATTATAATATCAGTCTTCACTTCAGTCAGTTATTGTCACACAAAACACAAGTGTACGGTTTTTTGGTACCTTTTCTTTGAGTGCAGTTTTTGTGACATCATTCTCCACATGCACTGCACGGGATCCAGTCCTCTGTTGGCGGGTGAACAAATTTTTCCGAGCAAAAAATACAGTGCCGTCTCTTGACCAAGCCGTACTCTTCACTTTAATTCCAGGTGTAGCTTTATTCTTCTTTTTAACCTTCATGTTCTGTTTATCATTGGTTTTTTAGCGATGTATTTACGAACATCTTTTGGAATTATGCCGATTCCACGAGTTGATAAATGTAACAATCGATCAGCAAACTTTTTTTCAGTATTGCCATCCATCGTTTTTTGACCGCGTGGACTCTCGATTATACCCCTGGAGAAGGTTGTTCTTCTTTGTAGACCGCCCTGATTCTGATTTATACTTCTGGAGAAGGTTTTTCTTCTTTGTAAGCTTGTATAAGGCATATTGTAGGTGTCAGCTGCCTTACGTACAGTTAGTTGTTTAGTTAGGACTTTATCGGAAGCTTTTCTATTATCTTCTTGTGCCCACTGACCTTGGTCAGTTTTTGTTTAATATGTCCAAACCATCTAAAACAATGACAAATTAAACATAAATCAGTAATAGGTATTTTAAATATTGGTCCGATTTGCCCCGAATGACATGATCCTATTCGCCTCATATCAATGGTTGTTAACAAGTGAATTCTGACAGAAAACCTGTAAAATTTTTACTAAAACACAAAAGGTTTATCATAATTAGATTCATACCAAATAACGTTACACAAAAACATTCACAATTTCACATAATTTTGTCCTAAAATTACGAGTAATCGTTATTACGTACCTTATAATTGGTGCAAAAACTGCCATGGTGTCAAGTGTGAAAGGCTCGCGAGCATCGCCATTACTAAAATACGAGCGGTAACAAAATTCTACGAATGGCAACTGACGCGGGGGAAGGGGGCGCAGTGATGTGTTGCTATGGCTGCATTCAGTTTAGCACGGTGTTTTTAATTATAATTTATTTCTTATTTTGATCCGAATCACCCAGTGGTTCGATTCACCTCGGTCTGCCCTATAAGGATAAGTCTATCCTTAAAAACTTATTCTTTTTTTTTTTATTATTCTAGTGCATCATTTAAAATAATGCCAAATTCCTGACCGTAAAGTCAAGTCTGACTTTACGGTTCGGAATTTGGCATTATTTTAAATGATGCAGTCTACTATGCATCATTTAAACTGGTCGCTTCCCTGATGGTAAGCGTCACGCACACCCAAAATAAATGGCAGTGCGATCCATAACTTTGGTTGCAAAATATTGCCCGTCACTGCACTGCTCTCGTCACCCTGAGACATTGGATTTTAAGTCTCATTTCCCAGTAATGTCCCTGGAAACACTGCCCTTCAAACTGAAACATATAATGTTTTCACATTACTGCTTTGTGACATGTGTGATCAGTGCTTAAAGCTGAAATTTAGCAGGATCGTACCATTATGAGACTTCATAGTTACATGAAAGTCATGAGTTTAGTGAGCTCTATAAATAGACCTACGGAATAGATAAAATATTATATATTGAAGTTTGATTGTGTTTAAAAATGTGATTAAATATCAGCTCGCCAATTCAATTTTTCGTTAGTTGGTGCGGTTAAACTATTAAGCTTTTTTTTCTAATATGAGCCCAGTTTCCAGCTGCGCTTCTGGAATATTATTTCTTCGCTTGAAACAACTAAGTCTTCTTTCATTGCAGTGTTCCTGAACCCGGTGTCGACAGAGCAGGTGGTCCGCGAGTGTGGACTCATCAGCGTCGACTAGGCTCGCCGTGACGCCGCTTGTGTCAACTTAGCGTAAGCTGCTGGACTGACTTTGACGATGCTCTCTGGGTAACATACACAAGAAGCTCCAACTTTTGTATCTACTGAATAAGTCTGAAGCAGTTTGTCATGCGAAGGCACCTTTTAGCCTATACAAGCTTTTAGATGCACTGGAGATTTAAAAGTAGGTACTTTTGGTAATCCTCCTCCCATCAAAATACTGTGAGATAGGGTCATCCACTCGAAAAGATATGATTGTTCGATGAAACAGCTTTTCCGCTTTGATAACGTAAAAAAAAGTGCTTATATAAAACTTTAAGGTGCAGCACATGTATGTTTAAAATAAAAACTGTTTTTTCCCTGATAAAACGTACGTTATGTTGATCTCTTTTGTAAACCCCATCTAATATACACATTTTAATCAAAATTGGTCGAGCTGTTTTGGCATGAAAACGCCCCAAACAACTTCAAGAGGCGCACAATTAACTGCAATCGGTTCCGGGTCATTAAGATCGTTGAACATGATCTTGGTCTTATCTATGTTCATTCCGAAACCGATGCTTCGAGAAGCTTCATCTACGTTGGTCAATATACTTTTTGAAATAAAAAAAAAACATGATGTTTTTATCATTTTATGAAAAGATCCATTTTACGCCATGACATATCCACCATTATATCGGTAGTTCATCGCCGTACGTTTCGATACTAGGCTTGTGAAAATTAAATTGATAAAAGGTATCCTATAATATGTTCACATGTATTACAAATTTTTACCAAAATTGGTCTAGCCGTTTTGGCGGGAAAACGCCCCATAAACAATGGTTCACTTTTTTATATTAGTGGGGATTTTGTTACTAGGCGCCTATGTTAAAGGCTCTGGAGCCTTGCCTTGCAAACTGAATCGTTGTTTACGTTTCTCAATCGTCTCCAGTGCTAATGTACCTAAAAAATTAAAGTTGCCAACTAAGCATCGTCAAAGTAATTCCAGCATAGAGAGTAAGTAGTTTAATTAGACGGCTCAAGATAAAGCTTAGATTTAATTAGGGACAGGTTCAACTTCATACATGATAGTGCCTTTGTTGGGAAACACCGGGATGCCGTTTTGTGAACATAATAACAATATTAAAATAGGTGTAATTTTATTGCATTTTAATCGGTTTCAATTAAGGCCAGGCTCCATTAATACATTTCCCCCCTTCCCCTCTACACTCTGCCACCCGCTACCCGCAACAAGCACTGAAGTGCTTGCGTAACAAAGTTGAATATCGCGAAAACTGTTTGAACACACAATATAGTTCGGAACTAAATGACGCAAGTCTCAAAAGTTATTTATTTTATTAGCAGGCTAATAATTTTGTTGGGCGATTTTTGTCTTGACAGTGGATAATAAACTATATTTTCTTGCTGTGAGATTTATTTTAGAGATAATACTTATGCCGTTGAGTAGAAAAATGAAAATATTACTGAAAATAATGTCATTTTTGTCACCACGTTTTTGTCTTGATCACAGAGAGATATAGATTTGAGATCTTAAACAGAGAAACATGTTATGTGAAGTTTCACATTTATCAGGTTTGTGGTTGACCCAGAATATTTATGGAAAAAACCCTCAAAAATTGGAGCTTGGTCATAGCATGCATGTTTATAATTTTCAAGTTTCTTACATGTACGAGTTATAGCAAATTCATTAAGAATGATTTAATAAAGTAAAACTATTTTATGTATTTTGAAAGTTGCATATATCAGTTTTTTTAGTAATGATTTTCCTACCTTCTTTTTTAATAAGACGGTGTTCATTAAGGTTTTTCTATACTTGCGCACCATTCGTGAATGTTCCCAAATTATTAGCGATCTCACAACTAGTCCGTGTTGTTAGGATAATGTGTTGGTTATAGTAATTACTTTTAATAAAAAAATATGTAAATGAATTCAAGTTGTTTGGAATTACAATATTATCGAAATAAATACCCAACGGCTACCACTAAAATAACAACATATTAAGCTATACAACTATAAAACGATTGTTAATTTCACTTTCTGCAATCCATGTTGAAGTTTAATATTGACCACACACCATCAGCATCGAACTCAAAATTTAGATGAAGCGACAAATTCGTAGGCGGCCGAGTCAGCTCCGTCATCATTGGACTTCGGAATTCACAAAGGACGGAGGGCGTGGGATACATTCCTACGGCAACCGACACAAAGTTAAACGTTACCGTAGTTTCAGCCTACCTGAAACTCCGCACTATTGCCATAAAACATACATACGATACGACGTCGCATCGTGGCACGTTGCGATGTCGTATCGCGATACGTGGTCGTGTCGTGTCGCGTTTTTTACTAAGATTTACACGACACGACCTCATATCGCGATACGACATCGCAACGTGCCACGATGCACGACACGAAGTTTTCAATACGATGTCGTTTAAATTTGTAGAAAGATTGCCACAGTTGATCTGGAGATATGGACCGCACTAGACGTGTGATCTCCTCTTGTTGTTATTAAGATGACCATAAGATGACACAGGATGAGACAGCAAATACTGGGTGCATCCATTTAATTCCAATATGAATGAGAACAATCACTTTAAGAAAAAATATTATGCCATGAAAAGTGATCACATTTTTTAATGAATTGTAAGAAAAAAATAAAGAAAAAGGAAGATGTCATGCGTCACCTTTGAAAGAACATCAAATGCGGCACCGGCACAGGATTGAAAATATTGCAATGTCAGTTTTCACGAACACGACGTCATGTCGTGCATCGTGGTGGCGCGTCGTGACGTCGTGTCTTGATTTTCACGACACGACATCGCGTTGCGACACGACGTCGCATCTTGTCACTATGCGATGTCGTATCGTGTCTTTGGCCCTTATTCCTTTCTGTAACACAACGCTTGAGGCAGCGTAAAACCGCAAGCCTCTGACCGAGGACAAGCAGACGCCGAGACGACGTGATGTCGCATTATTATGAAACCACAGCACTCTGTGGTCTGTCTGATGCACGGGTGCATGTCTAAGTAATATGTCTTTACGTAGATACTCGTATGTCTCATAAATAAGGTGTAACCCCGATTTTAAGAAGAAAAAGATGAACGAGAACTTGCAAAGAAATAGTTATTTATTTAAACGGGACATAATCGCGCTGAGAACGCGACGCAACTGTTTTTTTTACCTACCTTGACGTTGCGATCAAGTTTCATTGATCGTGGTCACAAGAAGTCTGACGACTGAGTAAATAATTTAACTATGTGGGTTGCGGACTCGTGGTCACCTACAAAGCCTTTATATAAGTCACCGGTTTATTGTAAGAACCCATAGATTACAATCTGACGGATTCTAATTCGTTTTTTTTACAAACAGGCGAAAAATTGTGAACGAAAACGCACGATTGAATATTACCGACCAGTCAGTGCACATTATTACAATTTAACCGATTTCTGAGATTAAATCGCCATCGTCAAATTGTGAACCTGCCCTTGATTGGTCAGACTGTGTTTTCACCATAATAGTTACAAATTAAACAGACAATTTCAAATGATCTCGAGATCATTCACACCGATATGATCGTTTATTGGCAACGATACTACCAAGCGCATTTTGGATAAAATTGTACACACAACACAAAAACTACAAGACTAGACCTCAAGATCTAAAATTGACCGTGATTTCAAATAAACGGGCTCACGCCAGAACTCGCATTGTCGTTTTTTCGATCCACTCGCACACTCGACCTTCACTCCGCATAGGACGTCACCGGCTCGCTTCGCTTGCCTCCTCCCCCTTCGCTACGTTCAATCCTCGTATGCTCATTTCGCTCAGGAACTCCTTGCGAGCTCCTGGCTCCGCGTTTTGGAATTGCACACGGGGGTAAGGCAAGGTAACGTGGAGGTCGGGCTAGTCCGATTACGTTTTGTGAGCTTCTATTTGATATGTAGCTCTGGTGACAAACCTCGTCCGACCAATCAGGATAAGGCTTATAATATAACGGGCTATATTATATGGCTCGTATCTGTAAAATTGTAAAACTGCGCACTGATTGGTTGATCACATCAGCTAGCGAATAGCATGTCTGTTGACGATTTTCCGTTTGTTTACAATTTAACGAATTAGGATCCGTAAATTGTAATCTATCGGTTTTTACAACTTAGCGGTGACATATATATATATATATATATATATATATATGTAGCTTACTAGTCACACCAAACAGTGTGACTACGAGGAAAACAATTCTTCTTGGACAGACTAGTGTGACAAACCGCACAAAAAGTTCGAATCGCGTAAGTTTAAAAGTTAGTTATAAACGAGTAACATGTACTTCATATGAAAGCGGCCATACGTATTCCTTAACTACATGTATGATGTTCTTTTCGGTCCTGTTAATAACCACAAACAACATCAAAGAGAATATTATAAACTCTACGTGCCCCTATCACAAAGAAGTTCCAGTTACAAACAAAATTTTGCATAAGCCCTAATGAATTCCAATTAGGCACTCGCCTCCAAACTACCTATCTCGGGCCCAATGTTAACAAAACCTAATGTTGTTTACAAATGTAATATAAGAGGGTTCTCTATACAAAAGAGGCAATTTTCCCCCAATTTTAAAATTCCAGTCATGAAGTGAAATCTCCTAACGACCTAGTAATTACACCAACGCAACGGTGGGACCCTAAAAAATAAATAAATTTCTTCAACAGAACGTGACCTAACTGGCGAACTGGTCAACAGGAATGGTCCCAGATTTTATTCTCGAATCGTAAATTGTTATTGTCAGGTATAAAACGGTAATGAGTTTCGTGATTACCGATAAAGCTTGGCTTTGATGAGGCATTATAAAAGTTCCGCTCGATTTAAATACAGCTTTGTCGATGATAGGTACCTATCTTACGCTCAATATATTGCTGTTGTTTTATATTCCACAGGGATTCTGTTCACTGAGCGACAAATAAACAAGGTAGACATAACTGATCGTAAGCATTATAGTTGCTTAGGTCAATATTTACAGTAGCGTGTTAACTACATCAGAATAATTAATACAATATATCACTACGTATTGCAAAGTCACCAGTCCGTCTGTCGCTCATTACTTTGAGACGTAAAGTACAGTAGTCGCAGCCAATGTATATGTTTGTGAAGTTAGGCTCTGTGACGATTGCGCAGGTACTGCTGTGTGGATAAAATAGCATTAATTAAAAGCGAGATAGAATATGCGAACAACGTGAGCGACTGAGCGAGGCAGTTATACAATGCTGTCTTCACCCTCAACGTTGGGATTGCGCCTGAAAAATAGTAGTTTACGCAGCTAACTTCCGAGACACAAACTTTCGCTGTGCCTACTATAATTTTATTGGTTTCAGTGATTTCTAAGACCGTTTTTCTTGGGGCTCACAATAACAGCAACCAATATGTCATGATTCCGATCTAGCGGCAACCAATTCCACCACGAAATCGGTGTATGGATGGGATTATTACGATACCAGATATTTGAGATTTCGGTAAAGTCCAAAAAATAAATGCTCGCCGTTTCCCCACATTATCAATTTAGCTTATGTTATGGTGAGGATTTTGGGCGCAATCAAGACATTACAGTTATGCCAAATGCAAATGAGCTTAGGATGAAAAATTATTAAACAAATAAGATTTGAAATACAAGACTATCAGAATTATATAGTTTTTTATTGTCGTTGTTAATACACAAAATGTTTAAACTGCACGAGACACTCCAGTTAAGCTAAGCTCATACAACTTCAAGTTGGAGCCGGCTAGTTGGAGTGAAGACTTGCTAAAAATGGCTGGCAGCGACTGGATGGAACTGGACTGGAATACGGGATGATGATGTCTTGACTGCAATTACGCTAATTATCGATATAGTCCGTCGCCATATTTACCCAAATAATAATAATAAATTAATAATATTTAAAAAAAAATTGTCGCCACTCCCAAACACAAAACATTATTCCTATCCAAATCATTTTCTTCGATGGCAGTTCGTCTCTGGAATAAACTACCTTTAAATATAAAAAGCATCAGCACCAAAGATAACTTTAAGCAACTCAGAAATATTTTGTCAAAAATCTTTATCCTGATCATCCTTTTACATCATCCACCTAGGGTAGTATGTGTGTTATTTTCATTAACTTAAATCATCCACCTAGGGTAGTTTGTGTGTTATTTTCATTAACTTAAATCATCTATGTGTGTTATTTTCATTAACTTAAATAATCCACCTAGGGTAGTATGTGTGTTATTTTCATTAACTTAAATCATCTACCTAGGGTAGTATGTGTGTTATTTTCATTAACTTAAATCATCTATGTGTGTTATTTTCATTAACTTAAATCATCCACCTAGGGTAGTATGTGTGTTATTTTCATTAACTTAAATCATCCTCCTAGGGTAGTATGTGTGTTATTTTCATTAACTTAAATCATCCACCTAGGGTAGTTTGTATGTTATTTTCATTAACTTAAATCATCCACCTAGGGTAGTTTGTGTGTTATTTTCATTAACTTAAATCATCTATGTGTGTTATTTTCATTAACTTAAATAATCCACCTAGGGTAGTATGTGTGTTATTTTCATTAACTTAAATCATCCACCTAGGGTAGTATGTGTGCTATTTTCATTAACTTAAATCATCCACCTAGGGTAGTATGTGTGTTATTTTCATTAACTCATTTAATTCATATTATGGTAGGTATGTATATTATTTTAAGTAAAGTATTTATGTATTTATGAGTGTACTGGTTTATGTATAATTATTTTAATTTTTATTTAAAATTACTTTTTATTATTTTGTTTATTATTTACTTTGTTTCTTTTGTATTTTTTGTTTAGTACCTACTTTGAGCCGCACGCCCTATTATTATTTCTTTTACGACCTGGATGACTGGTAGATAATGCTGTTTAGCATTAAGTCGTTCCTTGTACACAATTTTTTTTTGTGCAAAACAATTAAATAAATAAATAAATATTTTCGAACATTATGACATTTATTACAAACTCCAAAGTTCCTGTATTATATTCCCAGGAATTTTCCCACACTGATGCTGCTAATCGCTGGTAATGCGATAGGGGCGTGGCGCCATCTATCGCGGTCCAGTCTCAGTTAATTTACGGCTCTCAACCCTCGCGTAATGCTCTCTTACGGGGATTACCAACCGTCGGTATCCAGGCTTAATGTGCCACAAAATTGATTTACTGCAGCAGGACATTCAGGACTAGTTGGAACTAATTATAGGTAGCTATAGATGTAGCTCAGAAGTCTGTAGGAGTTAAGTTTGGTCTAATTGGATACGATCGTAATTAAAGAACATAAAATAAATTCTATCATTTTATCTTGACTGTTCTTTTTTTGCCTGAAATTTTATCTCTAGCTATTTTAGGGTTGGATTTGACCATTGATTCTCCATAACACTTCCAGATGGCACAACCAGTAGTGTAGTAAAAGACTTTGGTCAGAGGGATTCACTATTCCCAAAGATTTTGAATTATGTTTCCTTGTGACTCATGAGTTCATGATACTACTGGCTATTAGTTATGGCCTAAAAATGTACAATTACAATTGTCAAAATCTACATATAACTAGACTAGACTTCTTATAAATAAATTATTTGATTTGATTTGATTTAGTATAAATAAATCAACATATTCTTTACCATATCTCTCGGTGAGACAGACCGGTTACTTACTAACATAGAATATACCTTCTTAATCGACTTTGAAGAAGATGAGATAGGTTCTCAATTTGGTTAGTTTGTTCGAATTGAAAAACTACTTCTTTATAAAGTCTCTGAAATATAGCTTTAGTCTTTAAAACTGACATGGTCACTATTTCGACAACGCAACCAACTGGTCACTAACACTCTAAAGACAACATTAGTTGCGGGAAATTTACCAAGTATAATTCCTCGTGGTCACACTAGTGTGACAAAACGGTGTGACCACGAGTCCGTCGCCAGTATATCTAATGCAAGAACTAAGCCCATGACCCGTGATCATTGCATGGCGCTTGCAACAGTGCTGAAATACACTGGCCTTCAAAACTTAGTACTACACTTTTAAAATTAATAGTTTTTTGATTAAATTCCTTGGCTCCTACTTATCGTATGAAATACTATGTACAGGAGTTTTAAGTCAAAACCTAATCTATCCATCAGTGAAAATCGCATCGCAATCGGTCGGCTTTAACGTGATGTGCGAACAGACAGACACCAATTTATTGTATTTTTTTTTGTAAGTTACAAACGATTCTAGGCCAGTATATAATAAGATGCTAATATATAACTTAACGTTTTCCGGAATAAAAAGTGTCCTATGTGACTCTTTATATTGTACAGTACCTATTTTGTCATCAAAATCCGTCTAGCCGTTATTGCGTTTAAACTCCCCAAACAAACAAACAGTCAACGTTTCACATTTATATATTTATATAATATGATAGTTTCATTTAAACTTACCTTATCGTTCATTGTAGCGGTAGGCCTCTTACGCAAGAATACGCCTGGGGAAGTACCACACCTTTGTCAGATATTCAACCGCCAAGCAGTAGTTTGTAAATACTTCTGTGTTTTGGTTTAAAGGGCAATGTTTCCAGCGAAATTACTGGACAATGAGACTCAACAACCAATGTCTCAGGGTGACGAGCGCAGTGCAGTGACGCGCAACATTTTGCAACCAAAGTTCTGGGTGGCACTGCTACTGTTATGGGCAGGCGTGACGCTTACCATAAGGCGAGTGACCTGCCAGTCTCGTCACTCAATTTAATAAAAAAAACAAGTTTCCTTCTTGTACCTAGTACAGCGACACAGCTTTATGCAGTATCTGATGATGTATGTATTTTCTCGCACAGGCTTCGCACTGTAGCGCTCACACCGCGGCATTTTTCTTCCTTTGGCATTTTTATACACGCCGTAACTTCTAAAAATAACGTCTGCAAGCGTAATTAATATTTTTTGCCAGCAACGCTGGTAGTGATTTTTGACAGACTTGTTATTATTTATTTTCCACGCCAACATGTCATTCCGTTCCTTACAGCGAGTAATTGACATCATTTTTTGGATAATTAATATACTGCCCATGTTACTTACTGACAATGTGGCTTACTATAGGTGAAAGAATTATTAAAATTGTTACAGTATCTTTTGTATTTGTAATGGACAAACAAACATGCAAAAAAAAACAAATCTTTCTTCTTTATATTATTTACCAGTGTAGAAGTGTAGATACAGTTACCAAAATAATGTTTAAAAACTTGGGCTAATGTATGTACATTTTAATATTTATAAATGATATTTTATACATTTATATTTTCGTAAATTCAACATAAAAGATATAAATGTAAACTATCCCATTTCAAATGTGGACTTTAATTTTAGTATTAGGTGTAGTGGCAAATTATAGGAAATAAAACTTTTTTCACTGATATGTCTTCAGTTTTCGTTAAAGTTCATCACAACCGCGTTTAGAGGCTTACGTAATACCGAGACACCTACATGCCGTCCTCTACCGTCGTACAAAAAGCGTATTGTCGGCAATAAAAACTTTTTTCATTATCTCCGTGTATAGGAGAGCTTATTGAAAATAACGGTGTCGCACACCCATTGTTTTATTGTAAATTGCAACGCCCAGGCTGGGAGCCAGTGGCGTGATAAGTAACACTACTTCTAAACTGAAATTTTTGTTTCTCGTATGAGGTATTAGTACTGGCCTCTGGTGTCAGAGTTTGTCAGGCCGCACGAGGGCCTCTGACATAGCTTAACGACTGCTATCAATCAATAACAGCCTCGACTGACAAGTTAACGTGCCCTTTGAAGCACGGAGCGATGGAAAACTGCACATAACTTAGTATAGTCATTGTTGCGGAGCCTAGGACCAAACCCGGTATCTAAGTGGATTCTAAGTTGCACTTTTGCACCGTTTTGTTACCACCGCTCTGATTTGACCTAGTTTTATTATTTTACAACGACCTTGCCGCGTGCGCACGCGCAGTATGCGCGCAATTAGGCGTGTGGGCGATATATCGCCACCCGATCACCGACTATATAACTACATAGCTCTGAGATTAAAAATATTTACCAACACAAATATTCCCGCAAATAAAAGGACATTTTGTTTAAGCAACACCATTCGTTCACTTGAATGGTACTAAGTGTTGGGTAGTCTAATCTGCTCTTTATGATGGGATAAGCTGAAATACCACCTTTATTAACATTGCATTTGCGTTTTCTATAATTTAATCATACTAATATTATAAAAGCGAAAGTTTGTATGGATGAGTGTGTATGTGTGTGTGTTTATGTGTGTTTGTTACCCCTTCATGCTTAAACGGCAGAACGGAATTGGATAAATATTGGTAACAGGATAGCTTATACTCTTATCTTGATTAATACATATGTAGGCTACTTTTGAACCCCGTTTTAGGGGGAAAAAATATATTTTTGTTTGGGAATTGCCACTTTGATGTCAAATTTACAGATGTCTTAAAATTTCAGATTTTTTTAAATTTCTTTCCTTAAGTGGTTTCTTTGTTTGTTTATCGTATGAGGTAGTGCTGGCCTCTGGTGTCAGAGTTTGTCAGGCCGCCCGAGGGCCTCTGACATGGCTTAACGACAGCTATTAATCAATAACAGCCGGGACCGACAAGCTTAACGTGCCCTCCGAAGCACGGAGCGATGGAAAACCGCACATAGCTTCTAAAAGTCATTGGAGCGGAGCCTAGGTTTTGAGCCCGGTATCGTTGGATTCTAAATTGCACTATAGAACCGTTAGGCCACCATCACTCTAAACTAAAGTGGTGACGGGAGTGGCATATAAATTATAAATGAGTTTGTTAAAGCGCTGTTTTATCATCATCATTATCATCAATCCACGCGGATGAAACCGCGGGCACAGTTTGTTTAGAATATAAATTTGGTTTCATCATTAAAATGGCTCGGGTTGCGGCGTTGTTAGCTTTTGGTCTACCTAGCGAACTAATAATTGCTCTCGCGCTCCCGCTCGTATGACTTCGTATTGGTTTTTAAGTGCCATTGAAGATTGAAGTCCTGCTAAAAGGGGAGAGAGAGGGACAGGAAACCTGTAATTAATATGGGGAATATTGGAGAAGTTGCGGTTGACTTTCAGAGGTATTATGCCTCAAAGCTTGAGGCTAGGAAAAATAAAACATAAACATAACTATAATTATTCTGTTTTGGAGTAATACCGAAGTTTGTGTCATTTAAGAATTAATATTTTATATTATTACTTTTATAAGTTAGCGGTTCTCATCATCACCATCATGATCAGCCTATATCTGTCCACTGCTGGACGTAGGCCTCTCCTAATGCATGCCACTGAGCTCGGTCTTCAGCTCTCCTCATCCATTTTCTTCCAGCCGCTTTTCGCAGGTCGTCACTCCACCTGGCCACAGTGCGTCCTACACTACGTTTGCCTAACCGTGGTCTCCACTCGAGAACTCATGTAGCCTAACGGTTATCGGTTCTTCGGGAAATGCGACCAGCCCACTGCCACTTCAGTTTGCTTATTCTTTGAGCTATGTCGGTTACCTTGGTTCTCCGTCGGATATCTTCATTACGAATCTTGTCCTACAGAGAAACTCCAAGCATAGCTCTCTCCATAGCTCCCTTAAATTTGTGGACTAGTTTGACAGTGAGTGTTCACGTTTCGGCACCGTAGGTCAGGACTGGTAGGACGCACTTATTGAAGACTTTTGTCTTCAGGCACTGTGGTATGGACGACGAGAAGACTTGACGAAGCTTGCCGAATGCTGCCCAACCCAGCTGAATTCTTCTGTTAGCTTTCTTCTCAAAGTTGTTCTTCCCGAATTGTAATATTTGCCCAAGGTTGCCAAGGTTTACCTTGGGCAAATATCGTATATGTTTATATTGACGGGCAACTTCAAGAGGCAATTAACTGCAATCGGTTCCGGGTCATTAAGATCGTTGAACATAATCTTGGTCTTATCTATGTTCATTCCGAGACCGATCCGTCGAGAAGCATCATCTAGGTTGGTCAGCATACTTTTTAAGTTTTGCAGCGACACCGCCATTAGGACGATATCATCCGTAAATCGTAAGTGTGAGATGTTCTCGCCATAGATATTAATGCCCATTTCTTTCCAATCCAGCGTCTTAAACATATCTTCCAGGGCATTAGGGACAGGACAGGACAACAGTGTCAGGGATATAACATCGCTCTGTCTCACTCCCCTTCACAGTTGGATATGTTTAGATCGGAACAAACAATCCGATCTCCGTCTTTCCAAAGTGTAACAATACCAATAGGCGACCATTTGGAGCTTTTGGGTGTCGAACTCACATCAAACCTGAATTTTAGGTCTTATATTGAATCCAAAGCCAAGGTAGCTGCAAAAAAACTTGGTATTTTGTCTAAGGTTAGGCGGTGATTCACACCGGGACAGCTTTTTAACCTTTATCAAGCACAGGTCCGATCTTGTATGGAGTACTGCTGCCCCCTCTGGGACGGTTCTGTCAAGTATCAGCTCGAGTCTTTGGATTCAACATGGAGACGTGCTCATTGAAAATCATCTGGCTCATCGGGGATGACACTCTGGTAAAGAGTAAGCTTCAAAGTCTGGCGCATCGACGTGAGGTAGTAAGCCTGGCGGTATTCTACATATTGCACTATGGAGAGTGTGCACAAGAACTGCACAACTTGATTCCCCCATCACCTTTCCATCACCGTACGACTCACCGTAACGATCAGCAAAGCGCCACCCTTTCATGGTAGAAATACCTCGCACAAGAACGAAGCGTTACGCTTCTTCATTTATTATAAGAACTGCAAAGGAGTGGAATGCCCTGACCTCGTCAGTGTTTCGGGTAAATTATAACCCCGGTGTGTTCAAGTCAGTAGATACCTATTCACATAGGTATCTACTAGGCAAGCATGCTACACCTTCGACCACATCATCGCTTTCCATCAGGTAAGATTGTGGTCAAACTATTGCCTAGTCCGTAATAAAAAAAAAAAGAAAGACTGCTGGGTTTGGACTTGGACACTCATAGTCTGTATGGTTATGTATGGTTATGGTCTTAGGTTTCTGTATGACACTCGGCGTCATACAGAAACCTAAGCACTTCGATGTATCGCCAGTCCACTTGACAACGCTGCAAAGACTCCAGAACCGCCCAGGTTTCAACGGAGTCAAAAGCCTTCTCATAGTCCACAAAAGCAAGACACAGGGGCTGGTTCTGGCTCTTCAGACTTCTGTATAACCTGCCTCACTATGTGTATGTGGTCTATGTTGCAAAATCCTCTGCGAAACCCGGCCTGCTCAAGAGGCTGGAATTCATCAAGTCTTTTTACGAGACTATTTGAGATGACCCTCGAAAACAAGTTATAGACGGGGCTCAAGAGTGAAGGTTGGTAGTTCGTGAAAAGGGTTTTATCCCCTTTTTTTAAAGAAGAGTACTACAAAACTCCTACTTCACGCCTCTGGAGCTCTCCCACTATTAAGCACGGTGCTAAATAGCCCTTGAAGCTCGCGAAGTACGGGTTTCCCCCCTGCTTTCAAGAGCTCCGATGTTATATCATCCTCACCTTTACATTCTTAAGTTGTTTGAGCGCCATCTCAATTTCGTCTAGGCTTACGTCGGGCAGTTCGTCAGTGTAGTGGCGGGTCAGTATTGCGCGGGAATCCTCTGTTCTGGGTTCGGGTCTAGAAGCATGCGAGTCGTACAATCGGCCATAGAAATCCTCAATCTCAGAAAGGATCTTCGGCTTAGAGACGACGGTTGTGCCATTAATGGTCTTGAGCTTCGTCAGATGGGATCTACTCAATTGCTGGGCGAAGACTATTGACCCCCGATTTTGCTCAATTGACTTATTTTTTTTTTCTTTTAATAAAATATTCAATAAACTTCCTCAAAGTCTTAAATTATTGCCTACAGGAATGTTTAAGAAAAAGCTATTCGAGTGGTTACTAGGTAAAACATTTTATTCAGTGAAAGATTTTCTGGAAATGCACAAGAATTGGTAAATTTATATTATGAAATTATTTCATTGATATCTGATGAATGATCTATTTGTATTAATCCTTGACATAAGTTATCTGTAAAATTGACTAGTATATAAGTGACATGTGCATGTAATGTAATTTTTATTATTTTTCTTTGCATTAATGTTTGCACGTCTTCATAGACAAAATACGGAGACTATCCAATTGTTATAAATTTGTCATCTTTTCTACCTGTATTTTAAGCAAATAAATGAATCTGATCCGAATCTGAATCTATTTGGCGTGTACTTGAGCATCGGAGATCACGTCGCACCAGATTACTGATTTCTCGATTGAGTTCCCTTTATTCTGACGGTGTGGCTTGCTGTAGCTCCCGTCGCTCGTCCATAAGTCGAAGAAGCTCATCCGAGATTTTAGACTTCGTGCCCGTACGCTGCAGCTGACAAAACCTTGTGCTCTATGGATTCCCACAACTTTTTGGAGTTCCTCATTCCCGTCATTGCTGGTTTCCAAGGCAGCTAATCGATTTTCCAACTTGAGTTGAAACTGTTCTGATCGAACAGTGGCCTGGAGCAGGTTGGGTAGGTGCTTAGACTTCCTCGGACAAGATGATCATACTGGTATTAAACTTGCGATCACTGAGATATCCCTGAATATGTGCTTATTGTCCGTCATGATGAAGTAAATTTCATTTTTAGTCACACCATCGGGACTTTGCGAAGTCCACTTCCTCTGGGATTGCTTTTTGAAGAAAGAGTTCATCAAAAAGAATCCCTCTTTTTCCAAAAAGTGAACAAGGATTTGCCGCCTGTGATTCCTGTCTCCATAGCCGTCGATTCCCACTTTGGCGTTAAAGTCCCCCATGATAACGTTGTGGTGTTATGTAGGGCCAAAGATATATCATCAAACATATCTTCTACTTCCTCATCCGAGTGTGCCGAGGTCGGTGCGTAAACCTGTATGATCTTAAGGCTATACCTTTCGGTCACTTTAAGAACTAGGTACGCTACACTGGTTGACACACTGGATATTTCTACATCATTATCAATGAGGACTTTGTTGGCGAGGAACCCCACGCCACCCTGAGACTGCTGATCGCCCTCTCGGAAGTAGAATAGCTGGCCCGATTTCAGGGTTACTGTATCCTTCTCCTTTCTTCGGGCTTCACTTAACCCTAGGATGTGCCACCTTATCTTGGTAAGCTCCGTTTCGAGTTGCACCATGTGATCTTCAAGCCTAATCGTTCATCTGTTGTACGTAGCCAGGGTCAGTTGTTTTTGTTTCGGGTGGCCTACGGTAGCCCGGGGATTCTTCGCACTCCCTGCCCTGCAATTTCTTTGACCACCACCTTGGTCAGGACTAGCAAGGCGACGGGAACTGGGGGCCATTTCTTGTTTGTGCCGTTCATAAGGAGGGTTTGCCCATAATCACCACGCTGGGCATGCGGGTTGGCGATCGCAGAGCGTACGAAGGTGACGCTACTGCCCGTCACCAGCCTGTGTCATTTAGCTACGCTTGTTTTTGGGATGGTTATATCGCCATCAGTCGGTCACCAGAGCCTCGTTCGTTATCCATCAAGATGACCGCGTGCAGGTGAGGTTGGCTTGGAGCATTGAGATTATATTCGCTCCCATACATCTCATACATCCCATACATAGCGGTTCTAGTGCAATAAATCTAATAAGAATTAAAACCATGTTTTCAAAAATAATAATTATAAAATGTATTTGATCATAAAATCACCACATAGTATTATGGGCTTCAGAATAAACAAGTGAAGTAAGCTTTAGTAGGTAATTTTATTTTACATATTTCATACTATTTATTTACTTTCTCAAAAAGAGGTTACTGGGCCATTTGAATACCCTGTGTTGTATGTTCTTGCACTGAGCTTCTAGACTTCCGAGGCAACGTCTTCGAATCTTCAAGCGACGATGGCAATTCTGTATCTTTTGTTTCTGGCAACGGAATACAGAGGAACCCCCCTAATATCGCCAGCACCCCAAAAATAGCCCCCGCGGCAGTCTCGGGCAAGTAGTTTATATTTGGTGCAGCCATCTGCCCCACTCTAGACATCACAGTCAGAACACCCAACACCGAATTCCTGACACCTGTTGGAAAAAGTTCAACGCCAAACAAAAATACTATCAAGAACGATACAAAGAAGCAGCTATTGCAAATGCAAGCTATTATAACCCTAAGCCACGCCTGATGCGCAGGTATTATAATGACTATCAACATAAGTATGCCTGCTGTAAAGGTAGTTGCCATCAGGAAGGTTTTTCTCCTCAAGATGTGAAGTAGAAACGTAGCAGTGATAACTCCCATAAGAAGCAGAGCTCCAGATATGGCGACATTTACATGGATGTCTCCGCTCATCTGACCGATGTATTGGGTGACTCCGTAATAGCCCATGCCGCATACGAAGTAAATGACAGACATGCATGCGAAGTTTATGGACAAGGTTTTATAGCGGAATATGTGCCAGAACTGCATCTTTCGTCGGTTCGTTTGGGAGTGACTGGCGATAAACTCCTCAATTTCAGCCTTGATCGCCCCCGAAGAGGTTCTGTTGCTGTAACAATTAGGTACTTAAGTTTAGAATGATACTGATGTCATCCATTGATTAGTTAAGTCACGAAATAATCTCAAGTTCAACTTTATCGAATCTAGTCAAATAGTAACTGCTGCGCACAAAAGTAGATCTTCCTCTATAACAGTTACTCAAAATACGATGTATTACTTACAATTGAGAAACTTTATCCATCACCGAAGCTGCCCTTTCAATTTGATCACTATCCATCAACCATTTAGGCGATTCCAACAGACACCACTTCAGGCCCAAAAAGAGGAACAGCGGTACCGAAATAGCCAGTTGTAAGTCATCGCAATCTCTCAGCAAGTACGAGACTCCTGCTAGGGTCATGTGTCCGATGGAAAGTGGTATGTGGAACAGGGCTGAGACCACCTCTCTGTGCCTGACCCCGCAGTACTCCACGCAGAGCACGTATCCTGTGACCACAGCACCGCCGATGCCGATGCCTTCAAAGAAACGCATTAAGGTACAGGAAGCGATGGTTGGCATGACGACGACCAGGCTTCCGAATAGAGCCATGAGAAGGATGTTCAGTAAAAACATTGAGAGGCGTCCGTATCTGGAATTAAATATAACATACTTATTAATTACATTTAAATGCATAGTAATTTGTTTATTACTTTATGCTAATAAGGGAAAATGGGAAGTCGGGTGTTATATTAATTTTTAATTTGTGCTTGTATAAATATAAAAATATTGACACTTATACTGACAGTTATATTGAAAGACTTTCACTAGGAAAACTTCTTACCTATCAGACAGGAAGCCAAATATCAGCGACCCAACCAGCGATCCAAGGTACAGCATACTGTGAGAAAACCCTATCAACCACTTCCTCTCACAAATAGTCACATACTTGGATTGCATTGTCTCTGTAAACACACTTCTATCCCACCAAGGATCTTCGCAAGGGCAGGCATTTTTGGACGACAAGTTACTAAGCGTCTCAATTTCGGTAGCATTACAGTAGAAGTCTATTGGAGGAGCAAGGAATATCAGACCCAGAACATGCCAAAATATAGGAACCTTACTCAAAAATAGTAAGGCAAATAGAAAGTAGTGGTAGGGTGATATCACGTCGAAGTGTTTTTCTATTGGGTTGTGTAGTATTAGATGTTTTCCTTTGGCCATTTTGTGTGATGATGACAGGGGATCGAGGTGGTCGTGGATGTCTTTTGACTATAAAGTTTGAAAACGTTTTCTAGGATTTACTGCTAATGTGAAATAACATGCCAATATCGAGCTACTTGCAATGGACAGCAGCAACCGCTGAAGAACAGCTATAGGCAGACCACTTATCTCAGATATCAAAACAGTGCAATGCACACGAGGTGAAAATATTTGCCGGACAGTTCTGAATATATATTGTACTTCCTCCAAAACGGGGCAAAAACTGGGCTACTGAATATCTCCGCTTTATTAGATTCGATTTCGATGATTCTTTTTTTATTCGAAAGGTAGTAACTTTAATTTGGTCTCATAAAAAATTGGTGAAGATCTGATGATAATCTTTGGAATGATGAGCAGAGCTCCTCAAAATGCAGTAAATTTCTCACTTTTAGGTTTCTACCAGTGGAATCAGCCCTTTACCTACTATGTAAGGATTGATGGAGCACCTTGGTTATTAATATAAGTTTTACAATAAGGTCACTAGATGGCGCTACTGTGCATCGCTACATCGTTTGCAAAAAAGTTTGTTCGCGCGAGGTCTATAGCTCACAGAGCCACTATGTATTGTAACTTATTTAAGAAAATATGTGCAATATTGTAATGTGCATTATTAAATTATTATGCATGTCCTTTTATATTGTTAAAGAAACTTCATAATATTTTAAAAGACCTACTCAAAGAAACCCCACGATTTTAGGTGAATATTAAAGAATATTATTTGAATTGCAATGAATAAATTTTTTTCATCTTTCACGCTACTAAGTTTGTGTCCGAAGATATATCGACATCACGAGAGTGTAATCGCGTGTAGGTCTCTCAGAGACCGCAACCTTTCAATACGTGTGACCACTAACTTCAGGCCAGCAGACTGAGCTATGGAAAATTACATGTTATAAAGCAGGTTTCCAGGTTTATTCACATTCCATTTTTATAATGCACTCGTTGGTAACTTTTACATTGCCAAGTCCTGCAAAGGATTTTTTGTTTTTTCCGTATTAAATACCTGTTGAAGAACCATCTCAAACATAAGGTATTCTATTTTCACCGGCTTACTCGCTTGTTTGTTCAGTAAACACATAGTATCTAAATTAATTTATAAGTCGCCTGTTCATTGGACAGTCGTAAATATTCCAAACAAATACAAAAAGTTGTAATCTCCTTATTACGCTTTATAATTGGTTTGCGAAGAAAAACTCGGATTTTTTATTACTGCAATAAAACCGAGAGGGGAGTTTGTGTAAAAGCTTTGTAAATAAGCAAAGTTCGGATTCGCGACAAACAACAATATTGTATGCGAACTTGGTGCGAATCGGTCCCAACCTACGCACGGGAATTAGAGGGTGCTTTAGGATTTTGTAGGCAAACAAGGCAATCTTATAGTTTCTCCATATCCTCTGTCTGTATGTCATAAACATTTTACCTCATATTGACACTACAAGGTTGAACTTTGTCACAAATGAATCTACACACATAATAAAACTGTAACCAAGGTGAAATCTGTACATGGCAGAGAATTTAGAAAAAAATAAACATTTTTATTTCATCATCTTCAGTCCGTGTCAGTCCACTGCTGGACATAGACCTCTCCCAAAGAACGCCACTGAACCCGGTCTTCGGCTCTTCTCTTCCAACTGCTGCCAGCAAGTGTGTGTATATCGTCGTTCCACCTAGCTGGAGGGCGCCCTACACTACGTTTACCGAGTCGCGGTCTCCACTAAATAACAAGTCTACCCCAACGGTTATCATTCCTTCGACAGATATGACCAGCCCACTACCACTTCAACTTACTAATTCTAAAGGCTATGTTGACAACTTTGGTTTTCTGCCGGATCACCTCATTCCGGATACGATCTTTCAGAGAAACTCCAAGCATAGCCCTTTCCATAGCCCGCTGAGCGACCTTCAATTGGTGGACTAGTCGTACCGTGAGTGTCCACGAGTCGGCTCCTTATGTCATAACAGGTAGGACACACTGGTTGAAGAGTTTTGTCTTCAAACTTTGCGGTATTGGCAACGAGAAGACTCGACGAAGTTTTGCAAATGCTGCCCCGCCCAGCTGTATTCTTCAGTAAAATATACTTGTATGACGGGATTGAAAGCTTATTATAAAGCCTATCTTTACTTATAATAAGGAAGTTAAAAAAGTCTGTATTGAGAAAGTAATAAAAAAGTGGCCTAACGGAAATAAAATAAGCTAATGATATGGAAAAAAATAGCGTCAGTCTGTTTGTTTGTTTGTTTGCGCATCACGTAAAAACCACTAGACTGATTACGATGCGGTTTTCACTGATGGATAGCGTAGGGTTTGGCTTAAAATCTGGTACTTGGTACCTGGTAATTAAATGGGTAGAAATCGAGCAGTCGATTTAAAACTATTTGATGGCTGTACAAAATTTGGTATATGGTACCGTATAGGTACTTTTGGTATACGAGTAACAACTTTTAGTATCCGATATGTTATTCCAGGACCAATTACCACAAAAAAAATACCACACAGGAAACGCCACGGGCTCAGCTAGTAATCTAAAATAAAGTGTTTAAGAAATGAACTTCAAATTCACACATGATTCAGCTTCATAATTTGACCCGCATGTATATATTTTTTTTATTCAATAGAGTGACGATAGACAATAGATGACAATAGACGGTCGCTTAATGGTGTTGATTTTCAGATTTGCAAGCATTTACGTAAGAACACGCATATTTTTTTACACGACTGTCCAAAAAATGGAGTGTAATGTGTTTATTAGGATTCATGTATGTTTGTTTGTATTTAAGTACGTGAGTTTCTTTATTTTACCATAACTTTAAAATGCCTGAACAGATTTATAAGTATGGTATCGTTAGAATTCTTACATCCCCCCAAGTAACATAGGATAGATTATTTTTTGAAAAAAAAAGTAGTGTTGCGGTAGTTTGGCTCCAAAATGAAATGAGAAAATAAAATAAAACATCTATTTTTCTTCATGGGTATAAAATTGAAGGCCTTGATGAGCACTTACAACAATAAGTTAATAATTTAATGCACACATTATACGAACTACTTGTTCCACTACTTGTTTTGGAAACCAAATAAGTAGTGGAAGACAACAAAAACAAGTAGTGGAAGACAACAAAAACAAGTAGTGGAAGACAACAAAAACAAGTAGTGGAAGACAACAAAAACAAGTAGTGGAAGACAACAAAAACAAGTAGTGGAAGACAACAAAAACAAGTAGTGGAAGACAACAAAAACAAGTAGTGGAAGACAACACAAACAAGTAGTGGAAGACAACAAAAACAAGTAGTGGAAGACAACAAAAACAAGTAGTGGAAGACAACAAAAACAAGTAGTGGAAGACAACAAAAACAAGTAGTGGAAGACAACAAAAACAAGTAGTGGAAGACAACAAAAACAAGTAGTGGAAGACAACAAAAACAAGTAGTGGAAGACAACAAAAACAAGTAGTGGAAGACAACAAAAACACCACAAACACCCAGTGTTTTTATGATTTTAGCATTAACGCCTGCTTAGCGAGAACATAATTATATAATAATGATCTAAAGGGAAAATACCCTAGATTAAATCCTAGCCATAGTCATTTCCATAAATAGTAGGCGTAGCGTATGGAAAGGGTCCAAATGTCTGGTAATGCACGACGTGAGCTCCATTTCAGAGGATTGATACGCTTTTAAGTGCCGGAAGGGCGTTTTTTGTACATTTAGCTGAATTTTTGCTTTTACATCAAGCTGTGTCACTTTAGGTAAGTCAAAATATGTAGGTACTAGATGTACTAGCGGCTTGGCACACGTGGCCATTTCTTTGGGATAAAGAACTCTATACACTATTCCAAGACACAAAATACTAATATTGATCGAAATTCCTTCAGCCGTCAAAAAGTTTTTATCGATTGATCGGATTGACATACCTAGCACACCAGTTTTTACGTCAAACCATGAGCTATCCAACAGCGAAAACCACATCGCATCGCGTAGCTTATTTTAGATACACTAACCCATTTTTTTTATTATCTTCATTGTACAGACTTTTTCGAACTTATAGCTTTATTATAAGTATAGATAGATTACTGCTTATAAACGCTTGAAAACGGTTACCGTGAAATTAACTGCTTTGCCCGGAATTGCCAGGGTGACTTTATATGTAATCTACCATCGAAAATGTCATATAATAATGATACGGTTGTTTATAATCTACAAGATGAAGATCCTGCCTTTTCTGAGACATATGAATGCCAGGTACCGTTATTTCAAAGCACACTTTTGGTGATGAAAAGGTGACAGGAAAACAAACAAAGGAATTCAATTTCATGTCGTAAATACAAAGTAAAAGATCCCAGATCCCTCACCAATTCAGGCAATTTGTATTAATCTAATATCGTGCCTTGCTTTATTAGCACAATCTGAAGCCCCGAACAGTTCAACACGTCACAAAAGTAAAATATAATGTCATCGAAATATCGCGAGGTAATTCCCTGTCTAATGAAAAAAGCGTAACAAAGTAGTACTTATTATAAAGCAGTAAGGAACAAAAAGTTTTTACAATGACAATAATTTAAAAAAGTTGTAACAATGTATTTGTTTTTTATGGTTTCTGTCTGTATGTTAGTGTATCACTTAAAAACTACTAAACCGATTGACATGCGGGTTTCATTATTGGATAGCTTAAGATTTATATTAAAATCTGGTACATGTTGTATCTCAATCCGATGAGCCGAAACCGAGCGATCAATAAAAAACTATTTGATGGTGAACGAAATTCGGTAAATTGTACTTTATACCTACTTTTGGTCCTGGAATACCACTTATGATACTTCTAACACAGAGAAATGACCACGAGGGAAAAGCCGCGGGCGACAGATAGTTCAACTATAAGTTGCTAAAGACCCCTGAATCAGCGCTTCAGCTTCAATCAATCACTAGAAGGAGCACTCAGCGTTTTCCTGTTTAAATTCATACATAAATGCAACATTCTCAGACGCTGAGATTGATTACATGTGTTCAAGTCAAAATTGTAGTGATTTATTGACTTCCACGATGTCTGCGAGATGGAAGAATGCCCACGTATGGGAAACTGGAGTAAAAATATTTTTACAATGTTTTGATAACAAATTATACCAGAGGAAAGTCTAGTTCCAGCGTTGCGGCGCGGGCTACTCAAATAGGGCTCTTGAAATTGGCCTGTCGCGACATTTTGATATGATTAATCAATGCATATTCCACGAATAGTCATTGATTAAGTTTGGACGTATTCATTTGAAATGGCTTAATTTGAATGGCAACTTGATGCATATGCATCAAGTTTTAATAATTAAATACCTTAGTATTTTTCTTTCGGCAGGGATTGTTTAAGGAGGCCCAAAGAGGATTTGAAAGTCCAATGTTTGTCCAATGTCCAAGCCAAAATGTCCACTCGGGCAAAGCTGCGGGGCGCTGCTAGTTCAAAACAAGCTGAAAGAGCATGCTGCAGCATGTGTATAAATATGTCGTAGACATATCACAGAATTGATAACTTCACGATGAAAGTTGTAATATCACCGTTTAATAATATTTCAATCCACGTTTAGCCATATCAATATATATCAATAATATAGGGTTTTCATGATAGGTGTTCTAACAGAAAAACAAATACAAAGGCAGGTGCGAAGTGTAACTCGCCTTCTAACTTATCACGGCCAAGATAGGCTTCCGCCCTCGCCATCTTTTTTGCGAGTACGATATGATCACTAATGTTAATCACTAATGCTTATCACGAAGTATCCGTGCGTTTAGTGCGTTTAGCCGTTCATATCGTTGAACGCTGATTATTCATGATGTCCCCAACCATGTCATGATGTAACCAATAATTTCATGATATAGAACATTATCATGATGTAGGACACCATTTCATGAAATGAACAATTCTATGATATCGCCAAGACATACATTTAAAAGTATTAAACAATAAGTATTACTTACTTACTGTTTTAAATCAAACATAACATGCATGAATTGTCACGCATGTTATGTTAGATTTCAAACATAACATGCGTGACAATTATATAAACCTAATATGCAACTCCTGGCAGCACGTTGCCTATACGGTAGCGGTTTGTTAGATTCGGTTTATGAAAGTTTAGGCTTTAGGTTATTCTAGAGTTCATTATACAAAATTATTAAATCTTTTATTGTTCGAATTATAATTATGAAAGCTTTATTCTTGTGCACTTACTTTTACATCATAATTTTTACTCCCCATCACCTAAATAGTTTGGACTTTATTACTGAAACTGCACAACCAGTTTACAATGTACATAATTTATCTCTTAATACCGACAATATCACTTTTTACGGTACAATAACATTATTAGTTATTCTACGACACTGGTCACGGCAGTCATACATTCAACCCGTGAATTATTTAGCCGAGCGCACACATTCACACTACGTATATCACCAAGATAACCACTTTAGTGTGCGCCCGGGCCTAATTTTATGATTTAACCATCGTACATTTTAGTGCAGTGGAGAAACTGAACTCTGTTTTATAATCTGTGAGTATATCCATAAGATAAACAGATACATTTCATTTATACTTATAATAAAGCAATAAGTATGAATAAGAAAGAGTCGTGACGAATCGAAACGAAAATACCGGCACGTAGTTCTGTTTTATTGCAATGACTCCATGAAAAACCCTATAGCTACATAAAAGCTAGCTTAAAAGCTAAAAAAACACGCCAGCCCACCCAAAAAAGAGCTTTTGCCAATAAATTATTACATTGTCGGAATGTACTTATCAAGACCTTCAATTTTATACCCATATTGTAAATTTTGAGGTTTTTTTCATATTTGAAAGTGGTGCCGTTATATTGAATGTTTTCAAAAAATATATAGCCTATGTTACTTGGGAGGATGTAAATATTCTATCGATACCCCCTACGTCTATATCTGGGCGCTTCTTCACCATGCCGCATGAAATTCCTTGCCGAAAACGTGTCAGTACGGCAATTGCCGTACGATTCCACGCAGATATCTTAACGCGGCGCGTAACGTGTCTTATTGGCAATAGAGAATAATGGCCGTGTTCAGGCATTTAAAAGTTATGGTGGAATAAAGAAACTCACATACATACAAACATACATGGATGCTAAAAACATAATACTCCTTTTTTGGACAGTCGTGTAAAAAGTAAGTTAAATAAGTAAGATATCCGACGTAGAACCAAGGTGACCGATATAGCTCTTAGGATGAGCAAACTAAAGTGGTCACATTTCCAGAAGAACCGATAACCGTTGGGGTAGACGAGTTCTCCAACACGAAAATTCTATATTCGTGGAGACCACGTTTAGGCAAACGCAGTGTAAGACGCCCTATGGCCAGGTGGAGTGATGACCTACGCAAAGCGGCTGGAAGGGAATGGATGAGGCGAGCTTAAGACTAAGCTCATTGGCGTGCATTGGCCTACATCCAGCAGTGGACAGATACAGGCTCATGATGATGATGAAGTACGAAAAAGTCTGTACAAATAAGATAATTAAAACGAAATGGTCTAGAGTAGTACTTAAAATAAGCTACTGAATTTTTAAATCTTGTTTGTCTGTATGTTAGTTCGTGCATCACGTAAAAACTACTGGACTGATTGCGATGTGTTTTGGCGGCGGCGAGACGTTGAGTGACTCCTCAATCAAGACTGCAATTGAAAGTTTTGGGAACCTAACATAAGTTAATTATCCTTTGAAAATGGTAAATCTTTTTACGATATAGCTTCTCTGACGTTGGATTCAATTTTAAGGAGGAAGATTTAGGGGATTCTTAAAGAATACAGCAATCGTCGTGTAGTTGGTGAAGAGCCGATTGAAAACGTGAACGTGGGTTCAATTCCCATGCAGGCCAGATATTTTTGTGAATAGGTATTTGAGTCTTGGTGCTTGTGGACTACTGAACCATGGACTTAATAGTTCTTGATTTCTCCTAGATTCGTGGCATCCTAGAATCAATGTATTTTTGTTTATTTGTCGTATGAGGTAGTGCTGGCCTCTGATGTCAGAGTTTGTCAAGCCGCCCCAGAGCCTCTGACATGGCTTAACGACTGCTACTAATCAATAACAGCCGGGCTTAACGTGCCCTCCGAAGCACGGAGCGATATAAAACCGCACATAACTTAGAAAATTCATTGGTGCGGAGCCTAGGTATTGAACCCGGTTTCGTTGGATTCTAAATTGCACTATAGAACCGTTAGGCCACCATCGCTCTTAATGTATGTGATCGTAATACAGGAAAAATGTTAGCCTCCTACGTAAAGATCAATAACGAAAACATCTGAAACCGGCATTCCATAATACATTCATGTTCAACAATTCCATAGTACATTCATATTATTTAACTAATAATTCAGAAATCGCAGACAGACGCCCCGCTGAGACTGTTTACAGTATAAATAGACCCTCATTATGTTATGACCCGTCGAGTCTCGGGCTCGTGTATATCAACTCTGGGGACATACAATATTCACTTTGAGTGCAGCCCTCTTCCATTCTTGTACCTTGGATTGGAATATACAATCGAGGTAAGTACCTATCTTAAAAGTCAAAACGCATGCCATGAGCAAGCGTGATGCTTATTACCCTACTGAGCGGAGGTATTGTGTTTATCAGCCTATGTTTGTTTGTTCCTTTGTGGCACTATATAGAACAAACACGTGGACCAATTTCGATAATTCTTATGTCAATAGATTTAGCCTAATCTTGTTGTCTTGAGTGCTACTAAACACATGACAGTAATCAAAATTCAATATGGCGATAACCAGACGACATATTGTATAATAAAAAAAAAACGAACAATGTTAAGTGGGATATCATTGAATAGGTATTTGAAAATCATCTTTAGGTTTCTCTTATTATTTTTAATTTCGAATAACCATTTAGTATCTATAGGGATTTAAAGTTCGCAGTCGGGTTTTTTCACTGTGCGTACTTTTTTTTTGTACAATACTGGATGACGAGCAGCTGATCAACAAGGTGGTAATCACTACAGCCACGTAGTGCCACCTAAATCTTTGGATTGCAAACTGTTGCGCAGTTGATATAATACAGCATAGTGTCTAAAACTTAACTATCTAGGTACACACCGTTGATAAATTCGTTTACAACTCAACCTCCGCTCAACAGTTTCTCTAGAAAGCTCTATTCACAACATCGGCCAGCATACACTGAAACATGTACGATGCACGCAGTTACGAAACTTGACGCTTTATGCAGATGGCGAGAAAGCTTGGATGCTACGTTCGATTGAAATGACAAACGAAGTGTACACTATGTACAACCAAATTTCTCACAACGATTTAGGCGATTAACATTATTGTCTATTGTTGTTCTTGTATTTTTGTAGTTGTACTATTACCGAATCGACATGCAGTGGCTGCCCTGAACACTCCACAGAAGGATTTTTGTTTCGGCCAGCGCGAGCAGCACGTTATCATTATCGCCGCGAGAAATTAAATGGATAGTAGAAATATTTTGGATTTATATATAAATTTTCTTACAGCTCGGTTACTGGTTTACCACATGACCCTCAGGAAGATATTAGGGGGGCACACGACGCAGACGACAGCGTATCAGCAGCGCGCAAGTGATTTATGTGCTGCTGTGAACAGTGGCCACTGATAACGGCTAGCGGTTACTCATGTGTGGACACCGCTTTACAGCGGAAGTGATAAGTGAGTTCCTGGGGAAATTTAATTAGTAGCTTAATGTCGGCGGTGAGCTTGCTATCAACCTCATAATAGCTTTTGATATAATTCAGTGCTTTTAAAGATTTTGAGACCATCAAGTTGCATGCTGGTATTATTATTTTATGTTAAATAATTTGTAAAGGAAAAAGATGACCACGAAACGTTTGTTAGTGTCAAATTTAATGTAAAACAATCCATATTCGTAGTTTTTTACGCATATACTATATGAACGCGAACTGTATGTTTGTCCCTGTAGTTGTCTTTGCTCGTGAATCTAGTGCAGGCCACAAAGTTTAAGTACACATTCACCAACCCACATAAAAATCAACATCAGCCTATATTTGTCCACTGCTGGGCGTAGGAGTCTCCTAATGCACGCCACTGAGCTTGGTTCAGCTCTCTTCATCCATTTTCTCCCAGTAATTTTTCGCAGATTGTGACTCCATCTGGCCACAAAACACACGTTTGCCAAAACGTGGTCTCCACTCGAGAACTCGTCTACCCCAACGGTTATCATTTCTTGTGGAAATGTGACCAGCCCACTGCCACTTCAGCTTGCTTACCAACCCACATAGGTATCAAATCTCGTTCCTCACCCATCCTCCCGAGGCGAAGCCGAACCAGCGAAGTCTGTGATATTCAATCTCGACGATGAGATTCGGTTCGTCACTCATCTCTTCTATTACTCTCTATAATATTATTCTCTGATAAGGAAAAAAAATAATGACGCTGCGAAATTACCTTAATATTGCGCGCTTTCCCCTTCACTCCACGCGATGCGACACAGTCCTCACTCAACTTTATACATTTTTTGATCGTTTAGCTATCGATTAGTATAATTAAATTTTGGATGTCGCTGATAGATATGGCACTGCAACACCAAACTGTATACCCCGACTTCGTTATCATCATCATTTTTTGGATTGCGTTCCTATCGAAGTAAATTTATAGACATATTCACTTCAAAAACACAGGTTAACTGACTATTAAACTGACATCGTAGGTTATCTATTGCTACACAATAAACAAAGAACTATATACATAGTTATAGCTTGTTAAGCTATACATAATTTCTAGCAATGCCGTAGAGCGCGAGCTATGTAATTTCCGATTAATTTCCATTGTCCTCGGCTTGGGAAGCGGCAGGTGTCGTCCAGATCCTAATCGTTCCTGATGCCGTCTAATGAGGCTCATCAAGCGTAGATATCTATAAGTAGAGGCGATTAAATAATTTTATTGTTATATAGTATAGCTAGCTATAATAGCAGAGTTAAGCACATCTGTAGAAGTACTTTTCTACATTATATCAAAAATTCTACACGTACTGATGCACTGTATCCAGTAAATGAATAAAAAATATCCATTGAGATTGATGCACTTTTATATTCACTTATCATGT
This sequence comes from Alsophila aescularia, assembly GCA_946251855.1. Lineage (NCBI taxonomy): Eukaryota > Metazoa > Arthropoda > Insecta > Lepidoptera > Geometridae > Alsophila > Alsophila aescularia. The sequence continues at coordinate 3,904,310 of OX276378.1, read as the reverse complement.
GGTCCTATTACTCAAGTGACGTAGGTTTCGGTTGGAGGCTCGTATCCTATCCGTAATTTTCGAATTCATTTTTTTTTTTAATAATATAACATAAGAAAACATTTAGGTATTAAATCAAATACAATAAACTTAAAACTAACACACCTAACAATTGGTTCATTAGTATTATCGACCACCCCACGCTTTTTTTAACAATATCATTAATTTTCTCGTTAGTAATTAACGAGAAAATTAATGATTACTATTATATTAAAATTTATTTCTCACTTTTTAGTTCGGTTGAATGGTATTAAAGCATGTTTTTTTAGATTTTGTAAGCGATAATTTATTTTTCAATTCCTTTTTTTTTTAATTTGAATTTTGATATAGTTAGTCATTATGTATTTTTTTAATTTGTTTTAAATCGATAATCCAGATGATCCTGATCAGGACAAAGGGACAAAAAAAAATTTTTATTGTCATCAGGCCCTGATAAGTGTGCGAAATTTTGAATTAATCTGACCAAGTGGGTAAAAATCGAGTTCGAAGATTCCGTTACATACATACTGGCTGGCCCGGACCCTGCGCACCAGGGATGTCCACCGTGTCCGTGTGTAGAAACGGTCAAAACGCAACTCGGCGAACATCCCGGATGCGTTACAGTGCTGGGGCAGCTCCATCAACACCCTAAACGCATTATTATACTGGATACGAAGGGCAAATTTAAGTCACGTTTTTAAATAGTTTAATTATGTGTTCAAATCGCGAATGTTTGAGAAGTTACAATTTCTCACTGTAAATCTACAAGGATCTAATAATAAAAGATCAACACAACTGGTTACATAATGTCCTCAATTTCCGCAATAACACAGCCTAGTGAATAGAGCCAGCGGGTAATACCTTGCACCTACTCCTATATTAAGCTGTGGTCTGTAATACCATGCGAAGGACAATGGGTTTCAATATCAGCTGGATATTAAGTTTCCGCCGATGACAATGAGCCGTCAATCTGCCTTTGTGTCTAATGTCGGACATATGGGGACTTTGAGACATTATAGGTGTATGTATGTATCTTGAATGAGTAGTGCCGACCTCTAGTGTCAGTTTGTCAGGCCAAAGGTTAACGATTAATATCTTAGTAACTATATATATAATATAGATATATCTAGATATTTAAAATATAGATATATCTATAATATATTAATATCTACGCTTAACGATTAATATTCATAATTGTTAGGAAACGGGCATCTGAAGCACGGAGCGATGGAAAATCGCTATTAACTTATTTCATTAGCTGAGGATCGAACCTGTGTCATTAGGTTGCAAAGTACATAAAAATTCCGCGGACTCACCACCACTGTTCACTCTATTAAAGAGTTAGGCTTGAGTCGTCTGAAACTTAAAAAAGTCTTCTTCTATTCTATGCTTATAATAATAGCTGTGAATAACAGAAAGTCTGTACAAAGAAAGAAAATACCCAGAGGATTTAAAAAGAGGTGCTGAACGAGAACATAACATTTTTAAAATTCGTGTTTGTCTGTTTGGATGTATGTTCGCGTATCAAGCAAAAACTACTAGACCGATTGAAATTGAAATGTTCACTGTTTGACTTAAAGTGTACGTCGAGAATTTTTTGACAAGCAATCGTCAAAAATCTTTTTGACGGATAAAGGAATTTGATCTCATGTGGTATCAAGGAAGTTCTATGTACTTACATACAACGTAACTACATATAACTTCCTTGTGTGGTATATAGCTATTTATGACGACGCGGCCAAAGGTATTTTGTGTTAACAATACTTCTAAAACGAAAGCGTTATTAATAATTTTATAACGCTTCTGTTTAAGATCATACCAAAATGCAACGAAACGTATATCATGAAACTCACTGAGATCTACACAAAATTCTAATGCTTGCTGAGCCAAAGATAGATAGATAATAATAATCTAAACCCAGCACCCGCAAACTTTATCGCAGCCTGCAGGATAAAAGCAAGAGCATACAGATAACTTTCCAAAGAAAGGACTGGAAGACTATCTTTTTAAAATCTTCGCCTAAATACTAACTCGCTGAAACGTGTTTTTAATACGAGGGAAGATGCAAAGATGGACCGCATCCTTTCAGTCCGGTATTCTCTGAGTCGAGGATAAAAATGTTCCGCAAACTAGATGTTTGGAGGGGAAAATTATCGATATCGGATATTCTAAAAATAACATCAGAAGCTTAAACATCAACAACTCATAGAAACTGAATATTTACCATGGATAATATTTGTATTGAGTTCCCGATATTTCGGCACTGTTGCAAGCGCCATGATCACAATCTGCACAAAAAGTCTCAATGTACCGCGCCGGTCGTCACTTTTGGCGCCAAAATGTTTTCGTGATTATATATTTGATATTTTATTGATGTTTATATTTTTTTCCAGGTTCTTCATTGCTTTATCTATAAAACGGTATACATATATCATGATGTAATTTATTCTATCAGCTATTCACAAAAAATAAGTTTGTAAGGACAGAAACTCGCCCGCCCTCCGACGAGTTCCCGGGGGTAGCCCACCTAGAATATAGCCCCCCTATTATAATTATTATTATGAACGCATATATATTTTTTCTTATTTTAGTAACGTAATATTATAGACAAACCAAGAATATAAAAACAAAAAACTAGATAAGTTTTCCAAAAAATAACAGTTTTTATTTAAAAAAAAAAAAAACGAAATGAACTGCTGTAGTTAATAGAATAATTATTTATATGATTTCATTTTTACATATCCTTATTGCTACTTTTATAGCTTTCTAGAACAGTAACACAAAACATTTTAACCGTAAGTAATCAGAAATTAGACCTTAAAAACTGCGGTTACGCCTTGTGTCTATAGTCACTTACGGTACGGTACGCTACTAACACCCGTGGCCTCGTAAGTTTGGGACATCTCCCAAGGTCAGCCCTTATGGCCTGTCAAGGAAAACAAATGATAAAAATCATTTACGAGATGAGCCATTTATTCATCTGATGTTACCTGTAAGTATTTTATTTTATGTTTTTTCTTTGGCGTGTATTAAGCCTTCAAAACTTAGTACCACGCTTTTAATGTCTGTCTGTTCGTGTATCACTTAAAACTACTGGACGCGATTCCACTTTTCGATAGCTTAGGCTTTGACTTAAAAACTAGTGTACTTGATGTCTCAATCCAATGAGTTGGAGCCAAGCAATTTAATAAAAAACTCTATTAATTTTAAAAGTGTGGTACTAAGTTGAAAGCCAGTGTATCTGATAGTCCTACAGCAATTGTGCAGTGCCACTCGAAAGCTTTGATAGTAAAGTCATTTTTTGTTCTGCCGTGAGACAAACCAGGGCCATTAGTCTCTATTGCCACACGAAATTCCGTGCAGAAAATGTGTGACATAACTTGCTTATAACGTAAACGCGTTTCCTAAACGCGCGATGGCGCGGAATCGTAAAACGGGCTTCTGAATGCCTCCAAGGAAGTTGTCTACGCCCATTGTTTTTATTTTATTCGATTTTCACGTGGTGTTTTAAGGCATACGTCCGTTTGTTTCGGAAAATTGACTGTTCTAGAAATGTGAAAAAAAAAAAAAAAAAAAAAACGGTTATTATTTTTAAAACGTTAATTTTGGGCCAATTATTGATTTTAAATTAATCAATTATTTGTAAATCGTTTTTTTTTCATTTCTGGAAAATTAATCGATTTTTGCTTAATCGATTTTGAACGGATCCCAATAAATCGATTATACGAAAAATCGACTGTAGTACCATTTAATCACGTCCCTATCCTGTTACATAGATCATAATAACATGCACGTAACGCAAGGTGCGTTACGTGCACGTTATTATCGCGTCGCGTCGCGTTATTATCGCGTCGCGTTTGTCAAATTTGAAAGTGGCTTATATTATTAAATATTAGTATATAATATTTTAGCTTTCCCGCCCGCGACTTCGTACGTGCGGACTACTGTAACTGTTTATCGCGAAAAAAAGAATCCTATTTTCTTCTACAATATTAAAAACCGATGCTATGAATATGAATGGATATCAATATGAATGGATATTAAAAGTAGGTATAGCACCAATGCTTTTCATAATTTTTGACAGACTTGTTATTTCGTTTCCATGGCAACCACAGACCATTCTGTGATGGCAACGTTCCTTACTGTGAGTAATCAACATTTTCTAGTTTTCCCGTGGAAACTTACAATTTACCGGGATAAAAAGTATCCTGTGTTTTATTCCAGGGTATAAGCTATCTCCATTCTAAATTTGATCAAAATCCATCCAGCCGTTATCGCGTGAAAGCTCCCCAAACAAACAAACAGACAACGTTTCACTTCTATATATTGGTATGGATAATTTATTATATATTAGTATTGTACTTTACAATTCTACAAAGTTATAACAGTTACATGACAATTCCACGAAGATATCTTAACGCGGCGCGTAACGTGTCTTAGTGGCAATAGAGAAAGCATTATTATGCTTATAATATTTTTCTTGCATTACATCACGCAAAAGATTTTGAAGGGAGTTAGTTGATAAAAAGCTACTTTATTTAGTAAGGAATAAAAATAATCAGTTTCTAATGATTCGAAAAACTATCGAAATATAAACTATATACAAACGTTTTGTCGACTATTCGACCCCGTCACTAGATCACTAAAGGAAGCAAAAGGCCACAAAACTCATCTCCTTTCCAGGGATGCATCCATGCTAAAAGAACACAGGATGCGTTCCTTTCTCGATAAAAATAAGAACACTGTATGAAAAATTTGTTTCATACTTTTGTATCTGGAGCACTACAGTTTTCTTCGAGATTGGACTTTGTACTATTCTTTGCAGGAACTGCACATCCAGTCTGGATTTGATAGGTACAAGCTTTTATAATAATTATGATTAAAAAAAAACAATTAACAGGATTGACTTGAAAGCTTTGTTTTTGTTGTGTTAAACTAGGTGTTTAAAAGAGTAGGTAAGCATTCTTAGTTTGCAAGACTATTTTAAAATGTTCGTCCGGAAAACTTTAGATATAAAAAAAACATTAAATTAACAAAATATTCAATAACAAACATTGAATGATAAAATACACTATAAATGGAAATGTTTAAAAAAAATTGTCAATAGGTAAATACTCACACTTTTACAAGTACCAAAATTGTTCCGCATACTTGATTTACAAGCGCACCAAAACTTCTTTTATTAGAACACCTCTCAATACCTAAGTTCGAAGGAAAACTTTCCCAATATCGGCTCAGCCCAAAATACGATAGGTAACAAATCGCAGAGAGTAAAAAGCGCGAAACACCAGTAATTTGTTACAAACAAGAGCGTTAAGCCGCAGTCCCGCTAAACAATAAAATAACCACGACAGTCCTGCACTTAAGTTGGGGCCATGAAGTTAACGCTTCGAAAAGTATTAATCAAGTAAATCATCAGGTAAAAGAAAAACACGACAGCCATGTCAAAAAAGAAAAAAAACAACAAAAAAAAAACGATGTCATTCGGGATGGTGATTCTAACGATACCCCACACATGCAAATTCTGCAGATGCTGTATATTGTAGAGTACTAAAAATAATTTAACCTAAATCTATCCAAGTCTACTGCATTGTTTATTCTGTACATTTTGTTGATGATCGCATGTAGTGAGGTTTTTGGAAGCACGTCAGGCAGGAGATGACGCGTGTTCGTCGGCTGTACACGTCAGGCAGGAGATGACGCGTGTTCGTCGGCTGTACACGTCAGGCAGGAGATGACGCGTGTTCGTCGGCTGTACGTATTGCGGGTTTTAACTAGTAAAATCAAACTTTTCTCTTTGCATCATGCTAACCAATATGAAGTGGAATTCACTCGCAAAGCCTTCTATCTTTCATAAGCTATAACATTTTCAAATGGAACAATAATTCATTGCGGACTGGATTCTACTCGAGACTATCTTATCTCTATATGTCAAAACCCGACCTATTTAAGTTTGAAACAATATTCACATTAAAATACAAATGTTTAAGTATTTGCATAAAACTATCTTAATTCATTTTTATAATGTACCTTACACTTCATTTATATGGCCGCAGAAAGCTTGCGTAGGTAATTGGAAAAAGTATTCCCGTTAGGGCGGGCGGGCGGTGGCGGTCGTGGCAGCGTGGGAACCACCGTTTCGTCGCAGTTCGGACAGACCGTGATTTCGGAGTACTCTGGTTGGTATATTTATTTCTGGTTAGAACTAAGTAAAGCTTTACCAGGAAAATAAAAAGCCTATTATGAAGGCGTTGCAACATTCAGAATAGTCATGACAATTTAACTATTCCATCATGCAAGTTTTGACGTATTGTCATAGAATAACTGTTTGGGGTCTTATATATATATACATATATATATATACATATATAAATATATATACACCCCATCCCTCACAACTATAACAAATCCTCTCCATCCAAAGGTTGCCTGGAAGAGATCGCTTTTAGCGATAAGGCCACCCATTGTACACTTCTTCTGCTATTGTTCCTTTATTTTTTGTTGATTTTGTTTGTGGTGTGTGCAATAAAGAATTTATCTATCTATCTATTTATCTATCTATATATATATATATATATATACATATATACATATATACGAGTATATATATATATATATATATATATATATATATATATATATACATATATAGCTAGGTTTTTTATATTACGTTAACTGATTATTACCACGTTTACTAAATTGTATCACATTGACCATTTTATGTCACGCTTGTACTATACGATCTGACTTTTACTCGTTATCTAACATGTACATTTGCTCACTTATATAGCTAACTATCGAATAGCACGTTAGCTAGTTTGAATCACATTAACTAATATTACATTTTATATTTTTTGTATTGTAATATTATAATAAGTCTAATGAAATTGAACAATATGTTGATTAATTTCATTAGACTTAAATTAATAAGTTATTTAATAAGTCTAATGAAATTGAACAAAATATTATTTAATTTCATATTTCAACAATATATTGTTTAATTTCATTAGACTTATTATAATATTTCAATACAAAAAATATAATATGAATGGTCGCATAATTTATTAAACTGGTAACATGGTGAAAGTTTGTTAATTACATCACTTTAGGAATAAACTGAAAACTAGGAATTCCTGCTCTCATTCCTTCCAAGATGGGACTTTACTTTAATATATAAAGCAAAAAGGGAAATAGGGACAATAACCCTGAAATGTTATAAAATGAAGATTGAAAAGGTTATTATATCCGGCACGAGTCCCGCAATCTGCAAAACAATTCTACAGCGGATGGAATGTAAACTCCAATTTGTTTATGCTTACTATATTACTGTAAAGAGAATATTTTGTATGTAATATTCTTGTTTTTAACACTATATATATATCATCATCAGCTTATATTTGTCCACTGCTGGACCTAGGCCTCCTAATTCACGCCACTGAGCTCGTTATCTATCTATACTTTCTTATAATAATAAAACAGTAAATAACAAAAACTATGTATAGTGAAGATAATAAAATAATAGTTATATTAAGGTTATTAAAAGAAAGGTTATTTAAAAAAAAAGTGTGGTTGCACAAAAATAGTTATTGATTTAGCCGATATAAGATAAGGTGAGGAAGACGAACAAGAACTGTCCCAATGTCGTGGTAACAAGCGTCCTCATGATAAATGTCACAAAATTTTACAATTTTAGCCGTGACAAAGTTCTAAAAGCTAGTGACGAGATCTTATCAGGCTTCATTGTTTGCGGCGCTGAATGAACTGAAGCAGGCGCCTGCAGTCGTATTCTCGCTAGAGACAAAAGATGGGAACAGAGGGAATGCACTTAAGCGATGTTTCCTGACATCCCTATTCTCGGGTTGGCTCGATTTATTTCTAAATGCCTAGAGTTTGAATGTAGTAATACTAAACATTACTACAAGTTACTACCTACATAATATTATCAACAGAGGAAAACGGATTCTTAGCTTCGGCTTAAATTCAGTGAAAAGTTCTAAATCGCAACTATTACCTATTATGAACTGAATTTTATTTGTCTGTTTGTTTTGTTTGTTCTGATGAAATCTGATATTAATGGAAAACATTAATTTAATTGGGGTTTACGCTAAAGAAATAAAAACGTTGTAGAACACAAATAATTAGGAAAATATCAATAAATTAAGTATTCAACCACACAACATTTTGAAATAGCAGTAAACTTTTCTAATTTAAATTATATTCTATAAAAAAAACATAAAACCAATAAAAATACAAAGTCCTGAGTGCCTACTATATTTGCAAAATTATTCTTGAAAAAACAAAGTTTACAATGTAAACAATGTAAAATGTCAAAAAAACAAAGTTTACAATGTAAAATGTAAAAAAAAACAAAGTTTACAATGTAAACAATGTAAAATGACATCAAATACAAAGTTAACAATGTAAACAATGTAAAATGTCAAAAAAAAACAAAGTTTACAATGTAAACAATGTAAAATGACAAAAAAAAACAAAGGTTACAATGTAAAATGACAAAAAAAAAAACAAAGTTTATAATGTAAACAATGTAAAATGTAAAAAAAACTCCTTTCATAACTGGTAAAGATACACGTAAAAAGGTAAACACGAAAAAGGCAAATTTATTTTTATTTGATAACCAGTTACGAAACAGTGTAAAGAAGGTCGATTTTCGTGGCTAGTTATGAAAACGGCACAAAAATAATGTTGTGAATATAACAATTGATGTTTAAAATATAACGACATACAATTCTACGAAAATCAATTGTACTGAATTGGAAATCCCAAAACTGAAAGTTTCCTTGTAAGTAAGTCGCCCAGAATAAGTCCTCACTTTCCATGAATCTTGATTGAAATTGTGATAAGAACACTTAGATGTAATGCAGCTGTGAATATTATTACATTACGGTAGGAGCAGTGAAACGAAACCGATGACTGAGGACTTTTAGTGCATGCAAGTTTAGCGTCGTGTTGTTTATTTTACTGCATTAATGTTTAGTTTCAAATCCCAACCTATACATAGTAATGAATAGTTTTTGAACCGTTAAAGCGACTTCGAATTACTAAATTACTAAAAAAACATTAACCAGTTTTTCATTAAAAATTAACATTAAAATTAAATTTCATATCCTCTCTAATATTCTAGAGAGGATAGTATTTTCTTTTTGTATGTTTGTTTATTTGTAATGGATAAACTCAAAATTTGCTAAACCGATTATAAAAATTATTTCACTCATAGAAAGCTACATTATCAGCAAGTTACATGGGCTGTAATTTATTTTTCAAAAAATTAGAGTTCCTAATATTAGCAATAATGTAACCCAAGGTGTTTTTTTTTTATGAAAAAACGTTTATTATCAGTGTTTAGCGGAACATAAACAAATCTTAAAATGTAGAATACAGCAATTACAAATTGCGCTAAACACTGGACGGGTTAAATGTAACATATTTCTGTGGTCTTCACACTAGGCAAGCCTGTATCGTGAACACCCATTACGATTATCATTAGAACTATATCTAGTTGACATATTAGCCCTATTATTATGGCCATGTACTCCATCATGTGTATGTGTGTTTTGTACTAACAAAATTTAAAGTAAGACAAGAATAATTACTACCAAAAACTATTTTTTATTAATATATATATATATATAAGTCTCAGTATATTCCTAATATATATATATATATATATTAATATTATATATATATTATATATATAATATTAATTATTATATATATATATATATATATATATATATATATATATATAATAATTAATATATATATATATTAATATTTTTATTACGAAATTAGGTGAAATTAGTGCCCTCGTAAGTTAGTGTAGACAACCATTTATGTATAATCTTTTTAGCTTCGTAGGCCGACTTCTTCTTTAAATCACTATGTTTAACTACAGAATTATAAACGTGCGTCCGAGCAAACTGTCCAAACCGATGAGCGAAGACAGTGTTCACGGGTGGAGTGGGCAAGCGATAGACTCTTCGTTTTACCATTGCTTCATATCCTACAGAAGCTAGGATAGATATAGGTATCAAACATTTTCAGAAATTTCGATTACTTGCTGTAAATAACGGAACGACATGTTGCTATGGAAACGAAATAATAACAAGTCTGTCAAGTACGTGAGTAATAATGCAGTTGTTTACGGTCAAAAAGCACCACGATTGTTGCTGCCAAACAATTTGAATTACGCTTACTGGCGTTATCTTTTTTAGAAGTTACGATGGATATAATCATGCTAAAAGTAAGCAAATACCGTAGTGTTACCTGTGCGAAGCAAGGGCGAGTCACTAGTGGGTATATATCGTCATATTTTTACCTCCTTTATGAAGAATTAATAAGCAGTATCGTTGAACCAAACAGAAGACCTGCCAACCACTACACAAAGATGTACTCTATAGCCTGGTTAGTTTTGAGTATTGCAGTGCATTCAATGGTACGGAATAATTGTTTGCAAGTACCGATGTATGGAGGGCAAATAATTACAAGTTATTTATGAGATATGCTTTATCTATTTGTGCTTTGGAGTTGTTTGTAAATTGTTACAACTACCGGATGGTGTTCAGTTTTCTCGTTAAATATTAAAGCGAGCTCTTTATTTTTACTCGACTACAGCGAAACAAGGGAAGGGTTATGTGTTCAGACTAAAATCTTCGTTCAGTTTTGACAAGCGAGGTGTCAATCGATTCGTCTTCATCGCAAGTGTGTCATTGGCTATTTTCTATTACCCGGCCGTAATCGGATTTTAGTTTTCGAACTTTTGTCTAGTTACTCCTCTGAAAGAATGTTTTAGTTTTAAGAAACTACACAAACGATTTCCGTTTTATAATAATGGATGAGAAATATGGGTGTTGTATATTTCCTTGGCTCGACGCAGGCACAAGAGCTGTTATATTTTATTCAACGCCATGCTGGCCTGTCTTAGTGTTGTTTGCTGTTTGGCGGTGGAATTATACTACAGAATCCCTTGGCACATTTTTGCCCGGCAGCTGATTGCAAGGTTTCAACCATTGAAATATTTTTAGGGTTCCGTACCTCAAAAAGACAAAAAGGTACCTTTATAGGATCACTTTGTCGTCCGCCCGTCTGTTTGTCTATCAAGACCCTTTTTTTCATGCACGCGTGGAGGAATCAGGTTGAAATTAATATCAAATACGACTAGACGATCAGCAAAGCGCTTTTATGGTTGAAATACCTCGCACAAGAACGCAGCGTTACTCTTGTTCATTTATTATAAGAACTGCAAAGGAGTGGAATGCCCTGCCCTCGTCAGTGTTTCCGATAAATTATAACCCAGGTGTGTTCAAGTCAAGAGTGAATAGGTATCTACTAGGCAAGCGTGCTACACCTTAGACCACATCGCCGCTTTCCATCAGGTGAGATCGTGGTCAAACGATTGCCTAGCCCGTAATAAAAAAAAACTGGTCTGCAAGATTCCCTTGGAGCTTTGTAAAATCAAATTTCTAAGTCATTCAAATGATACGCCCGTTTATGCCATATGTGTTGACACTCTCAATGGAATACAAACTTCTTTATGTTAGAATCATGAAATTTAGCAAGAAGCAATGTACCACAAATGCTTATACCACAAATAAAAAAAAACCCACGAAAAACGAAAATTTGTAGTTACTTATCAACAACAAAAAAACTTCGAAACTCGTTTCCCATGATGGACGAACTAGATATATACCTACAAGTTTGTACGGAACCCTCGGTACCCGTGTCCGAATCGAACCAGGCCGTTTTGTTTTTTAAATTCCTTAATTTTTCTTTCCCATTTCGATGTTTTCAACCATTATAATTATTATGTCAACTAACTGGGCCCCAATTCTACTAAAACAATTGTAATGACAATTATCAACAAGTTTCGTAACATTTTCGCTATTACTTCTTAAATGTGGGAGAAGCTCAAAAATAAAATAAATTTTCAAAAAAAAGCTAAATAAAAGGTTACGCTTCTAGCACATTTAAGAGGTAAAAGCGATTCATTGTTATAAAGTGTATTCAACGCGGACGAAGTCGCGGTCATAAGCTAGTAACCATAAAAGATTTAAATTTCTTCGATTGCCGCGCCGTCTCGCCTTCACACACAATGTGACACATCCAGTTTGACTACAAGTAATTATTTTTCTATTCTTACTACTGAAATAAGAAAATACTATTATAACTTGCTGTGAATTTGACGTGACGTAAATTTGACCTAGGGCTACTCTGCATTAGACATGGCTTTCAGAATAAATAATACAAAGTAGCAGACGGATAATACAGCAGTAATACTCCAGCTATTCCTAAGTGAGCTCACGTTCGGAATGCAAAGCACATTCACGGATCGTATCTCACGTGCCGTAACTATAACAGATGGTAAATTGTATCGGCTCCCGGTGGATTAAAATTCTCACGTACATATATTACGCTACTGTTACGTATGTGAGACTGTCTGCGTTTTGTATTTGTGGTACTTTTTAGCGATTGCCGTTAGGTTATTATTGCTGATGCTGCAGTTTCTACAGGCTGAAGAGAAGTCCCTTTATAGTTTTTTTTACATAATATAAGGTGTTAAAAAATTAAGCAGATACCTACGTCTCGAAGAACAGGAGGCGGGGCGGGCGCCAACCGCGTTTTTATTATATTATTTTATAATGGTCTAGATAATCGTTTGACCACGATCTCACCTGATGGAAAGCGATGATGTGGTCGAAGGTGTAGCACGTTTGCCTAGTAAATACCTATTCACTCTTGACTTGAACACACCTGGGCTATATTTGACCGGAAACACTGACGAGGGTAGAGCATTCCACTCCTTTGCAGTTCTTATAATAAATGAAGAAGCGTAACGCTTCGTTCGTGCGTAAACCATAAACGGGTGGCGCTTTGCCGATCATATGGTCGTACGGGTCGTATGGCCCATCAGGGGTAAAAAAAACTTTAGGTTTCTCTTATCATTTTTCATTTCGGAAGAACCATTTAGGATCAATATTCACAATCGGGCTTTTTCTAAGTGCGTAAATTTTCTCGGTATGTTATTGCAGCTTGTGATATTTATAGTCGCAATAGTCACTTCAAAGAAGCAAACATTATATATGCTCATCCCGGCACAACCCTGTGCGAGACATTAACAGCACATCACATGATAAAGCGCCGCGTGCATCTGAGCGCTGAGTGCTCGATGCAAATGGCCTCCGGCTACAGTTTCGGTTTCCCAATGATAATGAATTATATGGAAATGCCCCATTTGTTCGGTATACCAATTATTATAACATTTATAAATGTTTTATCATAACAATTCTGGAATCAGGTACTTGTAAAAGCTAGCTTAAAAGCTAAAAAAACAAGCCTGCCCTGCAAAAAAAGAACTTATGGCAATACATTATATACTGTTGGAAAGTGCTTATCAAGGCCTTCAATTTGATTCGAATATTGTAAAATTTAAAGATATTTTTGTCGCATTTGAAAATGGAGCCACACTGCTGTAATAAGGATAAAAAAATAGCCTATGTTACTCGGGAGGATGTAAGGATTCTAACGATACCAAACGTCTCAATCTGTTCAGGCATTTAAAAGTTATGGTGGAATTAATAAACTCACATACATCCATACAAATATACATGAATCCTAAAAACTGTACACTCATTTTTTTGGGTAGGCGTGTTAAAAGATATAAGAGAACGTGGTGACTGACGAGTTCAGATAAACAGAGTGGTAATTGACACAGGGACTTAAGCATAGTAGTGCACTTAAGCATAGTAATGCACTTAAGCATAGTAGTGCACTTAAGAACAAAACAAGCAATATTAGGTTTTTAAATAACATATGTTGCTGATTAAAAACTATTTCATTATTTTATATAAAATTACAAGCAAATCAAGTTTAAAAGTTGATAATTACGTCATAATAAGTGGGGAGTTAATACTTGTTATCATATTTATATAATAACATTGGCACTGCACGGGATATCTGAGCATCAAGCGGATTTCTTCCTCAGTTTGGCATGGAAGCCAGCGTACGAGTATCTGCAAACCTCCTCGATGGATTGAAGCACCTCGGTAGCCCACCAGCAACCTCATTACACTGGCCTACAAAACTTAGTGGCAACTTTTTTAAAATTATTATATTGCCTGGTTCCTACTCATCGGATTGAGATACTAAGTACACCAATTTTTAAGCCAAAACTTAAGCTATCCAACAGTGAAAATCACATCGCAATCGGTCCAGGGCCTGCAGTCTCGACATCGATAGAAATTGCTTTACAGCCGAAATCGGTCGCAAAGTCCGATTATATCGGTAGTCTCTACCAAATATCGATGTCAATCATAAGCAATGTCAGTACAGATACCAATGACAGTCGATAGCTTTTGACAATAACTGTCAAAGCTTACGATTTTCATCAGTATATGTACCGATTTCGGTTGTAAAGCAATCACTATCTAGGTCGGGACTGCATGCCCAGGTTTTAAAGTAATGCGCGATCAGTCAGACACCTATTTTTCGGTTTTTATCTTTTTTTAGTATTATTTTTTTACTTGTGTATTATCAACTATTATTTCAAAAAAGTTGATGAAATGTACTATAAAACGTTTTTTATTTCAAAACTATGGCAACAATTGTGGTAGGTACTAAGTTTTGAAGGCCAGTGTATTTAGCTCGGATGTAATCTAATTGATGTTTTTAACCGACTTCAAAAAAGGAGGAGGTTCTCAGTTCAACCCGTATGCCTTTAGTTTTTTTATATTTGTTTCCTCAGAAATTATTTTTTTGTTTGCAAGGATATACTTTCAGATTAGTCCCATAGAAATTTTATCAAAATCGGTTTGGTAGTTTTTTAACCAGTTCCAATAATAAGTCAAAATTGGTTCGAGCGTTCGCGAAGTGCGAGAGTTCACGTTTTTGTCAAAAAAACAATTATTTTTTGAGCTAAGGGCTCAGTCGTTTAGTAGTAAAATAGGTCTATGGTTTATTTAAGATATCAAGTCCAACATGAATCTGATTGGCACATAAATTTTGTGGATAGGACTACATGAGTTCGCAATAAGACGAGATAGAATGTTTCAGGCTGATAAAGGCTGATAATAAAGAACTTTCCAGTCGATTCCAAACCTCTGTGTTTTTACAGTTTAGGTTAATAAAAACTCTATGGAATGGCCATTCCAAATGTGAATTTTCACACTATGGTAATTTAAGTATTTGCGTTGTATCTGATTCCTGATGCTGGTAGGTTAAAATACTGTAAACCAGTTTGAATGAATTTCTATTCATAAATCGTTTAACCAAGTTTAATCTGTGAAAGTAACTAGATTATGTACTATCTAGTTACACAACAAAGCTTTTTCATCTTCACTTCCGTGCTGAAGAGAACGGTCTACAGTTCCAAAACAAGAAAGTAATTTCTTATTGTAAATCAATGCTAATCTTATATGTACATTAAAAATATGGAAAAAAATGTTGTTTTTTCTTTGTACTCGTATTATATTACGCCAAATCGATAGGAATCATCATTAATATTAATAATTAAATTAATTATAATAATTTAACATTCGAATTATTGTAATAATTAAACAATAACATTGTTTTAATCAATTGAATGAGTAGTCAATGTATTTTAAGAATATAATACTTTTGTGCTGAAAATTACGAGAAAATCTCAAAAACGTTGAGAGTCACGTTTACAGCGCTCTACCCGTAGAGCTGCAGTGAACTATAATATAGTTTTACAAGAACAAAGCAACTGATGAAACTTGCTTCTGAGAGGAATGCAACGTGATGCGGCAAAGCAAAGGAAATAGCATGTAAACGCAACGACGCTTGAGATAAGTTTCAGTTGGGAGAGCTACTTGTAAGTACTAGATCTTTATCGAAATATTCTTGAGTATGTAAAGTTACATGTATTTTCTTTTAAAAGATAATCTCCTGGGTTATAAGAGTTAACAATGATGTGTAGGTATTACACGACCAATAAAATAAGGTGATTTTGTAAATTTATTTACCCTTCAATCAGGAACACAAAGCTTCGGAAAGTGTCTAGCTTTTGTACAATACATATTCATATTTCATATTTTCTTATTTATTTATTATTTCATTAATGTGTGGGCAAGCAATATTGTGTCAGTGACCAGCATTTTTGTCCCGGATAAAAGTATAGTATAAACAAAAAAAAAAAAAGATAAAAGAATAAAAGTAAAAATAAAAAAATAATAAATTAAAAAATAAAAATATAAAAAAAAGAAGATAAAATAAAATAACACTTTTATCTATAACTATATAATATATAGTTATAGATAAAAGTGTAGTATAGTAGTAAAAATATAGACCTCGGTGGTTGACCATCGCCCGGGAACTCACATTTTGTACCAAATTTGCAATTTTGATTCGCGTTCTAATTATTTTATTATCTAGCTCTATGTCGTATTATAATTGTAAAAGGATCAACGAAGTTGTATGTACTTCTGGTTGTACGTAAGTACATAGAACTGCTTTGAAAAGGTCCCTTGAAAGTTATTTGACATCCATTAGGATAGATTATAAATATGACATTTTGTTTAGGAGTTTTGTTTCCCGCTTTTTTGCTTTTTTGATCTCGTGCTATTGGAACTTTCACGTTCGGATGGAATTCACATTTACGAGTATAAATGTGGCAACGTTGAAATATTTGTTATTTTAACCTCTTTCGATATATAAGTTTCGTTTTATATATTTTCGTTTTTTTATATATATGTTTAGCATTTAAACCGAAGTAGATGCACGGTGCCCGATATTCTTCTGATTTTATCATGAAATATTAGATGTTTTTATTATGTAATTATTATGTGATTTTTTGGATAAAAAATGGAAAAAAAATGTATTCGTTAATTTATTTTATAAAGTAGTGTTTATAAATATCAGCTCGTGCCGTTTTTTAACTCGCAAAATTTTATTTTTTAGAGTAAATATTATTGAGATTACTTCATAAATATGAAAAACAAGTCCTATCGACTTAGATTCAGTCATTTTTCTAAGTATGCTCCCGTGTTTGTTCTTCTATCAACTTACATTATTTTAAATTAACTACTGTGTTAATCATAACAATAACACTTAAAACAATTTGACAACTGGTTGGTCTCGTGGCTAGTGATCCTAGGTACGTAATCAAACGGTTGCGGGTTCGAATCCTGCAAGGTGCAATCATTTGTGTGATGAGCAGAAATGTTTGTTTCCGAGTCATGGATGTTATAATATTCGTATATATGTATATTTATCCGTTATCTAGTACCCATAGTACAGGGTATCCTAGTTTGGGGCTAGTTAATTGGTGAGGAATTGTCCCGAATATAAAAAAAAAAAAAAAAAAATTAGCCTTGTTTGCCACGTATTCAAATCAGCCATTTTCTAAACAAACTGACCATCTGAAGTGTTAATAAATCTTGTTTGTTTATATTACGAGCGATATCACACATACACAGATATATTTTCCCTCCAACAGTTATTGCCGTTTGAAAAACCAAAATAACCGCAATGTGTCATCAACGGTACATAACGGATAACGCTGCTGCTGTTTTCGGATTGTTCTTCTTGACAGTAAAGTATTTACAGTATTGTTTAAACTAAAACGGCACAAACCCAGCACTGTCTCAAAGGTGTGAGTAAAGTTATAGCATCCCGGAAAGCGTTTCGTCTACTGCGGAGCGTGTGAGGTCACAAATGAGTTTCGTTCTAAGTTTGCAAGTTGCATTTGTCTTTAGCTGTGAGACTGAGATTACGTGTCTAAGCCGTAGTTTTAATGACAATCTGAAACTTATTTGAGATTTAAGTCATTCTTTTAATAAAAAAGCTTTTAGATTTCAACATTTAAAATGGAAATAAGTAACAGTCAGTAATGACCTCGTATGTGCAGTAGTTTTCTGTTACATATAACTCTAAGGTAATGGTTACCTATTTGCCTTCTCCGGAATGCTCAAATCCTTTCTATTCTATTCAATATTTTATTTATTCCTTTCTTCCCTCCAAACTCAAAGAACGTTTTGTGTTCCTGCACATGACCCACTCCCGATGCTTGCGTTCCTCAGAAACTCTTCAACTCAAGGCACCTCCCCACACTACGCAGTTCTATAAAAAGTCATTCACAGTAAAAGCTGTGAAACTGTGGAATGCACTTCCGCTGGATATCAGACGAGCTAACACATTAGTTATATTTAAAAATATGGTTAAGAATCACTAACTCTCCAATCTAAGCACTGTTACGTAAAAGTATGTATTTAAACCTAATTAGTAACATTATGTGTTAGTTTATTGTAATACTCGTAACATGTATTAGTTTATCGTATAAATAGTTATTGATTTATTGTATTTTACAAAAGTATCTATATAATAGAATGTTATTTAAATGCACCGCCGTCTACTTATTTTTCTTCCATTACTGTCCATCCAAAGGTTTTCTGGAAGAGATCGCTCTTAGCGATAAGACCGCCCGTTGTACTTATTTTAAAGAAATGTTTTATGTGTAATAATATTTTTTAGGTGTAATAAAGTATTATCTATCTATCTATCAACATCAAAGTCATTTTGTAGGAGTTTATTGTTTGCTCGCGTCCGTAGGATTCAGCCATCGATGTCCTACACGTCACCCTCGGGTGGTGCCAAAAGAGCAACCGAATCACCTGGTGTTAGGCTTCGGCCGCCGGCTTTTTTTATTACCACCCTCTGGAAAAAGTCTTGATGCCAAACGACTTGTCGTGTTCCATCATGATGTTCAGGGAAGCTGTCCGGATGAGTTGTAGGATGCAGTTGTGTTGGAAGGGTGGACCGTGATCGGAATCATGGTGTTTCTGCGTCGGAGGCCTTGCTTTGGAGGGTAGCGGGATCCGAAGCACGGTGTTCTCTGCTGGCTGACCGCAAGATGTAGGGGGCCCAAGTAGTAGTTTAGCCAGCTACGAAAGGCTGCCCCGCCGCTTGTGAAAAATCCTGAAATGATCCATTGGGCCGGCTGGCGGCTGGATGTGGGGGACTGATGAATTATTTCAGGGGGGTTCGGGTGTCCCCGCAGTCTCCACGCAAGTTCTTCAATGGCGTAGTTATGCCTTGACTTCCGTGGGTTAGCCATTCCGACATCTCTTTTGCTATTACTCGTCCAACCTATTCACAACTACTCATCATGAAAAAAGTCCAAAGAAGAAATAAGTTAAAACGGCAGATGCACGTCCTCACACTTAAAGTGGATCTTGCGAATATTCGCGGGATTCACTCCAATCTCCAACCGGTCCATTATCATCTGGAGACCTCTAAGCCCCACTTGTTCTTGTCGGAGACGCAGATAGGATGTCCAGCTGATACGGCATACTTGGATTACCCAGGCTATATCTTGGAGCATCTATTTATCCCAAATGCCGGCGTTTGTGTATACGCCCGTGATGACATTTGCTGTCTGCGTCTCCGAAATTTTGAGCACCCTAACTTCTCAGTGATTTGGGTGCTGGTGGACACGGGCATAGAGAAAATTATGTATGCTTGTGTGTACCGCTCACACAGCGGAGATCGGGGGACGACTTTATTGGTAGACAATCTAGGTGAGGCGGAAAGTGTGGCCCAACAGCGTTACCCGTCTGCTCAATTGGTGTTTTTGGGGGATTTTAATGCCCACCACAAGGAGTGGCTTGTCCCATACTAAAAAACTGACCACGCTGGTAGAGAGACGCGGAAGCTTGCTCTGGCGTTAGATCTCTCTCAGCTGGTACAGGAGCCGACACGGGTACCTAACCGTGTCGGTGACACTGCCAACTGTCTTAACCTGTTGATGACGACTGAACCAGACCGATACTCCGTATCAGTATCCCCACCTCTTGGTAGCCCTGATCACTGCCTGGTTAAGTCCGTCTCAGTGTATTCCCCACCTCATCCTAGCCTTAAGGGTAATAGGCGCGTGTGGAGATACAATTCAGCAGATTGGGACGAGATGCGGCAATTCCTTGCATCGTATCCTTGGCGGAAAACATGTTTCTCTTCCCAGGACCCGTCGACTTGCGCGTCTGCTGTTACAGAGGTAATATGTCAGGCAATGGAATATTTTATTCCATTCAGTGACAAGACTCTTTCCAGCAAAGCTCAGCCTTGGTTTGGATCCAGCTGTGGTCGTGCTGTGGCTCTAAAACGTGCGGCATATCTAGACTGGGCTGATGCTCGAAAGCGCAAGTCTTCTGATATTCGGGCTAAGAAAAGAAAATTTAACGTTGCCGCTAAGACCTGCAAGAAGATACTTAGGAAGGCTCATTTTCATCACGTAAGTCGAATTGGGGCCAAACTGGCTTCATACCCCGCGGGTAGCAAAGCTTTTTGGTCCCTGGCCAAGTCGGTCGAAGAAAACTTCTGCCGCCCCTCACTGCCACCATTGCTGAAACCTGATGGATCACTAGCTCACACTGCTGGAGACAAAGCGAATTTATTTGCTTCTCTTTTTGCAGAAGCCTCGCATGTAGATGCTTCTGGCAAGACACCTTCCTGCCTTCCTCATTGCGGGGTTTTTATGCCCGAAATTCGCATTCGCCAGAAGGAGGTTCTCAGAACGCTTGAGCTCTAGATGTGAACAAGGCCAGTAGTCCTGAGGGTAATCTAGCGATTGTGTTGAAAAACTGTGCGACCGAATTGTCTCCCATCTTAACGCGTTTGTACCGCCTCTCTCTTCACTCAGGCATAGTTCCGAAGAGCTGGAAGCTTGCTAATGTACAACCAGTACCAAAAAAGGGTAGTCGTGCTGATCCGGACAATTATCGTCCCATCTCGATAACCTTCTTACTCTGTAAGTGTATGGAACGTGTCATAAACATTAGGCTCTTGGCATACCTTGAAGACAATGATCTTTTCAGTGACCGGCAATACGGATTTCGCCGAAAGCGGTCTACTGGGGATCTTCTCGCGTATGCCACTTACGTACTGAGCGAAGCCATTGAGATGCATGGTGAGGCGCTTGCCGTCTCCCTTGATATATCGAAGGCATTTGATCGGGTCTGGCATGATGGCCTTTTAAACAAGCTTCCCTCATATGGTTTAACTGTTGGCTTTGGGTGGATAGTTGATTTTTTCAGGGATCGATCTATTCGACTAGTCTTAGAGGGCTGCTCGTCTGATCAAATGGCTATCAATGCCGGTGTACCTCAGGGATAGGTTCTCTCGGCTACACTGTTTTTACTGCACATTAATGACCTTCTGAAGCCCGGCACCTTTGGGTATGCTGATGACAGTACTGTAGTCGAGAGATACACTTCCAATGCTCAAGCCAGCTGTGACGCTGTCCGGTTTCAGAGAGAGGCTATGGTAGACCGTTTAAATTTAGCCTTAGAAGCCGTGTCCGATTGGGGCGATGCTAACATGGTTAAGTTTAATGCTACTAAAACGCAGGCGTGTTTGTTTTCTGCTAAAAAGAGTCCTCTAAACCGATCTCCGTCTTTCCAAAGTGTAACAATACCAATATGCGACCATTTGGAGCTTTTGGGTGTCGAACTCGCATCAAACCTGAATTTTGAGTCTTATATTGAATCCAAAGCCAAGGTAGCTGCAAAAAACTTGGTATTTTGTCTAAGGTTAGGCGGTACTTCACACCGGGACAGCTTTTGAACCTTTATCAACCACAGGTCCGATCTTGTATGGAGTATTGCTGCCACCTCTGGGACGGTTCTGCCAAGTATCAGCAAGTCTTTGGATTCAATTGAGAGACGTGCTATCAGGCTCAATGGGGATGACACTCTGGTAAAGAGTAAGCTTCAAAGTCTAGCGCATCGACGTGAGGTAGCAAGCCTGGCGGTGTTCTACAGATTGCACTGTGGAGAGTGTGCACAAGAACTGCTCAACCTGATTCCCCCATCACCTTTCCATCACCGTACGACTAGACAATCAGCAAAGCGCCACCCTTTCATGGTTGAAATACCTCGCACAAAAACGAAGCGTTACGCTTCTTCATTTATTATAAGAACTGCAAAGGAGTGGAATGCCCTGCCCTCGTCAGTGTTTCCGGTAAATTATAACCCCGGTGTGTTCAAGTCAAGAGTGAATAGGTATCTACTAGGCAAGCGTGCTACACCTTCGACCATATCATCGCTTTCCATCAGGTGAGATCGTGGTCAAACGATTGCCTAGTTCGTAATAAAAAAAAATAAAAAATTATAATGCTTCCTAGCATTAAGTTCGCCTATGTACCTATCTTATGTGTGCAATAAAGATATTTCTATCTATCTATTTAAAAAAATGCGACACGTTAAACCTGTCAAATATTGTCAAATAACCTGTTAATTATCCCAGTACTGTCAAAAAGCTAATAACTTTTTATTCCATGTCGTTAATAGAAACAACGAAATCAATAAAAACAGTTTAAGTTTGTACATCAAACAGGAAAATAGTATAACATACAAAAATAATATGTTCTAAAAATATTTGCGTATTCCAACAACGGATGCCTAAAATATTACCATATAATATACAAACCAGCATACATCGTATTGTATTACGTGTGCATTGTATTCTTTTCATAGCATGTTTTACTTGACCTCCCAATGAATAAAACATTTGGCTCGACATCATCGACCCGCAAGAATATTGAAAGGACGTAATGCAGATGAAAAAAAAAAAGATTTCATATATTCTCATATAAAGATACGGCAGAGTTATGATACCCCTTCGCGTTTTACGGTCGATGCCGTGTTTTTGTTGCGATTGCTTTATTTTTTTAACCATTCGCCATATGTTGTACAGTGGTTGGGAAAATATTAGGACATAAAATTGTTCGGTTTAGGGGTAGATTGCACTGTGATCTTTTTTAAACCACTAACTGATGGAACAGAGAGTCACGCATGCCTTTAATAACTTCAGTCGCCAGCCCAGAATTTTGGACTTAATAGGCAACTAGCCTACTAGTCAATTTTTGAGAGAGTGGTAAATATTTGTCCTTATGGTTTATTTTACCCAAAATATAAATATTTCAACAAAAAACAAACATTTACACGATTTATTTTGCATTTATAAAACCCCATTTATTATTCCCACCAAAACGCTCCGAACTGTCATGGCAGCTAATGACGGCACGCTTTGCGAAACAAAAAGAAGTCTGATTGAGAGTAAACTTTTTCGAAAATTAATCTAATTACAATGAATACTAAGTATTACAATTACTGTGTAGTGCCTCAATGTGAAAGAATAACAATTAAAACATGCACTTAATTAATCATTTCATTCACTTACCTACCAAACCAAGCCACACGGAAAAAGTGGCTAAAACTTGCAAAACGGGACCCAGAATGTTTATCAACAAATTCTCGAATGTATTTTTGTAAAGACCATTTTGATGTAAGGTTTTATTCCATAGTATCGTATTTACGTTTATTTCATACGAAAAAGTGAAAACAAGTTTACTTACATCATACCTACATTAGCACTAATTGAAAACCATCAGATCACTAAAAAGAGTTTCTTCTGAAATTTTACCTCAAAAATAATAATAAATCATTTAATATTAAGGGATAATAAATACCTGTTAATTCAAATTTTAAGTACAATTTATGCATAGTTGTATACTTACATTGTAGTTTTGATATTCCGATATTCTGTTAAATAGAAATCACTGTTGGATGCAAAAAGCATTCCCAGCATAACCACATCAAAGGGTAGCATGCTACTGCTTGCTTTTGTAAATCCCGCGTCCATTGTAAATACTTGTGATATCGAAACAAAAAAAAAATTACATCAAAAATCAAGTACAAAGATTAATTTACAAAATATAATACCCCAACGACAATAGTAAGCAACTGATGTTTTGCACAGCGTGACGTCATGCGCTCTGATTGGTTTTTTCTTAATGTCAACTACCCTATTATAAATTATATTTTTGCTTAACTATAACATAATTTTAACAGATTACGGTGAAACAAAGGAAGGGTTTTGTGTTCAAACTTCAAACTTGGTCCGAGTTTATCAAGCGAGGTATCAATCGATTCGTCTTCGCAAGAGTGTCATAGGCTATTTTTTACCCGACCGTAGTCGGGTTTTAGTTTTTGAACTTATGTATTGTTTTAAATTACAAAAAATAAATTTATATAAAAAAAAAACAGTTACCATTGTTACCAATGTTTGTCAGTTAATTGTTGTTACAGCCTTTTATTAGTCTGTGCAGTCTTGAGGAATTTAGAATTAGGAGAAGAGGGAAAATATTGTACGTCGCATTTTGTTGGTGATTTGCCAGGCTCAATGCGATGCGACCCTTACAATACCCATAAAAACTGCAAACGGAAATAACATGAACCAACCCTGTGCCATAAAATATAACAATATAAAAGTTCTATTTCATTTATCTAAACTGAATATATCTTTTTGTATTGGAGTTCAGGTGCATGGATATCTTATTATTTCAGTGATGAAAAAGTTACGACAAGGTTTGGTAACTCTTGTAAAACGCGTTTAGCTTTACAGTTAGTTAATTTTAGGAAAGTCACTGCTACAAGTACAACCAATTTGCTTTCCTACAAGTACAACCAATTTACTTTCCTACAAGTTCAACCAATTTGCTTTCCTACAAGTACAACCAATTTACTTTCCCACAAGTACAACCAATTTGCTTTCCTACAAGTACAACCAATTTGCTCCAAAAACCAAGGTACTCCTCAACAGGTACTCTCTCTCGTATTTTAAAACCGATCTGGACGAAACTTGGTATATGACAGGATTAAATTATTTTTTTTAGTTTTCTGGTATTTTTGTTTGGGGGTTTTTTTTACTTCACCTAAAAAGGGGCAAAAAGGGGGCTACTGAATATCTCCGCCTTATTAAATCCGATTTCAATGGTCCTTTTTTCATTTGAAAGGTTGATGAAAATCTAATGAGGACCTTCGGCGCGATGAGCAAAATACCTCATTAAAATGCATAAATTGCTCAGTTTTAGGTTTCTACCAGATTTAGCCCTTTACCTACTAAGTACTGTAGGTAAACATTGATGTAGCACTTTGTTTATTAATGTTAATTTGGTTGTAACCTTGTTTATTAAAAGCGGCGGTAGCCCAACGGTTCGATAGTGCAAATTAGAATCCATAGATACCTGGTTCGGTCCTAGGCTCCGCATCAATGACTTTTCTAAGTTATGTGGTTTTGCATCACTCCGTGCTTCGGAGGGCACGTTAAGCTGTCGGTCCCGGCTGTTATTGATTAATAGCAGTCGATAAGCCATGTCAGAGGCCCTCGCGTGGCCTGACAAACTCTGTGACCAGAGGCCAGCACTACCTCATACGACAAAGAAAGAAAGAAATATTAGTTTTACAATAAGATCACTAGTTGGCGCTACTTTGCACAGCTAGATTGTTTGCAAAAAAGTTTGTGCTTGCGAGGTCTACTGTACGCAAGACTACTCGGACCATGTTTTACTATACATATATCTACACCTACGTAGTAGTAATATATCGTAGCACGATAGTGCCACAAACATGACAGGTCACAAACCTCTGTTTAGATTTTTTGACAAGTCATGTTTGTAAACCGTAAAAGTATTACACCAAAAGCAGCAAATTTAACAGCAAATGTAGCAAAACAAACAGCGTAAGTGCAAACAGTTGATTTCCGTGATGAATAGACTCATTCGAGTCCGTGGCACATTTTTATTCAAAACGAACGCGTGCCCTTGTCTTGGGACCAAATACCCGAATGTATTATGTGCTCAACGGCACACGATGTTAAAAGCTTTTGCAGATACTGTTGGTTCTCGATTAGAAGTCACAGCAAAATTGTTTACGCCCACTTGCACAGCTATCTTAGCCCCGGGACTTAACTAATTAGAATCTTAGGGACGGATACTGCTGCATAAACATTAAAAGTGACTAGCCCCGGCTTCGCACGGGTAGCGCTCACACCACGGCATTTATAATAAAACCCGTCGTAACTTCTTAAAATAATATAATGCAAGCGTAATTTAAAATCTTTAGTAGCAACGATCGTGGTGTTTTTTTGACTATAGACAACTGCATTATTACTCACGTACTTGACAGACTTGTTATTATTCTGTTCTCTATATTTGATAACTTGTGATACATTATTGCAATTTTAGTAGTAATCAATAGTTTGTTGAAAACTAAAATTCTACCCACGTTACTTGCAATGTTGTTTTTTTTTTAGTTTATCCTTCACAAACAAACATACAAACCATCAAATCTTTCCTCATTATAATATTAGTGTAGATATTACTTTTGGAAGTGACAGTAAAGATACTGTGCAAAATATAACAAAAAAAAATTATGTTTTTTTTTTTTAAAAATTATCATTTTAACACAGGCCTTTTTATCAGTTTCTCAAACACAAGACAACACAATGTGTTTGAGAAACTGAAAAAGGACGTAGCTTTGCAATTCAGCATAGTTTCTAAACTACTAAATGCGCATCGCCATTGTGTAGTGCCCTAAATAAGATATCATGATATTTACTCATGCGATATATCATGGAATATCGCGTCGTTTTGTATAAGTTCAAAAACATTTGTTTCTGCGTAAATGTGTAGTAAATTTGTAAATCAAACGTTCATAAACATGCACGAGTGTAGAAGATTTAAATGAATTGATAATATTGATCATCTACTATACGAAAGAATAAACCCTATGGTATGGAATGAAAAGTTGATTTAACTGATAATAAGGGTCCTCTTGTCTTTTAGTTCAGCAACTTGAAAACAAGAGGACCCTTATTATTAGATAAATCAACTTCTGCCCAAAAAGGTCCTTACGATCTGTGTTTTTGTATTTGTAACCATCAAATTGTTACTTAAGCAATGAAAATTGCATTGGAAATAATCTCACACAACATTTGTAAGACATCAAACTAATGGCAGTCACTCACAGTTGGAATACCGCGAATGCAGCGAAAACTTGGCATAATCATTTGCAAAACACGTTCTACACTTGTAGGTTCGCGTATTCATGCGAATGTAAGTGACTGGAGTAAGATTCGAGTTTTACTAGTAGGGCCAAACTTAATACCCGTTCATTTGGGCCTGTCATTTGTCAGGGTGACATTAAGACACCGCCAGAAATAGCTCAAATGGCGCGCAACGTATATTTTATACAGATCTTATCGTAATTGCAGAAAGGTCAATACAAAAGAGGAAGAAGTAGAAGAGGAGATTATTATTATTTAATGCACAATAAACCACAACTACCTATATGTAGTTGTGGTTTATTATTTTCATTTAAATTATATGGTTTATAACTAACATGGTCACAAACACTAGAAGTATAAACATTAGAAACGGGATATTTACCATGGATATTATTTGTATTGAGTTCCCGATATTTCAGCAATGTTGCAAGCGCCATGATCACGGATAACCAAAGTTACCAAACTAAAAAACTTAAATAGTGAGGATGGGTTTAAACTGTCGAGTGTCTGAAATCCAGTGGTACGTTTATGTGAAAACTGAAGAAATGTCCCATTTACGTGAGGTGATACTGTTAGTGTTGTGTGTCGTGATCGAGTTAATATTGAAAGTGTGAACAGTGGTACTGGAGTCTCGCGTAGTAAAAAATTGAGAAAGAGGGTAGACAATTTTGTATTCTCGTAAAAACTAACCCACCCACAGTTATTCAGTTATTCAGTCCTGATATTTCAGTGCCGAAATATCAGGAACTCTATACAAATAGTATCCATGGTAAATAACCCGTTTCTAATGTTTATACTTTATTTAAATTATCATAATCACGTAAGGCTCTCCTAGTGAACGCCATTGAGCCAGCTGTCTTCGGCTGCAGCGTGTCCGTACGGACACGACCTCTTTTGTTTTTAGCTGACTGCGAAGGGTTACGGATTACGGCTCGATGGATTTGATAAATAAGATATCATTGGTCATAAAATGTATGGAGTAGTCAGGAAAACTAATATAGCGGCTTAGAGCTGCCATATTGTATTTCCGATGGCACAAAAAATGGTAGGGCAAAACTTGGCTAATCGGTGATAGTTTGATTATTTGATCACATAATTTTAATTTCTCAAACAGATAGTTTTGCTATTTTACTATGTGAGAGTGTTAAATTGCCTAATATAGTGAATCCATACCAATACATAAAAGTGAAACATTGTGTGTTTGTTTGTTTGTTGGTTTGGGGAGGTTTAACGCAATAACGGCTGGACGGATTTTGATGAAATTTGGAATGGAGATAGCTTATACCCTGGAATAAAACATTGAATACTTTTTATCTCGGAAAATTGTTTCAAAAAATGTTTATTACTCGCTATAAGGAACGGTTGCCATGGAAACGAAATAACAAGTCTGTGAAAAAACATCAAGAGCGTTGGTGCTATGCCTACTTTTGCATTGGTTTTTAATATCCTAGAAGAACATAGGATGCTTTTTTTCGCGATAAACTGTAGTCCGCGCGGACGAAGTCGCGGGCGGGTAAGTTAGTACCTAATAATATTGCCAAATATTAAACTGAACATACAAAATACATTTCAATAGACACAACCTAAAATGATGTAATTCAGTGATACTTCAGTTATAATGTGATACAGGCTTGGTTATTGTGTGATATCTCTAATAGCTGTTTCAAACTTTATACTTTGATTTATTCTGTAAACCAAAATGTTAGTAGGTTAGAAAATGCATGTATTAACAATAATGACAATATCAGGCTTGAAATCTATACTTATAATAAAGCAATAGAAACGAAAAAGTATGTACAAAGAAGATAATTAAAAATCAAATGGTCTAGGGTACATAAAATAAGCTACTGAACATATTAATAATTCGTGTCTATCTGTTTGTCTGTCTGTATGTTTGTTCGCGCATCACGTATAAACTACTGAATCGATTGCAATTCGGTTTTCACTGTTAGCTTATGTTTTGACCTAAAAACTGGGATATTTTATATCTCAATCCAATGAGTAGAAGCCGAGCAATCGATGAAAATATTTTAGATGGCTGAAAGAATGTTGATCAAATGTTAATATTCGTATTTTAGATCCTGGAATAGCACAAAGAGTTCTTTAACCTACAGAAATGACCACGCGTGCGAAGCCGCGGGCATCAGTTGTATTAAATAAAACAAAACAGTTCTTAAAACAAGCATAAATACAAAAACCGTGTCAAAACACGAACATTATACTCTTCGAAAATAAGAATTTTGAATATTAAGAATAAAATTTATTTAGATAATAACAAATATATAAATATGCCTATAAACTCTTACCTTATGATGACGTTTATCTATTTTTCCCATTTTTTAAGTGTCTCAAATACAATTTTAATTTATATTCCGCCTTGTCTATTCACAAGTTATTGTAGAGCACAAACTACAAAGGAGATTGAAGGTTAGATGACGTTTGCAATTGACAGTAACTTTTTTTGATTTCTGAGAATGGGTTCGGATATATACACTCTTCGCGTTATTGAAACCTTTGATAATGGCGCCATCTATCCGCAATTATAGCATATCTGCAGGTTATATAGTAACTTGGCTATAATGGACGAACAAACTATCACAGAATAGGCATAAAACCAAAGGCATATCACAAATTAGCCAAAATTTACCCTTCCAAATTTATCCAGTGAAGTATCAAAATGAAGGTCTTTAAAAAAACATTCCAAAAATATATACGGGAAACTAAAAAGTTAAAATGAAAATTAATTTTTATTTAAATAATCGACTGCAAACAAAACTATAAACAAGCAAAGAAGATTATTGATTTTGAAATATGAGACGCAGTCGGAGGCATCATGCATTTCATTTCTTCTTTTACGAGATCAGCTATAGAACCTGGCGAAGTACTCCTAATGCCTCCAACTGTATCTTATATTTAAAAATCAATAATCTAAATATTTTTTGCCACTTTTTAGTTATGTTAGCAGACGGGTATTTTTTGTTTAATATTTTGCATGAAATCTTGCGTCTGTGCCATGTCGGCCACGCTACGTGCTGATAGATGTGAGTCAAGCTTTACACGTCTCAACTTACCTCAATTTGCTTCCACATGATAATGTGACATAGACTCCGTTCCCGGTAGTTATAGCCTGGGAGTCACCAAGTCACGTGGGCTTTGGCTATTATTGGTAAACGTGTACCTACCATAGTCGACCGTATCATCAAATTATATCTGGTGAGACAGAGATAAATCACGAACCGATCGATAGAAAATAAGTTTACAAAAAGGCTTTTGCCGTGGTGGTCTCGGCTTAGAATAAAACCCCTCCCCATCCTACCGGGGATGTCGTAAGAGGCGACTAAGGGAATACACACCGGAAGATGGGCAGCAGCGTCCTCCGAGCACATATTTGTAATACTGCGGTCACCAATCCGCCTGCCAAGTGTGGTGAGTTTTGACTATGGCATATGGTAGACACACCACAAAGACGACCCCTGGCGGCTCCGTTATTCCTGGCACCGGTAGCAGCCATGGTAACGGTGGAGCAGGGGGTGTTAAGAATCCCCGGCAGAGATCCAGCTACTAACCCCCACGATCTCTGGACCTGGCAACATACAACGCACGCACCTTGAGGACCGATAAGAAGTTGATAGCGCTGGAAGAAGTAGTAATTAAGTTGCGCTAAGGTTATCAGAAGTCCGAAGAGAGGGAGTGGATACGATGACCCTCAATTCCGGCAACTTACTCTATTACCGGGTGGGCGGTACTGGACCCAACACGGTAACGGGTTTCTCGTCCACAAGTCCCTCGTCAATAGCATTGTGAAGATCGAAAGCATTTCGAGCAGGGTGGCATACTCAGAATTACCGAACGGTATTCGTTGAAGGTCATACAGGTGTACGCCCCTCACTTGAAACGCCCGGACGATAAAGTGGAGGCTATGTATGACGACATTTCTAATGCCATACATGCCCCGAAAACACACTTCACAGTGGTGATGGGGGACTTCAACGCACGGCTGGGCATGAGGAATGGCGATGAACTGAGAGTGGGGCAGTTTGGATTTGGACAGCGGAGCCAAAGGGGTCAGCGATTTGCCGACTTTATGGAGAAGAAGGGACTCTTTATGATGAACTCCTTTTTCAAGAAGCGCCCGTCAAGGAAATGGACGTGGCTGCACCCCGGCGGTCATAAGCACGAGATAGATTTCATTTTGACGACCAGTCAGAATATATTAAATGATGTCTCTGTGATCAACAGGATTTAGACCGGCAGTGATTACCGCATGGTAAGAGGCTCATTGAATATCAACGTCAAGCAAAGTCAAAGTCAAAGTATTTTATGGGCAAAAATAATAGCACATTTACTAGTCAAAATTAACATCTCATGAACATCGCCCAAGTCCTGCCCAACTCCAAAACCCCGAGAACTTTCAGTTAAAGCTCGAAAATCTCTTCCAAATCCTTACCGAATGCGATACAATGGACGAACTAAACAACGGGCTGGTAGAAATTATTCACGCGGTCAGGTCGGAGTTCTTTAAGACCCTCCGCAAAAATAGAACACAGAAACTCTCTGAGCATACACTCAAACTTATGGCAGAACGAGGTGAGATGAGGCTGCAGTCTTCAGTGGATATGTCAAGTTACAGCTTGCTTAATAAACAGAACTCCCAAGTAAATGCGACATGATTTTCGTTCCTATAATACTATTTGTATTAAGAACGCAATAGAGCAGAACAAGGGCTCCAAAGTGTTTGCAAGAGACTTGTCTGTTGGGCAAAGCCCGTTGACGAAGCAGAAAATCGACAGTGGCAGCATCGTTTCGTCGAAGCCGGGGATTTCGACTGAGCTCGAGAAGTTCTATGGACAATTATACACCTCATCGCGTAGTCCTCCTAGCACGACTAGCGATGCAAGAGCCCGTTTTACCCAACATTATACCGAAGATATCCCGGACGTCAGCCTATACGAGATCAGAATGGCTCCAGGGGAGGACGGAATAACGACAAAGCTACTGAAAGCGGGTGGAACACCGGTACTTAAAGTCCTTCAGAAGCTGTTTAACTCCGTCATTCTCGAGGGTACTACGCCAGAGGCTTGGCAAAAGAGCGTAGTTGTTTTGTTCTTTAAGAAAGGTGATAAAACCCTCTTGAAGAATTATAGGCCAATTTTGCTGCTGAGCCACGTCTATAAGCTGTTTTCAAGAGTAGTTACAAACCGTCTCGCTCGTAGGTTTGACGACTTTCAGCCTCCCGAACAAGCTGGATTCCGGAAAGGCTTTAGACGGTAAACCATATCCATACGCTCCGGCAGATTATACAGAAGATCGAACAGTATAATCGGCCACTATATCTAGCGTTTGTGGATCATGAGAAAGCCTTTGATTCAGTCGAGACCTGGGCAGTGCTACAGTCATTACAGCGGTGTCAGATTGATTACCGGTATATCGAACTGTTGAAGTGTTTGTACAGCAAGGCCACCATAACAGTCCGTCTTCAGGATCAGAGCACGAATTCTATTCAGTTGCAAAAAGGGGTGAAACAGGGAGACGTTTTTTTCTCCGAAACTGGAAGATATATTGAAGCTTCTGAACTGGAACAGATATGGTGTTAACATCAACGGTGAATACATCACTCACCTTCGATATGCTGATGATATAGTCATCATGGCAGAAACCCTGGAAGACCTAAGCACAATGCTTAGTGAACTCAGTATTGTTTCCCAACAGGTGGGTCTTAAAATGAACATGGGCAAGAAGAACATGTCAAATGCCCATGTCGTACCCATGCTGGTTTATGTTGGGAACGATATTATCAAAGCTGTTGATCACTTTGTCTACTTAGGTCAGACGATCCAACTGGTTAGATTCAACTTCGACAAAGAAGTCAACCGACGAATCCAACTCGGATGGACAGCGTTTGGGAAATTACGCCATATCTTCTCGTCGCAGATACCGCAGAGCCTTAAGATGAAAGTTTATAATCAGTGCGTCTTGCCAGTGATGACATACGGCACTGAGAAGTGTTCACTAACTATTGGTCTCATAGACAAGCTTAAAGTTGCGCAGCGTGCAATGGAGGGAGCTATGCTCGATGTTTCACTACGTGATAGCATCCGAAATGACGAAATCCGTAGAAGAACGAAGGTAACCGACATAGCTCTCAGAGTTTGCAAGTTGAAGTGGCAATGGGCAGGCCATATAGTTCGCAGGACCGACAACCGCTGGGGAATAAAGGTTCTCGAATGGCGACCACGAACAAGCAAGCGAAGTGTGGGGAGATCCACACGATGGACCGACGACTCGCAGAAAGTCGGTGGATGGAGGTGGCACAAGATCGCTCATCTTGGCGCCCTTTGGGGGAGGCCTATCTTCAGCAGTGGACTGTTAATGGCTGATATGATGATGATGAAAAAAGGCTTATGCAATATCCATGTCATGATGAAACTTCAAACAGGCTATTACAATTTAATGCGCATACAACATTTCATGATTGAGGTGTTAACTATTGAGGAGTTCCCTAGTCAGGACCTAACACTGAGTGCTGCAAACATACCATGGTATAACTTAAAACCGGCTATCGTAATAAAATGCGTAGGTACACAAAATGTCGTGTCTGTGCTGTTGACGGTAAAGAGTTCCTTTGTCTGGAGATAATCCTGGATGTTGATTCAGGCCATGCTTAACATAAAAATACATTGTCATTGGAACTGAACCAACATGTGATCTCCTTAGAATAAGAGGAACTGTTTTTAATTCAACTTGCTAGATTTGACCTAAACAAACATATACATACATACATTGCAAGTTAACTATAAGCTTTTATGCAGTAGCCATGTCATGGTAAATTTTAACTGGCTGTATTCTATTGATTGCACCATGGAGAGTGTGTACAAAAACTTCACAATCTGATTTCCCCATCAACTTTCTATCACCGTATGACTAGATGATCGGCAAAGGCCAGGTTCCATTAATACATTTTGCCACGCTAACTCTTCTTCTACATTCTGCGCAAGCGCTTTTTGAACACAGATTTCAGCTTGGAACTAAATGACGTAAGTGTCAAAAGTTATTTATTTTATTTACAGGCTAATCATGTATTTAGGTAAATTTTGTCTTGACAGTGGATAATAAACTATCATTTTTTGCTGTGAGATTTATTTTAGAGATAAAACTTAAACCTTTCAGTAGAAAAATGAAAATAGTACTGAATATAACATCATTTTTGATAAGAAAATATATTGAATGAAATTCTTTTCAAAATCACGTTTTTGTCTTGATCATGCAGAGATAAAAATCTCAAAAACATATATGCTAAGTTTCACATTTATCAGGTTTGTGGTTGACCCAGCATTCTTACGGAAAACCCATTAAATATTGGAGCATGGTCATAAAAGCTATTATTTAAATTCACTTGTATGTATGTCCTCGAATTATGCAATCAATATTTCAACCACTTCCACTGAAGCTATCGGGTTGAAATTTGACACACACGTTTGGTTCTCGTGACATGACATGGCTATGGCTACTGCATAAAAGCTTTTTTTAATAAAAAACAAATAAATTATATGTACTTATTATGGTGTAAATTATACCTCGCACAAAAACAAATAAACCTGTCGGTATAACTCATTTCGTATTTGACAAGTCCGCTGAGGAAGTTGTTGTAATTCAGCTTGCAAGATTTGACCTAAACAAACATACAAACTAAAAGCTTTTAAAAATAACACTTTTTGTCACTTGCGTATGCATTGCTTTGTTTTTGTATCATAGATTAAATATATATCTATTAAGGTAAGTGAAGTCAATAGGGAAGGTTATGATTTCACTCATCGCAAAGTACTGAATAAATTGGAAGTATGTACTACGAATATTATGATATTCCTAATAATCAAAAAAGTATTTTTAAGTAAAGCAATGTAATTCAAAACATGTTCAGATATAAAAAAGATAAAAAAGTAATTTAACAGAAAACAAAAAAGAGCTTAGCGATTGTTTGCACTTTTTCCAAACAATAAACTTGATTAAATCCAGTTGTATTTTTTATTTATATTGTTATAACGAACTTGCAGACGACCTATCCGACCAGCAGCGGTCACCTTTTACCACCAGCCGCGGTTTAAATTACTCGAGGAAAAATAATAAACAAAGTAATTTAGGAGTGTGTATTGAAAAGGCTTCTTTTCAAATAGCCCGGGGTTGTAATTTATCACTGTCGAATTTTCTTTTCGAGTCAGTGTAATGAGGTTTTTAGAAAGAATACAA
Source organism: Alsophila aescularia (assembly GCA_946251855.1). Taxonomy (NCBI): domain Eukaryota; kingdom Metazoa; phylum Arthropoda; class Insecta; order Lepidoptera; family Geometridae; genus Alsophila; species Alsophila aescularia. Next base: position 3,869,174 of record OX276378.1, on the reverse strand, counting down.
AGTCTCCGAAGAATCAAATAAAATGAAAAATTCAATAACCCTAAAACTTGTTGTGGTATTATAATTAGTTCTATAGTAAATAAGATTCACTTAAATAATTGACCGAGCTAGCGCGCAGCGCGACCGAAGTGTCTCCGTTTCAGCTTGGGCAAAAATGCCAAATCTCTGATCTCCTCTACAGGTCGCATATCATAACCGATCTAGATAAAACTTGGTATTCAGGATAAACAGGCGTATTTCCAAAGTACCGATAAAGCCATATTTTCTTTTCCAATGTGACATCTAACTTTGTTGGCACATGAAAAGGACATTTCCTTTTCACACTCAAAGAATACTTAGTTTACCAAAATTTATATTGATTTGATCTTTTCATAATATTTTTTGTATATCTCCTTGATCATGAAATGTTAATTCTGACTTTTAAACTTGCTATTTTGTCTATCTATACTTATAATAAAACTGTAACGGGTCCAATTCTGTACATTGAAGATATTTAGATATTTTTTTTGACCTTACTCTAGATTCGATACTGCGATGTGAATGGAACGAACATGGGCAAGAAGAACATGTCAAATGCCCATGTCGTACCCATGCTGGTTTATGTTGGGAACGATATTATCAAAGCTGTTGATCACTTTGTCTACTTAGGTCAGACGATCCAACTGGTTAGATCCAACTTCGACAAAGAAGTCAACCGACGAACCCAACTCGGATGGACAGCGTTTGGGAAATTACGCCATATCTTCTCGTCGCAGATACCGCAGAGCCTTAAGATGAAAGTTTATAATCAGTGCGTCTTGCCAGTGATGACATACGGCACTGAGAAGTGTTCACTAACTATTGGTCTCATAGACAAGCTTAAAGTTGCGCAGCGTGCAATGGAGGGAGCTATGCTCGATGTTTCACTACGTGATAGCATCCGAAATGACGAAATCCGTAGAAGAACGAAGGTAACCGACATAGCTCTCAGAGTTTGCAAGTTGAAGTGGCAATGGGCAGGCCATATAGTTCGCAGGACCGACAACCGCTGGGGAATAAAGGTTCTCGAATGGCGACCACGAACAAGCAAGCGAAGTGTGGGGAGATCCACACGATGGACCGACGACTCGCAGAAAGTCAGTGGATGGAGGTGGCACAAGATCGCTCATCTTGGCGCCCTTTGGGGGAGGCCTATCTTCAGCAGTGGACTGTTAATGGCTGATATGATGATGATGAAAAAAGGCTTATGCAATATCCATGTCATGATGAAACTTCAAACAGGCTATTACAATTTAATTCGCATACAACATTTCGTGATTGAGGTGTTAACTATTGAGGAGTTCCCTAGTCAGGACCTAACACTGAGTGCTGCAAACATACCATGGTATAACTTAAAACCGGCTATCGTAATAAAATGCGTAGGTACACAAAATGTCGTGTCTGTGCTGTTGACGGTAAAGAGTTCCTTTGTCTGGAGATAATCCTGGATGTTGATTCAGGCCATGCTTAACATAAAAATACATTGTCATTGGAACTGAACCAACATGTGATCTCCTTAGAATAAGAGGAACTGTTTTTAATTCAACTTGCTAGATTTGACCTAAACAAACATATACATACATACATTGCAAGTTAACTATAAGCTTTTATGCAGTAGCCATGTCATGGTAAATTTTAACTGGCTGTATTCTATTGATTGCACCATGGAGAGTGTGTACAAAAACTTCACAATCTGATTTCCCCATCAACTTTCTATCACCGTATGACTAGATGATCGGCAAAGGCCAGGTTCCATTAATACATTTTGCCACGCTCACTCTTCTTCTACATTCTGCGCAAGCGCTTTTTGAACACAGATTTCAGCTTGGAACTAAATGACGTAAGTGTCAAAAGTTATTTATTTTATTTACAGGCTAATCATGTATTTAGGTAAATTTTGTCTTGACAGTGGATAATAAACTATCATTTTTTGCTGTGAGATTTATTTTAGAGATAAAACTTAAACCTTTCAGTAGAAAAATGAAAATAGTACTGAATATAACATCATTTTTGATAAGAAAATATATTGAATGAAATTCTTTTCAAAATCACGTTTTTGTCTTGATCATGCAGAGATAAAAATCTCAAAAACATATACGCTAAGTTTCACATTTATCAGGTTTGTGGTTGACCCAGCATTCTTACGGAAAACCCATTAAATATTGGAGCATGGTCATAAAAGCTATTATTTAAATTCACTTGTATGTATGTCCTCGAATTATGCAATCAATATTTCAACCACTTCCACTGAAGCTATCGGGTTGAAATTTGACACACACGTTTGGTTCTCGTGACATGACATGGCTATGGCTACTGCATAAAAGCTTTTTTTAATAAAAAACAAATAAATTATATGTACTTATTATGGTGTAAATGATACCTCGCACAAAAACAAATAAACCTGTCGGTATAACTCATTTCGTATTTGACAAGTCCGTTGAGGAAGTTGTTGTAATTCAGCTTGCAAGATTTGACCTAAACAAACATACAAACTAAAAGCTTTTAAAAATAACACTTTTTGTCACTTGCGTATGCATTGCTTTGTTTTTGTATCATAGATTAAATATATATCTATTAAGGTAAGTGAAGTCAATAGGGAAGGTTATGATTTCACTCATCGCAAAGTACTGAATAAATTGGAAGTATGTACTGCGAATATTATGATATTCCTAATAATCAAAAAAGTATTTTTAAGTAAAGCAATGTAATTCAAAACATGTTCAGATATAAAAAAGATAAAAAAGTAATTTAACAGAAAACAAAAAAGAGCTTAGCGATTGTTTGCACTTTTTCCAAACAATAAACTTGATTAAATCCAGTTGTATTTTTTATTTATATTGTTATAACGAACTTGCAGACGACCTATCCGACCAGCAGCGGTCACCTTTTACCACCAGCCGCGGTTTAAATTACTCGAGGAAAAATAATAAACAAAGTAATTTAGGAGTGTGTATTGAAAAGGCTTCTTTTCAAATAGCCCGGGGTTGTAATTTATCACTGTCGAATTTTCTTTTCGAGTCAGTGTAATGAGGTTTTTAGAAAGAATACAAAGTCTCCGAAGAATCAAATAAAATGAAAAATTCAATAACCCTAAAACTTGTTGTGGTATTATAATTAGTTCTATAGTCACTAAGATTCACTTAAATAATTGACCGAGCTAGCGCGAAGCGCGACCGAAGCGTCTCCGTTTCAGCTTGGGCAAAAATGCCAGATCTCTGATCTCCTCTACAGGTCGCATATCATAACCGATCTAGATAAAACTTGGTATTCAGGATAAACAGGCGTATTTCCAAAGTACCGATAAAGCCATATTTTCTTTTCCAATGTGACATCTAACTTTGTTGGCACATGAAAAGGACATTTCCTTTTCACACTCAAAGAATACTTAGTTTACCAAAATTTATATTGATTTGATCTTTTCATAATATTTTTTGTATATCTCCTTGATCATGAAATGTTAATTCTGACTTTTAAACTTGCTATTTTGTCTATCTATACTTATAATAAAACTGTAACGGGTCCAATTCTGTACATTGAAGATATTTAGATATTTTTTTTGACCTTACTTTAGATTCGATACTGAAGCCAAAACTTTTATTTTTTATTTTTGTCTGTCTGTCTATCTGTCTGTCTGTCTGTCTGTCTGTCTGTCTGTCTGTCTGTCTGTCTGTCTATCTGTATCTTGGCTAGGCATCACGCCGAAACTACTGAATGAAATTAAATGAAACTTGGTATAATTTGAGTTCATACTACGAAGTAGGTCATAGGCTACTTTTGATCCCGAAAAATGAAAGGGTTCCCGCAGGATTGGGGTTGAAAGTTATTTCAAAAAACACTTACCACTCTGTAACTATCAGACGGATTTAGATGCAACTTGGCACAGTCATAGTTTATATGATGGGTTAAAATTGAGGGTACCTGCGGGATAATGTCCCAAATTCTGTAAATTAAAGATATTTTGTAAAAATTTTTGGGGGCCATTCTGTTTTCCATACTAAAGGCAAAACTGTTTTTTTTATTTTTTGTCTTTCTGTCTGTCTGTCCGTCTGTCTGTCTGCACCTTGGAAGTGCATCACGCCGAAAATACTCAATGAATTCAAATTAAATTTGGTATGATTTGAGTTCACACTTCGAGGTAGGACATTGGATACTTTTCATCCCGAAAAAATTAAGTGTTCCTGCAGGATAGAATTGGAAAATTATTTAAAAGAACACTTAGCACGCTGAAACTATTGGACGGATGTTGATGCAACTTGGCACAGAAATATTTTATAAGGTAGGTGAAAATTATGGATACATTTTGTCCCGAAAAAACAAAGGGTTCCTGTGGGATATGGGTCCAAATTCTGTACATTAAAGATATAGTATAGTTTTTTTGAAGTTACGCTTTGTTCTATTATGATGCCTAAACTGTATGTTTTTCATTTTTGTCTGTATGTTTGTTAGTCTGTATCATAGCCACGCATCACGCCGCCGGAACTACTGGATGAATTCAAAAGAAACTTGGTATGATTTGAGTTCGTACTACGAGGTTGGACACTTTACATATCGAAAAATTGATGGGTTATTATTTAGGGGTTGAAACTTATTTAAAAGAACACGTACCACGCTGAAAGTAATGGACGGGTTTTGATGCAACTTGGCACTGTCTTAAGTTATATGATAAGTTAAAATTGAGGACACGTTTTATCCCGAAAAAGTAAAGGGTTTCTGCGGGATATGGGTCCAAAGTTATGTTAATATTTAAGTAATAATTTTTTTTTATTTGGATAGTTCTCTATATTCGATACTGAAGCCAAACTGTTTTACTTTTTCATTTTGTCTGTCTGTTTGTCCGTATCTTGACCGCGCAGTGCACCCAAACTACTACATGAATTCAAATGAAAAAAATGCTCTTGGGTGCATAAAAAAGGCATTGAACAATTATTTTTTTGTAATTCGTGTCTTTCTTTCTGTTTGTCTGTATGTTTGTTTGTTCACGCATCACATAAAAACTACTGGACCGATTACAATGCGGGTTTAATTGTTAGATAGCTTAGGGTTTGATTCAAATCTGGTGTAATTGGTATCTCAATCCGGTGAGTTAGAAGCCGAGCAATTGATAAAGTATTTTTGACGGCTGAAGGAATTTTGTTCAAATGTTGGTATATTGGTCCTGGATTAGCACATTATGGTACTTTGATCCTAAAGAAACGAACACGCGTGCGAAGCCTCGGGGTAGCTAGTTTACAATAAAATACTTTGATTACGAAACGAATTTTTAGATTTTTTTATTTGTCGTAGTTTTTTTTACTTTCCCCAAGAAGGGGCAAAAAGGGGGGCTACTGGATATATTAGATCCGACTTCAAAAAGGGGGGGCTACTGGATATATTAGATCCGACTTCAAAAAGGGGGAGGCTACTGGATATATTAGATCCGACTTCAAAAAGGGGGGGGCTACTGGATATATTAGATCCGACTTCAAAACGAGGGGCTACTGGATATATTAGATCCAACTTCAAAAGTGTTTTTTTTTATTTGAATGGCAGTAGCTTTAAATTGGTCATATAAAAGTTTGGTGAAGATCTGATGAGGATATTCGGCGTGATGAGCAGAATAGCTCCTCAAAATGCAGTAAATTGCTCACTTTTAGGTTTCTGCCAGTGGAAGCAGTCTTTACCCACTACGTAGGGATGGATTGATGGATCACCTTGGTTATTAATGTTAGTTTTAAAATAAGGTAACTAGATGGCAGCGCTACTGTGCAATGCCAGATTTTTTGCAAAAAAAGTTAGTACTCGCGAGGTCTACAGCTCACAGAGCCCCTAGTTATATCAAGGGTCAATTTATACAGAGTTTATACATATTTTTTTTATTAGAAATCTCAGCACTGAATGTTTCGAAACAAGCAATGGTAGTCGCACTAGTTTACCTCACTGGGTTTTGTCCTCGACTCCGCACTAATTACTTTTGTGAGTTATGTGAGGATTTCCATCGCTTCGTGCTACCACAGAATAAATACTAGTACAATTACAGAAGGATAACTGAGTAAAGTCATTTAAATACATAGTAACTCTCGCTACAACGCAATGAAGTGCAATTTAACTCGCACATCGCTGCGATCTTTTAAAGGCGATAAACCATTGCGAGCAGGATAGAATGTACCGTATCACAACGCGCCAGAGCTTCTATTGCTTTAACCGTTTCAGAATCGTCACTTTTGCGCTCGGCAGGGTTGTATCAAGGTATAACTAGGTACTTGCACTAATAATTATTCTTTGATATGATATGACTTAGTTATTGTAACAGAACAAACAATTATGTAATAATGTTTTTTTTTTTTTACTTATTATTATAAATGTTGATAGTTATATTAACTACATATCATGACATTCTCATCAGAATAAACCAAGTACCTCATTATTTGATTATTATAACTTAATCACTTTGATGAACAAAAGGTGCCTGTCTGAATTCCATGCTTAATAATGAAAAAAAAAAAATGGCTATCTACGTAATAAAAAGTCAGTATGTAGGTATTTTACGAGACTTGTCAAACCGAATGCTATGCAGTACATTCTAGGTTTCTTCTTGGTACTCATAATTGAGCATAGTTAAGTAGAAAGCTACCAACCCCGGTTTTAGCAAAAATGAGTTATGATGCCTATGACAAAAAAAAAATGTTTACTCTACATATTCCAAAGACACATTTCTCCAAAGCACATTCTGATGTCAATGTATTAAATTGTCTAATAAGACCACTTGCCATTATCACACTTTTTTTTGTGTAAAAGCCGACCATTTTAGGCTATGGTCTAGCAAAATATCCAAAAAAGAGAAAAATGTGGTAAGCAGAATCCAACTATCGCAGTTGGTCTTACTTCTGCAAATTAATTTATAATGGAATAGTTTGCATTTTTATTTGCAGAAGCCAACCACCACAATAGTAAATAATAATAATAATTATCAAAATCTGCAATAATAATTTTGCCAAATTATAGAATTTTTGTACGATAAGATTTCGTCTATGTTTTGATCTCGCGTAGCATCATCATAGGGGGCAGGGCTATGGAAGAAACTCAGGCGAGCATAACCGTCGTTATGGTTTATGTTATACGGTTAGCAAACATTTTGCGGAATAAAACCATTGATTTGGCTTTGAATATCTTTCGGTTTTCGTCTCAACCTAAATAACCTGAAAGAGACCATTTCGATAGACGTTTTCTGCAAAAAACTAAATTATTAATTGTTGCAAAAAGCACAAAACGACTATGTGTTTGACTCAAAAGTTTATTAACAAAACTAATGAATTTGGCAGTTTCAAATAGCTAATTTGAAAGCTTTTGAAGTATACTTTCACAAAAGTATAACATTTAGATCAATTATGAACTATAGAAAAAAAAGCAGCGGAAACCCCTTTAAACAGCTGTATTTCAAAATACGTTTTTCGACTATGGTCGCTTTCTGTTTAACTGCGCTCAATTATGAAAAGAATAAAATTTTATTCTTCACGCGACTCATCGAGCGCACGACACTCAACACACACGCTTGACACTCTACTGAATTAACCGAAATATTGCGGCCGCAAAGTGTAGGTATAATATAATATAATACTTGTTGCAGAGTGCGACTGGCCTGGTGCTACGGAGGGCACATATAAATTATAAGAAAACATTTAAAAAATGATGGTAGAAAATAACTATTAAAAAAAAATGGTGATGACCAAATTAAGGTTTGACGTAATATTTAAATTTATCTTCTATGTAATTAAAAATTAAAATCTCTTCGTTGGTAAGCGAATCGCTTGAGAACGACTCAACTGATAAAGCTATATTTTTTAAATGTTCGTCATAGTCAAAAAAATTCAATACTGATTTCAATTAAAAAAAACACACATGTATAATATATACAAATGTTGTGTGTTATTCATAATAATTATTGTATTGTATTGTATTGTTGTTTTGTTTTAACGTCATAATGTTGATTTAATATTTGAAAGCCTGCTAGCAGGTTGAATACATGTGAGATACTGTTTATTAAAATCCGAAATGTATATTTAAGTATGTATTCTTACAAACAAATTATTTGAGTGATTGATTGAATTATTGTCGCTCTCAGCTATCAATAATTAATAGCAGTCGTTAAGCCATGTTAAGCCAGTCGCTAAGCCAGATGCCGTCGGTGTTGTTGTTTTTTTGTCTTATGAGGCAGTGCTGGCCTCTGGTGTCAGAGTTTGTCAGGTGCCTGAGGGCCTCTGGCTGACATGGCTTAACGACTGCTATTAATCAATAACAGCCGGGACCTACAGCTTACCGAGCCCTCGGAATCACGGAGTGATGGAAAACCGCACATAACTTCGAAAAGTCACTGGTGTGGAGCCTAGATCGAACCCGTTTTGAACAGACAGTTTGATCATCGGAAAGAGGGCCAGAACCTCTTATCTTCTGAAATCAAATCAAATTAATCAAATCAAATTGTTTATTTGTAAGAACACAATCATAAAAAAATATCTTAAAATAAACTAGCTGTACCCGCGGCTTCGCACGCGTGGTAATTTTTCTAAATCCTAAAAATACCAATATACCAACATTTAATCAAAATTCCTTCAGCCATCTGAAAGGTTTTTATCGTTTGCTCGGCTATTACTCACCGGATTGAGATACCAAGTAATCCAGTTTTTAAGTCAAACTTTAAGCTATCCAACAATGAACACCGCATCACAATAGGTCCAGTAGTTTTTACGTGATGCGCATGGACCCCTTACACGCAGGAATCCTTCATTTTTTCAGGATAAAAAGTATTCTTAATTTGAACCCATCATACATACTATGACTGTATCAAATTGCATCAAAATTCGTCTGGTAGTTTCAGCGTGATACGTGTTCCATAAAATAACTTTCAACCAATATCGTACAGGAACCCTTTAATGTTTCGGGATGAAAAGTATCCAATATCCAACCTCGTACTATGAACTCAAATCATAGTTTCAATTGAATTCATTTAGTAGTTTTGGCGTGATACGCGGTCTATATACAGACAGACAGACAGAAAAATTGTCAAAAAAAATATACAATTTTAGTTTCAGTATCAAATAAAGAACATCCTCAAAAAAAACGAAATATCTTCAAAGTACAGAATTTGGACCCCTATCCCACAGGAACACTTTATTTTTTCAGGATAAAAAGTATTCTCAATTTTCCCCCATCATATAAACTATGACTGTGCCAAGTTGCATCATAAATGAAAAAGTTACAGTTTTGGCTTCAGAAGCGAATATATAATGACCCCCAATATTTTTTTGTAAATATCTTCAATGTACGTTTTATTAAAGGTATAGATTATTTTGTGGAAACACTGTATTCAGTCTGCACGCAGGCGTGAAAATATTTACAATATTCAATGTTATACTTAATGATTTGCAGTTTAGCTATAAACTATAAAATTATTTAATATAACATTTTTGTTCACAAAATTCCCTAAATTCCTTAACACTATAAAAACTATTACTGAGAAGCCATTCAGTTTTAATGTCACTAGGTATAATATTATAAATCGATATGCACATCTTATAATCATTTCTCTTGTACAAGTCCTTATGGGCAGGAGGTTGATATAATAAGTTAGTGAACTTGGCTCTTTTTTAGCAGGTAATTACTAGAATAAGTTAAAAAAAAAACAGGGTGTTGTTTAGTGAGAACACAAATGTCCACTATTGTACATACACGGCAAAGGAAGTATATTGCATACTTTAAAAAGAGGCCTGCAGCTATCTAAAACCAAGCCCGATTTATAACCATAAGACATCACTTTTGATACCATGTCTATGTCCACTGAGCAGGGCAGAGACGACACATGATCATGATATGCCATCAATGCAGCCTCCATAGAAACAGTATGCCTATTTTTTGAGAGCAAATACAAAGCGTTTGACCTTTTTACACAATAAATAAATATTATGTATTTTCCAGTTACGATGTTTGTCAGAAGTAAGTCCTAAAAAAATATAACACGTTATTAACTACTTCATTGTTGGCAAGGTAGTAGTCAAGTAATGTAAAGCGGCAAATGATTAGAATTATATGAACTAAATTGAATCAATTTGGTTTTATTAATATTAATATTCATATTATTAGTTTCCAACCAATGGATCACGTGTGATAGGTCTTTATTTACATTTGCTGAGCGTGTTTTTTATCGTCACATTTATTAACTATTATAGTGTCATTTGCAAAAAGTATAAATTTATGGGCCGTAACTTCGGGAAGGTCATTTATGTAGACTAGAAAAAGTAATGGCCCCAGTATACCGCCTTGAGGAACTCCAGTAATGTTAACTAATGGCTCTGATCTGAACTTCCCTTTTGTAAGTCTATTATGAGAATTGGTGTCAATTTTTGATATTTCTGTACACTGTTTTCTATTTCCCAAATAACTAACTATCCATTTATAAGCTGGACCACGTATGTCATACAAATCTAATTTATACAAAAGCATAGAGAGATCAATAAAATCAAAAGCTTCAGTTATATCTAAAAATATTGATATTACAGTAGTACCTTCATTTATATGTTATGTATTAAATCTTACTAAGTTAAATATACAAGTTTAATTGATCTTCCTTTACGGAAACCAAACTGTTCTTCACGTAAAAACATAAATTTCGTCAGTACCTTCATTTATATGTTATGTATTAAATCTTACTAAGTTAAATATACAAGTTTAATTGATCTTTCTTTACGGAAACCATACTGCTCTTCACGTAAAAACAAAAATTTCGTCAGAAAACTATTTAAATGACAAGCATTGCCTTTTATAGAATTTTGGATAGAATTGGGACCAAAGTTATAGGAAAATAATTATTGGGATCGGATTTATCACCCTTCTTGAACAAAGGTGACAAAGGTGTAACGATTGCCATATTTAATTGTTCCGGAAATACATGGAGTATTTCCGGAGTTTTTTTATAAATATAAAATTTATTATATGTGACATATCCAGGAGGCACAAGTTTTAATTGCTTTAGTGATAATACCGTCGTAACCACTTGTTTTACTGTTATTTAGACTCATGATTAGATTGTACACTTCGCCAACATCAACGGGGGTTACAAAAAAAATTGTTTGTATTTTTATTAACATTATTTAATTTTATATTATTTTTATTAATTTTATGGTTCAATGTCAAATCTATAAAATATGTATTAAACATATTGGAAATGTCAATTGAGTTTGTGTAAGTCACGTTATTTAATTTTATCAACATTTGGGCAGCTTTTGTTTAATTTACAGTTATCTTCTAAAATTAAAGACAGGTCTGCAACCTCCTCATCAAGTGATAAGGCTTCAAATGAGTTTTCGGTAGGTACATTTGATTTATATTGCTGTCATAATTATTATCATCATTTCAGCCTTTAGAAGTCCACTGCTGAACATAGGCCTCCCCCAAAGAATGCCACGACCAACGGTCTTGTGCCGCCTCCATCCACCGACTCCCTGCTACAATGTTATCCATCCAACGTGTGGGGGTCTCCCTACACTTAGCTTGCTTGTGCGTGGTCGCCATTCAAGATCCTTTATTCGCCTGCCCATCGCCACTTCAACTTGCAAATTCTGAGAGCTACGTCGATAAATTTGGTTCTTCTATGGATTTCCTCATTACGGATTTTATCACGTATATTGCTTTCGAATGATGATATCATTCTGTGGCCATGCTTGTAACTAAGTTGCTTGCTGGTTCTTTTCTTTGCAGTGTACACATTCGTGTCACTTCCTTTCTGCTTTCTTTTTAGCTTCCATTAAGTAAAACTGCTTTTCTGATTTATTCGAGCACTGAACATGGTAAAAGTTCTTGCAAAATGCCCAGCATAAAATTTGCTTATCAGATATAGGTCGTTTACATTTAAAACAGTTGCGATCCATAATGAAATAACTGACAGCAAAAATTGAACAGCAAAAATAATATCGGTTGTCAAGACAGCAATTGAACAAGTGGATCTTTTACCACCTCGCACCGGTGTAAGCACAAGCTCCGCTCTAACACCACTAGTCCAGGAATGCCTTGATGTTGAGCGGTGAAAGTTACGTTCAGTGCTGACAAATGCGTATCGTGCATACAATGTCTAGGCAGCGGCTCATTTATTTGTTGGCTCAGGCACTGACGCGGACACCGCACTGACGCGGACACCGCACTGACGCGGACACCGCACTGACGCGGACACCGCACTGCACACTGCCACTTTGATTTTAATCGGTAATTTAAGCACTAATACTACTAATATAAACTGTCAACGCAATCCTTGTACTACTGGCTATGTAGTAATGTTTATTTTAGACGGAACAAATAACTTTTTTAGCACTTTGACAATTTAAATCACGCAGCAAAAATTTACGTGTGATTACAGTTATTGTAACGCGCCTCCGAGCGTCTGCTTTCGAATCCCTGAAAATCATATTCTTTTATCAGAAAAATAAACATGTATCTATCGTATCTCCATATGTATCAAGTAAAGCCCCAGTAAAAGGAAACCATTAACGAGAAAACGATAGTGGCCGCAACTACCGAGAAATTACACTTTATTCGACCTCTGTTTTACAACCCTAATGGGTAGATGATATTTTTATTCCGCCATTTACCCACTGGGTTTAATAACATGTTTCTCGTTAAGGGTAGTTGTAGGTTTTAGATCCTTTGTCAACCCAAAGTAAGATGAGAGGATATTTAGTGTTTAGTAAATGGGGCCTGTATTTATCTTGGGCATTCCGTTTTTTGCGGTGAATAAGTAATATATTTTTTATATGAAGAATAACTCTTTTCCATCTATGAAAAAAACCCTACATATCGGCGAAGTTTTTCAATGCAATGTCAACATTTTAATTTATATCCAACTTGCTGTGCCCGCTGCTTCGCCCGCGTGGTCATTTCTCTGGGTTAAAAGTTTATATGTATGTTTTGTATATATTGTGATTCCGGGACCAAAAGAACCTTTAAAATAAGTTAGTTGAAAAAACATTTAAAGAAGTCAATTATAAAAGTAACTAAAAGCTTTTATGCAGTAGCCATGTCATGGTGAAACTTAGAACGGGCTATTTATTTATTTATTTATTTATTTATACTTTATTGCACAATTAAAAGAGTACAAATGGCGGACTTAATACTTAAAGCATTATCTACCAGTCAACCAAATAATGCAACGAGAGAGAGGTTGTAGGCGTGCAAAATAATAAAATATGAGGTTAATAAAAATTGCAGAAAAAATATAAGAATACAATATACAATATACTTATATATATTGAATAAAATAATCTAATACATATAATAACATAATACATATAAATTCTATCTATATAATTAAATATAATAAAGGTGACGTTATAAAAGTAGTGATAATGGAGTGATAGTGATAAACAGCTAAGTAGATGAAGCTTTAAAATAATGATCTCTGACCAACTTCTTGAAAACAACTTTGGATGGTGCTTTCCTAATCAATTATTTTTTTGGTGGCTATCTCAATTAAATGCGTATACAACAATTCGTGTCTATGCTGTAAGCCGTTGGAGTTCCCTAGTCAGAACACAACCCTGAATGCAGCAACCATGTAGTAAAACTTAAAACCGGCTATCATAATTAAATGTACACAAAATGTCACGTCTGTGTTTTTGACTGTTGAAGAGTACTTTTATCTGAAACTAATCCTGGATGTCGTTTCAGGTCATGCTTACCATAAAAATGCATTGTCATCGGAAATGAACCAACATATAAAAATCCAACTCCGTAGGATAAGAGGAAGTGGTTCTAATTAAGCTTGCAAGATCAATCTAAACGAACGATCAGATATACATGCCAAATTTCGTTCCGCCGTCAAATAGTTTTAAAACGATTGCTCGGCTTCTACTCTTCGGATTGATATACCAAGTACATCAACCAGTTTTTGAATCAAACTCTAAACTATTCAACAGTGGGAACCGCATTGCAATATATCCAGTAGTTTTTACGAGATTTATGAACAAACAAACAGACAAACAGACAAAATCAATACAAAGAAAATAAAATTGTTCAGTATGACTTATGTTCCCACTTTTTTATTAATAAATAATAAATATAATTGATTGAATTTTCTTAAATTAATATAAATTTGACTTATTTTTTTAAGCGACTTCACAAAAGAAGTCTGTTATTATTAATAATGCACTAGGTTTGTGACTGTCTTCATTGTACAGAGTTTTTGGTACTAACTAGTTTATTATAAGTAAAGATATAGATAGATAGATTTCATTTGTTGCCCGTGCTCCAACCACGAAGTTTTACTAGAAGGACCACGGGTAAATTTCTTTACATCCATTTCCCGATAGTCGGACTAGTGGAACCATGGGTTATTTATTAGTTTTGCCAGTTGTCCTACTCTTTAAAATATACATCATGCTTATTTTTGGCGAAATATACCAGGGCATCATACATTTGTAAGTGTTACTCTTCGGTATTTCTAGAAGTGTCTTTAAGTGGCCAGACTCCATTAATACATTTTCCAACGCTAGCTCCGCCTCTAAACTCTACCACCCGCTTCCTGCAACAAGCACTGAAGTGCCTGCGTAACAAGGTTGAATATTGCGAACGCTGTTTGAACACACAATTTAGCTCGGTACTATATGACGTAAGTCTCAAAAGTTATTTATTTTATTGGCAAGCTAATAATTTAGTATGGTACATTTTGTCTTGACGATGAATAATGAACTATATTTTCTTGCTGTGAGATTTATTTTAGAGATAAAACTTAAGCCTTTGAGTAGTAAAGTGAAAATATTACTGAAAATAACGTAATTTTTGATAATAAAATGTATCGAATGAAATTGTGTTAATCACGTTTTAGTCTTGATCGCAGAGAGATAAAGATTATGTTAAAAATGCCAAAACCAAATGCGGGTAGATGGAGACAACGCTCGCCCTTCTCGACGCTGACACCCGCTACTTCAGTCTTCTCACCACGATCAATGCAACTTGATTGAAACGTCGAGGTAAATAAAAATTAAGTTTTCAGCGCGATTAAGTCCTGTTTAAATATTTAACTATGTGTTCGAATCGCGAAAGTTTAAAAGTTACAATATTATGTTAAGTTTCCCTGTTATCAGGTTTCTGGTTGACCCAGCATATTTATGGTGCCTGGTCTTTCAGGCCATCATATATCGAAAGCAGACATCACGTGAGTTTTATAAGATTCACCCCTTGCAAAGTCACTGTTTTTTTTTTAATTTTTTTTAATAGTGCATTTGCCTTTATTAGCTTACAAAGTAACTACTAAGTACTGCTTGAAACAGTTAGGAAACCGACATGTATATTAACTTGAAATTTATATTATTTATATTAAACTTGAATTTTCATTGATATATACCAGGACATAATGAATTAACAAGTAACACAAACAATGTATTTGTAAAATCAAACCGGATCCAAAATTCAAAACTTTACAAAGCAAAAGCAGCTTTAGAAGCAAAGATAACACCAGAGGAAAGAATCGTCCAATTTACTGCCCACTAGCTTAACAAAGCTGTACTTAACTCTCACTTAAGTCCTTAAACCTCGTTAAGGTAACTTAACACCCTCCGTTGTGAGGGCGTTCAATTTGGACACTACATACAATGTTACATCTAATTTATATTTGACTAGCTTATCCCGCTATCTCTTTCGCCCTATGTTTCTCTATCTGCGTTAGAGTATTTAAAATTCTTAGTTTAGCTTACTAAAATTATTTGATAAGCATTATTATAGTCCGTTGAGCTCATTGGTAATAATAGGCCTTTTAAGAGAGAAGGACTCGAATATTCATCTTAGTTAATCTCTATTATTAAAATATGTTTGTCTGTTTGTCTTTCACAAAAATTGTTTTTTAAAAATGGGGCGTATCCACAGACCGCAACTAGCATGTTATACAAATTAAATTCATCATCGTATTAAATTTAAAAAAACTATACCTATACCTGACCATGTTGTATGATAAAAGTAATACAAAAACAAACACGTATATTTTGATTAAACATAGAGAATATATAAAGATTTAAGCAAATTAATTATAGTCAAGAGTGAAATGAGAGTAGCGCCGGAACGGTGCTAAAACTTTTGAAAGTCCTCTACAAGGAGCCATTCTAATTTGTAATTCTAAGAGCCTGTATCGTATTTTCGCTTATCGTGAACGCCTTTATGTAGTTTACAACGAACTTTTATGTAACTGTCTGTCTAGGGACTATTTTAATATAATGTGTGTTTATTTATCAGTTTAAATATTCAGATTACTAGTTTTGTACATTTCAAATGGTTGGGTTTCGGTTTGACTCTTCTGTGAGATTTGATCTGGTATATATCAAAGTCAAGTATTTTACTGTAAATAGGCTAAATAATTGCACTTTTACAAGTAAAAATTAATATATCATGAACAAGGAGAAATACGTGAAGTATGATTATCATCATTATAATGCCTATATCTCGTCACTATAATGCTTAATCATGTCAATCGCCACTTTGGTCAAAATACACTTTTATGCACTTTTAGGTCTTTTGTGCAGCTCTTTACCACTCCAATGAAAAAAATAGTTAAATATAACTAGTAATAGAAACTAGTTTTTTTGCATGTCAAAAAATGCCAATAACCAAAATAAAACACAAAATGAATGCTTTATTATGTCAACAGAGCTCAATAGCATAAAAGTCAAAACCCTCCGTTCACTTCTATCAAATTACAAACAAAATTTATGCTATACTTATCAGGTATTCTGTGGCTATGCGCCACCAACAGATCAGTGCTTAATTATGCCTCGTTCAATTGGACCAATCAGCGTGCGGGATTCTGTGTGAGGCAAGCCCGCTACATTTATTTTTATTTGTTGTGGAAATCCTGTTAAGTTCATCCATCCGTCTGTCCGTCCGTCTTTCCATCTGTCTGTCCGTCCATATGTCAGTCCATCTGTCCGTCTGTCTGTCCATCCGTTTGTCCGTCCGTCTTTTCGTCCGTCTGTCCGCCGTCTGTCCGTACGTCTGTTCGTCCGTTTGCTGGATACTTCTCTTAACGAAATAAGAGAGAGGAGACAAACAAACAACTGACTCATAGTTAGTAAATCTTTGGCCAAAAATGATAATCGTATTTATAGTACTGTTAGCTACTTAACCTTTTTGTTAGTGGAATCTGTACGATCTTTATATTCTGTGTCGAGGATTTGGGTTTTGCCGCGCTTTTGGCTGTCATGGACTGATTTGTCTATGGTGGCCGATAGTAAGGAGGAGTGAGATTTGGGTTGAATTATAAAAGAAGATTTTTGGTGTATTATTATATTATGGATGAAAAGAAGTTGTACATACGATAATAAGGTGTATTTGAATATAGCAGTGTTGTGGAAGTTGGGTTTTCTTTCAGTACCTAATAAAAAAAACTTTATTTGGGAGGCTTATCCATGCTTACGAAATAGAGGCATTTTTTTTTAATTTACTTTAAATTGTCTGGTATAGGTACTTATCGGAAAAAGAATATCGCTGTAGAAATTGCGGTAACACAATCGGCGGTCTTATCGCTTACAGAAATCTCTTACAGACGTAGACGGTGGTGACAACAAATAGTTATATTATCCACCGCTAGAGGTGATAGGCAGAAGCTTAACTGGGCCATTGCCGCCTTCATCGTCGTGTTTTTTTTTGCCTTGATACCCTAACTGTTTGAATACCTTTGACATCTTGAAAACCTATAATGGCCAAACATGGATTGAAATATCATTAATCGTTGATTTTTCAACGATATGGTCAGTTTAAGGTCAGGCTTTCCATTTCATGAAATGATAAATTCTACGACATCGCCACGACATCATCAAGGTATAATCGTATCTCATTACGGTTTCACATTTGCGGTGTGAAATCATTTATTCAGTCCCAGTTTGCAACTTACCCTTCAATCAATCTGGTCAAAAGTCAATATCCTTAACTAAACTTCGTTCACTACACAACAAGGAAACTACAGTACGGAGCAACAAGTAAGTTTCGATTCAATTTCCGTTCGGCCATATTCAGGTAACGGCTAACGGGCGAACTTTGTCCGTCGATGGACTGTGTGCATGTCTAAGACCTTCGGATGTACGTTTAATGATGACAGCCCGCGGGAGCGGGAGCGATGGCGCAGCGATAGAGAGAGGGTGCGATGGAGAACAAGTGCACAATTGCACATGCTCATGCTTCGAAAGTAAGTTGCGGAATCATGCCTTTTATAGGAATATATAATCAAGAGATACCTGTGTAAAAGCACATTACGGAACAAGTGATGTGTTGTTCGTCAGTTCAATTTCTTGAGCGTGAATGATGGAATTCATTTTCTAGCCGTGTGGTTTCAGGTTAATAATTGGACCACCACTTCTCATACCGTGGTCGCTGTGAAAATAAGCTTGGGAATTCGGAAAATGAACTGGTTCCGAATTCTCTAAGCTTATTTTCCTTAATAATTTGTGTAGTGGCCTTCACCTTTGCCATACATTCAATCTCCAAGCAGTAGTGTACACATATTACTGTGCTCCAGTTTAAAAGACAACATTTCTATTCAAATTACTAACATATAAAATTTAAAACCAATGTCTCAGAGCGACGAGCGCGTTAGAGTGACCACAATACTGGGTATCAAAGTAATTATTATAAACAGGCTTGATGCTTACCACTTAAAAAGGGGTCAGCTCGTCTCGTCACTTCAATAAATAAAATAAACGCTATTTAAAAATACTAACCCACATCTTCCAAACCGCTTGTTGCTTCACCTATCGTAACTAACCGCTCGCTTGTTCCGCGCATACTGTAGTCTTTGTTCTGAGCTTCGCATCATTTTGCTCTAGAAATTTATTTCATTTGCTCTCCCGTTTTTTAAAGTTAAAAGATTTTATTCACTTGTATGTTTGTATGTCCAAGAATTTTGCATTCAATATTTCAACCACCTCCACTGAAGCGATCAGGTTGAAATTTGGCACACACGTTTGGTTTTTGTGACAACGCACGATTACTTAAATGCCTCCATTTTTAATACAATATGGCGGACGTCACAAAATGCCAATTAATAATTTCCATAGTATATATGAGTATCAAATGAAAGTGCTTGATGAGGGAAACACAAAAATTAAAGTGACATCAATGTTTTTAAATTAACTTATTTCGATCTCCACTCACCACCGTCCGCACGGTCTTAGCATTAATTTTGACCACACACACCACACAGGTGAAACGGTCGGTGCATTTTATTCTGTTGCTGCGGTAGAACTAAAACTCACTCTTAAGTTTTTGTACCTACTTTCTATTGTTATCACGCTGTTTGTCTGGACGTTCGCGTTTCTGTGAAAAGCACCTATACTGATGAAAGCTTTTTATTGATGTTGCTGCCCCGCTTGCTGGAATACTTTGTACTATTACTGTTTTATTTTTAAGGGGATGTTTTTAATTTTTTAACAGAACTAAAGACATAATACATTTTCCATTGGAAAATAATTATATATATTTACGCTAAGCAGGCGTTAACTGCTATAAAAAATATAGGACTAAAGACTGCTGCAGGCATAATATTGTCAAATGGAGTATAATGTAACTTTTGTGAAAACTCAACACATGCCGTGGACGATATGGTTTCACACCCGCCCTCCCCCATCACTAGCACGAAGGAAGATCTCGAAAAAGGCAGAGATAACCGAAAAAATAGTAAAATAGAGAATCATTTGAAGCTTTTATTAAACAATCTTTTGTAACTAATAAAGTACTGATATACATCAAGTTCTTGGCCTTCTACGGTTAAAGCTTGGAGTCACCTTTGCTTACTTGTCGTATGAGGTAGTGCTTGTCTCTGGGGTCAGAGTTTGTCAGGACACCCGAGGGCCTCTAACATGGATAAACGACTGCTAATAATCAATGACAACTTAACGAAGCCTTGGGAAGCACGGAGCGATGGAAAACCGATCACAACTTAGGAAAGTCATTAGTGGAGCCTAGGGCTGAATCCGGTATCGTTGGATTGTAACTCGCACTAGTATACCGCTAGCTTACTATCGCTCTTTAGTAGGAATCAGTAGTGAGAAGGACACACAGGATCGTAAGCAGTGCAAGCATAACGCAAAAGAAAGTAGTAACAGGCTGAATAAGCAACATTAATCTTTCCCAGTCCGAACTTTTCACTATAGTAAAAAAAAAAAACACATCGCCACCGCCCGTTTGTCCGAGCACACTGAAAACAAATGATTTCTCTATGCTCGTTACTGCAAATAACTTTTTTTTAATTACTGCGAGAACGCGGCATAAGAGCCAAAGCTAAAAAGGCGAGATGGAAATGAACCGCCCATTAAGAAGAGCCAGTGAAGCGCGAGATGTGTTTCTGGCGGACGGTTCAGTTACTCCAAATGGAACATGAGACGATATTTTAATTTGTGGATGTCCCTTACCTAATACTTCAAAATTATAATCTGTAAAACACTTCATGATGTAATATATATTATTTCTGACAAAGACAAAAAAATGAAGAAAATACACCAATTTCAATATTTCAGTTAGATACCTAGCTACCTAGCTAGTTCCGTATTGTTGTAAATTTTTTATGTTATTAAAAGTCAGAAATTATATTAATACATGAATGACAAATACAAAAGATAAAAGTTCCACGTATCGCGTCGCGTTACGATATCCGTAACGACGTCGTAACGACGTCACACATTTTCTGCAGGGAATTTCTGTGGCATAGCGAATAAGCTCCCAGTGCGTTGTTTTTGTTTCCTTCCATAAAATATGCTCCGTGGAAGGTAGTTTAAGACTTCTGATTTTCGTTGATGAATTATTTCGGACATCCGCGAGTTTTTGTTAATGTTTTGAAAACTGGTTTAGATAGTTTAGCTGCAGGAGTATTTGAATAATGAGAATAATAAATAAAATAAATAGTGAAGTTTTATGTAATAGCCATGTAATGTCGCGAGTTTATTATTGTGTTTCGCTCATCATGCCCTTTCATTTGATATCCATATCATAGGGGTTTCTATGGAAATTATAAATAGCCATTTTGTTACCTCCGCCATATTGGATTAAAAATGGCGGCATTTAAGTAATCGTGCATTGTCACAAAAACCAATCGTGTGTGCCAAATTTCAGCCGATAGTTTCGATGAAAGTGGGTGAAATATTTATAGCAAAATTTCAGGAATACATACAAACAATCGAAGTTAAATAAAAGCTTTTAATTAAAAACACACACTAAAATTTTCACATATTAATTTATTATATTTGGTTCTACTAACAACTTCTGAAACAGCCCACGTTTTTAATTACCTACAACCGTTTTGATAAGTTAATATTTTTCAGTTTTATGAGAATGGCATAGAGGATGGAAATAGATTATACGTTGGCTCGCTTCTAGGCATAATACCTATAATTCTACCAAAAAGTACTGCAACAATGTTGCTGCAGTTTTTGGTAGTGCTACTGCACTACTGGGAAATATATATAAAATCGTATACTGCTGTTGATTATAACTAAACTTACCAAAGTAATCACTAATGAGTATTTTTTGCAAAATTTAACACCTATACAGGTGTTGTAACATCATTAAACATATCTGAAACTCATCCCGATCAAAAACATTTTGCGTCAGAGGCTAAAAACATCAGTCGTCGTACTAAGGAACCCTGAAACGACAAATGAAAGCCAGTTTTATAGTTTGGTTCACAAGGAGAACAGCAAATACGAAATGTGTCTTCAAGGTGGGCGTCCGTTAATCTCGAAATATATTTGTTATTAAAAAAAAAAAAAACATTTTTGCCAAAGATGGTTTCATGAAGATAGATAAACACTTTATTGCACACCAAAAAAAAAATACAATAACGAAATATATTTAAGTTACTAGGTAGGTAGGTACCTACTAGGTAACTAGAATAATTACTAAGTTAGATTCTTCGTGGTTTTTAAACGTATGAATATAGGGCTAGTATATATGAAAATATTATAATAAATTAATATGTAGTTATGTTTAACAATATTTGGCGGTCCAAGGTTCGACCTTCCGCGGTCCAGATACGGACCGCGGTCCGCCTTTTGCTGACTGCTGTTCTATAGGATACTAAAAACCAATGCAAAAGTGTATTTTATCTGCAAAAGTTTTTTTTGACAGACTTGATATTATTTCGTTTCTTTGGCAACCGTTCCTCACAGCGAGTAATCGACATTTTCCAGTTTACCCGTGGAAACTTACCATTTATCGGGATGAAAAGTATCCTGTTTTTGTTTATATATTGTACGGTACCTATTTACAAAGTTTCATCAAAGTCGAATCAGCCGTTTTGTCGCGAAAGCTCCCCAAACCACAGTAAATAATAGTAAAACAAAGAAAGAAACAAACAGACAACGTTTAACTTTTATATATTGTTGTGAATTATTTCATGCAAGAACATTTAACATAATAATCCTTATTTCACGTGGGGTGTTTTAAAAATTTCAAGTGTCAAAGTGTACTGCAAGTGTCTGGCTAATATTGGACTTCAATAATATCAATTTCAAGTGTCAAAGTGTACTGCAAGTGTCTGGCTAATATTGGACTTCAATAAAATCAATTTTTGAACTAATACTAGATCCACATTGCACTAGCTGGCAGAATAGAATGGCCTATGGAACTTATCTTGCAACAAATAAGATGCATATTCCCCTAAAAGTTTTTAGGTGATGGGGATTCTTATCGAAGCCCGCCGCGACATCTGCTTCGATATGATGGACTTGATGCAAGTTAACACCGCGCGATGCATCGTGCTGTCTCGTACAAGGCCATTATTCTCAGTCACACGCGTAACACGTCTCACTGTGGAATCGTTCGGAAAAATACGGCAATTCTCGAACATGCACAAACAATTCCACGCAGATATCTTAACGCGGCGCGTTACGTGGCCGAGTGGCAATAGATAATAAGGTCCCTGGTTAATAAATTTTTCCTAAGTACCTAGTGTTATTAGATATTATAACATAAGGTCGCTCAGCCAGCTTAAGGTTTGAACTAATACCAGATCCAAATTGCACTAGCTGGCAGAATGGAATGGCCTATGGAACTTATCTTGCAACAACGAGCTTTATAGAGAGCTATGCTTCGAGTTTCTCTAAAGGAGAAGACTCGAAATGAAGTGATCCGACAGAGAACCAAATTAATCGACATAGTTCTAAAGATAAGCAAGCTGAAGTGGAAGTGGGCTTGTCAAATTTCCCGAAAAATCGACGATCTTTAGGGTAGACGAGTCCTCGAGTAGAGATCGCGTGCTTAGGCACACGTAGTGTAAGAAGCTCTGTGGCCAGGTAGAATGACGACCTGCGAAAAGCGGCTGGAAGAAAATGGATTCAGAGAGCTGAAGACCAAGCAGTGGACAAATGTAGGCTGATGATAAGATATTATACTGCTATGGCAACTATAAAAGAAAACCTGAAAACCTGTACCTAAACAAACGTTGCTTAATGAAAAAAAAACAAGCCTTGTAAAAACCAAACACAATATGCTCTAACTACCTCCTTAGCGTAATAAGTCCACCGACCGATGTCAGAGTCCAACGAAAACTAAATAAAATAATGACCCGAAAATTCCCAAGTTGAACAAACACATAAATTGTTTCAAGAGGAATCCTTTAGCAGACAAACCAATAAGTTTTACACCGAACCGAAATCAACCCTATCTAGTATAAGCTAAAGTTCACATACGCTTATTGATCCCGAGAGTGTCTTGAGAATAAAAACATTACATTGATTTCAATTACTCTCTTATATCAAAGGAATAAGGTTTAGTTTTGAATATAGCCCTAGCATTTACAAAGTAGATTGCAGCAAGAAGCGATGAGATAATTTATTAAGGGTTGCTGACTACTTTTTTCACACACTTTCATATTTGCTAGAGTATTGTTAGTTGTTTGGCATTGGAGAAATATGTGAGAGATTAGATGTGTAACATTATATATTCCGGTGATTTTTCATCATTTTCATTATCATTAGTCCGTGTCAGTCCACTTATGGACATAGGCCTCTCACTAAGAACGCAACTGAACACTATCTTCGGCTCTTCTCTTCCAACTGCTGCCAGTCACTTTGCGTATATCGTCACTCCACCTAGCTGGAGGGCGCCCTACACTACGTACCGATTCGCGGTCTCCACTTAATAACACGTCTATTCCAATGGTTATGATTCCTTTGACAGATATGACCAGCCCACTGTCACTTCAGCTTACTAATCCTAAGGGCTATTTCGACAAATTTGGTTCACTGCCGGATCACCTCATTCCGGATTTGATCTTTAAGAGAAACTCCAAGCCCTTTCCATAGCTCGCTGAGCGACCTTAAATTGCCGGACTAGTTATACCGTGAGTGTCCACGACTCGGCTCCGTATGTCATAACAGGTAGGACGCACTGGTGGAAGACTTTTGTCTTCAAACTTTGCGGTGATGTTTACTACACTTTATTAAGAACAACATCTTGTATTGTTGTGTATTGTAATGTCTCTGTTTAGAATTGACTTCCACACCTATACATAAAAGTGAAAAATTGTCTGTTTTTTTGTTTGGGGAGATTGAACGCCAAAGCGGCTGATCCGATTTTGATCAAACTTTGTAAATAGTTAATTACAATATAGAGACCAATGTAGAAAACTTTTTATCCCGGAAAATGTTAAGTTGCCACGGGAAAAGTAGAAAATGACAAATAATCGTTGCCGTGGAAACGAAATAAAAACAAATCTGTTTAAAAACATCAAGAGCGTTGGTGCTATACTTTTGCAGTGATTTTTAATATCCTAGATGAACACAGGATGCTTTTTTTTCACGATAAACTGTAGTCCGCGCGGACGAAGTCGCGGGCGAAAGCTTGTTACTAATATAATATTTTATTCACAACAATAAGATACTATACCGTAATACTATTATTTATTTCTATGACCATACATTAGTGGTTTGACATAAATTAGTGCTGCTGAACTTCAACCTCAAGTAGTTAATTCATCACAACACTAAATAGAGATGTTTGGAAACAAGGCATAATTGAAAGTGCTAATAAACCCGACTGCGAACAAAACTATAGAGAGGCAATTGCTTACCATATTTAAATCGTTATAGATCCTAAGTACTCATTCGAAATTAAAACTGATAAAATAATCCTAAAGATGGTTTTTAATTACCTATTCAATGATATCCCACTTAACATAGTTCATAGACTTTATTTTTACATTCGACTCGACATGGCGACTTCTGTTTGTCGCCTTATTGAATTTTGATTACAAAATTATATTTGGTACCAATCCTAGACCCGAGACTTAATAGAAAGACAGTGTTCGGATGGCAATATGTCATCCTTGCATTCCGATGACAACAGGATCGATCCTCAGCTTTTGTCTAATAAGTTATGAGCAGATTTACCATAGCTCCGGGCTTTGAAGGCCACGATAAGCCGCCGATGCCGGTTGCTAATAAATACATAGCCCAATGCCCTTGGGCGACCTAATAGACTTTTCTATTCATTTATGAAGCCGTCATGTCCCACTGAAGGTCAAAAGCCTTACATCTTTTTACCAGACTGCGCAACGCAAATGCCCGGTAATATGTTTATCAGCCTTTATATTATGTATGTAAGGCAGTTCCTATTTGAAGCAACATATAGTCCAAACGCGTGGACCAATTTTGATAATCCTTACGTCAATCGTTATGTCTTAAACTTGCGAATGCTACATGACATTAATCAAAATTCAATATGGCAACAACCAGACACCATTATTGTGTAAAAGAATAAAACGAAAGTCGATAAAACTGTATCAAGTGGGGTATCATTGAATAGGTGTTTGAAAATAATTATATATATATATATATATATATATATATATATATAATATCTTATATGTAATATGTATATATATATATATATATATATATATATAATATTTTTCATTTCGAATTACCATTTAGATTTAAACCTGGTTAGCAACCATTCTCACTAATTCTTACAAATTATAAATACCAAGATTACACAAAGGTACAAGAGGTTAGGTGGCACAAGATCCCTCGTCATGGCGCTCTTTGGGGAAGGCGTATGTTCAGCAGTGGACTTCTAAAGGCTGACGTGATGATGATGATGATGATATATACCAAACAGTTTAAAACAAAAATAAATTATTATAAAAACAAAAACCCGACAGCGACCAAAACTAAAAAGAGGCAAACAAGCTATAGATTTTATATTTCAAAATAAAAAATCTAAAGCATGTAAGCCTTTTTTAGTTTTGTTCGCAGTCGGGTTTTTTGTTTTTATAATAATATATATTTATTTACCAGACTGTACAACGCATAGGACGGTAATTTAATGTGTTTATCAGCCTTTTATATATATATATATATGTCTGTACCTTTGTGGCGCTCTAGAGACCAAACGCGTGGCCGATTTTGATGATTCTTACGTCAATCGATTTATCTTATTTTTAAGAGTGTCATTAAAAACAATACAGTAATCAAAATTCAATATGGCGACAAACAGAAGCCATTAAGTGAAAAAAAAATGAAAGTCTTTAAACTATGACAAGTAGGATATCATTGAATAGATAATTAAAAACCATCTTTAGGATTCTTTTATGAGTTTTAATTTCGAATGAGCACTTAGGATCTGTAACGATTTAAATATGGTAAGCAGTCGGGTTTATTAGCACTTTCAACTAAGCCTTGTTTCCAAACAGCTCTATTTTGTATTGTGCTGAATTAACTACTTGAGGTAGAAGTTCAGCAGCTCTTCCGGCAACATAATGTCAGTTTTATTTTGAAAACTAACGCGAATGATACCTATTCATATAACAAGTAAAATTATTATAAAAATACAAAAAACACGACTGCAAACAAAACTAATGAATACGAGCTGACCGCCCGCAAAAAAAAAACACACTAATATTATAAAGGTGAAAGTTTCTTTGTATGTAAGAGGGTGTGATTGGTGTGTGTGTATGTTTGTTACATCGTGACGCTTAAACGTCTGAGGTAGCTCATACCCTGGATTAACATATAGACTACTCTTTATCCAGGAAACATGTAAGGTTCCTGAGGGACGCGGGTGAATCCATGGGGTCAGCTATTATTCATACAAAATTCGTAGCAAACCGTAGCTAAATAAATTCTTGACACAAAATAAGCGATATTGCAAACACGATGGGACAAAAGCCACTGGTATAAGTGGTGTCACTTGGTTGTCACGTGGTGTTTCCGACAAGGTAGTGTGCTTTTTATTCACGCGTAAGCAAGCGAGCGGTTAACTTGAATAATCTAAAATTGTAAATATTGTAAGAAGTTTATAAGACAATTGCCACTGTTTAGTTATAAGAGTTATTAAAGACCTTCATTTTGATACCTCACTCGATAGGTGTTGGTCATTTTTTTGTTACGTGGGAAATATAATGGCAGCTGAACGCCGCCATATTAGTTTTCTTGACACTTCATATATCCTTATAGCTCTCTCGTGATCAAGACAAATCCAATGATACCACATTTATCAAAATCTGTCAAGCCGTTTAGGCTGTAGGACGCACCTAATAAACGTACAAACAAACAAATAAACATACATACAACCCAAGCACATAACCTTACGAGCAGTCGGATAAAAAAAGGCAAAACGT
Organism: Alsophila aescularia; assembly: GCA_946251855.1. NCBI lineage: Eukaryota > Metazoa > Arthropoda > Insecta > Lepidoptera > Geometridae > Alsophila > Alsophila aescularia. Next base: position 3,841,543 of record OX276378.1, on the reverse strand, counting down.
GTTCGTGAGTTTTAAGCCGTTTTGACATGTTTCAACCTACGTCTGTCAGCCACGCGTTGCGTTTTGACGTTGTGAGGCATTCTGTTATGGTTTTTGCTAATAGCGCTTTCGATATTCGACATTGGCCAGACCTTTACTTCTTACCTACTTTGCTTTTTCCAATTGCTAATTCTCCATTAGTAAGTAAAATGTAGTCTTTGTTAATACCTTGCGAGCTCGAGCCACTTCAATCTGAAATCCAGGAACTTATTATTTAAGCCTCACTGCTCTAGATATTTAGAACACCTAACAACAAAGTTTACTACAGAGCTGGTCCTAACTACTAGTTGTAGTGGTTTGGAGCTCTCAGGTTTCAGGTAATCTATCAATATTATTATGCAAACAGTATGGGTAAGTGGCAACTTAAACAAAAATAAGGACTTATTAATTTCAATTGAATTTATATTCACTTGAAATGTCTTACGTTGCTGAACTTTTTTCCGCCCGTGAGAGGTTAATGACTTTAAAATAATTTACCATAAAACGCGATAATACGAAAAACACGATTAAAATTTAATTTATTTTAATGAAAAAGAAGGTATTAACTACACCAATTACACACATCAAAAATAAATAATTAACAACAATGGCAAAGCAGATGTCAAGTCAAATAAAGTAAGGAACCAGATACGATAGATTCCGCGATGCTTGTATGAGGTAGTGCTGGTCTCTCTTCTCAGAGTTTGTCAAACCGCCCGAGGGCCTCTGACATGGTTTAACGACTGCTATTAATCAATAACAGCCGGGACCGACAGCTTAACTGTCCTCCGAAGCACGAAGCGATGGAAAACCGCACATAACTTAGAAAAGTCACTGGTGCGGAGCCTAAGAATGAACCCGGTATCGTTGGATTCTAAGTTGCACTATTGAACCGTTATGTCATGGCTTAAAGTGTAGAATTTATAGAATTGATTTCAAGAAATGGTTGACTACACCAAGAAATGAAAAATGGTTCTAATAAATAATGAAGAATGGTTCTATTTCATGAAATTATCGTTGAATCTTGAAATGGTTTGGCAAGATGAATGTATAATCAGCGTTTGATGATATGAACAGCTAGACGCACGGCTACTTCATGATGTGGTCAAACTTTAGTGTTGTATTGTATTGTATTTATTTATTTGTCTTTTGGTGCATTACACACACTTTGAATATGTCATACTGTATATATTGTATATGTAGATATATATTAGTAAGTAAAAATATTTATATTAAAGGTCTTTTATGGAATACGACTCCCTCTGTGTCGAAATTTTGGAGACAGCAATTGACTGCTGACGAAAGCTTACAAGCTAATCGATCTATGTGTGTGTCCCATTTATGTTTACTGTCTAGATACACACCAAGGAATTTGACAACCTTAACGATTTCCAACTTTTTGATTTTTTAATTAACACATCCAGACTATTCTTAGTATACCAAGGAAGAATACCATAGCTTTGGTTTTCTCAACATTAAGAAGTAGCATATTCGAGTCACATTACCAATAGATTTGTTGACCAGTGTACCTACTGAGCTGGTGATGACACTGTAAAATAGCTATACTCGTATTATCTACCGTTAGAGGCATTAGGCGGGAGCCGGACTTGGCCATGATAGGTTAGAAGGCAGCTCGCTACGCTTCGCTTCCGCCTTCGTCACCATCTTTTTATTTAGCCTTGAAAACCTATCTGTTGAACGTTTGGTAGGTATCACGGAAACTCTACATCAATACAAATATATAAAAGTGAAACGTTGTCTGTTTGTCTGTCTGTTTGTTTGTTTGTTTGTTTGTTTGGGGAGCTTTCACTCGATAACGGCTGAACGGATTTGGATGAAATTTGGAATGGAGATAGCTTATACCCTAGAGTAAAACATAGGATACTTTTTAACCAGGAAAATGTTGAATACTCTTTGTAAGGAACAGTTGCCATGGAAACGAAATAACAAGTATGTCAATAAACTTCAAGAGCAACCTGCTTTACATAATTTTGCATTGGTTTCTAATATCTTAGAAGAACATAGGATGCTTTTTGTCGCGATAAACTGTAGTCCGCGCGGACGAAGTCGTGGGCGGGAAAGCTAGTTAATGATATACATTAAACATTGATGTTTAAACGATATGGTCAGTTTTAGCTGGCCATTTCATGAAATAGATTCATTACCGACCACATCATGAAGTGATTAATTCTACGATATGGCTACGACATAAATATATACCTACCATTCCTCGATTAAATCATGGAGTTCAAGATACAGTCGCCATTTTGAAAAGAGCCGTTTGGAACACAGCCAGAGGCCTGTAGCTTGCATGTGTCGATTACAATATATTAAAGGGGAAATTTCATAAATACTAAAAGTTAAAACGGATAAAAGGATTATTACTTTGAACTACATAAGACTTCTGAGTGATCAGCGCAGTACTGTGACGCAAAAGATTTTGCCTGCAATGTAAAAATTAGGAATTACTATTGCCGTGGACAGTTACTCTTGTATGATATAAAACCAATTTACCTTTTTGATTAATCGACAGTTTAATAATGAGGTCGTTACAAGTTTGCATCTTGGTGTGCGTTGGACATTTTAGGGCACAGATTGTTAGAAAGCAATGTCACAGTACCGAGTAGACAGACTACGCAGTACCGTGAGTATAACGCAGTTGTCTTTGCACATTATACATAATCATATCCTCTTTGGATTCTGTAGCTATCAAAGATTTTGACTTGCGCTTACTGGCGTGTGGCTATGATATCCAAGTTGTTAATGAATGTACAATAAACTACTTTCATTTGTGTGAGATATTTTTAAAAGTAAGGGTGTGGGCTGCGGACTCATTTTATTAGCTTTTGCTATGTTGGCACCATACCAAGTATGTACTGCTAAACTGGTTATAACACTAAAACTTCGCGCGAGTGAATATTATACAGACCGTTAGCCGTAAGATGTCCCCTGCCGTGATCTTATCACTATCTATGGCAGGGAACATCTTAGGTGAACGGTCTGTAGTGCCAACATCACGGCAGGGGACATCTTACGGTGAACGATCTATAGTTTGTGGCCTACTGTTTCCTTGAATTTTGCGGCCAATACTTTTCTGTTTAAGTATGAATTTTGAGGCGATTCGCTCATTCAGTCAGCGGCTAGCTTGAAGCAAAAGTAGCCGATCACGCGACGACGTATCGCACCACGGTCAGTCAGCCGTTAAATGTTTACTGAGTGTGTTCCCGCCCTCAGGGAATTCGTCAATAGCCGCATAAAAAAGCTTATAAATATTTAAATGCGGTGTTTAAATAACTTTTAGACAATTTACCTATATAGAATAAATAGCTGGCTTCGCCGGCTATTGGCTTCTTTCCAACCGCCACGATTAGCAGAATTTTGCTTCCATATAAATATCAAAACAAAGTCCTACTGCTGCGGTGTAAAAGTCACAAATTTTGCGCACATTTGTAAGGATTTACCAAGTTTTCGGCCTTTGGCGAGTTTTAAAATAATTGTGAATTGTGGATACTCGCAAGCGATGTATTTAGAAAGATTGCGTAATTTTTAACCAACTGACTGACTGATGTGTATATATGTAAGTAATATTGTTGAAAATTCTCAGTATTCAACCCGGGTAAGTATCTGTTTACTTACTTTAGTTGTACGGCTTCGCTTGAGGTCTCTCCTCAAAAATAAATTGAGTTATTTATTTCTTTTTGGTTTTAGGCTATTTGAAGTCGTTTTTTTTTAATTCTTTTGTCGAATAGTTGTTTCGTATTGCCTCTTCGGCAACTGGATCAGTATTATACTGATGGCTCTAATATGAAATGTTACGCAGTATACAAAAAGGTTTAAAAATATACGAAGACTACACCTCCAAACAAACGAGTGAAGCATACCAAATGGCGGCTGCATATGTGTGAATGGCTAACTCGTGGTGTTTTGTGGTTGATACCAAATTCATCACAAAAGACAGGATTGTTTTGATTTTCCGTGAGAATTTGACAGAATTAACATGACTAATAAAATTGAGGTCTTGCTGCGATGTGGCGGCCGATTGCGAGTTGTATAAAATTATGTAAATGTTACAGTGAATGTCTAATGTTGGTGAATGTTAAGACGCACCGGTGTAAATTACCAATGTAGCAGGTGTAAGACTAACATATTTTATTTGGATCTTTTGTTCTCAGTCATGCACTGGATAATGTTGACATGTACAACAAAAAAATCCGGAGAACCTTATTTTCAACCAAAAAAAAGTGGTTAAATAACGTTGTCTCTCAATAAAAATATAAAATGTAGGTACAACAATGAAACTAACTACTTAAATTCTTGTTTATTTCCACTTACTAAACAATAGAACACTTCCTAAAACACGGATAAAGGGTGAAGCGTAGAATCCATTAGGAAATAGGCGAAGTCACGGGTTACGCGTTTTCCACTTTCTGACTACCTCTGCAATGTGTTAGTCACTAAATGAGAGTTTCTAAGCACTCCACGCGGTTGTAGCTCTCCGCAAGTGCTATTGTTTCTTCCATCTGAGTGTGATGACAATTACCTACATTTGTTAATAGTCTGTTACAAATTCTGTGGATTTAAAGTTAATTTTAGACAAAATTGACTTCCTATATGACAATATTACTTTAAATAGGTCAGTTAGTCAAAAGGGTTTCATTGACAAGGGCATATATGCACATATTCATGCACCATCATCCTACCTTATCAACCGTCATCTCAGTATGCACCCCCTTCTCACACATGTCTTCTCTCACACAATCCATCCACATTTTTTTTGGTCTTCCTCTTTCATGCTTCAACTTTTATGACCGGCCGTCTGTGTGTCTGATGTCAACCCTCTTTAGGAATTTTAGTTGGTGGGATAATCGCCACCAGCCGGTTGAAAAGGGCACGAGATGGTATGAGGCCCCTTCGTCCGCCCAGTGGGTAGCAGCATACCGACTACATTCAGTAGCTTCTGCCACCCACTTTGCGACTCTCCCCTAGTCGTTTTTTCCATAATCATGTACCTTACTCATTCAGTATTTTGAATATCTGATTTAGTCACAGACGTTCACAATTAAATTGCGGTTAAATAAGGATTACATACTCGTAAAAATGAATGTGCGTTTGTCTGTGCGCGATGCGCTCCTAAACCATTATTCGGATTGTGACGAATCTTTGGCAGGGTCTTCTAATGACGCCCGGGATGTTTTATGGCCAAAAAATCTTAATAATTTAGAAAAAAGTACGAAAAAATCGTTTATATATTTTTTTATATATAGAAGCAAGTGTCGATATATACTGGACCGACGTTATAGACGGATTGTTTTGTTTTTGGTGTGTTGTTTTTGTTTATTAAGATTTCAAAAATGGGGAGGTTCTCAATTCAACTGTGGATTTCTGGATCGATTTGGATGATCATGTTTTATTTTAAAGATTATATATTTTTCAGATCATATATGTTAAATATTAATTAAAAAAAAAAGCAATTTGTTTTTTGATACAAATAATTATTTGTTACTATTATTATGACTCTGGAATAATTGTTTCCTGGATCTACGTAAATTGTAAACAAATTTTGTTCCAGAGACAACGCGGAAACCTTTAATAGGTATATTCGTCTTGTTGTTCGTCGTACATCATCTATACTTATAATAAAGCAATAAGAACGAAAAAGTCTGTACAAAGAAGGTAATTAAAAAAATATGGTATATGGTACTTAAAATAAGCTACTGAATATCTTATTTCAAGTACCTCATCAAATGTTGGTATATTGGTATTTTAGGTCTTGGATTAGTACAAAGAGTATTCTTAATCTAAAGAAATGACCACGCGCGCAAAGCCGCGGGTACAGCTAGTATTATATATACCATGAAATATATTCCGAATTCCGGGCTCAATTACCAAAGTCCGAAAGCGCGCTTCAAGCCGTATTACAATAGCTTCGTGAAATTGTTCTTGCGGTGTCGTAAAGAAGTGACACGTTTTCTGCAACGAATTTCATGTGGCATAACGAATAAGCGCCTGTATAAAACTGGAAACATCCATTACTCTCGCATTACTTATTTATTGTCAAGAATAGAAGTTATAGTTAAGGGTGCTCGATATGGATTGCGTGTGGAGCGTATTGCTATTGCGAGCCTACAGGGTAGGCACTGTGTCAACGACATGACAGTATATCTAAGAGCCGTTTAGCATAGGATTTAAAATGTAGAAAAGATTGGTGGGATTTATTTTCAAATCGACTGACTTACAAAGTAGTTTAAATTTCGGTTAATTAATGTACACTGGTGAGCTGTAGACCTCGCGAGCACAAACTTTTTTACAAACAAACTAGCAGTGCACAGTAGCGCCATCTAGTTACCTTATTGTAAAACTATCATTAATAACCAAGGTGCTCCAACAATCCCTACCTAGTAGGTAAAGGATTCCCTGGTAGACACTAAAAGTGAGCAATTTACTGCATTTTGTGGAGCTATTCTGCTCAACACGCCAAAGATCCTCATCAGATCTTCACCAAATTTTTAAAAGACCAACTTAAAGTTATGTTACTACCTTTCAAACACAAAAAGGAACCATCGAAATTGGATCTAATAAGGTGGAGATATTTCAGTATATATATATCCCCCTTTTTGCAACTTTTTGGAGGAAGTAATCCCCCCTCCCCTTCCCCAAAGAACAGCCGGACATTTGAACATCCGCCTGACATACGAAAGCATTTTTGCTCAAGCTGAAACGTAGACGTTCTCGACACTCGCTCAATAATAATAAAGTCATAAAGGTCTTTGCTTTAGGAGATGTAGCAAAACTTTGGCCATGCCGTCTGCAACGCAGCCTGTCTCGTGTGTAACACGTGTATTTTTAACCCCCGAACTCAAAAAGAGAGGGGTGTTATAAGTTTAGAGTGTGTATGTATGTATAATTGTATCTGTCTGTGGCATAATAGCTTTCAAATTAATGGACCAATTTTGATGCGTTTTTTTTTCTGTTTGAAAGTTTGATGGTTCTTAGCTATCATCAATAAATATATTCGGGACAATTCAACATCAATTAATTACCTAGCCCCAGACTAGGATACCCTGTATACTATGGGTACTAGATAACGGGTAAACAAATACTACATCCACGACTCAGAAACAAACATTTCTGCTCATCACACAAATGATTGCACCTTGTAGGTTTTGAACCCGCGACCGTTTGATTTCATGCCTAGGGTCACTAGCCACTAGACCAACCGGTCTTCAAAAATGATCCCCCAGTAACCGGTTGGATAATGGAGGGTCGGGAACGTAGCTCTCAAACGAATGGACCGAATCTGATGCGGTTTTTTATGTTTGAAAGCTGATGTGATCGCGATGCTTCTTAGCTATAATGGGGAGTGAGGGGGTTGGGGGTTACAAATGTTTTTATTTGTTCTTAATAATCTTAATATTCGAAATCAATATAATACATATAATTATATTGATTTCGAATCCACAATGTTCTAGTTTAACCTACATTCTCATGCATATATCTAATATACTCTGCAGCTTCGTTATCACGCCCAATGCGTGTCCTTATACTTAAATAAAGTTTCCGAACATCGCCGATTTTCACACCAAACTAACAAGTGTTGTGAACATTACACCGAAAGACATAAAATATGGCGCACATTACGCGCTGTTCGAGTAGAGTTCGGGAAACTTCGAAAAGTCACGAAATATCGAATACATTTCGATTCGATGCCGCCGAGTCGTGTGTACGTAATGCGGGCCAATTTCGTGTGAGTTTATTTTTAGAATCGATCATTGCCTTACGTTTTTCTATGGACATGTCCTATAATTACGTCAAAAACACGTTTGATCAGAAAATATATTTAAGTCGTAGATAAACTCGGTCAATCATTGGGGGACAATATGAAGCTTTGTCCTACAAATGGTAGTGTAGATAATGTTTTAGTTTGTATTGCTTACATAGTTATGAGGTCTTTACGAAAAAAAACTACCTCGAGGGGTGGGAGCGTTGGCCGCCAGCTTGAATTGAAGTGGCTAAAATTAGTTTTTTACCTAAATAGTTTTTAACTATTAGCTTTATTGCAAAAATGTCTATAAAAGCATAAAGAAGACAATATTTGCAAGTTTTTTTGCATTCACAGTTGTTCTGTGAGTCTCATAGGTAAAAAGTTACAAGAAGCAACCCAAACATGTTTACTAAAAATGTTCCAATGCCGGAACAACGTACTCGTATATTCTGAACCGCTTAATGTAGAGTCTTTATATTTGGAGAGTGCGTTTATAAAGAGGTAACAACGTACACGAAAAGACGAATAAAAACACTCATTTCAAGGGGTTTAAAATGAGGGTCAAAATTTAAAAAAAATACCTCTGTTTTGAAGACAATATTGACATTAGACAGTCAAAATTTTGATTGTAAGCTCCCGAAATAAAATAATCTTAATGTGTTTCAGGAACATTCAAAATAAAAGGTCAGGCTCAATTTTTCATCAAAAATCTCAATTTTCCTCATTTTGTATGAAAAACTGAGCCTGACCTTTTATATTCGAAAACTTTGAAAATTCCTTTACCACGTGTAAGTTTATGTTATTTCGGGAGCTTACATTCAATATTTCGACTGTCTAATGTCAACAATGTCTTCACAATAGAGGTATTTTGTTAAAACTTTGATCCCTTTTTCAACCCCATGAAATTAGTTTTTTCGTAATTCAACTTTTTGTGTACGATGTTAACTCTTTATAACCACACCTTCCAAATAACAAGTCTCTTCATTCAGCGGTTAAGAATATACGTTGTTCGGGAATTCGATTAATCCATTTTTGTCTTAGACATGGTATAATTTAGAAAGCCATAGAAATATCCAGTTTGGACACGTAATAACATCCTTGTCCCATCACGCAATGCTCAGAACATTCTGATCAGGCACTCACTTATTTGCTTCTGAATATTATATGGATGATTTTTAAATAAGAATAATTTATTGCCTCTAAAAGCTGACGAATATGTTTGCCAAATATTCCCTAAGAGCATTAGAAACCTGCTTTATTTGCTTTTTATTATGCTGAGCTTTTTGTGAATAACGCACAGAAAATGTTAAAATTTAGAAGAATTAATGAAGGTAAGGGATAACTCTTATAAGTAAAGTCGTATGCTTCAGCAGTTATAATGTATTATAATTAAATAAAGGATTATGCCCGTATGCACGTATATGGCCTTGCACGTATTTTACCATTGTTAAAACGCGGTTAATTAGTCTGTTTTGAATCTATGTGGGTATGTGGATGTTGTCGCCCCTATTGGTCCGATTTTGACAAGCTAGGTATCAATCGATTAGTCTTCAGGTATAGACTGTCGTAGGCTTTTTTGCCCTTCTACGGTGAAGCAAAGGAAGGGTGATGTGTTCATACTAAAACTTGTCCGTTTTTGACAAGCGAGCTATCAATCGATTTGTCTTCATCGCAAGAGTGTCCTAGGCTATTTTTACCCGACCTCGGGTTGTAGTTTTTGAACTTATGTCTTGTTAATTATATTTTTTTGAAAACAATCAACTCGAGTAGGGCCGTAATTCAATTCTTAAGATTCCAACATACATTTTCCTTAAGCACCCTTGACGAAGTTAAAAAATTACAAAAATCAGCCCCATTCTGACGCCTTGGACGGGACCCAGCAGGAAGAACAAAAGACACGAAAAAAAGTCTAAATTGTTCCGAGCACTCGCTCGCGCTGTTTATCAACGAAACAACGCAACGACAGAGAAAAATGCTTTATAATCACGAGTCTTCTTTGTTTTTATTCCTTCCCTGTTCCTTCATCGCGAGCAGAGTTATTTTATCTTTGCTAATTAAGTAATTATGCTTGTAATGAAGATTATGCTTTTTGGCGCTTTGACGGCGTTACCTTGTACTATGAGCTATTCTGTGGCATAACAAGATTGTGGGGTTTGAGATGTTGTTGAGTGAATTTTTAACCCTTAAATTGACGATTGAACTTTTTTTTTCAATTAAAATTTCCTCTCATTGTTTTTGTGCAATTTCTCTGTGAGAATTAATTATTCAAATTATTAATGACTTGCTGTGCCCGTGGCTTCATATGCGTGGTCATTCTCGAAGCAATCCAACAGTGAGAACCGCATTGCAATTGGTCCAGTAGTTTTCACATGATGCGCGAATAAACTTACAGACAAACAGAGAGCCACGATTTGTATAAAAGTGTTTCCTTGTTCTAGTAGTCTATTTTAAGTATTAACTGAAGTTTTTTTTTATATATCTTCATTGTTCAGATTTTTTGGTACTTACTGCTTTATTATACGTATAGAAGATACGATGAGTTAAATGACTTGGTTATGAAAAAAAAACTGTGTTACTAAAATCGAGGTAAAAGATAACATTTTAAGTATCAAACTACACATTAAATTAGAAACAACGCATAGGAAGTTTTTACCGTTTGGTAACTATCTCTCTCTCTCTCTATTCTATGCATTTCCACTACGATATCCTACAAAATCTCACTTTGCCAAAAATATGAACGTATTTTTTACAATACCGTTACGCCATGCGCCATTCAGAGTTTTTTTAACACTTTTTCTAAATTTAAATGAGATAACACAAGCGACGAAATGGTGGCCGAAAAAGCTCTCGCGCGGAAAATAAGCAACGGATATTCTGGTGCGATTCACGATCCTTTTTTTAGTTCATCAAAAATGCAAAACTTGATGGAAATGTATGCAGTTGGACTGAAAGCTGTGGCCTTGGTGGGAAAAAATCGCTGAAATATTTGTGATGCAGATCACACTCATACTCATAATAATAAATATTTAAACGGCTGTACATGGACGTTGTCACTTACAAATAAACATCGTAATAATAATATTTCATTCTCAATATTCATAAATTTAAATCAACAGATTTATAGAATTTATTTTTACCTATAATAAAATCTTCATATTTATAACTAACTGTACCCGCGGCTTCGCTCGCGTGGTCATTTCCCTAAGTTAAAAGTCTGTAAAACAAAGATAATTTAAAAAAAACTCATGGTTACTTAAAATAAGCTAATGAACAAGAAAATAACATATTTAAAAATCATGTCTGTCTTTTTGTTAGTTCGTTTATCTGTATGTTTGTTCGCGCATCACGCTAACGGTTTGAATTAATATCTTAATCCAATGAGTTGAAGCCGAGCAATCGATAAAAAACTTTTTGACGGCTGAAGGTAACTTGATCAAATGTTGGCTCATGGGTATTTTAGGTCCTGGAATAGCACATGGAGTACTTTCCTAGAGAAATAACCACGCGTGTGAAGCCTCTGGTACAACTAGTTCCAATAAACGACTTATTGTTCTTTTGCAATCTTATTTGAACTGCAAGTTTATAGAGCGCAAGTTTAAATATACCTAAACAGCCCTGTGTTTTAAACTCAGTATCTTAGATATGTGGCACGTCATCACGCAAAATCACGACGCTCAAGATTTATTGATCAAGTTCTTCTGTACATATTCGATGTGTCGTCAGTAGGAAGATGGCATGTGGAGAGCTAGCACTGATCTCAGCATTTTCTTTAATGTCATCTATTAATTATTGACAGGAAAAGCTTTGGGGAGTCAGAAATTAATTACGCGGCGAAAACTCGCCGCGTAATTAATGTAAACACATTACTCAAATATTTGACAATAAGCTGTGCCCGCGACATCGCACGCGTGGTCATTTCTCTGGGTTAAAAGAACTCCATGTGCTATTCCAGGACCTAAGATACCCATGAACTAACATTTAATCAAATTACCTTCAGCCGTCAATAAGATTTTTATCGATTGGTCGGCTTCTGCTCATCGGATTGAGATACCAAGTACCCCAGTTTTTAAGTCAAACCCTAAGTAACCCTATCCAACAGTGAAGCGTATCAGTCTAGTAGTTTTTACGTGATGCGCGAACAAACATACAGACAAACAAACTAACATACATACAAACAAACAGACAGACCCGAATATTAAAAATGTTGTATTCTTGTTCAGTAGTTTCTTTGAAGTACCCTAGGCCTTCTTTTGTAAATTATCTTTTTTGTACACATATTGCTTTATTATAAGTATAGATAGATATATACTGAAACAAGCAACAAGTGGCACGTAATGCTGCCCGGCAGCAACGTTGCGCGTTGCTGCCCAACATGTTCAGGGTCACTATTATTTGTTCTGTGGTCACGTATTGTGCGTCAAATTTTGCCTAGTAGGCTTGGTTCTCTAGTCCGGGTATCGGTATTTCTTTTATAATGCCATTTGTTGCTTTGTAGCGTCAACGTAGCGTGAAATGAAAGCTTTTGTGAGTGGACTTAACGATCTGCCTTTTTTGCCTGAAATAGTGAACTAATATTGTAAAAGGCTTTCAAGCTTTCTATAAATACGTAAGCTGTGACATTAAACTGACCATGAGTTTACATTGGAAAAGGGATGTTTACAATTATTTTGTAATGAATTGTATTTGTATGCAGTGGCTTGTGTGTATTGTAGGGTTTTAGACTATGACACTCTTGCAATGAAGAAAAATCGATTGACACCACGCTTGTCAAAATCGGACCAAGTTTTAAGTTTGAACACATAACCCTTCCTTTTCTTTGTCGTAGCCGCGTAAAAAAAGAAGCCTATGACACTCTATAAATGAGGACAAATTGACACACTAGCTTGTCAAAGTCAAACCAACAGGGGCAACGCTAAGGTTGAACTTTCACATAACCACATACAAATATACATACATACATACATAGACTTTAAACTCATAACCCTTCCCTTGCTTTGCTTTAGTCGGACAAAAATACGTCTGCAAAATACACTAAATATATCATATCAACCATCAATATCATCACCATCATCAGCCTATATATATATTCACTGCTGGACGTAGGTGTCTCCTAATGCACGTCACTGAGCTCGGTCTTCAGCTCTTCTCATCCATTTTTTACCAGCAGCTTTTAGCAGGTCGTCACTCCACCTGGCCACATGGCGTCCTACGCTACGTTTGCCTAGACGTGGTCTACACTCGAGAACTCTTCTACCCCAAGGTTATCGGATGTTCGAGAAATGTGACCAGCCAACTGCTACTTCAGCTTGCTTATCCTTATAGCTATGTCGGTTACATTGGTTCTCTGTCGAATATCTTCATTACGAATCCTGTCCTTCAGAGAAACTCCAAGCATAGGCTTCTCCAATATTATAAACTCTTATCAGCTAACTGCTGGAGGAAGGCTAGGCATCTCCCAAAACACTCCACGGGCTGTTGATTGTTCTTCTTCGGCTCTTCTTTTCCAACTGCTGCCTGCCACTGTGCGTATCATCAACGCTTCACATAACCGGATCTGTGCAGCGTTATGCGATCGCACATTTAAAACTAAATCTTAAGTTTCTGGTGAGCCTGAAGTTAAAATATAAAGGTCGTCGTTGTATGACCCGGTCCCGGTCTCCAGTCAAGAACAGGGTGGCAAGTTTATTTTTATTCGCAGCAAACGTCTTTCTAGTGGTTTCTCGTTCACATTTCTTAATCTCCAGTGGGCTTTGCCCTTTAAAGTAATTTATTTCCACAACCGAAAAGCATATTGTTGTCTAATTTTTCAAAGAAGTGAAAACGGAAATTACATTTCCTGTTCCTTTTATTTGAAATGATTAATTTCATGGCGGTGTCGGATGTATAGCGCCCGTCCCGGAAACGGCCCGGGTTCATTACGGCAGGGCGTCCGGCGCAGTGTGGGAAGTCTTTTGATACTTAAAGATTTGATTTTCTTAGTGACGAAATGAGAAATAATATGAAGAGGATATACTGAATTCGCTGTTAATGTTTTTTAATGTACATTGCATGACTTTTTTAGTTAAGAAGACTCGTTCAAAAACTAAAACCCTGCTAGGGTGAGGTAAAATATGCATAATAAAATGAAAAAAAAGAGTTTAATGAGATTATATATTCCTTTTTTCATTTTTGATTGTTTCGTTTTCACTTTTTTAAATTTTTACGTTATTTTTTTTAATTTTTTTTTCGTTTTCACTTTTTACATATTTGCTTTTTTTAAATCATATTTATCAATTTTTTTATTAATTTGTCATCGGTTTGTGAACTACCCTAAAAGTTTCACCCGGATAGCTAATAGGAAAGTGCTCGAAATTTGAATTCTAAGATTCCAGGACAAAATACATACATATATACATAACAATCTCGATACATACATACATAAAAGTGAAGTTAATTAAAATATTTAAAATAAAAATAGCTTAGGACACTCTTGCGATGAAGGCAAATCAATTGTTTCTTAATAAAAATTATAATGATTTTAAATTGTCTTACAATGTTTAAAATACGATTATTATGGATATCCAAATGTAAGTAGAAGTGAATTGTACATTTCCGTCACGCCTTACGCCATTGGTTCCTGATTGGTCGATCTGTTTGATGAATGCCTGGTGGAACAATGGTGTGAGGTGGCATGATTTATTTCTGCTATTTCATGTGGCCGTCGCACCAACAGGACTCATTTTTTACTCGACTACGGCGAAACAAAGGATGGGTTATGTGTTTAATCTAAAAACTTGGACCGATTTTGACAAGTGAGGTATCAATCGATTTGTCTTCATCGCAAGAGTGTCATAAGCTATTTTTTACCCGACCGTAATTGGGTTTTAGATTTTGAACGTTTACCTTGTTGAGCAACGCATCTCATCACATCATTATTTATATGTTCCTCTCGAGTCATTTTAAAGAGTTGAGCGAAATTGAGCACTTAAAAAGGAAACTCTTCAACACCTCAACAACGTCAAGTGTGAGTGGAGAGAGCACCGAGCGCTGTAAACTCATCAAAAAATTGCAAAATTAGCATCCAACTGTTGAAAAATGCGCAGAAATACGAATCTCATTCCTCTCGTTACGATTTACGTAATCAAAAATGCAAATTTTTCTGCGAAATTGCGCTGATTTTTTGAACCAGTTTTCGTAAGGCAAATTTTTATTTTGGAATCTCTTGAACATTTTATGAAGGTATTTGAAACTGGATTGTTAAATTGGAAACTCGCTGCTTTATTAACGTATTCATTAGCGACTGCCCGCTGCATGTGTCCGCGGCAGTAAACTTTTTAAAACTCGTTTCTAGTGCGAAGATTAGTTTAAAAGTTAACCAGTGAACGCGGATAAAGTACCTGATTTGGTCATATTTATATATATTTTTTTTCGAACTCTATGTTGATCATTGCTGCTATACAGATTGTTTAAAATACCGATAGTGTATGGTATGACACTTGTCATACTCATGAATGGGTGCTGCTTGTGGGGACTTGTTCAACCTGGTTTCTTTTAGTCATTATTTTTTTATCTGCTTTTATGAACATTGGCACTAATTTTAACCTGTAAATGTATACTATTATTAAAAGAAAAAGTATTGACATAAATTACATCTCTGTAGAGTTTCTCCGTAGAGTGGTATTGTTGACCTAATTTATTGTTTTGTTTAGTCATGCATCAATATATTTTCCGAACATACAGATAAATATGATCAAAACTCTCGGTGTAAAACGCATGTTACTCGACTCAAGGCCAAAATTGTGCCATCGATATCAAAATATTTTGGAGCAAACAAAACCGGCCTTCCATGTGTCCTTTCAGTAGAGAGCATAAATCAAGACAAGCTGCCGTTAAAAGCAGGCTGCGTTTCGTTACCTGCTTCATATGTTGCTTTTTTTTTATACCCTGCAATATTAACTAAAACCATTTTACAGTGTAGTCAATATACTCCGAAATCGATTAGCCTAAACATATTTTAAGTTGCTCAACAAGTGTATAATATAGGTTGATGTATTTATCTAATATATTATTGAGTAGAGCATTATCACTTTAGGTAGGTAAAACATTTTTATTGCTTTGTGCCATATATTAAAGCGGGTATGTAGCACCACATTTTTTTATATATATGTGTTGTTTAGAAAATTATAAGATACGTACCAGCAGTGAAATGATATCGCGGATTTGCACGCGCTGTCATTTCTCCGCAAACCGTATTGCAATCGTAATAGCAGTTTTTACGTGACAAACAAACATACAGAAAAGACAAGATTAATATAAAAAAATGTACTGTAGATTATTTTAAGTACTGTAGTCTTTTATTTATTATTCTTTCTTGACTTTATCGATTTTATTGTTTTATTATAAGTATCGATATTTATTCCTTACTTCAAAATTAACATAACTGTGAACCACTATCCCGCAGGAACCCTTTATTTTTTCGGGATAAAAAGTATCTTCAATTTTATCCTATTATATAATAATAAATATAATTATATATTTTATGCCAAGGTGCATCAAAATCCATTTAGTAGTTTCAGCGTGGTACGTGTTCTTTTAAATAACTTTCAACCCCTATCCTGCGGGAACCTTTTATTTTCGGGATGAACTCAAATCATACCAAGTTTCATTTGAATTCATTCAAAAATGAAAAAAGACCGTTTTCGCTTCATGATCGAAAATAGGGTAACCTGCAAAAAAAAACACTAAACATCTTCATGTCATGTTCATTAATAGAGTATATCTCCAATGTGGTTTTGATAGGAATTCCATTTTAATTAAATAGTTTATTAGGAATTATGTAGTTGCAAAAATTGTTTCAATTAAGTTTCATTACAAAATACTTCTTCAATCAAGCTTTTATAAAAGAAAGTAAATTACTCTCAACCATGGATACTAGCATTTACGTAAGGTCACTTAAGTCTGACAGGTCATTTATTAAAATATTGCATTGTTATCAGGTCTCTATATGAGTACAATTTTTTAATCAAGAAAGTTCATTCTAAGCTTTACGATTTGTCAAAACATACAAAAGTACTAACATGTAAACTTAAAATTTAAGCTTGTAAAAATATAATACCGTGTTAAAAATGGTTGAAGTTAACGAGACCCTACAGCCTATAGCTTTATACAGCACGGGTTGTCGCTGACTCATCTGCCTTGCAGTCTGTTCATCTATAGATAGATAGATAGATAACTCTTTATTGCACTAAAGAAACTTAAAATATGGCACATTAACAATGAACTTAAAATAGTACAATCGGCGGCCTTATCACTAAGCAGCGATCTCTTCCAGGAAACCTTAGATTAGAAAGCGAGAACATGAACATTAATGAACGATAGTGTGCATATGCAAGTATACATTTACTGAACAGAATAAATTTATATTTTTAGAATATAAATACGATAAATCTAAATCTATCGTTCTATCTATATATCTGTCACGGTCGATTTTTCCCGAATGAATCAGCTTTTGTAGACAGGCGGACGAGCAAAAGCAGTATAGATGTATGGATTTTTAACTTTATAATTTATAATTTCGTGCATAATGATACAAACAAAGGTATACGATTAAACAAGCATATCTTGTAAATAAATAAATGATGTGCCGCTTCGAAAACCGCACTAAGTTTCTGGTAAAGATATTGGAATTTGCGAAGTGAGGGTTCCCGGGATCAAGCAGTTGACCTTAATGGGAAAAATGTGAAAAACTTACTTTGTAAGTTCGGATACACAAAAATGAGTTTTTCGTGCAGTTAGCCCTACAACTTTAGTTGACAGGTGTGGTTATCATATCCATCAATCTGTAATATGTAATATATTATTCATACAAACTTAGACTCAAAGCATACAACATAAAATACATTTTTCTTGTTCTCATGTCAAAGTAGAAAATCAAGCGGGATGAGATAGCTCAAAAGTAGTACGTCCTTGTCTAGCATGTTGCCGTAACTTAGTAAAATAATTTTTGGTAGTGTTTGGGAGAAATCTTACATATGAAAAAAAAAAGTTTGCTGAAGTAGTTTGTATATTTTACTTTGAAAATACACTAATATCGTTAATCAATTTTAATTTTACATGGATTTAATTTTTGACTAGAAAATTTCAAATAAAATACACACCAAATTATATTATGTATTGTATTTGAAATTTACATACTACCTATATGTTTATTGTCTTTAAGTGGACACACTGTTGAGTAAACAATAAAATTATTAAGTCTGCTTGGCGTTTGTTGTAGGTATACAGTGACCGGTGTACTTTTCGTGTTTCCAGCTTAATCTATCAGTAAAAATATATAAAATGGTGTATTGGTGTCCAGTATGTCTGGCGTTGTAAGTCTGTGTCGATTCAACTTGCCTGAGTATGTTCTTACATCAACGCTTTTGGTCGATCGAGGATATAAACGTAATATGTTAGCCATAAAAATTACCAACTCATTATAAAGTTATTGTTTATAAAAAACATTGTGGATTTATTTATTTCCATTCATTCCACACTGACTGAACTTATATGTACAACTCATCATCATCCTCATCAGGTACCTATATTTTGACATTTGACATTTGACGTTTAACTTTTGACATTTGAATTTAAAGGTTGACATTTGATATTTGAAATTTGACAGTTGACGTTTGACATTTGATAGTTGATATCCTTGACTAGTAGTTTCTTCACAGGGGTGCGTACACTTAATACGCTCGAGGACGCACGGATCACCCTTGCAAATATCGCTCGATCACTTAGAGTTAGTGAACGGTTGAATGTGAAGACAGCATTGTATAACTGCCTCGCTCACTCGCTTACGTTTTTCGCATATTCTATCTCGCTCTTACTTTATGCTATTTTATCCCCACAGCAGTACCTGCACTATCGTCACAGAGCCTAACTTCACAAACATATACATGGGCTGCGACTACTGTATGATGTTAGCGTCGACAAGAATAAGGGGTGTGTTCCCATGATAAATATCCCTTGTTAGTAACTAGTAGACTAATGAAACAGCCACTTTTGCATCGTGACGAGTTAAATTATGACATACTAGCTGCACCCCGTGGTAACACCTGCGAGGACCAAGATCACAAGATGTTGATAATGTGCTATGTTTTAGACAGGAACTGTAAAAAAAACAGGATAAAAATAATCCATCTCGGAATGTTTAAAATTATTTCAATTTATTAGTTATGTTTTGAATTATTAAAAAAAACAGCCCTTTTTGCGTTGTGTCACAGAATAAATAATGTTTTGTTTGTCGTATGAGTGAATGCTGGGCTCTGGTGTCAGAGTTTATCGGGGCGCCCGAGGGCCTCTGACATGGCTCTACGACTGCTATTAATCAATAACAGCTGAGACCGAAAGCTTAACGAGCCATCCGAAGGAGCGATAGAGAACAGCTCATAGCTTAGAAAAGTTATTGGTGTGGAGCCTAGGACCGAAACCGGCATCGTTGGATTCTAAGTTGCACTATTGGACCGATCGGCTACCATCTCTTCATAAATAATAGTACTACGTATGTAATAAACATACGTACCTAGCACACACACAAACGTTCACATAACTATATAAGTAGGTCAGGTTGTCACTTTTTTATCTATTATCTATCACTTTGTTATCAATTGTACATGTAATTCTACCGACGGCACTATATTAGCTGTTTTTTTGCACTTTTTACAAAAACACATTATTGAAAAGTGAAATCGGGTATTTCAATAATTTTACTACACAAAATCCTATATCACCACATTTTCATTTAGTTGAGTGACGTACCACCACCACCAGGTGAGCCATCAGACAGTAAGCATCACGCCTGTCCCTAATAATTGCAAGTGACACCCAGAAACTTTGATTTCAAAATCTCGCGTGGCACTGCACTCCGCTTGTGAGTAATTTATTTTGAAGAAGTCTCATGCCCAGTAGGTAATTTCGCTGAAAACATTTCCCCTCAAACCGGAACACAGTTAAGTTTGCACACTACTCCTTGACGGCTGAATATCTGGCAAAGGTATAGGTACTTCCTCAGGCGGACTCTTGCAGAAGAGGCCAGGTAGGCCTCTTCGGATGTTTCATGCTTTCAAATAGGCAAAAAAAAACATATTGTTTTGGATATCTTGGGACTAATAATATGAGATGTGCTGAGGCACAGTTGTGTGTGCTATAATTAATAAAACGTGATTACAATTCTCAAAGAAATCGTTTGTATGGAATAGAAACAACAAGTCAGTCAATAACCAAGTATGCAGTTCGACTGCATTAAGGATATGCTGATTTATAGGCAGACCCATAAAGTTGTCAGGAAGGGCTTTAATGGCCATACATAAGTCATTTTCTTTAGTCAGTGTTAGTCTAATCTACACTATAATATTATGAAGAGGAAAAATTTGATTGTTTGTTTGTTTCTTTGTTTGCAATGGATAAACTCAAAAAATAACGACCAAATCACTTTATATATTATCTGCCGCAGGCCGATTACATCAGCAAATACAAAAAGATCTGGGATCGACATAAGATTATAGGTATTTGTCACCGATTCCACATTCCCTCTGTTTACTCGTATTGAGTCCGATTCAGTTGAAATACCTAGGTTGTAATGTACAACAGCAGCCTCTAGAGCATTAATATCATTTCGAAAAACTGTTTTCCAAGACTCAACGGTGTAACCCGACACACCTCAAAGCGTGTACCGCTGGCTAGGATAATTTGATTAGGTATGCATTAAGTGCATTTCCATTTCCTCACGGAGCGGCTCCGAGATCTCTTTTTAATTCCGCTATGTAACCTTTAATGACGCGACGCCGGCTGCTCGCGATTCGCAGGGAATCGTAATAGTCTGTTTAACATGCGCTGTTCTGTGTAAATGAGGACGGTTTGTTTTAAACGCGTTTTGATAGGCCTCGGGTAGGTTTATGTTTATTGAAGTACAAGAATTTCAGTGTTTGACTCGTGTTATTTCCGGTGGGGAATTAAACGAAAATGGCATTTTATAAATTACGTGTTTTGCATATAACAATTAATGAATGATTATGGTATAGTTTATTTCAGGTAAGAGGCTCCACACTGTTTAGTGTTCTTGCTTATGTAATTTTAGTTATTTAACTTAACCCCTGTGATTGATTGAACTAGATCAATATTGATTTCACTAGCAGGTTAATGGTGAATATAGCTTGCAACTGATTAACTTCTAGTTAACAAGTCCAGCTACTCATGCACAGGTTTAAGAAAAATATAAATAACTAGCTGAACCCGCGACTTCGCAGGCGTGGTTATTTCTCTAGGTTAAAAATACTCTATAATGTAGTATTCCAAGACCTAAAATACCAATGTACCAACATTTGATCAAAATTCATTCAGCCGGCAAAAAGTTTTTGTCGATTGCTCGGCTTCTACTCATTGAATTGAGATACAAAGTATACTAGTTTTTAAGTCAAGCCCTAAGCTATCCAACGCAATCTGTCCAGTAGTTTTTACTTGATGCGCGAATAAACATACAGAGAATCAGACAAACAAACAGACATACACGATTTAAAAAATGTTTTATTCATGTTTAACATCTTATTTTAGGTACCCTATACCATTTTTTTTAAATTATTTTCTTTGTACGGGCTTTTTCGTTCTTATTGCTTTATTATAAGTATTAAAAGCTATACTAGTTTTCTCCCGCGACTTCACTCGCGCGGACTACAGTTTATTGCGAAAAAAGCATCCTATGTTATTCTAGGATATTAACGCTCTTGATATCAACTTTAATAGTCGTGATTTCTAGGCATACATATTTTTTTGCTGTACAAATATTTTACTTTTATTATTTTAAAAGGGCTTGTCAATTTTATTGGTATCTAAACATGATCCATAAACTGTGAACATAAACTTACTATGGTGCTCTTGCGCCCGTAAGTGATAAGTAATATTTTCTCTTGATATGGACTATACAATTGTCGTTATAGCCGATTTACAGCGCGCGCTAAATTGACTTTGTTTCAATGGAATTTTGTTCGATATTAATTTGTATCGACTGGGCGGCTCTCCATTGGGCGGCTAATTTGCATCTTACAAATTGAAATTACAATGAGTATTCAATCGAAAATTAGATTTACCTCAATACTTAATCTGGGTTGTTAGAATATTAGCTATTAGCTTTTGCTCGCGACTTTTTCCATGCAGACTACAGTTTTTATCGCTAAATTACCTACCAAATTTAATCACGATTGGTTCTGCTGTTTAGAGGAAAAAGGTAAAAACACTACTTACTTAGAGTTACTTCCGCTTATTTGTTGTATTGGTATGGAAGTATGGATGGATAATATACTACCTCCTTATAGTTTACAGCATTGAAAAATCATAAAAAATTGTTAAGTAATAATAAAAAACATCCTTCTTAGTAAAACTTTACAGAATTAGCGCAAAATTTTAACAATGTTCGAAAATTCCCATTCCCATCTTCGACTGAGTTCCCACAATTAGTCATCCGCCCTCGCGAAGGACTGCTGAAGTTCCAAATGGGCATTTAAAACGGAAATTATTATAATAAATCGTTTCCGGTTACGACGAAGACAGTGGTGGCCCAGTTATTGCTAGCGAACATGCAACGATGTCATTTGGGAGGGTATTTTAGAAGCGCTTGTAATAACGACTGCTCTGTTGGTTGCGTGTGATCGCACGTCGTGCCATAGGTGAGCATGCAGAAAAATGTCGTCAATAACCTGGGTGGTAGGGCTCATACCCACCTGACTAGTTCCATCAAGCAGATTATCCCCTTCTGGCATGTCAAGAAGACTTAAAGGGGATTTATGGAATAAGCCCAGAAATACTGTCTCCAACTAATCTATGCTTTTGGTGTGTCCAACTGAAGTTCTTGAGAGCCAGCCCCATTCTAGGCCAGTCTTTGACACCTCTATCATACCTTTACATAACATCTAGTGAAAGCGGTCAAAAGATAGAAAAAAAATGGCTATGAGGGTTCCGTACAAAATTGTAGATATATAAATAGTTCGTCCATCACGGGCGATGCAGTCTCAAAGATTGTTTATAAATAAGTACTTTTTATGTAACTACGTATTTGCGGGTGTTGAACTTTTTCCTTTTTATAGGTTTAAATTTCCTTGCGAGTGTCCAAAATGTGCGGCAATAAACGGCCGTTTCTTTTGACTTTATAGATATTTTATTTTTACACAGATCTAAGGAATTGCGGATATGATTATATGTTATCAATTTCAACTTGATAACCTCCACGCGTTCTTGAGAAAAAGGGTCTTAACAGAGAGACAGAAGGACTGACGGATGGACGGACAACAAAGTGATCATATAAGGGTTCGTTTTTTCCTTTTGAGGTACGGAACACTAAAAACAATTATTTAAAAAAGTAACATATGTTTGACACCTCTATCTTTACTGAACCTGTAGTGAAAGTGGTCAAACGCAAGAAAAAAACATAACTAATGATATTATTAATAATTGTAGTTTGAGGTTAACGTTAAAACTACATTAATGGAATAAAATTTTAAAATTTAAACGTAGTTATGTTAATAGAAACAGATAAAATAACTGTGCCAGAATGCCCAAGAATCTGAATTGAATTATGTTATTTAATTTCAATGTTAAATATAAGTTATTTAAAATTCATGATTGGTGATCTATTCCGAATTACGAACTAAATGTTTAAAAAACAGTCGAAATGAAATACCGACTCGAAAGATTACCAACTCCATCGGTTATAAATTAATACAGTCATGAAACCAGACTTGTGAATTTCGCTAAAACTAACTATCGCATGACTTCCCTAATAGACCCCGAGCGTTAATTTCTAACGATTATCCTTTAACCGCCGTTAGCGTGTCGTTCGCGATTTACTTAAACGGGCCTCACCTACAGAAGTTGTTTCATTTGAACCCATGTTTATTTGTATTGGAGGTTTTATTGTTGACATAAGTTGTTGGTCTGGTCTGTAGGGTAATGGTAAGATTCAATGATATCTGTGTTCAATCTTATCTACACTCATTAGTACAATCCCACATTCCCACTGCTGAGAAATTCCCAAAATGGAAAATTGGACATAAGCCTACTGATATTCGGTTCTTCTCATGTAATTGCTGGCAGCTACTTTGCGTAGATCGTCGCTCTATCTAGCCTGAGAGTATCATGTATACCACGTTTGCCTACACGAGGTCTCTATTACCGATTCCGTTTCGTAGCATCACAGCTCCGTAGTACCGTAATTCCGTAGCTCCGTAGCTCAGTAGAACTGTAGCTCCGTAGGACCGTAACTCCGTAGCACCTATAAGTACGATAATGTAGGTTCGTAGAACACCAGCATGATACGGTTGACAGAACTGCTTCCCAACTAGCAATATTACTATGCCCCGCAGCTTTACCCGCGTGCAAATTTAGCCGTGAGGATGGAATTAGAAAAAATCGCTACTGGAGGAATATAATAGCGTTGGTCGTCCAGCAACAAGATGGGCCGACGATATTGTTAAGATCGTGGGTCGAATCTGGCACAGGACCGAGGCAAGTGGCGTGCCTCGGTCCTGTGCGTAAAAGAGAGGCCTATACCCAGCAGTGAGACGAGAAAGGCTGTGGATGATGATGATGGAGGAATATTCCCTCCAAATTTGAAACTTTAGGTCCACCGGTATAAGCTATCCGCTGTTCATGGTTAATTTTATAAACACATTTTCAGCGTAATTATGTCTTATTTAAATAATTAACTAAACATGGTTTTCACATCGCCAAAGTTTAAAAGTTACAACTGCAAGTCAATGTGCGTTGTCTGTCAGTCAAGTTTTATAGGTATTGATAACGATTACTGTGGGGCCAAAATTCAAGACCTTAATAACGAATTAGCTACATTCGACGAAACTAAAGGTTCAATCTGGATAAAAAAAAACAAGATAGTAATACCACAGATTTAACAATAGTTCATCTGTTGATACGCTGATATGTCAATAAAACAGCTCTTGTTAGAGTCGTTAAAGTGTTATATAAGTTACCTATATATTTTCTGAGATATTGATAAACTTCACGATGCTTGCACTATGGGATGACGCAAGTTAGAATAGTTGTATGTGAAATTAATTTCATCAAACAGGTATATTGTGTTTCCTTGAAGTTTTTACCTTATTTTTTTCCAGTATGATTGTTTGATGTTTGTGGGATATCTCATTGTCACTTTTACCTTTTATATTTGTAGTTTACATGTTTTGTTATAATTGTGACATTAGAAAAAAATATAAAGAATGAACAAATATGGAAAAAATACATCCCCGTAGAGTTTCTTGGTGCTCTCTTCTCTAACGGGCGTATTTCCGAAGCACCGGTAGAGTCAGAAGGGTATTTCCTTTTCCAGTGTGAGATTTAACTCTGTTGGCACAAGAAAGGGAAATTTCCTTTTCAAACTCAAAGAATACTTAGTTTATCTAAATTTGGATTGATTTGATCTTTTTATAATATTTTATGTATATCTCTTTGATCGGGAGATGTTAATTTTGACTTGTAAAAGTGCTATTATTTTTGCCTATTTACAATAAAATACTTTGACTTTGACTTTGACCTGACCGAGATAGAAAAAAAATGGTTGCAGCATGGTGTTCCTAACTCCTGCAAGCGACGAAACAAATATTTTTCAAACCCAAATATCTCCGAAAATAATCATTCACATAAGTGAATGTTTATTCAGTACCTCATTTCTTCATTACCTCAGTATGTTTCTGATAACAGAAACATACTGAGGTATTTTTTGTTTCTTTCAATTTCCCCTATTTTTACATTTTTGACCTCTAATTATATATAGTGTCAAACTATAGTCTGATTGATAATTAGAGGCCAAAAATGTAAACAAAGACAACAAAAAACAAATGAACAACAGAACGAAAAAAAATATAGATAACTGTCTATCCATAATTTAATGATACACAATATTACTAATTGATTTTAAATTATAACATGATAAACTTGAATTATTAAAAAAGAAGGTTCGTTTTTGCAAAATAGTTATTTTAAAAAAAACTATAATAAAAGGAAGTTTTTTCGTGCTGTTATTTTTCTAGACTAAGAGCACAGTAGAAATTTGAAACATTTTGTGCAATTGCCACAGTTTTGTTTTTCTGCCTGTTCCTTTCACTATGTGTTTGCCAACGCCTAAATTTTTTTTAAATTCGTACATCTATTATTTCATGTGATAAATCCTTAAAATAGCAAGGCATGTCTGGTAGTAAAAATCACAATTAAGGTTTATTATCATCATCATCATCATCATGTCAGCCTTTAGAAGTCCACTGCTGAACATAGGCCTCCCCCAAAGCCATGACGAGCGATCTTGTGCCACCTCAATCCACCGACTTCCTGCGATAGTTACAATGTCGTCAGTCCATCGTGTGGGGGGTCTCCCTACACTTCGCTTGCTTGTTCGTGGTTGCCATTCGAGAACCTTTATTCTCCAGTGAGATAGCACATACCCTGGAATAAAGCATAGGATACTTTTCATCCCGGAAAACAGTAAGTTTTTACGGGAAACCCGAAAAACTGAAAAAAAATGAATTACTCGCTGTAAGAAACGAAATAACAAATATGTCAAAAAATATGAAGAAGATTGACTTTTGCATTGGTTTTTAATTCTTAGAAGAACATAGGATGCTTTTTTTCGCGATATACAGTAGTCCGTGCGGTTGAAGTCGTGGGCCGGAAAACTAGTATATAATATATTAAACGATCGTCCATACCGTCTCCATATTATATCCATTATGGGCACGGTAACGGCATCTATACATTTATTACTGAATTATAAGATGTGCCGCGCAGAGACATGGATTGTGCAGGTTCAAGTTCCGTCCGTAAACCAAATGTTTTACCAAATCAAAACGTATTACCATCAAAGTAAAAACACAATACAAGACAAGTTTTATAGTAGGCACATTGGGCAGTCTTACTTAACGCTAATAGCGACATCTTCAAGACCACCTTTACTTTATCAATAGAAACGGGAAATTTACCATGTGCACCTTATAACCCTATTTACCTTGCGATCTAGGTGCCTGCAACGAAGCTCAAAACAATAAATTACATGGTAAATATTTCGGTTCTGATGATAGTTCTAACCTTGAAAAGTGTGTGAAAATAATTTCTTAAACTAAATTCTAAGAACGTATAAAAAATATGTAGTCCACACTGCCAAATCGAAAGTAAGGCACCCAAGATATGCAGATCCGCTCGTACGCTCGTGTGCCTCACGCACACGTCTACACTATGTTATGCCGATAGGCCGCCACTCCGCAGTCGTGTTAATTCTGTCAAGTTAGCACAGAAAATCAAACACAATGCAGTCTTTTGTGATGGAAATTGTGTATCAACCGCAAATTATCGACTCACGCATGCTCACGCCGCCATTTGCGTTGCTTCACTAGTTTGTATGGTGGTGTGGACTCTGTTTTTTTTTAAACCTTCTTGTTAAATTCTAAAACTTTATACAATTGTATACTATTCTTCTTCTCACTGATGCAACTCAACTGAGTTACATACGGCAGTTCCAATTGACAGTAAGTTAGTATATGTTTTCTTTGAACATGATATGAAATGCTGCCATTAATGGATTCAAAGAATCGTGGAACCGGAAACTGCTTTCCATTTTCCATTATACCTACTCATTTCCGCCTGTTTATCTATTCAGGAGTAGCGTGAAAACAATACGTTATTTGATGATAATTATTTTTAGCTGTGGCGTTTTTACACTTACATACACTAATATTATAAGGAGAAAAGATTTGAATTCTTGTATGTGTGTTTGTTGTAATGGATAAACTCAAAAAATAACTAAACCTATTTCAAACATTATTTTACCTATAGCTACATTATCAAGTAATTTGGGATGCATACAATTGAAAAAATGTAGGTAACCCAGGTATTGAAAATTTGTCCATATAAGTAATTATTTGAGGTCCGCTGGTAACACTATCAATCTATACTTATAATAAAACTGTAACAGTTCCAATTCTGTACATTGAAGATATTAAAAAATATTTTTTGGAGGTATCTGTATATTCGATACTGAAGCCAAAACTGTAAATTTTTAATTTTTGACTGTCTGTCTGTATCTTGACCACTACTGAATGAATTCAAATGAAACTTGGTATGTTTTGAGTTCATACTGCGAGGTCCTACCTCGAGTATCCTATGTCCTACGAGATAAAGAGGATACTTATCATCCCGAAAACTTAAAGGGTACCCGCAGTATAGGGGATGAAAGTTATTCAAAAGAACATCTACCACCCTGAATCTACTAGACGGATTTTGATGCAAACAGGCACAGTCATAGTTTATATGACGGGTTAAAATTGTGGATACTTTATATCCCGAAAAAAATAAGGATTCTTACGGGATAGGGGTCCAAAGTTATGTTACTTTTGAAGTAATAAATAATATATTTTGGAGGGTGCTCTATATTCTATATTGCAGCCAAAACTGTTTTTTTTTTCATTTTTGTCTGTCTGTCTGTATCTTGACCGCGAATTACGCCGTAACGCCTGAATGCTTTCAACAGTAACTTGGTATGATTTGAGTTCATACTACGAAGTAGACATTGGATACTTTTCATCCCGAAAAATTAAAGGATTCCCGCAAGATATTGGTTGAAAGTTTTCTAATAGAACACGTATCACGCTGAAACTACTGGACGGATTTTGATGTAACTTGACAAAATCATAGTTTCTATGATGGGTTAAAACTGTCGATCACGAAAAAATAAAAGATTCCTGCGGGATTAGGGTCCAAAGTTAATGTTAATTTTGAAGCAATAATTATCTATACTTATAATAAAGCATTATGCACGAAAAAGTCTGTACAAAGAAGATAATTAAAAATGAAATAGTCTATAGTTTTACAACATAGCTTGATCGCCAAGACAGCTGCCAGAGTGACATTTCTAGGGTTGGAGTAGTGTAGGAAAAAATCGATTATCGAACCATGTTGAAAAAAAACGATCATATAATTTATGTTGCTCACTTATGCTATATATTATTCTAATTGTGACTTTTCTAGTTTATACATTATCTTTATCTATCTATATCTATACATATAATAAAACTATAAACAAAGTAAAATTTGTACATAAAAGATAATTTAGAAAACATATTTTTATTTGCGTATATGAAAGTAGGAGAATCCAAAAATATAGTTTAGAATGTTTGTCTGTCTGTTTGTTTGAGACAAAACAGTGTGACCATCCAGTGTCATCCATCCAGTGGTTTTTGATGATGTTTACTGAATTGTATTCTTTGGAGTCCTGCGGAGGTTTTTATCTTTGTTTAATCAAAATCGGTTCATCCAAAAAGGAGTTACATAAATTTTTATATGTCTTGCGCCACAGAATAAAGAATATGGAGGTACTTCTTGAGGTTTTTAGATTGTAAGATCTCCTAATTTCTCTTTTAGGTCTGCTCAATATTTAAAATATCGTTGCTTGATGAAATGTCCTCGAAATTAGACAAGGCAAAATCACTAGATTTGATTTTTTTCTGAGTATTTTTACCCAAACTCGATAGCCTTCATCGTCGTTGTAACCAATAAGCATATATTTTTTGGCTTTCTTGTCCAATTTCATGCGTGACGGCCGCCAACCAATACTATTGGCTCTGAGAGCTGTAGACCTCACGAGCCCAAACTTTTTTGCAAACAATCAAGCATTGCACAGTAGCGCCATCTAGTTACCTTATTGTAAAAGTAACAGTAATAACTAAGGTGCTCCATCAATCCTAGTAGGTAAAGGGCTGATTCCACTGGTAGAAACCTAAAGGTGACCAATTTACTGTATTTTGAGGAGCTATTCTGATCATCAAGCCGAAGATCCTCATCAGATTTTCATATTTTTTTATGAGACCAGCTTAAAGTTACTACCTTTCAAATGAAAAAAAAAACATCGAAATCTGATCTAATAAGGCTTTTTGGAGGAAATACCGTCTCAACCAAACATCCCTGACAAACAAAAAATTCAAAAAATTCGTTTAACCTGGATACAAAGTTTCGTCTAGATCAGTTGTGAAATGCGACGTGTAGAGGAGAACAGCCGGACAGACATCGGCACATACGAAATATTTTTTGCCCAAGCTGTAACGGAGATGCTTCGCTCGCGCTTCGCGCTCGCATGGTTTTTATATCCAAAAAATTGTTGTTTTACTAGAAACATTCACACCAATTAATATATAAAAGTAAAAACGTACAATTTCAAGCATCCATTTTGAGAGGTTGTACACTTTTTGTAATCCAATGTATCCATGAACATCATAATATATTAGGTATTCATAAACGATGGTAGGTAAGTTTATATTATCTTTACTTTGATGTGGTGACACATTATCTATAATCCTCATCATCAAAATCATCAGCCCGTATTCATCCACTGCTGGATGTAGGCCTCTCCTTGCAATGCCACTGAGCCCGATATTCAACTCTTCTCACCATTCGCAACTCGTCACTCCACCTGACCAATGGTATCACTACGTTCGCCTAATCGTGGTCTCCACAATAAAACTAGCTTAACCCAACGGTTGTCGGTTCTTCGAGTAATTATTTTTATTCGAGTCGCGGGCAAAAGCTAGTACTCGATAAAAAAAGAATCGGATGGTATTTATTTTTACTTGGGTGCATATAGAATATAAACCATTTAGACCAAATATAACGTATCATATTATTAGTTTAGAGCTGAATCGATTCAAATTAGCTTTTTTATGAATTTATTACGAATAAACAAATAAAGTTATTTCGATTTTCATAATCGATTATTATTGTTTTATGCTTTGTGATTAAGATGTCGCAATGAAAATAGAACATCCCTTTCCATCACACCAATAAAGTACGACATTGTTTCGGGTTCATTTTGACTGTAAAAATATGATTTATATGATTTTATACTTGGGTGCATATAGAATATAAACCGTTTAGACCAAATATAACGTATCATTTTATTAGTTTAGAGCGGAATCGATTAGTTTTTTTATGAATTTATTACGAATAATAAACAAATGGTGATCAAGCTATAAAAATCAAAGTATATGTATACTTAAAATAAGCTACAGAACAAGTTTAAAAAAAAACATGTCTTTCCTTCTGTATGTTTGTTCGCGCATCACGTAAAAACTACTAAACCGATTGCGGTGTGGTTTTCACTGTTGGTTAGCTTAAAGTTTGAAGGTTACTTGGTATCTTAATCCCATGATTAAATGCCGAGCAAACGATTATAAACTTGTTGACGGCTGAACGAATGTTGAAGAAATTTAGTGTAGGTACTTTTGGTCCTGAAGTAACACGCATGGGCTACTTTTAAATGAAATGACCACGCGGGCAAAGCCACGGGCACAGCTACCACACAAAGCTCTTTACTACCACTAATTATGTACTACATTTCATGAATTTTCATTTCATTAGTCCATATCCCATTTTACTGTTTTTTTTTTTTGGGTTTCATACGTCGGCCAAGGGGTGGCTAAACTCTACTCCTGTGGCAATGATGTCTGTCTGTCTGTCCTTCTTTGGTACGCTATCACTTATCTATAAACAAACCCCTGCTTATACTTCAACTTTAGCATTCCTACTTTGGAAACTCAAAAGCGATTAGCGATTAAATGCCTTCGGAAACAGCGGCAGGCGTCGGGACTGGTCCGACATTGTCGACTGAGGCGGTGACAGTTTTACTTCGTCCGATACCATGTCATAGAGGTAAATGAGAAAACATCAGGAAATAAGTTAACATTCACCTAATTATGTAAGACAGCTGTATTCGCGGCTTCACGCGCGTGGTCATTTCTGCAGGTTAAAAGTACTCTATGTACTATTCCAAGACCTAAAATACCAATATACCAACATTTGATCAAAATTCCTTCAGCCGTCAAAAAGTTTTTATCGATTCGGCTTCTACTCATTGGATTGAGATACCAAATGCATCAGTTTTTAAGTAATAACCTAAACTATCCAACAGTGAAAACCGCATTGCAATTAGTCCAGTAGTTTTTACGTAATACACTAACAAACAAACAGACATAGCATAGTTCATTAGCTTATTTAAAGTGCCCTACACTATTTTATTTTTACACGACTGCGCGGAGGGTTATGTGGGTTGTATGTATGATTTTTTGATTGTTGTTTGTATGTTTCTTAGGTGCGTCCTACAGGCTACCTAAACGGCTTGATGGATTTTGATAAATGAGGTGTTATTGGGTTCGTCTTCATCACGAAAGTGCTATAGGACATATGAAGTGTCAAAAAATCGAATATGGCGGCGTACAGCTGCCATATTGTATTTCCGACGAAACAAAAAATGTCCAAAACCTATCGAGTGGTGTATCAAAATAAAGGTATTTAAAAGACCATTTAAAAATATATATCTCTTATAACTATACATTAGCAATTGTCTTTTAAGCTCCTTACAATAAAAAATATATATCTCTTATAACTATACATTAGCAATTGTCTTTTAAGCTCCTTACAATATTTTTTTTTTATTTTTCTTTAATGTACTAGTCTGATGTTGCAATTGCAACTAATAAAGTAAAGTAAAATATGTAAGTAAAAGGACACATTAAATTTATATCAATACTAGCTGCGCCTTGCGGGTCCACCCTCGTCCCTCAGGAATCGTGCATTTTTACGGGATAACAGGTAGCTTATGTCTTAGTTCAAGATATAAGCTACCTCCATACCAAATTTTATCCAAATCAGTTGAGCCATTTAAGCGTGAAGAAGTAACAAACACACACACACACACACACACACACACACACACACAAACGCTCACTCACACGAACACACTCACACAAACTCACACACAATCTTAAATATATACAAACTTTCGCCTTTATAATACTAGTGTCATTATTTTTGCGGGCGGTCAGCTCGTATTCAATAATTTGTTCGCAGTCGGGTTTTTGTATTTTTATAATAGTGTTACATGTTAATTATCTTCTTTGTACATACTTTTTCGTGCTTATTAATGTATTATAAGCATAGTTTATGTATGAATGAAGCGTTAAGTTTATTCATGCACCAATATATAAAAGTGAAACTTTGTGTGTTTATTTATTTGTTTGGGGAGCTTTCACGCGATAACGTTTGGACGGATTTTGATGAAATTTGGAATGGAGATAGCTTATAACATGGAATAAAACATAGGATAATTTTTCTCCCGAAAAATTGTAAGTTTCCACGAGAAAACTGGAAAATGTTTATTACTCACTGTAAGGAACGGTTGCTGTGATAACGAAATAACAAGTCTGTCAAAAAATATCAAGAGCGTTGGTGCTTTACTTACCTGTTTTGCATTGGTTTTTAATATTCTAGAAGAGCATAGGATGTTTTTTTCTCAATAAACTGTATTCGTGGACGTTTGTAGTCCACGCTGACGAAGTCGCAGGCGGGTAAGCTAGTTATTATACAAAAAGTGCAAGGGGGTGGAATCCTCTACCCTCGTCAGTGTTTCCAGTGAATTATAACCCAGCTGAGTTCAGGTCTAGAGTGCATAAATGACTTATGTTACTTTGTAGAGCAAGAACTCTTTGTGATTGTCATGAAAATAGATGAACCTGACGGAAATTTATTGTCTTAGGTTTTCGCCTAGTTAATATTTTCATGGGTTGTTTTAAAGTTGAATAAAGCCGTGTTGATATTTTCGTTTCAGTATGTTTCAATAGTATTTACTAGGCAAGTGTGCTATATCTTCGACCACATCATCGTTTTCCATCAGGTGAGATCGTGTTCAAACGAATACCAAGACCACAATAAAAATAAAAAGTTTAGTTTCCTAAAATGTTCGATGACAAATGATATTCAATTCAATAAAGGAAAATGGTGTGTGTTATTTTGATCTAAAGATTGCCTAAATTCAAGTTGGTCCACTGATCTATATGGATTTGCTTTGCCGTAATTCGTTTGTGCTGATTCAATGCGCCGCGTGGACCTACAATTTCATTGTCTCATCTCCTAACAGTCACATAATAAATAAAAATACAAGTACGTTAGTTCCCTTCACTACTGCCAAACTTCTGATATCAGCGCCAAAATGGCGATAATCAGATGCTCTCATTACAACGTTCGTCAAAAGCCTGTAATACGTGAGTAATAATGCAGTTGTCTGTGTGACGGTCACATTAGGATCGTAATCGTATCGTATTCACTAAATCTGACAGTGCCCCCTGAAGTTTAAATTGAGCGAATAGTTGTCCGAGCGGCCACATGCCGGTGAGAATTACCAATTTCGGTTAACGACAATCTCTACCGTGCCTGTAATTGAAACTCATTTTACTGTAAATATACAGCTTTAATCTCACTTAGATATATTTTTGTTGCTGTTGTTTGTCTTATTTATGCGTTTTTTTTCCAGCACATTTACAAAGCCGATTGAGTATTTTTTGTTTTGATTGTCTATTTATAATAATAGATAATCTAAACAAACATTATGACATTATATGCTGAAATAGTTTATACTATTATGTGCTGAAATATTTTATACTATTCCAGCACATAATGTCCCACTGCTAAGCAAAAGAATATACTATTACTGATTTTGTGGAAAATGGTTCTTATGATTTTGTGGATTTTATGGAAAATTGTTCTTCTGATCAATCCTTTGAGTCATGTTAGTGCAAAAAATGTTCTCTAGACTGACTTTGACTTGTTTTTCTCTCATCTCCCACAGTTCGTTTCAAAATAAAATATTTTTTAGTTCATCTCAATTTTAACATCAGTCTTCTTAAAATTAAAGTCATTTTGATCGCACTGCGTTAGATAAGCAAGCTGCCAAATTCACGCTTCACGTAGCAATATAGGACTGCTGCCCTTGTAATCAGCTGAAACGTTCACCCCAGCCGTTCGCAACTAACCTGCAGGAAAGTTACTCCATCCGTAACTGTAACTAAAGGCTAGTTCCACTTAATTAGAATTTTGCAGTGAACGTGCATTCATCTGCATCCTCAAGGCTCAGCTTTTGAACACGATTTAGCTTATACCCACAATACTAGGTATTACGAAGGTTGAAGATTCATCTTTGTCGCCTCGATAATATTTCAACCACTTTATCGTGAGATGGGTTTTTTAGGGTTCCGTTGAATAGATTATTTAAAATTCTAATGAGGTTTGTTTGTCACGATTTTTCTATTTGGTTCCTCTTACGAAATATTTAGTAATGTGAACTTTTTTGCTAGAGTCACCAGTTCCCTCTCTAACTCACAAAGTACAAAACAAGAAAATTTTAAAAAATCTAGGGCACTAGCGCATAATATGAATTTATGAACAAAATTATCACGGCTATCTAAAAGAGTCTAGTCTAGTCTAGAAGAGCGGGCTCTATGGCGTTCATCGGAAGAGGCAGCTCAGCCAGTATTCGTATGTCCAGCAGTGGACAGGCTGTCGATGACTCCATCTGTCACAGAAGTCACAGTCTACAATAAAGCCTAGGTATCTGTAAGTACATGAAAACTAACTAGACCCAATTTTTTCATTTTGCTCATATATCGGCAAATACCTCAGTCCGAAAAAGGGGTATATTTAAAAACAGCGCTGCGGACACATGAAAATGTGAACGCAGCTCAAGCTGAAGATACCCAATTGCCCTATTGTCGTCGATGTTTGTAGCTGGACGCATATATATTTTTTTCTATTGTACTTTCATATAATGGATTATTATGTATATAAGATAGTGGCAATAAATTAATTTTTCATTTCATTTCATTTTAATTTGGTGTGCAAATGAAATCAAACCCGGATTCAATAGCGTATTATTCGTGTCTTATTAGACATTTTGATGTCTCGAAACTATCGTTTACATGTGCCATCAATACCAGCATCCGCTTTAAAAGTAGGAAAACCTGCATAGAAGGCTTCCAGGTCTAAGCTTCCTGCAAACAAGCTATTATGGAACTTTATAACCTAAGGAATATGGTAAAAATTCGTTTGTTGTAGAGTCCACTTGTTGCCTGTCTAGGACGCTGTTGTGAGATTCAATCTAAAGGATTAGCAAGGCTTTATTATAACGTTACCTAGTGGGATAAGCGCGCAACTATAAGTGGAAGGGGTGGGGAAGGGTTGCTCCCGCATCTCATAATTGATTCTGGCATGTTATTAAAAGGGAATATTTCCCAAAACATTTTAATGGAATTTTTGAGAGGAATTTTCCGTAATTGAGGGAACATTCTTGTTCAATAAATAAGATGGAACGTTGATGAGGTTTTAAAATGTTTATACGGTACAAAGAGATATTTATGTTGAGAATAAGATGGGGCATTAAAGCGACGAAACTGTGAAGCAGATGGAAGTCCCCTTACACTGAGCTTAGGGTCCCAGTTTCAAATGCTGACCGCGGCAAACATTTGTGTGACGAGCATAAATGTTTGTTCTCAGATCATGGATGCATGTGGTATTGATATTGTGTGTATCCATATGCCAACCGCGACACAAGGAATCCTAATCCACGGGATATCTACACAACTGGATTCCCTATCATCGTTCCACCATCATATAGCCATGACCCAAACGTTTGGCGAAATGCCACCTTTTTATGATAGAAATATGATCCAGACAATAGAATATTTGTCTCATATGTCGGTTCGGGATGCCGAGATTGTTCGTTATGCTTTTGATCTGACATCTTTATCTTTCAATATCTAATAGGATGTCAAATATGAACCACCACAAATTTAGAAAATAACAAAGTTTATTGTTCTACAGATTTACTAGGTACATTCATAACACTAATTTGTATTTTCACTTAATTACTTTAATGTTTATCACTACCTCAAATTAGAATTAATTACAATAATATTTATATGGACACTATCAAAACGTATGACAGTTCCTCGGCACGCGCGCGTCTACTCTAGGTTCACTCTCAATCTCTTCTGTACGTTTAGTTCCCTTCCACCGCCGCCGCACCGAGACTGCCGAAGCGACACAAAGCTACCCTTTATGTGTCGCTAGCGTTTTGTAGCACCATGATGATGGACATTCCAACACATATATCATTGACCTGTAAATAAGTGGACATATTGTCGTTACTCCCTGAACCTTGTATATTACAGACAAAAGGAAAACATTGGACTTATTTACTGGATTAGAGTATTTAATATTTGGCCTTCCCAACGGAGAAGTGTGTGTTCAGATGCTGAACTGAGTCGATATAGAAAAAAGTAAAAAATGTTTTAAAAAAAATTGCCAGCCACGCGCTAGTCAGAGTCCCGCACCGAGGTTTCCATACAAACTCGTACGTTTGTAAATAACTCGTCCATCACGGGAAAGAGTATTCAAAGATTTTACTTTAAAAAAAAACGCATTTATCTAATTTACGATTTTCGGATTTTTCCTTTACTTGTGCTGTAAGACATTGCTTCTCGCCAAATTTCATACTTCTAGTTCAACGGGAAGTTACATACAGATTTTAATTTCCGTGTGATCAAAATGGAATCAAAACATATAGGACGTTAAAAAATAAACGTTTGTGCGTATCAACGGCACACACAGCCGTAACTTTTGATTGCGTTGACAGAAGTCTGTTTTTTCACAGCACCAAGGGATTGCAGACTTGAGTATTTGATATTAATTTGAACTTGATACTTTCACGCATAACTGAGAAATGAATCTTGACAGACAGATGTTCGGACAACAAACTAATCCTATAAGGGTTCCTTTTTCCTTTTGAGGTAAGGAACCCTAAGAAACAAAAAACCCAACTGCGAACATTTCTAAAATGTGGCAAAGAGGCTGCACTGAACGTTTCTGTGTCGTGAGCTGGACGGAGCCAAAATACTTGGAGAATCTCTCACCGTGCTGGTCTATGAGTCTAAGTGCCTCAAGCACCAGTTTATATTTCCATATAACTGAGAGTCAGTATATCCTCGAGGTGGATTTTACCTTCTGACCCCAAGATCAAATTCATGTCCAGCCTGTTAATCCAAATAGAGACTCCTGAGATTAGAAGCACTTCCAGACCTACGCTAGTTCCAGCTGCTGTTCCAACGGTATATGATCTTGATCGAAGATTTTTGGTGAAATTACAATTGTGTGTTATATTTTTGTGATCTTACTTTTATAACTCCATTGCAGTAGTTAGCTGCTTCAATAAAAATATTGTTACGCCGGTCGATACTTAGAAAGCAATAGGTACCTGCATGATCGAGAATCCGTGACTGGATGACGCAATACGCGAGTATCTACACTTACAAGGTACCTTCTGGAACACACCAGTGGTGCGTAGGTACCTACGAGAAGTTTCCGGAGCGCTCGGCGCGACGCGGCAACATCAAAGGCAGCACCGGCCTTAGGTGCCTACGGGTGCGGCGCAACGCAGCAATATCAAAGGTGGTGCCGGCCTTGAAGGTTCACGTACCTACCGACTACTGCGAGTATATACCAGTACCTTCTAGAAACCTCTGTCACGGTATAAATAGGGCGCGCAACGGCTGCCTGGAACAGTCTTGACTTGGCATTCGGAACGAAACAATCAAAGTGATTTAGTAGTATAGTGAATTGAATGATAATTAATTCGCATGTACAGTTGAGTTAAAAAGTGTTTCAGTGTTATGAGTTGGTTCAATTTCTTTTTGTGGTTATTAGAATATAGGTGTTAATTTTTATTATAAAGTACGCCAAACATTAATTTTATCCGAACCCCAGCTCATAACAATATTGAGGGACAGATAGGTAGGCAGGGGAAACTCTTAGGCAGTCCTAGGCAGGTACAATCTGGAAGAGAAGGTACAATCTCTTCAAGGTTGTCTGGAAGAGATCGCTTTTTAGCGATAAGACCGCCCATTGTTCCATTTATTTTGTATAAATGTTTTAGTTATTATTGTATTTTTTGTTCTATGTGGTGTACAATAAAGAGTTATCTATCTATCTATCTATCTACAATCAACAGACTTTTAAACTCAATTAGTCCAGGGAATTCGAAGTAAAGTAACAGACAAACTCAGACTGACTCTTTGACTCTTAAACTGTTGATCTCAATACTTTAAATTCTTAATTAATTGCTACATAGCGCATTATAATCGGTAAACATATGTCAGTCTCATGTCGGGTTAGGTTAGGTTAGAAGAAGAAGAAATTCAAATGAGGAAAGAATATTCCTCCATTGAATTTCTTTAAAACCGTAGACGTTGAGTAAAATTCAACGTCTACGGTTTTAAATGACTGACAAATTTCCACAAACACCTTCGCTTCTCTTCAACATATTCTTATTCGGGTAAACCCCGTTATTTTTTTCTTAAAGCGTACTGTTTAGCTAAAAAAAAATATATGTTTTCGGAATGGTCCTTTAAAGACCTTTATTTTGATACCTCACTCGATAAGTTTTGGTCATAGACAACTGCTTATTACTCTGTACGTTTTGATAATTTTTTGTTCCTTCAGAAATACGATATGGCAGCTATAAGCCACCATATTAGTTTTTTTGACTTTTAATATAATTATCCTACAGCACTCTTATGATTTTTTTCACGAATCCAATGAGACATTAACTAATAAAATCTATCAAACCATTCAGGCTGTAAGACGCGCCAAAGAAAAGTCCAAACATACATACAATCCAAACATATTAACTCTCTGCAGTCCGGTAAAATTAAAATCTGGATTCTCCTATTTACGTATCAAGGAGTTTAAAGAGATCTATTTTGCTGTTTCCAGTTTCGTTATTCAGTAGTTTTTTTTTTACTAAGTAGGGAGATACACAGAAACGGAATAAATAACATAAATTATGAAATTCAATCGTTTATTTCTCAGTACATTCAAAGCATTTGTCGTGCCTTTATTCTAGTCTTACAAAATATTATATACACTTTATGCAGTAAACAATAATTCAAATCATTACAATGTTTTTGGAACTCGTTAACAAGGGGAAACTCAATAAACGGTTTCGATATTAATGAGTAATAGTAAGTAAATTATACTGCCCGTGGAATTTGGTTTGGTACTTTAGAGAAAATGCGATATGCTCTTGTACAACACATTAATTACTAATATTTCACCTGCACGTTTGAAGTTTCTC
Source organism: Alsophila aescularia (assembly GCA_946251855.1). Taxonomy (NCBI): domain Eukaryota; kingdom Metazoa; phylum Arthropoda; class Insecta; order Lepidoptera; family Geometridae; genus Alsophila; species Alsophila aescularia. Next base: position 3,801,746 of record OX276378.1, on the reverse strand, counting down.
GGTTTTTTCATACTTCTGTACCGTGGTTTGAAGAACCATTTTTGAACTTTGGTTTCAGCATTGGTTAAGTCCCTTTTTAAGTTTTCTTATTATACTTAGAATTAATTGAATATTTGTAAGAAAAAAAATACATCGACAATCGAACAAAGCCCGAGAATAATGCACTATAAAGGTACATTATCCAGTAGATCATCGGGTGGCGATATATCTAACTTATAAATCTTAAGAACTGGTATTTTGTGCAAGCCAATTTTTTAACCAAACCGTATACACAACAAAAGTTATGTGCAATTAATATATTTTAGATTAATTCCGTGCTACAGCACCACAAACAACGAAAAGAAGTTATAATATTAAGTTGAGTTCAGTAGAAAATAGGCAATGAGATATAGGCGAAGTGGCCAACCAACGAATACAAAGACTAATTACAAAACATAAAACATGACCGTAATCAAGTATTCTCTCAATCTCAAACTTTCTGTAGCATCATCTTCCGAGTTAATCTAAACTTCCTTCCTATTTAACAAACTTTCTCTCAGATTTAGGGATGTACACAATTTATGCTCTGGGGACTTAGATTTTACCAAAGCAATGTAAATAAGCTATTCAACTTCAATTCTGGTAACGAGTTCTATTTAGATCCAAAGTTATTCTGTGGAAACTAATTCTGTAGAAGTAGGCTGGCGCGGCAGCTGAATCAACGGAGAAACTCAACAAGCATATAAAAATAATATTAATAATTACCCATACATGATTTAAAAACTATTACAGTACATTCGATAGCGGGTATGTATTTAGTATTTCGGAGTCGTTAGGTTATCTTAGCAATTGTTTATCATAGAGCGATGTAGCCTAACAGTTCAATAGTGCAACTTAGAATCCAACTGTACCAAGTTTGGTCCTAGGACCGATGACTTTTCTAAGTTATGTGCGGATTTCCATCGTTCCGTCGTTAAGGCATGTCAAAGGCCCTCGGGCGGCCTGACAATCTCTGACACCAGAGGCCAGCACTAGCTCATACGACAAATAAGTTACCAAGTTAGACACATGGTGCTATCAATGAGTAGCAATGCTCAGTAAATTAAAGTACTGCATACAATGTTTTTTTTAATCATCAAAATAGCTAACAAGTAAAGTTATAGAATTAGTTTTACTGAAGTTTAACATTTATCAATTCCAAACTTGATTGCAAGCAAATGTATTACATTGTAGTTACTTCAGAACCCATGCTTTTGCACCACACTTCACTTTTCTTAACGTATTTACTATCTGGTTTGATAGTAAATATTATCTTCCATCGCATGTTATTATTGAATATAGCGCGGTGACCATTTTAGGCACAGGAACAGACAGTTATCTCCATCATACGGGCGTGAACAACAATCATTCATAGATTAACTCTATTGTAGGTATTGTATTTTTGATTTTATGGTTACTTAGAATACAATCTTCTTAAAACAGTACTTAAAAAATAAACAAATGATATGAGTCGCCTAAAAATAAACTCATTTAACTCAAACATAGTGTTTGGGAGTTAGTTGATTTTGAAGTTAAGCGAAATATATATCGTTAGCGTATGTACAAACTCTGTGTAACGGCATAAAACACTGTCTAATTTTCAAACACTTCATAAAAATATAACATTATCATATCTTATTAAATGTAAATAAAACAGCTAAAAACTCACGAAAAATAAGATCGGAAATACTCCAACCAGTTTCGGACTATTTTGAAGTCCTTCATCTGGGAGTGTTATGCCGACAAGCCGCAACGAGCGCTACGAACGTCAGCACGCAACTGACGACGCGTGCGTGGCGTGACGTGATGAAGGACTTCAAAATAGTCCGAAACTGGTCGGAGTATTTCCGATCTTCTTTTTAGTGAGTTTTTAGCCGTTTTATTTAAATTTAATATGAATAACACTCGGGTTAGTTTTCAAAATCAAATTATCATATCTTGTCAAATCACTTGCTATGAATTATTTTGATAACTATCTAAAGATAACTTTAATCGGAATCCCAAGAAGTTAAAAGAAGATTTGATATTATTAAGTTACATTTTACATCGCAGTGAAAGTTTTTTTTTTGTGGTTGTAGTTTTCTGTATTTTTTATCACTTATGATTCCAAAAATAAAATTATTTTCTTAACTCATCACCTTGCCATATTGTCAGCTTACTTTAAAGTTATACTATACATAAATTATATTAAGTGAAGCAATAAATTAAAAGCCCACACTACATTACATTTTAGAACTGAGATCAGCGAAAAAAAAAAGTTTATGACATTTGATGTCATAGCTCCAAACATAGTTCTATAATTGTTTTTGTAAAAAGTTTTATATTTTGTGTAATCGTGGACTGAATATGACACACAAAATAACGAAAAAAATGTAGGTATTATTAGCTTGGTCTACCTGTACGACATTATACATCACTTTCATGTGTGTTATATGCCATACCATCAAGTAAAACTACTTTAGCGTCAACTTAAAAGGTTTTCATAAGAATATGCTCCGCTAAAGGAATATTGGGTATCACTTCAGTTTTTTTAACTGTCGACTCTTTTCTGCGCAGCGTGCACTTTTTTTCCTTATGACCTATTTCCGACTTATTGTGGGTCATTTTTATTTGAGACGAAATAGAAACGTCTCGCTTTTTGGTCCCGCAGTTTTTGCACCCGCAAGCACTTGTGTCACTCATTTGTTCTTTGTCACTGGGTTTGGGCACTTGTGGAATGTCTTGTCTCGGTATGCTCTCTTCTATTTGCTTCGATCCGACCGCTAGTTGAGAGTGGTCGAAGCACGTCGTAGATTTCTGTAAATGGACATAATTATTAGTTAACTAAATAAAACGCGGTGATATGGCAGATAACGAAAGTCACAGATATAGCTCAAAGAATTAGCAGGCTGAAGTGGTGATGAATGGGCCTGTCACTTATGTCGAAGAATCGATAACTGAAGGGGTAGGCGAGTTCTTGAGTGGAGACCGCGTATAGACAAATGTAGTGTAGGACGCCCTCTGGCTAGACGGTGCGACGACCTGAGTAAAGTTTCTGGCAGCAATTACATTACAAGAGCTGAAAATCAGACTCAGTGGTACGCATTAGGAGAGGCCTATGTCTAGGAGTGGACAAGTACAGGCTGATGATGATGATGATTATTTAAATATTTCACGAAGCAGCAAAGACACGATGAAGTAAAATAGTTTCAAGAACTGTTTCATAATGTCCCGAATGTTCACATCGTCAACCTAAAGACGTATATTGCTGAAAATTGTTCTCCCAATTAAAAGCCAAAACGAGCGATGCTTGCTGTTTGGGAATTTTCGCAAAGTTGGGAAGCGTACATAATCAGGCCCAATAACGCAAGTGCGTCATCATCTTCCATCGTGAATGACAAGTTTCTTGCGCGAGCTTCTACGGAGAACTGACAATCGACGCTGATGTCGGTAGCGTGTGGAGACACTAGGGGCGTTCGATTTAACTGCACAGTCTGAAATCGCTACGATATATCGTTGCATGTCTAGCACAATATATCATGCGAACATGCAACACGTGACACTAGGTATCATACAACATTTAGTTCGCAGCTTTCCGATCCTTTTCTACTTCAGTATTTTATCCTGATTTGCAATGGAAAATTTTATATCTGTTAACATTTCTGATAGCTAATACCGCAAATATACAAAAGCAAGTTACCGTTGGATTAACAGCTTTGGAGTAGATCTGCATGCGTCCCTCCAGCTCCATCTTGAGCCGCCAGTCTCGGAGGTACATGTGGGCCGCGGCCGTGCTGGGCCAGCCTCGGCGCCACGTGTGCCACCTGACGACAAGGCAAATGTTTTTGTTGGCAGTAGAGGACTTGTGGCCTGGCTAGGTACCGCCCACGAGCAGAGAACACTCACAACATGCAACTCAAGATAAAAGGTCACTTTAAAGGCCGAATATTTCGTAAACAGAACAAAACATTACAAAACAAACCTCGTTAGAATGACAAAACCATTCCGTCATGTATGGGAGCAACTCGATTTGCATGTTATTAAAAGCTTTTATTTTACTTCACTTGTATGTATATCTATCTATCTATGTATTTCTGTCTGTCCTGGAATCTTGCATCTCAAATTTTGAGCACTTCCCGTTTAGCTATCCAGCTGAAATTTTCTGGATAACTCAAAAATCGATGTTAAAAATAATATGAATAAGCATTAAAAAATGTCTGTGACAAACGGATAGACAAACATAAAATCAGACAGACAGACAGACAGACTTGGTGAAACTATAAGGGTACAGTGTTTGACTAAGAAACCCTAAATAGTGATGTTATCCATGACAGTCTTACCTTGTCAACAGTTGTAACGTCCGCGACTTCTGCCCCATCGCTCTGTACATCAAGGCTGTCGCACGGAATGCTATCAAGTCGGCCCTCAAAGGCCGCTCCACGAAGCGGTACCTAAAACTCAGTCTTGTAGCTTCCAAATAAAACTCCGCCGCTGGACCGTACAACCCTGTAAAACAATTCATTTTTTTAGAATTACGTCTACGGACAACCTTGTAACCCAATACTTTGATATCGTGGATTTTAAGGTTTAATAAAAAGTACGCAAGTTGGTGGAGATTTTTCATAATGCCCACTTAAAATAAACTTAACCACAAAACAAGCCACATATTATGCTCTTCACGTTGTCAAAGCAATAAAGTTAATACCAACTTACTGACAGTCTCAGCCAGGCAAAGTTAAAGTCGTTCTTTAATTCAAACAGGAAACTCGAGCCGTTTTAAGTGTTACGTACAGCTTACATGGATTTATGCGGAGCGAACAATTGGAGCAGAGATCTTATTTATCTACGTGACAGTTTGCAGATGTCTGCCTGTTACTGTCATTTGGGCCAGCATTTTATCACAGTACACATAAATATCCGCTGTGATTTAATTTTAATGTCAGCCAATGCTGCCGAGTTGGCAGCCTGTACGAAACGTAGACATAATTTAAGCACAATAAAGTTTTATGAAGCTTGGTACCGACAAGTATTTAAGGCCCAAATTTAATTGTATAATATGCTATGTTTTTTGTGAAATACCTTTGGAAACCTTTGGTAAATATAAATCCAATAACTATATTTTCTTTAAGTTTATATCTCTATTCCAAACAATGACGTTGATCATATGTTTGATATATAACTATATGTGCCCGCGGCGTTGCCCGCGTTACAATTTTTCCGGGATAATGGAATATAATATAACAATATCATCAAACTTCGTTCAAACTTCAAATGTTTTTTTTAGCAATTTCTCTGCTTCTACTCATCAGAGTAGTAGATTAGAATTTTAAGCTATCCAACAGTGAACCACATCGAAATCGGTCCAGTAGTTTTACATGATGCGCGAACAAAAAACCAGACAGACAAGATTAAAAAATGTTATGTTCTAGCTTATTTTAACTACCCTCGACTTTTTTATTATCTTCTTTGTACATAATTCTTGTAACTCACTGCTGCTTGATTATAAGTATAGATATGCCATTAACGATGATATATAAAATTTCAGTAGTTTGTGAAGTTTGTGTCTGCAATTCGCTGCGCAAACTGCTATTTTTCAGGCGCTATCAGAATGGTGAAGACAGCATTGTATAACTGCCTCGTTCACTCGCTTACATTTTTCGCGTATTCTATCTTGCTCTTATTTTATGATGTTTTATCTTCACAGCTGTACCTGCGCAATCATTCACAGAGCCTAACTTCACAACCATAAAGTTCCTCTGCGACTACTGTATGTCACTTTGCCCTCCTTGTCTTACCTTTATCTCTCCACCAATCGCCGTAGAGCACGAAATGCTCCCAGTTGGTGGGCTCGAGTTGGACCAGCCTCGTGAGTATCCGATGCCGTTCTTGCTCCGGCTTCAGCGCTAGCAGTTCCATGTGAGCCTGAACGAAGCGCGGCTGAATCCAAACGCATCTCTCCAGCATGCTGACAGCCTGGTACGAGCGCCCAGTTTTCCTGTGTGTTGAAGATTATGAATCTAACATTGGTCATAAAAATAAGACACAGCGAGTTGCTCATTGTTCAGAATGAACAACTTGTTTAGGTACGAGTTTGTACATTTAAAATCTAAATTTGTCTGCGTGAATAACATATTATTTACCGTCTTGAGCTTCACTGAATTCTATCTACACTAATATTCTTTGATTGATTGTATGTTTGTTTGTAACGGTTAAACTAAAAAAATATTGAACCGATTTTAAAAATTCTTTCACATAATTATAGAAAGCTACATTAACATGTGCAGCAATTTATTTTTCAAAAAATTAGAGATCCTTTCTAAAATTGCAATAATGTAACCCAAGGTATCAAAAATACAGAACTGAATGACATTGCATTGGAAATGAAATAACAACAAGCCTGTCAAGTACGTGAGTAATAATGCTGTTTTCTATGGTCAAAATACACCACAGTCGTTTCTGCCAAAGTTTGTATGTTTATTTGTAATGGATTACAAATATTACAATGCATTTTTGTGGTAAGCACGACAAGAATCGACATCCAAGAACAGCTCCAGATAACTTTTCAACGGTCAACAGCACAGTCAACAAAATTTTGTGTACGCATATGCGCGTTTAATTGTGATAGCCTGTTCTCAGTTTCATCATGACATGGCTAATTCAAAAAATCTTTTTTTAAAACGTTTTTAAAATAACTTAATTTAGAAGTTACGACGGTTATGTAAATGCTAAAAGTAAGAAAATGTCGCGGTGTGAGCGCAACCGTGCAATAAATAATATTGTAAAGCTTGAGTGTTCGTATTATCTTCTCAGGGTGTATTTTAGGTTGTAATGAAACGGGTTCCTTGCACACACGAAACAGTATAATTTGTAAACTAGTAAAACAGATTAAAACAGTAAAACAAACGTGGAAACAGAGTCAATACAATAATCACAAGCGCGCGCGTTGCCTAGTGCGTGTCGCGGCGCGGGCGGCGGGAATCTCTCGGGAGCTCTCTGCAACTCTGGCGCTAGTGGCGACGGCGAGTCTAAAGGCGGAGGCGCGCGAAATTGAGGCGCGCGCAGCGTTCGGATACAATCCTGCGCGGCAATTAAATAAGCCCGCGTTACAATATTATAATAAAGAAAGATGTGATTGTTTCTATGTTTGTATATTTGTTTGTTTGTTTGTAATAATAGATAAACTGAAAAATTATAGAACCAATTTTGAAAATTCTTTCATCTTTCAATCTACATTATCAGCGAGTAACACGGGCAATATTTTATAATTCAAAAAATTGATATTCCTACCAAATTTGCAATAATGTAACCCGATGTATCAAAAATAGAGAACGGAATGACATGTTGCCATTGAAAAGTTTTTTTTTGTCAAGTACGTGAGTAATAATGCAATTTTCTATGGTCAAAAAATACAAAGATCTTTGCTGACGAAGATTTTGAGAAGTTACGATGGGTATAATAATGCCCCGGTGTGAGCGCTACCCGTGCGAAGCCGGAGCGAGTCATTTATCAATCTGTAGGTATTCCAGACACTTCTTGCAACAACAGTAAGCTTCAATTAAAAAAAAGAAAGTATATTCTGGGAAGAGTTCCCGCCGAAGAAAAAACAAGTGAACAACTCTTTCAAGAAGAATGAATACAGCTACAATTAATAAAGGAAGCTCGAATGTCCAATCAAATGCCCCCATTACTATGAGCAAAAGAACATCTAATTAATTAAAACGTTGCAAAGAAGAACAAGCGAAAAAATAGTACTAACTACGCTTACTGAACTTTTTATATTCATTGCATTTTTAAGGATAATGGGGAATGCACTGAAAGAGATTCCAGAGCTTTGTCCTAGAGAAAAATTGAACATTGATAATCACGGGCGTATTTAAAAAGCGCTGGTGTTTCCGTTTCATGTGCCAAATTCAGCCCCGAATAAGCAATTTTATGGGTGGGGGCTTATCACATGCTGCTCGTTTGGTTTCCTTTGTGTAAACAAACATGAAAAAATCCCCCCCCCCCCCCCCGTTATAACCAAAAGCTCGATCAAATCAGCTTTCTAAAACCAAAAACCCGCTTCAAAATAGGTCCATTCGTTTGGGAGTAACGATCCTCGACCCCTCCCAGCCCCTATTATTATTATTAGCTAAGAACTATCACATTCAAACAGAAAAAACCGCACGTAAATCAGTCCATTCGTTTGCGCGCTCCGATGCCACAAACTGACACACACACGGATACATACACATCCTAAACTTATAACACCCCTCTTTTTCGAGTTCGGGCCTTGAAAATATTCCAAGATTTTTGAAACATAAAATATATCTAAAGCTTGGCAACCAACGAGTGACCGCCCCATTTGCGCGCCACTTTTTAAAACCAGCTCTAATGAAAATAAATTATCATCATCTCGATCTCATTATTGAATGGTTAATTATTTTCATCATCTCGAAAACCACCCTTTCTACCATCTCTAGTCCTGGCTAGCATTGGCTAGAGATGGTAATTTAAGCTAACTTACCTGTACAGCTTCTCCAGGTTGTACATGGTACTTAATTGTACAGCTTCCTCAGGTTGTAATTTGCGTTGACATTGTACTTACTTGTATAGATTTCCCAGGTTGTAATGCGCGTTCACATGGTACTTACTTGTACAGCTTCCCCAGGTTGTAATTAGCGTTGACATGGTACTTACTTGTACAGCTTCCCCAGGTTGTAATGTGCGTTGACATGGTACTTACTTGTACAGCTTCCCCAGGTTGTAATGTGCGTTGACATGGTACTTACTTGTACAGCTTCCCCAGGTTGTAATGTGCGTTGACATGGTACTTACTTGTACAGCTTCCCCAGGTTGTAATGTGCGTTAACATGGTACTTATTGAACTTGATGGCCTGTAAAAAATGATGCTCGGCGTTGTCTGTTCCTGTGACGAGGGTACCCATGTTGTTGTGTGCGCTCGCGTAGGTTGGCCATAGCCTGTGTAATAATGATACATACTGCACATTCTCATCTTGATTTTAACAATTACTACTAATTAAAAATAAGTACAATATAAAAAAAATGTCTAGATCAACTTATTTTTTTCTTGTTTTGTCATCGAGTTGTGAGCTTCCCTGAAAGTTTCAACCGGATGGCTAACCAGGAAGTGCTGGTTATTTGAGTTGCAAGATTCCAGGGCAGACATACATAGATAGATACATACAAGTGAAGTTAAATAAAACCTTTTAAAAAACGATTAAGCTTTTAAATTTCAAATTTTATGATTGAGCAATCACGGTCCAGCTGTTTGGAAATAAAAGCTAATCAAATGAACATATTTATATTTAATTATTTTTTGTAGGTATTTAAACAAGACATAAGTTCAAAAATTAAAACCCGATTACGGTCGGGTGAAAATAGCCTATGGACACTGAAGACGAATCGATTGATACCTGGCTTGTCAAAATCGGACCAATAGGGGCGACTCTATGGTGGAATATCCATTTACTTACATACATATATAGACTGCCAAACTCATTACTCTTCCCTTGCTTCGCCGTAGCCAAAAAACAGCAAATCAAGCAATTTAAGATCAAGTCCCAACACACAAGAATCACAAAGCATACATCTGATCAAGGTTAAAGTTATTGGAAACCTTAATCAGTACGCATTTCAAAAGAATCACAAATGTAAAATTTATATTGATCACATCTGCTTTCAAACAGATAAACCCGCATCAAAATCGGTCCATTCGATTTGGAGCTACGATGCCACAGACAGACATACAGATACATATTATCCACGCCCTAAACTGCTAACACTCCTCCTCTCTTTCGTCGGTTAAAAATACGTATACTAAGTTCGAATAAAAGTTGGCGTACAAAGCATCTCTGAACAATCGCGTGTCACCTCGATACAAGTTTTCGAGTCAAATAGGTACTTCAAGTTCCAGTTCAATGATTCTTGGCATTGCTACGCCTCGGGTGAACTGGACTGGTTGCTGGAATGAGAAACTGGAATCTGAAGACAAAGCATTTTTGAAGTCTAGCTTCTTTGTGTTTGTAGAAGTTTGATATGACTTCTTTGTACGTTTTGTTTTTTTCACCCGAGTTCAGCGAAGCAAGGGAAGAGCAATGAGTTTAACATTGGTCTGATTTTGACAAGCAGGATCAATCGATTTGTTTTCATGTATAGAGTTTCATATTCTATTTTTTTAACCGTTTACGGCGAAGCAAGGAAGGGCTGTGTTTTCAAACTCAAAGCTTGGTCCGAGTTTGTCAAGCGAGGTATCAATCAATTCGTCTTAATTTATAGAGCCTCCTAGGCATTTTTACCTGACTAGCTTAAAACAAAGGTGAGATATTTTACACCCAGAATTTTCAACTCGGTCATAAACTAAATTTGACCTTATCTCTAGCGAATTAAGTATCTATAATCTATATTTTCACTTATAGGCAAATATTTAAACGCACGTGATATCTATCGTCCCAGTTCTCATCAATTATTGAATGAAAGTTAACAGAATCGAGATTGAATTGTGAATTCAATAAAAAATGGCATTCTGAATCAATTTATGGTGGCTCCAGACTATCGGGCATATCACCAACCCCAAACGTTCGGCCAAACTTCGAATCGATATATGCACGTTGTGTAGAAAAGATTACTAAAAACTAAAAAGCATGTGTAAACGATGATGTTAACAATACATCGTAAATTTGGCATACGTTTTACATAAGAAGTGTAAAAATTTCACACTTTCGTCTAACTGGTCGTCGTGCTCGTTATGTGGAAAGCCAGTTAGTGCAACTTCGATAACTTTTTCAAAATCCTTTCATTTGTTGTCGTTTTGCCGCCGCCACGATCTCGGGCTAACTCGACCAAACTATGTCAAACGTGCAAGAGCTCCCCTTCCATATATCGAAGGTTGGACGATCAGTTGGAGTGGAGGGTTGGAAGATAGTCTGGAGCCACTTCTCGGTGACTTTACCATAATATTCGCAATTCTAGCAACATTTGACTTTGTTTTTCCTGAGACATATTATGCTAGATCGGAATTGGAATTTGAATACATTGTATTAGAGAATTATACTTTAGGTTAAAAATAAATAAATTAAATGTTAATAAATGGTTAATATTAAATGCATAAAATAAAAAACACTTCCTGCTTATATATACCTAATAGAAAATGTATATGAATAAACTTTCAAGACTCTCACGGAAAATTGCACTATCAAATCTAAACACCTCATAAATCTTTCAACAGTCTCTGACAATCCATTTAAGGTGAACGCATTTGTTACCTCAAAGCTTCTTTGTAATGTTTGATCGCGTAGTCCTGCTGCTCCGTCTCGCGCAGAAAGTTCGCGAAGTTGTAGTGCAGTTTGGCGTTCTGCGGTAAAGTCACCAAATCCGCTCTAGAACAAACAAAACACATTTGGCGGTTATTTACGCGCGAATGCGGCGACCGTAATGCGAAACATGCGAAAACTGTAAATCTTGGTTTTCTTGTCTGGGTTCGTTTTATGTCTTTAGGGAAATGGATATTCTCCTGGACGTGCGTCTATATCGTTGACTAGCCGTGTTCTGCGACAGCACTCGCATTTTAACGAGAAATGGTGCGATTATCGTGTTATAACAAATTCAATGTCAAAGTGGTTCAATATATCGATTGCAAACCAATTTCATATCTTTGACGCATGATCTACAAAATAATCTACGGTAGCAATAAACAAAAAAAAAAGTGAACCGGGAGGGGATGGTTTCAAGTTGGCTGCGTCATGGAATCCCGTGTTAAGCCAGTGTTTGCGTCGCGGTATAAGTCAGAAGAAATCTGCAGATGTCGATAGTGTTATTGTGAGTCGTTGACAATTCTCAATTTTTACCAAACCAAATGCGGGTAGTTAGAGACAACGCTTGCTTTTTTCGACACCCGCTACTTCTCTTTTCGTGACCACGGTCAATACAACTTGATCGAAACGTCTCGAGGCAAATAAAAATAACGGTTTCAGCGCAATTAAGTTCCATTTATAAATATTTAATTATGTAAAAAATGTATTGTAAAATGTTTTATGAATTTTAGATCCTTTTTGTGAGCCATTATTTACATATTTTTATATCAATATCACTTGCTTTAGTGTTCAAAATCAACTAAGTACCGATTTAATTGTGTGCTAAAATCGCTAAGGTTAAAAAGTTACAAAATACTCATTGTATTGTCACCGTTACACGTTCTCACGTATATCAGAAAAAAAAATTATTATAATTATATATATGCCATTTTTTCCACGCTTTGTCTTTACAAGATTGTAAGTACCTACCGCTTCAGGCTACTGCAATCGCAGCGCCATACATTTGCGTCACAAAGTCTTGGGTGATATGATTCGTTCTCGTTTTTATAGTCTCATGCGCCTAATGATTTTGCAGTAATTTGATTATTAATTTGGTTAGTTCACCAGATATTTGGTTATTATTCCAGAACCCGGCAGTAACGCCCACAGCTCGTTAGTTTGTTGAACTGTGTCACCACGTGACCTCTAACATCCTGATCGACTTCGGCTTGTGTTACACGATGTGTCTAATGCCGAAACCTAAGCTCCGAAACTTGAAGCTCATTAATACACACACATTACAAATAATGTAGGTTTTGCAAGTAATGACGCTTCGTGCAAAAGCGTACCTAGGTAGACGGATGATTATCTCAGCGTAGAGGGTTTGCGAGGTAAAAACGTGATTTTCCATTTAGTTGTATCATTCCAGCAAATTATAGGGATACGCATGTAATGTACCTACATTCTATGATGTTAAATGCCAGTTTCCTGTATCCTATACTAGCTGCGCCCCGCGTCCCTCAGGAACCCTGCATTTTTTTAGAAGTAATCTATGTGTTAATCCAAGTAATCTATGTGTTAATCCAGGGTATAAGCTACCTCCATACCAAATTTCATGCAAATCTGTTCAGTAGTTTTTGCGTGAAAGAGTAACAAACATCCATCCATTCATCCATAGCTATATATCCATCCATCTAGCTGCGCCCCGCAGCTTCGCCCGCGGTCAATCTTTGCCACACCCACCACATTAGAAAACACATTTAATAAAATCCCTCCATTTTGCATCCCTAAGGTGACACTTTGACACCTGCTACTTTGACACCTGTCACTTTGACACTTATCATTTTAAAAAATCCTTCAAAGCTTCCGTTTTCTTCCTTATTTTGGTCCCATACTCCTCCCACTGGCCCCGTCCCTTTTAAAACCTCTACCAACAACCCTCAACTTCCACCCCCGCCATGTCACTTTGACAAAAAATTTGCAAAAATATATTAATGATGATAAAACTTCTGTTTCTGCTCTCATGGTACTTTGTTTTTTATTTTAATATATTAGTTTTTCTGCTCTCTTGGTACTTAGAAAAACATTATTTAATGTTCATGGGGAGGTTATATTCTTTCAATAACTTTATTTGTCAATTTTGTATTTCCAACTTCTTAAGTGTTTCTGCTCTCCTGGTACTTAGAAATACTTTTTTTAATATAATCACCCGATATAATGTTCATGGGCAGGTATACTTAATTTTAATAACTTTATTTGTCAATGTTGTATCTTCAACTTCAACTTTTTGTGTTTCTGCTCTCCTGGTACTTAGAAATAATTTTTCCTTCTTTTTTCCTTTTTTTCAAGTCCTATGGAATTATGTTTTGGGGAAATTCTACTGATAAAGACGCTGCTTTTAAATCCCAAAAAAGATGCATCAGAGCAATGTTTCATCTAAATCAGACTGATAGTTGTAAGCCCTATTTTAAGGAACATAAAATATTAACACTTCCAGCGCTGTACATTTTAGAAATTGCAACGTTTGTAAAAACAAATCCAGAACTTTTTCGTCGTCTGTCTGATGTTGTTGTACGTAACAGGCGCGATAAAACCAGACTTTGTGTTATACGATTTAAGACGACATTAGTGCGGAAAAGTGTCTTCGGCATGGCTCCTACTATTTACAATAAAATACCTAAAGCTTTTAAAGTATTAAATAGTAATTTGTTTAAAAATAAATTAAGAAATTTACTGGCGAACAAATGCTATTATGATATCAATTAATTCCAAGTAGATAAAAAAATCTGAATGAATAGTAGAATGACTTGATAGATAGACTTTATCTCCAATAATCACCTTCCGCCATGCAAAGAAGACGCATAGGGAATTTCTGGACAATATGTCAAAAAAAACCCTTCGCAGGGAATTGTGGAAGGGGATTTATGGAATAAGCCTTTTAAACGACTGATTTAATTAATTGACATATTTTTATATTATTTGATTTATAAATTGCATTTTGGTTTTTCATTAATTTGTATTTTAATATTTGTATGTCCTAAAGGCAAAAATATGTGAACAACTTATTATAATAAGATCTTGCATGCTGATTCGTATGTATACCATGTTTTAATGAATAAATTATCTTTATCTTTATCTTTAAGAAAACTTTTTTTTTCCCTATTTCTTGATCAAAAGTAGCCTATGTGTTGTTAATCCAGGATATAAGCTACCAGTTCAGCCGTTCTTGAGTTATAAATAGTGTAACTAACACGACTTTCTTTTATATATATAGATAGATTAGTAGGTAGATAATTGAGCAGTAAGCATGCCCATTTCCAGTAATACACAACTATGTGTAGAAAAAACAGAGTGGGTTATGTCGGGGCGCACGGCCGTTTGTTTGTCGTGAAACGTCTGCGCCACGTACGATTTGATCCGGTCCTGGAACCCTCTCGTTCGCTCTGTGCTGGAGTTTAGGGTACCGTTGAGCTCCACAACTTCTTCTTTCCAGCAATTTACCTAATTTTTATTTACGTACGGACTCTCCGGGCGCTGCAAGCATTTCTGTGTTATTTTAGTTTTTCCGCCGGTTTTTAATTTACTTTTTGTAAACTTTTAATATTGATCTCAATAGGATATTTACAAACTACACCCACTACACTACACCCGAATAATTATGGTAGCCTCTCTAAATCATGTTATACCGAATTATAGATCACCAAATCATATTTACTGCGGTTTTGCTCTGTGCGTTCTGCCCCTTCCCCTTCTGTTTTTGGCAAAAGTTAACATTACATGAACTAAAAAATGAGACATAAATAAGATCCTTGAAGCTTATAGTTAGAGAGTTATAAAAACGAGACGAGATAGACCTTTTCGTTACTTTTCACATGCGTGCCCTGGTACCCGTATGATTCGGTGCGATTATAAATGTCACGTCAAAAGCGCGCGTTCTAGTCTGCCGCTAGCTTTGAATATTTATCCTGATTGTGCCGCTACAAAGCATCCAACCCGCAATGCCGCTAATTTGTACTTTAACCTAAAAACCATCTAATATTTAAGCTCATCTAATTTTTTATATGTTTGTATGTTTTTTATGTATGTATGTTTGTTTAAGTCAAATCTTTAAATTAGAACCACTTCCTCTTCGGAGTTGAAAGTTTCATGTTTGTTCAGTTCTGATAACAGTACATTTTTAACCGACTATGGCGAAGCAAGGGAAGGGTAATGAGTTTAACAGTCTATGTATGAATGTATGTATGTATGTATGTATGTATGTATGTATGTATGTATGTATGTATGTATGTATGTATGTATGTATGTATGTATGTATGTATATATATATATATATATATATATATATATATATATATGTACGTGGATATGTGGATGGTCCACCATAGTGTCGCCCACAGAACATTGATATATAATTACGTTCTGTGGTGTCGCCCCTATTTACGAGTTACGAATATATTAATTTGTAGTGCAATTATGGGATGGCACACCTTAGTTTTCTAAAACATTCATTTTATCAGATAGTTTGGTGGTCCCCCCCCACCTCCCCTCCCCCGACCAAGCCAGAAAACAAGATAGCAGCATGTGGATCTTACCGCGTGAAACCACGTATAATATCTCAGAAAGTAAATCATGTAGGCATTTTTTATGGAATGATTTTTGTTTTTAATTAAAAAAAAAAACGATTGAGACTAGTTACATTTATGGCCAAGAAATCGAGACTTATTCAAAATGGCAGAAGTTAAGGTATGCCAATAAGGCTACATGCTCTTTTTGTGTTTGGGATATACCCCTGTATGTATGATATACCCCTGTACCCTAACCTAACCTAACCGTGTACTAACGATTCCAATAATAGACTCTTTCTGAATCATACTTTATTTCAATAAAAGTAAGGTCCTCCGTGCTAGCAAGCCTCTCTCGTAATAAGGTTATTAACTTGTGTAATGTAAGTCAGGAAAAAATAATCAACAGTCGTGTTCACAATGAATTTATTATTACGGTAATAAAGTAAATAAATTGTTTTCTTAACTGATATTTATGTTTTGTTTGCCATTACATAACTTTACATAAGTCACGATGAAATGCATTTTATAATACCTTTAGCATAGGATAACTAATAGTATTACGTACCTTTAGAGATAAATTGAATCTACCCACTCCCTCCCTGCTTCACTTCATACATTAGAGATAAATTGAATCTACCCACTCCTTCCCTGCTTCACTTCATACATCAGAGATAAATTGAATCTACCCACTCCCTCCCTGCTTCACTTCATACATTAGAGATAAATTGAATCTACCCACTCCCTCCCTGCTTCACTTCATACATCAGAGATACATTGAATCTACCCACTCCATCCCTGTTTCACTTCATACATTAGAGATAAATTGAATCTACCCACTCCCTCCCTGCTTCACTTCAAACACTAGAGATAAATTGAATCTACCCACTCCCTCCCTGCTTCACTTCATACATCAGAGATAAATTGAATCTACCCACTCCCTCCCTGCTTCACTTCATACATCAGAGATAAATTGAATCTACCCACTCCCTCCCTGCTTCACTTCATACATTAGAGATAAATTGAATCTACCCACTCCCTCCCTGCTTCACTTCATACATCAGAGATACATTGAATCTACCCACTCCATCCCTGCTTCACTTCATACATTAGAGATAAATTGAATCTACCCACTCCCTCCCTGCTTCACTTCAAACATTAGAGATAAATTGAATCTACCCACTCCCTCCCTGCTTCACTTCATACATCAGAGATAAATTGAATCTACCCACTCCCTCCCTGCTTCACTTCATACATCAGAGATAAATTGAATCTATCCACTCCCTCCCTGCTTCACTTCATACATTAGAGATAAATTGAATCTACCCACTCCCTCCCTGCTTCACTTAATACATTTAGAGATAAATTGAATCTACCCACTCCCTCCCTGCTTCACTTCATACATTAAAATTTATTTAGCAAGTCTGGCTTTGTGGAATACGGAAATTTAATGGCTTGGCTACCGAGGCACCTACTTGTGCCTTTAGATAAATACATTGTGTGTACCTATATAACAAGTTAGGCAAAATTCTACCTTCACCTCGTCATTACCATTGGAATCGATAAAACAGTCCAATTATTAATAACGATGTAGTTTTATCTGTTAATCTATTCGGCAAGATATTAATAATATAAAATTAAAATATAAATATAATAAAAAATATAAGATATTGTGCCGTTTTTTTTTATTAAAAATAATATGAGTAAATAAATAAATGCATTTGCATTGTCACTTTTTAAGTATTTCTTTTTGTTGTTTTTTAAATGCCATGTCATCTATTTGTGAGCTACCCTGAAAGTTTCAACCGGATAGCTAATCGGGAAGTGCTCGAAATTCGAGTTGCAAGATTCAAGGACAGACAGAAATGCATAGATAAATAGACAGATACATACATACAAGTGTAGTTAAATAAAAGCTTTTAAAACTAAATGCGTTTCTTAATAATATATTATTATTATACTAACTTGAGAAGCGTGGCTCGATCGCGCCAGTCAGCATTTCTCCTATACGTCTTGGCTACCCCACTGGATGCCAGAACAGCTAGTCCGACCACGAGGAAAATCTTGGCGCCTGGTTTCGAGTACCACATCAGCTGGACGCCGTATGCTGTTATTATGACGCTGCCGACACTAAGAAAAAACAAATTATGCCTTTTATTAATGGTTAACAATGTTAACGCAAGTATACAAATGGTTAGCTAAGCCATCAGAATGGTGTTAATACAGTAGCCTCAAATCCGACTGCCAAGCGTGGTGACTATGGCAAACCCCCCCCCCCCCCCCCCCCAATATGATAGACACACCAAAAAGACGGCCCCCAGTCTCCGGCGGCTCCGTTATTCCTGGCACCGGTAGCAGCCATGGTAACGGCTGAGCAGGGGGTGCTAAGAATCTCCGGCAGAGACCCAGCTACCAACCCCCACGATCTCTGGACCTGAACTTATAACACACGCACCTTGAGGACCGATGAGAAGTTGATAGAGCTGGAAGAAGTAGTAAGTAAGTTGCGCTGGGGTATTATAGGGTTTCAGAAGTCTAAAGAGAGGGAGAGGATACGATGACCCTCAATTCCGGCAACTTACTCTATTACCGGGAGGGCGACCAGCAGTCCCAACATGGTGTCGGGTTTCTCGTCCACAACTCCCTCGTCAACAACATTGTGAATATCGACAGCGTTTCGAGCAGGGTGGTATACCTTATACTCAGAATTACCAAACGGTATTCGTTAAAGGTCGTACAGGTGTACGCCCCACACTCGAAACGCCGGGCCGACGAAGTAGAGGCTATGTATGATGACATTTCTAATGCCATACATGCCCCGAAAACACACTTCACAGTGGTGTTGGGGGACTTCAACTCACGGCTGGGCATGAGGAATGGCGATGAACTGAGAGTGGGGCAGTTTGGATTTGAACAGCGGAACCAAAGGGGTCAGCGATTGGCCGACTTCATGGAGAACTCCTTTTTCAAGAAGCGCCCCTCCAGGAAATGGACGTGGCTGCACCCCGGCCACGTCCATTTCATAAGCACGAGCTAGATTTCATTTTGACGACCAATCGGCATATATTCAATGATGTCTCTGTGATCAACAGGGTTAAGACCGGCAGTGATCACCGCATGGTAAGAGGCTCATTGAATATCAACGTGAAGCTGGAGAGGTCTCGTTTGATGAGATCTACTCTTCGCCCAAGTCCTGCCTAAATCCAAAACCCGAGAGCTTGCAGTTGGAGCTCCAAAATCGCTTCCAAAACCTCACCGAATGCGATACAGTGGACGAACTAAATAACGGTCTGGTGGAAATTGTCCACGCGGTCGGGTCGAAGTTCTATAAGAAACCCCGCAAAAAAAGAACACAGAAACTCTCTGAGCATACACTCAAACTTATGGCAGAACGAGGCGAGATGAGGCTGCAGTTTTCAGTGGATATGTCGAGTTACAGCTTGCTTAATAAACAGATCTCCAAGTCGATGCGACACGATTTGCGTTCCTATACAAATCGCGTATCGCGATTTGCGTTACTACTTGTATTAAGAACGCAATAGAGTGGAATAAGGGCTCCAAAGTGTTCGCAAGAGATCTGTCTATTGGGCAAAGCCTGTTGACGAAGCTGAAAACCGACAGTGGCAGCATCGTTTCGTCGAAGCCAGAGATTTTGAGTGAGCTCGAGAAGTTCTATGGACAATTATACACCTCATCGTGTAGTCCTCCTAGCAGGACTAGCGATGCAAGAGCCCGTTTGACCCGATATTATACCGAAGATATCCCGGACGTCAGCCTATACGAGATCAGAATGGCTCTCAAACAGCTTAAGAGCAACAAGGCACCAGGGGAGGACGGAATAACGACAGAGCTACTGAAAGCGGGTGGAACACCGGTACTTAAAGTCATATATTCGAGCTTCTGAACTGGAATGGATTTGGTGTTAACATCAATGGCGAATACATCACTCACCTTCGATTTACTGATGATATAGTCATCATGGCTGAAACCCTGGAAGACCTAAGCACAATGCTCAGTGACCTCAATATTGTTTCCCAACAGGTGGGTCTTAAAATGAACACGGGCAAGACGAACATCATGTCAAATTCCCATGTCGTACCCATGCCGGTTTATGTTGGGAACGATATTATCGAAGCTGTTGATCACTATGTCTACTTGGGTCAGACGATCCAACTGGGTAGATCCAACTTCGACAAAGAGGTCAACCGACGAATCCAACTCGGATGGGCAGCGCTCGGGAAATTACGCCATATCTTCTCGTCGCTGATACCGCAGAGCCTCAAGACGAAAGTTTATAATCAGTGCGTGTTACCAGTTATGACATTCGGCACTGAGACGTGGTCGCTAACTGTTGGTCTCATACAAAAGCTCAGAGTTGCGCAGCGTGCAATGGAGAAACCTATACTCGGTGTTTCACTACGTGATAGAATCAGAAATGAGGAAATCCGTAGAAGAACGAAGGTTACCGACATAGCTCTCAGAGTTTGCAAGTTGAAGTGGCAATGGGCAGGCCATATAGTTTACAGAACCGACAACCGCTGGAGAATAAAGGTTCTCGAATGGCGACCACGAACAAGCAAGCGAAGTGTGGGGAGACCCCCCACACGATGGACCGACGACATTGTAGCCATCGCAGGAAGTCGGTGGATGGAGGTGGCACAGGATCGCTCGTCATGGCGCTCTTTGGGGGAGGCCTATGTTCAGCAGTGGACTTCTAAAGGCTGACATAATGATGATGATGATGATGATGATGATGATTATTTATTTAATTGAATGTTTACTGTGTCAATGTACCTTACGAAATTTATTAATATGTACGAAATGAATGAAAATGAAATGAATTAAGAAAATTACGTCTAACAATGTTGTCACCGATGAACTGACTATGATTGCAGCATTGCAGTCTTACTGGCTAATCCTGTCTCCACGATGTTTCAAATAAAATAACCCATTTCAATGCACAATGGTTGAAAAATCAACACGAAAGAAGAAAAAGAAGAAGTTATTGCTTCAATTCGTTTCGATTAATCGTCTTATTAATGTTTTGAATAAACTTTGGGGGAAATTAAACTGTACAGTCAATTGCAAAATATGGAAACCATGATGAAGTATAAAATTATATGAAACCCCGCGCAACTATTCGAGCCGAATGCGGCGAATCATCAGAAGGATTCGGAAAGGGAATTCTCCCGGCGCGTTCGTCTACGCGCCTTCACCTTTAAAGCCCCTTTCTAGGTAACTAACTTTGCTAAAAACTCATGACACATTTCACAAATCACTTTTGTCCATTTGAATTATTAAATAGAAAATTAAAAATGCAGGAAAGGTATAAACACTTCATTATTATCATGGAGCTCAGGGCATTCAGGTCAAATAACGGGGTGTATTCACCCCTTTTATCTATTCTATCAACTGATAAATAGGGATGTGCAGTTTCGCTTCATTTATTCATGGATGACATCCTGTTTATTTATTTCTACACACCAGCGAACAATTCACAAAACATAATTACCTACTTTGCTTTGAATAAGGGTACATACTGATTATGTGAACCAATAATTTACAGGTGCTTACTACACTGCTTAGGATAAGAGTACATACTGTTCGTATCAAGCATTTTGTTTCGTCATGTAAACTGCTAATGCTTTGCTTGAATTTAGATTATTACGAACTGATACTACACTGTGTTACGCTAGTGCTTACCTTGGAATGTACAGCACACGTTCTGCGATGACAAACCCAACGGTGACTAGAAGGTTGCTAGCAGGCACAAACGGAGTCACCAGGAGGAGCAGTCCGACCACAGCTGGCGTGTGTCTCTGGACCTATTCCAATATTAGCATAAGTAAAGATACGCAAACTAAATGGCGGCTATGCGTGAGTGGATAATTTGTGGTTGATACACAGTATCATCACAAAAGACTGCATTGTCTTTTTTTTCGTAAGAATTTAACAGAATTAACACGACTATTAAGATCGAGATCTTGCTGCGATGTGGCGGCCGATCGGCATTACATGATGTAAGAGTGTGTCATTACATGATGTAAGTGTGTGTCTTCAAAACTTCTCTGTAAGGTTTATTTTCGGCCTCCAAAAATACGACCATGTCTCGGAATTTCGTACAAAGCTCAAGTGGATCCCTATTCGCCTTCGCCGGAATACTCACATTCACACTCCCTTCTATCTCAAGGAACGATTCCAGTTTCGCCATTCCTTTCACTCCCATTCTCTAAGATTATCAGAAAACTTAGTCCTCCTTACCCTAGTCCACACTACTTCTTTCTATGACTCCTCGTTTACTGTCCAAGCCGTGCGCCTGTAGAATGCCCTTCCAGTCGCCATCAAACGTGCACAATCTATTGATAGCTTTAAGACCCTAGTGTTTTTTTTTTACTTCTCCAGCTCCTCACAGGCTTTAACTTTACAGACTAGCACTGACTTGATATGTATTTATGTATGTATAACTATACACTTATATGTATGTAAGTATTTAATTACTTAAAGCTATATATTTATAACATAGTAGTTAAGTAACTATTACTATGTAGTTTATTTTACATTTTATTTAGTCTTATTTACATTAAATTTGTATATAAATGCCAGACTACCGACCCTTATTAGCAATTAACTTCGTTCCATCCTAAGGTTGTCTGGAAGAGAAGCTATGAGCGATAAGACCGCGCATTGTACCTATTGTTTATGTTATTTCTATTTTGTAATTTGTTTAACTGTGTGTCAATAAAGTGTTATTGTATTGTTGTGATTTGTGTGTGAGGGTTGTGCGTACGAGCGGATCGGCATTTCTTGAGTGCTTCTTTTTCGATTTGGCGGTGTGGTCTCTGTATTTTTTAAACCTTCTTGTTATGCAGTTTATACTTTTATATTAACATTGAGATTAAAAAATTAATTATTAGCAGTTTTTTATATTAAATACAGGTACTCCAATGTAAAAAAAAAACATTCAAGCCTGGAGATGCAACAACGTAAATCATTTAAGTTCGTTTTAAAAGCATCGTCTGATATACCTACAATAAATTGGAATGTATCTGCAATTGAAAAAAAATACCTAGAAAACACACATTTTGAAGAAAAAAATCCTTAAGGTAAAAAAATGGATTGTGGACGGCGTTCAAACCCGCACCATTCCTGGCCTATGCGAGCACATGCCTTTACCCAGCAGTGGAGAAGTATATCATGATGATGATGAAAATAAGGCTTAGCCATTAGAATTTTTATTACCTCCATATCCAATAAACACCTATACAACAGCGCCAACAGTGTGATGACGGCAGCACAAGTCAGCAGGTTTCTAGGGTCCCAGCCGGACGTGACCAACGGCACGGAACCCATCTGCCAGTCGTGGCTCAGCGACCAGGGGCAGAGGAGTAACCACCAGTTGAACGCCGCCAGGTAGCAGAATGTCATCAGTCTGAGAAGAGATCAGAATCTCGTAACTAAAACCAAATTACAATCACACACACTACTACTCTACTAGGTTGGGTTCTAGCTATTCACGTGATAAACAGTTGATACTAAAGTGAATATAACTGGGCATGAGAACAATCTAGTAAAGTAATAACAAGTAGTGACTAAATTGTTTATATAAATTGCTCAGGACCCTTCTTCTCGTCGTTTGATTTACTACTCGGTAAAAATGTGCTGGTTTTCTAAGGAACTGATTGAAATTGATTTAAATATACATACATACATAGCTCAAGTGAAGTCAGCCATAATTTACTTTTGTTTGATGGATTTATTTTTACATTTTCTTAGTTGTTACCTATTAGTGGAACTTGAACTATTGGAGCTTTAAATGTAGTTATTAACCTAAAAAAACAGGTCCTCGCCAACAAAATACTTGGAATATCCAATCGAACGCAGTAGAAACCTGACCGCGTAAAAGCCGTTTCGAATATCGGTGAATACTAATTTGGCATTCCGAGAACAAAACGGCTTTGTTTGTTTATTGGCGTTCTGTAGATAGATAACCCATGTTTGGTCGAGCATTTCTTTAATGTGCGCACAATAATTTGTATTTATTATAATGTAATGTTTATTATACACAAAATGCTTGTCCTGTGTACTCGAAATAAAACAATTGGTCGCAAGTAGATTCATGTCCGGCAATAATGCATGAATTATTTGGAATTTATGTGTCTGCAAAGTTATTTTGTAGTGGTGATAAACATACAAAACTATATTTAATTAAGTTTAATAAAATATTTTTAAGTTAATTATATCAGAAGTTCTTTCTCTACAGTAAAAATAACTTGTACGTAACTAATAGATTTAGTTTCGATTCTATTTTAAAATACATGTTTCGATCAGATATGAGGCGTTTTAGCCTCTTTCAAGCCTCGACTTGAAAAGGTTTCTCTAGCCAAATATTATAGCGAACGTTCCGGCCTAGAGCATACAATTTTATAATGGTTAGATTTACTAGGTACTATCAGTTTAATCAAGCTAGCAAAGTTAAGAAACCATCAATACTGCGAAGAACAAGAAACAATACTGTCCCAAAAATTGCTGTTAAAAATATTGGATATTGTTTTCAAACTAATATTTCGGCGTCTAACTAAAGCTATTTATTGTAAAACAAAATAAATGATTTGTTTTAGTAATATAATGTTTAGATTGCCAAAGTTTGCGCTAAACGATGTCTCTTTATCTCAAATATTCCTAAGTTGTCCTTTGGTAAATAATACAAAGGTCACCTCACAAAGAAGCTGGGGTGAAAAGCCGCTGGGTTGTCTTGGGGGTTGAAGCTTGGCCATGCGCCCTGGAGGATGGCCAGCCTGAGGCAGATCAGCAGAGCCAGGGAGACCACCATTTTAATACTCCTTATTGAGAGCCCCGTGCATTTCTTCTCTATTTTCATAGAAAATATTGATCTGAAATCAAGAAAGTTATTTAAATCTTAAAAAATATACAAGTCACTATGACTTCTAAGCGGAATTAAACTGAAGGGCTTTGTCATTCAGTTAAATAAAAGTCGAACGTATAGAGGAGAATATCAAAATCAAATTCTTAAAATGTATGAACATCTAAGCTATTGGAAAATTAAGATTAACCACTTGAGACTGCTTTATAGCAGTCTCAAGTGATAAAGAATCGTATGAATAAGTATTTTATTTTACAGGTGAAGCGTTCTATTTTATTTTATGATTTAGGTAAATGAAATAATATCATGTATATATACTAAAGCAGTAGGTACCAAAAAATCTGTTCAAAGAAGATAATTTACAAAAAATGGTCTAGGGTACTTAAAATAGGCTGATCAAGAATATAACAATTATAAAAACCGTGGCTGTTTGTTTGTTTGTCTGTATGTTTGATCGCGCATCACGTAAAAACTACTGAACCGATTGCGATGCGGTTTTAATGATTGCTCGGCTTCTTCGCATTGGATTATACCAATTACACCAATTCTTAAGTCAAACCCTAAGCTGTGAAAATCGCATTGCAATCGATGCAATCGATCGAATAGTAGTTTATGTGATGCGCAAATAAACAAACAAACATACGGACAGACGCGATTATTTGAAATGTTATATTCTTGTTCACTAGCTTATTTTAAGTACCTTAGATATAGTCTTTTAAATTATCTTCTTTGTACAGTCTTTTTCGTACCTATTTTTTTATTATAAGAATACTAGCTGATACCCGCGGCTTCGCACGCGTGGTCATTTCTCTAGGTTAAAAGTACTATTTGTGCTATTCCCGGACCTAAAATACCAATATACCAATATTTGATCAAAACTCCTTCCACATGACGTAAAAACTAATAGTTTTTACGTCATGTGCAAATAAACAAACAGACATACAGACAGACGCGATTATTTAAAATGTTATGTTCTTGTTCAGTAACATATTTTAAGTACCCTAAACCTTGTTTTTTAAATTATCTTCTTGTAGTCTTTTTCGTACTTAATTCTTTATTATAAGTATATATAGCAGAGGAGAGAATCAGTGACATTCAAAAATGTACGAAACTTTTTCGTACTTAATTCTTTATTATAAGTATATATAGTAGAGGAGAGAATCAGTGACATTCAAAAATGTACGAAACTTTTTCGTACTTAATTCTTTATTATAAGTATATATAGTAGAGGAGAGAATCAGTGACATTCAAAAATGTACGAAACTTTTTCGTACTTAATTCTTTATTATAAGTATATATAGTAGAGGAGAGAATCAGTGACATTCAAAAATGTACGAAACTTTTTCGTACCTAATTCTTTATTATAAGTATATATAGTAGAGGAGAGAATCAGTGACATTCAAAAATGTACGAAACTTTTTCGTACTTAATTCTTTATTATAAGTATATATAGTAGAGGAGAGAATCAGTGACATTCAAAAATGTACGAAACTTTTTCGTACTTAATTCTTTATTATAAGTATATATAGTAGAGGAGAGAATCAGTGACATTCAAAAATGTACGAAACTTTTTCGTACCTAATTCTTTATTATAAGTATATATAGTAGAGGAGAGAATCAGTGACATTCAAAAATGTACGAAACTTTTTCGTACTTAATTCTTTATTATAAGTATATATAGTAATCAGTGACATTCAAAAATGTACGAAACTTTTTTTTTGTGTACAGTGCATGGTTTTGTTGTACAATAACATGTATTACCTCTTTATAAATGGCCAGCACCTATAAAAATCGAACGCCAGGTTGAGCATCAGTATCGTGACACCGGTTTCCTTGGCGAGCATACTGAGGGCACCCAGAGCAATGCTCATCCAAATGCATTTCTTGCTCCCCATGGGCCTAGAACAAAGTCACAAAACATGCTCAATCATAAAATACTAACTTTAGTCGTATGATCATCATTATCATCAGCCTATACTTGTCCGCTGCTGGAAGTAGACCTCTCCTAATGCACGCTACTGAGCTGTCTTCAGCTCTCCACATCTAGTATCTGCCAGCAGATTTTCGCAGTTATAACATTCTAGTAATACATCTTTATTTATTATCTTTAGTTATAACATTCTAGTAATACATCTTTATTTATTATCTTTAGTTATAACATTCTAGTAATACATCTTTATTTATTATCTTTAGTTATAACATTCTACTCATCGCCGTCCATTCTATCACCGTCAACTGATTTTCAATCTATTTTAGTTTATCCAAAGGTTGTCTTTAAGGGATTGCTATAAGCGATAAGACTGCCGATTTTGTTACCGCTATTTCTATATTTTAGGTTATATTATGTACAATGTACGATTTACTTTTAAGTGGTATGCAATAAAGAATTGCTTACTTATAAACAGTTATGCAATGATTAAGTAATAATGAATACAATAATGTACTGCGCAGTATTACTAATCATTGCATAACTTTTTATAAGTAAGGGGCTATTCTAGTAATATATATTTATTTATTATCTTTAGCTATAACAGCCTAGTCAGTCATCAGTCATCAGCCTATATCTGTCTACTGCTGGATGTAGGCCTCTAACAGCCTAGTAATATATTATATTTTTTTGCCTTATTTTGCTTTATTTTCAATTACTATTAAATAAAATCTCAATATGAAATCAGATTTCTTACCTATGATACACTAACAACGAAGACAAAAAGAATATGCAGGCTAGAACGTCTGCTCTGCCTACTACTCCCGCCACCTGTTGAGCAAAATAATAAAACATTCAAGTACATGATTTCATTCAATATATTTGTCTTCTTCTTCGAGTTGATGTATGTAAACAGCTGTATGTGCTGTTTTGGTTTACAAAGATCATTATGATATTTAATTAATATAAATAGCCCTTGTAAAATATAAAATGCACTTGGAAAAGAGAAACAACTACTGTTACAACTAGGCCCGTGGCTTTTTAATAACAATTTTTCGTAACTAACTACGTATTTTTTACTGTTTCATAACTGGTTATCAAAAAGGTTTTCTTGTAGCCGATTTGCCTCTTTCATAACAAGATATGTTTTTAATTGCCCTTGTGCCGTTTTCATAACTATTTTTCGTAAATAGTTTCGAAAAATAGTTATGAAAACGGCACAAGAGCCTAGTTGCAACAGTAGTTGTTTGTATGTTCATTGTGCAGTTTATATTTTACAAAGGCTATTTATATAAATTAAATATTATAATGCTCCTTCTATATGTTTGACTGTTGCTGTAAATTTCTAAAGCTGTGTAAATATATATTCACATCTTTATCAACATATTAAAATGTTATTTATTACCATCTCAGTGTATTTAACAAGACAGTGGTCAAACAGTGCACATGAAGGCGACACAGACACGCTATAGGTACTATGTGCAACACTTTGTGTAGTTGTACGTGTCAACACCATGAGCACTTGAGCGTAGTTTAATGTAACTAGAATCTGAGTTACTTTTAAAGTTAGATCTTAGTTAAGCTTTATTTTTTTATAATACAGCAAGTAAACATTTAAACAAAATTGTGAGTATATATTGTGTTGTTGTAGTAATTTTGTATATATATATTGTTTTGTATACTCTGGCACCTGAAATGTAAATTAGATATTTCTGCCTCTTAGTTCAGGTGTCAGATGTTAAACTATAATGTATTGTATAAAAAGTTGGTTCATAATTTCATACTTAGTTTAAAATGATTTGCTGATACAATTTTTGATTATTAAATATATTTTTACCGCTTCAGTATGTACAGGATGTACCGCGAACAGCAGCGCAGCTAACGCAGCAAACGGCCGCTGCAGCCGCGCGACGGTGACGCACGCGCGGTCTACGAGCGCGCAGCACGCCGCGTGCAACACCACGTTGCACGCGTGCCACCACCACGGGCGCAGCCCTGCTAAGGCATAGTTTAATCTGCAACAAACAAACGACAAAATTAGAGTATAAGTTGGAAGCAATTTACAAGACGGCTCAGCCCGCGAGGACATTTTTCCGTGGTAAATAGTAAAAAAATGGCTGTCTTGATAGATAGATAATAGATAACTCTTTATTGAACACCACACAAAGAAATATCTCACAACTAAAACACAAAATTAATAATATAGTGTCACAATAGGCGGTCTTATCGTTCAGAGCGATCTCTTCCAGACAACCGTGCACGGAAAAGAATAACGGAGGTAATAGGGACGATGGTTTACAGGCAATAAATAAACAAATTTCATGATGCAAACTATTTCCATGACAAATTTCATCAAGAGCACTTTATTCGGAATAGTTAACAAGCAGACAGAGTTACGTTCACATTTATAATAGTGTGTTAGAGTGATAATTAAAACCTTTCAATGGCTTCACTGGTTTTAGTTTAATGACAAAATTAGCAGTGCCCTGCGGTTTCACCCGCGGTTTGAACTTGTTTTATTTTTATCAATATTTAACATAGCTTCAGGGATAATGTTGCTTCCTATTAGTCAAAGAATTTTCAGAATCGGATCATCAGTTTCAGAGATAAGCGATAACAAACAAACAACAAACTTTATAATATTAGTGTACTTACAAACACTAATATTAAAAAGAGGTAAAGTTTGCCCATAAGTACATTTTACCCGGGAAAATGCAGTTTCTGTGAGATAAACTATGGACGGAGCCGTAGGACCGCTAGTCCTTAATATTCCAGTTTAACGTTAAAATTCTAATAATAAATAGAGATGGTTAACTCGTGAACCAAATATTTCGTCTTTAACATCCAAACACCAGTTGAATTGTTCGGTGAAAAAACCCGTGAGTGATAGTCGTTACATATTTTTAAACTAGCTTTCCCCGCGACTTCGTTCGCGGGGACTACAGTTTATCGCGAAAAAGCATCCTATGTTGTTCTAGGATATTAAAAACAATTGCAAAAGTAGGTATAGCACCATTGACCTTATTAAACAATATAGCACCAATGCTCTTGATGTTTTTTGACAGACTTGTTATTTTCATTTCCCCGCCAACCAATAATCAGCGAAGCAATAATAATCAGCGAAGCAAAATTAAGCTAAGCGATTAAGCAGCGAATAATCATTACTTTCCAGTTTTTCCGTGGGAACTTACCATTTTCCGGGATAAAAGTTCACTATGTTTTATTTCAGGGTATAATCTATCTTTATTCCAAATTTCATCAAAATCCGTCCAGCCGTTATTGCGTTAAAACTCTCCAAACTAACAGACTTCGTTTCACTTTTATACATTGGTATGGACTATGAATCACGCTCACTTTAGTTTATCTATCCATATAATAAAACTGTATCAGGTCCAATTCTGTACATTGAAGATATTTCGGTTTTATTTGGGTCTGTTTTTTGTTTGGTCCTGAAGCCAAAACTGTTTTATTTTGTCTGTCTGTCTGTCTTTATGTTTGTATCTTGGCCGCGTATCACGCTGAAACTACTGAATGAATTCAACGGAAACATGGTATGATTTGAGTTGATACTACGAGGTAAGATATTGGATACATTTCATCTCAAAACATTAAAAGGTTCTCGCAGGATATTGGCTGAAAGTTATTTAAAAGAACACGTATCACGCGTGAGCCACTGGACGGATTTTGATGCAACTTGACACAGTCATAGATTATATGATTGGTTAAAATTTAAAATACTTTTTATCTTGAATAATAAAGGATTCTTCCAAAGTTTTGTTAATTTTGAAGTATTAAATAATATTTATGGAGATTACTCTATATTTGATACTGAAGCCAAAATAGTTTTTTTTTTTTTTTTTGTCCATATATCTGTCTGTCTGTCTATTTGTACCTTGACCGTGCATCACGCCAAAACTGCAGAAGGAATTCAACTGAAACTTGGTATGACTTGAATTGATACTAAGAGGTTAGGATATTGGATACTTTCATCCCGAAAAATTAAAGGGTATCCGCAGGATATTGGTTGAAAATTATTCAAAAGAACACGTATTACGCTGAAACTACTAAACGAATTGTGATGCAACTTGACACAGTCATGGTTTGTTTGATAGATTAAAATTAAGATTACATTTTATCTTGAAAAAATTAAGGGTTGGGGGGATGGGGGGGGGGGGTCCAAAGTATTATTAATTTTGAAGTAATACATTTTATACTTATAACAAAGCAATAAGTACGAAAAAGTCTGTACAAAGAAGATAAAAAAAAATGGATCTAGGGTACTTAAAATAAGCTACTAGAACAACTACTAGAACAAGAAAATAACATTTATTTAAAACATGTCTGTCTGTATGTTTGATTGTTCACGTAAAAACTACTGGACCGATTGCGATGCGGTTTTGATTGTTTGATAGCTTAGAATTTGACTTACAATCTGATGCAATTGATATCTCAATAAAATTACTAGAAGCCAAGCAATACATAAAAAAACTTTTTGAAGGTTGAATAACTTTTGATCAAATTTTGGTAAATTGATATTTTCGGTCTTGGAATAGCACATACAGTACTTTTAACTTGGAGTAATGACCACGCGTGTGAAGCAGCGGGCACAGATAGTATAGAAATATAAATATTCCTTTACTCTGTATTACAGAGTAAAGGAATATTTGTCATATATGAAGCACCGTGATGCTTCATATATGACACTTAAGCAGATCCATTTATTTTTTAACTGCAAAGAAATAGCCTTTCAATTACCCAAACATCATACCTTAAAATATGACAGCTCAAAAACGCAGAGTAATTCTAATGACCATATCTCATTGCTAATTGCAAATGCCCCTTTATACTCTGTAACCCAGTTCGTAAAGTGCACAGTGGCCGGCAACACTCTCTTTGATTAATGAATTTTGTTTGCAGACAACTTTTAGGTTGATAAAGCAGTGGGTAGTTAGGGAGGCGATGGCAATTACAATTAAGGTGCATAAAAATATGAAGTATTTACATATAATTAGGGCAGATATCAATTCACATATATTGAGTTAATGATAAAATTACGCAGCCCAATTGGGCCTTTGATGACCTGGATTTTGAATCTTATTGGGCCTTTTAACTTTGACAGCTGCCAACAGCGATGATTTTTATTTTCCTAGAGAATTTAGTTTTAGTCTGCTTTTGAAATAATAAGGTTTCCAATGATGTAAATTAGTGTATAATAAATGATTCTGATTATAATAAACCATTTTTAATGTGTAGCCGACGGTCTAAAAGCAGGATTGAGAAAAATACCCATACATTTTTTGTCCCTTGTCAGTTTTCTACGAGGATCTAAGATACTAGGTACCATAATCATTATAATTATTTAGTTTTATATTTAGCGTGTGTTATTGTATAATTTTAGCAGCTAATAAACTATTTTTCATTTTTTTTAGGTATTTAATTTTAACAGTGACTGCTTAGCAAGACCAAATATTATTTTTTTCTAAAGGAAAAATGTTGTTTACCGCTGTTTCATTCCGCCTATAATCCAAACTTTTCCCTTATTAAAATTATCAGATAAAGTATCTTTGATATATTAACAGTTAGCTCTCCTTTTAGCTGGAGAGCCTTCAAACTTTTGTACAAACTGTTTAATACCCTTGAATTGAAAACTAAGTTAGTAGGTACAGACCCTTTTTGGCTACTAGATTAATAGAACAACTCTGAACAGTTTTAGATAAATATTGTTTCAGTATCAAAATATTTACAGGGGTTTAAATGAGACTTCATACAAATCTAAATACAAGAATGGTTCAAAAATACGGACTCCACACCGACAAACAAACTACTGAAGAATAGCAAGTGGCAGCTGCGTATGTGTGCGTGCGTGGTACATCAAAACACCAACAAATAATTTGGTTTCATCACAAAACACATCATTGTTTTTATTATACAACTGCCCAAAAAGGTCTGTAATTTTTTTAGGATTCATGTATGTTTGTAAAGGTATGTGAGTTTCATTATTCGACCAAAACTTTTAAATGCCTAAGCAGATTTGGATGTTTTTGGTGTCGTAAGAATCCTTACATCATCCCGAGTAACATATGCAATGTACAATATTTTGTTTTAAATTCAACAAATAATTTGCAAGAAATAGTTTTATATTCAATATGGCCAATATGGTTCCATACTGATATCATTATCATCATCATTTCAGCCTTAAGCAGTCCACTGCTGAACATAAGCCTCACCCAAAGAGCGCCACGACGAACAGTCTTGTGCCGCCTCCACCCACCGACTCCCTGCGCGATGGCTACAATGTCGTCCGTCCATCGTGTGGAACCTCCCTCCCTACACTTCGCTTGCTTGTTCGTGGTTGCCATTCGAAAACCTTTATTCCCCAGCGGTTGTCGGCTCTGCAAACTATATGGCCTGCCCATTGCCACTTCAATATTTTTGTATTTGTAAATGGAGTCATACTGCCACAATGTTGTTTTATTTTCAACAACAAAAATTTAGTTTTTGTTACTCGGAGGGATGTGAGGATTCTAACGATACCCTACAAGTCTACATCTGTTCCGGCATTTATAAGTTATGGTGGATTATAGAAACTCACATACAGGCAAAAAACAAAGAAACATGAATCCTAAAAACATTAAACTTTTTTTTTTGGGCTGTTGTGTAAAAATGTTATTTGTTTGCTCTTATGACGGAACTATACGACAAAACATTAAATGTGAAATCTCCTTAAATTTTTTGTATCAAAGTCAATATGAAGATCAATCTTTTGTCCTAAAAATACAACTTCAAGCTCCAAAATCGAAATATCAAAAGCCCATTATTAGATTTTGCGACGTGTTATTGTTGCTACTCACATTTATTTTTAATACTGTCAAAGAATCACTGCAATCAACTTTTACTGTGATTGTAATAGGGTATTGTTTCTTTGCGGTAATACTCGCTTTCATAAAAGTGCCGTCTTGTTAACGAAACCAGTTTTCTATGATACTCGATTCGATAGAAGTAATGATTCTGGGGAAAATTGGACGACAAAATTGTTTCACTTTTTTGATATAAGTTTGTCGTCCGGTCTGTGATTCGATGAGAGCTTGCGCTTAACCGTAGCACAATGTTTCATCAGCCACCGCTCCTCATGTTCAATCAACAACTTATTGGAAATTGTGATACTGTAGGAATTAGGTACTGAAGTAACAAAGCCTCGGTAGTTCAATATATTATACTCAAAATTTATTTTGACCTATCAAAATATTCGTAACAAAATTCCCTCAAACGGCTGGCAGATTTTGCTTTTTCTACGCATAAGCCTAACAACGTGCGTACCGAGGTATAGAAGTAATTTCTGGTAAGGAAACTACGTGGTAAGACCTTTTTCTCTCGCAATTTACTTTAGCACGTGTGACTTTCTTTTAAAAATATTCGAGAAAATGTACGCTCTTTTTCGGCTGGCAAAGTCAAAGTCGCTCTAACGGAATTGTCATTAGATTTGTGGTGACATTTAGCTTGTTGTTGTTATGATTAGTTTATTGAGAATATTTTAATAGTACATGTTCTTGATTAGAAAAAGGGTAACATGAAGGGTAATGAGTTAAACAGTCTATGTATGTATGTAGGTATCTAATTATGTGCATAGCGTAGCGTCGCCCCTATTTGGTTCGATTTTGACTTTCGGCAAAGGAAGGGTTATGTGTTCAAACTGCTTTGGTCTGGTTTTTCAAGCGAGGTATCAATCGATTCGTATTTATCGCAAGAGTATCGGCGCAAGGGTATAGGTTATTTTTTATCGGCCGTAGTCGCAAAATAACGTAATTCTTTGATAAGAAAATGTATTGAATGAAATTCTGTTAATCACCTTTTTGTCTTGATCACGGAGAGATAAAGATCTCAAAAGTTTATATGTTAAGTTTCACATTTGTCAGGTTTGTGGTTGACCCAGCATATTTATGGAAAAATCCCTTAAATATCTCGAGCCTGGTCTCAAGTCTTGTTTTGTTACACATTCTTCCTTTCTATGAGGTTTTCCTGAAACATCACGATGACAAAATGAAAGAGGTAGCTGCCCATTGTGCGTTGGAGTCTTAGAATCTGCAGACAAGAATGTTTAACCCTTCGAGCAACCCTCACTTGATATCGCACATTATGTTAAGTGCGCGGCGCCCGAAGGATTAAACAAGCAGATTTCACCCCGCCAAATCGAGATTTATAGAAACCAACATGTTCCGATCCGATCGTAGGAACGATCCTTTTACATCCTTTTAAATTTACACCATGTTATGTTGATCGACCGCCACATCGCAGCAAGATATCTTCCGTGTAAGTCGTTATAATTCTGCCAAGATCTCACAAAAAAATGCAGTCTTTTGGGATGAAATTGTGTATTAACCACAAAAGACCACAAATAACTCGCACATCATTCTTGCATACGGCTAGATTTTTTACGCCACTTGGAATAATGGAGCCCTGTCTTTAACCCTCAAAAGAGAAAAGAAAGGGTTATTATAAATTTAGGGTATGTATATGTCTGGGGGTAATATTATATTCTTTTTGTTTGTGCTTGTAGTCTTTTCATTGTCATCGCATTATGACCCGCGGTTTATCATCGTCCCTGCATTGTAAACAAAGTAATTTGAGGTCATTATAAAACATTTAGCAGCATGACACGAACGGTCGGCCGCCGCCCGCCCAATGAACATTGGGACATGCAATCGCTTGCTTAGCACTCAGTGTAATTAATGGCTATGAACTGATAATTTTATGCAGGTGTGTATTTTAATATTATTTTTAACGGACTTCAATAAAAGGTAGGTTCTTAAGTTATGTAATGTATGTAATATTGTTGAAAATGTCTAAGCATATGTACCAAATTTCATGTATGTGAGTATGTTTGTTTGTCCACGTATTTCTCAGAAATTAAGGTCCGATTGCAATAATTCTTTTTGTAATAGTTTTAGTATTTTTAATCCTTGAGAATAGTTCAAGTTTCATTAAAATTAATTGTATAGTTTGAAAGATATGGACTGTTACCTGTTTCCAGTATTTTTTTTTTCTTAGCAAACGTAATAAGTTCTTCCTTTTCTTAGGTCTAATTTAACGAAACTAAAAAGTAAGAAATAAAAACATTAATATAAACTACTTAGTATACTACTTTATATAGTAGGCGCAACGAAAGTATGTGTCTCGGAAGTTGTCGGCTAGCCGCTGCGCAAACTGCTATTTTTCAGACGCAATCCGAATGTTGAAGGTGAACACAGCATTGTATAACTGCCTCGGTCACTCGCTTACGTTTCTCGCATTTTCTATCTCGCTTTTACCCTATGCTATTTTATCCCCACAGCAGTACCTGCGCAATCGTCAGAGAGTCTAACTTCACAAACATATACATTGGCTGCGGCTATTGTAAGTCGGTTTGGGCGTAGCACGAACTTCAAAAAAAATGAATTATATCCTTAGAAATAGTTTTTTTTTTATCAGTTTTTTGTTTTGCTATTTAATTTGATTTATAAAAATTATAGTTGTCAAGTATACACTAACAAAATTAAAACTGAACTGAATGTTATTATGTACTATTAATAAAAGCGAACAAAAGCAAATAAGTATAATATAAAAAAAAAAAGAAGCTTTTAAGTATTTTTTAATTAATGTCACATTTTAATTTTTTCAATATTTCGGTTTTTTGTTGCTTTGTCATCGGTTTGTGAGCTTTCCTGAAAGTTTCAACTGGAAAGTGCTCAATATTGGAATTGCAAGATTCCAGGACAGACAGAAATACATAGATACATACAAGTGAAGTTAAAAATAAAATCTTATAATTGAAATATTTATAAAAAAAATATTAAAAAATTGTGACAATTCCACACCAATTACCTAGCCCCAAACTAGGATACCCTGTAATATGGGCATTAGATAACGGATAAACATACATAAATACGAATATCACATCCATGACTCGGAAACAAACATTTCTGCTCATCACACGAATGATTGCACCTTGCAGGATTCGAACCCGCGACCGTCTGGTTTCGTTTCTAGGGTCTCTAGCCACTAGACCAACCGGCCGTCATAAAATAAAATGAATGCAAAAAAAGATAAAGCAATCAATGGAAAAACACGTGATTAGTCGTGCATAGAAGGTAAACCACATGACTCGCGACTACCAGAGTAATTGTACGATAACATTTTTAGCAATCACAGTTGAATGGACACAATTACCTAAAAGAGATCGATTCCCATGTAGACCAGACTCAGTGTAGGCAGATCACGTATCGAAAAAAAGAACAGCAAAGACCCTGGATGGGTTCCTATCGGTTTTACCTACCTCTATTAAAAAGCAATCTAGCCGGTCCGTTACTCGGAGCCATGGGCTTGATGTTGAACGAGATTCAGGATGTTCTATCTGTTAACTCGTTTACACTTTTTTAAAGTTTGCATATTCTAGCTCAAGTGAATGTTCAGGGTTATCAACGTTGAGCTTTTTAATTTATTGTTTGAGCACTGGATTTTACAATATACTACCAGTTTTTTTACGGATTAATATAATTAGACTCTAACTTTACGACTTCACTGAGAACGGATACTATTTCGAAGAGACTAGCGCCGAAAATCTTTTTCGATGATCCGAGAACAGTTTAATGACCAACAGAAAACTAAAATTACGCTTAGCGGTGTAACCTTTTTTGGTGAAGCATTTATTGTTCCGAGTACAGTTTTGTTTTACTAAGAAACCAGCGGAACCTTTTTTTGACAAAAAGTTTTGGATAAACGTTGATTCATCCAACAGTACGACTGCGCACCGCGCCACAGTTATTGTATCCTAATATCGAAATATATTTTAATCAGAAGAGAGCAAAATTGTATAATAGAAAATGAAAAGTCTAATTTAAAGTAATTAGCGCGCGTGTTCTTAAGTTTCAGTTTGATATACATGCACGCTTGTCACTAGTTTGTATAGTGAGCTCAATGATGTATTATTTATTTTTTGTCATAAAACAGAGAGGGCAAAATCAGCTTTTTTAGTTGGGAAATTTAACCCCTTACTTATAAAAAGTTATGCAATGGTTATGCAATGAATAATAATTTTGCGCAGTACATTTTTGTACTGCGCGGAATTTCTAATCATTGCTTAATCATTGCAAAACTTTTTATAAGTAAGGGGGTTAATTTGGTATAACTTGCTATTTAGATAGAAAACCGTATTGATTAGGATGTTGTTGTAAAGATCTCATTGAGAAAAAGTTTACAAAAAGTCTACAAAAAGTCTACTTAAGACTAAGTAAATTAAATAGAAATGTGTGGAAAATATGAGGAAAAATCATTAAAGAGGCTGCAGCACCTGGAAAGTCCGTACTTAAACAAAGATTAGGCATATTCTTGGAAAGACAAAGTTCTGGAGCTCACAACGGTACACTAAACTCCAGTAGAGAACAAACGAGAGGGTTCCAGGAGCGGCTCAAATTATACGTGGCGTAGACGCTTCACGGCAAACAAACAGCCGTGCGCCCGACACAGAGTCACGCTTTTTTTTTTTCGTTTCACATTTTCTTTAGTCGGATCTGTTGGAATTTGGAAGCCATGCACAGGAAAATTAAATTTTTTGAAGTAATGTAGTTCAATGTATAAAAACCCCACTATCGTTTAGATCAAATAAGAGTCCGAGTTTATTATTGAAAACTAAATAATACTCTTATTTAAAAGTTTAATATTTTTAAGCTTTTAAAATTCGTGACTTACCCGTGGCACAACTGCTTGGCATTACCAGTTGTGCCATGGGGAATTGCTATTCCCTTAGGCACTTAAGTTTAAACACCGATATTTCACATCCCTAAATTTGATAACTTCAAAATTTAATATTGATTAACTTGTGGTTTTTGAATGAATACATTTCTTATAGCAAATGCCACTATATACAGTATTATTCTATGTACAGCCTTAGCAGCATTTAATTTTTTTTTTTTTAAAGTTAATATTTAGTATTCGCTTCATCTTCATAAAAAAAAACAAGCAGTGAAGTTGTGCACTTGATTAAAATCTTACTGTAGGAAAACTGCTGAAATCACATAATAATTATAATAAATAATCTGTAATCTATAATTATAATAAACCAGTAGAAACGAAAAAGTCTGTACAAAGATGATAATTTAAAAAAAATGGTCTAGGGTACATAAAATAAGCCAGTGAACATGTTTCTTTTTTAACATTTTGTCTGTGTTTTTGTCTGTTTGTTTGTTTGGTCGCGCATCACGTCCAAACTACTGGACCGATTGCAATGTGGTATTCACTTTTGAATAGCTTAGGGCTTGAATTAAAAACTGGGGGACTTAATTCAATTTCTTAATCCGATGATGAGATGCAGAGCAATCGATAAAAAACTATTTGACGGCTCAACAAATTTTGAAGAAATGTAGTATATTGTACTTTATAGGCACTTTTAGTCCTGGAATAATACGTATGGGCTGCTTTTAAATAAAATTACCACACAGACAAAACCGTGGGCACAGCTAGTTTATAATATTAGTGTGATATTTGAGGTCATTAAAAGAAGTTAGAAGTAAACGGAAACCATAGAAAATCTAAAAGACTGAAACCGAAGTTGATCTCCTCGTTGCCCCAATTAAATAACTTGAAGCTAAACATCTAAGGATTCTTATTGTTACAAAATGAAGATTCATTTAGAGATCAGTGAACTTTAATAGAACCCCCAATAGTTCCGCAGTAGCATCTACCTTAGCTGGATTCACCGCAACGGGCGAATGTCAGTGAGTACGAAATATTAATACCGCGGCGCACGCGAGCGTTTAAACTTTCCAAATCGTTTAAGGGTAGGTACTATAATTGGAAGCAATAAGTGGAGCGAAGCCAAAAATTGCAGCAGTGAATTTATTTGGTTATGATTCTTGAACGTCGTGAAACTGCTCAGTGGGATCATGCATAAAACTACTGCGCTCTTACCTAGGGTTTCTGAAAAGTTTAGTAACTTTGACAACAGATTAAGTCTACTGCTGTCTTTGTCATTTGTTGAGTGCCAGACAAAGGCAGCATTAGAATTAATCTGTTGTCAAAGTTAACAAACGTTTCAGAAACCAGAGGATAATCTCGCAGTTCGTTGACTGTGCATAGATTTTATAGCATTAACATCGAACATTATTTAGGTATGCGGCAATTTCTCGCTAGTTTTAAAAAATAAATTTTTAATCCCTTTTCCTCAAGAACGCGTGGAGGAATATCAAGTTGAAATTAATATCAAATACTCAAGTCTACAATCCATTTGAGCTGTGAAAAAACAAACTTCTATACCAAAGCAATCAAAAGATATGGAGGTATATGCCGCATATTTTGACATTCGCAATGGAATCAAAATCTGTAGGGTACTTCCCATTGACCTTGAAGCATGATCACAAGTAAAGGGAAAAATCCGAAAACCGTAATTTTATAGTTAACTAACAAAAAAGAAATACAAGTTTGAACGGAAGCATCGGTGCGCGAGTACGACGCGCACTTGACCGGTTAATTTATTTTTTGTTGAGCAATGGTGGCCTAACGGTTCTATAGTGCAAATTAGAATCCAACGATACCGGGTTCAAAACCTAGGCCCCGCACCAATGACTTTTCTAAGTTATGTGCGGTTTACCATCGCTCCGAGCTTCGGAGGGCACGTTAAGCTGTCGGTCCCGGCTGTTATTGATTAATAGCAGTCGTTAAGCCATGTCAGAGGCCCTCGGGCAGCTTGACAAACTCTGACATCAGAGGCCAGCACTACCTCATACGACAAACAAACAAACCCACATTTATTTTTTGTGACTGTCATTACTTGATTGTAAGACTGACTTGTGTTTATAATACTAACAATATTTATTACATTACTAGCTTGCGCACGCGACTTCGTGCGGACTACATTTTATTGCAAAAAAAGCATCCTATGTTCTTCTAGAATATTAAAAAAAAATGCAAAAGTATAGGATCAACGCTCTTGATGTTTTTTGACAGACTTGTTATTATTTCGTTTCCATGGCAACCGTTTATTACAGCGAGTAATCAACATTTTTCAGTATTCCCGTGAAAACTGACCATTTTCCGGGATAAAAAGTATCATATGTTTTATTCCAGGGTATAAGCTATAGCCAGTCTTTATCAAGTGAAAGCTCCCCACAAACAAACAAACAGTCAATTTTCACTTATATAAATTGGTGTGAACTAACAATATTTATAACATGCCATGAGATCATGACATGATATCACTTCGTTCTATACAAATAGGTGCTTAGAATTTGTACTTTATTTTTCCCAGTTTGATTGTTTCATGATTGTGGGACATCTCAATTTCACTTTTATATTTTATAATTTAATTAATTACGTTTTATCATAGTTTCTGACATTTGAAAAAGTTATAAATAATTAACAAATACAGTTTTTTT
Organism: Alsophila aescularia; assembly: GCA_946251855.1. NCBI lineage: Eukaryota > Metazoa > Arthropoda > Insecta > Lepidoptera > Geometridae > Alsophila > Alsophila aescularia. Next base: position 3,760,686 of record OX276378.1, on the reverse strand, counting down.
TATAAAAAACTAGCTGTACCCGCGGCTTAGCCCGCGTGACCATCTCTCTAAGTTAAAAGTACTCTATGTACTATTCCAAGACCTAAAATACTATAACCTAAAATAATTTAATTTCTTTCAAAATTCCTTCAGCAGTTAAAAAGTTTTTATCGATTGCTCGGCTCCTACTCATCGGATTCAGATACCAAGTACACCAGTTTTTAAGTCAAACCCTAAACTATTTAACAGTGAAACCGCATCGCAATCGGTCCAGTAGTTTTTACATGATGCGCGAACAAACATACAGACAAACAGACAGACACGAATTTAAAAAATGTTATATTCTTGTTCAGTAGTTTATTATAAGTACGCTAGACCATTTTTTATTTCATTATCTTCTTTGTACAGACTATTTCGTTCTTATTGCTTTATTATAAGTAATAGAAGATTAACAAATACGGAAAAAAAAACATCCCCGTAGAGTTTCTTGGTGCTCTCTTCTCTATCGGTCGTATTTCCGAAGCACCGGTAGAGTCAGAAGGGAGTTTCCTTTCCCAGTGTGAGATTTAACTCTGTTGGCACATGAAAGGGAAATTTATTTTTCAAACCAATAAAATAATAAAAAATACAAATTAAAATTAATAAAAAAAAAAAACATTTTTATTATGCCTGCATATTATTATAGCAACTGTTACTGCTAAGCATCGCCTCGCTCCAAGCGTTGGCATTGTACAGTTAAGGCTGCGGTGAACCAAAGACAGAAACTAAAGGTAATTGCTTCGCTGAGAAATGTTGGATTAACTTGCTGTATGGAGTGTATTTACTAGCGACTTCGCTTTGAGCTTTAAATTAGTTCCTACGATTTCATTTTCGTATTGGGTTTCTTGTTACATTGACCTCTTCTCAACCCACAACATCATCATCACCAATAACCTATATTAGTCCACTGCTGGACATAGGCCTCTCCCAAGGCGCGCCTGATCTTCGGCTCTTCTCTTCCAATGGCTGCCGGCTACCTTGCGCAGATCGTCGCTCCATCTAGCTGGAGGGCGTCCTACACTACGTTTGCTGATTCTCGGTCTCCTCTCTATAACTCGTCTACCCCAACGATTATTGGTTTTACGACAAATGTGACCAGCCCATTGCCACTTCAGCTTGCTTATTCTCTAAGCTATTTCGGTTACCTTAGTTCTCTTCCGAATCACCTCATCACGGGTGCTGTGAAAACCAGCAAAAGGAAATTCACGCAGCAGCATAAGTAAGCATCATTAAGTATAATTTGTATGGGTGAGTATCGTGTAAGTTCCTTCATTCAACAGCATTTTTCTTGCAAGTTTCATCAACCTCAACCAAGCTGCCTGCTTCCGTGGTGATTATGGCAAAAACACCCCCCACGTTCAGCAGTGGACTTCCTCAGGTTCAAATACACGTCAAATTTAATTTATTAAGATGTGCAAAATGTTGGTGCGCAAATTGGCTGTTTCTGATGTGCGTTTAATTACTACCCATTCTTATTTACTATTTCTTTCTAATTTTATTCCATTTCTAACTATTAAGACTCTTAACTGCATCATCATCAGCATTATAACATTCCAACTGCTGAGACAGGCCTTGATGGTGATGGTGAATGTTGGTGGTGAAGCAGAGGTACCTTACCATCTTTCGTTAACGTTCATGATTTCGAATATTTAGTAGATGGTTCCTCCCACTTTATTAAAACTTTCATAGTACGCCAAGTACTGAACTTTATAAGTTCTTTGCTGGATTTGAAACTAGTTTATTAAAGTTATTATATGAAAATAATATTAACATTCTAGAAAATGTTGGTCATGTAATTATACAAAATCTAACTGTAATACATTGTACAACAGGAGCATAAAACAAGTATTTTATCTGAGAAAATTTTAGAATTGATTTTGTAGATATTGAAGACGAGGATAAAATGCCCTGTTTTATAAACGAGTTATACATTCTACTTTTCACTTCGACTGAGAGGAAATGAAACAATGATATTTTAAATAACCAAACATTAAAATACAGCTAAAAAAGATAAGGGCTTCTTTCCTCCACTTTATTTATAACCTTTTTCTTTAAAAATTAGGCTCGGGTTGTAGATCATAGATAGTAATTAGAGAAGTATGTATGCACTAGGGCATAAAATGTCACGCCTTAACGAGCATGATCATGAGAAGCTTATTTTATGTATAAACTAAGTATATTTAAGTTTCAATCATTTTTTCTGTTGTTAGGTCGTAGTTCTTGCAACAAAGCTGTAGTGCTTGTTATCAAACTGACAGCGAAGTCAACCAACAGTCGCGGGTTTGAATCCCTGGTAGGTGCTGTCATTTGTGTGATGGGCAGAAATGTTTGTTTCGGAATTATGGATGTAATATTCGTATCTGTGTTTCCGTTATCTAGTACCCATAGCACAGGGTATCCTAGTTTGGCGCAAATTAATTAATGTAAATTTCCCGAATATATTTATTGAAATTGGCTGGGGAACCGAGTAATTTGTTTTGTATATAATGTGTATATATATATATTTGTATTGTATATGTGTGTATTCACGATTTGTAAATAGGCCGTGTGATATTCCAGCACTACTGTTTGTTTTGTTTGTTTGTCGTATGAGGTAGTGCTGGCCTCTGATGTCAGAGTTTGTCAAGCCGCCCGAGGGCCTCTGACATGGCTTAACGACTGCTATTAATCAATAACAGCTGGAACCAATAGCTTAACGTGCCCTCCGAAGCACGGAGCGATGGAAAACCGCACATTACTTCGAAAAGTCATTTGTACGGAGCCTAGGTATTGAACCCGGTATCGTCGGATTACTAAGACACCATCGCACTACTAAGACACTTAAACACCGCAACACACTTCCCCGTCACAGAAATAAATCTAACTCGCACCATACGACTACAAAAACAGGCCAACCATGAAAAAAGCTTGTCTGGACCCAACAAACATGACATCCCAAACGCGACACCCAATGTGTCTGATTTGATGGCCTTATCGTCCGATATGCGACCCTCCATTTTTCACAAGTTGAGGAGATATTGCGACAGACAGTCTGACAAAGGTCATTGTTTATGGGACGTTACGAGCCCCTCTTAAATAGTTGAGAATGGCCAGATGGGCGTTGTTTCTCTTTCAAGTTCTTGTTCAAGAAATTGTGCGGTGATCTGTTTGGAACAAGTTACAGTTTCGTTGATGTGGTTGAAATGTGTATGCGAATAAATGGTTTGGATGCGGTAAGAGTTTTAATTTAACACTATTTAAGCTTCCCGCGCGTTTTTACCCGACTTCGATGAAACAAGGGAAGGGTAATGAGTTTAAAAGTCGACGAGTATGTATGTGTTTGTTCCACCATAGCGTCGACCCTATTGATCCAATTTTGACAAGCGAGGTATCAATCGACCCCTTTTTATTGATGGAGTGTCATATACTATTTTATTAGACGACTACGGCGAAGCAAAGGATGGATTACGTGTTCAAAATAAAAATTTGTTCCGATATAGACAAGCGAGGTATCAATCGATTCATCTTCATCTCAAGAGTGTCTTAGGCTATTTTTTACCCGACCGTAGTCCAGTTTTAGTTTTTGAAGCTACGTCTTATTTATATGACTGAATGACGAGATGAGCAGGCCGTTAACTTTATGGTAAGCATGCCTGCTAATACCAATAGCCATACATTATGTGTATGTATTTGCGTACTACTGCTTATCCCACCATGCTAAGGAAGATAGGTAAATCATGTACATTGTTTTATTTACAGAACAAACAAATATACCTATATGTTGCAAAGTGAGCAGCGCCATATATTAAAAGGTGCGAGAACCAATCGCAGTTTTATTTACGGTATCGAAATTTCAAGCTAGCGCTTGGGTGGAACCAGTAAGCGTAATTCAAAATCTTTGGGTGGAATCAATTTCGTGAGATGACAAGACAGTGACACATTGGATTCTTTCAACTTGTCAAACGAACTGTCATGATAGCAAGCTGTCAAGGACTGTCTTCGGTCATCACCATAGTGTAACGACATTTCCTACGTACAATGGTCATCACTCACTCCGTACTCACTCAGAGCATGAGCGAGGTGACGAAAACATGTGACGCATCCACCACATTTCAATCCGTTTTTATCATAGACATTTCCTACGTACAATAACTCCAGAGTAATCATTTTGTAATTTAGCTACAAAATCCATACCAATATTGGTATAAATTTAAAATAAAGTGAAACGTTGTCTGTTTGTTTGTTTGGGGAGCTTTCACGCGATAACAGCTGGACGGATTTTGATGAAATTTAGAATGGAGATAGCTTATACCCTGAAATAAAACAAAGAATACTTTTTATCCCGGAAATTGTAAGTTTCCTTGGGAAAACTGGAAAATGTTGATGACTCACTGTAAGGAATGGTTGCCATCACAGAATGGTATGTGGTTGCCATGTAAACGAAATAACAAGTGTGTCAAAAAACATCAAGAGAATTGGTTCTAGCTTCTAGGCCTACTTTTGCATTAGTTTTTAATATCCTAGAAGAAAATGGATGTTTTTTTTTCGATAAATAGTAGTCCGCGCGTACGAAGTCGCGGGCGGGAAAGCTAGTACCTAATAAATAGTAGTCCGCGCATACGAAGTCGCGGGCGGGAAAGCTAGTACCTAATAAATAGTAGTCCGCGCATACGAAGTCGCGGGCGGGAAAGCTAGTACCTAATAAGTAGTAGTCCGCGCATACGAAGTCGCGGGCGGGAAAGCTAGTACCTAATTAATAGTAGTCCGCGCGGACGAAGTCGCGGGCGGGAAAGCTAGTACCTAATAAATAGTAGTCCGCGCGGACGAAGTCGCGGGTGGGAAATCTAGTACCTAATATTAGCTTAATTGAACATCGACAACACCATCTGTGCATTTATTTCGGTGAAGCATGGATCGTATAACACCTGATGAAAGGACTCGTAAATCTTCTGTTCCGACATATAAACAAAAAATCTATTTCTATGCTAACCTACTTCATATATAGCTAAAACTAAAACTGCTACCAGTTGGCAAATTTTCCGAGATGCTGGCAGCAAATCAGCGTTGTATGGCAATTCCTAATCTTGGACAAAATAAAGGACATCATTTTGGTCACGTGTTGCTTCAACCAGATGCCCCGATTGTTCATTATTATATATATGTTCGGTACTACGTTTAAGATTGCAGTGTAGTGATGGCATACTGTCGTCCAGCGGCGATTGCGTGTCACCGTTGATTGCTTTTGCAGTTCTGAAGCCACATCACTGTAATGCTAAAATAAAATGTTTTTCACGTTGGTGCTTGAAAGTTGGATATTTATATTATGGCCACATTAGTACTCTAAGTTTTAAGGCCCTTTTAAGGTAACATAAACCAGGAGTAATAAAATTTATCTCTAGGCGACCGGACTGCAAAAGTGCCCAATAGATTGAAAATAATATAATGTACCCACTGTTGGGATATTATGGTAGTAGTATTCATTAAAGCAGCTACATTTTAGTCAATAACTTTAATTTTTAACATGGCTGGTACCTTTATTAGTCAAACACTAACTTTTAACATGGCTAGTACCTTTATTAGTCAAACACTAACTTTTAACATGGCTAGTACCTTTATTAGCCAAACACTAACTTTTAACATGGCTAGTACCTTTATTAATCAAAACTAACTTTTAACAAGGCTAGTACCTTTATTAGTCAAACACTAACTTTTAACAAGGCTAGTACCTTTATTAGTCAAACACCAACTTTTAACATGGCTAGTACCTTTATTAGTCAAACACTAACTTTTAACATGGCTAGTACCTTTATTAGTCAAACACTAACTTTTAACATGGCTAGTACCTTTATTAGTCAAACACTAACTTTTAACATGGCTAGTGCCTTTATTAGTCAACAACCAACTACTACAAAATAAAACTAGTTTACTACCGCAGTACTATTATTAAAATTCTGTGTTACTACTACATAAAACATTCTGAAAACCTACAAGCCATTACCGGCTCACAGGTTGTCCAAATATTCTAGCCCACCACCAGCGTACCCAACATGCTGGCGGCATTGCCACGCTGAATGGAATTGCTCATTCTTTAACTCAAACTCCATATGTCGAATGTGGTAGCTCTCTGCAAGGTGCAAGGGCCCCTGACATGGCTTAACGACTGCTATTAATTATTAGGAGCAGGGACCGACGGCTTAACGAGCCGTCCAAAGCACAGAGTGATGGCAATTGGTAGTGATGGTAGTAAGTCATTGGTTGAGATCGAGCCTAAGTCGTTGGATTTAAACCACATATTTTACTAATCGGCCACTCTCAATATTATTTGAATTAATAAAAACTTAGGTAGATGGATTTAAATGAATACTAGCTGTACCCGCGGCTTCGCACACTTGGTTATTTCTAAAGGTTAAACATACTAAATGCTATTTGAGGACCTAATATACCAATATACCAACATTTGATCAAAATTCCTTCAGCCGTCAATAAGTTTTTATCGATTGCTGGCATCTACTCATCTGATTGAGATACCAAGTAACCCAGTTAAAACCAAATTGCAATCATTCCAGTAGCTTTTACGTAATGCGCGAACAAACATACAGACAAACAAACAGAAAGACACGATTTATAAAAAAGCTATATTTTTGTTCAGTACCTTATTTTAAGTACCCTAGACCATATTTTTTAATGATCTTCTTTGTACAGACTTTTTCGTACTTTTGCTTTATTATAAGTATAGATACACATATGATATTATTATTATTCAGTCCCCTCCTTCCATGAATCACGATCTAGGGCTTTGTCTTGCCAGTCCTTCCAATAGGAGTCCAGTTCATCCCGCCATCTCCTTCTAGGCCTGCCACGACTTCGTTTAACGTTGCATGGGCTCCACTCAGTAGTGTGTTTTTGAAGTGATACTTCTTATGCGACTTCCAACAAGGTAACGTTAAACGTTTAACGCTACCATGGAGGGCTTCCTATTTTCATTTCCACATTACGAAGTTTCACTTCTTCCGCGCGGAGGGACTACACGGTTGTTTTTTTTTTTGGTAGGGCTGGCTGAAAGCTACTACTGGGGTCCATAGGTGGCGGATAATAGGCCAGTGGTGAGATATCACTGCTAGCTGCTTCGGCAGTCCCCGACCATATAGCAACTCACAGCTTTTTTTTTTTTTTTTTTCTCTCCTACGCGAACGTCCTCATGAGGTCAAGGCAGAACAGCCGGCATTAATGCAGGATATCGGTTTAGACAAGCGTGGTGGGTTTATTCTCTAAACCCCAAACCTCAACATGAATCACAAACATATGATATGGGTAGATACAAAAGATGAATAGACAAACAATTCAAACAATACAACTATACTATAATGTATTACATAGAATTAATAGGCACCCTGCATGGACAGGTTAGGCCGGTCACAGTGTATAATAAATTATTCGGCTATTGTTCAGTAAAATATTCACGGTATTGGTATGTCTGGCCGCAAATATCACCGCAAAGCTAGCATATTTCAATGAAAACCTAGATTAATGCTGTAACCACTCAATTTATTATTTTTAGGGCTTCCGTACGTCCGAATGAAAAAAGGAAGCTCTGTTGTCAGTTTGTCTGTCTGTCCGTATGCCACAGCCAATTTGCTCAAATACTACTTAGATACACCTGTTAATTTCTGTGACCCAAACACGGACATAAAGTAAATGAATTTTGAATATGGTTCACTTTGGGGAGAGTTTGAAAAATTAAAATTTAAAAAAAAGTTTTGATAATTGTAGGATATGACATATTAAATGAAAAATGTCATATGTCGCGAGGGACATTTCTTAAATGTTTGTTTTGAATCAATAGTTATTAATTTATTTACAATATATATGTCAATTTACCCCCATAAAAATAGTTATGGTCTTAAAATAACAAAGTAAATCTCAAAATTGTGAGATAATACATTAATCAGATATCCACACCAATATATAAAAGTGAAAACGTTTGTTTGTTTGGGGAGTTTTAACACGATAATGGCAAGACAGATTTTGGTGCAATTTGGAATGCAAATAGTTATACCCTGGAATAAAACATTGGATACTCTTTATCCCGGAAAATGGTAAGTTTCCATTAGAAAACTGGAAAATGTTGATTACTAAGGAACGTTTGCCTTGGAAACGAAATAATAAGTATATCAAAAAACGTTGTTGCTATACCTACTTTTGCATTGGTTTTTAATATCCTAGAAGAACATGGGATGCTTTGTTTGCGGTAAACGGCAGTCCGCGCGGAAGAAGTCGCGGGCTAAAGCTAGTATATTATGTTCAGAAGAATATAGCTAGGCAGCATTTGCGAAACTTCGTCAAGTCTTCTTGTCGCCAATACCGCAAATATTGAAGAGAAAAGTCTTCAACCAGCGTGTACTACCTGTTATGACATACGAAGCAAAGTCGTGGACTCACGGCACAGGAATAAAGAATAGTACAAGCAACGTACGACTAGTCCACCAATTTAAGGTCGCTTTAGCGGACTATGGAAAGAGCTATGCTTGGATTTTCTCTGAAATATCGTATCCGGAATGAGCTGATCTGGCAGAGAGTCAAAGTTGTCGACATAGTCCTTAGGATTAGTAAGTTGAAGTGGCAGTGGGCTGGTCATATCTGTCGAAGGACTGATAACCGCTGGGGTAGACGTATTCTTGAGTGGAGACCGCCCAGCTAGGTGGAGCGACGACATACGCAATGTGGCTGGCAGCAGTAGGAAGAGAAGAGCCGAAGATCGGGCTCAGTGGCGTGCTTTGGGAGGGGCCTATGTCCAGCAGTAGACTGATGCGGGCTGATGATGATGATGACTATATTCATCGTACGGAACCCTCTCCCTGCGAGTTCAATTCGCAATTGTCCGGTTCTTTGTAAACGATATTAATCTCTTCGAATCTACATCGAATACATATTTTAACGTTTTCATTGCAGGCGTTGTGGAAATAACGAATAGAGTCGAAATTAACAAAATCAAGAATTAAAAAAATAAAATAGTTTGAACTTGTCACTAATTATGTTTATATTATACATATTAGTGTGTCACATTGTCATCAAAATTAACGAATCTATCTAACACGGACTACTACTGATATTAAAAATTCGTTATCTGCTTCAGTAGGAACTCTATAACGGTGACAAACACCTTTGTAGAGTAAACAAAGTAAACTTTTATTTATCATTTTTTGTTATTTTAAGACCATAACTTTTTTTTTTTTTTTTTTTTTTGTCGGGGCTGGTTGTTATTTGGAATATTGTTCAGTCTATGTCTTCAAAGTAATTGATCTAGCCCAATTAAATAAAAACACTTGAGTTAAATCACATAGTAGTTTTAATCACGTTTGTATACAAAGACCTGGCGGAGACGACTGCCGACGGAGGGGGGCGCTCGGACAGCCGCTCTACAGTTTTGCTTACTGTGCTAAATATAATATGTCACTACACATTCCCCCTCTTTAATTAAAAAAAAATAATTAAGGGTAAACTCCAAAAACTTCCAAAATTACATTTTCATAACAATAAAATATATATTTTTGATTGAGGCTTAAAACATTCAACTTAACTTAAAACAATACGTATGCTTCTGAAATATGGGTGGCATCAGTTGTATATCATGTATTATACGGGATTTGCTGACGGTGTCGTTGCGTACGGCGGAGCGGTCGCGGTGGGTGGCGGTGGCGCGCCGGCGCCGGCTATCTGCGCGCTCGCAACCACGCTGCTATCTGCCCTTTCAGCTTTCTCCAAATCAGTAGTAAAATAATAGTCGCGAACAAACTCAAAATCACTAGTAACATGAATATGAATATGACCCATATTCCTGCACATACAACCATTTACTTAACATTAAATACGAGTAGTTACATGCTAGAATTACTAATTGCAAAAATGCTAACTAAAGGAGTTTATAAGTATGCGGCTTTGCAAAGATGCCGATTATACTTATAAATACTATGTAGTGTTCGTGCATCTTTTTACAACTAAACTAAATTACGATACATTTGCGATACATTTATACGTTATTCAATATACTACTCGAATTATACGTCATTTTGAAAACGGATCGGCGTTCGTACGGCTCGTCCAGATCTAGTTTTCCTGCTGGCTGCACCGGAGGCATCTGTGTTGGTACCGCCGGTAGTGTGGCTCTGTGATACCGGGCTCGACGAGTCTCTCTCTGCATTAGTTGATGCATTAGATCGTTCCTCCGTGCCTGGGATCTTTAGCGGCACGGGGCTCTGTGAGCCTCTCTGCGAAACGATCTGTTCGCCGTCGTCAGCTAGCAATAGATACGCTGGTTTTAATCTATCTATTGATATACGCGTGGTTTTGCCGTTGATGTTCAGTACGAAAACCTTTTCCCCTCTATTTATTACGGGATATGGGCCGTCATAAGTGGGTTGAAGAGGTTTCCTTACCGCATCATGCCTAACGAATACATAATTTGCCGTTCTTAAATCGGGATGCACGAAAACTGCACGAGAATTGCTATGACTTGACCTTGGAACCGGTTTGTATTTTTTAATTGAATCTCTAATGTGGTCGACTAAAGTCGCGGGATCGCTTACTTGTTTGGTGACGTCAAAAAATTCGCAGGGAATTCTTATTGATTGACCATATACCATTTCTGCTGCGCTTACCCCGCTATCACGTCTGATAGCTGTTCGCAAACCTAGTAAAACCGTCGGTAACTCATCTACCCACGACGTACAGTCTAGGCGTGCAGTAAGGGCAACTTTGAGAGAGCGATGCCACCGTTCTATCATTCCATTACTTTGTGGGTGGTATGCGGTGGTGCGAAACTTCTCTACCCCCATGTACTGCATCAGACGAGTAAAAAGCGTACTTTCAAATTGACGACCTTGGTCGCTAGTGATGCGATGACATATACCAAACCGTGCTATCCAGCCGTCATATACTACCTTTGCGACTGTGTTAGCAGTTATATCCTTGACCGGGAAAATCTCGGGCCATCTAGTACATCGGTCTATTATAGTGACTAAGTACTTGTAACCTTCCTTTGTTTCGGGTAATGGGCCTACTATGTCTAAATTGAGGTGTTCAAACCTGGCAGACGGTAGAAACTGTTGTAGGTCGGAAACCGTGTGCCGTTGCACCTTCGAACGTTGACATTGTACACAAGCTTTAGCCCATAAACCTATATTTCGATTCATTCCTGGCCAAAAGAATTTTTGAGTGATCATACTGCGTGTCGTCCGTATACCTGGGTGACTTAGATTATGTACAGCATTAAAGACAATCTTGCGAAATGACTCTGGTACATAAGGTCTGACGTTGCAAGTAGATACCTCGCAATATACCTGTGAATTGCATCCGGGCAAGCTGACACGTTTCAACTGAATGTTACCTGATATGTTATTCGAAGTAACATACTCGTCGTGGGACTGTGCTTCTGCCAATGCTGCATAATCGATGGCTGACGGGCAATATACTGTCTCTACCCTAGATAAGGCATCTGCACATTGGTTATCTGAACCGACTATGAACCTTATGTCCGTGGTAAACTCACTTATAAACATCAGCTGCCGTGTTCGCCGTGGCGTCTCTTTGTCTGTACCTATCTTTTTGAATGCATGTACTAGTGCTTGATGGTCGGTATACACAGTAAGGGTACGACCTTCATGCATGTTCCTAAAAAATTGAATGGCCATGTAAATAGCCAGCAACTCACGATCGTAAGCAGAGTACTTACGTTGAACTGCTGATAGCGCTTTGGAAAAGTATCCCAACGGCTTCCAAGTACCTTGATGCAGCTGCTGCAGTACTGCTCCCACACAGGTGTCAGATGCGTCGGTCATGAGCGCTAATGGGACCCCTGGTAAAGGATGGAACAACATACAAGCATTTTTCAAGCTCTCTTTACATTGTTGGAAAGCATTCTCCGCTAATTCAGTCCATTCAATTTTAGTACTATCATTTTTTTTAACTCCATGCAAATACGCATTTAATACCGACTGATAAGACGCGGCCTGTGGAAGATGAGCGCGGTAAAAATTTAACATTCCCAAAAAACGACGTAGTTGAGCTACTGTCTGTGGTTTCGGGTAATCTTCTATCGCCTGCACCTTATCTTCCAAAGGGCGTATCCCCTCAGTTGATACTTCGTAACCCAAAAAATCTAGTTTATTTTGGCCAAAACAACATTTAGATAGATTGATAGAGATTCCATACTGGGTAAATCGTTCTAAAACTTGAGCTAAGTGTCGTTCGTGGCTGATGACGTCAGAACTGGCTACTAACACATCGTCGATATAACAGTATATAAAATCTAACCCTTGCAGCACCGTGTCGTTCATAAAGCGTTGGAATGTTTGAGCCGCGTTCCTTAGACCAAAAGTCATGCGTGGGAACTCAAACAAACCAAACGGCGTTATGATAGCGGTTTTTTCTACATCATCAGGCCAGATCTCAATAAAATGATATGCACGATTTATGTCTAGACGCGAGTATATAGTCTTATTAGCAAGTACATAGGTAAAATCTTGCAGTCGCGGTATAGGGTAACGATCCGGTTTTGTGATCGCGTTGAGTCGCCGATAATCGCCGCAGGGTCTCAACTCACCATTCTTCTTGGGAACTACATGCAATGGACTGGCCCATGGACTTTTGGAGGGCCTGCAGATTCCCATCTCTTGCATGACGCGGAACTCTTCCTTCACCTTGGCATACCTGTCCGGGTGCAGTGGTCTCGCTCGAGCGTACACTGGTGGGCCGGTGGTCTCTATGTGGTGATATACAGAGTGCTTAGATGGTTCCCTGAAAGAAACTGGTTTGGTTACATCCGGATATTTTTGCAAAAGTTCGGCATACGGATGCGTAATGTCCACTGCGTATATCGGTGAATCACTGTAAGGCACTATTGGCGCGATAACACACAAATTAGTCGTTTTGTCCACTAACTTTTGTTCACTTATGTCTACCAATAGTTCATAGTGTTTTAGAAAATCAGCACCAAAAATAGGCTGTTTCACGTCCGCGATAATGAATGTCCAACGATAAGGTCGTCTCAGCTTGAAATTTAATACCAAAGTCCGAGTACCGTAAGTCCTTATCTCTGAGCCATTCGCTGCATATAGTTTATAGTCCGAAACTGCACTACTTGTAAAAAGTTTTTTTGTTACCGGAATTACCGAAACTTCCGCACCTGTGTCCACTAAAAATTTATGTCCACTAGTTAAGTCTGTTACACAAAGACGGTGACTTTCCGCTATTGTACAGATTACCGCCTCTATCTGTACACGTCCTAGTTTTCCTGGTTTTTCCAGGCGCAGGGCTGAATGCACTTCCTAGCGCGTGTCTTGAAACGGTAATGATAGAAACATAACCAATCCGGGCTCCTTGGATTGCGTGAGTTGCTGCGGGTTCTTGGAGACACACGTGAGGTCCCGCTGCTGTCCCTTTGTCTGGCTCGCCCTCGCTCCAAGTTATTTAGTCTTAGGTTGATTTTTGCAATCTCCGCTAAAACTTTATCTAGGCCATTATTGGAGGTATGCACAACCTCGGCAATTTGCACAGGCCGAGTTGTCTCCACGATCTTGTCGGCTATGACACTTAAATTCTCTAACTCCAAATTGTCCGTGACCGCCAGCACCGCTCTGGCTGCTTGAGGCATATGACCTTGCCACAATATGCGCAGGGTATCATCGGGTATTTTGCCTCGCGCGAGATCTCTCATCCGGCGTAGCAGTTGGGATGGTTTCTGGTCTCCCAACTCCATTTCTCCGATAAGCTTTTGTATCTGTCTATTCTCGCTCTCTTCATAAATCTGCAACAAGCGGTTTTTCAAAGCTTCGTACTTCCGATCGGGCGGGTTAACGATCAAATCTGTCACTTGAGTTATCGCGTCTTTTGTTAATTTGGATAGTATCACGTTGAATTTTGAGTCGTCCCCAATTTTTTGTGGTGCTAAAATCGCTTCGGTCCGTATAAACCACACTCTGGGCTGATCCTCCCAAAAATCTGGTATTTTCTGAGTAAGCGACAAAGCTGAACAGGTAGTCCCCGGCTGATCCATTTCGTCTACCTTCGGTTGCTGTGGGTCGACCGGTGATTCGAGTGCTGGATTCATTTTGTAACAATAAAATATGAGTCACTGATTTCACAACAAAAATGTTCACTAAAATAAAAAATAAAAGTTTTTGCGTATTCACTATAGTCTGGGGTCACCAATGTCGGGGCTGGTTGTTATTTGGAATATTGTTCAGTCTATGTCTTCAAAGTAATTGATCTAGCCCAATTAAATAAAAACACTTGAGTTAAATCACATAGTAGTTTTAATCACGTTTGTATACAAAGACCTACCTACTGCCGACGGAGGGGGGCGCTCGGACAGCCGCTCTACAGTTTTGCTTACTGTGCTAAATATAATATGTCACTACACTAGCTACACCCAGCGGTTTTGCCCGCATGGACATGATAAAAAACCTATGGTAAAAAGTTTTATAAAAATCCGTTCAAACGTTATTAAACTGAGAGGCAAGAAACATACTAGCGTAATAACACAACAGTTTAATTAATAGAAAAACACATAATCAAAGTAAAGTAATCCCATAACCTATCTTTGTGACAACAGTTATTTTATAGAACCGAATGACGTCAGATAAGACGAGAATGTCATGCGCTTGATAGTAAGTGTCACGCTTGCTGATAAAAAGTACAGTGCAGATCCAATTTATAGCATAGTACGTGCCATTTTTTAGTAAGAGCATGACGTGTCTATTATATAAAATGTCATTGGTTGCCACCCTGTTACGGTTTATTTGATAAATCGATCCAGCCGGAGCACTGACAGGAAGCCGATCATTACATTTTTCACCCTGTTCTGGTCCTGAGAGTGATTAAATATCTGTACACGGGGTTATGACACTATAACGAATAATACGTTATCAAATAAAGTACTATTCCTTGTAGTGTCATAGCCCCACGTGAAAGCCACACAATAAATTTTATTGTTTCATTCTTGCCGATATAGTTGAAACGTTTTGTTGAAATTCGACAACAACAGCTAATTTTATCCGAAAATACTAGTAGCCAGCAAAATATAACGTGTATTTTTTAGCTGTTATCTACACTATATATAATAATATTATAAAGAGAAAACATTTGTTTTTTGTATAAGATACGAAAAGTTTATTTATTAGTAATACTCGTAAGCAAAACACCGCTCTTAATGAGTTAAATACTTAACCTAATTTATGCACTAACATACATACATTTGAATCGCTATCTCACAAACTAGTTTAAAACTGTATCTTGTGAGATAGTATTCCTACAGTCGGCCAGTACAAGGTAGCTCGTGATACTGCAAATATACTTATATGAACAAATAAGGTTGCTGAAGTAACTAAACACTATTTATTTAGTAACAATTGACAAATAATTATTAACTAATAGCTAATATTTAAAGTAATAAATCTGGGATTTTGTGCAAGAAAGTTTGTGTAAATGTAGGGATGAGAGGGTATGTGTGTGTACGTGTGAGAGGTGATCGTGTGTATGGGGGGTGTAAGTATTGTGCCATACACTAATATTCCATACGAGTGCAACAGTTAATTTAGAAAGGTGATTTTAATTGTATTGATTTATATTTATTTTTTTCATTTAGTAATTAGTATAAGCTTTTCAGCTGTGTCGTACGTTACCTTAAAAATCCAGCTCGTAGCTTTTGTTTTAACTTCATGCTTTTTAGGTCTTTAAATAGATAGATTACGGTTAACTTTGTTCTAAATATCTAAGAAAGAAGGCAGTAGTGAAAGCGTTGATTACAAACACTCTGTCGTTGCGATGTTTGTGTTTAATATTTCTGGGGTTGTACTCATTCGTAGAATTCGTGTGCAATATGGTTCTAAGGATGAAAAGTTTGCGCACCGAGAAAACTTTCGAAGTTACATACTGTTTTGCCGTTTTGCCTCTAGTGTCAAAGTTTATCAGGCCACTTGATGGTCTCTGACATTATCTAAGACTGCTTTTAATCAATAACAGCCGGGACCGACAGCTTAACGTGCCCTCCGAAGCACGCAGCGATGGAAAACCGCACATAACATAGAAACCCATTGGTGCGGGAGCTTAGAACCAAACCCGGTATAGTTGGATACTAAATTGCACTGTTAAACCGTTAGGCTACCATCGTTCTACAATTCAATTCATTGGTAGGAAAGAGGAAGGCCCGAAAGTGCATGACTTTCAACAGAGCTTGCTATGCTTTTTCTACTACAAGTAAATAAGTTTTGGGCCACCCCCCCCCCCCAAGAGTTTATGCAATACGTAAGCAGTGACTGACATAATGCGTAGTAAATAGACTTAAGTAGTTTAAACAACACTAGGCGTAGATTTCTGAAGGTGTAAATGAGTTTCCGAACTCTGAAGTTTCCATGTACTGCTTGTAGCTAAGGTTGTTATCTAAGGTCACTCCTAGATACTTAATACTATTCACACAAGTAAGCGAGGGACATAAGCAACATACAGAATTGGGGAGGGTATAAGATTGTAGTCGTAGGAAATGTTCTCTTTCAGGTGGTAGACTAATGTAACGCATTACAAAAGATATAAAATTGGATTTTGACGCATTAAGCGTTATGTTAACGTAACTAATTAGTAATAAACTGTAATAACTCTCGGGGTTTTGGATTTGGGCAGGACTTGGGCGAAGAGTAGATCTCATCAAACAAGACCTCTCCAGCTTTACGTTGATATTCAATGAGCCTCTCACCATGTGGTGATCACTGTCGGTCTTAACCCTGTTGATCACAGAGACATCATTGAATATATGCTTATTGGTCGTTAAAATGAAATCTATCTCGTGCTTATGACCGCCGGGGTGCAGCCAAGTCCATTTCCTGGACGGGCGCTTCTTGAAAAAGGAGTTCATCATAAAGAGTCCCTCCTTTTCCATGAAGTCGGCCAATCGCTGACCCCTTTGGTTCCGTCCAAATCCAAACTGCCCCACTCAGACTCAGTTCATAGCCATTCCTCATGCCCAGCCGTGCGTTGAAGTCCCTCATCACCACTGTGAAGTGTGTTTTCGGGGCATGTATGGCATTAGAAATGTCGTCATACATAGCCTCCACTTCATCGTCCGGGCGTTTCGAGTGTGGGACGTACACCTGTATGACCTTCAACGATGATTCCGGAAAGGCTTTAGCACCGTAGACCACATCCATACGCTCCGGCAGATTATACAGAAGACCGAAGAGTATAATCGGCCACTATGTCTAGCGTTTGTGGACTACGAGAAAGCCTTTGATTCAGTCGAGACCTGGGCAGTGGCAATATTGGCAGTCATTACAGCGGTGCCAGATTGATTACCGGTACGTTGAAGTTTTGAAGTGTTTGTACAGCAAGGCCACCATGACAGTTCGTCTTCAAGATCAGATCACGAATTCTATCCAGCTTCAAAAATGTACATCGAAGTTTTGAAGTGTTTGTACAGCAAGGCCACCATGACAGTTCGTCTTCAGGATCAGATCACGAATTCTATCCAGCTTGAAAAAGGGGTGAGACAGGGAGACGTTATTTCTCCGAAACTGTTCACCTCTGCACTTGAAGATATATTCAAGCTTCTGAACGGATTTGGTGTTAACATCAATGGCGAATACATCACTCACCTTCGATTTGCTGATGATATAGTCATCATGGCTGAAACCCTGGAAGACCTAAGCACAATGCTCAGTGACCTCCATATTGTTTCTCCATATTAAGTTGATACATTAGTCAGATGAACACTGCAATCGTAAAAGTTCATTAGCTGATTCTTTAGCTTTACCAGTTCCAGTAATACTTTTAATATCATTCCATAATTGTTTATTATTTATACCAACTTCTGATAACTCACTTCTTTCATACTCTTGTTGCACTATTTTAAACAACCTGTTACAAAAATTGTGATATCTACTATAGCTAATTTTCAGTACTATATTGTTATAGGGGATTTTTTAAATTAACTGTGAACTAATTTCTTTGTTTATTTATTATGAATACAAACACATACAATAGCCTTATGTCTAAAGATGATTTATCGTATGTTATTAATCGTATGTTTCTTTGTAATGTTTTAAACACAAAAAATGCTTAACCAATTTTAAAAATTATTTAACTTCTGGTGATTTCATTTTATAAGAGAGTAACACATAAGCTGTATTAATTTATCGAGAAAATAGTGATCCCTTTGAAAATTGTTGTAATTCAATGGAAAAATGCAATAATGTAACCCAAGGTATCAAAAATTTACCATTAATTGTCATTATTAGGCGTGCGCTGCCAAAACTTCTGATGATATATAGAATAATATACTACATGTTTATATTAATTACGCATCATTACCAACAAAAAAGTTCGCGAGGCTATATGTCTATCAATTATATTTAAGTCACAGTAACCGTTTTTTGTTCAAATTAGTCAATCAAAACACGGGTAGAATCGTTTACAAATAATGAGAAACCCTTAGCTACCCGTGCGAAGTCACTGTTACTGCATAATACTGAAATATTTCAAACAATAATGAACTTTTTAAAATTCAGTACGCAAAAATGAATTCCAGAATCCAATTTTATTGTGCGTACATAAGCGTGTACCCACTAAATCAGTCTTCATAAATGTAGATTGGCGTGCGAATTTCCACATGAAAATACCTCTGAAAAATATTTAAGTCCATGGCGTTTCCTCGAAGCCGTATAAAGAAAACATCAAAAACAATCACAGTACCCGTTGGAGTAGAAACCGAAGCTTTCGTATAAAAGTAAACATTTGTGTACATGTAAACACAATTTTTCAAAGGTCGGCAAATAAGCAACAACTTCCAAATGTAGCCAGTGAGGCACGCTGCGGTTTCACGTTATTTTTTGTTTATGTTTTTAGGATTTCGGTATTTTCGGTTGTTTGTAGCAAAAACTGCAGGTATGGACTTCAAAATCTGGAAGTTTCAACATGAAAACTATTCAGTGGTTTTATTACCGAGAATTATAATAAACGTAACATTTTAAATACATTAGAGGTGCATATTTGTATAAAAAGGGTTTTTTTATAGCGGATGTAGTTGTTTTAATTATTTAAAATGTAAGCTCTTGAGTTCGTATGAAGGCTGTTCTAATATTAGTTTAAAAGGCTTTACTTAAATGAGCTCTATCTAAAGAACTTTGCAAGGAACGTATGGAAGTTTCAGCTAGATTTGAATAGGTACTAAAGAATAAAGATACGATATAGCCTATTCAAACATAAATCATTTAGGTTTAATCAAAAATGTTAAAACGGTTTGCACACCGCCTATCAAACGAGTGAAGCAAATGGAGGCTGCGTATGTGTGCGTGAGTGGATAGTTTGTGTTTTATTGTGATTGATACATAATTTCGTCACAAAATACTGCATTGGTTTTGTTTTTTCGTGAGTACTTGACTTAATTAACACAACTAACAAGGTCGACATCTTGTTGCGATTGGTGGCCAATGGGCATAAAATGGTTGATGTAAATATGCGTGAGGATATTTACATACAACACACACAAGAGCACACAAGATAGCTTGTGTGCTTCACTTTCGATTTGGCGGTGTGGAATCCGTTTATTTTTTTAAATACGATTTGTTTTAATATAGACCTAAGCACAATGCTCAGTGACCTCAATATTGTTTCTCAACAGGTGGGCCTTAAAATGAACATGGGTAAGACGAATGTCAAATGCCCATGTCGTACCCATGCCGGTCTATGTTGGGAACGATATCATCGAAGCTGTTGATCACTATGTCTACTTAGGTCAGACGATCCAACTGGATAGATCCAACTTCGACAAAGAGGTCAACCGACGAATCCAACTCGGATGGGCAGCGTTCGGGAAATTACGCCACATATTCTCGTCACAGATACCGCAGTGCCTCAAGACGAAAGTTTATAATCAGTGACATATGGCACAGAGACGTCGTCGCTAACTATTGGTCTCATACATAAGCTAAAAAACACGCAGCGTGCAATGGAGAGAGCTATGCTTGGAGTTTCACTACGTGATAAGATCCGTAACGAGAAAATCCATAGAAGAACCAAGGTTATTGACATAGCTCTCAGAATTTGCAAGTTAAAGTGGCAATGGGCAGGCCATATAGTTCGCAGACCCGACAACCGCTGCGGAATAAAGATTCTGGAATGGCGACCACGTCCAAGCAAGTGAAGTGTAGGGAGACCCCCCCACACGATGGACGGACGACATTGTAGCCATCGCAGGGAGTCGGTGGATGGAGGCGACACAAGACCGTTCCTCGTGGCGCTCTTAGGAGGAGGTCTATGTTCAGCAGTGGACTGCTAAAGGCTGAAATAATGATGATGATGATGATGATGATTTGGTTTAATAGTATAATTAAGAAAAATAATGTTATAAAGGTTATGCAGGATCATAAATCAAAGTAGATCGACGGGCAGAATGTCTGTTTTTTTTTAATTTAGCATTTGAAAATGGCAAATTTTTGAAACAAAACTAACGTTTCTTATATTATTTTGGTTTTATGCTATAGGATGGGATAGGTTCCGCAGTATATTAAAACCAAAACAATAATCAAAAAAATATGATAGCACGATGAAGACGCAGACGCCTAGAAGGTTTCTATGTCAAGGTCCTTAAAGAAAAAACACAGAAAATAATCAAGGAGTAGTGATTGTTTTATAGACTGACAGAGTTAACATTTTGAGGTTTTGTTTTTTTGACTGACAGCATTAGCATTTTGAGTTTTGTTTTTTAGACTGACAGCATTAACATTTCTAGTTTTTGTTTTATAGACTGACAGCATTAACATTACTAGTTTTCGTTTTATAGACTGACAGAAATTACCTGTTGAGTTTTTGTTTTTTTAGACTGACAGCATTTACATTTTAAGTTTTTGTTTTATAGACTGACAGCATAAGCATTTTGAGTTTTTGTTTTATAGACTGACAGCATTAATATTTTGTTTTTTGCATTTTGATGTGTTTGTTGATTATATCCTGACACGAATAACACATTCATCCCCCGTGACACTACTGCTTAGCACTGCAAGTAGTGCCATAATATTTTTCTCTCTCTAGTGACACTACTGGTACAAGCACAAACTTAAAAATATACAAGCGCCAACCTCTAAGCTAAGAAACACCTCAATCACATCATCCTTTCCCCTCAAATTACAGCTAAGAACTATCTCGATCACATCAGCCTTCAAACAGAAAAACCGCATCAAAATCGATTCATCCACTTGGGAGCTACGATGCCACAGACAGACAAACACACATACACATCCTAAACTTATTGACATCCTCTCCATCCATTTAACATCCTCTCTTTTCGCATTCAGGGGTTAAAAATAGTCTGAAATGTTTTATCTATGTATCTTCAAGGGCCAGAAAAAAATGAAAACATGCTTTTAATTACTAGATACGGGAACTTTATTCTAGTTGAATTTAATTAATGTTTTAGCTCTACAAGAGCAGCAAACTAACTACAAAGACCGGTGATTACGCAAATAGCGCAAACGTTAAGCGAAGAAAAGCACTAACTATAAATTTGTGTAATATATAAAAGTGGGATTTGGGGTTTAGCAGTTAGTGGTTCTGTAGAAAGTTGAGTTAAAAAAAGGCCAATTATTTAATTCTTTACACTGAACTAATATTTGTTACTAATTTTAATTGAAATGAAATGAAATGAAATGAAATGATTTGAAATGAAATGATTTGAAATGATTTTTATTTATGCATCACAAACTACAAAAACTTAACATAAACATAATATTATTAGCAGCAGTAAAACTAGGTTAATAAGTCATTAACCTAGTTTTTGAAATTATTTGAATTGAATTAATAGTAAACCTAATTAATTCTACATATAAAACAAGTTATGGCTTAGGCCAAAAAAACTTTCGTTAGTATTAATTTTCCAAACCATATAAGTCCACACCAATACGAGAAAATGAAACGTAGTCTATTTGTTTGTTTGGGGAGCTTTCACGAGATAGTAGCTGGACGGATTTTGATAAAATTCGGAATCGAGATAGTTTATATCCTGGAATAAAACATAGGATACTTTTTATCCCGGAAAATTTTATGTTTCTACGGGAAAATGTTGAACGGTTGCCATGGAAACGTAATAATAACAAGTCGGTCAAAAACCATCAAGAGCGAGCGTTACTATACTTTTGCATTGGTTTTTAATATCCGAGAAGAACATAGTGTGCTTTTTCGTGATAATCTAAAGTCCGCGTGGTAGAAGTTGTGTAAGTGTTAATTTAAATCTAACAAGGCTCTGAGATCCGATGATAGATACAAAAAAAAAGATTTTTGGAGATATCTAAATGACTCATGACTATGATCTACGTCTACGGAAAAAAATATTTTTTTTTTCCCGTCTTAGACTATCCGTGAAATTCCTTCTGTTATTGAGCATCAAAATTACATTATAGACTGAGTTTAGGAGACTCTAGTAACGAACAAAAACTACAAACACGAAAATGCTAAAACTCAGTAGGCCCGTTCCGTTTAAACATCAGGCGTGCCTCGTACCCCACAGAGCCGCGGCGCGCGGCGGGTAGAGAAACAAAACGAGCTCCGCAATCTTGCAGCGAGCTCGTTCACGCGAGATTGCGGGAAAATTAGGCGTCAGTGTGAAAGCATTTTTCGCTTACACTTCGTTTTCACACGTTTGTTTTGTGCTCAGTACGAAGTACTATTTACTCTCTTCCGGAGCTTGATTTTGTATGAATATTATAATTGAAAATTGCATGACTTGAACGTAGGTACAAATTTGTTATTATAATGATTGCATTTTAGCTCACAACATTCTACTTCCATTGGTTGTGCAAAGATATTTAAAAAAAACATATTTCATGTAGAGAATTATTATGAGGCGTAATTTATAATTACTCGTAGGTGGCGATATGACCTATAGACACGTACATAGAGGGCTGGTACGACTCAGGACAGAGACTCTTGGAAGAATATAGTGGAGACTTTTAGCCCAGCAGTGGGACAGTATATTAAAAAAGAAAAGCAATTTGTCATATAAAATCATATAAACATACATTGAAATCTCATTGAAAACTTTGATTACCTGGGTCATTGTCAAATTTCGCGCAGGTAACCTTGTCCCTCAACTGTGGTTTTTTTATTAGTAATAATTATATAACCTCTTTCAAAATTTATATTAAATACCATATACATCGCATTAATAAACATTCAAAACAAAAATAACGAGATAGTTTTTTTTTTTTTTTTTTTGATTAGTAATATTGTGGTAATTTTTGGTAACATAAAGGTTTTCCTTACAAACTCTATATGTCCCTGGTACCACTCCGTTATAATAAACATCAAATAATTTCATTTTATACTATATCAACCTACCTTAAATAAATTATTACCATAAAAAGAGTATTGTTAATATAAATAAAATATGCCGTAAAAGCGGTAGGTATCGAAATTTACTTAATAACTATTTTTTTAAACTTTGTCCCGAGTACTGTGTGAATCTGTCAGAAATACTCTGTTACTGAGTAAATCGCAACTTCAAAAAGAGATGGCGTTGACTTTGTACTAGTTTGGGTGGAATGTCTGTATTATTACGTGTTGACCGGTAGAGCGGGGGGAGGGGTATAGGAGGCGTCAGTCGGCCGCGAGGCGTTCAACCTGCTGCGTATTTTTATTGTGCGTCTACTTTGTTACCTACCTATTTACGTAAGTAAATAACGTATTTTTCATTATTTTAGAGTCAATATGTTGTCAAAGAGGTTAATAATCTAAATATGAAAGAAAAAGTGTAATTTACGCTTTACTTTATCATTTATGTGTTATGTTAAATTTACTACTCTGTTACTGTGCAACTTTGTTACCAACGCGTAGTAAAATATGATAACAGAGTTGTATTTTTTTACACCCTAAATCACAAATCATTAGTTAAAGATCGCGGCCAACTGTAACAGCAAAAAGAGCAATTGTATTAACGGGCATCGATGTAACTAAATGTCATGTTTGAGTTTTTTTATAAGTTTATTTATTTTTAGTCACGGTTACCTGCGCAAAATTTGTCAATGACCCACCTACCTAGAGATGCTATTTCCGTCTTATAATCCAATGACACCGAGTTCGATCCTAGGTCCTGCACCAATGACTTTTGACTAGTTATGTGCAGATTTTACATCGCTTAGTGTTTGCCATAAAAAACTATTATAAACGAATTTTGAAGAAATGTAGTATATTTGAGCAAAGATACTTCATACTTCATAGGTACTTTTGGTCCTGGAATAACACGTATGGGCTACTTTTAAATGAAAGCCGCGGGTACAGCTAGTAAATATTTAATGTCGGAAGAAAATCGATATTGAACACAAAATTTCACAACACTAAACAGGCTTTTAAGGCGACTGTTGGATACATTGCCATCGATTTAAAGGATACCATACTTCAACCTGAATATTATCTGACTGTCAGTTATTTTAGTAATTTTGCTCCATTATATGATTATCAGGAAGAGATTTCTTTGAGCGGTAAGACCGCCCATCGATACATTTGTTGTAAACTTCGTTACTACCCTTCTAAATTGTTATAAATGTAGGCGCAGCTTAGAACTGAGAAAGTCCAGACACTGCGACCAGAAGTTTCCTATTAATTATTCTGTGGTTTTGGTATGCTTTTCACAAACATTATGGATAGGCGGGGGGAAACAGTAAGGGGGGAGGAAAGGTACACATTATAGGACTTACAGAATTGTCGGCCGTTGCTTGAAGTTCGAGGGCTTTCCAGGTCTGATGTAAGAGCGCTTCACCGCGCACTCCTGCGCATCCAGTTAGTACGCTCTATACAGTTATCCAAAGTTCAGTTGATTGCACTTAATGGTAGTCACTTTTGGTAGTCACTTAGACTCACGCGGTTGGCTCGCTATGATAAAAAACTCAATTTTAATCGCAAATAGAACAGGATCATTGATTCGGCGGTACACACAAAGGGTGTCCGAGGGTAGGCACAAAAAATATCTGCGGGTGCGCATCTGTTTAGATAGGGCGACTGACGATCACTGGTGTAAGGGAGAGGATTCTAGGGATTCATTGTTAGTTGCATTCTAGGGATTAGCTTTAAAACCTAGTCGCATGAATTTGGGGTGGCTGAGGTTTTGGTATTGGAAAGGGATTTAGCTCCACTTTCTAATGGTGCCACTCCAAATCCGAGGAAACGTTTTTCGCTACTGATCCGTAAAATGGAACGAAATTTCGTTCATTCATTATGAAATCTTAGGCCGACACAGAACACCCGGAAATGAGTAGGTTAAGTTCTATATGAGTCATAGAATCGACACAGAACACCACGAAATCAGTAGGTTAGGTTCTAAATTGGCCACAAAACCGACACTGAACACCTGGAAATAGGTAGGGTAGGTTCTACATGAGTCACAGAACCGACACAGAGCACCCGGAAATGAGTACGTTAGGTTCTAAAGGAATCACAGAACCGACACAGAGAACCCGGAAATGAGTAGGTTAGGTTCTAAAGGAATCACAGAACCGACACAGAGAACCCGGAAATGAGTAGGTTAGGTTCTAAAGGAATCACAGAACCGACACAGAGAACCCGGAAATGAGTAGAATAGGTTCTAAATGAGTCACAGAACCGACAATGGGCGAGAGCCCATACCTATGACAAATTTCCATTCCATTTCATAATTTGTAATTACTTTAAGGGCAGAACTCTACTTTTCTTGGGAGAGAAGTGGGAAAGGGGGGGGGGAGTGGTACCAGGGGTGTAGCCCTTATCCCACCTCAATTCAATTTGTAAAGAGTAATCCCAGTCCAAACTGCAAGGCACATGCCATATCGGATGGTCGGTGTCGGCATGCCTCGCGTGCCAGTCGCCCACTGCCCACATCTACACTAACACCAATAAAAATATCTCGTTTATTGCCCGAATAGTGTCCGAAAACATGGAACGACTGATTTACGATTATGGCGAGCGTGCATTCGTCGCGAGCGCTGTTATTTGTTACAGCGCTTTGTTCGCCGACCGGCGGGGGCGTGGAAATTTAACATTGAAACATTTTATCGCCCCACATTACTCATACGGATAGATTGGTGCTCGAAATGCCAGTTTTGGAGAATAATGATTGGTAAGCTGATAAATTGTTTTGTTAGAGCTACACAACAACTGATTTCCTTAGATATTAGCTACTAATTGTACCCGAGGATTCGCACGCGTGGTTATTTCTCTAGGTTAAAAGTACTATATGTGCAATTCCAGGACCTAATATACCAATATACCTATAGGTACCTATTTCTAATCAATCTACGTTATTTTTTTACTGCACCGCTTCCATTTTTCTTGCACGTCCACGTTGATAGGTAGAAAATGCTAGTCATTATAAATTGTATTTGTGTGCTCTGATGTCAGAGTTTGTCAAGCCACCCGAGGACCTCTGACATGGCTTAACGACTGCTATTAATCGGCAACAACCGGGACCGACGGCTTAACGTGCCCTCCGAAGCACGGAGCGATGGAAAACCGCACATAACTCAGAAAAGTCATTGGTGCGGAGCCTAGGTTTTGAACCCGGTATTCTTGGATTCTAAATTGCACTATAGAACCGTTAGGCCACCATCGCTCTATTTTAAGTAGGTAACCTAGACCATATTTTTATTTATCTTTGTAAGGACGTTTTCGTACTTGTTACTTTATTATAAGTTCTAACTGTACCCGCGGCTTTTCCAGCTTGGTAATTTAATTAAAAGTAGCCTATACGTGTTATTCCCGGACCAAAAGTGCCTATAAAGTACAATGTACTACATATCTTCAAAATTTGTTCAGCCGTCAAATAGTTTTTATCGATTTCTCAGCATCAGATCATCGGATTTAGATACCAAGTACTCCCGGTATTAAGTCAAACTCTAAGCTCTATTTTCTATCCAACAGTGAAAACCGCATCGCAATCGGCCCAGTAGTTTACGTTATGTGCAAACGAACATACAGACAAACAGTCAGAGAAACAAGCAGAAAGACACGATTTATAAAAATGTTATATACTTTTTCAGTAGCTTAATATAAGTACACTAGACCATATATTTAAATTATCTTTGTACAGACTTTTTCGTACATATTGCTTTATTTTAAGTATAGATAGATAGATAGATGCAGATGCAAGGAACTTAGGTAGTCTGTTTACCATCATTCTTGTATCTTGTTGTGGTAGTTATAATTTAGAGTTCGTCATGGTATGCATCAGTTTTGGACATATAACCTTTTTAGAGTTCCGTACATTCAAGTTAAAAAAACTGGAACTCTTATATGATCAGTCGGACGTCTGTCTGTTTGTCCGTCTGTCAATTGCTTCGAATCTACTGGATGTTGAGATTTGGTATACATATTTATCTGATCAAAAGACGGACGTGTAAGGCAAAACATTAAAGAATTTTGAACACTTTGTGGAGGGGAAAATTAAAAATAAAATGTTTTAAAGTATATCGTACAAAGTATACCGAATATATATCGAATGAAAGGGCGTTTTAAAAGGGTCTGAAAATATATATATTATTATTTTTTAAAGAAGAAAACAGGTGAAATTTGCCCATTCCCCTCGCCTCCCTTGAAAAACTACTGCGCCAAAACACACAAAATTATTATTTATCTCCAGGGTTCAACTAGCATTTCTATATAGTTCTAGTTTCCCCGCCCGCGCCGCGCGGACTACTGTTTATCGCAAAAAAAGCATCCTATTTTCTTCTAGGATAAAAACCAATGCAAAAGTAGGTATAGACCAATGCTCTTGATGTATGTTTTTTGACAGACTTGTTATTTCGTTTCCATGGCAACCACAGACCATTCTGTGATTTCTAGTTTTCCCGTAGAAACTTACAATTTTCCGGAATAAAAGTATTCCATGTTTTATAAGTTATCTACATTCTAAATTTCATCAAAATCCGTCCAGCCGGTATCGCGTGAAAGCTCCCCAAACAAATAAACAAACAGACAAACAGACAACGTTTCACTTTTATATATTGGTATGGATTTTTTCTTAGTTTTTTTTTATTGTTTGTTTGTTTGTCGTATGAGGTAGTGCTGGCCTCTGATGTCAGAGTTTGTCAAGCCGTCCGAGGGTCTCTGACATGGCTTAACGACTGCTATTAATCAATAACAGCCGGGACCGACAGCTTAACGTGCCCTCCGAAGCACGAAGCGAATGAAAACCGCACGTTTTGAACCCGGTATCGTTGGATTCGTTATTGCACTATAGAACCGTTAGGCCACCATCGCTCTCGTTAGGCCACCATAGCTCTGTCAGTTTTTTTTTATAAAACTTGTCTTACCGGTCGTGATATACTCAAAAAATCTACAGAAAAAACATTATATTTTACTTGGTAGGCCTTCAAATTCAGTATTATAAATTTACACAAAAAAATAAGCTTAGGAAGATATTGCAGCTAAAAGCCAGAAAGAAGTACAAAATCGCTTCATTTTAGAGACTATATCGACCCTATTAGTTGCCTTTTCCCAGCTCTACTCCGCTATTTCGCACAGCTTTGGTGAACATCCGACCTAAGACCAAGCTCTGATCCCGTTAAATTCTCCAGTTAAATTTACGCTGGCAGCTTAGCCATGAGCTATAAAACATTAGCTTTTATCTACGTGGAGGTGTTAAAATGTTTCGAGCAGCTTCACTGCGAGCGCTAGCGTGAAAGCAAGTAAACGCTTTTTATGCTACAGTTTAGGATGTCTGTCTTAAGGGTAAGCTTCAGAGTTTGCAAATGAATTGTAACTTTTTACTTGGAGGAGGCATAGGCATATTCATCAACAACCTGCATTATATATAGTATATTCATTCTAGGTTTATTTCGGCAATTATATGTCGGAATGTCCATCATCATGGTGCTACAAAACGCAAGCGACACAAAGGGTATTTTGTGTCGCTTCGGCAGAGTCTCGGTGCGGCGGCGGTGGAAGGGAATAAAACGTACAGAAGAGATTGAGAGTGAACCAAGAGTAGACGCGCGCGTGCCTAGGAACTGTCACGTTTTGATAGTGTCCATATAATTATTATTGTAATTAATTGTAATATAGAGATAGTGATAAACATTAAAGTAATTAAGTGAAAAGACCTAGTAAATGTGTAGAACAATAAACTTTGTTATGTTCTAAATTTGTAGTGGTTCACATTTGACATCCTATTAGATATTGAAAGATAAAGATGTCAGATTAAGAGCATAACGAAAATCAATCTCTGTATCCTGGAACGACATATATATTTTTTTTTTATACTTCTGTTGAGTTACAGCTATGAGTTTACGGTACACAACTCTTCCACCCCCTCTGCACGCCACTTCCCCTCTCCCATTTGAAAAAGATGCCTTTTTACACGACTGCCCAAAAAAAGGAGTGTAATGTTTAGAGCATTCATGCATGTTTGCATGTTTGTATGTATGTGAGTTTTTTTTTCCAACATAACTTTTAAATGCCTGAACAGATTTAGACGTATGGAGTATCGTTAGAATCCTTTCATCCCCCCGAGTAGTATAGGCTATATTTTGTTTTGAAAAATTTCAGTATTGTGGCAGTATAGCTCCATTTTCAAATCTGAAAAAAATACGTTTGTTCGAATTTTACAAAATGGGTATCAAATTGAAGGCCTTGAAAAGCACATTTCAATAATATATAATTTATTGGAAAAAGCTCTTTTTTGGCAGGGCAGACGTGTTTTTTTTAGCTTTTAAGCTAGTTATTACAAATTTTTTCCTATCGAATTACCTATAAATATGAATAAAAAATAATAAAATAATATGATATGAAGAAAAACATTTATAACAATCATTTTAATATATATTTGTAGGTAATTTAACAGGAAACAAATTTCTGCTAAATTATTTTGGCATAGCTTGTACTGTTTTCTTGAAAACTAAGCAAATGTGTAAAAAGGCACCTTTTTCTAAGCGATGAGGGGGTGGGAGGTGAGGGGGAGGATTCGGTGCGTGGAGGTGGGTGGGAGTTGTCAATCTTGAATCTACTAAAAGTTTACTGTTTAGACATAGACATCTCGTAATACGCGCCTTAGAGCCCGATCTTTGGCTATTTTCATGTAATTGCTGCCAGCTACTTAACGCAGGTTGTCGCTCCATCTGGCTGGAGGGCGCCCTACACTACGTTTGCATATACGTGGTCTCCACTTAAGAACTCGTCTACCACATTGGTTATCGGTTGTTCGACTTATGTTACCAGCCCATTGCTACTTCAGTTTGCTAATTATTGGTTGAGAAGACCTGAACATCGGACTCAGTGGCGTTCACTCAACGTCGGAAGTTTAAAATTTTAAATTCATGATACTTTATATTCATGACTGCACACATTTTAATCGTGTTCCAAATATGTTTAGGTCGTTCTTACGCAGTCGTGATATAATTTTTGAATTAACTTTTTATAATTTCAAAGATATCTATGTGTGGTCCCATTAAAGTTTTATCAAAATTGGTTAAGTATTTTTTTAGTAAGTTAGTCTATGTTTTTATCCAAATAGTTATAACAACCTCGCTAGCGCCTTCGCTAACGCCTTCGCTAATGCTACGTACCAACTATTTAATCAATTATATATTATGTATTTAATCAATTATGTTTGTACGTATTTACTTCTTGATTCATATCAGTCTCATTTGTATATATATTCTGTGTCAGTGTTTCAATGTAGATCCACACCAATATAAGTGAATCGTTGTATGTTTGTTTGGGGAGTTTTAACGCGATAACGGCTGATCCAATTTTGATAAAACTTTGTAAACAGGTGCTGTACAATATAGAGATACTTTTTATCTCGGAAAATGGTAACTTGCCATGGGAAAACTGTAATATGTCGATTACTCACTGTAAGAAACGGTTGCCATGGAAACGAAATAATAACAAGTCTGTCAAAAAGCATCAAGAGCGTTGGTGCTATACTTTTGCATTGGTTTTTAATATCCTAGATGAACATAGGGTGCTATTTTGTGCGATAAACTGTAGTCCATGCGTACGAATTCACAGGCGAAAGCTAGTTCCTACAACCTATTCACGGTTTTACGTAGTGTAATATCATGACCATTTTAACGTAAACTACAACGCAAACCTTTTTTTACAATTACTACAAAAAAATTACTACAATAAATCCTAAAAGCATTCCCCGCATTTAAGTGGTATTTAGTCGTTAGCTAAACTAAACTATGTAACTACGTATTAAGCCACGGCCCATTGTTCGGGAGGTCCAACAATGGCAGTACAATTTCGGTACAATTCTGCGGTACATTTGCGGCTGAGACAGACGGCGGGGCGGTACTTTAGGGTTATTATAGTTTTATGTAGTTGGGAGATTTAGGGGATATATCTATCAATTTACTTTAGAAAAAAGGTACATTAAGCTTTCAATTGCAAGTAAATTGTTGGGCATAAATAATGACGAGTAAAGTAGTGCCAATAATTATACTCAGTATATAAATATTTATAAAGAATCGATTGAGCGACATCGGGGGTCAAAAGTCTTTGTACAACAGCTCGGTCGAAGACATCTTACGAAGTTGACCACATCAGCCGGGAACGTTATCGTTTCTAAGCCAGAGTCGCTCGTTTAAGTTTAAGATTTCTATGGCCAGAACTACGAATCGCATGCGTCGTAACCTGAACCCAACATCGAGGATTCCAGGGCCACTCTGTCCCGCCACTATACCGAAGAGCTGCCTTGAACAAATTGAGATGGCTCTTAGACAGCTCAAAAATGGAAAAACCCCGGGTGAGGACGAAATTACTACGGAGCTCCTGAAGGCAGGAGGTACTCCCACGCTTTAAGAACTTCAGTGTATCTTTAATGCTGTTCTCTTCTCTGGGAAAAGTACAAAGGCATGGAACAGGAGTGTGGTAGATCTATTTTCCAAAAAAGGATTATATCGAGACTTGGTCTGTTTTTGGGTCCCTGCAACGATGCCAAGTAGACTGGCAGTATATCCAAGTGTTATCCAAGTGGTGTCCAAGTGTATGATGCTGCAACAATGACCGTCCATGTACAGAACTAGCAGACTAAGCATATTATACCCCTGCATCGAGGTATGAGACATGGGGACGTTATTTCTCCGAAATTGTTTTCGAATGCATTGGAGGATTTGTTTAAGACTATGCTTTGTTCAAGAAGCTGTTCAAGAATATGTTTACTTTGGACAAAATTTGCAACTAGGTAAAAACAACTTCGAGAGAGAGACTCGCAGAAGAATACAGCTGGGCTGGGCGGCATTTGGGAAGCTTCGTCGTCACCAATACAGCCAAGTTTGAAGAGAAAAGTCTTCAACCAGTGCGTTCTACCACCTAATATGACATACGAAGCTGAGACGTGGACACTCACGGTACGACTAGTCCACTAATTTAAAGTTGCTCAGTGGGCTATAGAAAGAGCTACGCTCGGAGTTTCTCTGAAGGACCGTATCCGAAATGAGGTAATGCGACAGAGAACTAAGTTCATCAACTTAGCCCTTAGGATTAGCAAGCTGAAGTGGCAGTGGGCTGGTCATATTTGTAGAAGGGCTGTTAACCGTTTGGGTAGACATGTTTTTGAGTGGAGACCACGACTCGGCAAACGTAGTGTAAGGCGCCCTCCAGCTAGGTGGAGCGACGATATACGCAAATTACCTGGCAGCAGTTGGAAAACAAGGGCCAAATATTGAGCTTAGTGGCGTGCTTTGGGAGAGACTGACACGGGCTGATGATGATGATGATATAATTATTTTAAGTCAATTTCAAACAAGAAAATTTAAGCAAATACCATAGACAAAAACTACTGAATATATTTTTATTGAAAATGTGACTGTACCACCAGACGGGACGATCAGAGTGAAATATTCTCTCCTTTACATCTATACCTATAAAACACTATCGTAACTGACAGATATCGCACAGCACCGGTAGATCTAAAGATTTGAAACATCGACGAAATATTTTTTTAGTATCTTTTGGGAGCACTTAGGAGATTTTTTGCAATTCCATCCCTAAGGGGGTTAAGGGGTGAAAAAAAATATTGCCAAAGATTCCACGCGGTCAAAACCGCGGAGCGCAGCTAGTGTAGCTTTGAAAGGAATCGCGAAAATCGATCGCTTAATAATATAGGAGATCATTTTTGTTAAGATGAATACAAACGAAAAAGCCTTTCCTTCTTTGAAGTCGTTTAAAAGGCAACATTCAATTTCAATCTCTATATAAGTAATTAAAAAGCATTTAAAAAATAACTATAAAATAATTTTCTAATGGAAAAATTTGGGTCACGGACGAGATTCGAACTCGCATACTGTGCCTCAGCGCGGCACATACAGTTAACAAAAAAAAGAAGAACTTTCCGCATTGGACATGATATGGTGAAACTTAAAACGGGCATCACAATTAAATACGTAATACAATATTTCGTGTCTGTGCTGTTAAATGTTTAAGAGTTCCCTTTTCAGGACCCAACCCTGAGTACAGCAACCATGTCATGGTAAAACTTAAAACTGGCTATCATAATAAAATGCGTACAGAAAGTTTCGTGTCTGTGCTGTTGACCGTTAAAGAGTTCCTTTGTCTGGAGATAATCCTGGATGCAGACTCGGTCATGCTTACCATGAAAATGTAATCGAAACTAAACCAACAAGTAAAAATTCAACTCCGTGGGACAAGAGAAAGCTTGCAAGATTTTTCCCATACAAACTAACATACATACAAACATTCCAAGTTTAATAAAAGCTGTTAATATCTCATTTCCTTCAACGTACAATTCTACTTGATTTAACCAGTTCAGTACCTCATTCCAAAGTGGTCCATAAAGTCTGACACCGTCCAGTTAAGTCGTGATGGCAGAATAATTCATCTCATAAATTTTTGATCTCCCTTCCCATTGTGTGCCAATTTTGACAGTTGTTTCAAGAACGGATTTGATCTAAGTTCGAGGATAACTTAGATTGGATTTAAAGCGGTGTCCTTTAAAGTATGTCAGTTGGAGTCGAAGAATGTATGAGGAAGTATAAGAGTTATTCAAATTTCACGTCTGTTAACATTTATGTTTATGTTTAATTACATTTCAGTTATAGTCCATTCTGCATATCTCGATCACATCAGCTTTCAAACAGAAAAATCCGCACCAAAATTGGTCCATTCGTTTGGGAGCTACGATGCCACAGACAGACACGCATACAAACCCTAAACTTATCACACCTTTTCGAGTTCGGGGCTTAAAAATACAATGTTTAACTATGTTTTTTTTTTAAATAAAATGACAATTTAGTATGATAGTAAATGATAAAAAAATATTAATTATTAGTTATGCCGGCGGCTAGGCACGTGAGGTCATTTCTTTACTTTAAAAGTATTCTATGTGCTATTCCAGGACCTATAAAATACCAATATAGCACAATTGATTAAAATCCTACAGTCGTCACAAACATTTTTAACGATTGCTCAGCGTCTACTTATCAGATGGAGATATTAAATACACTAGATTTTATACAACTGTGAAAATAGTATTTCAATCTGTACAGAATTTTAACGTCATCATCATCATAGTCATGTCAGCCTTTAGAAGTCCACTGCTGAACATAGACCTCCTCCAAAGAGCGCCATGACGAGCGATCTTGTGCCACCTCCATCCACCGACTTCCTGCGATGGCTACAATGTCTCGATCCATCGTGTGGGGTGGGTCTCCCCACACTTCGCTTGCTTGTTGATGCATGAAAAAACATCCAGACAGACATATAAATATACATATACATACATAAATATATACTATATACATATTTACATTTATGTTTACTTTATATACTATAAATATATAATGTAAACGTATATAAATTTATTTATTGTCACTGTCCCATACAATTTTTTTTTAAAACCAATGATATTTTCATAACTAAACTGAAATAAACGAGTTGCCTGTTCCATTGATCATGATGATATAATTGGCTCACTAGGTCACTAGTCATGCACAATCTTGCAACGAAGCTGCATGTGTACGTGAGGACTAATATTTACGAATATAATTTTATTAACTGAGCGAGCGCGAACCGCAAGCGAAGCGTCTCCGTTTCAGCTTGAGCAAAAATGCTTTCGTATGTTCGGCCGGCGGATGTCCGGCTATTCTCCTCTACAGATGGCATTGCTCAATCTAGTGAAATTTTGTGAACAGGTTCGATAATTATATAGATTTGTTTGTCAATTCAGATCTTCGTTTTTTTTAATGGTTTTGATATTCGGGTTGAAAACGTAAAAAAACAATTTTTTTTAACAGTCATATCGAAAGAAACTTCTAAACATTTATTCAGTTTTAAGCTAAGCAAAGACAGACTTGAGCGGTGTCATACTAGGAAGTATGACACCTCTCAAGTCTGTCTTTGCATAGCTTAAAACTGCTCACAATTACTAGCAATTAAAACTTCATAGTACTACAATCATTTAGTAGTAAGCGAATGCGGAAAATTATTTCTGCATATTTCACACTCAACTTTCACCCAGCCCATTATACCCTACCACCATTTAACACCAAAATTTAAATCTCCCAACGAATAAAAAAAAAGAGTTAAAACGCACCATTAACGCCAAATGCTACCTCAGCCATAAATCTAGTTACAGATAGGGAGATACGGCACGCTTTAATATCACGTAAACAAGAACTGGACTAGTTACAACTAGCAAACAAACCCACACAGATACATCACCTTCCCACCGTTCTCGTGCTTCATGTGCCTCAATAACAAAGATAGAAAGACATAGTGACGCAGACCATAGCGCGAATCAGAGTCACTGATAACACGTGCTATACAAAGGCCATTTCGATTGTGACTAAGGCCAAAGAAAATGCTACTTAGCATTTAGTCCTCCTTGTACATTGTATTTATGTGCTAAAGAACAAATAAATAATTGTGTGCGTTGCACCTTATTTATGCGGTCCACGCCCAAGCATCTAGTACATGATCTATCCATTTTTAATTAGATCTATGACTTCAACAGAACGTCCGCCATTTTTCATTGACGAAAAGCTGCCTGTCCCCGAACATGGCCGAACACAGAACACGGCAATCGCAATCCGTCGAATTGTACAAATAAAACATGCGGCGTGATGGAGTACAGTCATCTTTGTGTGTGAAGAGGCGAACATTCGTCATGAAGCGCTCGCCCACTTTTCATTCCGAAGCCCTGTCGCAGTGTAAGGCAGCTATAAAAAATGTGTGCCCATAAGACCTCTTAAGAGAGGTCATATAACTTACACGATGCAACTAGTAGTAGTTGAGTTGCTTCGTAGAAGTATATAACAGATACTTTCATCGCATTAAATTAGTTTTCGATTAAGGGCTGTGAAGTAATGAGTTTGGATGAAAATATTTATCAAATTAAAACAAAACAATATACGAGCGTGTTATAAAGTAGTCGCATATGATGTGTAACGTCTGACATGTCACCTTGGTATTAAGCAACATTAACATACTCTAGTACTGCGCGCGCTCATTAACAACTCATCAAACTCGTGCTCATTTTCAACTGTGAATTAGCAACTACTTCATCTGAACTATCTGATCTTAATTTTCGTCCAAAAATCATATGTATTGTTAGCCCATTGGTCTGATAGTCTGAAGTACCCGAGTTATATTCCCGACTAAAGTGTTTATTTTGCACTATACAAAATGCTGTGATGGCTTTTAGCTTGATAACACCGCGCGCTTCTCTTAATTCCTATTACACTTCCGGTAAAATACTTTCGGTTACAAGTGTCAACACTTTTTACGAAATCACTTCCGTAGATTTAAGGAAAGCGAGCATAAAGATACTAAGCATCAATAAACTATAACATAATTGTAAAACTAGTCTTACTACGTCTACATTACATTATTCCCCCTTCTACATTATTCGTAGCATATATAAGACCATTTTGTTTTTGTCTACAAACCATGCAAGTTGAAGTACTGACTAGATTGCTGTCCCAATACTCGTAAGTATGTGCGTTTTGTGGAGTAAGTCTTTTTATCTGAGATCTCAAGGCATCTATTAAGTAGTAGTGTAGTATAGTAAGTAGTAGTGTAGTATAGTAAGTAGTAGTGTAGTATAGTAAGTAGTAGTGTAGTATAGTAAGTAGTAGTGTAGTATAGTAAGTAGAGTAGTCGTTAGACAAACCGGGGGAGTTTAGGAGTATTTTAGATGAGTGGCTTGCCTTTTTGATTCTAAGTGTATATTGGGCAATCAATTTAGACTTAAGTAAATAGTATAATATTTATACGTTTATATATTTTATGACGTAACTTTGACGCTAGAAAATTGGAACCCAGTTTTGGATTTTTTATATTAGGTATTAAAACATATTAAGTCCATAAATAATCAACCACTATTGAATTTTATAAAGCAGCCATATTAAAACACTGTAAACCACCATCGGTATTAACAGAAATAAAAAATGCCGTGTACATCCTTCAAGAAAATATTAATATTGGAAACTCACAACAAAAATACAAATATCAGAAATAACGAAGAATTCGTTTTTCGAAAACCTTTATTTAAGCATAAGTTTAAATAACAAACCACCCACGCAAGCACACCGTTCCACGCACGACGTATTTTGCCTCATGTGAATGCAATTTCATGGAACAAAGAATTTCAAACTTAGATTAAATTAAGCATAGTTGCCGTCACAGAAGCTGCGACCATTTTTAACTTTGCATATTTTAAAAATGCACCTCTGTGCTCGTGCTCGCAAGCTTGATAAGTCTTTGCTATGCAGATGGGTTATCTAGTGAGCATTTTAATATGTTATCGCATTGTAGTTTGTATGCCTTCGATTCAATGAATAAGTACATTGTGATACTAGGGTCGTAAAAAGTTATTACAAACGAGTTGAAGTCTGGTAAGCATGACTGGAGGCGATGTCGTTTTCGAACGTCAAAGAGTTAAAATAACTTTTACGGACGCGTATCATACGACGTTTTTCAAAATAGTTGTGAGACAAGCACAAATTAAAAATTTATATAACCCTCGACCCCACCCCCATTATAAGAAGCATTTCTATCTCATTCGTTTGGGAGCTACGATCCTAAAAAAACATACTTACAAGTATGTGATAATATTTTATTTTAGAGTAATTTTTTTTTAGTTTTTAGAGTTTTATACTCTGAAATATAAGTACCTGTAAAGTTCCTATTTGTCACCCACATTAATGATGTTTATAATAAAATACCTTTCACTACAATTGTGTTGTTTTAATTGACGTAGCATATCAGTTTACCCATTTTGTTGGATGACCGAACTTAGGACCGAACTGATAATAAGTTATCTCTTTTGATTACTGATACCTATCATATATTTGCGTGTTTTATGATGAAAAAAGGATTAAGTTGTTTTTTCATGAATATTTACTCTCATAAACAGTAGCAAATTGTGAGAAAATAATGTCTGTAAAGTTACCGAGTCACTTTCATGGATTATCGCGTCACTTTCGTGGCATCTAGAACTTCAAAACCATTATTCTTCCAAACAAGACTCACGATTCGATTAATTTACATATGAATTTACTCGTCTTATCCACCGCTATAAGTTTTTTTTTACAAAAATAGTTCATATAAGCAAAAATCAAAATTTGCCATGAAGGTGACGATGAGAATCGCGGCGATGAGAATTAGCCTAATACATTTAATGTTTCCTATTTACTTACATATTTTACTTTACTTCAATAGATGCAATTGCAACATTAGACTATAGTACTCGTACTTACATAACTTGAATAATTTAAAACTGAGAATATTGTAAGAAGCATGAAAGACAACTGCTATATTATTTAGGTTAAATAATTATATTTTTGGAATGGTCTTACTATAGCCCTTCGTTTTGGTACCCCACTCGATAGATTTTAGACATTTTTTGTTTCATCATAAATACAATATGGCAGCTGTAAGCCATCATATTAGTTTTCTTGACACTTCATATATCCTATAGTACTTTCTTGATTAAGACGAATCCAATGATACCTCATTTATCAAAATCCATCAAGCCGTTTAGGCTGTAGGACACGCCTAAGCAACTTGCAAATAAACAAACATACATACAACCCAAACACATAACCTCCTCAGTCAGGTTAAAATATAATTATGAATACAAAAATCATATTAAATCTATATCATTTTTAGACTTCAGTCAGAGTGCTTTTAGCGTGGAACCCACTTAATTTTCAAAATAGAAAACACCACCAACACCGAATACCTAGTAATTTTACTATAATGCTCTTGACTAATAAATGCTCGTACTATGCGAAAGAATAACTCCAAGTAACCCTATAAGAAAGTTAAAAGTAACTAAGTCGGTCTCAGTCGATACATGAGACATCCAAATCCTCGATCAGCTAGTTAGTCTCTATCGTACTGCATTGTCCTTAGATCGTGTCCAATTTCGCGGTCGGTTGGCGGCACCGCCTTTAAAACATTGAAGCTCTTGCGGGACGATACAGCCCATCTGTATTGTTTAGAATTATTGGAACTATACTTTCCAATTAATTACATGTTTTTCAGAAAATTGTATTATTTTTTTCTAGATCGCTGGCGTGAACAATTTTTCGGTTGGTCACACAGCGACCGTTTTCAGCGATCTTATTTGGAACAGAACATCCGATTTATAAATTCATCATTTTGATTGGTGATTTTGAGACCTTTACAATTTTGCGTTTGGTCAGTCTCGTATGTCCTGTCCACTGC
Source organism: Alsophila aescularia (assembly GCA_946251855.1). NCBI lineage: Eukaryota > Metazoa > Arthropoda > Insecta > Lepidoptera > Geometridae > Alsophila > Alsophila aescularia. Next base: position 3,720,993 of record OX276378.1, on the reverse strand, counting down.
CATCAAGTTAGTTTTAAAAAGAGCAAGTGCAGTTCGCGCAAGATTTTGAATTCCAATTTTCTGTGCAGCACTGCATTCGCTAAGATCAAGTCTGTTGTTTAACATCAAGCAAACGATCTGCTTATGTCAGAGTTGTCTCAGAGGCATAGAAATCATTTTTATACGATTTACAATAAGAGGTTATAATAAAAAAAAAATAAAAAAAAATGACGTCATTTCTAAACAGATTCGGTTTATTTACGGCCCCGCGGCTTTGGAAGCTTACAAATTTTGCTCCCTCCTCCCATTCCCTCACCTTCTCTCCCTACCACCGTCCCCTCTTAAGCCCCTACCAACCCCTGACCTCCCCTCCCAAAGCCTCCCTCCATTAATTAATGGTTCAGTAGTATTTTTAGTACATCAATTTGAAGTACACTTTACGTACTAGGATTACCTGCACGTGGCATGATGGCATGGACAGAACACTCACATGTAGATACCACAAACATCTAAGCCCCGAAAAATGTCTTAAGTGATCGACTATAGTAGACAATCGATTTATTCCAGTAGCCACACCCGTCATTACCCAATCTGGGTGGAGTCCTACACAGAATATCAATTCTCCAGACGAAGAAGCCCCAAATCACTAATTTGCGTATTCATACATCGGCTTCAGCTGTTTGACACTGTGTAAGTATGCATAGCATAATTATGTAAATACAGCAGTTCCTGTTTGTCGTCGAGCAAACACGAAACTATTGCAGCATAGGGTTGCGAGCGAGATTTCAAACTGGGACGGGTTGACCGTTGTATGTTTCAAACTTCTTGGATCGACGAACTGTTTTGCATATTTGTACAAATTTATACAAAAATAGTTATTTTATATCGTTATATGTTTATTTCAAGAACTTTCAATTATTATTTACAACTAGCTTTCCCGCCCGCGACTACTGTTTATCGCGAAAATAGCATCCTATTTTCTTCTAGGATATTAAAAACCAATGCAAAAGCAGGTATAGCACCAATGCTCTTGATGTATTTTGACAGATTTGTTATTTCGTTTCCATGGCAACCGTGAGTAATCAACATTTTCCAGTTTTCCCATGGAAACTTACAATTTACCGGGATGAGAAGTACCTATGTTTTATTCCAGGGTATATGCTATCATCTATGCTGCCATTCCAAATTTCATTAAAATCCGTCCACCCGTTATCGCGTGAAAGCTTCCCAAACAAACAAACAAACAAACAAACAAACAAACAGACAAATTTTTCACTTTTATATATTGGTATGGATATAAATATAAGCTTATTCATAAAAAGAGGAAGTTAAAAAAATATACTTTGAAATTGAATAATTTTGAAAAGATAACCATGTTTTAGGAACTCTTTTTATCTTAATTAAATATTTTTTATTATAAAATCACTCCCGCTGCTTGTGTGAGAAGAAGCCCTTACATAAGTTAATTAAAATTGTTTAGAAAATCTTTCATGCAGTAGCCATGTCATACAACATTTCTTGTCTGTGCTGTTAACCGTTGAGGAGTTCCCTCCTCAGGACCCAACCCTGAGTGCAGCAACCATGTCATGGTAAAACTTAAAACCAGCTATCTTAATAAAATGCGTACACAAAATTTCGTGTTTGTCCTGTTGACCGTTGAAGAGTTAATTTATCTGGGGCTAATCCTGGATGTCAATTCAAGTCATCATCATCATCATCAGCCCGTCTCAGTCCACTGATGGACATAGGCCTCTTTTAAAGCACACCACTGAGCCCGATCTTCGGCTCTTCTCTTTCAACTGCTGCCAAACACAAACATATATAATCGCTCCACCTAGCTGGAGGGCGCCCTACACTACGTTTACCGAGTCGCGGTCTGCACTCAAGAACATGTCTACCCCAACGGTTATCAGTTATTCGACAGATATGACCAGCCCACTGCCACTTCAGCTTAGAAGATTTCGTTAAATAAAAGCATTTAAAAACCGATAAATATAAAATATATTTATTTATATAGATAAATAAATCGTTTAATTGGGTTTTAAATGCTTTTATTTAACTTGCAATGTATGTATGTATGTATGTTTGTTTAGGTCAAATCTTGCAAGCTGAATTAGAACCACTACCTCTGATCATACGGAGTTGAATTTTTACTTGTTGGTTCAGGTCCGTTGACTTTGTATTTTTATGGTAAGCATAACCTGAATTGATCTGATCTGGGGCAAACTTTGCACCTAGGTAAAAACAACTTCGAGAGAGAGACCCACAGAAGAATACAGTGGGGCTGGGCAGCATTTGCATAACTTATTCCTGTTATGACATAAGGAGCCAAGTCATGGACACTCACGGTACGATTAGTCCACCAATTGAAGGTAGCTTAGCGAGCTATGGAAAAGGCTATGCTTGGAGTTTCTCTGAAAGATCGTATCCGGAATGAGGTGATCCGGCAGAGAACCAATGTTGTCGACATAATACAATAAAAGTATATGCAAAGAGAACTCACAACCCTAACGTCAGCTTGATTTACACACTGCGATGTTTAAATACGCGACGTCCAATTTTACTAATGTGTTCGCGGGTTCATTCGAACTTTATAACACGTTGCGATTGTGGGGCAGTCGGGTGCTATATTTTGGAAACTTTACGAATTTAAACATTAGATATTGAGTCAGAGATGATTCGCTATTTATAATCTCTTGTTTCAATTGTCAATATTATTCAAGTCCGTCCAATTGGTAGAGTTTCAAAATCATCCTCAATAGAACTAAGGATTAGGGAGAGATGTTACACCCACACTTTATAAACATCTATTTAATGCAGACATAGAAATGGAACACTCCCACAGCATCTCTGATTTCCATTAAAATATAATCTGAATCTCTTTAAATCTTAGAATAAATAGGCATGTAATGGGCAGACCGCAAAATAGCAGACTGTAGCGCCAATGAGAGTAACTGCTAACACGTCCTACCCAAATGCCATTCCGAGTGCGACTAAGGCCAAATAAGGCCAATTGTGTGAATTGCACCTAATTTATGCAGTTCATGCCCCAGAAGCTGGTACGTTATCTTCCCACTTTTAAGTAGATCAATGGCCGAACCTACTGAAAATATCTACCACTTTATCTTGCTCCTTATTGTTTTAAGTAGTCTTATGAAACGCTATTGTTTCCTAAACTCCAAACCAGTGACAATAGACTACTATTTAACCCCCGCTGTAAACTTCCAAGTTTATTGAATCATTATTAGCTGGGGCATCATTACTTTTTGGGGGACCATTATTCGGGGCATCATTATTTTCGGGAGAATGAAAAGCGTGCGATTATCTCGACCAAAAATACACCATCGATAAATAGAAACGTCACGTATTTTATTGATAAGCCAGAATTAATTTTGCGCCGATCGTAAATATAACTGGTTCTTAATACAATGTACCAAGTTAGTGGGAAACAGTTATGTAACTTCATAGAATATTGCAAAATGTATTTGTCTGCCTCAGAATGGTTTTTGCATGATTATTAAGAACTCATCGCGGCAAGTCCAGCGGAATCACTAGCAGAACGAATATCACAACTTGTTCAAAAGATAAAAATTAAAAAAAAAGTTTTTGAAAATAAAACTCAATTAAATAGTTTACATTGATATTGCTACAGATACACCTACAATCAAATTAAACGCTTATATCAAGCAACAGTTTCCTTCTGCGTCAACAACACGTCATGCAACTAAAACCGTTATGTACGATCCTTCATCACTGACTTTAACTTATACTGCACAAGGGGCCTGCGAACAAAAGGGCATTGTCGCATACCCTCTCCAACTTATGCCATTTATTATGTAGCCTCTCGACCACCGGATGGTAAATATTCTAGACCTTTACATTGAGAATCCGATTTTCCATCGTCTACGGGTTTATCAGTCTGTAATTCATTTTGAAGTTTAAACGGTCCAAGATTTAACAAGGTCTGATAAAGGAAGGATTGAGATTTACAAAGTTTATATAGCTCCTCCAGGAAATGGACCGTAGTTTCGGCTCTGCTGTTTATCCTACTATCCTACGAATAGAAAAAATATAAAAAAATATAACATTGTATTGTAAATATCTTTTATTAAACTCTATATGAGTTTAATAAAAGATACTTTATATCTCAGAAAACGGTAAGTGAAAACTGGAAATTGTCGGTTACTCGCTGTAAGGAATGGCTGCCATGGAAATGAAATAATAACAAGTCGGTCAAAAAGCATCAAGAGCGTTGGTGCTATACTTCTGCATTGGTTTGTAATATCCTAAAAGAACATAGGCATTTTAAGATGCGAAACTGTGCAAAAATTGTGCGTACCACCACTCTGTGTTTTGATGAAATTTGGTGATAATTTAGGTCCTGAAATAACACAAATGATGCTTTAAATTAATGATACTTATAATTTCAAATTTTCATTATCTTCACCATCAAGCCAAATTCGTTATTCTGATGGTTCATGTTTGAATATGTAGTAAATAATTGTATTATTATATTGGTAGAACCGAGACCTACGAACCGTCACTCGTTGTTTAGTCCACGTAAGCTGGTTGGAACAGCATTAGGCTGATAGTCCACTGTAGTGGAGGGCCACGGAGATATAATAAAATGACTAATGAATCATGATTGATAATAAGGGTCATTTAAGTTGTGCAGCTACTTTGCACTCACTCTGAAATGTATACTCTAGAAGAATGAGTGACTGAGGATTCATTGAATTGTCACTCATGTCATCATTATCAAAATCAGCCTATATCTGTCCACTGCTGGACGTAGGCTTCTCCTAATGCCTCCACTGAGCTCAGTCTTCAGTTCTACTCATTCAATTTTCTACCAGCCGCTTTTCACAGGTCGCACTGCGGCCAGGTGGAGTACTATCTGGCCGCAGTGCATCCTACGCTACGTTTGCCCTGAAGTAGTCTCCACTCGAGAACTCGTCTATTCCAACGGTTATCAGTTCTTCGGGAAATGTGATCAGCCCACTGCCACTTTAGATTGCTTATCCTTTGAGCTATGTCGGTTACCTTGATTCTCCGTGGGAGATCTTCATTACGAATCTTGTCCTTCAGAGAAACTCCAAGTATAGCTCTCCCCATGTTGATTACTTTTAATTCCACGTGAAACGAATAGATTCAAACTACGCGTATCTTTCACTATAGAACCAAAATACATATAAATCTGCGAATACGAATATCCTAATAATCACTGCATAACGCCAATACTGTAGCAGACTGAAATAGTACACTTACAATTTATTTTACCGTCTTGAAAACGGGTGTTTCAACTTCAACGCAAGAGACATGACTTTTCCAAGTGCAAAATTAAGTTGGCCTAGTATTGCGTGTATTCACAAAGTAAGGATTCTCCGTCCAAATGTATCTAATAGCAGGACTAAAGGCAAGTGGTACAGGCTGGTACTGGGTGACACTTTGGATTGTACTGTAAATAGGTATTTTATGTAAAAACATGCTGAAATTATGAGCTAATTTGACTTGCACGCACTTGCTTTGATTTTTGTTGTATTCCGTTTGAAACTTACTTTTTGTGATGTAAATTAACCGATTTTTAAAATTCTTTCACTGACAGAATGTACAATATTCCAGATAGATAAAGGCACATTTTTATTCATTGTTTGTCACCTTTTTAATGCAATTTTGTATAACGGGAAAAGAACGGGCGGAGCTAAAGGGCAGATCAGTTAGTTGCCTATATATGCACGGAAATGAAAATGTATCTACCTCTGGTCTCAGAATTCTTCAGGCCGCTTAAGAACCTTAGACGTGGCTTAACGACTGCTGTCAATAATATACCCGTTGAAATTGACCCGACAAATCCACACACTTATTAAAAGTCCATGGTACGGGGCCGAGGATCGATCCTGGAGTCTGGATTGCAGGCAACCACCAGCACCATTCCTCCTCACTGACTCTCAGCCTATGGTATGCGTATGTATGTTATGGAAAGCGGTCACTACCCCAAATAACGCGTATTCGTGAAACTTATTGCTTTAAATCACCAAATAAAAGTTTACAATGTGATATCTCTTATTTTGGTTTCTTTTCTTTGTTTTAACTATTTTCCCTTGAAATGCGTTTTGGTAGAAACCTCGTGGTAACAGTTTGTACAAGTGGGTGTGATCAATTGAAAGCAAAAAAAACTTTTGGGCCCTATTTGTGTAAAGTTTAAAGAAACATAGATTAAATCAATTTCAACCCTATTTTTGATAATAATACAGAAAACAAAAAATGAAATTTCCTATGAAAATAACCTCATATTTTTTTCCCGTTAACACAAAAATTTCGTTAACACAGATGCTGGGCCTTGATTCACATTCCGAAAACATCGAGATACGAATTCGACATGAAAAAACTCTTTTTACTTTTACGAAATAAATCATTTTACTTTATTCACACGAGTAACTAACTCAATTTAATTTCCTTCCAAAAATTGGTAACAGACTCTGGGAAACAGTATTTATACAGTACTATATATATAATATGACTTATTATTTCACTCGTGCGTGAAAAGCTTTCATCGAGTATAAGCGTCAGTTATTTATTTGATTGTACATGGCATGGTACACAACATGTACATACGGACTTTGGATAGACCTTTCTATCTATGTCAACATATAAGTATCAACCTACTATTGGGATAGGGCTTTATGCTCTCGCGAGGGGTCCTCCGATGTACACCAGCTCAAAGGGACGACTCTCAGCGAACAATAATATGGTACAGGAACAAGGAGGAGGAGGAGATAGTCGAACAATAGAATATAGAAGTCGACGGATGCCTTTATCCAACAGTAAAACTTGGTATTTTGTCTAAGGTTAGGCGGTACTTCACACCGGGACAGCTTTTGAATCTTTATCAAGCACAGATCCAATCTTGTATGGAGTACTGCTGCCACCTCTGGGACGGTTCTGCCAAGTATCAGCTCGAGTCTTTGGATGCAATTGAGAGACGTGCTATCAGTCTCATTGGGGATGACACTCTGATAAAGAGTAAGTTTCAAAGTCTGGCGCATCGACGTGAGGTAGCAAGCCTGGCGGTATTCTACAGATTGCACTATGGAGAGTGTGCACAAGAACTGCACAACCTGATTCCCCCATCACCGTACGACTAGACGATCAGCAAAGCGCCACCCTTTCATGGTTGAAATACCTCGCACAAGAACGAAGCGTTACGCTTCTTCATTTATTATAAGAACTGCAAAGGAGTGGAATGCCCTGCCCTCGTCAGTGTTTCCGGTAAATTATAACCCCGGTGTGTTCAAGTCAAGAGTGAATAGGTATCTACTAGGCAAGCGTGCTACACCTTCGACCACATCATCGCTTTCCATCAGGTGAGATCGTGGTCAAACGATTGCCTAGTCCGTAATAAAAAATAAAAAAAACATGCACATTCTCCCTTCCTCATCAAAACAATGCGCAGCTGATATCAACTTGCTATTAGTCAATTTTTGTTCCTATCTACATCGAATCCTTAAGTTTTATTCCTATCTACATCGAATCCTTAAGTTTTAGTGACAACAACGATTTAATACTTAGTAAGATGTATAATAAACTTTACTTGTGTTTAAACATGAGGAAATTACCAAAAATCGAAAAAACAATCAATTTAGTTACAACAATTCAATTTAGATTTATAGTGTTTGAGTGCAATGAAGCATGTAACAAACTTACTTCGATGAATCAAACATTGTGCTAGTTGATGTATAGACAAAATAAATATTCGGTGAGTCGTCATAGATTAAATGAAATTAGGTGAAACGTGTTTCGAAGTAGTTTAGTAAACCCATTCAAAACAATCTCGTAACCATAGAGTTGAGAGAATCGATGACAAAAATGACAGAATGAAGGTTCAATGAAGGCGGCGATAAAAATATTTGAATTTAAGAATATGTGTGGACAGTACCGTGACAATCTATGAAATGTAGTTTTAATGATGATTAAAAAGATGAAATAGTCACAATACCTCCTCATTCATTTAGCGCAGAACATTTTACAATTATTTATTCTGTGGCAGAACTGAAAAGAGTGGCGTGCACATGAGGAGGCCTATATCGGTGTATACCCACTTATGTTTAGAAATTAATTATTTGAAAATGTTATAGCTGCTTAATGTTTAATAATGACTTCGACTGAAAATAAACTTGCTCTTATTAAGTTAGTATATAAAATAAAAACCTCAAAACATCGATGTGGCGAGCCTAAACTATTAACAAGATGTGATTTAAATCTTTAAATCGTTATTAGATCACAACTACGTTGGTACTAAACTCCACCGAACAACTCCTCTTTTTACACGACTGCCCAAAAAAAAGGAATATTATAGTTTTAGCAATTATGTATGTTTGTATGTATGTGAGTTTCTTTATTCCACCATAACTCTTAAATGCCTGAATAGATTTAGACGTATAGGGTATCGTTAGAATCCTTACATCCCCCCGAGTAACAAAGGTTATTTTTTTTGAAGGCCTGGATAAGCACATTCCAACAGTATATCAATTATTGGCATAAGTTCTTTTTTGGCTGGGCAGGCGTGTTTTTTTAGCTTTTAAGCTAGTAATTGTTATTGTTTGCAGTCGTTATTTTATAAAGCATAATATATTTTTATTTATCGATTGCTCGGTTTCTACTCATCGGATTGAGATACCAAGTACACAAGTCAAAAGCTAAACTATCCAACAGTGAAATCCGCATCATAATCGGGCCATTAGTTTTTGAGTGATGTGTGGACATACAAATAGGCTGAAACGATTTATTAAAATGTTATATTCTTGTTCAGTAGTATTTTAAGTCACCTAGACCAATATTTTTTTATTATTTTCTTTGTACACAGAATTTTTGTTACTTACTGGTTTATTGGTAGCCTAGAGGTTTACGAGTGCGACTATACCGGGTTTTCCATCGCACTGTGCTTCGGAGGGCACGTTGAGCTTTCGGTCCCAGCTGTTATTGATAAATTGCAGTCGTTAAGCCATGTCAGAAGTCCTCAGGCGGCTAGCAACTCCAGAGGTCAGCAGTACCTCATACGACAAGCAAGCATCGGTATAGATATAGATATTGAAAGCTGGTGAAAATGACAACGGATTCAAATAGAGGAAATCAACGCTCATTTCAACCAAATGCACGTCTGCATTCTACTGCGAAACTACAATCAAACTTGCAATCTGCGCTTCAATTTCGCACCACATTTGCTACCGCCGAGCTTTGTCGCTGTATACCGTTATATATGCCAGGTACAACGACGCCATATACCATTCTCACACTTGATAAAACGCGTGTTTAGTTGGTACAATGTAAAATTTGGCGTATCCATAATTGGTGATATTCTAATTTGATATTAACATGTACACTGATATTATAATGAAGAAAGATTTAATGTTTTGTATGTTTGTTTGATTGCAATGGATAAATAAAAAAAAAACGATTTTAAAAATTCTTACACCTGTAGAAAGCTAACGAGTAACATGGGCTATAATATTTTTTTCAAAAAAAAATTGTGTCATACATAAATGGCAATAATGTAACCCTTGGGTTACATTTGGTTTTGGTTATCTTGATATCAAAAATTTCGATCGTCGATTACTCGCTGCAAGGAACGGAGTCACTAGTTCCTTATATTTTTATTTCAAATTTCTGATTTTCAGTGATGTGTGTAGTAACTGCAGTAATACAAAAACCCAAAAAAAAATACTGTTAAAATCCCATCTTCTGTACTCGATGGATTTTTGACCGGTCAATTTTTTGTTTTCCAAATAAGGATGGATACTAAACATAACATCTGAAAATGATCGCGGGTAGATGAGACTGCCCTTACATCCGGCATCAGTTAGTTATATTGCTACAGTGATATTAATTTATTTAATATTTATTGTGGTTAATATTCATTTTTTTAAACTATACATGCTGCTACTCTGGCGGATACGGGAAAATTGAGCCAAAATTCATTTTATGAAACTTAGTAGATAAATACTGTAGGTTCTGGAAAAACACATGGAATATATTCATTTTCATCTTCAAGCTAATAACGATGAAACCGCGGGATACAGCTTCATTTCGATTCATAACAATTACATGAACTCCAAATAAATAAACGCAAGGCCCTTTCTTAAATAAAAATAAACAAAACTAGCGCGTTTAAAACCACAGGCTAGCGAAAGCGCGAACATCTTTGTGCTCAAGCTGTTTCCAACAGAGAAAGAAGCTTTAGTCTGTGAGAAGTGAGGCGTCTCATTTTGAAAACGCTTAATGAGATGGCTCTGTAATTACTATAGCGCCGGCATCGTTATTACGTAAATATTTAACAGTCGGTCTCATTCTAGATATAGGCCAGCGCTACCTCATACGACAAACAAACAATTCTAGACTTAGAAAACTTCTTAACACAGCTGCTTTTTATTTGTATTATAATAACTACAGTTTTTCATTAGTAGTAGATTACATAAACTCCTTATTGAACACTGTTTAAAACTCTTTTAAAATCAGTTTATAAATAGATGTATAGATGGTGGTCTAGAAAAATCGCTCCTAATGATCACTTTCTGACAACCTTAATATAGTCTTCGTGGGTACCTTGGATGTCTCCTGCCCATTAAATAAATTGATGCTTATTTCTCACCACTTGGCTTTGAATTATTTGTATTTTTACCCGACTATTTTATGTTTGTTTGTTTGTTTATACGTTTCTTAGGCGAGTCTTACAGCCTAAACGGCTTCACGGATTTTGATAAATGAGCTATCATTGGATTCGTCTTGATCACGAGTGTGCTATAGGATATATGAAGTGTCAAGAAAACTAATATGGAGGCGTAAAGCTGCCATATTGTATTTCCGATGGACCATAAAATGACCAAAAGCTATCGAGTGAGGTACCAGAATGAGACCATATGAAATTTATTATATAATTCTCATGACTAGCAATTTACATATAAGCCTCTTACAAAATTTTAAATTTTAGATTATTCAAGTTAATGTAAATAATGTTGCAATTGAACTATTGAAGTAAAGTTAAATATGTAAGTAAATAAGAACCATTAAAGTGACATAAATACTAGCTGTGCCCCCTTGTTTCACCCACGACCTTCAGGAACCATGCATGTTTCCGGGATAAAATCCTATGTTTTATTCCAGTGTATCAGCTATCTCCATTCTAAATTTCATCAAAATTCATCCAGCCATCATCGCGTGAAAGCTCCCGAAACAAACAAATAAACAGACAACGTTTCACTTTTATGTATTGGTATAGATTAGACACATAGAAAGAATATAACAACAGAAATGCTATGAGCGTATAGGTAACGGATAGCATTAGTTTATGACGTAGTGTAAAGAGATGATGACGTGATATTTCACCCAAACTGATGAGTAAAAATGCAAGCATCGGCAGCCTTACAGTTTGATAAGCAATGTGACCTGTCGTAATTAAATGTACGTTTTAAAACGCACATCGCTATATATATATATTTATAAGTAAAAACAGCGCCATCCTTTTAAGGTCGCCTTAGTTAAGAAAATAAAATAACTTTACTCATACATACACACATAATAATAAGCCCCTAAACACAAAATCCATAAAACAATTTAACATTAATGTTCCAAGTTGGCCCACATTATGTTGATTGACATAATTACAACCATTTAAGCGGTTGACTATCTACGACAATTATTTACCCCTTAAATAAAACAGATCGTAAAGTCCCACGGAGTTTACTTGTTTCATTTAAATTATCAAGTCAAATGTTGTTTGTCAAATTGTCGACATTCTGGAGACAGACACGGAATGGCACGTGGCTACCTGGTTCAGAGAGCTCGGCACCGTGTATACGGTACGTTTTTGTATGTATTTTGTGGTACAAGATATAAAAGACTTATTCTTCCTTCTTTTCTTTTACTTCAACATCAATATGTCCGTCAAATCCTCATCGATTTGTGCGTCACATCATAGCTGCATTCATACAAGTTACACTAAATGACCTCGCGGGCAATCCTGCGGGTACAGCTAGTCCATACCAATATATAAAAGTGAAACATTGTTTGTGTGTTTGGGGAGCTTTCACGCGATAACGGCTGGACGGATTTTGATGAAATTTAGAATGGAGATAGCTTATACCCTGGAATAAAACATAGGATACTTTTTATCTCGGAAAATAGTAAGTTTCCACGGGAAAACTGGAAAATGTTGATTTGTCACTGTAAGGAACGGTTGCCAGCACAGAATGGTCTGTGGTTGCCATGGAAACGAAATAACAAGTCTGTCAAAAAATATCAAGAGTAGTGCTATACCTACTTTTGCATTGGTTTTTAATATCCTAGAAGAAAATAGGAGGCTTTTTTCGCGATAAAAAGTAGTCCGCGCGGACGAAGTCGCGGGCGAGAAACTAGTACTGAATATAATAAGGAGTAACACAATGCGACTTCTGTATGCATTATGGATGGCTACTAATCTTGTAAATTAACCTGTCAAGGAACAGGGAAAATAAAACCAGAGAGAGATAGATGAGCAACAATTCGTTCTGCATAAATAAATTATGCGCGGGAACAAGATATAAAGAAGTATCCATTAGAGAGCCTTTTTCCTGGGCTGTAGCATGTGACACTAAAACATACAGAACGTGGACAAACAATTTCGAAAACTAGACAGTATGTAACTTTGAGAAGCGATTTTTTCCAGGCAGTTTTAACACTTGCACTATAAATGCAGAAACGCTGTTTGAAAGTAAAAAAGAACACTTGTGACATCAATGACACCGGGTTCGATCACCGACCAATGACATTTAAAAAGTTGCGTATTTTCTATCGCTTCGTGCTTCAGAGGGCTCGGTTACTAGCAGTTTTATAGCAGTTACCATTGGGCAGTCAGACAACTTCTGATACCAGAGAAAAGAAAAACAATCGTAAATACGAGTACTAAAGGATACCTAGCATTTAAAAAAAAAACTTTCTGTATCATAAAAAAAACCCATTTCCTGTCAAAAATACTGATTGTACAGCAAATTACTTACGTCAAAGTATCTTAGCAACAATTTAAGATTGTGACGCATCGCTATTAGGTTTTTTGCGCAATTTTTTTCTGAACTCATATAAAATGGCAATTTTACGTAACCTTAAATCATCTACCTGAACCTACCTATTTTTTTTTAGGCGCAAATCAAACAGTTAATTTGATTTGCAATCAGTATTTTTGATAAGCTATTTGATGTGCCATTAAAAATAATCCAATTTTAAACTTTTTGTTCATTTTTATCCATCCAAAACCCAAAACTTTTGTAAGAACAATAATAATCATGGTTATTATTATAATAATGATTATAACCATATTATGAATAGAAACTGCTAGGTTACCACTTACGGATTCATGTCGTAATTCTATACATAAATTTCAAATATGTCCGATGTTCCGCATCGTGGAGTTATATTACTGAGCACAACACGCTAAAAGCGAAATTTCCCCGCAAGCGACAACAGTTTGCGCCAAAAAACTTATATAACGCAAAAACCGCTTGCGTGAGTCCTACCATTAATTTAGTGCGTGAAAAGAGCGGAGGTACCGTGGCGGCGACTACGTGACGACGCCGCACGACTTACCCCCTCCTCCCCCCTCCCTTTGATAAAAATGGATGGCCTTTAAAGTATGGGAATTATCGGTAAGTGAAGCAGTTACGACCGAGTCGCTTCTCGAACGGCTTTTCTCTTAAAAGTTGCGATGAAAGCGATTTTGTTTATATTTTGTGAGAGCTCTGATAATAGGTATTTGAATGCTCGAGAGCCGTTTGAGTCTAACTTATATTTTCTGAAGAGACGCAGAAATTCATATTTTCATCCAAACTTTGGAGATAGATTGAGCCATCCTTTATAAATGTGGAAAATTTTAATTACATTAATCAATTTGAAAACAAAGCTGCTGTAAGTTCAGTACTGAAAACTAAAACTAGTACTAGCTGCGCCACGCGGCTTGGCTCGCGTGTTCATTATCGAGGTTAAAAGCAAAGAGAAATAGCGAGGAGCTATAATCATTTAAAGGCTCACTATTTTTGACAAATTATATCAGGATCGGTTCAGCCGTAAAAAAACACAACTACACAGAAAGACAAAGCTATAACACAAAACATCCGGTCAAAAACTAAAACCCGACTATGGTCGGGTAAAAAATAGCCTATGACACTCTTGCGATGATGTCGAATCTATTGATATCTCAATTGCCAAAATTGGACCAAGTTTTTAGTTTGAACACATAACCCTCCCTTTGCCTTGCCGTAATCGGGTGAAAAAATAGCCTAGAATACTCTATACATCAAACCGAATCGATTGATACCTCGCTAGTCAAAATTGGACCAAGTTAGTTTGAACACATAACCCTTCCTCTGCCTTGCCATAGTGGGGTAAAAACATAGCCTTTGACACTATACCTGAAAACGAATCGCTTGTCAAAATCGTATCAATAGGGGCGAGCTATGGTGGAACATGCACATATATACATACATTTACTGTTAACTTAATTACCCTTCGATTTCCTCGCCGTAGTCGGGTAAAAATGGCTTTAATAGAGTGATAAAGTTCAAAACAGATTGTCAAACAAAATCCTTTCAAATTTTGATTGACAATCTGTTTTGAGCCCTCTATTTGAGTATAAACCCTGTCCGCAGTGACCAAGTAATCAGTGCCATACTATTTTTGGGATGATCTAGTTTCCCTAAAGTTTGACATGGTACCGAATTTATATTGAAATTCAGTCTGACTCCATCCTACTTTGATATTTATAAGTAACAATAGGCTCGCCCCGGCTACGCACGGGTTTTTCTTTATTTATACACGATAGTACCCGTACTTTGATTGACTCATTTGAACAAAAAACGGTTATTGTTACTTAACCCTTAAATACATTTTGTCACAAATGAGCCAAATCTTGCATACGTTCGATAATATATCTATACTTACAATAATAGTAAGATATAGTCTCGCAGACTTTTTTTGGGTAATGATGAGTACAGGAACATGTAGAGGGTACATTTTGATTTTACTTTTAAAAATTCATAGTAAGTGGGTGACGTATATTAAGGGTAATTAGAGTTATTTCTTAGTTTGTTAACAGTTATCTTGCAAGAAGAAAGAAGAAATAGTTTTTTTTTTAATTTAAGCTTTCTTAGTAGTTGGTGAAGTATATTAATTATGAGATTTGGAGTTTCTATTTCTGTCTATAAATATAGTTGTGCAGTTTTAATTCATCAGAGGGATACCCACTGCTCAACTATTCATAGTTGAGCAATTACCAGTTGAGCCGTTGGTATTACCCACTGCTCAACTATTCATAGTTAAGCAATTACCAGTTGAGCCGTAGGTATTACACACTGCCCAACTTGGTGCAGTTGAGCAATTTAGTTGAGCAGTGGGGAAGGCGTGATTATTTTATGAATCATCAATAGTTTTTGCAGCACACACCAAATAATTCTTTTATATGCATCTTTGATACTTTGGGCTACATTATTGCAATTTAAGTACATATCTCTCTCAAGCGGTCTTGATGAAGTTGGATATGGAGATAGTTTGAACCCAGGGGATAAAGGATACTTATTTTTGCGCGATAAACTGTAGTCCGTGCGGACGAAGTCGCGGGCAAAAGCTAGTGAGTACAGGATAGTGGGTGATATATACCTAGCTGATAACCTTGGTACAGATGTCGCAGTAACCGGTGCTATTTGTGATTTTTGCCAAGAAACATGAATACAATTGAGTGTGATGTATTGTATTATAAATAACTGAACCTATTTCAATTTCATCTAGAAATAAATGAATTTATAAACATATAAAATAAGAGATTTTATGCAGTAACCATGTCATGATAAAACTTAGATCGGGCACAATTAAATGCGTATGTATGCCTATGCTGCCAACCGTTGAAAAGTTCCCTAATCAGTAGCCAACCCGGAGAGCAGCAACCATTTCATGGTTAAACTTCAAACTGGCTAGCATAATATAATGCGTACACAAAATTTCGAGTCTGTGCTGTTAACCGTTGAGGAGTTCCCTAGTCAGGAGCCATCCCAGAGAGCAGCAACCATGTCATGGTAAAACCTCGAACCGGCTAGAATAATATAAGTTTACAAGAAATTTCGTGTCTGCTCTGTTAAACCTTGAGGAGTTCCCTAGTCAGGAGCCATCGCAGAGAGCAGCAACATGTCATGGTAAAACTTCAGACTGGCTAGCATAATATAATGCGTACAAGAAATTTTGTGTCTGCGCTGTTAAACGTTGAGGAGTTCCCTAGTCAGGAGCAAACCCGGAGTGCAGCAACCATGTTAAGGTAAAACTTCAAACCGGCTAGCATAATATAATGCGTACAAGAAATTTTGTGTCTGCGCTGTTAAACGTTGAGGATTTCCCTAGTCAGGAGCAAACCAGGAGTGCAGCAACTATGTCATGGTAAAACTTCAAACCTGCTAGCATAATATAATGCGTACAAGAAATTTTGTGTCTGCGCTGTTAAACTTTGAGGAGTTCCCTAGTTAGGAGCCAACTCGGAGTGCAGTAGCCATGTTATGGTAAAACTTCAAACCAGCTAATAATACGTACACAACATTTCATGTATGTGCTGTTAACCGTTGTCAAGTCAGAACCAACCTGGAGTACTGCAGCCATGTCATGGTAAAACTTCATACCGGCTATCATAATATAATATGTACACAAAATTTCGGGACAGTGCTGTTGACCGTTGAAGAGTTCCTTTATCTGGAACTGTTCCTGGATGTCGATTCAGGTCACACTTACCATACAAATGCATTGTCATCGGAACTGAACCAATATGCAAACATTCAACTCCGTAGGATAAGAGGAAGTGGTTCTAGTTCAGCTTGCAAGATTTGACCTAAACTACATACATACATAAATACATACATCAAACATTGCAAGTTATATAAAAGCTTTTGCAAATTCTTGACACCAGAGGGCAGCAATACCTCACACGATAAACAATATGTTATTTATCATAATTTATTTGTTTATGAATTGAACAAGTGACGTAAATAATTTTATTTACGCTTTTATCGGTATTATCACAGGTGTTTTTTTGTAATGTATACCTGTAAAGATTTCTTTAAATACATTTTAATTATAGTAATTTATTACCTATTAATTATACGCTGAACCAGTTTACCATTTACGACCGCATCGGTACATAACGCCACGCCAGCTGTGATTATATCATATTTTATATTATTATACAAGAATAGTTAAACAATAATGTATTTGCTTTGAAAAAACTAGATGGTAAAAACATGAATAATTTCCAACACATCACCGATGCATAGTTATTGAATTACAGGCTTAACTTATTAGTTACCGGTTTAACACCTCTCACGGTTTTATACCTCTTGCATTTTTATTTATTTTAAATAATATGTTATGACTTATGTATAGATAGATAGCTATGTAAACTTATAACTAGCTGTGCCCGCGGCTTTGCCCACGTGGCCATTATATGTAAAAGTAGCCCATACGTGTTATTCCAGGACCAAAAACTACATATCATTATAATTCGTTCATCCGTCAGTTTTTTATCGTAGTAGTCGTCGGATTATGATACCAAGTACCATAGTTTTTAAGTCAAACTCAAAGCTATCCACCAGTGAGACCGCATCGCAATCGGTCCAGTAGTTCTTACGTGGATCACGAAAACATGATTTAAAAAAATGTGATATTCTTGGTCAGAAGCTTATTTTAAGCACCAGTCAATATTATTTTACTATATTATTTTGCAAATGCGAAAAGAAAACTTCGAATTTTACAATATGGGTGTCAAATTTGTCAATAGTACACTCCAACAGTATATAATTTATTGGCAGTAATTCTTTAGTTTGCTGTATTATATCCATGCTGCTTTACATTTATTTTTACTCTTAAGCATGTATTTCTTATGAAACACTTTTTGAGACCCTGTAATACATTTCCGTAACACTTTCAAATACGCTTAATATGTATTCTTGTGTTTGTGTATCTCCTCCGATTTGGTTGTTTAGTATGTAAAGCGCGAGCGAAGCGTCACCGTTTCAGCTTGGGAAAAAATGCTTTCGTATGTCCGGATGTCAATCCGTCCGGATGTCAGTCCGGATCTCTGTTCTCCTCCACAGGTCGCATTTCTCAACCGATCGAGACGAAACTTGGTATGCAGAATAAAATAATTTTTAAATTTTTTTGGTCTTCCGGGATTTTTGATTGGGGGGTTGATTCCCCCAAAAAGGGGCAAAAAGGGGGCTACTGAATATCTCCGCCTTATTAGATCCGATTTCAATGGTTATTTTTTTTATTTGAAAAGTAGTAACTTTAAATTGGTCTCATAAAAGATTGGTGAAGATTTGATGAGGATTTTCGGCGTGATGAGCCGAATAGCTCCTCAAAATGCAGTAAATTTCTCACTTTTAGGTTTCTACCAGTGGAATTAGCCCTTTGCCCACTAGGGATTGATGGAGTACCTTGGTTATTAATGTTAGTTTTACATTAAGGTTGCTAATGTGCACCGCTAGATTGTTTGCAAAAAAGTTTAGCTAAAAGTAAAAGCTAGATTGTTTGCGCGAGGTCTACAGCTCACAGAACCACTAGTAGTAAGTTCTTAGGGAAATCTTAAGACTTTTTGTTGTTCATTTCAGACCAGATGATTTATTTACACATTTAATTTTAATTATTGGAAAGCACAGCAAATATGCTGGATTAAATCATAAAACAGTTTAAAAGCTGTTAAAATTTAATTCGGAATAAATGTCCACAACTCGATAGTGTTGGCGAAACGGATGAGTTATTTAAAAGAAATATCATATAACAAAACAAAGATAAAATTATGATACTTTTTATCCCAAAAATATAAACCGTTCCTGTAGGATAGGTGTTGAAAGTTATGTAATAGTATCCACCAATTGATTGTGTTGACTATACGGATCAAATCTTATAAAAAAATATCATATGTCGAAACTAAGACTTTTTAGAGTTCTGTACCCTAACGGATCCAAACGGAGCATAATTACCTATGAATGCAATTTGGCAGAGTCATAGTTTATATCATGGGTTAATATTTAGTTCCGAAAAACTGTAGGGTTCCTGAAGGATATATACATCGCTTATCTGCCGCGCTGCCAACATTAGTTATAATGAAAGAACTTACAATCTTCAGCCGGATTTGCGTCCTAAGGCGAGTACTGCGCTGCTAAGTGGGAACAGACGAGATTTTCAGGTCGAATCACGACCCATTTTTTTTTTGTATGTCTCATACCTCAAAAGGAAGGAACTTTCTGAGGCATGAGAGTCATTTGTTTAACTTTTAACTTCCTATTTTTTTAATAAATCTTATAATTTGACCAGCTTTCCCACCCGCGACTTAGTCCGCGCGGACTACTTAAACAGCTTCTGAAGGACTTTAAGTACCGGTGTTCCACCCGCTTTCAGTAGCTCTGTCGTTATTCTGTCCTCCCCTGGTGCCTTGTTGCTCTTAAGCTGTATGACTAGCTAGATCAATCAATAAAATTAGATAAACTAATATGCTTTGAGTTTGAAAAGGAAATCTCCCTTTCATGTGTCATGTTGAATCTCGCACAGGAAATAGAAATACCCTTTTGACTCTACCGGTGCTTCGGAAATAAGCCCGTTAGGTAAAAGAGCACCAACAAACTCAAAGGGGTTGTATTTTTTAAATGTTGTATGTTTTGTTTTTATAGAACTTAGGATCAATGAGACACCTATCCAAGAAGGTTTAAAAAAGACGGAGGCTACACCGCCAAACAATCGAATGAAGCATAGCAAATGGCGAGTGCGTATGTGGATACATTGTGGTTTTGTGGTTGATACGCAATTAAATCTCAGAAGACAGCATTGCTTTTTTTTGTATTTGTTTGAAAACTAGACAGAATTATCACGACTAACAAGATCGAGATCTTACTGCGATGTGACGGCCGATTGGCATAAACATGGTGCGTGATGCGTGATGTGCACGGAAGATTGGACGACGGATCGGGTTATCTTGAGTGCTTTACTTTCGATTTGGTAGCGTGAAATCCGTATTTTTTTAAACATTCCTGCATCCATCCATACCAACATATAAAAGTGAAACTTTGTCTGTTTATTCGTTTGGGGAGCTTTCACGCCAAAACGAACGAATTTTAATGAAACTTTGTAAATAGGTACTGTACAATATAGAGACCAACATAGGATACTTTTTATCCCAGAAAATGGTACGGGAAAACTGGAAAATGATGACTACTAGCGGTTAGAATCTGAATGACAAGAACTGTTGCCGCGGACACTTGAAATAATAACAAGTCAGTCAACAAGCATCAAGAGCGGTCGTGATATACTTTTGCATTGGTTTTTTAGATTTAGTAAAGTTACGGAATACTTTATAAGAAACCAGGCTGGACCAGTCCCCACAAGCAGCACCCGTTCACGAGTATGACTTATGTACCAGCCATCACCCTCCTCAGCCATACTACATTTCCGCTTTTCCCAAGGACTGTTGTGCCTGCCCTCCACAACGCTTTTGACCGATATTTTCCTTTTCACTCGGTTTCAACCAGGAGTGCTACACTTGTCATTATTTTAATGATACCCCTTTTTACTCCAGCATACTCCTTTATTGTAATGACCCTGTAAGTTGTTATTAAAAATGTTGTATGCTTTTATCAGAATACTTAATATTACTATCGTAGAACTTTAAAGCGTCTGTAGACTTATTTGTGACAATATTTACTTGCCCCATAGTTAACAAAACTCAATTAATTTGTATGACGCAGAGTTTGAACAACATAAAAACACAAAAACCAACACAATTTATTATGAAAACCAATCATAGATATGTTGTTCGCTTTATTTTATTAGGTTACTAGCTGCGCTATTTCATTTCCGTGGATGTTTATGGTGATGGTGATGATGAAAATTAGGTAGGTACTTATCGTATCATCATCATCATCATCATTTAAGCGTATAGAAGTCCATTGCTGAACATAGGACGCCCCCAAAGAAGGCCACGATGAACAGTCTTGTTCTGCCTCCATCCACCGACTCTTTGCGTTGGCTACAATGTCGTCCGTCCAACTTATCGTATAAGTTATTCCAATACCTAATTTCATCAAAATCTATCCAGCCGCTTAGTCGCGAAAAGGTAACAAACGGACAGATTAAGTTACTTTCGCGTTCATAATATTAACTAGCTTCTTCATCCACGCTGACTGTAGTTTATAACAAGTATCCTTTGTCCTTTCCCAGGCCCCGTCTAACTAGTTTATAACAATAAAAAGTATCCTTTGTCCTTTCCCAGGCCCCGTCTAACTAATTTATAACAATAACAAGCATCCTTTGTCCTTTCCCAGGCCCCGTCTAACTAGTTTATAACAAAAACAAGTATATTTTGTCCTTTCCCAGGACTCGTATAACTAGTTTATAACAATAACAAGTATCCTTTGTCCTTTCCCAGGCCCCGTCTAACTAGTTTATAACAATAAAAAGTATCCTTTGTCCTTTCCCAGGCCCCGTCTAACTAGTTTATAACAAAAACAAGTATCTTTTGTCCTTTCCCAGGACTCATATAACTAGTTTATAACAATAACAAGTATCCTTTGTCCTTTCCCAAGCCCCGTCTAACAAGTTTATTCCCGCAGTTTCGAGTTCCGTTCCAAACTTCATCAATATCTCTTCAGCCGTTAAGTCGTGTAAAGGTAATAGACAGAAGAATGCAGAGTAACTTTGCTTATACAATAATACTAGCTGAACTGGAAGTTATGCAAGCTAGGTATTTTCTGTAGGTTATATGTACTCTATGTACTATTCCAAATCTTAAAATACCAACACTTTGATTCCTATTTTATTGATTCTACACTTTCTGATTGAGAGAACTCCAGCTTTTAAGATAAAACCTAAGCATCCAACAGTAAAAACCGCATAATCTATTGATCCAGTAGACCGGTAGTTCATTTGACAGAGCGATGGAACGACATTCTGGAGGTAACAGGTTCAATTCCTGCTTCGTAGTTAAAAAATAACAATGTAGGTTTACGACTACCATCCTTAATATGAAGAGGTTTTTCATGTATTTTTCTGCTATTCACAACAGGATAAGGTTAATGTAGGTTACTTTAGTTAAACCCGAAAAGGTAATTTTAAATTTAGTTCAGTGAACACCGTACCACGATGTGCCTAACCGTGCTGAATACATCAATCTTCTTTGCCAATAGGGCTTGCTGGATGAGACAACGACAGGTGTAAGTAGGTATGTTTTTGAACACACATTTATACACTTATAATAAAGCAGTGAGTTACAAAAAGTAACCAAGTATAAAAAAATAGTCTAGGGTACTTAATATTAAGCTACTCAACAAGAATATTTCATTTTTTTAAATCGTGTCTATCTGTTTGCTCGCGCATCACGTTGTGTCAATACAAATCTGACGGAAAATGCATCGCGTATCGTCGGTCGCGTGACGTCAGAACAGTAGATACTCGTAATAGAACGTCCAACCTTACACACTCGACGCACTAACGGATCATTGCTCAAGTATGCATAGGTTGCATATGTATTTTAATAAAAATTACCCACTGCTTTATTTTGGTCCCACATCCCACTTATATTGTGTGCAAAGAAAGTTGGATCTCTAGTTTAAAAATTAATATTCCTTTCTATTTATAAAAGAGAAACAGTTATCACTTCCAGCTGCCGTACCTCCAAATATTTATTCGCCTAAAATGTTCAGTACGGTTGTGTTCATAATTACAAGTTCTCATGCAACCTCGGCTATTCCAGTTTGCGTTTATTTCTATCAATTAAATAATTTATAACCTCTATATTTAGCTCTACTTTATGAAAGACTTGGTTGGTGCCTTGCAGTGCCGTTGGTTATTTTCCATAAGACATATTGAACGAGAAGTACAAAACCAGACTCATCATATCCACGGGAGCGAGACAGGGGGATGTTATATCCCCGAAACTGTTCACTAACGCCATGGATGATATGTTTAAACGCTGAACTGGAAAGGACTTTATTACTCCGCAACTGATGGCCGTTGACGGTGTCCCCCTTGAAGTTAGTTAGAAATATGTTTACCTCGTGCAGACTAAGCAAATGGGTAGGAACAACTTCAAAAGGGAAGCCGTTAGGAGGATTCAGCTGGGATGGGCATCATTTGGTAAACGACGTCAAGTCTTTTCATCGTCCATACAACAGTGACTAAAGATCAAAGTCTTCAACGCATGCGTACTACCAATTATGACGTATGAGACACTCACGGTGGGGCTGATCCACAAATTTAAAGTCGTTTTGCGAGCTATGGAGAGAGTTATGCTCGGAGTATCTAGAGATCTATGTAGATGGAGGTGTAGACTTAATCTTTTTTAAAACCTTCTTGGGTAGATGTCTCAATGATCCTAAGTTTTATAAACACACGTCAAACACCGTCACACGCCGTCTATAAATGTGTCTTGACGCTAAGTTTTATGAACACACGTCGAACGATGTCGATCAATATGTCTTGACGCTGAGTTTTATTTAGACACGCCGAACGCTGTCGATCAGTGTATCTTGACGCTGAATTTATACATACACGGCTGTGTTGATAAGTGTTTTGATTTAAATCTATATAAAAATAAATTAAACACCAATTGATCAAAGTATCTTACCCTACGTAGCAGTTTCATCAAGTACCTATAAAACGGACAAAACGCGTTTTTCAAAGCCAAAATTCATTCATTTTGGTATAAATAATTTTCAGCAAAAATTTTGAAGATACTTATTTTCATAAATTTAATAATAATATATTGCACAACATGAATAACTTGTTTCATTTATTTTACGACCACTAGTTATGACTGTCATAAGACAAAAGTTTTGTCGTCAATCTTGCTAATGTACTTTTATGATCTGAGGGATCCCACAGTGCATAATTCAGCTTCAATTTGAGCTAAAGGATCTAAGAACGGCGTAATTAGGCTACTACGCTATTTTTAACCAATAACAAGATATATTCAAAAAATAAAACCCGACTACGGTCGGGTAAAAAATTGCCTAGATATGACACTCTTGCGATGAAGACGAATCGATGGATACCTTGCTTGTCAAAATCAGAGCAAGTTTTAAGTTTAAACACATAACCCTTCCTTTGCTTCGCCGTAGTCGGGAATAAAATAACGAATCACACTTTATAAATGAAGTCGAATCGATTAACACCTCGCTTGTCAAAATCAGACCCATAGGGGCGACGCTATGGTGGACATCCACATACCTATATACATATAAATACAAACTAAACTCATTACCTTTCCCTGGCTTTACCGTAGTCGGGTAAAAATAAATTGATCATGGTTCCAGTAACGATTTTTGATCTTCTTATACACCTATTTATCCGTGATCAAGGCGTTCACAACAACGCCGAAACTATAACTAAAAAAGGTTACTTTTGTATATAGGTATCCCGAATCTTGACTTTAGCATTAACACCGGTGTAAATCAGTGATTTCTCGGTTTACTACTGTTTACGTGATGGAGGTTGCCGGTATTGTGGTAAGTCAACTCCTCAAATTCCTCGACAACTCGAATTTGCCGTGTGTCTTCTCATCTCGCGGGTGATGTAAGAACAGCTAAGGGAATGTAGGAAAGGGGTAGCATCATTTTTTTTCACCAACTACTGCGAGCACCAAGACTTTCATCAGCTTGTGAATATGGCATAATTATGATAATAACAGCCAGCAACAGCACGTGATGGTGTTCTATGAGAAGCTGATTATCAGCAGTGGACTTAAATTACTGGCTGATTATGATGGAGTTCTCAAATGTCATACAAACGAAGTAATTAAAAAAAAAAAACGACTTCAAATCGTATAAAACTTAAAATAAATAAATAATTAAATATTTCGGAGGTTATGTGAGGTCACATGTGTTATGATACCCACAGACTAACATATATGAATATTAAGCTCTTACAATAATACATAATTATATACACAACAACTTGAGAACCTTTATTTTTGAAGTCGGTTAATAAAACAAGAAATTATGTTAAATTAGATTTTGGTATTAGAACGGAGGGATGTATACTTAATTTCTTGACAAAGTTACGCAAACCAGTTCACGCAAAAGACGTCAAAGAGCTTATCCCAAAAATATCTCAAAGTAGAAACCACGCAATCGATACAGTACAACCGCACACAGACTCGCCAACGATCCGAGGTCCCGCAGGAGTTTCAGGCGCGTAATACGCACTCGGTTACAATCCGTACGAAATACTTTACAGGAATTCACTGCTTCCCTCTACGCATTGGTAAGATAGCTGAGGGAACGTTTTTGCCTAATTTATCGCATTTATTCAAACAAGAAATGTGTGTGTGTGTGTGTGTGTGTGTGTTAAATGAGATTGGGAAATGTGGCAATATGGCGAGAGCCAATTTAGTTTTTTTTAGTGTGGTGGCCAAGTAGTGAGATTTGCGCTTCACGATCTTATAGCATCCGGTTTAAAATATCACCTTGCTCTAATATAGTACGGATTTTGATGCCATCGCTCCAAACTGATGAAGGAAATTCTCTTCAAAATGTGACATCTACCATCCGCAATTATACGCCAGCAGCGTGGTAGATTAAGGATCATCCTATCTATCGAAGTCCAGGGTCCCAGCAGTTTGAAAGGCCGATGATGATGATACGGCCGATGATTATGATGATGATTATGATGATGCGGACAACCACTGCGATAGACATGTCCTCGTATCCGGTAGAAGGCAGCCGGCAGAAACTGGATGAAAAGAGCCTAAGATTGGGCTCTGTGGCGTTCATTGAGAGAGGCCTATGTCCAGCAGTGGACAAACTCAGGCTGATGGTGATGATAGGCAATATGCATCCAGATTGGTGTATAAGACTTTACAATCCAAAGTTATGAGACTATTTAGCTTTTGTACACATACAAACATTAATTCATCAAAAACACATAATTGTATGTATGTTTATATGTTTGGTCAACAATGATAGGCAAGTAGGTGATAATTATGGAATTTCTAGTTGAGATTGTTAAGAATTCAGGGTTTTAATCAGGTTAATTGGGTGTCATCTATCTATATACATAACGGGACTTGAAGGTCTTTCACCAGCATCAATAGTTTCAGACATGAAAGCGTGGGTAGTTTTGTGGGCGAGGACATAAAGTTCAACTTGCAGTACAATATCAACGACTTTAATTAAAATTGTAATAGTAAGGCGATCCGCTGAGCACGAGCTGCTTTTTGCATGGCCACCATTAACCACAGATGATCAAAGTGACACACGCGATTCTCATTGTGTTTTTTCATTCTCAGTTCGGTGGATGGTACCAAGACCTATGCGCCGTCATACTTATAATAAATCAGTAAGTAATAAAAAACCTGTAGAATAAAAATAATTTTGAATAAATAGTCTAGTGGATTTGATATAAGCTACTAAACTATAATATCTCATATATTTTTTCTGGAGTACTCGGTATCTCAATCATACGAGTAAAAGACGAGCAATAGATAAAATACAATTGGACGTCTAAACGAAGTTTGATGATATAGGTAGGTACTCTTGGTTCTGGAATAACACATAAGATCTTTATATCTGACGCAGGTACATATGCGGGCACAGCTAGTATGAATTATTTTGCTTGTGCATTTCCAAACTATTTTTGATTAATTTTAGGCCTCATTATTTTGAGTTATACGGCAAAGAGAAGAGAATCGGAACAGCCATCGCAGTTTCAATTCGCGGCGAGCAACAGCTACAACTACTTCTACGTTTGTCTTTGTTTGTTAGTTGTTGTGCAGTTTTTAATCGCTTCGTGCTTCGGAGGGTACGTTAAGCTGTCGGTCCCAGTTGTTAACGATGCAGTCGTTAAGCCATGCCAGCGCCCGTAGGCAGACTGACAAACTATTGCCACAAGCGTGCAGCGCAGAGCATTGCGTAGGATGTCACAACCGACAGTTTGTCGTGATGTGCTGTGCTGCAACGCTCTGCACTACAACGTTCTGGATATCTGCCTTTTTCATTTTAAATGAAATATATTGAGCACAGCGTTAGCATTTCTGAGTTTTTTGATGAATGATGATTGGGCAGTATCTCATCTAATGAAGAAATTAATTATTTTTTCTTAAAAATCTGCATCTTTTTGTATTTGAATACAAATCACCGTTTTTGAAGGGATCCCATTATTCAGAGAAAATGATTATTTCTGGAAAATTAATCGATTTGTGCATAATCGATTTTGAAGGGATCACTATATAGTTTTTTTTAAACTATTATTTCTGGGTAATTAATCGATTTTTGCATAATCGATTTTGTAGAGATCCCAATAAATAGATTATGCGAAAAATCTATTTTAGTACTATTTAGACACATCGCTAGCCTGTTCCATTTATATACCTAGACTATAAAATGCGCGTAACGCGCCTTGTCGCGTTTGTCAAATTTGACCGAGGCTCTGCGAATAGTATTTTACGTTACACGACAGCTCCACGAAGATACCATAACGCGGCGCGTAACGTGAAAATAAAGAATAAGGGTCAGAACTACCTCATACAACAAGCAAACCAGTACTTAACTAAAAGCAGTCTACACATCTAGTTTCACTTACCCTAAACTGAAACTACCAAGAGCAGCTTCGGAGCACTCACGAATATAATATTTTTATTGCCGCCCTGCCTCCGCTAAGAAAACAAAGGGGACCACTGAATAAAATAGTGTCGCGAACGTTTGTACTACTCCGGCTTACGACGCCACACTTACCTCGAACAATGCGACCTGCGTTGGAATTCTTCAGACGCGAAATAAGTAGCTTTGAGAACTTTTGTTGATATTTATTTTATGGATAAATAACAAATTAAAAATTATCTTGG
This sequence comes from Alsophila aescularia, assembly GCA_946251855.1. Classification (NCBI taxonomy): domain Eukaryota; kingdom Metazoa; phylum Arthropoda; class Insecta; order Lepidoptera; family Geometridae; genus Alsophila; species Alsophila aescularia. The sequence continues at coordinate 3,693,131 of OX276378.1, read as the reverse complement.
AGAAATCAGTGAACATACATATAAAAAACCGTACTTACAGTCTAACATAGAACTTCCTTCTTTTGTGAAATCGATTTATCTTATAATAAAGCAATAGGAACAAAAATGTACAATAAAGATAACTATAAAAGAAATGGTATAGGGTATATAAAATAAGCTACTGAGAATATAACATTTTAAAAAATCGTGTCTGTCTGTTTGTTCACGCATCACGTAAAAACTACTGGATCGATTGCGATGCGGTTTTCACTGTTAGATATCTTAGGATTTGACTTAAAAACTGGTGTACTTGGTATTTTAATCCGATGAGTAGAAGCCGAGCAATCGATAAAAACTTTTTGCACCGCTGAAGTAATTTTGATCAAATTTTGGTATATTGATAATTTAGCTCTTGGAATAGTACATAAAGCACTTTTAACCTACAGAAATGAGCACGCGTGCAAAGCCGCGGGTACAGCTAGTAAAATAATAAATATCTATAAAAACAAAAACTAATTTAAATAAATTAATTATTGGAAACATAAGTGCAATTTGGCTGGAATTTTGGTCCAGCCAAATTGCACTGGTCGGAATCCACACCTGCGGATAGCGGATGCGGAAACAGTGTGTGGATTCTGCCCACGGCTGATCTACAATCCCCATAACTATACTACATTTTCAAGAATAGCGGACGTGGTGCTCTTTGCTAAAAAGTACTCGGGACCAAAATAGTAGGCTGGAGCATTGGCATGTAAGCCTCTTATGGCCTAAAGGGGATAAAAGTGATCCAACTGTGTGTAGTAGAGAATTCGTTGTATGATAAAGTCACATGCACGTTTATAAATAATCGCATCCTATCCGTGTACGAGAGCCTTAAACAAACTCATCCCACATAAATCGGCGATATTCATCTATGTCACTTTACACCACAGTCAGCCGAGTTCAGTTGATGAATGAGACGTTACCTGGTAAAGTCGCCAACGCCGTTAATTTATAGCCTGATGCATTTATAAACTCTAATTCGGTAGGAACCCCTTTACAGCCGATTTAACGAGGTGAGTGAAGAGGGCGGAAAATGGCGTCGACTGACGGAAGCTTTACGATCTTGTGCGATAATTAACAAGATTATTGCCGTTCAAAATGATTACAATCCGTTGTTCATGCTTAAATGTGACCTTAACAACTGTTTTGTCTTGCATTATGGCATTATTTGTCTTGCATTGTGGCGTATTCTTAACTCAACATCTACAAAGCCTACAATCAAACTGCGTTCAGATGTCAAATAGTTTTTATCGATTGCTCGACTACTTCTTGTCGGACTGCGATACCAAGTACACCAGATTATAAGTCAAATTCTAAGCTATTTAGCAATAAAACTGGCAATAGGTCCAGTAGTTTTTAAGTGAAGTGCAAACAAACGAACAAACATACAGAAACCATTTTCTAAAATGTTCAATAGCTTATTTTAAATTCCAGTAACTTATTTTTATTTTTAAAATACCTATACTTATTATAAATAAGTATAGGTATTTTATTTAAGACAAAAGGAAAACAAAACTAAAATAAAAACAGTTCTGTTTACTGCCACTTTGACTGCCACAAATCTATATGACACCCCATTTAACCTTATCCACTTTGAAATTTGTAAAACCCCTTCTAGCTATTATACACTGATATATCAAACACCAATTTGGCTGAAAAAACTATGATCACTAGCTGCGCCCCGCGGTTTCACAGTCGTGGATTATGATGATAGCTAAATATGATGATGGCTGATTATGATGATGGCTGATAATGAAAAGTAGCCTATTGTTAATCCTGGTACTAAATTTCATCTAAATCCTTTCAGCATTTTGAGCGTGAAGGAGTTACAAAAATACACTTCAAGATAGATGGCGCTTATCAGTTTTATGCATTTTATAACATAATATATGCTCTGTTAGTTCTAATGTATGGAGTTCTGCATCGCGCATACGAAGTTTTCCGCTCGATAAGAGAGTATTCATTTTTAAAACTCTATGCTCTGATTGGCCTGTTTACAACAGTGGCTAACCTACTCTGATTTATAATGTTAGTGTGATGTGATAGTGTGATAAATTACATAAAGATTAGATCAACGCAACAACGGTTTGAAATTTATCGTCAAACAAAGTTGATTTGGAGAAATTGCTTCGCTAGGTCAATAACCATTCAGATATCGCCGCTGGAGAAGGAATTACTCTTGCATTTTCCCGATTTCTACCCATTCACTTGCAAACATTCTACTCCACTACTTCCAATTCAGTCCGATTCCCGTCCGATTTGTCCGATTAATTCGGTTTCAAGTTCCCGAGAACGATCATACGATTCGCATGAGTCCGGATCGAGCGATCGTTTAATTTCGTCTGGGGAATTATCATTGGCTTTGTACAAGGCTTAACCGTGGCCATGGGTTTGCAAGTGTTTAATGAAAATAACTTAAGTTCACACCAAAAATACCTACAAAACATTACAACAAGCAATCGGCGATTTTATCGTTAAAGGAAAAGTCTCATCAATATCTATCTATCAATACTACTAATCTATATATATACCTATAACAAGTTGTGCCCGCGGCTTTGACGCGCGTGGTCATTTTTTGGATCTAGGGATCCTTTATTTTATTCCAGAACCAAAAGTACCAAGAATTATCATCAATCTTCGTTCAGACGTCAAATGTTTTTTTACCGATTGCTCCATTTCTACTCATCGGATTGAGAAACCAAGTACACCAGTTTTTTAGTCAAACTCTGAACTATCCAACTGTGAACCGCATTGCAATCGGTCAAATAGTTTTGACGTGTTGCGAGATCAAACGGACAAACAAAAAGACAGACACCAGTTTAAAAAAAGTGTTTTGTTTATTTTTTTAAGTAGCTCTTTACCCTCTAAACCATTTTTTATTATTTTCACTGTACAGACATTTTTAAAACCGAACAAGTGCAAGTTGAACTCGCGTGGAGAGGGTTCCGTCGATGAATACATTATCTCAAAATATTGAGATATTTACCATGTTATTTTAACACCATAGACTTCTTATAGGTTTTTCTGTAATCTGTAGGTAAGAAAATTAATATTTATGTATAGTTTTCAAAATCTTAGACTAAGTAGTTTCGGAGAAGATATAAAAAGGGTGATGGTAAATTTTCATCAGTTTTCTTATATATATTTTTTTTTTTATAACGTTACAAAAAAAAAATTGTTCCCTTCTCACAACAAGCCCTTTCATTCTAATTTGATATGCACACATGGTACAGTATGTTTTTTTCCCGTTACTTTTTATAACCTTTTTCTGTTAAACTTTCAGGTGTACAACAAATAAAACGCATCACAAACGGACGAGTGACACGAATGTGCAAAGAGGCCACGGACAAATAAACAAACACATACAAACTCCATGTCAAACGACAATACCTCTTGTTTTTCAGTCGGACGTTCAAAAGATCGGGATCAGTGGCGAGCTTTTGAAGAGGACCAATGTCCATTAACAGATTGCTAGGGAGGTAATGATGATGTTTGATCGAGCTGGTTATTAAAATAAGCTAATTAAAAACATTGAATAAAAAAAGCTTTAATGCAGTAGCAATGTTATGGTGAAACTTAGAAGGAGCTATCACAATTAAATGCGTTATACAAACATTTCGTGTCTATGCTGTTAACCTTTGAGGAGTTCCCTAGTTAGGACCCAACCCTGAGTGCAGCAACCATGTCATGGTAAAACTTAAAACCAGCTATCATAAAAGAATGCGTACGCAAAATTTCGTGTCTGTGATGTTAACCGTTTTAGAGTTCCATTATCTGAAGCTATTCCTGGATATCGATTCAGGTCATGATTACCACAAAAATGTACTGTTAACGGAACTGAACCAACATATATAAATTCAACTCTCTACGATTAGAGGTAGAGGTTCTAATACAGCTTTCAAGATTTGACCCCTACAACACTCAAAGCAAACTGAATAAAAGCTTTCAATAATATAAACTGTACAACCACGATACTGAATAATTTTCTTCCTATTACCAATAAGACGAAACAAAAAGCTATAGACAATAAACTTATTCCCGGACTCGTCAAACCAAAACTCCACCCGCAAAATTGGTGAAAACCTATAAGTTTGCTATAATGCCACGAAAACAAACAAAAAGCTGGCGAAATCGGATTACACGGGCGCTTTCGACAAACTAAGAATAGGGACCCTTGAGAACAAAAATCTAGCGAATTTTCAAGCGACTATCAACCATAATCCATGGAGATAGAGCTGATGATACTTTTGTTGAATATAACAAGATTTTGCTAGACTGAGAAAGCCTGTTGTGATTTGTTATAATAATATGGAGTCGGTCGCACTGCACGATTCCTCTCTCGATCAGTTATGATGATGAGATGTAATTTACAGAGATGATCATTCACAGGATCAAACATCTTCTTGCATGCCGCTTTGTTAAAAGCTTTTATTTAACTTGCAATGAAAGTATGTATGTTTGTTAAGGTCAAATCGAGCAAACTGTTTAAGAATCACTTTCTCTTATCCTACGGAGTTGAATTTAAAAGCTTTTATTTAACTTGCAATGTTTGTATGTATGTTTGTTAAGGTCAAATCGTGCAAGCTGTTTAAGAATTACTTTCTCTTATCCTACGGAGTCAAATTTAAAAGCTTTTATTTAACTTGCAATGTTTGTATGTATGTTTGTTAAGGTCAAATCGTGCAAGCTGTTTAAGAATCACTTTCTCATCTACGGAGTTGAATTTAAAAGCTTTTATTTAACTTGCAATGTTTGTATGTATGTTTGTTAAGGTCAAATCGTGCAAGCTGTTTAAGAATCACTTTCTCTTATCCTACGGAGTTGTATTTTTGCTTCTTAGTTCAATTCCGATGACAATGCATTTTTATGGTAAGCACGATCTGAATTGACATCCAGGATTGTCTCCAGATAAAAGAACTCTTCAACGGTCAACAGCACCGACACGAAATTTTGTGTACACATTATATTATGATAGCCGGTTTGAAGTTTCACCATGACATGGCTGCAGCACTCCGGGTTGTCTCCTGACTTGGGAACTCCTCAGCGGTTAACAGCACAGACACGAAATTTTGTATACGCATTTAATTGTAATAGCCCGTTCTAATTTTCATCCAGACATGGCTACTGCATAAAAGTTTTTTTTATATGTTTTTATATTAACTTATTTTCCTATAAAGATCTGCAAGTGAAGGTATAGATAATATCGCTGCTGTTGTGGTCAAGCTGGTGATTATCTAATTGTACTAAAACTAGGTAAGCCCCGCGCCTTTCCTCGCGTACAAAGCTTGCCCCTATTCACCCCTTTAGATGGCGAATATTTATAACTCCATTCTTATAAGGAGGTTAGGTACTCTGAATATTTAAAAACTCTCTGGTTTAGTCATACTTTTATTTATTCTGTGGTTTAGACTAGGCGTTGATTGTCAGTCAGTTAGCATATCAGTTACATTTAAATATAGGTGATACCAAAATTTACTCAAAGGAACCATTCCTTTACTTTTTACCCAACTACGGCGACTACGGCAAGGGAAGGGTATTGAGTTTGAAAGTTTATGTTCAATCTTTTTTAGTTCATCCAAAGGTTGTCTGTAAGAGATTGCTGTAAGCGACAAGACCGCTGATTGTGCTACCGCTTTGTTTATTATTTGTAAATTACACTCTGCGGACACCAGGGTCCGCACTTACTTGTTGCTTAATTTACTATTTGTTACATTTTCTTTCTTAGCTAGAAGCTAGAAGTCCACTGCTGAACAAAGGCCTCCCCCAAAGAGCGCCTTAACAAGCGATCTTGTGCCACCTCCATCGACTGCCATCGACTTCCTGCGATGGCTACAATGTCGTCGGTCCATCCTGTGGGGGGTCTCTCTACACTTCGCTTCCTTGTTTGTGGTCGCCATTCGAACCTTTACTCACCAACGGTTGTCGGTTCTGCGACTTATATGGCCTGCCCATTGCCACTTCAACTTGCAAACTCTCAAACCGCGCCGCGTAGTACCGTCATTGGACTATATGGTATTTAAAATGGGAATACAAATAAATATAATATTCATTGGAAGTTTGACAAGTCAGTGTAAAGTTAATAAAATTTATTATACGATAATCATTAGTTGTCATTTCTATAGAAAATTGAAACGAGTCGTTTTTCCAACGTATCGTTACTTTTTGACGTTTTTTGTGTGTCGTTTATGTCAAAAGCCTATGCACGAAAACGGTTCGTTTTATGATATAGGAACCGGCCAACGTTAGGAGCATAGATAACAGCATCTATCGCGCCGTACTCTAGACAGGCTTTTGACAAACGCCGCAATGAAAGCTTTTGATTATCGAATATTGGCGCTGATAGCAGTAGTTTGGCAGGAGTGAGCGTCCACGGAACTAACTTTCATTTATTAACTATTATTAATAGTACACACTATTCCCTGCTTGAATCAAATATTCTAGTGAAGTCGGTTTACCTCATTTAAAGATAAATTGTGTTGCCAGAAAACCAAAATACAAAATATCTGACCACTATAAAGCGACTACTCCCGAAACATCCCACAGGCTCTCACCTGCCCGAAACCACTAATAAATTATAAGATAACGTGACGTTTTGCGTTCCCGAACACTGCGCTTATCTGTGCGAGTTCGCACTTTAACAGAATGTGTATTTATGAGCATTTTTCGCCTCTGAAAGCGCCAAATGACAAAGGGTTGCGACGAGATAGGGGTGGTGGGGTAATAAAGGGTCGATGTGAATGCTCGATTATGGAGTGTTGATGTATCAAAAGTGGATATGAGTACAATGAGGGGAATTTGAGCGTCGACGTTTGGGTGGGTTTAAGTGGGGGAGAAATATCGCTGGTGAATTTTTCGTTAATGCGTGTTTTTGTTAGGTTTTTAACTATGCTGTTGGTAAAGTATTTTAATATTTTCCCAACAACTTATCTACAATAATTATAAAAAACTCAGCGCACTTACTAGCTTTTTCCCGCGACTTCATCTGCCGGACTACAGTTATTGTTTATTTCGATAAAGTGTTTCCTACGTCCTTCCCCAGGGTTCAACATTTTCTCCATAACAAATTTAATCAAGATCAGTTAAGACGTTTAGTCGAGAAAAGCTAAAAGACACGGAAATTCAGAGTTAGTTTCTCTCCTGTAAGATAACTTAATTCAGAGTTAGTTTCTCTCCTATAAGATAACTTAATTCAGAGTTAGTTTCTCTCCTGTAAGATAACTTAATTCAGAGTTAGTTTCTCTCCTATAAGATAACTTAATTCAGAGTTAGTTTCTCTCCTATAAGATAACTTAATTCAGAGTTAGTTTCTCTCCTATAAGATAACTTAATTCAGAGTTAGTTTTTCTCCTATAAGATAACTTAATTCAGAGTTAGTTTCTCTCCTATAAGATAACTTAATTCAGAGTTAGTTTCTCTCCTATAAGATAACTTAATTCAGAGTTAGTTTCTCTCCTGTAAGATAACTTAATTCAGAGTTAGTTTCTCTCCTGTAAGTTAACTTAATTCAGAGTTAGTTTCTCTCCTATAAGATAACTTAATTCAGAGTTAGTTTCTCTTCTATAAGATAACTTAATTCAGAGTTAGTTTCTCTCCTGTAAGATAACTTAATTCAGAGTTAGTTTCTCTCCTATAAGATAACTTAATTCAGAGTTAGTTTCTCTCCTGTAAGATAACTTAATTCAGAGTTAGTTTCTCTCCTATAAGATAACTTAATTCAGAGTTAATTTCTCTCCTGTAAGATAACTTAATTCAGAGTTAGTTTCTCTTCTATAAGATAACTTAATTCAGAGTTAGTTTCTCTCCTGTAAGATAACTTAATTCAGAGTTAGTTTCTCTCCTATAAGATAACTTAATTCAGAGTTAGTTTCTCTCCTGTAAGATAACTTAATTCAGAGTTAGTTTCTCTCCTATAAGATAACTTAATTCAGAGTTAATTTCTCTCCTGTAAGATAACTTAATTCAGAGTTAGTTTCTCTCCTGTAAGATAACTTAATTCAGAGTTAGTTTCTCTCCTATAAGATAACTTAATTCAGAGTTAGTTTCTCTCCTATAAGATAACTTAATTCAGAGTAAGTTTCTCTCCTGTGAGATAATTTAATTCAGAGTTAGTTTCTCTCCTATAAGATAACTTAATAATTGTGCACGCGCGGCTTTGCCCCCGTGGTTAGTTTTCTGGGTAAACATTTTCTAGGACAAATCTTTAATGTTATATTGTATAGTTATTTTAAGTCCCTTAGACTAAAACCATTTTTTTAAATTTTATATTCTTTGTACATACTCTTTGTTTTTGTTGCTTTATTATAAGTATATGTTTACTAAACGTATGTTCAAGCGCCAAGTTCGCAACTTTTATTCCAAAAGATTCAACATTCATAATTTGTTACAATATTTTTTTTGTCCCTTGATGTAGTATGGATTCTTTACAAACTGTTTTTTTAAATTATGTTTATTTATCTTTTTCTTTCATCCGTTGTACAACATTTTTTTTTAGTGTATTACTTATAACATTCTTATGTATTCTATAGTTTTATCTATTCTTAAAATTTTAGTTTATAGCTACCTATTTCTATTCACGGTACGTTATATTTTACTGCACCGCTACCATTTTTCTTGCATTTCCAGGTTGTCTGGTAGAAAATACTACTTAGCATTAATTCCTCCTTGTACATTGTATTTGTGTGCTAAAGAATAAATAAATACATAAATATGTATTGAAAATAAAAGATAGATATATATTGATACAGACATAGATTTATGAATACACTAGTAACATAGTATACTAGTCGTCTACTTAAATAATCATGACAGCAGAGACAGTATATGAAAATGTATCACAAAATCAAATTCCCGCCTTCAAACTGTCCATAATCCAATAACCGACGATAATCCAACACAATTCCCGCATCTCCCTCACCTGAGAGTACGAGACAAGGGTCGTACGAGTACAACGAACAGATATGCGTGAAATACGGTCGAGGTACGTCCGAGGCTTGGTTCATTTGGAACGGGAGATTTGATTGAGGCGTGTTTACGGTCACAGATTACGTAATATCACGTGATTTTCTGTGTCTGGTCATTTGAGAAAATAATAGTGGATTTGATCAACGATCCGAAATTAAGGAGCTCTAGCCCAATTGTTTATTTATTTTTGCACAAAAAGGAAAATGAGACTCTCGCAATTTTTTTTCTTATAGATCTTCGTGTTACACATCTCGCTTGATGGTAAGCGAGCAAGGTGGTCGAGGGACACAGATCTAGAAGATAGAGGCAAAAATATAATTATGTATATGCATATTGGGATCATATATTTAGTAATAGCTGTGCGTAATAGCCGCGGCTTTGCCCGTGTGGACATTTTTCTCGGGGAAAAGTATCCTATGTGTTATTCCAGGTCCATAAGTACCTACCTGAGTAAATTTTGTTCAGCCGTTAAATAGTTTTTAATCGATTGATCGAATTCTACTATTCGGATTGAGGTACAAACTATTTTAAGTCAAAACCTAAGCTATCCAACAGTGAAAACCGCATTTAAATCGCTTTGGTAGTGTTTACGTGTTGCGCGTACAAACATCCTGATAGACTTTCACCATTTTTTAATTCCCGAACAAAGAGACGGGTGTTATAAGTATAAGGAGAGTTAAGAAATGAGGGGTGAAAATCGTAGCTTTCAAACGATTGGACCGATTTAGCTGCGGTTTTTTATGTTTGATGTCTGAGAAAAAACAGTTTTGCTTCTGTGCTGACACGCTTATAAGTTAAGAACTAACACTATAACAGTCAGAAGGCGTCCACTGCTGAACATAGGCTTCCTAAAAATATGAGTGACTCAAAATAAAAAAAATAAACTCAATATACGAGTATACAACTCAAAAAAGTGTTCGGTTATTTGTTTAGTTTAATAGGGTAAATATATAATTATTAAAATATATATACATATACATGTAGATATATATACATGTTGCTGTTTTTTTTTTTCAAAGAATACCAAGTTATTTCTTTAAGTTGTGTACAGTATTTTTTTAGATAGTATACGTTTCTATCTGCCGTATTTTTGGTACGCATAAAGTTGTTTCATTACGTCGTTCTCGACGTTTTGCTAAACGTCTTTTGCTGATTTCGGGACTGACCCCGCTTTAACGCTTTATATAAGCATACTGGTGAGTAGCACCATATAATAAGGTTCGCATTGAGTAGGTACATACAGCAACCAGAGTTGGCAATGAATCCGACGCCAGCCCGCGTTTTGACGGCTCTAAATGCATCTATAAATTGTATTGTACCGGATGTACGATAGTGGCGTGGTTATGTGAAAAATTATAATGCATTTCTCTATGTGCTTGTTTGTATTAAAATGTTAGGTTTTGGATATGTTTAGGAAATGTACAGTAAGAGTATGCTCATGGAAAGTGACTCATTACTGCACCGAGTGTTAGATTGGAGCCCCAGCTTTAGCGAGGGTTCAAAAACACGAGTGCAGCAAGGAGTCACTTGAGCGAGTGTCAGTAGGTAATCTGCTTTTATTTACACTATAAAATAATATCACAATTGTTCAACTAAAAATGTAAGTACTATGTATGTACTTGTTGTTGTTGTTTGTTGTAAATTGTTGGCGCGAATTTAAAATAAACACGCTAATTCCGTCGCGCTCATACCTATTAAAAAAATAGTACATTATATTTCTAATTCTCTATTGTACGAACGCATTCATTCATTTCATACTAGTGGCATCCCGTGGTTTCACCCGCGTGATAGATGATGATGGTGATAGTGATGATGATGATGAAAAGTAGGCTATGTTTTATTCCATGGTATAAGTTATCCCCATTCCATATTTCATCAAAATCCCTCCAGCCGTTTGAGATTGGTGTGAGATGATGACTAGCATGGGCAATGATCCATCGTCAGAGGTCTTGAATTTATCGGTTCTTGTTCCTACCGGTTCCCCAATACTATTTATCGGTTCTTGTTCCTACCGGTTCCCCAATACTATTTATCGGTTCTTGTTCCTACCGGTTCCCCAATACTATTTATCGGTTCTTGTTCCTACCGGTTCCCCAATACTATTTAGCCCATGTATTTCCGATAAACACGCAACTTCCGTAATTAAACAGTTTATTAATCATCTTCAAATACGATATTGTCACAGTGATTGTCATGAGCGTTTATTATAAACTAATCTCCAAACAAAATATTTCACCCTGAGATAATTCACAGTAACTTAATACATTCTGCTAGATTTGTGGAGATTGTAAACTTTATGAAGTGTTTAAGAAGTCCTGCTTTTTACGGACGGATTAATTGTAAAAGATTAGTCCAAAATCAACACTTAAAACCTTACCGAAAAGAAAGCGTAGTCAGCGGCCGGTAAGACTTATGGCTGTTAGCATCAGCCATCGGCGTCCCCCAGAAGTCATCCAAAAACAGCTGCTTCAACGAATTGGTTCCCGTCACATCACCGTTTGTCACCACCGCTGGGATGTCGTCATGCACGAAGTCACCATTCAAACTATTCACGTAACTAAGCACAGCTGTGGTGGTCACCATGGCGTAGATCACGAAATCACTGTTGCACATGTTTTTGGGTTGCTCGCGGACCGCGGCTAGCGACCGTCGCTTCATTTTCGGCGAATTTCGGATATATCTAATTGTTACATTTCTGCATTTGCACATTTGAGTTGCGATGTCCCGTTACACTATCTGTAACAAAGAAAGATTCGAAAGTTAAAGCTATATAAATAAACAGTACAAAGTATAAGCATGCAATTGACCAGTAGGTCGTGAAATATTAGCGATCAAAAATTGCGCTCTTGAATCTTGATGCATCCAGCAAAGAGAGATCATACAAATAACACTTTATATCACGAAGTTCGCTGTAATTAGAATCAGATTATTGGATCTTGTTGGGTTGTACAAAATCAAAGAAAGACCTTTCAGTTACTATTACAATTGCAGATTTGTTTATCGTATGATGTAGAGCTGGCCTCTGGTATCAGAGTTTGTCAATCCACTTGAAGGTCTCTGACATGACTTAACGTCTGCTATTAATCAATAACAGCCAGGATCGATAGCTTAACGTGCCCTCCAAAGCACGAAGCGATGGAAAATCGCAAATAACTTATTAAAGTCATTGAATCGGACCCTATAAGACCGAACCCGGTATCATTAGATTCTAAGTTGAATTATAGAACCGTTAAGCTATCATCGCCCATTATAATAGTACTGATTACATATACGTAATCAGTATATCTAGATATATATATCTAGTCTTCGCACACCTACTTGTAGACAACAATAATCATCACAAAGCAAAACATTAAGATTTCATCTTTGAATAAAATACGGTTTTCGTATTTATTGAAGAGAAATAAAAAAAGGTCACGATTCTTTCTCCATCTATATTCAATTTCAGATCAGTGTATTATCAATATTGCCAAATAATAACGCTGAAATCCTGGAATGTGATTCCGAGTACGTTCCGCGTGACCGCACAAAAAGGACAAATATAAATGAAATAGCTGTTCTCTGGGCACCGCATACCGTACTGTGGACGGAACCGGACGTATTATGTAAGTACGTCAGTTAGTTATTGTGATTTATTTGTATAAACATAATAACATTCTTTGTGCTATCGGTAACGTGTTGAAATCAGTCCAATACGTCGACTGCTCCAATCTGGCAGAAACAAAAATATGACACCTAGGCGAAACACTAAATGGTAGTCAATATCGTAATGTCATGGTCATTGAAGTATACCTACATAATGATAATCGTAAATTTGAATACATCAATGCACTGACAAATAGACAAATAGTACTACAATATGTGAGTAAGCAAAAACTCTTTGAAATAAAATTGATTGATGTCTAAATTTGACCGTTTTTTATTAGTCTGCCTTTACGTTTAGTTGTAGTTAAATAAATGGTATCTTTATTTCCATAGGTATAGGTAGGTCAATACATTATCATACAAACCGCGCAGAATACAGCGCGAATTCCCGGTGTCTGTTCTCGCTAATCTAAATAACTATTTTTCAATATAGCCGGGAATATCGCCGCGTTATGAATTTTCGTCGGGCCTACTCAGGATTGTACGTGCTTGAAATATAATATCAAATAACTGCGGTGCCGCGTGCGGAGTAAGCGATTTGTGGGTTGCCTCCAATGCGGTATATTTTTTATCTTTTTGGACACAATTTGCTGCAGGCTATCTTCAGAAAATGAAATCATAGAAATTTAGTGTAAACACCACATAAGTTTAGCGTAAACGCCACATAAGTTTAAAACTAATACCCGGGTAAAAAAATAGCCTAATTCACTTTTGCGATGAAGATGAATCGATTGATACCTCGCTTGTCAAAATCGGACAAGTTTTTAGTTTGAACACATAACCCATCTCTTATTTCGCCGTAGTCGGATAAAAAACGTCATAATAGTCATCATAAATACAATGTCATACAAGGTTGTTAATAATCATAATAATCTTTTTAACCTGTGGACGAGAGCGTTTGCTCCTAATTTATAACACGGTTAAATTTGAAGGACGAGCTCAGAGTAAATATTTACTCTGAGTGGACTAAGTAACTAGGTAACCTAATTTATGGAATTGAATGATGATGATAATAAAACAGCGCTCTAACAAACATACTAACATACACACACTATCTCATTTATAATTTATCTGCCACACCTGTCACCACTTAAGGCAAGAAATTTCAAAGTATCTCTTCTTGTTGCGCCCCTAGGATTGACACCAGTCCCTTTGACACCCGTCACTTTGACACCTGTCTCTTTGATACCTGCCACTTTGATTTACAAAAAAACAAAAGTCCCCATACAAAATATACGGTTTTTTGTCAGGATCAAAATAAGCCTAAGTGCTAATCCAGGATATTATAAGATATCCTGGTACCAAATTTCATGTGAATCCGTTCAGCCGTTTGAGCGTGAAGGAGTAACGAACATCCATACAAACATACAAATTTTCGCCTTTATAATATTAGTGTGATTTTGCAAATGTATGTCATTCCGATGAAAAGACAATATTATATTTATTATTGATGCTATTGAGCTGGGCCTACAGTATCGACATAGGTATATATAGTGATTGCTTTACAACCAAAATCGGTACATATATCGATGACACTCGTCAGCTTTGACAGTTATTGTCAAAATCTTTCGACTGTCATCGGTATCTGTACTGACATTGGTCATGATTAACATTGATGTTTCGCAGAGACCACCATCCTTATAATAGACTTTGCGACCGATTTCGGTTCGGTTTCGCTAGCAATCGCTTTCGATGTCGAGACTGCAGGACATGTAGCTAAAAGGAGGGCAACGGAACCATGGAATGGCTAGGCCATGAGTGAATCCTTTATTATATTCTACTCATTTCACCTGATAACATGCGTGGTTTTAGCCTTATTTGTTTTTACAAGAGTTAAAACTCTGTCTCTCAATCCCTTATAACTATTGAATCACATTGTTATTAGGCTCGCGTTTGATTATTGTATCTCGCTTTGAATATTCTAACTATCGTAAATCGCAGACGAGATAAATAAAACTAAGAACGTTTCAAACGTGACCATATAACATGGTAACTCTCTTTCAATGTTATCGACCAGGAGATTTCAAGTTATTTACAACTATATGGTTCAGTTCCGATGACAATGCATTTTTATGGTAAGCATGATCTGAATCGATATCAAGAATTAGCTCCAGATAAAGGAACTCTTCAACGGTAAATAGAGCAGACACGATATTTTTTTATACGCATTTTGTTATTATAGCCGGTTTTAAGTTTTACCATGACATGGTTGCTTCACTCTGGGTTGGCTCCTGACTAGGGAACTCCTCAATGGTTAACAGCATAGACAAGAAATGTTGTATACGCATTTAATTGTGATAGACCGTTTTAAGTTTCATCATGACATGGCTACTGCATAAAAGCTTTTTTTTAAATGTTTATAAATGAAATTATTTCAAATCAAATCAAATCAATCATTTATCTGCAAGAATTCTTCCTATTATAGGTAACTCAGTTCTTATTAAATTTAAATGTCTTTGTATTCAGTCTGCAAGCAAGCGAGCAATTACATTAAAAAAATAATTATTCATTTAATTATTCTTTTTTTTTACCCGACTACTGCGAAGCAAGGGAAGGGTAATGAGTTTAACAATCTATGTATCTATATATGTGGTTATGTGGAGACTCTATCATAGCTTCACCCTTGTTAATCCGATTTTGAGAAGCGAGGTGTCAATCGATTGATCTTTAGGTATAGAGTGTCATGGGCTTTTTTTACCTGAGTACGGCGAAGCATGGGAATTTACCCGACTCCTTCTTCTTCTTCTCAACCTAAGACCCTACGTCGTGGCGTCGGGGCAGAGGGCAGGGAATTCACCCAACTACTGCGAAGCAAAGGTAGGGTAGGTAGGTTATTTGTTCAAACTAAACACATGGTCCGATTTTGACAAGCAAGATATCAATCAATTTGCCCTCACGTAGCACTCTCATAGGCTATTTTTATCCGACTACGGCAAGGCAAAGTAAGAGTTATTAGCACACTGTGTGAGGCGCGGCTGTGGGAGGTAGTAGATCCAAAGCAAGTCTGAAAGCGTATAAGACGCAATGAACAATTGTTTCATGAGCAAATGTACACACTCGGAGAGCTTGCTGTAAATGAGCACACTACCTTGTAGCATATAAACATTCTTTTCTTATAGCATATGTATTCCATGCTTTATAAAGTTAATAATCTATGTTCATTGTTGAACATTTAATAAAAGAATTGTAGTTTAAATTGGTTTTAGTAAAAAGGAACAGGGAAAACGGAATGTGGCCGACAAATTTTTATTATTTATTCAAGCCAATGTGTTTCGACGACTCATTGTTTGCGCGGAGTTCAATTAGCGCTTCAACATTGTTTCTGTTTTTACAATGTTCAACCTGAAATAATAAAGTTCATGATGCATTAACTAAAATGAGAAATTTTCATCTAAAATATAGTTGATTTTTCTCGTTTTTCACCGTTTCATTACGTGTTTATTTAAAAACTAATAGTATAAGATCAAAATCATCTTATGTAGTTTGGTTTTGATTAGAATTATCATCATATAAAGTTACAAATGCTACTGTTTTGACCCGACTGAGAAGGGTTATATGTTTGGGTTGTATGTATGTTTGTTTGTATGTTTATACGTTTCTTAGGCGCTTCCTACAACCTAAACGGCTTGATGGATTTTGATAAATGAGGTATCATTGGAGTCTTGATCACGAAAGCGCTATAGGATATATGAAGTGTCAAGAAAACCAATATGGCGGCTTACAGCTGCCATATTCTAATTCCGATGGAACAAAAAATTACCAAAACCTGTCGAGTGAGGTATCAAAATACAGTAATTCTTTAAAAGACCATTTCAAAAATATTTAATTCTTCATATATAGATAAGTTACGACTGTCACTCACGAGTTATTTCGTTGAAAATTCGATCAATTTTCGTACGTTAAAGACGCCCATCCTCAGGAGTTTGCGCAGCGAGGTTCGCGTCGCGCGAACTCGAATTGCGGATTGCCGCGCGTGTCGCCCGTTGCGTCAGCGGCGCTGGCGGCGCAGGTGCTGCAGGCTGGGGGAGCGTGTGTTTATATCTGGGCTGGGCCAGATGTAAACACACTCGCACACGCACCATCATTACTGTTGTCGCTGGCGTGCACAAAGAGTGCAGGGTCCTCCACACTACTTGTCGACAGTGTCCACATCACGGAGAAACGGCTCACTTTCGGTGGAAGCTATATTTAGCACTGGTTTCCATGTGGATGGTATTAACCAGCCGCAGTCCCTGTTGAAGTGTGGGTGCCAACTAATTTCAATGGCTTCCCGTACTTTCCGCTGCACGAAAAATCTTTCTGTCCCTAGAACGGAAGCCTTGTCAAATCTTAAGAAATGATCAGTCTCTTCAATCCGAGCGTGCTCAGCAACAGTGTCTAAATTCCGTATGCTTCTAATATGTTCCGTTAGCCTCGTCGCAATATTCCACTGTGTCTTCCCAATATAACACCGTCCACAGTCACACGGAATTTTGTTAACACCAGGTACGTTTAGGGGTTCCCGATCCTTGGGTGACCGCAGCATCTGTCGAAGTTGACTTTGCGCACGGAACACAGTACTGATGCCGTATCTCCGTTTCAGAAGGTACCCGATGTTATCCGTTACTCCTTTAACAAACGGTAGATAAATAGGCGATCGTTCCACAGTAGCTGGATGCATGCGCTCGCTTTTATTAGCCATTCGGGACTATTTCAGGACTACTATATTATATACTAGCAGCGCCCGCGGTTTCACCCGCGTCCCTCAGGAGCCATACGTTTTTCTTTTGTCAAAATAAAAAGTATCCTATGAGTTAATCCTGGTTATAAGCTACCCCCGTACCATCCGTTCAGCTCTTGTTTAAGGGCGTCACAGACGACGAACATGCTATAATATTTCACGTTAAGATATAAAATATTATAGCATCTTAAGGTATCACACACAGTTAAGATAACATAATATATTGATATTATTCAATAATCTCGAAGGCCGTCCTAGGTGCCACACGTATATCTTCGCCGCATTCTATTCACAGGCTGATAAAATATGAGTAATACTGTTTCTCTATTATTACATTTATTAGATAGCACAGCACACTGAAAGAGAATCTGGAAGAGATCGCTTTTTAGCGATAAGACCGCCCATTGTCCCATTTATTTTGTATAAATGTTTTAGTTATTTTTGTATTTTTTGTTCTATGTGGTGTACAATAAAGAGTTATCTGTCTATCTATCTATCTATCCACACTATGATTCTGATTTCGAATTTGATATGTAAATTGCATTAACGCACTGTAAAAGGCAAACAATTTGGACAGATCACATTAAATTTAGAAAAAGCCGCGGTGATATTAATCTTTACGCAGATCTTTCTACAAAAAAAACAAACATAAGCTTTTTAAAATAAGCTACTAAACAAGTTATTGTTCTTTTTTAAATCGTTTTTGTATGTAATTTTAGTCCTGGAATAACACATAGGTGACTTTTAACCTAGAGAAAAGCCAAGAGCACAGCCAATACCCAATAAAAAAACAGTCATGGATACAAAACAGAGCGACCTGTATGGTATATTACGATATATTTTGTATCTTAAGTTAGTCTATCAATATATATTTTGTATCTTAAGTTAGTATGTTACGACATATTTCTTATCTTAAGATGGCATCTTTAAAAAAATCATATCGCTCGATATCTTAAGATACTGTAAGAAGAAAATATCTTCATCGTTTGTGATGGTTCACATAAATTGTATGGCGAGCGATTTTTTTTTGTGAAAAGTAACAAACATACACACACACACACACACACACGCACACACGCCCTCAAAGACACGCCCTTACATGCATACAAACTTTCGCCTTTCTAACATTAGTGTGATTAATTTTGCGGGCGGTCAGCTCGTATTCAATAATTTTGTTAGCAGTCGGGTTTTATTTTATAATAATTTTACTTGTTTAATTTTCTTTATGCGAGATAGTGTGAAACGTATATTAGATAATTTATAAAGAAAAGTACTGAAACCTAAAATCTGCAGTAATTTTGTAACTGTGTTATCAAACCTCAAAAGTTTATTTTCATGGTCGGTATTGACATAGCCGGACAAATAAGTCAAAGAGCTGATAGCCGATGGTGTAGACGAATTCTTCAATGGAGACCACTAGGGCACCCTCCAATGAGATGGAGCGATGACCTGCGCAAAGTGTCTGGCTGAAATTACATGAGAAGAGCCGAAGTTCGGGTTCAGTGGTGGAACCTAAGAAAGGCCTGTGTTCAGCAGTGGACTAATGCAGGCTGTTGATGATGATAATGGCATAGCCCTATATTCAAATTGTTTTAGTGATTTCGTTTATTATAATGGTAATTCATCGGTTTTAGTTACGAGTTAACGAAGTTATTTCTACGAATAATGAAACATATACAGTATATATTTCCGATGGTCTAAAGTTTTCCACCATCAAAAGACTCGTTTCACAAAACCAGTAACAAATATAACTATTATATTTAGTAATGTCAACATACCTTTTCTGTTAAAGTAATTATATGTTTGTCCAATCCTTATCATGAACGATCGATGGCTTGCCTCTAACGAGACAGCATAGGGATCTAATGTCATCGGCAATGTACACAAAAATGTACTGATTTATCACGCATCAGATCGGCACTGTTTTATGCAATTTCTGACTTTAGTGTAAGGCCTAGAGTGTTTAATAGTTTGGCGTTTGAAGTGGTGTCTAGTGTTGTACTTTGTAAACATCGTTACACGCGATGTTACGACTAAATGTGTAAATAGAGTGCTTGAAGTGGCAGACCTTTTAAAGGGTTACCTTTATTCAAAGAGTTCACAATTATTAATTCTTGCTTTCCGGTAGACTTGAAAATAAACACAGATAAACATACCTGTATATATTCTTAAACATGACATTAGTACAAAAACTAAAACCTTATGGGACAAAATATCATAAGACACTCTTGCGATGAAGACAAATCGATTGATGCCTCGCTTGTCAAAATCGGAACAAGTTTTTAGTTTGACCTCATAACCCTTCCTTTGCCTTGCCATAGTTGGGTAAAAATAAAACCTATGAGACTCTCTACATGAAGACGAACTCGTTTGTCAAATCGGACCATGTATTTAGTTTGAACACATAACCATTTAACTGCTTCGCCCTAGTTGGGTAAATAAAAATAACCTCTGTACCTGAAATAGCATATAAATATTATCTATCTATCTTGTATCTATATATACTTATAATAAAGCAATAAGAGCGAACAAGTCTGTTTAAAGAAGATGAATAAAAAAAATGGTCTAGTGTACTTCAAATAAGCTACTGAACAAGAATATAACAATGTTAAAATACGTGTCTGTCTCTTTGTCTGTGTGTTTGTTGGTTTTTATAAATGTTTGTTCGCGCATCACGTAAAATCTACTGTACCGATTGCGATGCGGTTTTCACTGTTGGATAGGTTAGGGCTTAACCTTAAAACTGGGTTACTTGGTATCTTACCCGATGATTAGATGCCGAGTAATCGATAAAAACGATTAAAATATCAGGCATTAGACCAAGCGGCCATCAATTAGTTACTGCAACACGATCTTATTTACTACATATTATACAAGTCATAATCGAAAGTGCTAAGAAACCCGAAAGCGAACAAAATTAATATATGGCAAAAATTTAAGTGGGAATGGTTACTAACCAACTTTAAATCGTTATAGTTTTTAAATGGTAATAAAAATTAAAAATGATTTAAATAACCTAAAGATTATTTTCATATACCTATTCAATGATACGTACTTAAGATAGTTCGTCGACTTTTTTCTTATTCACAATATGGCGTCTGGTCTTTAGTAGAAATTGCAAGATTATGACAAATCGATTGATGTAAGAATCATCAAAATAGGTACGTGCTTTTGGTTTATTAGTGCCACAAAGGAACCGACTTACATAATACACAATATGCTGATAAACACAATACTCTCCGCTCAGTCGGGTAAGAGGAGGCAAAAAGTTAAGTACGAATGGTTGCTAACCAACTTTAAACCGTTATAGATCCTAAATGGTCATTCGAAATAAAAAATGATATGAGAAAGATTTTAAAATACGTATTCAATGATACTTAACTAACTTAAGTTTACGTAACTTAACCCCACTTAAGATAGTTCATCGACCTTTTCATTTGTTTTCTTTTTCACAATATGGAGTCTGATTGTCGCCATATTGAATTTTGATTGATGTCATGTCTTTAGTAGCACTTGCAAGATTTAAAATGAACAAAATCGGTCCACGCGTTTGTACTATATAGTGCCACAAAGGAACAAACATACATAGGTTTATAAACACATTACCCGCTGCGCAGTCGGGTAAAAAGAAAGTCACCGAACGCGACTGTCGTCTGTTCATAAATATTTCAGAAAATACTGAACCGCTTTTGTTCCGGTTTTCACCTAGGCGTAGGTTGATTCATGAGGAAAATTTTAAAGCATAATTACGAAGTAGTTGAGTGAGGATGTTTTTGATGAGAAGTTTTCAATTAATTCTGTCTATCTAGTTTATTCTGTGGTGTAAATAGTGCAAAGAAGACCCAAGTGCGGGTGGGCTGCGGTCGTGTGTGGTCAATGTAACGTTTTGTACTATTAAATATTTAGAGACACCCTTAGCTACCCTTGCAAAGTCGGGGCGGGTCGCTAGTTTATTACATAAGCGATTGGCCTTCCAAGGAAATATAATATACTCGTAACTACCTAAATGAAATGGTATTTTTCTCAGAGAGTCTCGCAAAGAATTTATTTCGAGAATTCTTGTAAGACTTGAATGGCGAGCCATTCATACTGAAAATCATTGATCTTGCTGTTATTAAGGCCAGGCTCCAAGGTTACATTTTCCCACTCCCCACCCCCCTGCCACGTCCCCTGCACTCTGCCACCCGCTACCCGCAATAAGCACTGAAGTGCCTGCGTAACAAGGTTGAATATCGCGAGCACGGTTTGAACACACAATTTAGCTCTGAACTAAATGACGTATGTCTCAAAAGTTATTTATTTTATTGGCAGGCTAATAATTTAGTCAGGTAAATATTTTTCTGCTGTGAGATTTATTTTAGACACACAACTTAAGCCGTTGAGTAGAAAAATGTAAATAATAATGATGATTTTCTTATCAACAATTACGTCATAGTAATTGTTGATAAGAAAATGTATCAAATGAAATTCTGTTAATCATGTTTTTGTCTTAGTCTTAGAGAGATAAAGATCTCAAAAATGATATGATATATGATGAATGATGAAAACATATTTGATGTTAAGTTTCACATTTACCAGGTTTGTGGTTGACCCAGCATATTTATGGAAAAAACCCTTAACAACAGAGCCTGGTCTTAACCGACATAAAAAAGGGAAGGAATTGTTTACTTGTTCCCAAAATTTTACAAATATAAAATGTTATTACATCACCGGGTTTTCTGAACTGATTTGGGTTATTAGGTTTGTTTATGAAAAGGTAGATTTGTTTGTTTGGGGAGCTTTCACGCGATAACGGCTAGACGGATTTTGATAAAATTTGGAATGGAGATAGCTTATACCCTGAAATAAAACATAGAATACTTTTTATCCCGGACAATTGTAAGTTTCCATGGGAAAACTGGAAAATGTTGATTACTCACTGTAAGGAACGGTTGCCATCACAGAATGATCTATGGTTGCCATGGTGGTCTGTCAAAAAACATCAAGAGCATTGCAGCTATACCTACATTTGCATTGGTTTTTAATATCCTAGAAGAACATAGGATGCTTTTTTTCGCGATAAACAGTAGTCCGCGTGTATGAAGTCGCGTGCGGAAAAACTAGTACATTATAGAAAAAATAACTTGAGGTGCATATAACATAGAACTCCAACAGTTTATCTGTAGAATATAGAAATTGATACGAAAGCAGAAAAGAACAGCTGAGCCCGCGGCTTTGCCCTCGTGGTCATTCCATTTAAAAATAGCCCATACGTGTTAATCCAGGACCAACATTACCTATAAAGTAAAAAATACTATATTGAAGTGAAACTTCTTATGCGACTTCCAACAAGGTTGCGTTAAACGTTTAACGCTACCATGGAGGGCTTCCTATTTTCATTTCCACATTACGAAGTTTCACTTCTTCCGCGCGGAGGGACTACACGGTCGTTTTTTTTTTCAAAATTCGTTCAGCCGACGAATATTTTTTTATAGAATACTTGGCATATAATCATCGGATTAAGATATCAAGTACCCCAGATTTTAAGTCAACCCCTATGCTATCCAACAGTGAAAACCAAATTGCAATCAGTCCATTAGTTTTTACGTGATGCCTGAACAAATAAACAGACAAACAGACAGACACGAGTTAAAAAATAGGTTATATTGCGGTTCAGTAGCCTAATTTAAGTACACTAGTTTTTTTTTTAAATTATTTCTGTAAAGATTTTTTGGTACTAACTTATTTATTATAAGTTTAAATAAACAATTTAGTTAGTTATTTATGTAAGTTGTTATTCACAAAAGGAGTTGTTATGCACTAAACGCCCCGACGAAAAATTCTAAAATGTGCGAAACCTGGTTAGAGCCGTATTAAGCACAAAATTCATTAAAAATAAACAACAAAACTCCATAAAAGCCGTATAAACGCAGTATAATGTACTATAAGCGCAACTAGTTTTATATTAAATACGTAGTAACCTTAGATCAAAGCAACGTATTACATCGTACGTACAAACTGTGCCATAATTATGGCGGTGCGGTGTAACCCGTAGGTGTATCAAATTTATGACTCGCAGTGTACTTAAACATGTTTATTAGGGTCATAAAATTAATGAACTACGTCAGCGATGAAGCATCGCATAATCGTGTGTTATGTCGGCGATGTCGTCTAATTAATTGATGTTAGTTTAGGCAAGCTGCCTGGAATTACATGTTTTTAAGCATGTGAGATGGTGTCATGTTCTCTTGGTAAGTCAAGGGTTGGGCTTATTATCTACGTGTGCACCTCGGCATACGCATTAAAGGCAATAACAACAATAACATGAATAATGTTATGATTTTTTTAAGTAATAAGCTGGATAGAAAAAAAAAAAAAAAACTCGTAAAATGTAAAACTGTTTTTGGCTTTTTGTATTATCATAAGTTATATTTAAGTTGCATCAAGAGCTGTGGTTTTTGTAATATAAATAAATAAATAAATAGTCAGTAAAAAATAATAATAATAAAACAAATAAAATAAAAACAAATAAATGTATGATTAATATGATATATTTATTTGTTTTTGAAGAATATATGATTTTTCGAACAAAGTTATAATTTTAATTTGTTAATTAATGTTAAATTTAATTTAATGCATGAATTTTACTTGACATCATTGAGATTTCATTTGACATATTTTATTTTTTTCACTTTTAAACTGACATTACACACTTTTTTTACATTAATTAGTGTTATTAATTAATTTTGTGTAACGTTCAATTATTTAATCATTCATTATTTTGTAACTAGCCTATTTTATATTATTATATTAATTTATATTTGCACACCATTTGTTATGGTAGAATGTACCAGGTTCTATTCTTATTCTTTACCATCATACATTGTAATGCCTACATTCTAGCAAATAAATAATTTGAATTTGAATAGACGAAAGTAGTGGAATTGATACTTATGCTTTAATTATCAAAGAAACAAGATCTTTTTGGGCGTTTTGGTTTTCTATATCAATTAGGGAAAAATAATATATTCATTTATACACAATCGATGATTTTTCATTTAAATAAATTAAATACTTAGTAGTGGTAATTTCTCTGGTTAATTTTTAGAATAGCACCTAATTTTTTAATCGACTTCACAAAAGGAGACGGTTATATGTTCGGCTATATGTACATTTTTTTTTTTATTTATTTTTTTTATTTTTTTTTTATCTGTGTCAGTCGATATCTCCGTCTGGGGCCCGATTTAAAACATTCTTTTTTGTTTGCAAGGGTATACTTTCCAAATGGTCCCATTAAATTGAATAAAAATTGGCTCAGCAGTTTTTCGAGAATAAATAGTTGTGTTGTATAAATCCATTAGATTTTGTGTTTATCTCTGAGATTTCTCAACCGATTTAGATGGTTGTTTTTTTATTCAAAAGGGTATACTTTCTGTGTAGTCCCATATAAATTTCATCAAAATTGGTTCAGTAGTTTTATTATGAAATCAATTTGTTTTATAGTTAATGTTCTCTAATATCTTGGGATTTCTGAACTGAATTAGATGATTATTTTTACTTGAGTAAGAAGACCTCTAGTATGGAACTGTATAAATTTCATCAAAATTTGTTTAACAAGCTTTCATTTAATTCTTTGTGTAATAATGTTTAGGACAGGATTGCAAATCAATTTTGAACAATTTAAGGATGTCCAAAGATGCTGAAGTTTTGCACATGGGTGTAGTTCTGATGACAATTGAAAACTACAGTAGTAGTAGTAGTAGTAGTCAAAGGAACTACACAATCGGATGATGGAATCCCTTCGAGTTTGGGCTCATTTGGTTTGTCTTGATGAGATCATATCTGGTTTCATGTGGTATCAAGGGTCTGATGATGGAGCCGGAAGGTAGTCACAGGAACTCAACAACAAAATGATGGAAACCCTTCGAGTTTGGGCTCATTTGGTTTGTCTTGGTGAGTTCTCAAGTGTTCTGTGGTATTCAGGGTCTGATGATGGAGCCGGAAGATAGGCCCAGATACTCAACAACAAAATGATGGAACCCCTTCGAGTTTGGGCTCATTCGGTTTGCCTTGATGAGTTATCTGGTGTTATGTGGTATCCAGGGTCTGATGATGGAGCCGGAGGTAGTCACAAGAACTCAACAACAAAATGATGGAACCCTTTCGAGTTTGTGCTCATTTGGTTTGTCTTGGTGAGTTCTCTGGTTTTATGTGTTATCCAGGGATGATGGAACTGGAAGATAGTCACAGGAACTCAACAACAAAATGATGGAACCCCTTCGAGTTTGGGCTCATTTGGTTTGTCTTGATGAGTTCTCTGGTGTTATGTGGTTTTCAGGGTCTGATGATGGAGCCGGAAGGTAGTACAGGAACCCAACAACAAAATGATGGAAAATGGACAAAACTAATTCAGTTGTTATATATGTAGGTTCTATTCACTAAAGTGAGTGAGTGTCTACTATTTTCTTTGGCATATATTCTTTCCAATGTTTTATTAGGCCACTTAAAATAAAAATTAAAAAAAAAACCCAATAAAAAAAATTGACTTCATAATAAAAATGTTATTTTGTAAACAACCACTAAAAAGTATAAAATAATTTACAATTGAGCCAGAACAGTATCACTTTTTCGAAATTACCAACGTAATAATAATGCATAAATACAACATAAGATAAGAAAGAGTTTTTGAAGGCGGTGCCAAACCCAGGCATCATTTATATCTAATATCTTTACAAAATTTATGCACACCTAACTACGTACGAAGTAAAATGCATTTGTCTATGACGCACCCTCATAAACACAAAACGCAGAAGAGACAAAACAAGAGACTCACACGAGCAGATTTTGACTTTCACACGTTCACAAACCGATTGACACGAATACAGCAATCTAATAAATGATAAAGTTTTTGTAGATAATTACTTTAAAAGCTTATTATTTTGTATAGCACGTCAAGCCGTTTAAGACATTATCTTTTTGAATAAGCTCAACCATATTAAATTATGGCTCGGCTTGGCACCGCCTTGAAAAAACTCTTTCTTATCTTATGTTGTATTTATGCGTTATTATTACGTTGGTAATTTCGAAAAAGTGATACTGTTCTGACTCAATTGTAATTCTTTCATTCTTTTTAGTGGTTGTTTACAAAATAACATTTTTATTATGAAGTCGTTTTTTTTTTTTTTTTTTTATGCTTTAACTGCAAATCCATCTTACTTACTATATTTTATTTTGGCCCCCTTAGGCCTTCTTTTGTTGGTACTAATATAACTACACCTGAAGTAACCCAAGAGCTATTAGATCAAGAGAGAAGAGAGTGACTTCACGTATCCTTGCATGTGTCAGGTTGACTTATATAAATGTTTAAAAAAACAACAATTTACATATTTAGGTATGTAATGAATATTCTAACTGAATCACCTTATCATTTACGATATTAATAACGCATTTGCCCGCGACTTCGTCTGCGCGGACTACAGTTTATCGTGAAAAAAAGCTTCCTATGTTCTTCTAGGATATAAAAAAACCAATGCAAAAGTAAGTATAGCAGCAACGCTCTTGATGTTTTTTGACAGACTTGTTATTTCGTTTCCATGGTAACCATTCCTTACAGCGAGTAATCATCAGTTTTGCAGTGGAAACTTTCTATTTTCCGGAATAAAAAGTATCCTGTGTATAAGTTTTCGTTCCAAAACATAATCCTAATTTTATTCTAGGGTATAAATGCTCTCCATTCCAATTTCATCAAAATCCGTCCAGCGGTTATCACGTGAAAACTCCACAAACAATCAATCAATCAAACAAACAAACAAACAGACAAGGTTTCACTTTTATATGTTGCCATGGATAATTTTATTTAATTTTTCCAAGCTTCTTGTTGAGCAAAATCCACAGCTATGCAAAGCATAGATTAAATGCGCAGTCTCACTGTCAAACTAGTCCACAAATTTAAGGTCCCCCAGCGAGCTATGGAGAAAGCTATGCTTGGAGTTTCTCTGAAGGACAAGATTCGTAATGAAGTGATCCGACAGAAAACCAATGTAACCAACATAGCTCTAAAGATAAGCAAGCTAAAGCGTAATTCGCCCTGTGGACAGGTGGAGTGACGACCTGAGAAAAGCGGCCTGGCAGAAGCTGGACGCGGAGAGCTCAAGACCGAGCTTATTGGCGTTCATTAGGAGAGGCTTACGTCTAGCAGTGGACAAGTACAGGCTGATAATGATGATGACAATGATCATCTAAGAAGTGGCTACGTTATCAGTAGAATAGTTGCGCCAACCGTATTATCATCTACACTACAAATATTGTCGAAGACAGTATATACGTCGTACCTATGCGTAGTATTATTACGTAGAATACCTAATAACACTACTGTGCCTTAGCTCATAAACGTATAGCGGCATCTTTAAAAAGATGATTACCTACCTATTTATTGTGGCAAATTGTTTGAATTTTGGTTTAGTTGAAGAAAAAATAATTTTTGTGTGACACTGTTGGTTTATTTTCTCATTGTAAAATGAAATCCCAAGACGTGACCTTTTGCTGATCCAGGTAATTTAAATTGATTGGCTTCGGAGATAGAGATTACGTACTTTTACACGAACCTTAAGGGATTTGGATGGCAGCGATTATGGTTTTATTTTCTAAGCGGATTATATTACGTGGGAGAGGTTTCTTTTTATCTCCTTATAGCGATTCTAAATAAAATCTCGGGTTTTGGGAATTGTCCTTATGTTTTGGATCCTTTGACCTTAGCTTTGAAGCATTTTGAAACAATTTCAGGCAGCCCGCGGTTATCAGCTGTGAAAAGAAACAAACGTTTCAATTTTAATCATTTGTTACGATCGTGACTCACTACGCCCGTCAACATCATTAAAAAAAAACTTTCAAGTATATCATCATGAAATTTAAAGTGAAATGCACGTGTGAGATTCAGAAACATATTATATAATATTTATATACATATAGAATTATTATCAGTCCATATATTTTCACTGCTGGACGATAAGTAGGCGTCTCCTAATGCACGCCACTGAGCTCGGTCTTCAGGATCATGAATACCTTAAATACGAGTACATCAAACCTGAGTTTGGTTATGTCATTCTTAGGTTATGATTGGTTGGGTTAAGCTTTTCAACTCTTGACTTCAGAATTACAAAGAGATTTTCGTAATGAAAAAAATCTAGGTTTTACCCGATTGTACGGAGGGTTATGTGTTTGGGTTGTAAGTATGTTTGTTGGAATGTTTGTATGATTTTCATTTGTTTGTACGTTTCTTAGGCGCCTGCTACAGCCGAAATGGCTAGATGGATTTTGATAAATGAAGTATCATTGGATTCTTCTTGATCACGAAAGTGCAATAGGATATTATGAAGTGTCAGGAAAACTAATGTGGCGGCTGACAGCTGCCATATTGTATTTCCGACGGAACAAAAAAAAACCAAAACCTATTGAGTGAGGTATCAAAACAAAATAAAACATTTCAAAAATATATAATTCTTATAACTAAACAGTAGCAATTGTCTTTTAAGCTTCTTACAAAAATTGTAATTTTAGATGTATACTATAGCCTAATATTTTTTGCAACTATTAAAGTAAAGTAAAATGTCAAAGTAAACAAGAAACGTAACATTTTTGTATATACTAGCTGCGCCCCGCGGTTTCACCCACGT
This sequence comes from Alsophila aescularia, assembly GCA_946251855.1. Lineage (NCBI taxonomy): Eukaryota > Metazoa > Arthropoda > Insecta > Lepidoptera > Geometridae > Alsophila > Alsophila aescularia. The sequence goes on along the minus strand of OX276378.1, from coordinate 3,664,133 downwards.
CCCTCAGGAACCGTGCATTTTTTCAGAAAAACAAGTGGCCTATGTGTTTATCCCCCTGGATTATAAAATGATATATAAGCTACCTACGTACCAAATTTCGCGTGAAGAAGTAACAAACATACACACTCCCTTACATACATACATACAAACTTTCGCCTTTATAATAATAGTGTGATTATTTTTGCGGGCGGTCAGCTCGCAGGTTCGCAGTCGGGTTTTTTGTATGATAATTTATTGTTTTTTTTTTTTCGTTTTTATATATAAATTGTGCCACATACGGGTTTTCCTTTTCTGAACTAGCAGTGGGTCAAAAGAAGTTTATTCTTGCTGCAGGAGAACAGTTTTAAGTATATATAGCTGACAAAATGATAATTGTTTGTTTGTTTGTTATATGACGTAGTGCTGGCCTCTGGTGTCAGAGTTTTTCAGGCCACCCGAAGGCCTCTGTCATGGCTTAACGACTGCTATTAATCAATAACAGTCGGGACCGACAGCTTAACGTGCCCTCCGATGCACGGGGCGATGGAAAACCGCACATAACTTAATAAAATCATTGGTGCGGTGTCTAGCACCGAACCCGGTATCGTTGGATTCTAAGTCGCACTAGTAAAACGCTAGATTGCCATCGAAATGATACTACCTTGCAGTGACTATACACATCTGGAGTTTAGATTCTGAAAGGCGTTGGGCTCTCTCGGGGGATACCATACCCATGTTGTTATGCAATATGAAAGAATGGATTGTCAAAGTGCATAATATATGGAAATATTTGGTTTAAAATATGCAATGAATCTTAATTTTATAAATACCTATATTCGTTGTTAGACACTTGTAATAAGTATGCTGATATGTACGAACCATGACATGCATTGATCGAGAATAGTGTCAAGGTATTTAATTTACTATTAAACCCTATCTAGGCAGGGACAATGATTGCAGTTTAGCAGTGCTATTACGCAATGTTGATCATATCGGTTTCAAGCCGTCAAATTCATTAGTGATTTGCGATAGAGTCGAAATTGCTATGAAAAAAGTGTCAATCTAATTGAAGCCAAGTTCCGTGGTCGGGGCCCTGATCTTCGTCTCAGTTATGCACTATGAAATAACAAGTTCTAGAGGTGACCCAAAAGACTTCTCAAAGCAAATGCAACGTACGAGTATTTCGTTTTTGAAACATTGATACTTAGGAGGTTGTCGTTCGACCAATGTATGATTTGTTTGAAGACTTTCTCAGCGGAAACATGCACTATGCCAAGTCTCTCCATGAAATGCAATGGCAGTGTCATCAGCGTAAGCAAAGTTTTATGCTCGGTTCAACTGCTTGGAGCACGAATCAAAACTCTATAAGGAATAACTCTAATATCATTAAATAATCATTAAATAACTCCATAGTCATCAATTGAAAGCTATTAATAATTAAACAATTTTTTTAGGGTCAAGAAATCTTAGAAAATTAATATATTTTTGGAATGGTCTTTTACACCTTACTCGATAGGTTTTGGTAATTTTTGTTCCGTTGTAAATGTAATATGGCAGCTGTAGGCTGCACCGTAGTCGGCTGAAAATCCAAGTTGCCATTCTTTACCTGAAGACGAATAGATACCTTCGATTGCTTATCATAATCGGACCAATAGGGTTGACGCTATAGTGGAACATCCAAATACATACATGTATAAACTGTTTAACTCATTACACTGCCCTTGCTTCGTCGTAGTCGGGTAAAAACAGAAACTGTTTCTGAGCAACGAACATTTACTTTCAGAAAGTCCTCCGAACACTCAGCGTAATATTTCCATGTCCTATTTTATAACCACATATGAATGGCGAGACATGATACTATCCACCATAATTCTAGCCACTTAGGTATATACTAGCCACATAGTGGTTCTCGTTAGTATTGATGTAGGTAAAACAAGCACCGCTTTTGTCCGAATATGGCAATCTACTAATTTATTCAAGTGGAAACTGGTTTATTCTCGTGGGTTTTACATTTTGACGCATACGCTTAGGGAATAGAGTTCAAGACCGAAATGGAATCGTAAGCGATTTTAATTTAACTCCGTATTTAGAAGTAAATGCGTTGTTTTATTGGAATCGTTAGCCCTTGAAGGGAAAATCCTTTGTTTTTTTATACCTTCGTTTTTTACTTTGGGCATTTTGCATGCCTGTCTGTGTTGGTGATGTGCTACGTCACCTAAATCCAAAATCAAACATCATCATCATCATCAGCCTATGTTTGTCCTGTGCTGGACGTAGGTCTCTCCTATTGCACGGCACTAAGCTCGTCTTCAGCTCTCCTCATCCCTTTTCTTCCAGCCGTTTGTTGCAGACCGTCACTCCACCAGGCCACAGGGCGTCCTACACTACGTTTGCCGAAACGTGGTCTCATCTCGAGAACTAATATCGTGTATAAATTCGTAAATAAATAATTACATTGAAAATTTAATATATGAATGGAATTCAACCTAAACTAGGGCGTGTTAACATCTCTGCTGTCATGTTATTCGGTTATCATTTAGATAATGTTTGTATGCTGTATTTGAATTTGTATTGTGTAGTGCAATGCAAAATGACTATAATTTTACATAGATTATGTATATATACTCTGTGTTTATAAAAAAACAGTAAGTAACAAGAGTCTTTACAATGAAGACAATAAAGAAAATACTCTAGGTGACTTGAAATATACCCAACTTCGATAAGCATACTCGTATCAGCACCGTCCACAAAAAGGCGGCATTCTACCAATACCGCCTCGCGTTACTACTAGGCAGGCACAGTAAAATATCTCTTAGAAATAAGTTGACACTCTACAAAACCTGCGTAGCCCGTAGCTGCGTAGCCTGTGTACCCTCTTGTAGTTCAGGCCTCTGACTACTCGACAGACGCGACAACAGACGCACGACCCCTCCGTAGACGCCCTAGAGACATCTTGAGCGATCCGGACGATGAAATAGCTGCCGCAGTGCAGGCAGCGATAGATTCGTCTAATCCGTCTTCACCATCTTTCAACACAATTAGGCACAGACACCGACCTCGCCGGTGAGGTCGGAATCCCGTAATTAAAGTCTATTTTATTCGCCTTCGAGTTTTTTCCGATTCTTCTCGAAGGTGTATTCCAAATTGGTAGTCAGTTATGCAATTAATTCAAAGGGCTCCAGCCATATCATCAGGGCCCCCTCGATCACTAACTAACAGTAGAGATCCAGGGGTGTTTAGTTCGATACCCCCCCCATAATCAATGGCAACTGTCCAAGCGGAGGTTCGTACCCCCTGGTCCCTGAGCAAGTGGCCATCTCGAGGCAGTGGCACAACTGGTCCACTGATAATGGGGTGGAGTGAGAAAAAATTCTATCACGATCCGCATATTTACTTTAAATTAGGTTAGCCGACAAACGTGTGTCCAAAAAAAAACAAGTGCCAGTCAGAGTTGGACACCGAAGGTTCCAAAAAAAGGGTACAAAATTAACTTTGTGGTTGGAAAACTGTTTTCTCCATACATCGACATAGGTCGCGGCCAGTTTACCAACTGCAAATCCAAACGAATATGTAAAAGTGAAGCGTTGTGTTTGTTTGTTTGGGGAGCTTTCACGCGATAACGGCTGGACGGATTTTGATGAAATTTGGAATGGAGATAGCTTATACCCTGGAATAAAACAAAGAATTCTTTTTATCCCGGAAAATTTAAGTTTCTACGGGAAAACTGTAAATTATTGATTACTTGCTCTAAGAACGGTTGCCATGGAAACGAAATAACGACTTCAAGAGCATTGGTGCTATACCACAGAATAAATAATAGTACAACTGCTATACCTGCATGCACTGGTTTTGATTACTCTCTGTATGAAATGGTTGCCAATTTGTTTGTCGGTAGTGTCGAAACGAAGTCGTTCTTGATGAATCTACAAATTTACGGTTTTCGGATTTTCAATATTACTTGTGCTATAAAACATTGCTTCTTTCCAAATTTCATGATTCTAGGTCAATGGAAAGTACCCTTTAGATTTTGATTCCCTTGCGGATGTCAAAATATACGGCTTAAACAGCTATATATTTTGATTGCGTCGACCTAGAAGATTGTATTTTTCACAACTCCAAGGGATGGCAAATTTGATTTTAATTTCAACTTGATACCGCCACGCGTTCTTGAGACAAAAGGTATTGACACACAGACAGACAGACGGACAACGACGTGATCCTCTAAACGAAGGGTCCTTTTTTCCTTTTGAGGAACGGAACCCTAAAAATGAGAAAGAGGAAGAGAACACAGCACAGTAAATAATCTCTTGAACTAGATTACTCCTCCCCGTTGCTACAAATGAACTGAAGCATGTTCTACTCAAAATTGACAGAATGAACAGTCCATTTGTGCGTAACACAGCCAATGAGACTATAAACTGACCGCGATTAGAATTAGTCGAGCTGGTATTTAGCCATCCAATTACCGGGTTTCAGCCTGGACATCGCACGGCAGTCTACATTCTGACGTTTCGATAATGCCGGCCGCTCTCATGGGATTTATCTGCAATTTTAGTAAAACGTTGTTTGTCTGATTGTTTGGGGAGCTTTTACGCGATAACGGCTGGACGGATTTTGATGAAATTTGGATTGGATATAGCTTATACTCTGGAATAACACTTAGGATACTTTTTGTCATCATCAGCCCTCATGCGGGTGAAACCTAGTAAGGCGGACGAGTATTGAAAATATGTGTGTATCCATAGATCTAATTAAGTGTGAAGATTAGGTACCAGCTCCTTGGGTGTGGACCGCATAATAAGTTGCAACTCACACAATTAACCTTTTAGGCCTTAGTCATAATCAGAGTGGCGTTTGTGTAGCACTTATTAGCAGTGATGCTCATTCGTTACAACGTATGTCTCTCTATCTTTTTTATTGATGTACAAGAAATACGACGCGGTGGGAATGTTACGACGCGGTGGGAATGTTGCTGTGTGTTCCTGTAGTTGTGTCTAGTATTTTTTTTGTTATGCTTGTCTACACTAATAAACATTTGATTGAGCGTAATTCAAAATCTTGGGCAGGAACGCTCGTGGTGCTTTTTGACAATAGACAACTGCACTATTACACATTTTTGACATTATGTTCCCTACAGCGAGTAATCAACATTTTTGTAGGCAATTTTTACATTATTTTTTGATACCCTTGGGTTACATTATTGCAATTTTGTTAGGGATCTCTAATTTTTTTAATAATAAAATTAAGCCCTCAAAGGGCGTCACAGACGATTAAGGTACTATAATATTTGATGTTACGATATCTGCATATAAAATATTATAGCATCTTAGGGTATCACACACGGCTAAGATACGATAATATATTGAAATTATTCATTCGCTCGCAGGCCGCCCTAGGTGCCACACGTATTTCTTCACCGCTTTCTATATACAGTCAGGTACAGTTTGATAATAATAAATCGAAGGAAACTTTTCTCGAAATTCATAATTTGATTTAGGAAGAATTAGTGAAACAAAATACAAACATGCGCGAGAGCATTCGTACAGAACAACGACTTGCAGTATGCTAAGAACCATCTCGTTTACCTCAGCTTTCAAACATAAAAAAACCGCAGCCATTCGCAGTAAATTAGTCCATTCGTTTGAAAGCTACGATTCACACCACTCCCCCCCCCCTCCCTCCCCCTCCATCCTCAAATTATAGCTATGAATCATCTTGTTTACCCCATCTTTCAAAGAAAAAAACCACAGCTTAATAGGTCCATTTGTTTGGAAGCTACGATTTTCACCCCCCCTTTTCTTTCTCAGCTCCCCCCTCCCTCTCCCCATACATCTAAGAACCATCTCGATCACATCAGCTTTCGAGCAGAAAAAACCGCATCAAAATCGGTCCATTCGTTTGGGAGCTACGATGACACACACACACACACACACACACCCTCACATATTCCCTCACACACACACACCCACATACACACCCTAAATTATAACACCCATCTGTTCAGGGGTTAAAAAACCATCACGAATACAAAACAGAGCAACCTGAAGAACATATACGATATATTTTGTATCTTAAGATAGTATATTAATATATATTTTGTATCTCTTACGATATATTTCGTATCTTAAAATGACATCTTTTAATAAATTCCATATCGCTCGATATCTTAAGATACTGTATATATATTAAATTCGCCGTTTGTGATGGTTCATATAAATTGTATAGCGAGCGATAATATTAATAATATTATCGTATCTTAGTGGTCTGTGACGCGCTTGACTCGCTGATAATTTAGCTTACTATATAGGACAAATAATTTTTAAAAACGTATTTTTTTTAGTTTATCCATTACAAACATACAAACAATCAAATCTTTCTTTAGTTTAAATGACTAAGCTTGCGTTTTTTACGAAAGAAAGAATACGTGGAATGGTGTGTGTGCAGTGTGCATGCCGGCCGCCGCCACAGATAAGAAAAAACCGCCGCGCCAGGCGCTGGCGGTACGTTTACTTTGATTCTGCCGATACGCTCGCTATGCAAAAGATGTGTACGCTTTACAACTCAATGTGTTTGCTTTTGGGATTTAACTAAACATGTTGTGAACTGTTTATTGGAATGTGCTGGTGATTCTGAACAAATTAGTTTCTGTAATTGCTTAGACCATAAACAACGTTGTATATCTATCAAGTCGTGGTGAAATCAAGTCGGGTCAATAACACCATCAATATTAACCCTGTGTAATTGGCTCAACACAATTCAGTAGATATTCGTTTAGTACATGACCTCTGCTGTTCCATGTGGAAAATGCCGAAAATACCTCGCTGTAATTTAATCTAAAAAAAACTGGGCTAAGCCGATTCACATTAGGTCCAGAATGAGTAATGTAATCATCAACAGCCTGCATTAGTCCACAACTGGATATAGGCCTCTCCTAATACGCGCCACTGAGCCTGATATTCGGCTCTTATCATGTAATTGCTGCTAGCTACTTTGCGTAAATCGTCACTCCATCTGGCTGGAGGATGTCCTACACTACGTTTGCCTATACGTGATCTCCACTCAAGAACTCACCGGTCATCGGTTATTCGATTAATTTTAATGGCCCATTGCCACTTTAGTTTGCTAATTCTTTGAGCTATGTCAGTGATTTTCGTTCTCAGCTGAATCACCTCGTGTCAGATGCTATCCCTTAGAGAAACCCCATAGCTCGCTGAACGACTTGAAATTTGTGGACCAGTCGCACAGTCAGTGTCCACGTTTCGGCTGCGAATTTCTTTACGGGTAAAACGCATTAGTTACACACTTTCATCTTTAGACAATGTAGCATGGGCGACGAGAATACATTATGAAGTTTCCCAAATGTTGCCCAGCCTAGCCGAATCCGCTTATCGGTTTCCCTATCAAAGTTGTTTCTGCCCAACATAAGAATTTGTTGAAAATTGTAAACACAAGGACTACAAAACAATGTTTAAATCTTTTCGAAACTCCATTTTAAATTGTTGTCATTCAAATTCTACCCTCCACTTGCATTCCTCCACATGATGCAAGACCCAAAGCTTGCGTGTATTTTTCCTAGCTTCCTATTCAATAGCGCACGGATGTGCCTGACAGCATTGTGGTCTCGCGCCGTCCAAGAAATATACCTGGGAATTATGTCACGTATTTAATGGAAGATTTGAATTCTTTTAAAATTTGAGATATAGTGAACAAGAGAGGCAATGATATCATGTTCAATCGACAATCTATCTAAACTTATAATAAAACAATATGAAAGTCCATCCTAGTGGACTACTTAAAATAAGCTACTGAACATGAATAGAACATTTTTGAAATTCGTTTCTGTCTGTTTGTTTGTCTGTATGTTTGTTCGCGCATCACGTAAAAACTACTGAGCCAATTGCAATGCGGTTTTCACTATTGGATAGCTTCGGGTTTGCTTAAGAACTGGTGTACTTGGAATCTCAATCTGATTAGTAGAAGCCGAACAATCGATAAAAACTTTTTGACGGCTGAAGGAATTTTGATCAAATATTGGTATATTGGTATTTTAGGTCTTGGAATAGTATATAGTACGTTTAACCTAGATAAATGGCGTGTGTAGCCGCAGGCACGGCTAGTGTATAATATATCAAATTATAAATATACATTTGTTTGTGACTGTTATTAGTTCAGCTGCCCGCGCTACTATAGTAGAACACATACAATATAAACCGGTTTTTGTAAGTATAAACTGTAAATTCCATCCATATGGGGGTAAACAAGGATGGCAAAGTTTGCAAGCAGGCAACGCCACGGAGTGCAGTAAGTCGGTTATAATGTAACTTTTAACCAATACCTCACCTCATGGGCCTGATTCCGTAAAGTAAAAGTGCGGTTCGGTTAATGCCACTTGGACCATTCATTGCCACCGATCACTCGTTTCGAATTCACTAAGCTCAGTGTGCCTGTGAAATGACGTCATCAAGGCGATGAGCAGTCAACCGCACGGAAACTGACATTTTACTAGGAAATACAAAACAGGTAATTCAAAAACAGAATTCACAAGGAATTCAGTAGCAATGAGTTTTCGTCAACCGAAGAGCACCCGGTGCGTTCATTGCATTTACTATCTAGCAGTGTTTGGTTAGTAAAGAAAATTGATGTCGCATAGATACTATGAAACTTATATTTCTAACACCTACCTAAGTACACTTTGTTTCATGTTTTATCGTGCCATGAAATTGTGTTGTTTTTGTGAAAGTTAGGTTTAATGACATGTATGTATGTGGTATTTCATAGAACCTACCTAACTATTTCATAGCTAGAGTAGGATTTTAACCCTAAAGTAGAAAAATACCTACTGGTTTTAAAATCTAGTAGTTTTCTTACAAAGCCTAATTATGTGAAGTTCTACTAACAACGAGGGGTCACTGCAAATATAAGAAAAACGAAATCAAGTGTAAGTATTAAATATCATGTAATAATGTTATAATTTTCACATAAATTAACATAATCCTATGAGCTCGGAAAGCGGAGATCTATACATTCCTATGAACTGCAGTTCTGTGTGCTGTGTGCACCTGAAACAAATGTATCATATTATTAGTATAATCAAGTAGATTCAACATTCAATATAGTTAGGTACTTGAATCTACAACCATGGTTGTAGATACAATACACTTCTATATTGGTACAAAGCAAGCGATTTCATCTAGAAATAAATACATTTCTAAATCGTTAATATTAGATTTCTTTCTTCATTTTTTGGCGTTTTATTGATTTATTGATTAAATCGTTTTGCACAAAAGTAGTGTACAAGGAATGACATGTTTTCATTCATGTTTTCATTCACAGCATTTTTGCTCGACGGCAAAGATTATTTTCAGCTGAAGTTTAACTTTTCCTGAGAAGCACTATAGTCACTGTACCTATATGAACATGGTATTTTTAAATAGGAAGTCGTAATAATTATTCGAAGTAGGTAAGTACATTATTGCTGAGAAATAATATCAATGCTTAGATTTTCTTTCAGAGACGTACAATCTACAAAAAGGTTATTGGCATATTATTAGATCACTACATAACTTACGATTAGTTAACTTTTAATTATACTTAATATCTACGCAGGAACAAAATTTTAGATAGATTAAAAGCGAGAGAGAAAAATCAGAAAATAAATTCAGACGATGATTGTTGGAAGGCGATTCCCGCCATTGGTTGGCAGCCGCCACCCACAGATAATCACTCGAGCATAAAACCGGCAAAATTTGAAAAGTCCTATTTCTGCTAGAAGTATTTGTAGGCTATTAGGTTTAGCTTAATTCTGCCGCATAGTAACCGGTTTCCCGGTATTAGTGTTGATTGCGAGTGCTTGACGGGTGCGCGTTAACTGTTTAGTGAATTCCAAAACCTTCACGACCTTCAAGCGCACCGGCAATGGGTGCTCGGTGGCAATCACTCAACCTCACTCCTTAGGGAATCAGCCTGCATGTTAGTTAACGTTATGACTATTACTTATTCTGTTTCTGTGGCCAAGCCTTGAATAGGAGGAGATAGGATTGGTTGGTTTCGCTCCCACTACCTACAACGTGGTGATTGAATAATGACCACACGATTACCAACCAGCAAATGTGGATTAAAAAACGAATATAATAAATGTTTTTTTTGTTCATTTTTTTTTAATGTTCATCGTGTTTCAGCTGGATAGCTAACCGGTAAGTGCTCGAAATTTGAGTTGCAAGATTCCACTCGGAAAGACAAACAAGAATGTGACTAAAAACGTGTTAATAAACTGAGCAATAACTATTTCAATTGTTGCTCCATCTATGGAGGATGTCTTACATTACATTGTTATGTGCAGACGTGACGTTTACTAACCGGCGAGCGACATAAAAATTGTGCCGTTGAAAAGAGGTAAGAAAGTAAGTTGAATCAAGTTAACTGACGACACTAAAACGACAGACTCAAGTTTACAAAGTACTAAACCCCAGGAAGCAAGGGTTGAGCTCTTGTCTACAAATCGGATATGCCTTTGGACGTCAAACGACGACGTTATTGACCGAGGGAGCATAAACGCTCCCCTCGGGCTCGCCGGATATATCGCACTAGTGGTAGGGTGACCATGAAGGGGCATTTTTTAAACGTAGGTTTTTGACACTTTTCACTTATAAACTACTAGGCCGATTGCAATACAGTTTTCACAATTAGATTCATTAGGTTTTGACCTAAAAACTGGTGTACTTAAAATCTCAATCCGATGAGAAGTCAAGCAATTGATTAAAAATATATAAACTGCTGAAATTTGCTATCATTGTACTTTATAGGCATGATTGACCAGTCAAGAATACAGTTTGACTGCGGCACACCCGTGCAATCCATGCCACATTTACTGGAGTGTCCTTCATGTCCCTACCGCTGCACACTTGAAGAACTTTGTCAGTGCACTGGTGATGCCATAAACTTTGCCACTTACTGGTCCAAGTGGATATAAAATAATTAAAAAGTATACTATCGACACGCAGAAGAAGAATAGGAAATTTTGGTCCTGGAATATCACATAAGATACTTTTTCCTCTGAAAAGTTACCACGCAGGCAATGCCGCAGGCACAGCTAGTAAGTGATAAACCATTATTATTTTGAACTTTTAAAACTTTCCGAATAGAGTTAATGTTTTTTAAGACTATTGCGCACAAATTATAAAAATATCAGTTTGACTGACCACGAAATTTCGATCAGGTTGCATTGATCGTGGACACCAATTCAAAATGTCTTACTAAAAAAAATATTTAATTTATTTAAAAACATTATTTAAATTCTTAAACAAAAACTCTAAAGCGATTTTAAACGTAGGTATTGTTAGAAAGTCGTTTGATATCAGATCACATGTCGAGTGACACTGGAATTTAAACTAATTTGCCCCGTGGGAGATAGCGTGAGAGTTGATCGAACATGGGCGTTCCCGTGAGATTTCACAATTCCATTCTATTTCTACTTGTAAAGCAAAATTCTGTGAGTATCTCATTATTTGGTAAGATTCTACACTCAAAGAACATCGCCACCGCGCCACGGCGAAGAAATTGTCACGTCTGAATACCTCTGAAATTAATTCTTCGGTCCTTAGGTAGATTCTGGTCCGTGTGCAATTATAATTAAGCTCTGAACGATAATTTGGAATGAACAGAAATAATATCTGACTAGGCTGACCGCTTGATAGTTCTTAAGTTGAATTTAGCTCAAGTCTGCCTTAAAACATTAAAACTGTCATGCCGTAACCACAAGTACCTACCCTCTTTATGTGTCTGACGAGATACCCGCAACGGCTGGCAACCCTGGTCTATTAGAGGCCCATACTGAGGGTCATAGTGTCCGGACAGGGTTTTACGACACTTGCGGCCAGCTAATGTGATTAAATGAATGTATTTAGCGATAAGGCCGCACTTTATTTGTGACGACAGTATACGAGATAGGTTTATTTGAATTTGGAATTCCTGTGGGCGCATGAGTGGGCACTGCGTTGTTTATTGTCGTTTTATCGGGAGGGTTTGTTCTAGTTTACTAGGTGATACGGATTGGGAGTAGTTTTGGGCTCAAAATGAAAGTGATACGACTTGGATGTACAAAAAACAGGATACTCTTTCTTCAAAAGGATCGTACTTTCGATATCCCTATGTACTGTATACGTATTTAAGTCGACTGTGAGTCTGCAAGTGTTACGCTCAAGGACGACGTAGTGGTTAAGTTCAATTGATTCGGAGAATGTGCCACCTTGTTTCATGGTCGCGGATTTGAATCCCGTCCGTAATACTTTATTCCTCTAAAATAATTACAACATCAACTGATTTTAAACCGGAAAAACGCACGATAGATAACGAGAGCACAGCCACAATGCACAGCTGATCTGAAATAATATATAAATAGTTAAATTTTTAAACATATATTTAAAAACCACAGCTGGAACAAAAAAACAGCAAAAGGTAGTAGCTAGAAGTAGGTAAATAAGTATGAAGCACAACAAAATCAGTGAAATTGAAAAGTTTCCTGCAAACTACGTGAAACGAGTCGAATGAACTGCTGTAGTTAATTTAGCTGGGCTAATCTGCTTACTGCTGTTTAATTTGTCGCTCGTGATTGCTGGAAAAGAAAGCTTTTACAACTGGTCCTAGTTTTTTAAAGTTTTAGTTGAGTAAATGTGTATTTTATATGTACCTATATCTTCCCTTATACGTAAGAAAGAGTTTAAAGCATTAAGTAACAAAAAGTCTGTTCAATGTAGATAATTAAAAAACATTACTTACGTGTAATCATCACGTAAAAAATACTGGACTGATTGAATAGTTTTAGGTTTTGACTTAAAGTCTGGTGTACTTTGCATCCCGACGAGAAGCCGAGCAATGACGACTGAATAAAATTTGATGCAATGTATCTTGATATTGTCCATACCAATATCATAAAAGTGATACGTTGCCTGTTTGTTTGTTTATTTGTTTGACGAGCCTTCACACGATAACGGCTCGACGGATTTTGATAAAATTTGGAATGGAGATAGCTTATACCCCAGACTAAAACAGAGGATACTATTTATCCCGGATAATTGTAAGTTTTTACGGGAAAACTGTAAATTATTGATTACTTGCTCTAAGGAACGGTTGCCATGGAAACGAAATAACGACTTCAAGAGCATTGGTGCTATACCACAGAATAAATAATAGTACAACTGCTATACCTGCATGCACTGGTTTTTCCGATAAACAGTAGTCCGCGCGGACGAAGTTGCGGGCGGGAAAGCTAGTACTTTAAAAGTACTTTTGGTCCTGGAATAACACATAGTATACTTTTAACAGAAATGAAAACGCGGGCAAAGCCGCGTGCACAGCTAGCATTGGATAAGATTTTACGAAACTAATAAAACATAATAAAACAAATGCGACATACTTACAAGGGTTTCCAAAGACTTGTCAAATACATGGTTGGTCATAACCTACAAGTCACAAGCTTAATTTGTCATATTAGAGACTAGCTATGCCCGCGGCTTTGTCTGCGTGGTTATTTTCTGGGATATAAGGCTCTGTGATATTCCAGTACCAAAAGTACCCAAGACATCAAACCTCGTTCAGATGTCAAATTGCTTTTTATCGATTGCTCGAATTCTACTCATTAGATGGAGATACCATGTAAATCAGTTTTTTAAGTCCAACCCTAAGCTATCCAACAGTGAAAACCGCATCGCAATATGTCCAGTAGTGTTTACGTGATGCGTGAATAAACATTTGTTTACAAACAGACAAACAGAAGGACACGATTTATAAAAAAACCTTTTCAGCTTATTTTATGTACCATAGACCACTTTTTTAAATATCTTCGATGTACATATTTTTTGGTACTTACCTACTGCTTTATTATAAGCAATTTTATAGAGATAGAAGATTGATAGTTTGGTCAAAACCGAAATTGGTCAAATATGTACAGTGATACGTCAATTTTTCAAATCGTCAAATCCTGCTCGTCAAATTACCTATCAGTCAATCAATTTGGAACAGTCAAGAAGACAATGGAAACCATAGAAAAACAATATGTATGGTCGACAACCGATTTTCAGATAACGGTACTAAAATAGACAAAATATAATCTCCTAAAATACTTGCTTATAAGTTAACGTATCATTGAAACATTATTTCCGGCCTTCCACGAAAAGACTCGGAATTTAACAAGAAACCATCATTTACATCCATAGGTAACGTAATTGCCGCTTCAACTGACTGCTAAACACACACTATTAGGCCTTTTAGGCCCTCGACCACTGATATAGTGGAAATAGATACCACAAGTTCAACGATGTATAATGTTGTTACGCCGGTCGATACTTAGAAAACAGTAGGTAACAAAATATTCAAGGAGCGCGCGGTAGGTAGGTACATACGGGCGCGGCGCGACGCAGCAACTTCAAAGGTGCCGCCGGCCTAGGACAACGACTAGTGGTAGTATATTTTTTCTTCGACTACGGCGAAGCAAGGGAAGGATAACGAGTTTAACTATGATGATAATTAGTTTAACAATGAGTCTATGTATGAATATATTATTATGTATGTGGATATGTGGATGTTCCACCATAGAGTCGCCTCTATTGGTCCAATTTTGACAAGCAAGGTATCGATTCGTCTTCGGGTATAGAATGTCATAGGCAATATTTACCCGACTACGGTGAAGCAAAGGAAGGGTTATGTGTTCAAACTAAAAACTTGGTCTGATTTTGCTAGGCGAGGTATCAACCGATTTTACTTCATCGCAAAAGTTTCATAAGCTATTTTACACCCGTCCATAGTCGGGTTTTAGTTTTTGAAATTATAAAAAAAAGAAGAAAATTACAACACACAACAATAAACAGGTGTTTTATAACAATAAATTACTATAAGCAAAATACACACAAATACAAATAATAAGGCAATTTGGATTTCTACCATGTAACCAAGTGTGTTGTATATTTTGTACATTCGTTACGGAATGAGAGCAGTATTGTGTTACCAAATGAATGTTTTTTTTTGTAGATAGTAACGATATAATGAATCATGTTTTTCGGAACTTCAAAAAGCACGGTCAAACACCTTTATAAAAAACCCGACTGTAAATAAAACTACAAAGAGGCAACATTTCAGTGAGAATGGCTGCTAACAAACTTTAAATCGTTATGGAAACTAAATGGTTGTTCGAAAAGAAAAATGGTATGAAAACCCTAAATATGATTTTTAAATACTTATTCAATGATACCCTACATAATATACCTAGTTCGTTGACTTTCATATATATTTTTTTTTCACATTATGGCGGCTGGTTATCGATATACTGTTGTGCCTTTTGTAGCACTGGCAAGATTAAGGCAAATTGACTGACGTTAGAATCATCAAAATCGGTCCAAGCGTTTGGTTTGTATAGTGCCACAAAGGCTGATAAACAAAATACCCTCCGCTTGGTCGGGTAAAAAGGCGGAGGTTTTTAATTCATTGCTTTTTTTGTGAATGGATACCGATTTATCCGATGTTTCTTTGCCGATTTGGATTTATTTATATATTTATTTACCTTCGCCTTATTTACGTGTTAATTTTATGAAAATTGGTTCAGTAGTGTTTAAGATAATCCATTTGAAGTTTTGGTATTTTGTTTTATATAATTATTTATAATCAATTTCGGGCATTAGGAGTAAACATAAAAAGCCAAAGCATTTTCTTTATATTTGTGCCTAATTATTAAGCAAGCAATAATTGATCGCAATCTCACCTGATGGTTAATTACCACACTGTTGATGATGGATCATACCTACTTGCATTAAAGATCTATTCACTGTTGACTTAAAGACCTTCCAGGCTCCAATTTTGGGCACGCAATTATTATAAACATGCGGTATCCATTCCCTTTTTATCTGTGATTAGGCGTTTTAGGTCGTCGACAGTTGGCAGTTTGCGACCAAATGTCAAACTGTAATAGACGGAGATTGCTAAGCCATTTAGTTCGACAGAATTGTAAATGCTTAGCATGGTTTTAGTTTCCAGTGAATTCAGTGCTTTTAGCAACGTTTCTAAAGATAAACGTACGTATTGAGTGAGCTGTTTTTTTAGCATTATTCGAGAGCATTTAAATAGTCTAATATATTTGACAAAATGGATATTAAGGGGCACAGAATATTGAGAAAATATTGATTTCTTGATTCCGGGAGGGTATGGGGAACAGAAACAGATCGATGATGACAAAAAAACGGCCAAGTGCGAGTCGGAGAGGTGCACTGAGTGTTTCGTACAAACTTGAAGGTATTTAAATAGTTCGTCCACGGGAGTCGAGTCTGTTTTTTATATATTTTTTTGGTGATGTAACATAAAAACAAACATACAAATTTGCGGTTTTCGGATTTTTCTCTTTACTCGTGCTATAGGACATTGCTTCTTGACAAATTTCATGATTACGAACGGATCAACGGGAAGTACCTAGGTTTTGATTCCCTTGCGAGTGCCAATATAAGCGGCATAAATGACCGTATCTTTTGATTACAAACCGGAGTATATAATATTAATTTCAACAGGATACTTCCACGCGTTATTGAGAAAAAGGGTATTGACAGATAGACAGACAGGCAGACAGACTGACTTATCCTGGGTTCGTTTTTTTATTTTGAGGTACGCAATCCTAAAAATGAGGTGAAAAATTCACAAAACGCATAATTGTAGGTAGACATGTTTTCAAACACAAGTCAACAAGTCGTCGATTACAAGATAGAAGAAAAAACAAAAAAATATGAAAGTTCAACGATTAATTTTATATCAGCTGCACCCTGCAGATTTGCTCGCGTGCCAACTTTGCCAGCCCCGTTCGCCCCCAAAGGCATGTGGCCCTAGGGGCCTTAGAGGAGCACATAGAAGATTTAAAAAAAAAAAAACTATGTTATCCCCTAGGGTACTCAAGAAATTAGAAAAAACACATAAAAAAGAAACAAAAAAATATATGTAAAATCTAAAACAAAATCCAATCATATTTTTTTCCCAATTTTTAATCACTAGGTCCTCCGGTTCGTGCTGTGCGTTGTCCGTCAGTAAATATACCAAGGTATCGTTTCATAGGTATAGAAGATAAATAGAAGATTAGACGAGTACTAAAAGCTAGATCAGAAAATCCTCCAGACTCGCGGTATAGATAGGTAGTGCCCCTGCAGCATCGGGGCTTGACAAACGAGGATTGAAAAAGTAAATAAATATTAAAATAGTTTAGGTAGAAGTAGTTGAAAAATGTATGTAAAATTTAAAGCAAATTTTATACTAGCTGTGCATGCGGCTTTGCCCACGTTGTCATTTTTCTAGGTTAAAGTAACCTATGTGATATTCCGGTACCAAATGTACTTACAAAGTACAATATACTACATTTCATCAAAATTTATTCAGACGTCAAATATTTTTTATCGATAGCTCGGCTTCTACTCATTTGATTAAGATAAAAAATACGACAGATTGTAAGTCAAAACCTAAGCTATCCAAAAGTCAAAATTGAATCGCAA
Organism: Alsophila aescularia; assembly: GCA_946251855.1. Lineage (NCBI taxonomy): Eukaryota > Metazoa > Arthropoda > Insecta > Lepidoptera > Geometridae > Alsophila > Alsophila aescularia. The sequence continues at coordinate 3,646,644 of OX276378.1, read as the reverse complement.
TCGGTCCAGTAGTTTTTAAGTAATAAGCAAACAGACAGAGAGACACCATCTAAAAAATAAAGTTATATTCATGTACAGTGGCTTATTAAAAGTCCCCTAGACCATTATTTTACAAAACATCATTTTTTTACAGAATGTTACTTACTACTTTTTAAAGAGTTATCTAACTATCTATTATAAGTAGAGATATAAAATAGTATATAATATTGACTAATAGTAAAGCTAGATAAAATGTTTTACTAAAATAATAGGGATTATTGCAAAAAAGTACCTAATTGAAAGTGAATGTTTTTACTACAGACGTTTATATAAGTCAAAAGCACACACCGAACGGAACCTCTCAAAACTTAACAAAAAGTTTGAAAGTAACCCTACTATGACTTTCAAGTTCGTCCCCTACTCGGGAAACCATTTGCGTCCGTCCACCGAGCGTGGAGGTAGTTATTTATCGAGTTACATAGAAAGACGTTAGGACCGTCGACGTTACGAGGGACCAGATAGGGAATGAGCAGGAATGAAGACTGGGCCGTTGCCGCTTTATTTGGATAGACGTTAAAAGATTGGTAGAGAAGCTTTGAGCTTTGTATTCAATGACAAAATATTTCACGCAACACGTTTTTACTTGACTATGCCCGACATCTCTATGCGATACGTGTCGTGTGACATTTGTCGCCTAGTGCATACGAGGCTTCAAGCTTTGACGTCATCGTTTCCCCAAAATTTTAAGATCTTGTGTATAGAGCACCACCGCAACAGCACATGCTGCCGTCATGGTTTGTCTGAACTATACTGTAAAACAACGGACCATAATATGGAAAACTTAAAGCAGATTAAATGAACACAAGTTTATAAATATACCAGACCCGAGCTTAGGTGAAAACGTGTGGAGAATATCTGAAGTCGTAAGATGGAAACTATGACCAGGCTAAGTTCTTGATCCTTATTTATGGAGTCTACTACAAGTACTCTATCATCACGCCTACGTTGTTTAGCGATTTATGAGTCTAAAAACTAAGTCTTACAGCTCATTTATGTACTAGGTACGATACACAGCACGTGCCTGAAAATATTGCTACAATGTAAGCGATGATTTACAACGAAGTTTGGTATCCCCCTCAATTAACAGAACAACTCGTTTTTTTCCTTTTTTGGTTGATTTCTTTTTGTTTTGTAACCTGTTTTTTTTGCCCAAGTTCTGCTCCCACGCTATCCACATGACACAGTAAATATTTCCACACATAAAATGCCTTTTTATAAAAGTAAAAACTAAATGAACTGATTCTGGAATGGGTACTTGAACAAACATGCTTCCTTTTGAAAAATTAACCATGATTACGAAAAGTTTGATGATCCGTTATTCGGTATGTAACAACTCAATTAACAATAAGTATGATTTCAAAAATTAAATTAAAAAAAAGCTTTTACGTGTTATTTTTTTTGTTGCGTTGTGACTTTTACGTTTTTAAGTTATTTTTTCTTTTCTCCTTGTTTTCATTTTTTTTTTCATACAACTTTGCTGGCGCCTATTCAAGCAGTGCGGCAAGGTTGACTTTGCCCAAAGAAGGTTGTCGAAATAATGACCACATTACTAGTATTGTTTGAGTAAAAAAAATATTACAAGTTCCTACTAGAAAATAATATCCAGAAGTACTACTACGATGTACCTACGAGTGCTTACCTAAGTTTACGTAATTCCTCCATATCGTCACATTAAACATTATAACTACACTCATATAGTAAAATCCGGATTATAAACCCAAAAATGGTGGCATAAACATACGTTCCGCACGGCACGTCTCTAATAAGAAAACAATTTACATAACACTGTTTTTGTACTAAACAGTGTTATAATATATATTTTTTACCATAAAATTACCGACTTGGCTCCGTACAACGAGAGTTTTCGCCATTTATTATCTATGGCAGCGCGTGTTAGACCGTATGCGCGCGAATTCGCTGTGGACTAAATTTTGATGCCATAATTTAATTAGTACCTAACCAATCTAATGTGTTATGTGTTTTTGTTGATCAAAACTTTAAAATGTCCGACAGCAGTCTTAGTGACAAGAATTTGACTCCACCTGACATCAAGGAAACAGCAACAAAAATGACGCACGAGCTTTTACCGGAAAAATGAAGAAAATTTTAGGGCAAATTTAAGTTCCATTAAAAGTTTTTTTATTTTGCATGAGTAATGTATGAAATAAAAAGTATTTTAGTAAAGTATTGTATGAAACGGCACATAAATAGGTATTAAAACACTCGAGTGATACTTTTAAAAAACACGCCCACGCTCTTTTTTTTAAACTCACTGTCGTATTAACCCTTGTTATGCAACCGTTTTGTAAACTACTATTATCTATACATAGGTAAGACTCAATAGTTTTCTTAACTCCCAGGATGTGGTATATTTGTCTGCCGGTCTAGGAAAGTTTTGTCTTTTACTTTACGCATAGAAACCATCATATGCGTCTAGACAAAATATATCTGTTTGGTTTAGTGCTGCAGTTTGGGAAATGATAGTTGTTCGGAAAATGTATTTTCAGATAAAAATTGTAGATTGAAAAGATTTTAGATTCTAAATATGCCTAATTTTATCTAAATGACTTATTGATATCACTTATGTTGCTATCTGTTTTCTAGCATAAAAATCCTATTCCCAGAAATATGGTTTCTATTGCTCAGCAGCTGTTTTCACTTACGTGCAATTTTACTGGCACTACTTATTATGCGACACTGCTATTTTATTGTTTCCCGAATACGGCGAAAAAATTTAAGGGTAATAGACTTAGCAGTATATGAAAACTTGAAATTTTTAGCAAACGTCAGTCTGTTCAACGAAAAGAAGGCATACTTTGACCATAACATAAACTCAAAATTAAATAATTCTAAATAACTTTGGAAATATTTAAAGAACAATATGTTAAATATAAATAAATATAAAACGGCTAAAAACTCACGAAAAAGAAGATCGGAAATACTCCGACCAGTTTCAGACTATTTTGAAGTCCTTCATCTGGGAGTGTTATGGCGACAAGCCGCGACGAGCGCTGACGACGCGTGCTGCGCCGCTCGCGCCACGCACTTTTTAAAAAATGTATATTTAATATGAATATCACTCGCGTTAGTTTTCAAAATCGAACAATATTTTACCAGATACCAAAAATAATGACGCTTTGCCGCTTCATCTGACTGATCCTAATGAAATTAATTCACTTCTTTAACATTCCTGGCTCCAATACTGTTCCAATTTCAGAATTGACTTACTTTGAAGTGAACAAGTTTGGAAATAGCACTTTTACACAACATAATGTAACTGAGTTCGAAATTGCGAGGCATATTCTTAGTATTAAATCCAATTCACAAGGCGCTGATTGTATTTCTATGGATATAATAATATTAATCCTACCTCAAACACTTAATTTTATCACTGCTATCATTAATAAATCAATTACAACTTCCGAGTTTCCAGAATTATGAAAGAAAGCTTTAGTCACTCCTATTCCTAAAATCACTAATCCAGTGACTGTAAAAGACCTCCGCCCTATCAGCATTCTGCCTTGTCTATCAAAGATACTGGAAAATGTGGTGCATGCTCAACTCTCTAAATACTAAGAAGATAATGGCATATTACCTGAGGCACAGTCAGGATTTAGAAAAAAGAGGGGCACTGTTTCAGTACTTTTAGATGTTACAGAGAATATTATTAACAGTCAGGATGAGGGCATGGGTACCATTCTTACGCTCTTGGATTTTTCTAGGGCTTTTGATTGTTTAAATGTTCAGCTATTGCTACCAAAACTTTCTCACTATGGTTTTAAGTCAGAATCTCTTGCCTGGTTTCGCAGTTACTTGTCCGGGCGATCTCAAGTAGTGCAGTTTGTAAAGGAAGATGGTTATCGTCTTGACTCAACTTCGTTATCAGTTAGCCGTGGAGTTCCGCAGGGTTCGATACTAGGCCCTCTTCTTTTTATAATTTATACAGCTGACATTACAACCCAAATAAATAACTGTTGTTTTCATCTGTATGCTGACAATGTTCAAGTCTACATTTGCTTCTTGCCTTCTGATTTCTCTAATGCCGTCATAAAAATGAATGAAAATCTTTTTCGGATTGCATACTGGACTGTTTTTTTTATTTAATGCTGCATGCGTCAAATCAAAATATATGGTTATAGGATCTAAAAAACAAATTGCATAAATCATAGCACTTCAACCTAATATTTGTATTCTAAATGAAAGTATCGTTCCAGTTATTGAGTCTAGAAATTTGGGTATTGTTATCAACATATTATTATTGTTATAGCCAACTTAGATTTGAGACTCATGTGCTTAACCTGGTTAAGAATTGTTTTTTTAGAATAAAACTATTATACAAAATAAGAAATTTGTTAAGTGAAACGATTCGAATATCACTATGTGAAAGTCTCATTCTGTCTAAACTAACATACGGTGATGTACTTACTGTATGGTCCGCGTTTGCTCTCCACCTCCAAGCGTTTAATACAACGTATCCAAAACGCGTGCAGCCGATTCTGCTTCAACATACCACCCTGATCACATGTAACTCCGTTCCTTAACAAAGCTGGGTTGTTGTACATGTCCGCACGCAGAGAGCTGGGACCTTATTCTCTATTGCCACTCGGCCACGTAACGCGCCGCGTTAAGATATCTGCGTGGAATTGTTTGTGCATGTTCGAGAATTGCCGTACTTTTCCGAACGATTCCACATCGAGACGCGTTACGCGTGTGACTGTTCATAGAGAATAATGGCCCTGCACTTGGCAACTCTAGTCTTTGATTAAATTAAATTTATACAAACATATTATTTATATAAGAAGCTCGTTTAGGCATCCACTCATAATACCTACAATTCGAGAGCCTCTGCATACCTTTTAATAAAAAAAAAACATAAAACCACTGCTTTTCGAGGTAGTTTCCGCTATTAGGCTACTAAATGCTGGAACAATATACCGCCACCTTTACGAAAACCTATGTCAAAAATTCATTTTAATTTGAAATTGAAATTAATTTTACTTTCTCAACAAAAGTTACCCTGGTAGTGTAAACTCGCCCTGAAGAAACATTATTATTCATGTTGTCAATTTCATTACCTAGCAATATTTATGTGACTATATTAAATTATTTTACTTTTATTTTTGGTGTATTATATTTTAGTAGTCAAATATGTGTCATTTATTAGTCAAACCTATCTAATAAGTAATTTTTGACGCTTAATTTCGTGTTACTCTCTGCAACTGCACGCTGCGAAGGGTGCAACTGAAAATCAGCGTGTTATTGTGCCCTTATTTTGTAGCCAAAATGCAACATATTGTTTATTATACTTTTTATGTAACTCTTTTATAGTACAAATTAATATGAATGTATTTGGTTAAATAAATAAAAATATGTTCTTTCTTTTCTTTATGTATATGTAGGTATAATAAAGCAGTAAGTACCAAAAAAACTGTACAATGAAGATAATCTAAAGTGCATTCCGATTCACGATAATATCGATGTGAGCGATCACAGTGCTAATTTGCGTTCCGATTCAGATATCGCGCTCATGACAGTTGAGTGCTGCAGTTGATTCGGAACGCTCGTGAGCGTGATTACAGGATCACAACAACATAACCTCAAAATTTGCTCAAAATACAAAATAATACTCGTGGGCAAAGTAGTCTGTCTAAAATTGGTCAATTGTCTGTAGTAATATTTGGGATACTGTACGAAAATCACACACAACTGAATTCAATCAACAGTTTTCTTTGCAAACAACCGTCAGTCTGTCACTTTGACAGTAGCGCTCACGGTGATATCAGTTTGGGGCATGGTCGGTGTAATCACAAAGTGGCGGATGTAATGACGTAATCCGTGACGTCACAAGGGATATCGTTGTCGTGCTCACGATGACTCGGTACGCATTTTAGCGCGATAATATCGATTTTTATGATTTTAGCGCGTCTCGGAATGCACCCCTAGAGTTCTTAAAACAGGCTACTGAACAAGAATATAATTATTTTTTAAATCGTGTCTGTCTGTTTGTTTGTTTTTCTTAATGTTTTTACGCGCATCACGTAAACACTACTGGACCGATTGCGATGCGGTTCACTGTTAGATAGCTTAGAGTATGACTTAAAAAGTGGGTACCTGGTATCTTAATCCGATTATTAGAGGCTGAGCAATCGATAAAAACTATTTCACGGCTGAACGAATATTGAAGAAATGTGGTTTATTGTACTTTATAGGTATTTTTGGTCCAGGTCCATAACACTTGTAGGCTACATTTAAATGAAATGACCATGCGGGAAAAACCACGGGCACTGCTATTGTATGTATATATGTGGATGTTCCACCATAGCTTCGCTCGCTATTGGGTTGATTTTGACAAACGAAGTATCAATCGATTCGCCTTCAGTTATACAGTGTCTTAGGCATTTTTTTACCAGACCGTAGTCGGGTTATAGTTTTCTGATTTTAAACGTATTGTTATGATCTGTGTTTCAAAGAAGATAAACTGCCGATAGTCAACGAGGACAGTATTTGTAGGCGATGGATCGCAAGGTCTACACGATGTACTGGAGACTTCGGTTCGTAGCTCCTAGTAGGTCAGGTTCCTGGTTCGATGTGGACTGTAGTTCAATTAAACACTGTTGCTTGTTCAAGTTCCGTTGATTGAATGGTCGGATCCAATCACTTTGACTACTTCAGTTCGACTACATTTATTTATCAAACTTATTCTCTATATATACATTTTTACGATCTTACAACTAGTGCGGTATACACGCCGCAGTTAAAAGGGGCGTGGCCTATTTTATATGTTGTCTGTGTTCATGCTGTCGCGGGCAGGCTCGGCGTCCACAACATCTCTCCCCCCGGCGCAGCTCGCGTAGCCTCTTCTTGCCTTAGCAGGACGGCGAGTTTGCTGGTAGGGCGTCGGAAGGTACCGCTCTTAGTTTTTACGTCGGCGACTCGAATGCCGCCATCTGGACCGGGATAGGTGTGCTCAACAATCCCGATTGGCCAGACGTTCCGGGGCAGCGTGTGGTCGACCACAACCACGATGTCGCCGGCTTGCAGTTGTCGTCGGCGGTTAGCTGGCTCCCCCCGTGGTACAAGCGTGGGAAGGTATTCCCGCAGCCAGCGCTTCCAGAAATGGTCAGCGAGCGCTTGGCTTGCTCGCCAAGTTCGTCGGTCAGCTTCATCGCAGGGGCCTGTGGTAGGTAGGCCGATCGATGACCCCAGCAGGAAATGGTTCGGTGCGAGCGCTTCTGGGTCGAGTGCACTCACGCTGACGTAGGTGAGGGGGCGAGCATTGATCGAATGTTCGGCCTCGGTCAGGTGGGTCTGCAGGACGTCCTCAGATAGCACCTTTTCACGTAGCGTTGTGTGCAGAGCGGTCTTCACGGAGCGTACTTGCTGCTCCCTCGCTCCGCCCAGGTCAGGTGGCCGACGCTCGCTTTGCTCTGTTTCCATGTGCGTTGTTCGATGCTGGCATATGTCGTTCAATGCCAGCACACGCGCGGACACCCGTATCAACGTCTCGTGTTTCGAGAAGCGTTCAGGGTTCAGGCAGCCATCGGTCGCTGTGTTCATCCCGCTCGCTCGTGTGTGGGATCTGCATATGTTCGTCCTGCTTGTGTAGGACCTCTTGTTTGTCGGCGAACGCTTGGTGTGTGGGCCATTCTTCCTCGGGTTCGCGAAGGAAGCTGGGCCCCTGGAACCAGCGATCGCTAGCGGCTATGGGCGTGCGGCTCAGTCTCGTCGCGTCGTCGGCTACGTTATGTTCGGTAGGCAGCCATCTCCACTCACGTCGGTGAGTTATCTCCGCTATCTCGCCCAGCCGGTGCGCTACAAAGGGCGTGTAGCGCTTCGCGTCGTTGTGCACCCAATGGACTACGGTCGCAGAGTCGGTCCAGTAGGTGGTTTTCGTTACTTCAACGCGATGCTCCTTTTTTATAACGTCCGCGAGCCTCGCGCCGATGACCGCTGCCTGAAGTTCTAGGCGCGGTATGCTCTGCGCGCGTCGCGGCGCTACCTTGGCTTTGGCAGCCACCAAAGCAATGGTCACGCTGCCGTCGTGGTGGATGGCCCTCCAAAAGGCCACCGTAGAAAATGCCTGCTCGCTCGCATCGCATAGTATGTGCAGGTCTACGCGCTTGTGTCCCTCTAGCGCGTAGCTACGGCGTAGGCGCAAGAGAGTTATCTCGCTCAGCTGGCGTAGCCATTCCGCGAAATGTTCGGCTTCTTCTGCAGGTATCGGCTCGTCCCATGGCATGTGAAGACGCCACAGGCTCTGCAGGATGATCTTCGCTCGAATGGTGTACTGACTGAGGAGACCAAGCGGGTCATAAATGGACATGACCGCGCTGAGGGCCTCTCTCTTCGTGGGTGCGCGGATCTGCGCGCGCACCTCAGCCGGTACGCGGTGCATTGCGGTGTTGAACCCCAGTTCGTCACTGTTGGAGTCCCAGCAGAGCCCGAGTATCTTGCTCTCAGGGCTCCCTGCTCCCAACTGAGTGGGCGTAGTCGCTCGTAGCTCTGGCGGTACGTCTCGTAGCACGTTCGTGTTGCTAGCACTCCAACTGCGCAGAGTGAAGCCGGCGGCCGCGTGCACCTCGCGTAGTTCTTGGATGGTGCTACGGGCCTCCTCTTCATTGGCGTAGCTGTCTACTAGATCATCCATATAGTGGCTGTTCGTGATGGCCACTAGAGCGCGTGGGTGAGTCTGTGCATGTGCGCGCGCATTGTGGTTGCGCACGCTGTGCGCCATAAACGGTGAGCTGGCGGCGCCGAAAATCATGCTCGCCATCTTGTAGTGGCGAGGCGGGTTAGTTCGGTCCCGGCCTCGCCATAAGAACTGCTGTGCGGGCTGGTCTTCAGGTCGGATCTTCACTCATAGAAACATCTCTTGTATGTCGGCGGTGACGGCGATCGGCCGTTCTCTGAATCTGAAGACGATTCCTTGTAGTGATAGTAGAAGGTCCGGGCCCTCCAGCAGCTGGTCGTTCAAGCTCACGCCGTGACATTGGTGAGCTGCGTCAAAAACAAGCCGTTGTTTACCAGGCTTGTTCGGGTTCTGTACTGCGAAGTGCGGGAGGTACCAGCAGATGGGGCTCCGTCGTTCAGTCCCGTCGCGTGGCACCGCATAATTCTTAGCCAACAGATTTTCTATTTGCGCGGCGTATTGGTCCGCGAAGTCTGGGCAGGCGTCCATCTTTCGTTCGATGCTTTGTAGACGCCGTAGAGCCGCGCCGTAGTTCGACGGCATGGTGACGTCATCTCGCCGCCAAGGCAAGCCCACTTCGTAGCCACTGTCTGTTTTCTTTATTGTTTCTTCGAAGATCTTCGTAGCTCGTAGATCTGCGTCGCTCACTTTCGAATGGATAGCGACGCCGAGCGCGTCCATGCGGAAGTGCGCCTCCACAAGCTCGTGTAGGCGCTGGTCGTGCTCGTTCGTACGCTGGTCGGGCGCGTATACGTGCAGCACGCTCTCGTTTTCGTAGATCAGGCTGCGGGGTGCGGTTCCATGCATCACCCAGCCAAGTCGGGTCCTCGACGCGGCCGGTTCATTTGGCCCACCAAGACGAAGCTCACGGGATACAATGAGCTCCCAGTGGTCGGCGCCTACTAAGATGAGGGGGTGTGCCAGGTCGTAGCACACCTCTGCCTCCATCAAGTCCCGTAGGTGTCGGTGTTGTAGAAGCGAGCTCGGGACGGTCTGCCGATGTAGCTTTAGGTCGCGTACCGTGCGCGCTTTGACTTTGTATAGCGCTGTTTCCTTTGCTCCCCTCAGTGAGAGTGAGACGGTTTGGCTATCTTCCTCTCGCTGCGACATGTTAACGCCATTCAGATGTAGGGGCTGCGTAGGGCCTTCTGCGCCGATCCGTTTCGCCAACTCATGGTCGATGAGTGTGATAGTGGCGCCTTCGTCGAGCAGCGCGTAGGTTTCGACCTCCCCCCGTGGACCAGTGACAACCACGGGGCAGATCTTCAGCATCACGGTCTTCAGGCCGGCAGCATTGGTGGGTGCTACCGATAAGACCGCTGCATTTTGGCTCGACGAATGTTCGGGTTGCGCAGCTGATCGTGCGTTAGGTCGCGCTTCTTCGTGCAGTGTTGAGTGGTGCGGGCGGTGGCATTGGTTAATGCCGCACAGCTTCGCCTTGCATTGGTACCGACGATGTTTCTTGTCGGCGCATCGGAAGCATACGCCTTTCTCTTTGACCAGCTCCCAGCGCTTATCGACGGTCAGTGCCCGGTAGGTTGGGCACTGATGTAGCGCATGGGCTTGGTTGCAGCTCTGGCATCGGTCAGTCTTTGTTTCTTGTTCCGCGCCCTCGTCGGTAGTGTACACGGCATTTCTCTTCTTAGTTGTCGCTGCCTGTCTCGTTTCACGGGCGGCGGAGGTCACTGCGGGCGTATAAGTGTAGCGCAGTGCCATATCCGCCTCTCGCATGAGGAAGCGAGATAGCAAGACGATCTCGGGTTCCACTGATGACTGGTGTTCGTCGGCGTAGTAACACCATTGCGTCTTGATGTGCGGGCTCAGCTTTTCCAGCACCTCTCGTGCCAACATTGGGTTATAAAGGTACCCACGCCGGTCAATGCTCTGAAGCACGCAGACAACGTTCTGAATCTTGACAGCGAAGCTATTGAGATCAGTCGCTGTCGTTCCTGGCTTCGGAAATCTTCTAAGCTCCTCCAGAGCTCGGTCAATGATGAGCTCTGGTCTCCCGAAGCTCTGCTCTAATGTCTTGATGATGACGTCAGGATCGGTGGCTGTGTGCAATAATGCAGCCACGGCGTCACGTGCATCACCCTTCAGGCAACTTCTCAGCCGCTGTAGGTTCTCGGCTGCTGAGATGTGGTACAGGGCGGTGGAATCCCGCATTGCAGTTTTGAAGGGCAACCATTCGTTTGGTGCCCCAGTGAAGACGGGCAGGTCGGAGTTGTAGCGGGCCCGAGGTCTGGCCATTCGTTCAATAGCCTCGGCGAGTTGTTCGATCCCGGATCTGCGGTCAGATCGACCCGGGGTGGGTGATCTTGTAGAACGCTCAAAGCGTGCTCGTCGTGGTTCTTCTTGTTGCCTCTCGGTGTTGAGGCGCGGCACATCCCCGCTCTCCCCCCGTAGGGTGGAGGGGTTTGTGCGTTGCAACCAATCATCCACCTTCTGGTGGTTGTCGTTGTTCCGCATGGTTGGCTCGTCGTGAAGGCAGATCGATCAGAGGTGAGGGGAGTGGGTGATCTTCTTCAATATTCGCGATCTGAGCCGCCAATCGCTTCTTCACTATCCACTATTCCATTTCCAACTCCTTTCTCTTCAATTCAGCAAGTTTCTCGGCCGCCTCTAACTCCGCCAGCCGCAGCCTTAGGGTGGAGTTCGCAGTTCGTTGCGAGTGCGCCGGTGACTTGCTTCGTTCGATGTTGCCGGACGGGCCGGCGGTCGTGCCAGCAGCCGTGCCAGCGGCCGGCACAGATGGTGATGCCGGCGGCTCTAGGGATAGCCTTCGAAGGCGCTCTTCGTCCAACCGCTTCCACTCTTCCAGCTCTGCCAGGTCGCTTTGGCTCCTCGTGACCACCATGTTCGATGGGCGGCAGACGTTCACTGGATAAGCTGTTGGTCGCTTAAGTTCTTCTGGTTCTATCCGGCTCCGATGGACCAAGATGTAGTCGCTGGTTCTTCTATCCGGATCGTTAGGACCAAGATGTAGGCGATGGATCGCAAGGTCTACACGATGTACTGGAGACTTCGGTTCGTAGCTCCTAGTAGGTCAGGTTCCTGGTTCGATGTGGACTGTAGTTCAATTAAACACTGTTGCTTGTTCAAGTTCCGTTGATTGAATGGTCGGATCCAATCACTTTGACTACTTCAGTTCGACTACATTTATTTATCAAACTTATTCTCTATATATACATTTTTACGATCTTACAACTAGTGCGGTATACACGCCGCAGTTAAAAGGGGCGTGGCCTATTTTATATGTTGTCTGTGTTCATGCTGTCGCGGGCAGGCTCGGCGTCCACAACAGTATTAATCTTATTTTTATTAATTTAAATCGGTAATTTGGATATTTCGAGCAACTGGTGATGATTAATATTTTCACGCGAAAAGCTCAGTTGCTTACATAATAAACGAATCGTTCCATAGATATAGGAACCGGGCTTTAGAATAAACCACGACCGAACATAATTTATTCATCTGATCTTGTTTTTAGTATGAGTAACATTCATTTACAACTTTATAATGAAACAGCTTGGATTTTTGCCTCATTCCCGGAAAATTATGCAGTCTGTGTACTTCTCTCACTTCGCAAACACTGCCTTATAAGCCAATTTGAAGTTGCAGTAGATAAGACCTTCTAAAGGTTCAGTCTTGCCCTACTGCTTAGTTTTTTTAGCTTCGCAGAAAAAACTGTAAAATATAGTGTTGAATCTCAGTTTGGTTCTCTAGTGTCGTCGGCAGGGTTGACCGCGCCATATTTCCGCAAATCTGTTCAAAAATGATTTATTGCACCCAGTGGATATCTTAATAATGCTCCAGAGAGAAACCTAAATCAGATGAATGTTCTTGTATTGGTTTTGTTCTGAGTGGTCAGCTTTTAAAACTATGTGAACGGGGCACAATGACGTTATAGTGAAAGCGTTATTACACTGCAGCGATTGCAATTAGTGATATATTGCAAACTAGCTGATGCCCGCGGCTTCACACGCGTGGTCATTTCTGTAGGTTAAAAGTACTCTTTGTGCTATTCCAGGACCTAAAATACCAATTTATCAACATTTGATCAAAATTCCTTCAGCCGTCAAAAATATTTGTATCCATAGCTCGGCTTCTACTCATCGGATTGAGATATAAAGTACCTCAGTTTTTAAGTCAAAACATAAGCTATCCAACAGTGAACCGCATCGCAATCGGTTAAGTAGTTTTTACGTGATGCGCGAAAAAACATACAGACAGACAAACAGATAGACACAATTTTTTAAAATGTTACATTCTTGTTCAGTAGCTTATTTTATGTACCCTAGACCATTTCTTTTTGAGTTATCTTCTTTGTACAGACTTTTTCGTTGCTATTGCTTTATTGTAAGTATAGATAGATAGATGAACAGAAGTACCTGATACGTGCGTCTAATACAGCGCGTCTCGAGTGATAACTTTTTGAAGTCGATGTTAGAAAAGCTAGTGATAATGTAATACTCTATCGAATTAATTATACACACAATTTTAACAAAGATAGTTATTACGCAGTAATACTCAGAACTAATATCGTTTCAACTTGTCTTTGAGTTTCAACGCGTTCTAGTTTGGTTCACAAAGCCTACCAATTATACCCATCCTTGAAAAGGCTTTCATGGTATGAAAATCAATAACTACGAGGGACAATTAAGTAAATGATGTACATTGATACTAATTACAACGTTTGTTAAACAAAACAGAACCAGTACAACTACGTATGATATATCGATTTGAGTGAAATTAATACCATTTATAATTACAAGGCAAAGGCTTTGTTGAACTATAAAGATTACAGGCTGTAACAAATACTTGAAGCAATACTAAAACGAAAGCATACATGAGCTTATTTTGAATTTGACTGTAAATAGTGGAACTAAAATATTTCTGCGAGCCCTCAGCTATAAAATGCGTAGGGGGTTGGCTTTAAAAGCAGCTATATAGAGTAGAGGCCCGAAATTATGCAAAAAAAGATTTAAGAAATAAATAAAAAATAAAATAGGACTGCCCTGCCAAAAAATGAACAAAATAGTAAAAACAAAAGATAGGTAAATAAAATTGACATTACTGTCCCCTGACAGTAATGCCGACTGTTCTGTGGAATCCTTTTAATCTAAGAGATCACCGACTGCAATTAATATTTTATTTATCTTGTTTTTTACTTTTTCGTTCGTTTTTGGCAGGGCAGTTGTTTCTTTTTTCTTTTTTCCTTTTATACTTTTTAAAATCATATTTAAAGTTATGCCAATAAATTACATATTTTTGGATGTAATGTGCTCATCAGGGCCTCGAAATTCTTACCCATATTGTAAAATTGGAAGTATTTTTGTGCATATGAAAATGAAGCAATATTGTTTAAAAAAAAACATTCTATGTTACTCGGTGGGGATGTAAGGATTCTAACGATACCCCATACGTCCAATCCTGTTCAGGCATTTAAAAGTTATGGTGGAATAAAGAAACTCTCATACAAATATACAAACATACATGAATCCTAAGAACATTACACTGCTTTTTTGGACACTCGTGTAAAAATTAAGAGGCAAATTCTCCGCACGATTGTATGATGATTTCACCATGGTATCAAGAAGGAAGTCACTTAACATAGCGCAGACAGAGTTTGCAAATGGATGCATGTGGATAGTTTGCAAGTTATATTTATCATTTTATGTCTTAAACCATGAAACAATTATAACGTGTGATAGTTTGTTTGTTTGTCGTATGAGGTAGTGGCCTCTAGAGTCAGAGTTTGTCAGGCCGCCTGAGAGCCTCTAACATGGCTTAACAACTAGATGCTATTAATCAATAACAGCCGGGAGCAGCTTAACGCGCCCTCATAACTTAAAAAAGTCATTTGTGAGGAGCCTAGGACCGAACCCGGTAAAAATATAGTTCAAAAAGTACGAGTAATATTCTATGCTGACATCAAATGTTTGTTAGTAGTACACCAGTATTACTATATTATTGAATTGAATTTGAATTTTCACAAAGTTAATTGGTTATCAGATATGAAATACGTATTAAATTTCTAATCATTAAACTCTAGAAAACTAATATTCGAGTCTCGTTCCAGGCTCCCCACAAGTTATTTAACTTTGTACGCTAATGTTTCCTTGTTTAGTTATCATAATATAGATCGTGAACGATTTCTGTTATTCTGCGTACCAATCCTGTGACCAAAGAATGTTATTAATACAACTTTTATACTAATGGCTCTGTGAAATGTAGACCTCGCGTGTCTGTCTTTGCATAGCTTAAAACTGAATAGATGTACAGAACCTTTTTCAAAATGGCTGATATATATATATTTTAACGTTAACAACAACATTCCGAAATGGCAGAGATATGGTGTTTGACCATATCTCTGCCATTTTTTAATGTTTCAAAAACTATCAACGAAAAAAATCCATATAATTCATCCATATTATTGTTTGTCATATGAGGTAGTGCTGGCCTCTGATGTCAGAGTTTGTCAGGCCACCCGAGGGCCTCTGACATGGTTTAACGACTGCTATTAGTCAATAACAGCCGAGACCGACAGTTTAACGTGCCCTCCGAAGCACGGAGCGATAGAAAACCGCACATAACTTCGAAAAGTCATTGGTGCGGAGCCTAAGTTTTGAACCCGGTATCGTTGGATTCTAAATTGCACTATAGGAGCATTAGGCAATTTTTGCTCTGCCATTCCAGGTTATTCACAATGAGTGTGCACACATCTTGTGGTAATTAAAATTAAATTTTAGTATGTTGTTGTAGTAAAAATATCTACTCATATACCTTTCGTTCAAAGTCAAGTGAGATCCCCCTTTCAACACAGTCAGTACCTAGTCTCTATTGACAGTAGTAATCGTAAATAATCCCTCACTTGTTGTAAACAGCTGAATCTATAAATGAAATGTGTGCGCCGAACATGTGAGCCGGTACACTATTGCCTACCATCTTTCTGATGGTAGGCAATAGTGTACCGGCACCTTACCCTTCCGCAATTCAATATCGTTAATATTTCTCCTGAGAAAATAGAGTTATGATATTAATGTCCTCCTGCGCATTTCTTATTGGATGTTTACTTTGTGGCCCATTATTTTTATGGGGGTCGAATAAATTCGCCTAGGGTCCATAGTCGCAGTATAAAATACAGTAAAGCAACTCCGACAGAAGCGATATACACTTACTTTTAATTACTATGCATTGAAATTGACAAATCTTTGTTTACTACGGTAACATACATAATTCTTGACCCCCACACTAGGGTTTTTGCACCTGGGTATTCTAGATCAAGCAGGATGAGCTTTTTTTGTACGGAGCTATATTCAGTTTGTTGAGATCAATACATCAATACAACAATCAATACATTAATACTGTCAGGAATCTTGATGTTTAATTGGCAATACTTAAAATACGCTGGCAATACCATAGAGTAAATTGTCTTTGTCGTCTTAGCGTCCCTTGTCTTTGAAAATGGCTTCTGCACAGTTGTAAGACTATGTAATAAAATTAGTAAAATTTTGTGTAAGTCATAAGTAAAACAGTACTGAATATAAATAAGACATTACAAACATAACAAGCTTCTGTCTGTCCGTCCAACCTTAGCACGGTTAACAATATTTCTGTGTATTAGTAGTATGGTGTCGTGCTATTTTTTTATTTCTATATTTCGAAAAGACTAAGTGCGGGTAGTTGGATATATTACTCACCCTTATCGACGCTGATACCCGTTACAGCTTTCCAGTGAAAACGATCAATGCAACGTCGAAATATCTAGGTTAATATAACGAACGTATCCGTGATTAAATCCGCATTCAAAATTTCCTTGATGCGGGAATGATACTCGGCAAAAACGACTATTACCAGAATGGCAGGCAATTGAACAGGTGGTTGTCATACTGCCACCTGACTATACTGGACGGACTGTGAGAGTTTTCTTCGATCGTTCGTTTCTTTATTGGCTATAACATCAGAACCAATTAAGATACCGCTCCAAGAAAAGGGTGTAATTTTAACCTTATGTTCTTTTACTTGTAAAAAACTGTTTAAAATTGAATGAATGACTAGTAATATAATATTTTGGGTCATTTCAATCAAGTACAGGAACAAACTTATAAAAACCTTTTGAATCACATTTTATAAGTTAATTTAAAAATATTTAATAATAAAGCTTTTATGCAATAGCTATGTCATGATGAAACATAGAATGGGGTGTCACAATAAATGCGTATACAACATTTCGTGTCTGTGCTGTTGACCGTAGATGAGATCCTTTATCTGGAGCTAATCCTGATAAAGGATGTCACTTCAGGTCATGCTTACCATAAAAATGCATTGTCATCGGAACTGAACCAACATGCAAAAATTCATTTCTGTAGAAGAAGAGGAAGTGGTTCTAATTCAGCTTGCAAGATTTGACCTAAAGAAACATACATACATACAAACATTGCAAGTTAAATAAAAGCTTTTAAAAATAGACTAGTCTCAGATGAAGAGTCGCATCTGAGCTAGAGAGAAAATTGGGTTGAGTGGGAAATTTATCCATGAATGTGGGTATGTGGATGTTCCACCATAACGTCGCCCCATTGGTTAAATTTTGACAAGCGAGGTGTCAATCGATTCGTCTTCATCGCAAGAGTATCACATAGGCTATTTTTTTACCCGACCGAAGTAGGGTTTTAGTTTTTGAAGTTATGTCTTGTTTGTGCCATAAAGTAACAGCATGCTAATGTCATCATTGAACTTTATATACAAAAACTAATTGTTTAATGCACTATAACTATAGAACAGGTAATTAAATAAAAAAGAAAGCGCTTGCCAAATACGTACCTACTCGGAATAAAAAAGTAAGAGAAAGGATAGAGACTCGGAAAAATAGAGTAAACCTAACGATCTACCCATGACCCGGGATCGTTTCGGCGCAACTTACATGGAAACTTAGGGCTGCGGAGCGGTAGAATAATCTAATTTGGCAGTCGTGAACTTGCTTCAACGAACAACTATCGGGGACTTTAACTTAGACTAAGGAAAAGTCTGTCTATAACCACTGGAAATGTTAGAATTTGTTAGATAGAGAAGCACAGAAGATTTAACAACTCCCTACAACTTGTTCGTCCGCTATGAAAGTACTATCTAACATTTTTACTCTTTTATGAAGTATCTTCTTTAGGTAATTGTTTCCTATAGTAGACTAGAAAAAAAGGATATTATTGATTTTATATTATTTATTGTTATTAGGCCCTGGCTGGCGGCCTGAAAAACTCTGACACCGGTGGACAACACAACCTCAAATTAAAATTAAGTACATCAAAGGAATTTGAAATAAAAAATAGAAGAAATAAAAATAGCTAACTCAGAGCAATTATAACTGAGACCACAAATAAATCTAAGACTGAGAAAAACTGCACATCAACTTGGGTCTCCATAAATTAGTCCTAAAGCTATGCGAATATAAACTTTATATCAAGAAGGTTAAAACGTTGTTAGAAGAAGGAATAAAGTGGTAGGATGTAAGTCTCTCGCCTCTCTACCACTAATTTACGAGCACATAACGTCCGCAATCTCTCCCGACGCACATTATCCGTCCTGCAATTAACTAGTGTACTGCTTTATTAACGTCTTTGCACTTTAGAGGAAAACTTTGCGGTTTCATTCATTAGCATGATTTCATCTTAAATTTTTCGAGATAGGACGTTTATAACGAGGTATATCGACATACTGCTAGAGTTTATTAAACAAATTGCTTCAATAAAACATGTCAATTCAAAATCATAATTTTATGGATCAATTATTAACCTGAACAAAACTCCAAGATTTGGCTTGACTACCAAAATATATGTAACTCGTGCGCAAAGTCAGTATCCACGTAGCTCACAAAGACAATAAGGTAAAGCTGTCTGATTGTCTGATTATGTAATTAAAAGTGCACACAAATATTTTTTCAAGTGATAAGTTAAAATTTCCACTACATATGTTTTTCTCTATATTCATAACCTTTGAAACGTTACAGTTCCAGATAAAATATGACGGTTCATCAGATAAATCGAGTTTCGCGAACAGACGACCTTCTGAAAAGTCAATTTGGCCTGGCTCTCACTTTTCCCAGTTTGACAGTTAATAAAGGCTCCGATAGAGGCGTAATCTGAATTGCTAATGTTATTTTTCTTTAAATTACTTCGCCGAGGATTAAACGACTATTATATTCAAAGATTGTTTGCTTTATCGAGGCCTTATTGCGCCTTTACAGATTGCCGGTTTGGAGAGCAAAGATATTTTTGTTCGATCGAATCTATTGGCAAGTGATTTAAGTTTATAGAACTTGCAGATCTTTGAAATGTCTAGGATTGTTAGAAGAAAACATTTTGCGTTAGTTAATGCAATTACCTTTTTTGAGTTTCAAGTTAAACAGTACAAATCGTATGATTTTATCAGTCTTAAACTCCATTAACCACTTAATTATTGTTCTTCTAATCATATACACTACACTAGAATCTTTTTCAAATAGGCCATAAAATAACAATGTAGACACAAGGTATATCATCATCATCATCATCATCATGTCAGCCTTTAGAAGTCCACTGCTGAACATATGCCTCCCCCAAAGAGCGCCATGACGAGGAATCCTGTGCCACCTCCATCAAGGTATATAATGTGTACTTATAATAAAGCAATAAGAACGAAAACGTCTGTACACAGAAAATAATTTTAAAAAAAATACTAGAGTACTTAAAATATGCAAATGAACAAGAAACAAGAATATAGCATTTTTAAAATTATCTGTCTGTTTGTTTGTCTGTTTGTCTGTTTATCTGTATGATTGTTTGCGCATCACGTAAGAACTACTGGGCCAATTGCGATGCGGTTCACTGTTGGATACCTTAGGGTTTGACTTAAAAACTGGTGGACTTGGTATCTGAATCCGATGAGTAGAAGCCGAGCAACAGATAAAAAAAAATTTACGGAAGGCATTTTGATCAAATGTTTTGATATTCGTATTTTAGGTCTTGGAAAAGTACAATAAGAGTACTTTTAACGTAGAGAAATGACCACGCGTACGAAGCCGTGGGTACAGCTAGTAATCTAATAAAGTCGTTTTGAGTAATTATTATTTCCTAAGTACATCCAAAGGACTTGCTAAGAAAAACTGCACATTATACTTATATTTTAAGTGATGTATTTTTTATTTAACTGGTGTAAATAAAAAAAAATTGTAGTAAAGTAGAACTTTAATGGAAAATAATGCTTTTGAAACTGAAACCTGGCCAAGTAATAAAAGCTTTGAACCCGGAGGCACACAGAACGGTATAAATTCATAAAAGCATTTTTTTATGTCTATATGGATGCTCGTGTGAACGACCGCGTATCGTCAACACTGCGACTCACAGATTCACTCAACGTAATGACGTATTTCCATTTAAAATTAAAGCTTCCAAATATGTTTTAATCAAATTAATTGCAATTTCTCTTCACAAAAGAATTACTTGACAAACGTTGAGCGTTTTGACAACGAAGGCAGAGGCCATTAAGTAATGAAAAAATACAATATCGGACGTATTGTTGGTAGAAGGTGAGGCGAGATTGTCGATAATCGATGAACAAATATTGGTCGAACAATCGAATGGCGTCATAACACTTACTCTAATTTGTCAATAATCGCCCTAAACGTAATGTTTCAGTGAATTTCTTTTTGATGAAAGCTTGTGGGCAAAAAACAGGGTTCGCATTATAACCGGTTACCGTAGCCACTGCATATGTTTGACATGAATTGAAGAGCATTTTAATTAAAAACATTTAAAAAAAAGGTTTTATGCAGTAGCCCTGTCATGGCAAAACTTAGAACGGGCTATCACAATTAAACGCGTATACAACATTTCGTGTATGTGCTGTTAACTGTTGAGAAGTTCCTTAGTCAGGATCGAACTCTTAGTGCACGTCATGGTAAAACATAAAACCGACTATCATAATAAAATGCGTGCACAACATTTTGTGCCTTTGCTGTTGACCGTTGAAGTTTTCCTTTATCTGGAGATAATTCAGGATTTTAGTGTTAAAGTTTTCGTGAATCTGATACATAATTTTAAATATCACTACCGGCTATGACTCACTTGTATATAGTCGAAAACATCGACCTAGGTTTCGAGCGTATCCGACGCTCTTCTTCAGGAGTTCACGCTGCGAGATCCCGACGACGGGACGGATCTCGCGGCATGCACTCCTCGATGTTTTCGACTATATAAACGTGAGTCATAGCCGGTAGTGATATTTAAAATAATTCAGGATGTCGATTTATGTCAAGCTTACCATAAAATACGTTGTCATCGGAACTGAATCAACATTTAGAAATTCAACTCCGTAGGATAAGAGTTTAAGTGGTTATAATTCAGCTTGCAAGATTTGACCTAAACAAACATACATACATACAAACATTAAAGCTCTTATAATAAATAATCCTACTATTCTACAAATTTACAGAACTCGGGTTATGATAAAACTATATTTTTTTGCGATGTCGTCTGTTCGTAATTCTTTGTTGAAATTCCATTGATAATATACAAGTAAGCGATACCTACTTACCTTACACTAACGTGCTTTTTCGACTCGAACTGCTAGAATTTGGGACGTAAATAAAGCCAAATGAGTTATTATACAGTTCTTCGAAATTTTGGGTAAAAATATGGGGAAAATTACGATCGGTTGGTCTAGTGGTTCGAGGTACGAAATCAAACGGTCACGGGTTCGAATCCTGCCAGGTGCAATCATTTGCGTGATGAGTAGAAATATTTGTTTCCGACTCATGGATATATATTAGTATATAATATATGTATGTTTATCCGTTACCTAGTGCCCATAGAACAGGGTATCCTAGTTTGGGGCTAAGTAATTTGTGTGGAATTGTCCCGAAAATATTATTATTATTATTATATACCATGGACCTAGAATCAGACGTCTGAGGGAGATACCCTTCAATATGTCAGATTTATTATTACAACATGTACGAAGAATATTAGATAATTTTTAAAAAAAGGTCTAGGGTACATAAAATAAGCTACTGAACAAGAATATAACATTTTTAAAATTCGTGTCTGTCTGTTTGTTTGTCTGTTTGTCTGTATGTTTGTACGTAAAAACTACTGGACCGATTGCGATGCAGTTTTCACTGTTGGATAGTTTAAAGTTTGACTTAAAAACTGGGGTACTAGGTATCTCAATCTGATGAGTAGGAGCCAAGAAATTGATAAAAATATTTTTGACTGCTAAAGAAATTTTGATAAAATGTTGGTATATTGGCATTTTAAATCCTAGTATAGAACATAGAGTACTTTTAACCTAGAGAAATATCCACGCGTGCGAAGCCGTAGGCGTCAGCTAGTATCTAATATGGCAAGAAGTTTCATATAATATCATGAAACCTTATTTCAGCTTGGCAAGAACACTTCTTTTTAATCTAGTACCGAAATAATCACAATAGTCCAGCTTTAATTAAGTAATTTCGTCCTTATAGCCAAGAACGCGGCTGGGTTCCCACGTCACTTAAATGTTAAGTTGTCACGCCACTCCGTACGTTATGATCGGATTACTGACCTTTTACTTATTGAGCAGAGTATGAATGGGTCTTGGTAAATTTACTTCATTTTGTAGAGCACAGTTTTAGGTGAAAAATGGGTGCTCAAAATCTTATACTAGTTATATTCTTGTGTTATGATTTGATCGAGATATTTATGAGTAACTAGATGAGTAACTAGAACCGCGGCTAAGCCCGCGTTCAAATGGTGTGTCTTGATCTGGAAATCCCGCCACCTAACCATGCTGACCTTGCAGAGGAGCTGCCACTAGGCCACTAACTCCCGTGGCTCACGTGGAAAACACTAAATAGACTTCGAACTCGGGTGGGCCGCTGCAGGGACAGTGTTAGCAAATAGGGTTACATTGATCAGTCACAGTGCTACTGTGGCAAAACTCAAAAAACTATACCACATTTGCTCAATTGGGACTTGTGCCTAAGAACCTGCTCCATTGACAAACTATTTATGGCTTCCGATAATTTGTATAGGTGAAACTAATGATAATTAAAAAAATATGAAAACTAAACCTTTTCTCTGATTCTAAGAAGAAGAAAAGGATAGAAACTTTTCGTATGGGGTGTTATAGACTTTAAAACATCCTATTACTTCGTTTCCATAAATTAACGTTTGCTTCTTTCAGAAAAAAAAAAGCCAAAAATAACTTCGTGAAAAACAAAGATTGTCCAATACCACAAAGACAGTGACTTTTGAAATCGCTTTTGGAACCCGTCGCACCCGTCCGTTTGGTTGCAACTTTTGTTCCGGACTTTTGTGTCAATCAACCTGATTGCTTGATTGATGGATTGATTGATAACTTGATTGGGCTGTCAGCATGACGTGCCAATTTTTGCAGAAAAAACTCTATATTGTGAAGGAGCATTCAAAGTCTCAAAAGGGATGTACATTTTCAGCAGACTGACATCCGGCACTGTCGGATTCTATTGTTTAGTGTTGCAATGAGGTCTGCACTGACAAGCATCGTACATACTTGTATCTATACCTAATTGAAATTAATATAAAAATTTACTACTCTATTAAGTCCGTACTGACGGAATGAAGCACGTACAATGCACGAAGGATTGACGATAGTGAGGACCGAAAGTCAGTAATGCGTAGGGCAGTCTGCGTATACGCATGGCTCAGTATGGATTTTTGTCGGGGCGTTAAGAGCTACGTGGGAGCAGCCAGAAGTACCTATACGTGAACTGTTGTGTCAAAAGTCGGTTAGTGGAACAATATGTATTCAGCCGGGACCGTCAGTTTGTATTATACCTTTACGCGCTGACTGTCAGATAGGTTCTGAAGCGTAAGCAGTTAACGCCTGCTTAGCGTATAGCCGTGTTTGGTTGGTTAGTTCGTAATACTACCAATAGATAGCGTTGCCGTCCCCACAATACGGGTTCAAAGAAGCTAGTGGAAAGATTTGGATGACGACGCATACTCGTAGGTCTCGGTAGCCGAATTGGTAAAGGCATGTGTCTCGCTGAGGCACAGTACGCGAGTTCGAATCTCGTCCGTGATCCAAATTTTTCCATTAGAAAATTATTATATAATGTCATATTTGTTTTTCGATAAAATAAAATATTCACATATTTTTATAGTGTTAGTAATGCAGTGCTTCAGTAGTGGCGACACCGCCACAACCTCGGAGCCATCTGTACGTAAATGCTGTAAGGTGTACACCCAATTTTCTTCAACTTGAGCGTGCATTGTCTTCAGCATGTAAGCAAGTTATTATGACGTTTACGTCTATAATGCGAAGTAAAGTCGAATGCACACGACCCGCACGCGATCATTTAGGGTGATTACCGGCTCGCACGTCCGCGTTTTATATCCGCACGTGTGCAGCGAGCCTTACCTCGAATCGTTTATTATTCATACAACTTCGACGTATGGCGTGTCGTGAATCACTCTATAATGGCTGTAAAATGATTTGAGGGCTAGTTTGATTTTAAAGTTTGATTGTTTGATTGTCCTTGGGCAAGGTAGATGAACGCTCCGATCGTGTTTGAAGCCTTTGTTTGGCCGATTTAAATCCGTTTTTTTATTCAACGATTGGAGAGAGGTATTAGCTTTGTAAAGAAGAAATTGGTGCTGACTTTTCCAAGATATTCAGCTCTGATCACGTGAAGGGTTCTCGGGCACTATTTCTACTAGAAAATTGGAGTTGATATTGAAAATAAGCAATTGTTTTGACATTGAGATGATATATGTACAGGTACCTGTACCTACATATATCTCAATGTTTGTTGATGAGTAGAATAAGAAGACCTTCATTGTGGTGATCTATATAAAGCAAAAGCTTACGCCAGGGACTTCGTCCGCGCGGACTTTCGTTTATCGCGAAAAACGTAGCCTATGTTCTTTAAGGATATTAAAAACCAATTCGTTGATGCTATACTTTTGTATAGCATTAATGATGACAAATTTGTTATTATTTCATTTCCTTGGCAGCCGTTCCTTACAGCGAGTACCTAATCGACGTATTCCAGTTTTGCCGTAGAAACTAACCATTTTGACTAAAAGTATCCTATGTTGGTCTCTATATTGTGCAGTACCTATCTACAAAGTTTCATCATAATTAGATAAGCCAAATTTGGCGGTTTTTTTTTTGCTTTGAAATGGAGTTTTGTACAACAAGAGAGTTATACATTTTATATCACAACACAACACAGTTACACTCACGAACTTCACTATACCCATTATCTGAGGTCATCAGAAAATCTCCAACTAAAAATTCCCGCACACGTGAGTTCTTTTTATAGTAAGTCTTTTACAACACAAGCAGTCCGGCTTTGGAATTCTTTACCAGTCTCTAGTAGGAAAGCTACATCACTGCACATTTTTAAAGACCGTGTCAAGAATCTGTATTTGTCAAGTTGTTAATCTGTTGAATGTAATATAATATTTATTATTATTTTATGTTAACAGTAGGTGTTTATAGGTAAGTGTATTATTATTATTTTGTGTGTATTATTATATGGTAATAAATATTTATGTAATTTGTATTATTCATTATATATATATATATATGTAGGTTTTTTTTTAAATTCTGCACTTTACCATCCTCTGTAACAGCCTATGTGTCTCTATTCAGCCTACGGTTGCCTGGAAGAGATCGCTGCTTAGTGATAAGGCCGCCGATTGCTCTATGTTAAAACTTGATTATTGCATCATCAATTTCATTTCTTGTGCAATAAAGAGTTATCTATCTATCTATCTATCTATACAACACTCACATAGCCTTCTCGCCGCTTGGAACAAAAATGTATCTGTATTTTATTCTACCCATGAAATAAAATAATTGTTTATTTAGGATGGGGATGCCAAGATCTGTCTATATTTACTACAAAGCAGTAAAAAGTCTGAACAATGAAGATAATTGAAAAAAAAACGAGCGAAACTTACAGTATATTATGTATAGTACAGTAAAGTATGTGACATC
Organism: Alsophila aescularia; assembly: GCA_946251855.1. NCBI lineage: Eukaryota > Metazoa > Arthropoda > Insecta > Lepidoptera > Geometridae > Alsophila > Alsophila aescularia. The sequence continues at coordinate 3,620,915 of OX276378.1, read as the reverse complement.
TTGTTAACGTTTTACACTGTTTAACACATTGTTTAACAATTTTCACGAAATCACTCCTATAGATTTAAGGAAATCAAAAAAACAATGTGACGGCTGAACGTTTGGTATTTGTACATTATAGGTACATTTGGTCCTGGAACAACACATAGGTTACTGTAAACTTAGAAAAATTACCATGCTGGCAAAGTCACGAACACAGCTAGTAATGAAATAACTAGGTTATACTTCAAGGTAATTTACAATGTGTACGTAGGGGTGAAGTACATACGTACATATGAACACCTTGTTATATCTACAATAAGTATACATAGCGTACCAAAAGGCAACCTATTTCTATAGTACAATAATTGCCACCAAATGTTATAACTTGAAAACAACTTATTTCACATAAAGACATTTTTATCTCCCGGAGAATAATCTGCGTATTTCATAAACGATCATTTAGCCTTTAGCCTTTAGATCATAATCCCATTTTAATATAAGGTCTTGTAGGCCTTACTGTTGTGCAAGGAAACCAGTAGTATGATTCTGATTTTGTCTCGATCGCTTCTTTAAAGGTCAACTATATATTTCAAATCTTTCGCACTATTTTAAAGAATAATAAAATTGTTTTATTTTTTAGTGAGATTTACATTCTTTTTTTGTTACAAATAAAATTATAATTTAAAATATCACTACCAGCTATGACTCACGATCTTCAATTTGATACTTCACTCGATAGGTTTTGTTTTTTTTTGTTCCGTCGTATATACAATTATGGCAGATGAAAGCATTAGTTTTCTTGACACTTCATATATCCTATGTCAGTCTTGATTAAGACAAATCCAATGTACCTCATTCATCAAAATCCATCAAGGCGTTTAGGCTCTAGGACCCGCCAAAAAAAAGGACATACATACATACAGACCAAACACATAATCCTCCGCAGTAGGGTAAAAATCCGCCGTTAATCGGCCCATCCACTGATTTTATATTGATCAAAGATGACATTGTCCAAGGGTCACTAACACTGATGTTAACATTAAAAATTGGAAATCGTCCTATTCTAACAAAATTAACGCTAACACTAGCCATTTTACTATTATCTTACTAAACTCACACCATGTATTATGGTCTTATAAAAAAGTTGTGAGCCAATAATGCATTCACACAAACAATCACTGAATTGTTTTTTGTATGAAAATCACTTACTTCGATTTCTCATCTATGGCGTCATTGGACCTAGTAACTTTTTGTGGTTCTTTGTCGGTAGATTTATGAATATAGAATATAATATCGTATATCCACGCTTCGAATATTACATATTTAATACCGACATATTAATAAGAATAAGTTAATTTCATGTGGTTAAACATTTGAAACTGTACTTGGATAAATTCGAGTATGCACCTACCTAGCCATCTTAACATTTTATGATTACTACATAATAACAGATTGTTTATTATAATATATAATTATTGGACGTCCGATTGGTCTAGTGGCTAGTGACCCGAACTACGAAATCAAACGGTCGCTGGTTCGAACCCCGCTAGGTGAAATCATTTGTGTGATGAGCAGAAATGTTCTTCTAAGGGTACGTTCAAGCGCCAAGTTCGCAACTTTTATGTCGAAAAGGTTCATCATTCATAATTTCTCACTTTTTTTTTATTTGTTCCTAGATATAGTATGGATTCTTTACAAACTGTTTTTTTAAATTATTTTGTTTTATCTTTTTTTTTTCTCCTGTCGTACATAATGATAAATGATAATATTATTATTATATATATTTTTTATATATTAGTGTATTACTTATAATATTCTTATTTATTCTTATAATTTAAGTTTATATTAGATACCTATTTCTATTCACTTTCGATATATTTTTACTGCACCACTCCCATTTTTCTTGCACTTCCAGGTTGGCTGGTAGAAAATGCTACTTAGCTTTAAGTCCTCCGTGTACATTGTATTTGTGTGCTAAAGAATAAATAAATATATAAATGTTTGTGCCCGAGTCATGGATGTAATATTCGTATCCATGTAATTTTTATATTATCTAGAACCCATAGTATAGTATTCTAGTTTGGGACTAGTTAATTGGTGTGAATTGTCCCGAATATATTTGTATATATATTATATGCTACAAGTGGTGGAAGTCTACGAATCTATTGGTTTGCTTGCTTGTCGTATCAGTTCGTGGTAGTGCTGACCTCTGATATCAGAGTACTTTAGGCCGCCTGATGGCCTCTGACATGGCTTAACGATTGCTATTAATCAATAACAGCTGGGACTAACGGCTTAACGTGCCCTTCATTCCAGAAGGGATGGAAAACCACACATACCTTACAAAAGTAATTGGTGTGGAGTCGAGGACAAAACCCGGTAGGTACCCTGTATGGCTTATACTTATACTTCGTATGGCTACCCTCGCTCTTATTTTATTGTTTGTTTGTTTGTTTGTTTGTTTGTCGTATGAGGTAGTGCTGGCCTCTGATGTCAGAGTTTGTCAAGCCGCCCGAGGGCCTCTGACATGGCTTAGCGACTGCTATTAATCAATAGCAGCCGGGACCGACAGCTTAACGTGCCCTCCGAACACGGAGCGATGGAAAACCGCAAATAACTTAGAAAAGTCATGGGTCGGAGCCTAGGTTTTGAACCCGGTATCGTTGGATTCTAAATTGCACTATAGAACCGTTAGGCCACCATCGTTCTATTTTATTAATAATCTGTTGGTTTAATAAAATCGACGTGTGTGTAAACATACCTTTTGAAAACAGGATATTGATTCAATTTCGTTAGCCGTAAAATAGTTTTAATCGATTGCTCGGCTTCTACTAATTGGATTAAGATACAAAGTACAACAGTTTTTAAGTCAAAACTTACGCTATCTAATTGAAAATCGCATTGCAATCGGTCCAGTAGTTTTTACGTAATTTGCGAACAGACATACAGACAAAAGATGTCTCATTCGGAGTTTTCATCTAATCACTTTAATCAACGGATTCTACTCAAATTGTGGCGCCTGTCTGTCATACTAGAAAGTTTTAATAAAACTGAATATTTCAATAATTTGAGCTCTTATAATATACATTCTAAAATCAAGTCACGTTGAATTATAGTATTTTTAGTCTCTAAGTCTTTCAAGTTTGAATAAGATATTGTAACTTTGCTTAATTTAAAGTTACGTAGCTTTTGTAACGAGTATTTTGTATTCGTAGACTTGGTATTAAAAGTTTTGTGTAATTAGAATAGGAACAAAATGTTTGTTTATTTTACCTCATGATTCTTTCTACTTAATAAATGATTAAAATAGGTTATTTTTAATATATGCCCTTAAATATGCTAACATGGTCCATACATTCTCTTTTTACACGACTGCCCAAAAAAGGAGTGTAATGTTTTAGGACTCATTTATGTTTGTATGTGTGTTTGTATGTATGTTTGTATGTATGTATGTATGTTTGTATGTATGTCAGTTTATTCAACCATAACTTTTAAATACCTGAACAGATTTATTGGTTGTTTTTTTTTTTTATTATTCGTATCGTTAGTATCCTTACATCTTCCCGAATAAGATAGGCTACACATTTTTTGAAAATAAAAGAAAGAAAATAGAAACCTTTTGGCGGCAGTAGGGCTCCATTTTGAACTGCGAAAAACACTTCGTGTTTTACAATATGGGTATCATATTTAAGGCCTTAATAAGCACATTCGAACGTGTATAATTTATTGGCTTGAGTTCTTTTTTTGGCAGGGAGCGTGTTTTTTTAGCTTTTAAGTTAGTTATTTGGACACAGTGCGGTTGTAAAAGTAAACAAATACAACTATCAAAAAAAAAAAGGTACCGTAAAATAACATTTTCTGCTTGAGAGTTACGATCCCACAGCAGACACACATACAGACACATAAAAGCTTCAAAATAAAATAATGTAGTCCATTTGCAACCTGCTAACCAAACAAACTACCTTCCAACGATACAGGGTTCGGTCCTAGGCTCCGCACCAATGAGTTTTCTGAGTTATGTGCGGTTTTCTATCGCTTCATGCTTTGGAGGGCACGTTAAGCTATCGCTCCCAGCTGTTACTGATTATTAGCAGTCGTTAAGCCATGTCAGAGGCCCTCGGCCTGACAAACTGACACCAGAAACCACACTACCTCTTACGATAAACACACAAATCTACAATTAACATAGTCACATATCCCATCACCGCAAATAACATGGTTATGCCAAATACTAACACCCTACAACTCTGTCCATTTCCTACAGAGTAAATAATTAAACGAATGCATTTCATAATGACAAGGGCTCATAAATAATTCACGGTGTAAATAGCAACTGCACTGCGCCTGTTGCCGTGACTCTGTTTTTATTTTGAGTAGGTAGGTATGGGTTTGCAATTCATTCTATACTTATAATAAAACAGAAGGTAAAAAGTCTGTACAAAGAAGAAAATAAAAAAAAAATGGTTTTGGGTACTTAAAATAAGCTACTGAACAAAAATATAACATTTTAATAAATCGTGTCTGTCTGATTGTCTGTATATTTGTTCGCACATTACGTTAAAATAACTGTACCGATTGCAATGCTGTTTTAACTTTTAGATAGCTTAGGGTTTGACTTAAAACTGGCGGACTTGGTATCTCAATCTGAAAAGTAAAATAAGAGCAATCGATAAAAAACTATTTGTCTCCTGTTTGGTTCTGGAATAACACACTCGGGCAAAGCCAGAAAACCAAAGTCATTGACATAACCCAGAGAATATGCATGCTGACGTGACAATGGTCTGGTCACATCTCTCGCGAAACCGACAACTGTTGGGAAAGACGAGATCTAGAGAGGAGACCACGTTTAGTGGTGTGGGACGCCCACCGGCAGTTGGAGAGACGACTTGCGAAAGACAGCTGGCTGCAACTGGATGAGAAGAGCCATTGTATTCATTTGAACAGGACTATGTCCATTAGTGAACTAGTATAGGCTGATGATGATAATAATGATTATGGTGATGACTATTCCTCAATAAATTTGTAATTAAAAACAATAAAAATGGTTGCAAAGGTTTACCATTATCGAGAAAAGACAAACTCCATCCTTGTTTAGAAGCTTGGCCTTATAGAATATAATAAATCGCATATAATAACCTTCGAAAGAACATAAATGAATGTATGTGTGTGGATATTATTAGACATGCAAGGCGGCATGTTTCAGAGCATTAGTACGACGTGCAGTCATAAAATGAACTTGCGTTATTAAATTTTTGTTAACTAGATGTGCCCGCGGCTTTACCCGCTTGTTTATTTCTCTGGGCTATGATAACCTAACGATTCCAGGACAGAAAGTACCAAAACTCAAAATTTCTTCAGCCGTAAAATAGTTTTTTATCGATTGATCGGCTTCTACTCATCCGATTGAGATATTTGTATCTACGAGTATGTACTCTATGTATATCCGGTATATAGTGCCCGTAGCACAAGTTATCCTAGTTTGGGGCTAGGTAATTGGTATGAATGGTCTCGAATATATATATTTATTTATCAAATACACCTGTTTTTAAGTCTCTAATCTAACAGTGAAAATCGCATCACAATCGTTCCAGTAGTTTTTACGTGATGTGCAATAAATAGACTGACACGATTTTTTTAAACAATATCTTCTTCTGCAGTATCTTATTTGAAGCACCGTAAACCGTTTTTTATTATCTTCATTGTGCAGACTTTTCGTTACTTACTACTTTATTATACGTATAAATTACTTGCTTGTTATATGAGGTAGTTGCTGACCTCTGATGTCAATTTACCAAGCCGCACAAGGCCACGGATTTTGCTTAGCGCTGACATTCAATAACAAATAGGTAAAAAAACAGAATATTCTATAACATCGCAATGAACGATCTACGCTTTTTCGTAGCACCTCTACGCTAGTAGACGTTTGTGTACGTAGTGCTACGAGATTTGATATAATGTTTACTACTGTTTATTCTGAGCTACAAGTCTAATAATCTGTTGCGTAATAAATTCATTTATTTATTTTATAATTACAAATGATACAAACACTTCAATAAATATCGACAAGAATAAGATGGAAACTAAAACAAAGCACGTTGGCTTGAAATTATTTATTTCTTGATGAATAGAAGTCCAATAAATGTTACAATTAATCTATTCAAAGAGTTAAATTAACTCTAAATTGCCAAGCACTGTATTTATCAAGACTCAGAATAAAACCATATCTATACAACTAAAACATGACAAATGATCCTTCTTTTGTTTCGTAAAGAAATTCGGAGGCACTCGGTTTTCTTACTAACTCGTTTATAAATTGAATCGGTAATATATTTGGTTGATTTACGAATGTAAGTAACAAAATTTCTGTACAACAAAGATAATTTAAAATGATTACAACAATATATTACAAGGCATATTTGAAATATAAAAACTAATGACTGAAAGTAAACAAAGTTAAAATATGTAGCTTACTTTCGCCAAACTGTTAGTCAGATAAATGATAAATGGAAAAACAAAAATATATATATATTTCATTCTCGTTAGATCCAGTGCTAAACCCACGCTTACCAACTCTAACCATTTTTTTTACCTTATTTTCATTTTCGTTAAGGGTTGGTTAGCGTGGGTTTTTTTATCTATTGTATTTTTGTTTTTCCATTTATCATTTGTGTGACAAACAGTTTGGTGGAAATAAGCTACATATTTTAACTTCGTTCAATTCAAATATGGATTTCCGCAAAGTTACGCCTGAATCTGTCAACTACTAATGACTGAGGTAAACGAGTTCAGTACAGTGCGTGCAAGACTTTTATAGTTTTGCAATGCAATATAACTGGATAGGAGTGGCACTTACCGTCAGACAATTAAGACAATTATGTGTATTTTTTTTGAAAAAATACTTAATCTATACTTATAATAAAGCAGTAAGTAACAAAAAGTCTGTACACAGAAGATAAGAAACTAGCTTAAAAGCTAAAAAAAAACACGCCTGCCCTGCCAAAAAAGCTTTTGCCAATAAATTATATACTGTTGGAATGTGCTTATCAAGGCCTTCAATTTGATACCCATATTGTAAAATTCGAAGTTTTTTCGAGTTTGAAAATGGTACCATTCTACCGCCACATTGAATGTTTTCAGAAAAATATAGCGTATGTTACTTGGGGGGGATGTAAGGATTCTAACGATACCCCATACGTTAACATCTGTTCAGGTATTTAAAAGTTATGGTGGAATAAAAAACTCACATACAAACATACATACATGAGTGCTAAAAAACAATACACACTTTTTAGGCAGTCGTGTATTAGGTTACTTAAAATAAGCTTTTGTTTGTTTGTCGCATGAGGTAGTGCTGGCAACTCTGGTGTCAGTGTTAAAATAAGCTTTTGTTTGTTTGTCGCATGAGGTAGTGCTGGCAACTCTGGTATCAGTGTTAAAATAAGCTTTTGTTTGTTTGTCGCATGAGGTAGTGCTGGCAACTCTGGTGTCAGTGTTAAAATAAGTTTTTGTTTGTTTGTCGCATGAGGTAGTGCTGGCAACTCTGGTGTCAGTGTTAAAATAAGCTTTTGTTTGTTTGTCGCATGAGGTAGTGCTGGCAACTCTGGTGTCAGTGTTAAAATAAGCTTTTGTTTGTTTGTCGCACGAGGTAGTGCTGGCAACTCTGGTGTCAGTGTTAAAATAAGCTTTTGTTTGTTTGTCGCATGAGGTAGTGCTGGCAACTCTGGTGTCAGTGTTAAAATAAGCTTAAAACAGTAAAACAAACGTGGAAACAGAGTCAATACAATAATCACAAGCGCCCGCGTTGCCTAGTGCGTGTCGCGGCGCGGCCGGCGGGAATCTCTCGGGAGCTCTCTGCAACTGTGGCGCTAGTGGCGAGTCTAAAAGCGGAGGCGCGCGGGTTAGAGGTTAGAGGCGCGCGCAGCGTTCGAATGCAATACTGCGCGGCAATTCAATAAGCCCGCGTTACAATATTTAAAAAAATGACTCTTTCTGTCTGTTTGTTTGATCGCGCATCACTTAAAAACTACTGGGTCGATTGTGATGCAGTTTTCTCTGATGGAATAATTTGGATTGGACAAAAAAACTGATACTTTACATCTCATTCCGAAGAGTTGAAGCCAAGCATCGATAAAAATCTATTTGAAGAGTGAACTAAATGTGGTATATTTTATATTATAGGTACTTTTTATTACAGGTTTTTATTACATTTATTTTAGGTACTTTTGGTCCTGGAATAACTAAAATAGACATAGACATAGAGTTAGGATATTTTAATCCCAGAAAAATGTCCAAGTCGGCAAAGCCGCGGGCACAGCTAGTATTGATTATAAATCAAGAAAATCCACACCAATATGTTAAGTGAAACATTCTCTGTTTTGTGGTTTGTTTGGGGAGTTTTCACACCAAAACAGCTGAACAGATTTTGATAAAACTTTTTAATTAGGTACTGTACAATATTGAGATCAACATAAGATACTTTTTATTCATTTTTATTGAGTTACCACAGAAAATCTGGAAAATGAAGATTACTCGCTGTAAGGAAAGGTTGCCGTGGAAACGAAATAATAACGTGTCTGTCAAAACATCAAGAGCGTTGGTGCTATACTTTTGCATAGGTTTTTAATATCGATATCTTTAGCAATAAACTGTAGTCCGCACGGGCGAAGTCGTGAGCGAAAGCTAGTTTGTCGTATAATTTAATGCTTTAAATCTTGAGTAACTTGCATTATCTAAAACTAGTTTTCCCGTCCGCAACTTCGTCCGCGCTACTGTTTATTGCAAAAAAAGCATCCCATGTTCTTATAGGATATTAAAAACCAATGCAAAAGTAGGTGTAGCACCAATGCTCTTGATATTTTTTGACAGACTTGTTATTTCGTTTCCATGGCAACCACAGACCATTCTGTGATGGCAACCGTTCCTTACAGTGAGTAATCAACATTTTCCAGTTTCTCCGTGGAAACTTTCAATTTTCCAGGATAAAAAGTATCCTATGTTTTATTCCAGGGTACAAGCTATCTCCGTTCAAAATTTCATCAAAAGCCGTCTAGCCGTTATCGCGTGAATGCTGCCCAAACAAACAAAGAAACATATTGGAATTGAACGTCAACATTCTCATCAGCAGGAGAGGAGTTAAAAAAAGAAAATAATAAAATAAGCTGCCAACAGAAACTGTTGTTAGTACCAACAAAATGTTGTATTCAAGTTATCACGTGGAACGATATTTGCAGCAGTCGCATTGTATGCTCGTTAGGGAAGCAAACAAATCGAAAATTAATAATGCTTAGCGTTTCGAACGCTCGCGCAACATAATTTAAAACGTTATTACCAGCATTTTTCTTTCATTTCTTTAGAAGCAGTCACGTTTCAGAAATGTTTCATCGTTTTAGTGTTAACGTTCCGCGTTTGTTTGTTATTGTATTCGTATTATTGTTAATGGGTTTCGTACAACGTTGAGAGGCATTTCTTGAAAATGCGTTTCGGTAATGTTATTACCCGACTACTGCGAAGAAAGGGAGGGGTAATGAAGTTAACAGTCTATGTATGTATCTGTGTGGGTATGCGGATGTTCCACCATAACGTGGCTCCTATTGGTCCGATTTTGATAAACAAGGTTTCAATCGATTCGCTTCATGCATAGAGTATTATAGGCTATATTTTAAACGAACGTAGTCGGATTTTTATTTTTGAACTTATGATATGTTTTGACTACAGTTTCATATTAAAATAATATACAACTTATTTTATGATTTCTGCTATAAAAACAGTTATACTTTAATACTAGAGAGATGGTAGGTCAGCGGTATACTAGTTAGAGTTAGAATCCAACAATACCAGGTTCGGCTCTAGCCTCCACACCATTGAGTTATGTAGGGGTTTCCATCACTCAGTGCTTCTGAGGACTGTCGGTACTGGGTGTGGTTAAGCCAGGTCAAAGGCTCTCGGGTAGCCTGACACACTCTGACACCAGACGCCAGCTCTACCTCATTAAACATGCATACAGCTATATTTTACTTTTTGAGCCCTATACCACAATTGCACCTAGTAAGATCCGACGACAAAGGTCCCGGGCCCCAATTCTGTTAACTATTGAAAGGCGACAAAGAAAGTAGATCGCTATATATTTTTTGCGAAATTTTCTCATTTACTCGTACCACTTAAAAGTGCTAGAAGCGAAAACTTTGGGATCGCGGTTCAATAGTTAACAGAATTGGGGCCCGGGACATTTGTCGTCGGATCTTACCAGGTGCAATTGTGGTATAGGGCTCAAAAAGTAAAATATAGTAAAATATAGTTGCTAACAGAATCGGGGCCCCGGAAAAATGTATACGCGTTCCAAGTTGTGGACTGCAGCAATGTTATAAAAACGAACATTTTACAGTACTAGAAATATTACCAAAGTGACTAATTAAAAATACTTTAACTCGAGAGCCTCCTAAAAATGACAAACATTAAAACTAGCGACATTAATATCTAAAACAGTAGACACACGAAGAAATTTATAACACAAAACCGAATTGGCAAAACGCTCACGCCAAACTGTTTACGAAACCACCCGCGCCATGTATATTTTACGACTCGCGAATGAATGCCTGGTTCACGACTTTACGACTCTAAAACAAGAACATTCTTATGAAAATGAGTCGAAGTACATCGACCGCGAAATCCAGCCATGAACAAGCACATAACACTACATACAAGCAAGGTTACACGCGGTTTATCGTCGGCTGTCTTATAGATGAGAAAAAAAACAGTACATAAACTAAGGATTTTTTAACATATATAGTAAATAAAGCGAATTAAAAAAATACTACTTCAAGTCGTTTATAACTTAAAAGAAACATATTATGTACCTAATTCAATTTTTTTGAGGTATGTGCTACGCCTGAACCGATTATAGCAAGTAAGTAGCCTCTTCACAGACCTCAAAAAACTTGAATTATTTCTGTCTTTTAAGTTTTATACAGCATGAAGTCGTTTTTTTTAATTATTTTTTTTCTCTTATTTATTAGATTCTTTAAGGTAGGTCTATGAAAATGAAGTCTTTATTCCGTCCGCTAAGAAAAAAGCCACACTGGAAATAGTTAAAAGCCCATATCTTTTAAACTACTAAACGTATTTTAATGAAACTTAAATTATTCCCTAAGTTGAATGATATTCAAACTATCACAAAACATTTAATTACAATTGGACTTAAACTTTTCGAGAAATATTTCGACAAACATACACACATACAACATTCATATATTTGCGAAATTTGTTATATATATTCAGATACTGAAATAGAATTACATATATGAATATTATGTATTTTTATCGATATAACATATATATATATATATATATACGAAAATACACGAAATTTGGTACATATGCTAAGCTCATATAGACTCAATATTACATACATGCACACAAAACTAATTGTCATGTAATTGATATGGAATCTACCTTCCAAGTGAAAGGAAAATCATCCAATTAGGGACAAAAATTCAGAAAATTTTAGGTAACAAAAACACTATAGAGGAAAATCTATTAATTTCACTAATATCACGCAGATATTATATTTATTATATTATATATATTATATATCATTTCAAAAAACGACACTATAGATATTTTTAGAAAAATTGCTCCAAAAATTAAAATTTTGCAAAACAGTTCAATTTGTCTTTTAGGGGCCCCGATTCTCGATGAATCATTACCAGATTTCGTTGAAGAAAAAATTCAAAATTTTCGATTAATTGCTAACCGCTTGCATAAAATTAATACACATATGACATATTTTATAATTCGCTACTGCCTTTTTGTCCCAAAATTTATGTATTTCTTAAGATGTTGTCAACTTTGGAATCATACCTTACTTATACAACAGTTTGACTGCATTTTAAGAGATACGCTCACCGCCATCCTCAATGTACCTTTCGATGATCGCTCTTGGTGCCAGGCCTCACTACCAATAAGGTGCGGTGGTCTTGACATACGTAAAATTTCTAGTGTATCTCTACCAGCTTTCCTATCCTCAGTTTATAGTACACAAAAATTAATCGGAGCTATTTTATCTCCCTGTATTGCAAATTACGAAATAATTTTTTTGACTGAGGAATGAGGATGCTTGGAAAATAGCCCGTCCAAATCAGTAATTGCCCAAAGCGCCTCCTTCCCAGAAGCATTGGGACGGGCCGCTCTGCGAAATTGAACGGAAAAATCTTCTTGATACATCTGTTGGTTCTGCAGAGCGTGCTCGCCTCCTCGCTGTTTCACGTTGGGAATCAGGCCTTTGGTTGCAAGCACTTCCTTCAAAAAACATTGGCAATTTACTAGACAACCAGACATTCCGATTAGCCGTTTCTCTGCATCTGGGCGTTTTTTGTGGGACACACCGTTCCCTATTCGGCGATATGGTGGATCGGCTTGGCCATCACGGACTATCTTGCTACAGAAGCGCAGGGAGGATTCCTCGACACGCCAGTTTGAATGAAGTCATCCGTCGGGCCTTTGTCAGTGCCGGCGTTCCGTCAATCTTAGAACCAAACGGCCTGATGCGGGATGACGGTAAGAGGCCTGATGGTATGACTTTAATTCCTTGGAAGATGGGACGGCCTTTAGTTTGGGATGCAACTTGTGTTGATACCTTGGCGCCGTCTCATCTTCCAGAGACAACAATTCAGGCTGGCGGCGCTGCAACCAAAGCAGAAAACCTCAAGCGGCGCAAATATGGGAACCTAGACCGAGGTTACATGTTTGTGCCATTTGGGGTTGAAACTTTGGATCCGTGGGGGCCAGGTGGCCACGAAATTTACAGGGACTTGGCAAAACGTTTAGTGGAAGTGACATGTGACCAGAATGCTGGCTGCTATTTAGGCCAAAAAATTAGTATTGCAATACAGCGTGGCAATGCAGCCAGCATTCTGGGCACTTTCCCATCCTCCGAAGGACTTTTAGATAGTTTTGTGTAAATAGTTAAGTTTTTTTAATTTTTTTTATTTATATTTTAAAATGTACTTTTGTTTTTTTGTATATTTTATCTTGTAAATAAGTTCCGCAGATATTATTTTCAAAGCGAATGCAATAATTAGATTTACGAAATATGTAGTAAATCCTTCACTGTTATGCTATCTCCAAAAAAGAAGTTAGTAGTATTCATAATGAAAGTGATCCCATTGAGATAACACACATTTTTTGTACTCGTATATAGCTTAGCTATACCCTGCTCTACAGCGAACGTCGCTTCTAAACCAAATCATTGATTAATTCATTGAATCCAAAGTCAAGGTAGCTGCAAAGAAACTTGGTATTTTGTCTGTTAGGCGGTACTTCACGCCGGGAAGCTTTTGAATCTTTACCAAGCACAGGTCCGATCACCTCTGGGACGGTTCTGCCCAGTATCAGCTCGAGGCTTTGGATTCAATTGAGAGACGTGCTATGAGGCTCATTGAAGATGACACTCTGGTAAAGAGTAAGTTTCAAAGTCTGGCGCATCGACGTGAGGTCGCAAGCTTGTTGGTATTCTACAGATTGCACTATGGAGAGTGTGCACAAGAACTGCACAATCTGATTCCCCCATCACCTTTCCAATACCGCACGACTAGACGATCGGCAAAGCGCCATCCTTTTATGGTTGAAATAACACGCACAAGGACGAAGCGTTACGCTTCTTCATTTATTATAAGAACTTCTAAGGAGTGGAATGCCCTGCCCTCGTCAGTGTTTCCGGTAAAATATAATCCAGGTGTGTACATCGGTAAGTGAATAGGTATGTGAATAGGTATCTACTAGGCATGCGTGCTACACCTTCAACCACATCATCGCTTTCCATCAGGTGAGCTCGTGGTCAAACGATTGCCTAGACAGGGACAAAAAAAACTTTTCTGTTGTAGATACCTACTTTTAAAACTTTTCGTAATCATTGCTAATGATTCAACTTGACCAAATTAGGTATACCGTAGTAACTCAAAATGAAATTTTAATATTATACTTTTCAATACCTACTTCTTCTACATTTTCTTTAATGTTTACATTCTGTACACCACTTAAGCAAAACACTAAGTTGAAATCTAAACATGCGCTAATTATTTCATGGCAACAACGATGGAACAGAGTAAACTTCAAGTGCGTTTGCCTAAATAACTCAGTTTGTACGAAGTTAGCTCACTGTTTACATTTATACACCGTCGCCAACCCTAGCCCCTCGCGACGAATTTCAATTGTAATCAAATATGTCGAGGGTTGCCCCCGTCTGAGTAAACAAGATAAAGGCCCCGATGTGTGCTGTTGTAAGCTTGTAATTCTACGCTTTGACAACCCTACTGAGGCAAATGATGAGTGAAATTTGTTAAGCGCTGCGAACCAATAAAAGCTGTTTGCTTTGCTTAGGGTTGTGCTGTGATGTTTAATCTGTGCCTTTTGCAGTTAGAAACTACAAAATTCATTGTGGCTACTTAATTTTGCTCCGGTGTACATTTTATGGTTTTGAACTAAAATATTCGTTAGACAGTCGATGGTTAATGCGCTGTGGTCTGTGATGCTCATGTGGGGTAATTAATATGTATATTTGCATTAAGGGTAATCAATTATACTAAAATAAACAAATTGGGAACTAATAAGCATTGCAGTTAATTGATTGCGTGGTTAATATATTTAATTATTGATTACAATGTTCTGTCTAGAACCTATATGAACAGTAACAAACGGTTTTTTATATTACCTATATTTAAATCTCCCACTAATACTTATCTACTTCCCCCATCACCTTTTCATCACCGCACGACTATACTATCGCCAAAGCGCCACCCTTTTATGGTTGAAATACCTCGCTCAAGAACGAAGCGTTACGCTTCTTCATTTATTATAAGAACTTCTAAGGAGTGGAATGCTCTGCCCTCGTCAGTGTTTCCGGTAAAATATAACCCAGGTGTGTTCAAGTCAAGAGTGAATAGGTATCTACTAGGCAAGCGTGCTACACCTTCGACCACATCATCGCTTTCCAACAGGTGAGATCGTGGTCAAACGATAGCGTAGTAAGAAATAAAAAATATATAAAAAAATATAACTCAACAATTTAATTTTGCCTAAATATGTTAAAGTTAAGTTAATTTTGCATAAGTAACTACTGATGATTATTTTGTAATTGTAACCGAAGAGTATAATCGGCCACTATGTCTAGCGTTTGTGGACTACGAGAAAGCCTTTGGATCAGTCGAGATCTGGGCAGTGCTACAGTCATTACAGCGGTGCCAGATTGATTACCGGTACATCAAAGTGTTGAAGTGTTTGTACAGCAAGGCCACCATGACAGTTCGTCTTCAGGATCAGAGCACGAATTCTAATCAGCTGCAAAAAGGGGTGAGACAGGGAGACGTAATTTCTCCGAAAATGTTCACCTCTGCACTGGAAGATATATTCAAGCTTCTGAACTGGAACGGATTTGGTGTTAACATCAATGACGAATACATCACTCACCTTCGATTTGCTGATGATATAGTCATCATGGCTGAAACCCTGGAAGACCTAAGCACAATGCTCAGTGACGTCAATATTGTTTCCCAACAGGTGGGTCTTAAAATTAACATGGGCAAGACGAACATCATATCAAATGCCCATGTCGTACCCATGCCGGTTTATGTTGGGAACGATATTATCGAAGCTGTTAATCACTATGTCTACTTGGGTCAGACGATTTAACTGGGTAGATCCAACTTCGACAAAGAGGTCAACCGACGAATCCAACTCGGATGGGCAGCGTTTGGGAAATTACGCCATATCTTTTCGTCGCAGATACCGCAGAGCCTCAAGACGAAAGTTTATAACCAGTGCGTGTTGCCAGTGATGACATACGGCACTGAGACGTGGTCGCTAACTATTGGTCTCATACAAAAGCTCAGAGTTGCGCAGCGTGCAATGGAGAGAGCTATGCTCGGTGTTTCACTACGTGATAGAATCAGAAATGAGGAAATCCTTAGAAGATCGAAGGTTACCGACATAGCTCTCAGAGTTTCAAGTTGAAGTGGCAATGGGCAGGCCATATAGTTCGCAGAACCGACAACCTCTGAGGAATAAAGGTTCTCGAATGGCGACCACGAACAAGCAAGCAAAGTGTGGAGAGACCCACCACACGATGGACCGACGACATTGTAGCCATCGCAGGAAGTCAGTGGATGGAGGTGGCACAAGATCGCTCGTCATGGCGCTCTTTGGGGGAGGCCTATGTTCAGCAGTGGCCTTCTAAAGGCTGATATAATGATGATGATGTTATTTTGTAATTTGTAATGTATTTTAGAATTAGTAAATAACATATCCTCAGTGCCTTTGAGGTTCCAGATGTCCAGAGATGTTTGCTCATCGCCTGCTTACCTTGAACAATACGAATTTAAATGGATTTCTGAAAAACTACTGAACAAATTTATAAATTAATATAGGACCACACTGAAAGTCTACCTTTTTACTCGACTACAGCGAAGCAAGGGTACTACTACCCTTGCTTCCGGCAGGTCATGAGTTTAACAGTCTATATTTTTATGTATGTAATTAAGTGGATGTTCCACGATAAAGTCGCGTTTATTGGTCCTATTATGACAACCAAGGTATCGATAATCGATTCGTCTTCATGCATAAAGTGTCTAAGCAATTTTTTACCCGACCGTAGTCGGATTTTAGTTTTTGAATTTATGTCTTGTATAAGAAGGCAAACATATTTGACCGCCGTCTTATCTGATGGTAAGTGACATAACAAATGCAATGCACAGTGCAATGTGGCGATGGAGCAATATGGATGGACCCTTTTATATAAATAAAGTGTTTTGACCGTTTCGAATGACTCAAAAAAAAACAATCATAAATCCCGTTGATATGATCATTCCTAAACACACACACACACTCCATAACAAAAAATACCAATCATTTGAGAACCTCCTTACATTAGAACTGAAGTCGATTAAATATATTGAAGATTGGTTATTTAAAACTCAGTGCTTTTTTGAAATATTTTGGGTTGTAGCCCTTAATAAAAACGTAATTCAAAATATAATCATCCTACTTACTTGACAAAATTAAAATACCCTTATAAAGGTCGAGTGAACGAGCCAACCGACAAACCTCACTTACGTCTGACCGCTACGTTTATTCATAGGCTGAACTTGTGGCTAAACGAAATTTATGGTCTGATACACAGTGTACTTAATGACAGAATGTCAGCTTCGTTTACCCCTGCACTTTCCGTCACATAGACGGGTGTTCACTTTTTACGCGAGTGAAGATCACGTGTGGGCATTGTATGGATGGGACTACTAGGCCGGTTTCCAGTGAATTTACTGGCCATAATATTTACACCATGTTTAAATCCTAGTTGTATCTAAACAAAATTAAATTTAGAACAATTTCAAGTTATTTTATTTTAACCAAGACTAAGTGGGTTTAAATTTTGTTTTTCTCCAGCCTTAAAACCAATGTCTCAGGGTGACAAACGCAGTGCAGTGACGCGCAAAAGTTTGTAACCAAAGTTCTGGACGGCACTGCAAAAGTTATGGGCAGGCGTGACACTTAGCATCAGGCGAGAGACCAGCTCCTTTCGTCAGTAAATTGATAGAACAATTTATTTTTAATTTATTTTTTGAATTTTATACCGAATTAAGGCATAAGTGTTTTCAGTAAAATAAATTGAAACTTCCGATATTCTAGATATTCTGGTGACAGTTAGTCGTAGTAATTTATTTATAACAAAAATAATATTCAGAAAAGAAAATCGTTGCCGTTTGATCGATTCCGTCAAGACTTTGTAAATGTATTTAATACAATGAGACTTAAAAACTGGAAACAGGTAATATTTGTAGGAAATAAGAATTTAATAACTAAACCACAAATCAAAAAACAGCACTAGTTGAGCTACTGTCTATTGTAACTTCAGTGCTTGGGTGTTCGGTCCCTTAGTAAGGGTACCATCCGACATAAAGCGGACACGGTTGTGCCGCCAAGCAGATATTAGCGGCGAGGCGGCTTAAGCGGCAGTTTTGAATTAATTAATTGGTATTTGGGCATTATTGTATTATAATACGATATTTATGGGATGTAGCTGGAAAGGGTAGTCTGGGTGTAGAGTATTGACGTATACGAATTTTCTCTGCCTTACTTTTGTTTGTGCTGATTCAAAGCGATGCCGAGGGTCCATGGAACTAAAATTAACATTGTTTCATCTCCCGACGTAAGTCACATAATAAATAATAGTACAAGAACGTAAGTTCTGTGGACGCACCAAAATGGCGATAATCAAATGTTCTCATTGTTACGTCAAAAGCCTGGAAAAGATGGAGTAAAATGCAGTTTTCTATAATGCAGAGGCATTATTTATTTTCTTTACTAAAAGACTCTACCTAGGATAGATAAGGTCGCTTAGGCTGTATTTACTAAGTATATTTTAGATAAGAATGAGTTAAGTTTATATCGAAATAATAGTTGTGTCAAAACTAATGTTCAAAATTAACATTGAAGTCAAGAACTATATACTAAGCGTGCACTTTTGCTTAGATTCAGCTTAGGAACTTAGCTTAGTAATAATCTAATTTATCATCAATGAAACAGTGTAAATAAAAATATGATAATGTTTTTGCAGAAAACTACACCTTAATAATCAAGCAATGTTTTGTCAAAACTGAAGAAATAACACTCAACTAAAAAAAACATTATCACGCTATATCAGTCCACTGCTGGACTCTAAGCCGCTCCCAAAGCACGCCACTGAACTCGATCTTTGGCTCCTTCTTTCCAACTGCCACCAGCCATCCTGCGTTTATCGTCGCTACATATGTGCACCGGGAGCTTGCTGTGCGTAGGTACCTATGCTACGTATAATACTGGTCTTGTGATACCTACGAACTTCGTGTCGTAGGTACCTTGTCTGGTGCTCGTGTGCCGCGCTCGTTCATGCTTTTGTTTATCTATTATGTTAACAGTTACCTACTATTTATATTTTGTTGGTTTTAAGAGGACCCTAGTGCCAAGACAAATCGTGAACATTTTCATTTTATGAAATAAATAAATAAATATAGCCGAAGGGTATTTTAATAACGTTTGCCGAATCGCTATCTCCACTCAAAAACACGTCTACCCCAAAGGTTATCTGGCCTTCGCCAGAAATATTCCTGGCGTCAGTTATAGCATCTATAAAAACTGAGAGAGTGCGTTAAAATCACATTCAATGCAATACGTCGCCGGTAAAAGGTCAATTTTCCCCTAATTTCCCTTAAAAAAGGAAGCACTTAACAGCACAAAGCGGATCGGACGAATTAAAAACAAAATTAAGTCCCTAGCGCAGGCGCCCACCTTCCGCATCCCATTATTGAAAGTAAACAGTTTTTGTTGCGAAAATCAGGTCAATTTTAAAGGGAAAATCATTATTTTACTTAGATAATTTGACAGGAAAGTCATCTTGTTGTTTAATCCACACCAATATATAAAAGTGAAATGTTGTCTGTTTGTTTGTTTGGGGAGCTTTCACGCCAAAACGGCTGGTCTGATTTTGATGAAACTTTGTAAATAGGTACTGTACAATATAGATACCAACATAGTATAGTTTTATCCCGCAAACCGGTATGTTGCCACGGCAAAACTGGAAAATGACGATTACTGGGTGTAAAGAATGAGATGACGTGTTGCCGTGGAAACGAAATAATAACATGTCTGACAAAAGGCCTCAATAGCGTTCGTGCTGTGCTTTTGCATTGGTTTTTAATATCTTAAATGAACACAGGATGCTCTTTCACGATAAACCATAGTCCACGCGGACGAAATCGCGGGTGAAAGCTAGTAGCTGTCACAAAATTAAGTTCAGATATAGGTAGGTATTATCAAGTTCAACATATATTTTATTCATTCATTCATTCTATCACGAATAATGTCAAAAAACATTTTCAATTAGTTTGGATTCTTCATTAAACCTATGAGTAGTTTTATGTGATACAACCAGTACTGGATTCTGTGAAGACTCTTGGAAGTATATCTGTAAATTACCGTGTGCCCAAAACCGGAATCCCGACCGTAACCTATTCTGAGTGAATAGGACACCTATTTCGAAGGGGATAAAAAGTTCATTAAAGTGAATAGTCCAAGTGAGGTGGGCCGCGGGTTAAAACAGCTATTTTAAAGCTTGCCTCAGAGTAACAGTGTAGTACATAGTCTCGCAATACTTTGTGATATAATATTGTGTGTAGCAACGTGTTTTTCTCGTCGCTCAGATATTTATAAAATATCTAAGTTTTGTAATAATACATACGTTCTTTAAAAAAATGCCTAAATGCAAAGCTGAGCAAAATAAACCCAAACACAATAAACTAGCACTTCAATGACGAGTAGTTTCCATGTTTTGTCACAGAATAAATAATACAAGGTGAAGTCTTAACTGCGTCATCAGATAATGTTAAAACATAAACTAACGCGGTGTTTTTTTACAACAAAATCATTTTATATTTCACCTCAGACTCTGTTTATTTTTCCCATAAAGCGTTCCTAAATAATATTTAGAAGAATACAACATTACGAGGGCGCAAGGCCGCGGGCCTTTGTTAGGCTAATGCAGGTTATTGTCAGAATGCTCGCCCGAGGCGATCTATACAGGTGGCCATTATCGCTGCCTTTGTCCATACTATGGTTAATGGAACACTTCCATTTTCGAACAACCCTGCTTGTTCGAAAATGGAAGTGTTCCTACGTTATTTTCACTTGTATTTACGTGCTTCTAACTGAAAAATAAATTCTTCTGAGTTTCTCTGCTAAGCAGTTTCCCCGTGCAGACCATGAGCCTCATCTTCCTCATCAGACGTCCGTTGCTGAACAAAAACCTCCCTTATAGATCGCAACAACCATTGGTTGCTCGCTGCTTCCAGCAACATCTCACTATGCACCAGATTATCGGCTCACCTCGAGGGGCTATCCAACGTTCCGTTTTCCTATCTGTGGTCACCATTTCAGAACCTTTCTTCTTAATCGGCTTACGAGCTGTCCATTACCACTTTCATCATCAGGAGCATCACCAAGGGTTAATATAACATTCCTTATGATTCTGAAATGCCCCGGTCTTATTCTAGCCGGATAATCTCATTATAGAAGCCTAGGTAACTAACCTACTGCGTCTGGGATTTACAGACCTATTGCATAATGGTTGAATCATTAACACGAAAGAAGATATTTCCACATCAGTTTTTAAAACAGATTATTTTATACTACTGCAGTCCACAGATGAGTTTGTCCAGCCTTAGCAGCCACTTGCGATGCCATTGTCTATTGTAATTTGCTTGCCAAAATGTTTCTGTAGCAGCATTGTTGCAGTGTCGAAGCGAGTGAAGTGATTTTAAGCTCAAGCAGTGACAAGGGCAAGAGCGAGACGTTCACGCTACCGACTGACCTGCGCACTTTCTAACTGCCTCAGATTTAAGCTGAACGCTTATATTACTAACATTCAGCTTGTTTATTTAATTAATTTATCATTTGACGAAGGCATTTTACCAGACTTAATAAAAATTACTGTGATTAAACCAGTCTTTAAAAAAGGTGACAAAGAATGCCCAGAAAACTACAGACCAATAGCTTTGATACCAATAATAGCGAAAATATTTGAAAAAGTGATGTACAGCAGAATTATTAAATTTGTAAACAAATTTGATATATTATGTGAAGTACAAAACGGATTTCAAAAGGGCAAGTCCACTACACTAGCGACCTTTAAACTTATCCAGCAAATAATAAAACATACCAATAACAAAAACCCTGTTACCACAGTATTTTTTGACATGAACAAGGCTTTTGACTTTGTCTCTCACAATTTATTACTGCTTAAATGTGAAGCTTACGGTCTAAGGGGAACTGTTCGAGAATGGCTAAAAAGTTACTGAATAAACAGGATTTCTACATACTTTAGAAATCACATGTATGAATACCAAACAAGAAGAAGTCTCTGTAAAGTCTTACAGTAAATTAAATAGAGCTGGAGTACCCCAGGGCAGTATACTGGGACCTCTGTTATTTTTGCTACATATAAATGACCTTCCTTCAATCACAAATTATCCTTGCACACTATTTGCAGATGACATATCTGTTGTAGTCTCAAAGCCTCCAAATAACAATAATAATGAGTGCTTAAACAGTACAGTAAAAACGTCATAGTTTGGCTTCAGGCTAACAGCCTAAAAGTTAACATTCAAAAATGTAAATATATACAATTTCATAACCAAGGAGCAAAAAAATGTAATTTAAATATAGGATACGATGGTCAGATTATAGTTGAAGAAACCGAAACTACCTTTCTAGGTATTGTAGTAGATGACAAAAAAAATAAAAAAATGGGTCAGTAAAGTATGTAGCAAATTAAATAGATTTGCTTATGCATTGTGGAGACTGACAAAAATTTCTAATAAAAAAACAGCTTTACAGGCTTATCATGGCTATGTTGCTTCTAATTTGAGATATGGTGCGGTGTTATGGGGCAACTCAGTGAAGTAGAATCGAGCTTTCATAGCCCAAAAACAGTGTGTGCGTGCTATTTGTGATGTTTCCTCAATGAGACAACCTGCAAACCTTTATTTCAAGAACTCAATTTACTGACTTTTCCAAGTCTATATATTTATGAAATATGTTGTTTTGTTAAAGTGCATCGTTCACTTTTTAATTCAACCAAAGCTTTGTGCAACTTTCAGCACAAGGTTTCCTAACAAATTAATACTACCTTCAATAAAAACTGAGATATATCGCAGGAACAGTTATGCCATGTCAGTTAGAATTTACAATAAGATTCCTGAATCAATAAAAGAGCTTCCAATGGCCCAAATTAAAAATAAATTCTACAGCTGGCTTGTTGACGGGTGCTATTATTCTGTTAATGACTTTTTAAGATGAAAACCAAACGATAATTATTAATCTTTTATTAATCTGACAACTTAAGTGTATCTAGTGTTAGTCATCTCATTTTGTTTTTGTTTTGTACATGTATGACATCTTGTAGCTATGGAGCATTTCAATTATTTTATTTTTTATGTTTCTTTATTTGATTTGTCTACTTAGTCTTAATATAATATTTTACATTTATAAAAATGCAAGAGCTATGATTAGTTTTATGTATTGTATTTCAATAAGTTTGCATGCCAATGTTGGTGATGAGTTGGAATTTAATCATGTTTTTACCACCTTGTATTATCCACATCAAAGCAAATAAATAAATTATCATTATCATTATCATTATCTAATAATGAGCTGTGCCCACGTCGTTTTTTTTCTGGGATTTATGGACCCTATGAGTTATTCCAGAACAAAAAGTACCAATATCATCAAACTTCGTTCAGATGTCAAATGATTTTTTTATCCATTGCTCGAATTCTATTCATCAAAGTTAGATATTAATTACATTAGTTTTTATGGAAAAACCTGAGCTATTGAATAGTGAAACTTTAATCTCAATCGGTCCAATATTTTTTATGTGATACGAGCACAATCAATCACACCAATATTTTTTTAATGATATTTCCTTGTTCACTGGCTTATTTTAAGTACGCTAGGCATTTTTTAAATTATCTTTTTGTACAGACTTTTTATTAGTGACTCCTTTATTATAAGTATAGATAGATAAGTAGATTATGATAATGTTCTTCCAATTTTACTTTAAGTATTAAAGTATTATCAACTTTACTGTTGCCACCTTTAGTTCTCTTCAAAAGCTCCTCTAACTAAATATTTACATTAATGCTTTTACTTAAGTTCAATTCATTCCTATTATTACTGAAGTGTTATTTTGAATTATTCTAATCAAATTTTATGTAGGCCTATCTACATCAGATAAGGAGTCATTTCAACTAATGTTATACTGATAAAACATTGTATTGAAAAGGCTGAATAGAACACAAAAATATAATTTTAGGTATTTGTTTTTATAGTGCTGATTCACAAGTGACATTGTCATTTAAAGTCAATATTAAAAACGTGCTAATTACCATGTATATATTTTGTATATTTTTTGTTTTGAGTATCCGATATTTCATCACTGTAAATGACATTATATTGTAAACGCCAATATTGGTAAGGGAAGCAATTGAAATTATTAAATACAGTAACTTCATTCGTGAAGATGGGTTTCAATTCCGCGGGCCTGGAATCTGTGGTGCAGATAATGTAATAAGTTAAAGTATTTTATTGTAAATAGGTAAAAATAATAGCAGTTTTACAAGTCAAAATTAACATCTCCTAAACAAAGAGAAATACATAAAATATTATGAAAGATCAAATCTATCAAAATTTAGATAATATAGGTATTCTTTGAGTTTGAAAAGGAAATTTCCCTTTCATGTGCTAACAGAGTTAAATCTCACAATGGAAAAGACTGACTCTGACTCTACCGGTGCTTCGGAAATACGCCCGTTAGAGAAGAGAGCACCAAGAAACTCTACGGGGATGTATTTTTTTCCATAAGAACAGAAGAGGAGAGAATAACGTGTAAACGTATACTATGAGTTTCGTTTGTCGAGCTAAGAATCGAGTTGGAAGTGAAAACGTGAACAGTGGTAACAGTGGTAAATATCTGCTCGTAAAAAAATAACAACAACCTGCATTTACTTCAGACCGTGACCGACGCTTGCAACAGCGCTGAAATATCGGAAACTCTAAACAAAATATATACATGATGAATATGCCGTATTTGATGTTGACTTTAGTGTTAGTGATCATGTCAGTTTAGAAATTTCTACTGATATTGTGATTTGACCTAAATCAGCATTCTTTCGCTTCCAAAGTTCATAAATAGAATAAATTTATGAAAAATATATTTTGTAATAAATTCACACTAACAATGACGTTACGACTGTTTTAAACTGCACTTGTGTCTAACTATTTTGAACCTATTGTCAGCAAAAAAAAAAATACATGTCAAAACTTTATTGAAGCTAATACTTAGATGATAATTGCGGGTATGATGAATTTCGTTGTTTTTTTGATTTTTCTTGTGTCTCCTTATTGAAGCTGTCTTCACACTTATGTCTTCTTTATAGTTTTAGGACCATGTATCTGACGATATCGTAAAATTGATCATTGCATGAAATGGTTGGCAACAACATGTTTTTTTTTTATTTCATGAATTTTTCAGTGACATCATGAAATGGTTTGGCCACATGAATGAATTGGCGTTTGATATTAAGAACCGCTAAGCGCACGCCTACTTCATGATATTTTCTAACATTAGTGATCATATTGTGAATTGAAGGCGAGGGTGGAAGCCCAACTTGGCTGTGATAGGATAGAAGGCGAAGGCGGGAGCGAACGAATTCGTGTTTTTTTTAGCTTCGAATCTGTTTGAACACTTATATGGTATCATAAAAACCCTAAATTAATATTTAATTATATGGTCAATTGAAATATCATTAAACGTTGATGTTTCCACAAAGTGGTCAGTTTTAGCTGGGCATTTCATGAACAAGAACTATTTCATGAAATTATCAACCACATCACGAAGCTATTAATTCCATTACGACATATCCATCAATCAATTAATAGAACAAAACACAAATCAATTTGCGTCTACATGCTATCAGCGTCCTTCTGATAGTTATGATCTGGAATTCTTCAAGTCGAGAATGAATAGGTGAGCTCGACAACCGGTGAGAATATGATCAAATGCTTGCCTGTAGGGAAATAAAGGAAAATTCGTTCTATGGGGATGTATATATGTAAGTACAAGCTGTGTCCCGCGGCTTTGTCCGTGTGGACATGGGTAAAAAGTAAAAATATGCTTATGTTTTTCCTCATAACCATAGATAAGATTTTATTTTGTTTATAACGAGGCTAGCTGAGAGTGACAGGCGTGCCGCGACTGTATGTCCTAATGTACATATTCATGTTGAATCGCAAGGAACGTTTGTAAAAACGCAGAGGGATTCCCTATTGCCCTACAATAAGGTATATTTATCCAAGATTAATGGCGTTTATAGTTAAAAAAAAAGTAATAAACGGTCTATTACGAACGGACCACTCAAACGATCCACCCAGGTCAGTTAGGATTTTTGTTATTATAAGACCACCAGGGGTTTACTTGGTTGGACGGCTAGGAAAACTTTATCTTATCAGACCACCAGCTTTCCACTTGGGTGGTCGGTTGGGAAAAGTTGATCTTAACCAATCACCATCTGTCCTCCTAGTTTGAGTTTTTTTTAAGGATAATCTTACCGACCACCTACTTGTTTTTTATATGAGGATTGTTCCCATAATAATTGTAAACGAAATTACAACAAAGAAAAAAAAAACAAAAGCATTACATTCGAACAAATAACCGTCTCCTTTTATGAAGTCGGTTAATAATAAGGAACTTAATACAATTTGTATGACCCTTTTCTTTAATTGAAAATAATGACCCTTATGAAAAATGTATACATAAACTAAAAACTAAACTAAAAAAAAACACATAGGTAAAGCTAAATCATGAATTTTATCATGATGTTTTTTTATTTTTTTAGCTAAATCTTTCACACCACATAGGTGAATGAAAAAGTAAGAGTTATAATACCTAAGTAAATAAAAAAAGTAGTCTACTACAAGTATATAAGTACATAGAAAATAGATTAGAACGAGGAAATCGAACAACTGATATAACAGACTACAGTGCATAACACAGCTGTTTACCTAGGTGGACGGTTAGTACATAATACTCAATAAGCTTCGGTCGTCTAGGTGATCGATTAAAATAGTAGTTTTTTGTGCGTATTATAAGACATACCTATTGTTCGAATATGTAAACAGGCGAACAGGCGGGTTTCATAGAAAATTTGGTTCCCAGCATTTCGATCCTTTCCCACTTCACCACACATTACGCACAGTATTTCCTTATCAAATTTATTCAAGATTGGTTAAACCGCGTGAAAAGAACACAAACAGGGAGAGAGATAGTTACAAGCATTTATAATTCTAATTTGATTTGATAAAAAATCCTTTGCATATATTGATGTTGTTTGTTTTTCTGTCGTTTATAGTAGTGCTACCAGAGGCCTCTGGTGTCAATTCGTATCTATTCATTTTAATTAGTTTTTTATAGTAGACGATATATTTAACCATAATGGTCTGCTATACATATTATTATGTTTAGTCAAATATTTAAACGGGACTTCCTTTATTTTTATTTACCTCGACGTTTTGACCAAGTTGCATTGACCGTGGTCACGAGAAAACAAAAATGAAAAAAAACGAACATATAATAATATCATTGCCAGCGCCATTGTTCGAATCGCGAATGTTTAAAAGTTACAATATTATTGTGATATTCGAGTTAAAAGCATTAATGTAAAAGCAACCATACTATTTATATATTTTCCAGTTAAAAGCATTACAAAAAATAAATATTCAAAGTATTTTTATGGCTCTGTAAAACGGTTTTATGGACGCATTTGCTAAATTGCAAAACTTTAACACTCTCTTAACGAAATAAAATCCGCATGAATATCTTATGAGTTACATACATAAATTTTAAATAATGAAGTGGACAGATTTAATTTCTGTATTGTACTAAAAAAAGCTAACGAGTTTTTATTATATACGCAATGTATGAACTAATTGCAAACTTAAATAGCTACTTAGGGATACCTATAATTATAGATTTTGACAGTTTTATATTTTATTTTGAAGTTTACTCGCGGCCTCGATTCTTGAATGATTGTCTTGTTTAATATTTATAGAATTTTCCATCCGGTAAGTACATATACTAACATAATTGAATACCTAATTATATTTAATGCAAAATTCATAAATTAAGTAGGAACTTATTCTACATTTAGGTATATAACTAACATAAAAAAAAAACATTGCAGTCGAGAATGTTTTTTTTTGGTTATCTGGTGAATAAACGTTTCTTCTTTCTATAAATATATCTGATATCATTGGTGATATCAAAGTCTATATCTTTTTTTTAACAAGATATTAACTACAAACTACAATAAATAAAACTAGCTAACTACTACATGAAACAGTTGGAAAACCCACATGCCGTACTCCAAGTGTTCTAGCCCACTACCAGTTGGTAGCGTACTCAACATGCCAGTTTTAATTATAATTTCATTAACAATAGTGTGTTACATAAAAACAATTGTCAAGAGAGCAACTAAATAGTTAAAACATAATAATAAATTCTGAAATTAATCTCCGTTCAAAATATCGACCAAACCCATATTCTGACACAAACACGATCCCTGGAAACACATATATTTAACATGACTATAGTAATGTACGTCCTTCATCATGTCAGAACTCAGATTAGTCCGTGGCCCGAAATATTCCGGCGCTTAAGATTTCCAGACAGATATGCAAAGATCCGAGACCGCAGATAGGCTTGCTCAAACTGGAGTAAACGGCTGGATAGTCTAATGTATACGCTACATTAGTTTAGCTTTAAAACGTTGAACACAGAAATGTTTGGAGTAACATAGATTTTAGACAGCTTGGATGTGTACGTACATAACTTGACTTTGACTTTAAAGAGGATTAGAAATAGTTTTTGTGTGTTTGAGACACTGTACCCACAAATGCTTGTGAATGTGAGGTTGATATATTCAGAAATACATTGAGAGATGTAACAATTCTAACCAATACTTTGCAATCGGTATACTTACGCGAATGTTTACTACTTAGGTAACTACATTTTACTTGTAACTGCAGTTTGGATTTGTTTTAAAAACAACAAAGTCAATGAATTTTATTGTAAATATACATCTACACTAATATTAACAAAAATAAAATAATAGATTTTTGTATATGTTTGTTTTTAATGGATAAACTCAAAAATATATAATCCATTTTAAAAATTCTTACATACTTTGGAAGCTACATTATCAGCAAGTAATATAGAAAGTAATTTAATTAACAAAAAAAAATGGTGATGTTATGTTTTTTGTCCTGTTTTTTTTACAATATTGCAATGTAACCCGAAGTACCAACAATTTGCCTATAAGTCATTATTTGGCAAGCGCTGCGAAAATTACTGATAACACATAAAACGCCTGTAGAGAATATAGCACCAAGAAACCAACGGCTATGTAATTTTTCAATTTTATATATTTTCTAATGTCAGAAATTATAAGAATACATG
The DNA here is from genome assembly GCA_946251855.1 of Alsophila aescularia. Taxonomy (NCBI): domain Eukaryota; kingdom Metazoa; phylum Arthropoda; class Insecta; order Lepidoptera; family Geometridae; genus Alsophila; species Alsophila aescularia. Next base: position 3,591,844 of record OX276378.1, on the reverse strand, counting down.
TTAATAATGCATCTTTGGTTAATTATTTTATCCACTCACGAAGATATTTATTTTTTCTAATGCTCAGTTTTTGAATGGATAATAATTCTAGAAATGACAATCTTCTCAAGTGATGTATACTCGATGAGCCTACTGTAGTTACTATGGTACACTATGCTTTCTTAATTTATTTAATAATTATAGAACGAGAATATTGTAATTAGTTGCAGATAATACAACCATAAAAATAACTACGTAATTTACATTAACCAAATCTTAACTAAAATCAATCTAATAAGCCGCTACCAGTAGGTCTGTAACGTTCAAAATGTTGGCTGCATTGCCACGTTGCATGGCAATTTTTATTATTTGTGCAAAGTTAAAGCAAGCATTTTGGTCACGTTTTACTTCGACCCGATGAACAGACTAGTCTTTTAAAAATTTGTGCATTTAAAAGATATGTTATCTTAAGGGAACATTCAATTTTTTTATGAAACCTCCAACCGACGAGCCGGAGTTTAATTTCTTTACCCATTTTCAAGATATTTATTTGACCGGAGGATCGCGTCGGTCGCCTCAGTTGTATGAACAGGAAGTAAAGTAAAATTAATTACTATGTTCCCGTTAACTCCGCCAATAAAATCAGTGGGGTGAACGAGAACATGTCTGGTAAACTCTAATAGGAAAAACGGAAATTTCTATACAAGTTTTGTGACTGCAAACAGCTTGAATGATCAGTACCGTTAACAACAGAAACCAAAAATAATTAATATAATGTTATGTGTATATAATATTCAGAACAGTAATTAATATCAGAAGTCTTAACAAAACAGCTGATTATTTACAATGTGACTGGGGTATTCTATCGAAGATATTCGTTTGGTCGTGGTTTGTGATCATGATCGCTGTCCAGATCACCATGTAGCTTTTTTCTTACACCACGAAAAGCAATGAATTAGAATCAAACGGCATCAACAAAAATATTACAGCACATTTAGAAGACCACCAAAATTCATACATTTTTACAGCAACACAACATCACCCGTAATATATTATAATGGTCATCCTATTTTATGGGTACATTGACATCTTGCCAGTCATTATTATCTGATATTGGCCCTTTGCTGGAGCTTACCTAGTGAAACCTGATCTTAGGCTCTTATGATTATTACTTGGTTCTCCACCTAGCTGGTTGCCGAGTCGCAGTTGTTAAAACGAAAAGCTTTTATGTTATTTTATGACGCCATGTAAATATTAAACCTACGAGGTCGGTGCACGAAACCACACTCAAGGCTCAATCCAGCCCGGAAACAAAGCCGTTATAATAACTTTACATAATCTAACACAAACCAAACAACTGAAGGGTGGCCCTGAGTAAAATTACCCGATTACTCCAGAATCCCTCAAGATCCTTTAACTAATTATACCTAAATTTTTCAAAAGAATTTTCCTCTTTCTTCTTATAAAAAAAAACAAGCTTAACTTACCTACCGAAATCCTCTAATCACGAAGCACGGCACGTACTAATTTTAAGCTAAAAATACACAGTCCCTTTCTCTAAAATAAAAAACACTTCGCGAGCTAAGGTCCGCGGAGATTTCAATCAGGATTTTCGGTAGCGGAAGTTAAATGCGTCCTACCCGATCGGCAGTCGGGTATCGACTGTCATACTCCTTTGCCAGTCGTCAGCTACTAGCAACAACGTAAACCTTCGAAGCTGCAATGATTTCTGCGCATGCGTAATCTAGCAGCTCTTGGTGCTTTACAAACTTAAAATTTTTGCTTAACGTCTTCCTGAGCTAGTTTGAATCCTATGCCTTTGGAACAGAGTCATCGTAAAAAGACGGTAGTTGAAAGGGCTTGTTGTGAATCGTTTAAAGAAAGTTCAGGACCACATGTCGGCTCAAACGAACTCGCTTTGAGTGGAGTCAGTGGTTTAATGAATGAAACGGTGTGATGTGAATGATGGCGCGTTCTGCTTTCACGCGGATTTGTGTTCCACGTTCGTGCTTGTACAATGGAGATTTTAGACTTTTTAGAGCTGTCGTCTTACGTTAGACGTTATTTGTTTGCGGGCAAGAGTAGATTAGATTTTAAGAAGATACTTAGAAATTGTAGATTTTGTATAATTTCTAGGTAGGAATATCATAAATTGTAGCATTTATATACATGACATCTTGATACTAAGCAATTTTTCAATATTTTTTAGCAAAATACGTTTTGTTTAGTCGCCAATATATACTCGGCAATAAGGGTATAACTTCTTGTACCTCTTGAAGCACTTGATCTTTCTCCAGCGATAAAATTCGAGAAACATCAATTAGATTTAGATATAAGAAGACAAAATAATTGAGTAATATTTTGAGTGAATAATGAAGCTCGACAAAATTATGTTTACGATTCAGTTGAATAGTTATACTTGAATTCATAAAAATCACAGCGTTTCATTCAAGTAAAAACGAACATAGCATGTAATTATTTTTGAATTATTGAATTAAAAATGAACTGTTTATTGGTAAGAGTGAAGCATTCCATCTAGAAGACGCGGTGCTTGCAATCGTTCGTTCAGTGTCAACAGCGAAGTCAAGCAAACACGTACGATTGAGTGAAGCCTTCGCTTTTAGTCATTCGCTTGCTGTCGTCTCTTCGTTTGAATCTGAGGTTTGAACGAAGCATGAAGTTCGCGTTAATCTAGCTCGTTAACGAAATGTTAGCCGCTTTAGTGCTCGGCCGTATTGCCCTTCATTAGATAACCGCTGAGCGCTTGTGGTTGTTTTCATTTGAAAGCAAGTGGCTTAATTGTGAAAATTTGCATTATTTTAATCCATCCTCACCGTCCATTTATTATTTGTACTAGTGACTTAACTATATTAGTTAGAAATACAGCCTCGCGAACTTTATTGTGGGTAAAGATGAGTACCATAAACATGTAGTATATTATTTTATATATTATATTTAAAATTATAAAACTATCAACAATTATAATAAAACTGTAGCAGGTCAAATTCTGTATATAGAAAATATTTTGATATATTTTTTTGGAGGTTACTCTTTTTTTGATACTGAAGCCGCAACATTTTTTAATTTTTGTATATTTGTCTGTCCGTCTGTTTGTCTGTATCTTGGCCGCGCATCACGCTGAAACAACTGAATGAATTCAAGTGAAGCTTAGTATGATTTAAGTTCATACTACGAGGTAGGTCACAGGATACCTTGTATCCCGAAAAATGAAAGGGGAACCCTTTAATTTTTTTTGCAGTGTGTTTTGCAGCTGAACAATTTTGTTATTAGTTTAGCAGTGCCCGGGATGAAAGTTATTTAAAAGAACACGTACTACGCTGAAAATAATGGACGGATTTTGATGGAACTTGGCACAATCATAGTTTATATGATGGGTTAAAATTTAAGATATCACAAAAAAGGGTTCCTGGGGTTTCCTTACTTCAAAATGAACATAACTTTGGACCCTTATCCCGTAAGGATCCAAAGTTATGTTCATTTTGAAGTAATCTACACTAATATTATAAAGGGGAAAGATTTGATTGTTTTTTGTTTGTTTGTTTGTTTGTAATGGATAAACTCAAAAAATACTGATCCATTTTAAAAATTATTCGCCTATAGATAGCTACATTATCATTGAGTAACATGGCCAGTCTTTTTTTTTTCAAAATATTACAGATCCCTACGAAAATTGTAATGATGTAACTCAAGGTACCAAAAATAAAGAACGGGAATTACGTTGCCATGGAAACGAAATAATAACAAGTCTGTCAAGTAAGTGAGTATGCAGTTGTCTATGGTCAAGAAACACTGCTGCCAATGATTTTAAATTACGCTTACTATTGTTTTTTTTAACCCCCGAACAAAGAGGCGGGTGTTATAAGTTTAGGGTGTGTATCACTGTATCACTGTGTTACTATGTTTGTGTGTCTGTCTGTGGCATCGTAGCTCCCAAACGATAGACCGATTTTGGTGCGGTTTGTGATGTTTGAAAACTAATGAATTCGAGGTGGTGCTTCGCTTAGGGGGTTGGGGGTTATATAAAGATGGCATCATCACCATCAACATCGTCATCGTCATCATCATACTTCACTCTCAAACAGATGAACGGATTTTGATAAAATTTGGAATTGATACAGCTTATACCCTGGAATAACACATAGACTAATTTCATCATCATCAGCATGATCATCATCTTACTTCACTCTCAAACGGCTGAACTGATTTTGGTAAAAATTGGCATGAAGATAGCTTAAATCCTGGAATAAAACATGGGATACTTATTAGTATCATCATCATTATCATCATCATCATACTTCACTCTCAAAAGGCTAAACGGATTTTAATGAAATTTAGAATGGAGATAGCTTATGCTTATACCATAGAATAACACATATGATACTTTTCATCATCATCATCATCATCATCATCATAATCATCATCATCATCATCATCATCATCATCCCTCACGCGGGTGAAGCTAGTACTTATAATAAAGCAATAAGTATGAAAAAAAAAACAAAATTATTAAAAGAAAATGGTCTAGGGTACTTAAAATAAGCTACTGAACATGAACATAACATTTTTTTAAATAATGTCTTTCTGTTCGTCTGTATGTTTGTTTGTTTTCGCATCACTTAAAAACTACTTAATCGATTTCAATGCGGTTTTCATTATTTGATAGCTTATGGTTTGACTAAAAAGCTGGTGTACTTGGTCTCAACCGGATGACTAAAAGCCGAGCAAAAGATAAAATCTTTTAGACAGCTTAAGGAATTTTGATCAAATGTTGGTGTATTGGTATTTTAGGTCTTGGAATAGTACACAGAGTACTTACTTAGACAAATGACCACGCGTGCGAAGCCGCGGGTACTGTGAGTACAAAATAATAGCAGCAACAAGCCGGTAAACGTAATTCAAAATCTTTGGCAGCAACCCTCGTGCTTTTTAACAGACTTGTTATTATTTAATTTCCATGGCAACAAGTCATTCTGATCCTTAAGCGAGTAATTGTCATTTTTGAACACAATTTTTTTGTTGAGTTTGGGTTACATATTGCAGTTTTCGTAGGTAACACCATTATTTTGAAAAATTAAATTCTACCCATGTTACTTGCTGGTAACGCATCTTTATTTAGGTGAAACATTTTTTTTAAATCGGTTCAGTTCATTTTATTTTATCCATTACAAACAAATACAAACACAAGATTAGAAAAACAAATCCTTCCTCTTTATGATATTAGTGTAGAAAAGGCTTTTGACATATGTATAAGTAAGCTTAACCCAGATAAGAAGAAGACTATTTGGAGTATTCGAAAGAACCTAAAATTTAATGACAGCCAAGCCTGACATATATGGTAAAATAAATCCCATCTAATTTATTCTTTGCCAAATACAATATTAAGTGTCACACATCACGATAGCATTGATACTTTATAATGATTTTAATATCGAAAAAATTCAACGTTTCTTGCAATCAAGAGTACGGGGTTAAAAATTCATTCAAAACGCACCCCAAAGTCAGACACCCGCTCGGGGACTATCATCCCTTATCTAAAACACCCTCATACCTCGTCACCAGCTAGTTCCCCTAACTTTTATATTGCCACCTCATCTGCTTTAGAACTTTAATGTAATGAAATATGCACCCTTTATTGTAACGGAAAATGCGAGAAATCCATTTAAAAAATCAATGTAATTTTTTAATTAAATTGCATTACGTAGCTTTTATTACATTCCAGTCGATACTTTACACTCTAGGATTACATAGTAGGTATACATCTATAATTGTTACGGGTCCCATTTTGCACATTGAAGATATTATGACTTTTTTTGGAGCTTATTTTTTATTGTTTATGGGTATTTTTTATGATAGGTACTGAAGCCAAAACTGTTTTTTTTTTCATTATTGTCTGTCTGTCTGTCTGTCTGTCTGTCTGTCTGTATCTTGGCCGCGCATCACGCCAAAACTACTGAATGAATTCAACTGAAACTTGGTATAATTTCATTAGTACCTACCAGGTAGGTCAATGGATATTTTTCATCCCGAAAAATTAAAGGGTTCCCGCAGGATATTGGTTGAAAGTTATTTAAAAGAACACGTATCACACTGAAACTACTAAACGGGTTTTGATGCAACTTGACTCAGACATAGGTTATATGATAGGTTAAAATTGAGGATACATTTTATCCCGAAAAACCAAAAGGGTTCCGGCGGCATAGGGGTCCATGATTATGTTAATTTTGAAGTCATAAATATCTATATTTATAATAAAGCAATGAGTATGAAGAAGTCTACAAAGAAGATCATTAAAAAAAAAACAGTATATAGGGTACTTAAAATAAGCAACTGAACAAGAACATTGCATTTTTTAAATCTAGTCTTTCTGTACGTTTGTTTATTCGCACTTCACGTAAAAACTGCTGAACCGATTGCAATGCGCTTTTCATTGTTGAATAACTAAGGCTTTACCTAAAAAAAAAATGTAATTGGTATTTCAATTTGATGAGTAGAAGCCCAGCAATAGACAAAAATCTTTTTGACGGCTGAAGAAATTTTGATCAAATGTTGGTTATATTGGTATTTTTGGTCATGGAATAGCACATCGAGTATTTTAACATTGAGAAATGACCACTTGTGTGAATCCGCGGGCTCCGCTAGTAGACAATATGTGTACTGTGGTATTGTACGCTTGAGAACTCCTACGTCATTGGGACAAGTTATGAATAGAAAACCAACGGAAATACGTAAAGAAAACAAGTGAACGATACAGACCTTTGCTCCGCAAGAGACGAGCACTTATTAATCCTTACGCCGGCACTGTTAACAAAAACTAAAATTCATTTTTTAAATAAGCATTGTATCATGAAATGCCGGAGATAATGACATTTTTTTATTATTTTTTAATCTATTGTTTCCTACTGCTGGGCAAAGGTTTCCTCCATTATCTTCCACTCATCTCTATCTAGAGCTAGATCCATCCAATTGAGTTGATAGGCGATTATGTCGTCACGCCATCTTTTACGGGACCAGCCACGACATCGCCGTCCGTCTTTGGGCTCCCATTGTGTGACAACTTTTGCCCATCTTTCTGGGTGTATGCGGGCTACATGCACTGCCCAATCATATTTCAATTTAGAAGTTGAGTTCTGCATCTGCAATGCCAGTCTTTGAACAGAGCGTGGTATTTCGAACTCGATCTGTCCTTTTGACATCGAGTATGCTCTTCTCCATGGCTCTCTGGCAAACCTTGAGTTTGGACTTTTGTGCCTCGGTCAATGACCAAGTTTGCGCACTGTAGGTTAGGACGGACAGAACACACATTTCAATGAAGGTTCGCTTTAGTGACAGTGGAAGGTCACCCTTCATGAGTGTTTTCATGGACCAGTAGCTCCTCCAGGCATTCTCCATGTGGCGACCAATCTCTTTGCCTTGCCGATTTTCGAAGGAGACTAGCTGGCCCAAGTAGATATACTCATTGACGTATTGTAGTATATGTCCGTCTACCTCAACCCTACGTTTTGTGCTATTGGTTATGATCTGAGTCTTACAATTAACAAGCACAAATTAAAAATTGATATAACCCCCGACTCCCCACCACCAATTATAGCTAAGAAGCATCTCGATCACATCAGTTTTCAAACATAAAAACCGTTCCATCCGTTTGAGAGCTACGATCTTCACTCCCATTCCCCCTCTTCCCACATTATAGCTAAGAAACATCTCGTTTACCTCAGCTTTGAAACATGAAAAACCGCAGATAAATAGGTCCATTTGTTTAATCTCACCCTCCTTTCTCAAGTCCTGCCGCCCCCTCCCCCATATAGCTAAGAACCAACTCGGATACATCAGTTTTCAAACATAATAAACCGCATCAAAATCGGTCCATTCGTTTGGGATTTATGATCCTCATCCCCATTCCCCTCCCCCCCCACTTTTTTTGAGGGGGGAAACGCCTACGCACTTCCCTTCCACCACGGGGGTGATGGAAGGGGGTATGTGGGGCTCGCACCCACTAAAACCCCCCGGTGAGCAGTCCTCCACTGAGGTGGGGCAAGATGGGGTCGCGGTAGCATTCTACCATCTTGCCCCAGTGGCAGACCCTTATCGGGTCTCTCCGCCTTTGGAGGGGCAACCTTGCTCACAAAGGTCGTGCCCCACATGTCTGTCCCCCCCTCCTCTATCCCATTATAGCCAAGAACAATCTTGTTTACCTCAGCTTTGAAACATAAAAAAACCGCAGCTAAATTGGTCCATTCGCTTGAAAAATTCGATTTTCATCCACCTTCCTCCCCCCCTTCCCCCATATAGCTAAGAACCATCTCAATAACATCAGTTTTCAAACATAAAAAACCTCATCCAAAATGGTCCATTCTTTTGGGAGCTACGATCCTCACCCCAATCCAAAAGTTGCCTATGACACTCTTGCGAAGAAGACGAATCCTTTGATAACTCGCTTGTTAAAATTGGGTCAAGTTTTGAATTAGAACATAAAACCCTTCTTTTGCCTTGCTGTAAACTTTATTCACTACACTACATTACATCAAAATTTTCTCATGCGTCAAATAGTTTTTTATTGATTGCTCGGCTTCTACTCATTGGATTGAGATGAACACAAATTTTTAGGTCAAATTATAAGCTATCCAACAGTGAAAATTGTATTGTTATTGGTTCAGTACTTGTTACGTAATGCGTGAAGATGTTTGTTTGTTTGTCTGTTAGTCGTATGAGATAGTGCTGACCTCTGATGTCAGAGTTTGTCAAGATATGCCTGAAGATAGATAGAGACAGACAGACCGACACTTTTTGTTTTTTAGATTTGTCTCTTTGTACCGAACAGCCAGGACGGACAAGAAAGCGAGTTGATGTACTGCATTCGGAAAACTTGATGACGTGCTCAGAGACCGAAAAATGCCGCAATATCTGAAGACTTTTCGGTACAACCAATGTGTTTTACCCACAATGACGTATGGTGTTGAAACATGGACTCTCACTAAGGAGACTGTGCACAAGATGCGAGTCGCACAACGAGCCATGGAGCGCACTATGTTAGGTATCACGTTGAGTTTGAATTACGGAGATTCGAACAAGAACCAAGGTGGACGTGGTAATGGCAGGTGGAGTAAGTCCCTGACGGAATAGTGGCCACGTGACGGTAAGCGTAGCCGAGGAAGACCGAACAAACGATGGGTTGACGAAAAAAGCACGCGGGTAAGACCTGGACCAGATTGGCTCAAACCAGAGATGACTGGCGTAAGAGGGAGGAGGCTTATGCCCTGCAGTGGGCGGAATAAGCTGCAAATGGTGATGATGATGAACAAGTGAAATAACAAATGTTAATAACCCCCGACACATAAATAATATTTATTTTAGCTTAAAACCCTCTCAATTACATCACCTTTCAAACTGAAATAACGCATCAAAATCGGACTATTCGTTTGAGAGCTACGATGTCACAGACAGACACACAGATTAAACTGCGTGGTTTAAACGTGTTAATAATATAAAATAGCGTATTATCTACGTTCGAGGTGTAATTTTTAACCGAGCGAGCGCAAAGCGGCGAGCGAAGCGTCTCCGTTTCAGCTTTGGCAAAAATGCTTTCGTGTGTCCGAATGTCTGGACAACTTGGTCCTAAAAAAGGTGCTAAAAGAGGGCTAGGTACTGAATATCTCCGCCTTGTTAGATCCGATTTCAATGGTTATTTTTTTATTTGAAAGTTAAGTAACTTAAAATTGTTCTTATAAAAATTTGGTGAAGATCTGATAACGATATTTGGCATAATGAGCTGAATAGCTCCTCAAAATGCAGTAAATTGCTCACTTTTAGGTTTGTACCAGTGGAATCAGCCCTTTACTTACTAGGTAGGGATTGATGGAGTACCTTCTTTATTAATGTTAGTTGTACAATAAAGTTACTAGATGTCGCTAACAAAAAAGTTTGTACGCGCGAGGTCTACAGCTCACAGAGCCACTAGTTTATTAAAAGTTTTTATTTAACTTGCAATTTATGTATGTATGTAAGTTTAGGTAAAATCTTGCAAGCCGAATTAGAACGACTTTCTGTTATCCTACGGAGTTGCATATTTACATGTTGGTTCAGTTCCGATGACAATGCATTTTTATGGTAAGCATGACCTGAATCAACATCCAGGATTAGCTCCAGATAAAGGATCTCTTCAACGGTTAACAGCACAGACACGAAATTTTGTGTACACATTTTATTATGATAGCAGGTTTTAAATTTTACCATGACGTAGTCTCCAGATAAAGGAACTCTTCAACGGTCAACATCACAGACACGAAAGTTTTTGTACGCATTTTATTAAGATAGTCGATATTTATGTTTTACAATGACATGGTGGCCTAACGGTTGTACAGTGCAATTTAGAATCCAACGATACCGGGTTCAAAACCTAGGTTCCGCACCAATGACTTTTCTAAGTTATGTGCGGTTTTCCATCGCTCCGTGCTTCGGAGGGCACGTTAAGCTGTCGGTCCCGGCTGTTATTGGTTTAATAGCAGTCGTAAGCCATGTCAGAGGCCCTCGGGCGGCTAAACAAACTCTGACATCAGAGGCCAGCACTACTTCATACAACAAACAAACAATGATATGGTTGCTGCACTCAAAGTTGGGTCCTGTCTAGGGAACTCCTCCGCGGTTAACAGCACAGACACGAAATGTTCTATACATAATTAAATTGTGATAGCCAGTTCTAAGTTTGACAATGGCATGGCCTCTGCATAAAACCTTTTTAACGTTTTTGTTTATTAAATATAACTTTTATTTAGCACGTTTTTGGTCAAATTAACGTTGCATCTAAATGGCAAGGAATAATTGATTTAATTTATTAAATATTTACTCCAAACACTTTAGAAAAATTAATTTGTAAGTACAGACATATAGCTGACAAACCTTAAACATTGTTGGCTCGCAACCAAATATCTTACAGTACTCTATAGTTCCTCTTTCGCATTAAACTAAATGGTTCTCATTGTAGCTAGCACCACTGCATAATTCAGTTTAGAGATATATCATGACACTTAAAACGGCATGTTAAATATTAAAACCATAGGCGGTATATCTTTTACTGCACAACCGTCGACTTTTACTTCCACGGTGTTTTTAACTTTATCGCAGTAGAATTAAAGTTAAATATACAATGTTATGTTTTTTTATGGGTCACATCCCAATTTCTATGGAACTATTCATTCTAGTTCATTTTAAGTAAAGTGATGAAAGTGACAGAATTATGATTAAATTTCATCTCGTGTTTATTTAACGAAAATGGAATGAAGAAGGAGGTTCTCAATTCGACTGAAATGTTGTAGGTGTGGATATTCAATCATATAATATTATCATATCTCCGGGATTTTTGAAATGATTTAGTGTTTTTTTTTTAAATGGTAGTTTGGATTTTTTTGGTTATATGTCAGTAGTGCCATTGAATAGTACTATTTATGGTACAAGTGACACAACCATGTATCATTAGTACCATCAACGGCACTAGTGACACTAATTTAGGATCACCTTTATCTCAGTAGTACCATTAACTAGTACCAATTATGCTTTTTTGTATTGTCACATCTATATAAAATGAAAAGAGAAACATGAAACTTCTACGTGAAAATAAAATGAAGCTACACCACTAACGGCGTGTTTTTTTCTGGAAATATCATCATCATCAGTTCAACCTTTAGAAGTCCACTGCTGAACATAGGCCTACCCTACGGCCTCCCCCAAAGAGCGCAATGACGAGCGATATTGTGCCACCTCCATCCACCGACTTCCTGCGATGGCTACAATGTCGTCGGTCCATCGTGTGGGGGGTCTCTCCACACTTCACTTGCTTATTCGTGGCCGCCATTCGATAACCTTTATTCCCCAGCAGTTGTCGGTTTTGCGAACGATATGGCCTGCCCATTGCCACTTCAACTTGCAAACTCTGAGAGCTATATCGGTAACCTCGGTTCTTCTACGGATTTCCTCATTTCGGATTCTATCACATAGTGAAACACCGAGCATAGCTCTCTCCATTGCACGCTGCGCAACTCTGAGCTTGTGTATGAGACCAATAGTTAGCGACCACGTCTTAGTGCCGTATGTCATCACTGGCAACACGCGCTGATTATAAACTTTAGTCTTGAGGCTCTGCGGTATCTACAACGAGAAGATACTCGTATGGCGTAATATCCCGAACGCTGCCCATCCGAGTTAGATTCGTCGGTTGACCTCTTTGTCGAAGTTGGATATACCCAGTTGGATCGTCAGACCTAAGTAGACATAGTGATCAACAGCTTTGATAATATCGTTCCCAACATAAACCAGCCGGGGTACGACATGGGCATTTGCCATGTTGTTCATCTTATCCATGTTCATTTTAAGACCCACCTGTTGGGAAACAATATTGAGGTCACTGAGCATTGTGTTTAGGTATTCCAGGGTTTCTGCTTTGATGATTATATCATCAGCAAATCGAAGGTGACTGATGTATTCGCCATTGATGTTAACACCATATCCGCTCCAGTCCAGAACCTTAAATATATCTGCCAGTGCAGAGGTGAACAGTTGCGGAGAAATTACGTCTCCCCGTCTCACCCCTTTTTGCAACTGGATAGAATTCGTGCTCCGATCTGAAGACGGACAGTCATGGTGGCCTTGCTGTATAAACATTTCAACACTTCAATGTACCGGTAGCCAATCTGGCACCGCTGTAATGACTTTATCACTGCTGGTCTCGACTGAATCAAAGGCTTTCTCGTAATCCACAAACGCTAGACATAGTGGCCGATTATACGCTTCGGTCTTCTGTATAATCTGCCGGAGCATATGTATGTGGAGGAGGGGTTTAGATACGCTAGGAGGGGTTTAGATACGCTTAGGAGGGGTTTAGATACGCTTTTAAGTAGCCCAGATCAACCCTAACCTGGCCACCTGTCCGGTGAGCAGGCTCGGTAATGGCTACGGAAAGGAGCGCAGGTCGTGTAGACATCCGCAGCAAGTCTGATTTGTTACCTTCACGTGGTGCCGCCCTGTTCTTGATCTGGTCCCTTAAGGAACAGATGTAACTAAAACAACAGACGCAATTCTAGACTTCCTAGTCCACCTAATTCCATTTAATCCTTATTTCCTACCTTATCTCCTTTCCAATCTTCCCTTGTGGCAGCCCGTGGCCAGCGTGTTGATGGAGAGGAAGCCGTCGCTTGTTTCTTGGGATGACTTCTTCGCCATCAATGTGCGAAAGACGGTAGGGAATGTAGTGTGGGCTACTACTTCCTCCATCACTGTACGCCCACTAATATCACCTTAGTTCCACGTAGTATAGCTATTCGTATATAAATAATTTAAAAAAATGGAGTACAATAAGATTGAGAACGTTGTGCCATGCGACCCGGCTAGCGCCCGGCGCCCTCTGGTATCCGGGCTGGACGGTGTGAAGTTGGTGACCGAAGGCGACGGCGGGGTGGAGTCCCAGGCCTCGCTGGCCGCGACTACTACTGGACCGATGACGACTACGGGATCTGGACCAGCGCAGAAGACGGTCCCAGGACACGGAGCGCGCTTCAACACGCGCAAGAGGTGGCAGCAGAAGCGGCTGCGCGAGCGCGAGGCAGCCATGTCATCTGGCGCTGTGCTGGATGGAGGTAACGGGCGAGGTAGCGGAAAGCCCACAAGGCCCAACGTTGCCTCGCCAAATAAAAATCAAGACGGCGGTAAAAACCGCCGAAAAAATATAAAAGAGCGTATGAGACGGGAGGAGGAGCGCGTAAACGCCTTTTACAGTCAGGAGCGGGAGGGCGTGCTACAGCTGCCCGGCGTATCGGCACTTGCGCCAGCCGTGGTGGCATGTTTGGCTCGCGTTGATCCAAACGGCGCGACTGTCGTAAACGAGGGAGAGGGTCCTTGTTCGACAGCAACCCTTCCGTATGCGACCGCCCCTGCAAGGGAGAGCGGGTCGCGCGGAGGGGAGGAGTCACACGTCGGGTCCATCGCCGCCTCCGTAATGGAGCGTAGGCGTCAGCCGGTGTCGACGAATGCTGGAGGACAGGGCTCGGTACCGAGTGAGCGGCAGAAGTGCCCAGATACGGCAAAGGCCGAAAACAAACAATACCTCGCAAAGAGGAAACAAAATAATGCCGAATTTGAGGTGGCGAAGGTTTCGGCAGGGCCGTGCACGGTGCCTCCCCCGATTAGGCCCCAACTGGCGACCGACCTGTCAAAGGGTAAAGGTGTAGGGAAGGGTCGAAAGGAGAGTGAGGGCACCGGTGTCGGTACTGAAGGAGCAACCGCCGCCGAAGAGGATGGGCATAATAGAGGACAGGGAGAGGATGCCATTCGAGGCGCGAAGCGGCAGCGTAGCTCCGACCAGGTGTCGCCCACTGGCTGCATAGCAGCGGATAAGAAGCTGCGCTTGGAAGGAGGGACCGCTGCGGCTGTTGCAAAATCGAATGCGCAGAATCGCAGACCTGTGGTAGAGAAGGGCGAGGGTGGTCCGTCCTCGTACGCCGACGCGGCCAAAACTTACTGCATGGTAGTTTTGGACAAAGGAGGCGCTCAGATGGACGAGCACCGGGCGACCGTTTTACGTAAGACTCTGGACGATATCCAATGGGAACAATACGTGAGTAATCGCGGTAAGCCTAGGGAAGAGAAGCGAAGGCTGCCCACGTTTACACAGTTACCAAGGTTGACTCGCGGTGGTCTCAGAATGTGCCCCCTGGATGGCTATTCACTTGCCTGGCTATCTTCCACGGTTGAGCAGCTGCCTGGCCTGTGGGAAGGGTCGGAAGGGTACAGAGTCATCCCGGAGAGCGAGTTGCCTAGGTACCATACCGGCATCATATATGTCCCGGACTTCGGCAAAGAAAAAGAAGACCTCGTCAAATGGCCTTTAGTCCTGAGAGACTATTTGGCTGAGCAAAATGAGTTCAGGGGCCTGGACATGACACTTTGGCCCATCTTTAAACATTTGGTGCGCCAGAGAGGCCAATGTTACAACCATGTCCTGGTGATGGGAATCCCGCCGGAGGACATAGAAAAGCTAAAACGCATAGACTTTCGCCTGCACTACACGTCAGCGACGGTCTACGTCAAGATAAAGGGATTTAAATCGAGGGGTGCGGGGGTTATGGCGGTGTCGGGGGAGTTGGAGGTCGTTGACTCCGCAGTGTGCGGTCCGAGCGAGCCTGTGACACCCATGGACGTCAACCCAGTGCACCTTGATAACACGGATTGGACGAAGGAGGAGATGGACCGTCTGTTGGAAGTGGGCGATGACGGCGTGGAGGATATTGCAGGGGACATTACGGGCCTCAATATCTTCTCGCCGGCGTCGTCCATGGACGCGGACCGGGCTGGACCCTCCTCCGTCGAAACCGTAATCGAGTAAGGTCGTAAGGGCGGGTCTTTCAGACCACCCGTACTAAACACATAGTAGTAAGTAGTTAGGAATACAAAAATGGATGGACTAAAAAATAAAAACTGTAATCGCAAGTCCTCAAAAAAAACCGCCACCGAGGTTGGTAATAATCATAGGCTACGTAGTAATAATAATATAATAATCAAAATTAAAATTAACATCAATCAAGCCAACATCCAACACAGCGTCACAGGTTTCGCTGCCCTGCGTAGAACCCTGGAAGAGCAACCAAACACAATAGCGCTGGTCCAGGAACCCTATTTAACTCGTACAAAGGTGGGTGGTTTCAACGCCCTTCGGGGCACTGTCTTTGCTCCCCCCGTGCAAAGCAAAACACGGACTTTTATATATGTACCAAATCCTTTTAAAGCGTCGTTGGTGACACATTTGTGCACCGACGACCTTACGGTAGTAAAACTGGAGACAGGTCTGCTGGGGAAACTCAGCACTATCATTTTAGCATCGGCGTATATGGACATTACGGCCGAGGTGCCTCCTCCGGCACTTGAAGAGTTAATGCATTTTTGCATGCTGAACAACATGGAATGTGTGATAGGTTGCGATTCAAACGCCCATTGCACGGTATGGGGATGTCCAGACTCAAACGAAAGAGGAAGGGATTTACTGGACTTCAGTCTAAGACACAACCTCAATATACTAAATCGAGGCTCAGAGCCAACGTTTGTGACGTCTTGGGCCAAGACAATAGTAGATATTACAATAGCCACCAGCGAAATTGCCGAGACAATCAGCGACTGGCGAGTGGCGACGGATGAGATCTCTTGTGCAGATCACAGAAGAATCAGGTTCAGATTGGATGTGGGAGAGCAAGAACCTCGGACCTACAGAAATCCAAAGAAGACTGACAAGACTATTCAGAGAAACTCTTGATAGGAGTTTGTCAGAAGCACCACAAGTAGAAGCAACTAAAGAGCTTATACCACAGGAGATAGAAGACACCATACAGTGTGTAGTAAGCATTCTGAAAGGAAGCTACGAACGATCATGTCCTTTAAAAACGGAAACCAGCAAAATATTGCTTAAAAAAGATAGATGGTGGAACAAGGAACTCAGTAAACTGAGGAAGAAAACGAGACACCATTTCAACAGAGCCATGAACACCGACCTGGAGGTAGATTGGCAAGAGTACAGGAAAACTCGACACCGACTCAAAGTAGAGATAAGCAAAAGTCGGAACAGTTCGTGGAAAAAATGCAGTAGCTCGATCCAATCGGAGAGCGAGACCGCAAGATTGCGAAAACTGGTTTCCAATGATACAAAGGTAAGACTTGGTACTCTAAAGAAACCAGATGGTACATATACCACATCAGATCAGGAGCAATTTGAACTCCTACTTAAAACCCATTTCCCAGACTGTATACTGGACAATGAAGTCGTTTGGGAAACTCCGACATCAAGTGAACCTTCAAGAAGTGACTGGAACTTTGCAAATTCAATCGTCACGGAAGAAGCACTTCTGTGGGCGGTTAGCACCTTCCAACCATTCAAAGCCGCGGGGCTTGACGGGATCTTTCCAGCTCTCCTGCATTGGAGTCTAATGAAGATCAAGTCTCATCTTGCTGCTATTTTTAGATCATGCCTTGCCTGGAAGTACATACCAAAGGCTTGGCGGGAAGTTAAAGTAGTATTTTTGCCTAAACCAGGCAAATCAGATTACACAAATCCAAAGTCGTTTAGGCCAATAAGCCTTAGCTCGTTTCTCCTAAAAACACTAGAGAAACTATGCGACAAATACATTCGCAGTGGGCCACTGGTTGACAAACCAGTACACAAAAATCAACACGCCTATCAATCAGGTAAATCTACAGAAACGGCCCTCCACCAGGTGGTTCACAAGATAGAATCCGCACTGGAAAGCAAGCAATCTTGCCTTGTAACCTTTATCGATATAGAGGGAGCGTTTGATAAAACAACGTTCCCCAGTATTGAAGGTGGGCTGAGGAATCAAGGCGTGGACGAAAGAGTGAATAAATGGGTCACAACAATGCTGTCTAATAGAGCAGCTAGCATAGAGACTGCCAAATCATCGCGATGTGTGGTCACGAGAGGCTGTCCGCAGGGAGGCGTATTATCTCCGCTGCTATGGGTAGTAGTGGCGAACGAAATTCTCGAACTATTAAACAGGGATGGTATAGTAACCATAGGATATGCAGACGATCTGGCTATCATGGTCTCCGGACTTTTCGAAGCAACCCTATGCGAAAAAATGCAGAAGGCGCTTCGGGAGGTCGAGAGATGGTGTGAACGCCACACTCTATCTGTAAATCCACAAAAAACTGAGATGGTTTTATTCACTAGAAAGATGAAAACAGCTAATGTACGACTTCCTACACTGTTTGGAACAAAACTTTCACTCAGCAAGGAAGTGAAATATCTTGGCATATGGCTGGATAGTAAGATGTTGTGGGCGAAACAACTAGACCATATAACCACAAAGGCAATAAATATTTTATGGCAATGCACCCGAGCAGTGGGTAAGGACTGGGGTCTGAAACCTAAACTGTGTCGTTGGTTGTATACTGTGATAGTACGACCGGTCCTCACATATGGATGCGTAGTGTGGTGGCCGAGAACAAATCTGGTGACTACAATCACCAAACTACAGCAAGTCCAAAGATTGGCATGCTCTCTAATCAGCGGCTGTACGAAATCAACTCCATCAGCCGCTTTAGACATTATTCTGGGTCTGACCCCGCTGCATTTACATATCCAGCAGGAGGCGATGGCTTCAGCACTAAGGATCAAATCTACAAATCAGTGGAAAGGCACCGGGCCCGTTACGAACCACTCAAAAGTATTAGACAAAGCAACGAGAATAATCCCAGAAGCATGTCAGGGAACGGACAAGGTAGCTAGCATATACCTAGATAAAAAGATGTATGAGCTGGTTACGGAAGACAATGCTTCAGAGGATCTCTCGTGTTCACATAACATTTACAATATTTTCACCGATGGTGCTAAAAACAAGACGGGGGTTGGTTGTGGTTTTTACTCTCCGGAGCTAGGAATCGCACAATCGGAAGCCCTTAACAAAACCACATCAGTATTTCAGGCAGAAGCTATGGGACTACTGTTGGCGGCAAGAGCAATATCTACGCTTGATGTACCTTCACCTAGTACAAATAGTGACTGTGAACTCCTTACTTTCATCACAGATAGTGCAGCCATCATCTATGCACTAAGGAAACCTATAACTAGGTCGAGGGTAGTTTCAGAATGTCATGAGACCCTACAAAACTTGTCTGAAAGGTATAAAATTAAAGTCAAGTGGACGAAAAGCCACGGCTCATGTCCAGGAAATACCAAGGCAGACATGCTTGCCAAGGAAGGAGCTAAGAAACATATCGGAAAAGATACGGTAAAGCTCTGTAAACCCACCGCAATGGAGGTGAGAAACCTACTTGTTCAATACACAGAGAGAGAGCATCAAAATTGGTGGAACAAGAAAACGGATTGCAGAAATGCAAAAGTTATGTTTCCATCCCGTAACAGGAAAATTACCAACAATCTGCTAAGGCTGACTAGGCAAGACCTTCGTTTCATGGTAGGTCTCATCACGGGTCATTGCAACATAAATTACCACCTGCACAAAACTGGAGCTACAGACAGTCCTCTGTGCCGTGGATGTATGCAGGAGGAGGAGACTGTGGAGCATGTGCTTTTGCATTGTGCAGCCACGGAAGAGATAAGACAAAAATCTGGTCTTTTACAGGGTAAAGTGTATTCACAGGCCCAACGAAATTCAAACTCCAATAATAGTAAATTAACACCATCTACAGCGACATCACTGGAACAGCTGTGCCAGCGACCTAAAGCCGTGCTCCGGTATATAAAGGAGCTTGGGTGGCTTGGGTAGAGGCTGGCAGGGGGAAATGCACAATACACCCCAAGCGGGACGTCAGTGCAGGCCTTATCGCCCCCATCTCGAATAAGAATAAGAATAAGAATGGATGTGACGATGCTAAAGCCTTTCGGAATCCAGCTTGTTTGGAAGGCTGAAAGTCGTCAAACCTACGAGCGAGACGGTTTGTAACTACTCTCCACTACGCTCCTGTGCCATGTCTCTGAAGTAATACTCTCGAGGATGACGGAGTTAATTAGCTTCTGAAGGACTTTAAGTACCGGTGTTCCACCCGCTGTCAGTAGCTGTGTCGTTATTCTATCCTCCCTTTGTGCCTGGTTGCTCTTTAGCTGTTTGAGAGACATTCTGATCTCGTATAGGCTGGCGTCCGGGATATCTTCGGTATTATGTCAGGTCAAATGGGCTCTTACATCGCTAGTTTTGCAAGGAAGACTACACGTTGAGGTGTATAATTGCCCATAGAACTTCTCGAGCTCACTCAAAATCTCTGGTTTCGACGAAACGATGCTGCCACTGTCGGTCTTCGGCTTCGTCAACAGGCTTTATATAATGACAAATCTCTTGTGAACACTTTGAAAAAAATTGACAAATCTCTTGTGAACACTTTGAAGCCCTTGTTCCGCTCTATTGCGTTTTTAATACAAGTAGTATTATAGGAACGCAAATCGTGTCGCATCGACTTGGAGATCTATTTATTAAGCAATGTAACTCAACGTATCCACTGAAGACTGAAGCCCCATCTTGCCTCGTTCTGCCATAAGTTTGAGTGTATGCTCAGAGAGTCTGTGTTTTGTTTTTGCGGGGTGTCTTAAAGAGCTCCGACCCGACCGCGGTAACAATTTCTACCAGCCCGTTGTTTAGTTCGTCCACTGTATCGCATTCGGTAAGGACTTGGAAGCGATTTTGGAGTTCCAACTGAAAGCTCTCGGGGTGTTGGATTTAAGCAGGACTTGGGCGAAGAGTAGATCTCACCAAACAAGAACTCTCCAACTTTTGATGGTACTAAGGATACAACGTTGTATCACTTGTACTATCAATGGAACTAACTAGTCAATGGTACTACTGACATATAACTTTTTATAACATTTTTTCCAGTGCCATTGTCATCATCATGGAAGAGGTCCATTGGTGATCATAGTACCACAAAGAATGCTACAATCAAATGATTCTCGCTATCTGCATCCAGCTATTCCCCGCGATTCTCACCATCCGTCCTTGTGGGAGGCCGTCCTACTCTCCGTCTTCAGGTCCGCGGTCACTATTAGAGAACATTTCTCCCCCGATGGTATTCGATTTATATGGCCTGCCCAGTCACATCAATTTGCTAATTCTGAGTATGAACCAACACAATTATCAAAATTGGTTCAATAGTTTTTTTTATAGTAAATTCACTGTACTCGATTTTTTTATTCCAAGTTTTGCTCTGCTAAGTCAGTAGATCACACAAATAGCCCATTTCACGAAAACATAGATGATGTCAATGCTCTCTCATTTGCGGTTCTTGTTATTCCATAAAAAATAATACTAAGAGTGTATCTTCTTTTTGAAGAGTCCAGCTCTTGTCGATAGAGTAATTTCCAGCGTTCTCATTCTTCCGCCAAAGCTTTGACCTCCCTATATGACTTGACAATTGTCTTCTTCTTTATCTAATCTGTAAATGCCCTTCTAAGTCTGCTTCTTCCTCTTTTCCCTTCTATGATACTCGTAGTTTTTATGAAGTTGTCATGTAGTATAAGGCGGCCAAACATCTTTCCTCTTCTCCTTTCTATGTTCCGTTTTTCTTGGACGAGTTTAAGTACTTCCTCGTTTGACTTTCTCTCGCAATTTCGCTATTTTCTCCGTGCGCCTCTATCACCCTTTTTCAAATGCTTTCTCACGTATATGAGCCGTATTTTCAGCAATGAGTAGGCTTGGGTTGTTCAGTGATAGCAAAATTATTGGAGAGATCGAATGCGACAAAATTTTAGACCATAAAGTGACGCTTTCTTTAAATATGTCAATAACCATTCGAGCCGGCACAGCTTGGAAGTCTTTCAGCTAGATTTAATCAATCAGATGCCTGCTATGGTTATCCCGGATAAATTGAAATGAATGTTGAAAATTGCCAAAGGAATTTCTGAAATAAAAGTAGTCGAGTGTAAAAAGGTACATATTGTTGGACATAAAGTATGTGTACTGTGTGTAAGATTTAAATGAGGTACCTATGTTTGTTTTTGATATATTTTAAACTAGGTGCGCCCCGCAGTTTCACGCGCGTCAGGGATGATGATTATAATGATGATAATGATGATGATGATTAAAAGTACCATATGTGTTATTCCAGGTCATAAGCTATCTTCATTTCAAATTTCATCAAAATTTGTCTAGCCGTTATTGCGTTAAAGCTCCCCAAACAAACAAACCAAAAAAAACTAACAAACAGACAACGTTTCACTTTTATATATTGGTGTGGATTTAAATGACATGGATGTCGTCTATAGTAGAATATTTTAAAAGAAATCAGTTGAATTATGCCAACTCGCCTCACACCCTTCCTTACTTCTCCTCGCCGCTTCTCCTCGCCTGGTGTGTACATATACATGGTTTGTGGCAACCATAGACTGGAAGACGGAGCGTAGAACGAGCGTGGTCATGAGGTGACCAACGAGCTGGTAAGAGTTGTGGTGAGCCACTGGATGCAAACAGCGAGGTCGTTGTGGTGTTTTATGGTGGAGGCAGTGTTCAACTGTGGACGTCTCCCGACTGATTTAGATGATGAAGAACAAAACGGGGATCTCCCCGCGTCCCACTCGTTCCCACGTACAGAACATGAAAATCTAAAACTAGCAACACAATGACAACTTACACTAAACAAGACATAACCCGATACGGTCGGGTAAAAAGGACATAAGTTCAAAAATAGCCTGGATAGCTTGGACCCTGGATTAACCTATAGGCTACATTTTATAACTTAAAAATGCACAGTTCCTGAGGGACGCGGTTGAAACTTAGGGGCGTGGAAAGCACTCTTGCGATAAAAACGAATCGATCGATATATAGCTTGTGAACAACAGACCAATAGGAGTGACGCTATGGTGGAACATCCATATACATACATAGCTTGTAAAAATCATTACCTTTCCCTTGCTTCGCCCTAGTCGGGTAAAAATACCCCCCTCGCAAATCAATGCAAACACAAAACTATCACAGAAAATATAACCTTAAAAGCGTCATTAAAATGTAAAAGTTGGCGCGAGGATGTAAATGAACTGAGTCGTTCCTTGTCACGTAGGATGTGCAGCCAGAAGGTTAACTTTCTCAGATGTTGGTTGCGAAGCTGAAAGTTAGGGTGTCGAGTAAGTATAACTATTTGAAAGTAGATCTACAGATACCTACCTTCTATCTATACCTATAATAAAGCAATAAGAACGAAAAAGTCTGTACACAGAGGATAATTTAAAAAAATTGTCTAGGTTACTTTAAATAAGCTACAGAACAAGAATATAATATTTTTAAAGTTCGTGTTAGTCTGTTTGTTTTTCTGCAAGTTTGTATACTACTTGACCGATTGCGATTTAATTGTACTGGTGGATAACTTAGGGTTTGACTTAAAAACTGGGGTACTTGGTATGCCCAATGACTAGATGTCGAGCAATCGATAAAAACTATTTGACGGCTGAACGAATTTTGTACTTTGTACAAAAATACGGTTATCACGGTAGGTACTTTGGTCTTGGAATAACACGTATTGGGTACTTTAAAATGAAATGACCACGCGGGCAAAGCCGTGAGCACAGCTAGTCTATCTATAAATCTATATCTATTCTATACTTAAATAAAGCAGTAAGCAACAAATAAAAAAATAAAAACCTAAGAGACACAAAATAAGCTACTAAACAAGAATATAATCTGTCTGTCTGTTCGCGCATCACTTAAAAACTACTAGAGCGATCGCGTTGCGGTTCAGTGTTAGATAGTTTAGGTTTTGACTTAACTTAAGTACTGGAGTACTTGGTATCTCAGTCCGATGAGCAGAAGCCGAGCAATCGATAAAATACTATTTGAACGAAATTTGCTATTTTGTACCTTATACTGTGTACCTTATACTTTGTACCTTATACTTTGTACCTTATACTTTGTACCTTATACTTTGTACCTTATACTTTGTACCTTATACTTTGTACCTTATACTTTGTACCTTATACTTTGTACCTTATACTTTGTACCTTATACTTTGTACCTTATACTTTGTACCTTATACTTTGTACCTTATACTTTGTACCTTATACTTTGTACCTTATACTTTGTACCTTATACTTTGTACCTTATACTTTGTACCTTATACTTTGTACCTTATACTTTTGGTCCTGGAATCATACATAATTTGAACTCCACGCGGAAATTTTACCCGCACTAAAAGCTTTGTTTTGTTTTCATTTTTAGGGTTCCGTACCTCAAAAAGAAAAAAGGAACCCTTATATGATCATTTCGTTGTCTGTCTGTCTGTCTGTCTGTCTGTCTGTCTGTCTGTCTGTCTGTCTATCTGTCTGTCAAGACATAGTTTCTCTAGATCACGTGAAGGTATTTTATTGAAATTAATATCAAATATTCAAGTCTGCAATCTGTTGTCGCTGTGAAAAAACAAATTTCTAAGTCCACGCAATCAAACTGATTATGCCGCATATTTTGATACTCGTGCGGGAATCAAAACCCATAGGGTACTTCCCGTAGACCTAGAATCATGAAATTTGGCAAGAAGCAATATCTTATAACACAGGTTGAGGGAAAAATCCGGAAACCGTAAATTTGTAGTTACATCACAAAAACTGCATTCCTACAAGTTTGTACGAAACTACGCACCCGACCCGCACTTCGCCGGTTATTATATTATTTCAAAAAAATAGTTCCGTCTAGTTACTAGAAGCAGCTTTACCTACCTTCATTGTTTCACTACACATCCGTCAAGGTTTGTTCGTAGGCCGGATCTGATTATTTAATTATAAAATGCAAATTCGCGTTCGCCGTTCGGCATTCAATGCCGTCTTCTTTATGGAGTGGAAAGTTAACTGTCACCCCCACGCGAACTGCCGGGCGATTTAGCAAATACAAGCAAATGAGAGGGTTTACTCGGAACCTTCAAGGTTTTTGTTTGTTGAAATGTTTGGAAGTCTTATCTGTGCATATTTTAGCAACGTCTCGACAAATCAAAACAGTTAGATATGTCGAGTTATTTAGTTATTTATTTAAAAGACTTTTCAGTTAATTTCTTAACTTCACGGCGGGGCTTTCTACCCGACTGTAATGTGTTTATCTGCCTATGTATGTATGTGTGATCTTTTGTGGCGCTCTAACGCATAGGCCGATTTTGATGATTCTTACGTCAATCGATTTGTCTTAATCTTGCAAGAGCTACTACTATTTTTACTATTTAATATGGCGAGAACCAGACGCCATATTGTGAATAAGTATAATTTAAACATTTAAATAAAATTTTAAGGGTCCTTTTTTTTGTATTGCTTTGTAACTTTTAAGTTATTTTTTTTTCCTCTTCTTTAAGTTATTTTTTCATATTTTCTTTTCACTTTTAACGTTTATAAGTTTTTTTTTCTTATTTACTTAATTTTTTTCTGTGTTTTTTTTTATTGCATTGTCATTGATTTGTGAGCTACCCTAAAAATTTCAGCCGGATAACTAGAGCGGATAGCGGGAAGTGCTTGAAATTTGAATTCCGAGGACAGACAAAATACATAGATACATACATAGATAGATAGATACAAGTGAAATTAAATAGAAGCTTTTAATAAGAAAAGAAACGAAAGTCAACTTAATGTGGCCAGGGGGTATCATTGAATAGGTATTTGAAAATCATCTTTAGGTTTCTCTTTTCATTTTTCATTTCGAATGACTATTTGGGATCTATAACGATTTAAAGTTGGTTAGCAACCATTCTCACTCAAATTTTGCCTGTTTTTAGTATTGTCCACTATGGGGTTTGTTAGCACTTTCACTTATGTCTTGTTTTGTGTTTTGGTTGGAATAATATCATGAAAGGGTTTGCAAACGATCGATTTTCATAGTGGATAAATAAACTGCATGGTAATATAAACTTTATTGCATATTTTATTCCGGTTTTTGCATAATGATCATCGATTTCCCGTACGGCCCTACTGAGAATTGAAGCGGGGCTTTATACACTGACGAGGTATGTCCGATTGCCTGCGGGCTTGGCTACGCTGGAAGCCAAGCCCGAAGATATACCTACAGCGATACAAACTACTATTTGAAAATTATAATTAGTTTTTACTTACTCCGGGTTGGCGTATTTATTTGACTTGCCGGGTGCAATAAGTACTTGGTTCCAACTAAAATTAAAAGCGCCCAGATAATCATGTAGACATCTCGTACACTTATTAGTAAAGAGCTACAGTCTCGACGTCGGTTGCAATAACTTTACAACCAAAATCGGTCGCAAAGTACAGATACCAATAAAAATCGATAGCTAGTTGAATCTGTCAAAATCTAACGATTGTCATAGTTACCCATACAGTATTCTGTTATTCGTGTTGACTTAGCGATCGGTAGGTTGCGATGGCATAGTTATCTGTGTCGAGACTGCTGGCTACAAATAAAAATATCGATTGTTATCGGTATCATAACGATACTTTACGAAACTCTTAGTGTTTGCGATAAACTTTGCGTCTATTATTGGCAGCCCGCAAAGTTTTAGTTACACTGACGTCTAATACTTAAAGAGGTTGAATTACTCTAGTAAGTAAGTGTAATTAAACCTCTTTGTATTTTTACGGCAATGAGCGTAATTCAACATCTTTGATCTAGTGCCACTGGCCACTGGCAATTATTCATTTATAATTTATTTTGGGTTAAATAAACATTTTGTATTTTGTATTTGACTAGTATCTATAGACCTACATTAGGCACGATATATTTCTGTTAGCGTGAAAGTAAACATAATTTCTAATCATAATGAATATTTTAATTAATATTTAACTTAATATGCGCAATCGAAGCAGCGCAAATAGTTTAATTATTAATTTATTTCTATCATTTTATAAACTTTAATGATATACGAGGCTGAACGATCTATGCATGCTCAGTGTTTATAGGGAAAGGAACTGAAAGGGTAAAGGAAGACACTGGCAGCAATTTGGTCATTTTACTCTTTAAACTAGACTAAATTTCTTTAAATGTAATTTATACCTTGTCCACTTTGTATCAAGGTCTTTTTGCTCCTGGCATCTATCCTAAACTAACGTAATTAAAAACAGGGTTTTAACACGCTGTCTAACAGCGTTTGGATAAATTCGGACACGTTCTGAGACAGCCTTTGGACAAATCAGGACTCTCGCCGCGTGGAAATAAAGTTAATTTTACGCTGACGGGCTTTAGTGATAGTTTAGTGAGCGAGGATTAGATGCCAGGGGAAAAATACCTTGTTAGGAAGCCAACAATGTTGATATTACATTTGAAGAAATTAAGTTTAGTTCAGAGGATGTCCGAATCGCTACCACTGATATCTATCGACAATTATCCATTTTGGAGAACAAGTCAGACCTCATTTTTTATTCATTCAATGTTTTTTTTCCCACAACCTAATCATTTTTACATAAAATAGGTATATAATGTGCCTATGTGTAACAAAACAATAATAAAAATTTGTAAAGCCAGGGGGACGCAACTGCATCCCCTTGCACCCGTCCTCCCGGCGCCCACGTTAACTTGCATTTGTTGTAAACTAATCAATTGTTTTCGTTAATACTCCTATTTAGCGATCGGTAGTCTCGTTATCTATATCAAGACTGTAGGCCCAGCTTCTCACGAGTCTAACACACAAGTTACAAGAAAAACACGAGTAATTTCACAGAGAAACAGCCTATTTTGCATAACAAATGAGTCACAAATGAGAATCAGTTATAATTGAAAGCGTAAATTCACAAAACGACGACCAGATGGCGCTTTAATAAAAGCGAATCAATGTTCGCTCAGCACCGCCGAGCTATGAATAAATTGAATTGAACTTCCTTCTAACGTCTTCAATCTAAGAAATTGAAAATGCTAAATGAGACTGTTAGTAAGGATCTAGATTTTTCTTACCTTACCTACATAATATATAGACAAAAAGAAAAAATGTGGCGATGAAGCGGTGACACTTTGAGCATCAAGTCAACCGCCAGAGGACCATTATCATAACAAGCGATGGATTCACGGTGACCGATAACGGTCAGGGTTGAACAAAGTTATTCTCAGTGACAGCTATCTGATACGCCGTCGCAGATCGCAAACGTATTTAATTTACAATATTTGATTTCAAACTTAGAAGAAAGTACTTTATGTATTAATTTTATAAATAGCTGTGCCCACAGTTTTGCCCGTGTGGTCATTTATCTGTGTATAAAGTTACCAAGTATGTGTTATTCAAGGACCAAAAGTTCCTATAAGGAAAAAAATACCACATTCAGCCGTCACAGAGTATTTCAAAGTCAAAGTATTTTATTGTAAATAGGCAAAAATAATAGCACTTTTATAAGTCAAAATTAACATCTCCTGAACAAAGAGATATACATAAAATATAATAAAAAGATCAAATCAATCCAAATTTAGATAAACTAAGTATTCTTTGAGTTTGAAAAGGAAATTTCCCTTTCATGTGTTTGTCACCTGGCAGTTTAGATTAGAAGTACAAGTATCCTACCTACCTAGACAGAGGCGGTATAGGTACTTGTACTATTATTTATTCTGTGGTATAGGGTAGAAGAAAAAGAATGTAACATGTATAACTACCAGTATAAGCAGTAAAAACTCTCAGGAAGTGTGTTCGAAGAGGTGGTGGTGTTCGTGATACTGTCCCTCTTAGTGGGCGTGGTAAGGTGATCCACGATGGTGGAGGTAAAGCAGTCTGGGGTTCAGTAGACGTAGGGGTGCAAAGTCAGAGGTGCAGCAGTCAGAGCTAGTACAGCAAAGCAGCTCCCGGGGGACAGGTGTCAGTCAGCAGACCCGTGACCGCGTTCTGGTACTCTTCTTTAGACCCAAAAGTAAACACCCTGGAAAGGTCGAAGAGTCTCCTTAGTCCAGGTTCAGTAAGTCTGGCTGCCGTACATCACTAGGCTTCCATTCCTTGGGGTCCAATACCGAACAAGGTCTCTCTCAGTTAAACCCTAAGGAAGTAGATATAGCAGTCAGTATTGTACAAAGATTGATATAAATAGAAGAGTACAAGTGTAAAAGACCAGACGAGTTGGACATCAGTTGTCTTATATTATACAGCACGTTAGAAGCATTAAATGAATGTATTTCACAAGTTATATAAAAAATATTGAGACTAAAAATCCGGTATAAAAACCGGTAGGTACATAATAAAAACACAAGCATTCGCGAATATAATTCTATGTCTTACATAAAATGGCCGATGAGCAATAGGTACAATGTCGACTCAGAGTCTTCTCGATATAAATACTATGGATATAATAGCTTTTGCACTAACGTTACAAATAAGCCTTGGAAGTTAAAATCATCGTAATATAGACGAGTTATAAAAGATATATAAAATGACTACCGAGGACGAGGAGTAGACCTTTTAAAATAATTAATGTGAACATCCTTTTTGTTACACCCTATATTCATACGGACTTACAGCTTTAAACTGCAAGTAGCAGTCTATCTGTCCCGGATCAGTTTTTTAGAATAACTCCAATTACTAATTATTCTTAATTCCTCCTATAAATTTATTGTACTAGGTAGATGTGACCCTTATCAAACAAAATACCGTCTCAACTCGTTACTTTTCATCAAAAACTCGACATTTAAGGCCTAACTTATCGCTGTCATTAAATTTGATCACTGCCTTCAATTCATTGAAATCGTCCCTAATGACTCGTAATGTCGATATTGATCTCGTCTCGTTATACAGATCTGATGAGATCTGATGGAAGAACTCGCAGGTAGGATGACAATAAATTGCACACCTTTTAGATCTGGACAGTGATGGATTTAAAGTATAGATAAAACTGGTCTCGAATTCTCTACACGCGCAATTTCTGATGACATTAAACAAGTTAAATAATTTGCTTACATTATATGTATGTATCTATCTATACTTATAATAAAGCAATCAAAACGAAAAAAATTGTACTAAGAAGATAATTAAAAAAGAAATGGTCTAGGCACAGAACATATATAGATCACAGTACATATATAGACTATCTGTGGTCTAGGGTACTTAAAATAAACTACTGAATAAGAATATAACATTTTTTAAATTCGTGTCTGTCGGTTTGTCTGTATGTTTGTTCACGCATCACGTTAAAACTACTGGACCGACTGCAATGCGGTTTTCACTGGATAGCTTGGGGTTTGACTTAAAAACTGGTGTACTTAGTAATCCGATGAGTAGAAGCCGAGCGATTGATAAAAACTTTATGACGGCAGAAAGAATTTTGATCAAATGTTGGTATATTGGTATTTTAGGTCTTGGAATAAATAGTACATAGAGTTCTTTTAGCCTAGGGTAATGATCACGTGTGCGAAGCCGCGGGCATCAGCTAGTTGTTATATAAACCTTTAATTTAGAAAATTACAGTTTAGAAATACACATAACCCTCAGAAGGTTCGTCATTGCGATGTAGGATATGTGTATTTTAGCTGTAGGTACAAGATTCAGCTGAATCGGCATAATGAAAATAAAATTACATAACTCATATAACACACAA
This sequence comes from Alsophila aescularia, assembly GCA_946251855.1. Classification (NCBI taxonomy): domain Eukaryota; kingdom Metazoa; phylum Arthropoda; class Insecta; order Lepidoptera; family Geometridae; genus Alsophila; species Alsophila aescularia. The sequence goes on along the minus strand of OX276378.1, from coordinate 3,561,861 downwards.
CACATAATTCATTTTCAAAACTGAAACACTGCACTTTACTTACGTTCGTTTTTGTTCATTTCATGTTATTTTTCACTAATATCAAAAATGTGATATGTAGATACATGATGATGATGATGTGATGTATGTGATATGTGTATGTGTGTTTTTGTGTGATATGTACATTATCACACAAAAAATAACAAATTTTAGACATATCAAAACAAACACTGCAATGAGCTTCAACTAACTTCACGTTTGACGTTTCATAAACGTCAAATCGTTTCATAAACGTCAAATAGTTTATTGATTGAATTCATAAGAGTGTCTTAAAAATGTATATTCCTTCTGAATGATTTTAAATGTTTCTTATCTTTGAATTAGTACGTTTATTTTTCACGTTATGTAATATATAAAAACTAAATAGTGGTACTTAATACCATGGACGGGTTCTCTTACAGAGGGTGATCGGCAGGGCAATCACATAAGCCAGTATAACTTGTTGCAAACAGATTACATTGCAATATCGACTCTTACTAACGACATTAAGCGATGGTGATAGTGAAGAACTTATTGAAACAGGATAGGTAATTGTCCCCGTGAATCTAATTTCCGCGCCCTGCCCTTGGTCCACCTATATAGTTCACCTGGTTGTACCAGGGGCAATTTTTTCTTCCCGTGGTCAATCGAATGCAACGAGAACACTGAATTCCAACAATAGACAAAATGAGGTAGTATGACATATAAATTCCTTGACTATAACTCAAATAGAAAAATTATATACTGGGTATGACTACTGTGTGTGAGTAATAGTTTTGGTTTGGCTTCGTCTTTCGTTCAACGGCTTCCTAACGGTGCGGTCCGAATCAGGCCATAATCAATATTATCTCGCTCATAAGCGGTCCGATTCAGCGTAAGCGCGCCAACGACAGACTAACGATATCGCGTGTGACGTCATTATTGCCGCCATATTGAACTTACGGTGATTATGCTTCTGCGTAAAATCACTGTGAGCCTGATGTCAAATTTGACGTTTCTGCCTAACATCGCCGGTTTTGTGGATTGCAAAGAGAAAAGAACCCACATAAGCCGGTAAAAAATAAGTTGAGTTTAGATTAAAGAATATAATCACTACAATATATACATCCCAGTATCTCCTATAATGGTCATTGATACCTGCGTTTAAAATAATGGAGAAAATTGAACTACCTATTAGTGTTGAAGGTACCGGGAGGCAGTTCACCTTCCGTTTGACGCTGCTAGAGGTCGAACGAGCTAAATAGAGTGAGTCCGCGACAAAGAGAAAACATATCTGCGATCAAAAGAAGGTACGATTCAAAATCACGCTAACAGTGGCTGGCACTGTGAGCTGACAAAATCGCTATTTTTGATTCGGACCGCTGTGAATTCCGTCAACAATTTTGAGTAATGAAATTCGATTCGGACCGCGGCGTAAATCGTCGAAAGCATAATTCTAAATTGAACAAAATTACTTCATTAACATTCTTAATTCTTATAAATACTTGTGAATGAAGTGCAGTGAAGGAAAACCTCAATATTAGGGTTTTTACAGATAGAGTTTTGTCGATTGCTCGGCTTCTAATCATCGGATTAAGATACCAAGTACAAACAGTTTTAAATAAAACTTAAGCTATTTAACAATGTCCGCACAGAAATTGGTCTAGTAGCTTTTTCGTGATGCGGTTTATTATAAGTAGATATAGATATATGTAAGGTAGATAGAAGATAAAGTTTCGTTAGCTGACATCTCAGTGCACGCTGAGTCAAAAACTTCGCGGGTTCGACCCTCGTGCATCCGTACTGAATTTCCTAACCTTTCCATAACATTATCTATAAGCGTTATTATTTCCACAGACAACACCAACCGACTAACAACACAAACACAGCTTGTCCAGTGTACGTAGTGCATAATATAACGACTATCTATTGTTTTATGAAAGGTACTGTTGGTTCTCGATTGTATTTAGTTTTTTAAATCCAATATATATAGGGCTTGATAAATTGAAATACCTACCTAACCTATGTTACTTGAAGATGAAAGACTTTACTTCATATGTATTACCTAATAGAATTGCAAAAGAAGAAAAAGATAGTACAAAATATGATCATCTTACCTCTTTCATTGAAAGTTTAGCGTGACCGCTCACACAGAAGAACCGTTGACAGATAGATACCTGTGTGGCTCTGTCACTATTTGATAAATGCTCGATGAAGTACACACCTTATGTTTCACTTTTTTCCCAAGCAAAAACCGTTTGCACGTACACAATAAATAGAAGCTAATGATTGTGTTTTTTTTTATACTGTTAATTTTTTGTTGTCTGCTTCGTGGAATCCGGTTATTGGGAAGTATTTGCGGCGAAAGTAATCTTCAGGCGTAGGCATTTCGCGATCATTTTACAAAACCAATCGGGAGTAGTTGGAAACAACGGCCGCCGTTCACGACGCTGACACCTACATTAGATGCTACTCGTGACCACGGTCAATGCAACTTGATCGAAACGTGGTGATTAGTCATAATTTAATTCGCGAAAATTGAAAATTTTATTTCAAATTCTTAAAACTTATAATATTTGTAAAGGTCAACTTCCATTCTTGTTCGAGAACAAGTTGTAGGTGTGATGACGCACCAACTCCCGAACCAATATTTGCCGATACCTGACCAGTAGTCGTGGCTTGTTAGCAGTGGTGGGTCTATAAAATAACCGCTTTGTTTATCACTGGGTAACTGACATTGCGTACCTACTGTTTATGTATACCCTGATTGGAAGTTTGGAAAGATAATAGCAGATTGTTTCATCGAGCGGAAAGTGACTTCTTGATTGCGAGGGCTCTTAAAACACGAGTGCAGTAAGAAGTCACTTGAGCGAGGTATCTAATTTTCTTTCCACTAGATACAGCAAAAAATTTAGGCACAACAACAACAACAAAAATAAACAGTTATTTATTTCCTCTGCTGTTAGGTATAATTCACTTGAAGACAAATTCATTTTTAACCCCCGAACTCAGAGGGATGTTATAAGATTAGGGTGTGTATCTGTGCGTATGTCGTAGCTCCCAAATGAATGGACCGATTTTGTTCCGATTTTTTCTGTTTGAAATCTGAGGTGATCGAGATGGTTCTTAGCTACAATGGTTATAATATTTTAATTTGTGCTTGTTAAATATCTATGGGACGAATGCATTCATTCAATATGAAACTTTTAAAACCTTTTCTGTAGCCTCTGCTAAATTTAATAAATAAAACCAAAACTGGGACACAGAAACAAAAAAAACTGTTACCTATTTAGGTAATGGATTTCCAGCCTTACTTTCTGCACTGTTCATTATTAAAAAAAATAGGATGTAATGAATTTACATACCTACATAGTTACTTTCTGGGACCTTATTCTCTATTGCCACTCGGCCACGTAACGCGCCGCGTTAATATATCTGCGTGGAATTGTTTGTGCATGCTCGAGGATTGCCGTACTTTTCCGAACGATTCCACAGCGAGACGCGTTACGCGTGTGACTTTTCATAGAGAATAATGGCCCTGCACTGTTTTTATTCTGAGTGTAAACAGACAACGTGTTTTTTAATCGACTTCTCAAAAGAAAACTTTTATAAATGTTCGACATTATGTATGTATGTTTTTTCAAATGTATGTACACCGATTTCCCCGTCAATTGCAAAAGGTTTTTTTTTTATTGTTCATATTCTTCCATATCATTTTTATCAAAACTAGTTCAGTAGTTTTTTAGAATAAATAGTTTTTTTTAGTAAATCCATTTGATTTTGTGTTTATATTGTCACAAATCTCTAAGATTTCTAGATTTGGATGGTTGTTATTTTATTAAACTTCATCAAAATTAGTCAATTCGTTTTTTTTAAGTTATTAGCTGTTAATCCATTTGAAGACGATTTTTTTGTACCATGGTGTTTTGTACAGCTCTTGTTACTTACGTTTTAGATGAACAATTGTGATATTACTTTTTAGTGAAAATAAGGTAATATTTAAGTTTAAGAACAAGTATTAAGGTTTACCTACTTTTGATGACCCAAAGACACACACACACACACTTGAGGCGGTGAACTTCGTTTGCGATTGGCTTGCGTGGCGTTGGTTGTCTGTTTTTACCTTTTCTGTGGCCTTCACGGCTGTACTGATTTTGATGTCGTTTTTCACATCTATATTTTATAAGCATTTTCTTTACGGAACATCAAAAAAAAATGCGGTTGAAGACGCAAGACGCAGGGTTTACAACTAAGCATTTGAAAATGATCTTATAAGTTTTGAGTTATAAAACAAAACAAAAACATACATGAAGTATGTTTTTTTTGAAGTCGATTAAAAACAGGAAAAGGGTGAACAACTAGACTTAATCAAGATTATCTTTGAACTCATCCTTATTTTCTGAAAGTTTCTCAAAGAAAAAAAACAATGAACCCCCAGAAAACAGAACCCTCAAAGGAAGGTAGAGCACCAAGTTGTCTCTAAGTAAGCATTAACTCCATTGTGAAGACGGGAGTCTAATTTTAAGTTCTGGATAACCGGTTTAGAGCCGAGGACCGACCGGCGCCCGCCCGCGGTGATTACTGAGCAGAGTGTGCATGAAAGATTTTTTTAACCAACTTATAAGAAAAATGTATAAAATAATATAAAACAGAAGTTTTTACGACCTTTTTTTTTAATGAATATCACTTTATTTTCTTTTATCATTTTTTTTTTTGCGTTTGCTCTTTTTTTTAGGTTTTGCCTTTATTTAAAAAAAAAGTAGTAGGTTTTTCTTCTTATTTTTTCTTTTTTTTTTTTTTTGTCATCGTTTTGTGCGCTGCCCTGAAAGTTTCAGCCGGATAGCTAATCGGGAAGTGCTTGAAATTTGAATTGCAAGATTCCAGAAATAAATACATACAGATACATCGATTCATACATACAAGTGAAGTTAAAAAAAAAGAAAATAGGTTCTCAATTTGATGTGTATGTATGTAATATTGTTGAAAATGCGTAATATTCATAAATGTTAGTCTATAGAGGTGTCTAAGCGTATGTTCCAAATTTCATGTAAGTATGTATGTATGTAATACTGTCGAAAATGCATAGTATTCATACATAAGTTATTCTATATGAGTATCTGAAAAATAAACCAAATTTCGCTAATGTATCTACGTTATATAGTGTGTATGTATGTGTGTCCACGTATTTCTCGGAAGCTATAAGTCCTATAGCAATATTTATTTTTAAAGTAGTTTCAGTATCTTTCAACTGAGGATATAACTTCTAGGATTTAGTATCTTTCATATGGAACGGAATAAGTATATAATTTTCTTAGCTACTCTAACGGAAAGAAAATGTACCTAATTAGTAATAAAAAAAGATACAAAACGTATAACTCAATTTTTTGAAGTCTTTGGCCCCAACCGACTAAAGTAAGCAGGCACTTAACTGGCAAAACCTCAAACAATTTTAACTGTTTCTTTCTTTAAAGTTTTACACGTTTTTGGTTTGTTTTTTAATTTGTTTTTTAATATGAAAACATTTCAATTTTTGGCTCGGCATGAAATGTGAAAACCAACCAGATCGTCCGCTTAGACCAAGTGACATGAGATGAATGGTCAAACTCGAACATAACCAATAATAGTTGATATAAGACATAGCTTAAAACTGAATAAATATTCACCGAAAATCACAACAACAAAAAAACTCAGAGGCAACTAAAACATAATTAGAATTAACATAATTATCATAATTATTATTGAACCAGCTCACAAAATTTCACGAGAATCAGTTGAGAAATGTGACCTACATTTTTTTACGTTTTCAAACCCCATACCTACATCTGCCATTTTTTTTTAAAACTGCGAACATGCGCCGGACATACGAAAGCATTTTTTATGTCCGCTTCGCTCGCGCTCGCGCTCTCTCAGTCAATTATGTGTATTAGCCTAGCTAAATGGATCCACTATATGCGCAAAAAGGCTGGCAGCAAAAAAAAAGATAGGGCTCAGTGGCATATTTCAGGAGAGGCCTATGTCCAGCAGTGGACTGACACGGGCTGATGATGATGATGATGATGGTGAGGCAACCATCGCTCAATTTAGGTGTCTGGAAAATCTATAATTTGCTTAATTTCCACCCAGTCCTCTTACTACATCGCTAAATTTCCTTTTTCCACTACCAATGTGCACATGACCCAACCCGTGGCAAGTTTTAAAACAGCTAATCAAATTTAAGACGACAAGTTTCAGCCGGAGACGGCAAAGTTCACGGAATCAGCTGGATTCAAAGGTTTTTGCATAAATCGCGCTGTATATCGCTGGTAGTGTGTGGGTAATGCAGGTCATGTTCTCTTCAGTCAAAGGACCGGGATTAAAAAAGTTAAAGATCTGGTCAGGTTAAACCTGAACAAAAATAAATAATAATTAAAACGGACTACCGCCCTGCATTTGGGAGAGACACTTGTTCTCTAGCTTACAATAAAGACTAAATAATATGTAAATTTTTAATAGCTAGAAAATTCCAAAGGTTTTTCACTATTAACCTTTAAAGGCTGGTTCCTTTATCTTAAAACGAACCGTTTTCGCTTACTGTCTGTCAGCTTTTGACATAAACGCCATAGAAAACACGTCAAAATGTAACAAGACTTTGGAAAAACGACTCGTTTCATTTTTATAGGTTAATCGACCTCAAATATAGTTACAAAAAAAAATGAATCTATGTTGATGAAATTTACTATGTTTCATTCATGTCAACATGGGCACGTTAGTGTATATATTCTGTGATATGGGACCATTTGTGGAGTGGCTCTGTAAATAAATCCCAGACACAATTGAAAAAATTCTATGCCAGATGCAGATTGAATTTTTTTTCTTTGTAACAGTAAAATTTAACAGTAAAATAATAAGTTTCTGTTTTTATAGATATTCAAATAATTCTTTCAGTTTAATTGACAACATTTCATATTATTAACATTACTATTTAATTTTTTTCTCTGAAGGAATATTGAAATATAAGATATACGTTTTTTTTCTCTTTCCAATCTGAGCTTTAATTTCCGATAAATTAATAATTAAAAAGTAGCTTATTCTAAAAGGTCGTAACTGCCAGAGTTTGGTGGTATGAACAGGATTACTGAAGCCACATTCGATTTTTTTTCAATGTATTTTTCAAAGTCGCCTGAGTTTGAAAAATATGTAAATACTAAAATACATAAATGTTTTCTAGCGTAGTATTTTTTTTCTTCAAAGGCAAATGTATTTTATTATTCCACCGAACTCTGCTTGGTTGAGAGTTATTACTTAATATTATCTTTGTTTGTAAATTTGGAAAAATAAGAATAATGATGAGCTGTACCTGCTGCAGGGTAAAATTATATTGTTAGTAAGCTGTACCTGCCGCAGGGTAAAATTATATTGTTAGTAAGCTGTACCTGCCGCAGGGTAAGATTATATTGTTAGTAAGCTGTACCTGCCGCAGGGTAAAATTATATTGTTAGTAAGCTGTACCTGCCGCAGGGTAAAATTATATTGTTAGTAAGCTGTACCTGCCGCAGGGTAAGATTATATTGTTAGTAAGCTGTACCTGCCGCAGGGTAAGATTATATTGTTAGTAAGCTGTACCTGCCGCAGGGTAAGATTATATTGTTAGTAAGCTGTACCTGCCGCAGGGTAAAATTATATTGTTAGTAAGCTGTACCTGCCGCAGGGTAAAATTATATTGTTAGTAAGCTGTACCTGCCGCAGGGTAAAATTATATTGTTAGTAAGCTGTACCTGCCGCAGGGTAAAATTATATTGTTAGTAAGCTGTACCTGCTGCAGGGTAAAATAAAGAGAGGGTTTGTTTTTCTCCGAGTTAAAAGTAAACTATACCAAAACCTAAAGGACCTATGAAGTAAAACAACATTTCATCAAAATTCGTTCAGTCGTCCAATAGTATTCATCGATAGCTCGGTTTTTACTCATCGCGATTATTTTTAGCTTACTGCTTTGTTTTATGTACAGATGTCGTTTTATGATCTGTGGAAATTTCCATTGTGTGATAAAATCACACTTCTTCATGAATTGATTTGGCGTTTCAATAAAATTTACTTATGATTTCATAAAACACGCAAAAAATGCTGGCGTAGACTAGTTTCAAAATTTGTTAACCCTGATTAACATAAACATTACTCATGTCCAAATAACATTACCTATGTTTACAATTTGAACAGAAAAAATCGGTCAAAGTTCCTAAAAATCGATTTAAAAAAGCGGACAAACATAAAATATTAAAGTTAATTACATCGGCCAGTCTTTACAAAGATAATAAACATTTCATGGGATTGTCCGTTTAATCGCCGCAAGCCTAATGAACAGCTTTCTATGAAATGATGTTTTGAATATTTTATGAGGTTACATTGTGGTCAGTGACGAGAGCGGTGCGCGGCGGTAAAAAATGGAATTTAGACTTTTTACCGGACTTTCAGAGGAGAAGAGGCTACATATTGACATGGTAGGTATGTATGAATAACAGATGCGTACATTTTCGTATGTAAAACAAATGCTATACAAAATACCAAAAAATGACCGTGGTACCAAAAATCGACTTCTAGTGGAATAACTAATAAATAAATGAAACTACTCATCCAATTTTGATACAATTTATATAGTACCACACTGGCGGTCTTCTTTCTCGAGAAATACAATCATCTAATTCGTTTCAGAAATCCCAAGATAGAACATAAACTATAAAACAAATAGATTTCTAAATGAAACTACGGAATCAATTTAGATGTAGATTATATGAGAGTACACTGAAAATCTAGCCTTTTGAATAAAACAACAACCATTCAATTCGGTTTAGAAATCTTAGAGATTTGAGGCAAAATAAATACAAAATCAAATGGATTTACTACAAAAACTATTTATTTCTCGAAAAACTACTGAACCAATTTTGATACAATTTATAAGGGACCACCTGGATAGAATAAACATTAAAAAAAAAAACAAAAAAAAACACAATCAGTCCGCAATTGACGGAGAAATCGGTATACATACATTTTAAAAAACACATACAGTCGATCCCTCCTTTTGTGAAGTCGATTAATGAGATAGTGCCAAGTCCAACTCTGGTTTTCTTTAACTTTAAAATCAAAGTGTCTGGTTTGACTTATAGCCCAAGAGCCTCTTTCAGCCTAAACAGCTGCAACGATCTAGATACATGATTAGATTTATTGCGTTTGCTGAACGTTTAGAGATAAGTCTTGGTGACGTCTAGTAACATCAAGAATGGTGCAGCAGATAAAAGATGTTCGGGCAGGCGCTAGCCGACATTATATAATATAGATTTTTGGCTTTTATTAACAAAATATGGAGCTAGTTCTGTTCATTCAAAAATTACAACTAAGATCGATTCAAATCTTTGTACATTAAGTTTCTACATTACTTAATTATTCAACGTTAAATAAAAGAAGATTTTATGCAGTAGCCATGGTGAAACATAGAACGGGCTATCGATTTAAATACGTGTACAAAATTTCGTGTCTATGCTGTTAACCGTTGAGGAGTTCCCTATTCAGGACCCAACTCTGAGTGCAGCAACCATGTCATGGTAAAATTTTAAAGCGGCTATCATAATCAAATGGATACACAAAACTTTTATGCTTTAATTATTGTTGAAGAGTTCCTTTATCTGGAGCTGATTTTGGATGTCGATTCTGGTCATACTTGCCATAAAAATGCATTTTCCTCGGAACTGAACCGACATGTAAAAATTCAACTCCGTAGGATAAGAGGAAGTGGTTCTAATTCAGCTTGCAACATTTGACCTCGACAAACATACATCACACAAACATTACAGGTTAAACAAAAGCTTTTTAAAAAAACAAGTTCTCGCTGGAGAATGGGTAACTTATCCAGGAAACTAGCATCAAATTATTGTATTATTTAATGGCACCTTTGACTTACTTGATATATTTTTCATTCACGCATAAAATAAAAAGAACTCTTAAAACATTAATGGCAAGTCACATCGCTGGGAGAAAAACGGTCGGTTTACACTTTACGATTTTGTACGTTATAACATTTGAACCTTAGTGTGCAACCCCAGAAACGAAGCGTGCAGCGGGAAAGCGGAGCTATACGCTGATGTCGCGTTCATGTCCAACATAATATGCGTAGGCCTTTGACTATTTACGGGCGTAGGCAAGCAAGTGTCAAGAAACCTGGTAGATCAGCATGGAGCGGGTCAATTTTATCGTGTCAAAATGGTTTTTAACTCGGTCAGTGACGACTGTTAGGTAAAGATTCATGGCTGGCTCATACAAAAGTTGACAGTTTAGAAGAGCTTATGGCGTTTTTACCTGACTACGGTGAAGCAAGAAAAGGGTAATGAATTTAACAGTCTATACATAGACTGTGTGTATGTTTATATTTATGTGAGTATGTGGATGTTCCACCAAAGCGCTGACCATAATGGTCCGATTTTGACCAGCGAGTTGTCACTCGATTTGTCATTAGGTGACAGATACTGACTCAGATATAGTGTATTTTTTTTACCCAACTACAGCGAAGCAAAGGTAGGGTTATATATTCAAACTAAAAACTTGATCTAATTTTGACAAGCGAGGTATCGATCGATTCGTCTTCATCTCAAGAGTGTCATTGTTTAAACCAACCGTAGTCGGGTTTTAATTTTTGGACTTATGTCTTGTTCCATTACTGGTTGGAAATGGCATGGCAACCAGTAGCACACGGCGTTTTCTAATGACCGGCTACCTTAACGTCCGATTTAATACAAACAAGAGCCATGGAATAGTGGAAAATGACCATTTGTAGAATATTCTTTTGCCCGCTGCACGCCCCGCCCGCTGGCTCTCCGCACGCTTGGCACTATGGCCGTACCCCTTGTCAGAATTTACAGCACACTTGTATGGTTTATTCCTTTCGTGTTATATGACGCAGTAAAATAATAACACATGTGTTTCTGTGTAAGTGTCATATAATGATAATTTGTTGGTACTTAAAGGGAGAGGTAAGTCTCTGGGGGAGTGATTTATTTTTTGTAGTGGAGTAGGTCTACTGTGTGCTATTGAATGTGTCCTTTGATTTGTGTTCAGTATATTGTACCTGCAATAAACATCTGTTTTGTGTTCGTAAAACTAGTATTTTATGTGAGTGACTTAGGGACAGTGTCTGTGGCATAAAGCAACATTATTACAATGTATTTTGGTTCATGTATTATGTAGACGTAATCAGTGTCAATTAAGCATGCTTTCAAAGGTATTAGTATTCAACAATGTACAAGCTAGAGTCATCAATCATCAAATTAAAAATAGTAACGTGCGGTCTTCTATAAATTACCTACCAGAGATCGGTAATTTTTGTCAAAAAACTGTTATGCCATACATCGCCAGTACAATAAAATAAGTATAATTTAAAAAAAAAGTTTTACGGGTTCTTTTTTTTTTATGTTACTTTTACGTTTTTATTTCTTTTGTTCCTTTTTTTTCCTTTTCTCTTTTAACATTTTTTTATGGTTTTTTTTTCCTTTTTGCTTAATTTTTTCTTTTTTTCTTTATGAAGGGTTATGAGCTTCCCTGAAAGTTTCAACCAAATAGCTAATCGGGAAGTGCTCGAAATTTGAATTGCAAGATTCCAGGACAGACAAAATACATACATAGATACAAACATAGAGAGATACAAGTGAAGTTAATTAAAAGCTTTTAAAAATATATATTTATAACTTAACCAAGATTACTAATTTCTTGATGTGGTTAAAGTTTTCTGAAGTCTGTCTGTTCAAATTATATTAATGACGATAGTAAACAGCCGGTTATGACACAAGTTTCAGTGCCGAAGTGTCCCAACTAGGTTTCGAGTGTGTCTGACGCTCTTCCTCAGAAGTTTACCATGCGAGATCCCGACGCGCACTTTCTACATGTGCGATAATAATAGAATTCAAATAATGTATCTACTTTAATCATAAACAGCTAAGGAAACACTCGACCATAACAACACAATTTACCTACAAATCGGAGTCCAAGAATCTAGAACATTCATCGGCTTGGAACAGCGAGATCGATCGCAAATTGATGAGGTATCTCGCAGATTCTCATCACTTTAAACTAATCGAGCAACTCCAACCTCAATTACTGTTAAGTGTTCACTCTGAGTAATTTGTATCAGTAATTGTTTTATGCTATAAGCTTAATGACTCGCACCTAAAAAGAAGATTGATGATGTGACACAATCATATTAAAGTGTTCACTTATCAATACTTGAAATATTTATGAACTGTGGAACTTTAGTAATATTAAACGGTGTGTGTTTTTTTTTAATGATATCATTTTGTCTGTTTGTCTATATTTCACGCAACACGTAAAATCTTCTGGACCGATTGTGAAGCTATTTTCAATGTTATTTAGCTTAGGAATAAGAACTTAAATAGAGAACCCGAGCAATCGTTAAAATCTTTGTGACGGCTGAAGGACTTTTGATGTTTGGTATATTGTACTTTATACTTAGGTACTTTCAGCACAGAGTAAATAGTAGTACAACGTTTAGAACACTTTTCCCCAGAAATATGTCAATTTCTTTATTTTTATGTCTGTATCGTTTTATTTTCTTGGTGTCAATAATGAATAAATCTATCTATCTATCTATCTATGTCCACGCGGGCAAAGCCATGGGCGCAGCTAGTCCTCTACACACAATATTTTAGAGAGTAGAGATTTGTTATGTGTGTTTTTGTATTTCTGTTCTGCAAACGATAATCTCAAAAAATACTAAACCAATTTAAAAAAATATTTCACCTATTGAAACCTACATTATCAGTGAGGAACATGTAAGTAGAGGTACTTACCTTGCAAAAGGTGGCGTAGTAATGATTTTCACATAATATGTTGTTTAGGTCTAAACTTTGATGAAAAATCCAAGTTTTTGACCCTTGGGAAAGCGCAATCTTGGATTAAAGGTGTGAAAAATTGGTTTAATAAATATAAATCTTGTCATGTCAAAAATGTCAAAGGTAAAGTTAAAGAGGGTAAAATTATTTACATTTATGTTACAAGTATTTTTCTTTGTAAGTCCGATGTGGGCAATATTTAATTTTGGAAAACAAAAATTGAAGTAAAAATTTGCAAAACTGTCACGAACGGAATGCCGAGGAAACGAAATAATAACAAGTCTGTCCAGTACTAATGCATAATAAATTGTCGAGTTTTTTATTGTTGAGTGTCTGTACGATAAAACGGCAGTACTGATTTTGGTAATCAAGGAAGTTGTCTGCAATAAAGAGAGTAGCGTCTTTTTATCCTGGCGAACAATACATTTCAAAACTAAACCCCCAAAGTCCTTTAAAACTAAAACTCCTACTGCGGTCGGGTAAAAAATAGCATAGCTGTTGTGGACGCCGAGCCTGCCCGCGACAGCATGAACGCAGACAACATGCAAAATAGGCCACGCCCCCTTTAACTGCGGCGTGTATACCGCATTAGTTTTAAGACCGTATAATTGTATATATAGCGATAAGTTTTGGTAAATAAATGTAGTTGAACTGAAGTAGTCAAAGTGATTGGATCCGACCATTCAATCAACGGAACTTGAACAAGCAACAGTGTTTAATTGAACTACAGTCCACATCGAACCAGGAACCTGAACTACTAGGAGCTACGAACCGAAGTCTCCAGTACATCGTGTAGACCTTGCGATCCATCGCCTACATTTTGGTCCTAACGATCCGGATAGAAGAACCAGCGACTACATCTTGGTCCATCGGAGCCGGATAGAATCAGAAGAACTTAAGCGACCAACAGCTTATCCAGTGAACGTCTGCCGCCCATCGAACATGGTGGTCACGAGGAGCCAAAGCGACCTGGCAGAGCTGGAAGAGCGGAAGCGGTTGGACGAAGAGCGCCTTCAAAGGCTATCCCTAGAGCCGCCGGCATCACCATCTGTGCCGGCCGCTGGCACGGCTGCTGGCACAACCGCCGGCCCGTCCGGCAACATCGAACGAAGCAAGTCACCGGCGCACTCGCAACGAACTGCGAACTCCACCCTAAGGCTGCGGCTGGCGGAGTTAGAGGCGGCCGAGAAACTTGCTGAATTGAAGAGAAAGGAGTTGGAAATGGAAGCGGACCTAGTGAAGAAGCGATTGGCGGCTCAGATCGCGAATATTGAAGAAGATCAGAGCCTTCACGACGAGCCAACCGTGCGGAACAACGACAACCACCAGAAGGTGGACGATTGGTTGCAACGCACAAACCCCTCCACCCTACGGGGGGAGAGCGGGGATGTGCCGCGCCTCAACACCGAGAGGCAACAAGAAGAACCACGACGAGCACGCTTTGAGCGTTCTACAAGATCACCTACCCCGGGTCGATCTGACCGCAGATCCGGGATCGAACAACTCGCCGAGGCCATTGAACGAATGGCCAGACCTCGGGCCCGCTACAACTCCGACCTGCCCGTCTTCACTGGGGCACCAAACGAGTGGCTGCCATTCAAGGCAGCAGTACGGGACTCCACAGCCCTGTACCACATCTCAGCCGCTGAGAACTTACAGCGGCTGAGAAGTTGCCTCAAGGGCGACGCACGTAACGCCGTGGCTGCATTACTGCACACAGCCACTGATCCTGACGTCATCATCAAAACATTGGAACAGAGCTTTGGGAGACCGGAGCTCATCATCGACCGAGCATTAGAAGAGCTAAGAAGGTTCCCGAAGCCAGGGATGACAGCGACCGACCTCAACACGTTCGCTGTCAAACTTCAGAACGTCGTCTGCGTGCTACAGAACATCGACCGGCGGGGGTACCTGTATAACCCGATGCTGGCGCGTGAGGTGCTGGAGAAGCTAAGCCCGCACATCAAAACGCAGTGGTGCCACTACGCCAACGAACACCAGTCACCTTCGGAGCCAGAAATTGTCATGCTGTCTCGATTCCTCATGCGAGAAGCAGACATGGCACTGCGTTTTACATACGCACCGGCAGCGACCTCTGCCGCCCGTGAGACGAGACCAGCGGCATTTAAGAAGAAAGGGAACGCCGTGTACACTACCGACGAGGGCGCGGAACAAGAAACAAAGACTGACCTATGCCAGAGCTGCAACCAAGCCCATGCGCTACATCAGTGCCCAACCTACCGGGCACTGACCGTCGATAAGCGCTGGGAGCTGGTCAAAGAGAAAGGCGTATGCTTCCGATGCGCCGACAAGAAACATCGTCGGTACCAATGCAAGGCGAAGCTGTGCGGCATTAACCAATGCCACCGCCCGCACCACTCAACACTGCACGAAGACACGCGACATAATACGCGATCAGCTGCGCGACCTAACGAGCCATCTGCTGCGCAACCCAAACATTCACCGAGCCACAACGCAGCGGTCTTGTCGGTAGCACCCACCAATGCTACTGGCCTGAAGACCGTGATGCTTAAGATCTGCCCCGTGGTCGTCACCGGTCCACGGGGGGAGGTCGACACTTACGCGCTGCTGGACGAAGGCGCCACCATCACGCTCATCGACCATGAACTAGCGAAGAAGATCGGCGCAGAAGGCCCTACGCAGCCCCTACATCTGAACGGCGTGAACATGTCGCAGCGAGAGGGAGACAGCCAAACCGTCTCTCTGTCTATAAGGGGAGCTAAGGAGGCGACACGTCACGACATCAAAGCGCGCACGGTGCGCGATCTGAAGCTACACCGGCAGTCCGTCCCAAGCTCGCTTCTTCGACACAATCATCTGCGGGACTTGATGGAGGCAGAGGTGTGCTACGACCTGGCACACCCCCTCATCTTAGTAGGCGCCGACCACTGGGAGCTCATTGTATCCCGTGAGCTTTGTCTTGGCGGGCCAAATGAACCGGCCGCGTCGAGGACCCGACTTGGCTGGGTGATGCATGGAACCGCACCCCGCAGCCTGATCTACGAAAACGAGAGCGTGCTGCACGTATACGCGCCCGACCAGCGTACGAACGAGCACGACCAGCGCCTACACGAGCTTGTGGAGGCGCACTTCCGCATCGACGCGCTCGGCGTCGCTATCCATTCGAGAGTGAGCGACGCAGATCTACGAGCTACGAAGATCTTCGAAGAAACAATAAAGAAAACAGACAGCGGCTACGAAGTGGGCTTGCCTTGGCGGCGAGATGACGTCACCATGCCGTCGAACTACGGCGCGGCTCTACGGCGTCTACAAAGCATCGAACGAAAGATGGACGCCTACCCAGACTTCGCGGACCAATACGCCGCGCAAATAGAAAATCTGTTGGCTAAGAATTATGCGGTGCCATGCGACGGGACTGAACGACGGAGCCCCATCTGCTGGTACCTCCCGCACTTCGCAGTACAGAACCCGAACAAGCCTGGTAAACAACGGCTTGTTTTTGACGCAGCTCACCAATGTCACGGCGTGAGCTTGAACGACCAGCTGCTGGAGGGCCCGGACCTTCTACTATCACTACAAGGAATCGTCTTCAGATTCAGAGAACGGCCGATCGCCGTCACCGCCGACATACAAGAGATGTTTCTACGAGTGAAGATCCGACCTGAAGACCAGCCCGCACAGC
The DNA here is from genome assembly GCA_946251855.1 of Alsophila aescularia. Taxonomy (NCBI): domain Eukaryota; kingdom Metazoa; phylum Arthropoda; class Insecta; order Lepidoptera; family Geometridae; genus Alsophila; species Alsophila aescularia. The sequence continues at coordinate 3,545,334 of OX276378.1, read as the reverse complement.
AGTTCTTATGGCGAGGCCGGGACTGAACTAACCCGCCTCGCCACTACAAGATGGCGAGCATGATTTTCGGCGCCGCCAGCTCACCGTTTATGGCGCACAGCGTGCGCAACCACAATGCGCGCGCACATGCACAGACTCACCCACGCGCTCTAGTGGCCATCACGAACAGCCACTATATGGATGATCTAGTAGACAGCTACGCCAATGAAGAGGAGGCCCGTAGCACCATACAAGAGCTACGCGAGGTGCACGCGGCCGCTGGCTTCACTCTGCGCAGTTGGAGTGCTAGCAACACGAACGTGCTACGAGACGTACCGCCAGAGCTACGAGCGACTACGCCCACTCAGTTGGGAGCAGGGAGCCCTGAGAGCAAGATACTCGGGCTCTGCTGGGACTCCAACAGAGACGAACTGGGGTTCAACACCGCAATGCACCGCGTACCGGCTGAGGTGCGCGCGCAGATCCGCGCACCCACGAAGAGAGAGGCCCTCAGCGCGGTCATGTCCATTTATGACCCGCTTGGTCTCCTCAGTCAGTACACCATTCGAGCGAAGATCATCCTGCAGAGCCTGTGGCGTCTTCACATGCCATGGGACGAGCCGATACCTGCAGAAGAAGCCGAACATTTCGCGGAATGGCTACGCCAGCTGAGCGAGATAACTCGCTTGCGCCTACGCCGTAGCTACGCGCTAGAGGGACACAAGCGCGTAGACCTGCACATACTATGCGATGCGAGCGAGCAGGCATTCTCTACGGTGGCCTTTTGGAGGGCCATCCACCACGACGGCAGCGTGACCATTGCCTTGGTGGCTGCTAAAGCCAAGGTAGCGCCGCGACGCGCGCAGAGCATACCGCGCCTAGAACTTCAGGCAGCGGTCATCGGCGCGAGGCTCGCGGACGTTATAAAAAAGGAGCATCGCGTGCAAGTAACAAAAACCACCTACTGGACCGACTCTGCGACCGTAGTTCATTGGGTGCACAACGACGCGAAGCGCTACACGCCCTTTGTAGCGCACCGGCTGGGCGAGTTAGCGGAGTTAACTCACCGACGTGAGTGGAGATGGCTGCCTACCGAACATAACGTAGCCGACGACGCGACGAGACTGAGCCGCACGCCCATAGCCGCTAGCGATCGCTGGTTCCAGGGGCCCAGCTTCCTTCGCGAACCCGAAGAAGAATGGCCCACACACCAAGCGTTCACTGACCAACAAGAGGTCCTGCACACGAGCGAGCAGGACGAACATTTAGAGATCCCGCACACGAACGAGCGGGATGAATATAGTGACCGATGGCTGCCTGAACCCACTCGTTTCTCTAAATACGAGACGCTGGTGCGGGCAGCCGCGCGTGTGCTGGCATTCGTCGACATATGCCGGCGCCGTACGACGCGCATGGAAGCAGATCACATTGAACGCGCTGAGAAAGCGCTCATACGACGCGCCCAAGAAGACAACTTCGGGACCGAACTGAGGAGGATCGAGTCTGCTTGCCCCGTCCCTAGAGCAAGCAGACTATTCAAGCTAGACCCGGTGCTCGAAGACGGACTTCTGCGGGTGCGGGGGCGCATCGACGCATCCAGCGCGCCCCTGGAAACCAAGCGACCGGTTATCCTTGACGGCCGTCACCACGTGACAAAGCTCATCGTGCTAAGGGAGCACTGCGCCGCCGGTCACGCTAACAGAGAGCGCGTGACGAACGACCTACGGCAGCGGTACTGGGTCATTCACCTGCGACCTACCGTACGCGCCGTAGAAAGTAAATGCGCCCTCTGCCGAGTACGACGAGCAAGACCGCGGCCGCCCGCCACGGGGGACCTGCCACGCGCCCGCCTTGACCCATTTCACCGTCCGTTCACTAACTGCGGGGTGGACTACTTCGGGCCAATGCAGGTCAAGGTGGGGCGCCGCCGAGAAAAGAGATGGGGTGCCCTATTCACTTGTCTCACGACGCGCGCCGTGCACCTAGAGCTCGTAGCTTCGTTGTCCACTGACTCAGCTCTGATGGCGCTGCGACGGATGGCTGCACGTCGAGGCTGGCCACGTCTTATGGTCTCGGACAACGGGACGGCCTTCCGGGGCTCCGACGTGGCGCTGAAGAAGGCATACGCAGAATGGGCACCCGCCCTAAGTGACGAAGGGCTATTACACCGGATGAAGTGGCATTTCATCCCACCAGGCGCGCCCAACCAGGGTGGAGCGTGGGAGCGCTTAGTACGCTCCGTGAAGACCGCTCTGCACACGACGCTAAGAGAAAAGGCACCTTCCGAAGAGGTTCTGCAGACCCTCCTGATCGAAGCCGAGCACTCTATCAATGCTCGCCCCCTCACCTACGTCAGCGTGAGTGCACTCGACCCAGAAGCACTCACACCGAACCATTTCCTGCTGGGATCATCGATCGGCCTACCTACCACAGGCCCCTGCGATGAAGCTGACCGACGAACTTGGCGAGCAAGCCAAGCGCTCGCTGACCATTTCTGGAAGCGCTGGCTGCGGGAATACCTCCCCACGCTTGTACCACGGGGGGAGCCAGCTAACCTCCGACGACAACTGCAAGCCGGCGACATCGTGGTTGTGGTCGACCACACGCTGCCCCGGAACGTCTGGCCAATCGGGATTGTTGAGCGCACCTATCCCGGTCCAGATGGCGGCGTTCGAGTCGCCGACGTAAAAACTAAGAGCGGTACCTTCCGACGCCCTACCAGCAAACTCGCCGTCCTGCTAAGGGAAGAAGAGGCTACGCGAGCTGCGCCGGGGGGAGAGATGTTGTGGACGCCGAGCCTGCCCGCGACAGCATGAACGCAGACAACATGCAAAATAGGCCACGCCCCCTTTAACTGCGGCGTGTATACCGCATTAGTTTTAAGACCGTATAATTGTATATATAGCGATAAGTTTTGGTAAATAAATGTAGTTGAACTGAAGTAGTCAAAGTGATTGGATCCGACCATTCAATCAACGGAACTTGAACAAGCAACAGTGTTTAATTGAACTACAGTCCACATCGAACCAGGAACCTGAACTACTAGGAGCTACGAACCGAAGTCTCCAGTACATCGTGTAGACCTTGCGATCCATCGCCTACAATAGCCTATGACACTATTTCAATGAAGACGAATCGATTGATACCTCGCTTGTCAAAATCGGCCCAAGCTTTTAGTATGACCACATAACCCGTCCTTTGCTTCATCGTAGTCGGGTATAAAAAAAGAAGCCTATGACACTCTACAAATGAAGACGAATCCATTGATACCTCGCTTGTCAAAGTTGGACTAAGTTTTTAGTATGAATACATAACACTTCTTAAGCTTCGCAGTAGACGAGTAAAAAAATTATATACTCTATACAAGGAGCCGAATCGATTGATACATCGCTTGTCAAAATCGAAACAATAGGAGCAAAGCTTTGGTGGAACATATATATATATATATATATACAAATATACTGTTAAACTCATAACCCTTCCCTGCTTCGCCGTAGTCGGGTAAAAAGGCTACTATTATTGATCCTGTGGTAGGACGCAACTTACTAATGCTAACGTGATTTCGCCACATTCTATTCTCTCTTGCAAACGTCATTAGTAGTCAAACCTGCGGGAATCATTTAACAAATTTCCATTTGAAGCAAACGAGGGAAGCGTCTGGAATCCCAAAAGCATTAATTTATCAATTTGTATGAATATGTGATCCTTTAATGCATCTGTGCTTGGCTAATCTGAGTTCTAGATGTAATTATATACAAGGCGGGGAAAAATAATGGGACATCAAGGGAAGGTGCCTTTTCCTTTGTAGTTAGAAGCTTTCGTTCTAAGGAAAAATTTAGTCTATATTGAAGAAAAAAATAACTTCACTTTTTGACAGATGAAACAATTATTAATCGATAATAGCTAATATTAAATATTATTAAATAGCTATTTTATAGCTATTTTTATTTGATGAATATTTTTGTTTATTGACTATTTTTATTTGTTTGTTATTTCATTCTTAAAAATAATTCAATACGATTTTGCTTTTCACTTATCAAAAACGGACTACGAGAAATATCAGACATCTGTCACATCACACAATGTCATGTCACTTGTGAATACTTTTTTGGATTTTGAAGTTATCAAAAAGAATATAATCACTACGTTTTAGTAGTGTTGCGCTTGCATTCGTGTGTATTGTACCATTTAATTCTGATCTTATTAGTGCATTATAAAACCGACGCCCTTTGCTTTTCTCCCGGACTGATTTCTTCTACAAATATGTCTTTACCATCGTTCGTTACTACGGACTCAGTTTTGCTCACGTTTTTGATAAATATTTATGCGACTGATTTGATTGAGGTGTATCTACTGTAGCATAGCCACATGATAGCCACGCAACGTTTGCGAAGGTATAATGTATCGTCACTATCAACGCATTTACTTACGAAGCTCACACGATGGCTATCAATTGAGGTAAGTATGTAAAAATGAGTGGGCTATGTAAAGATTATATCCATAAATAGTAATTATTTAATGAAACACTCTATAATTCAAAACATTTTCTCAAAATAAATTCAAATGGAGTGCCTGAGAGCCTCTATAGCTATTTTTAAGCGTTTCAACTTGTAAAAAAGTATTTTGTCTATAGCTTTAAAACTATAAGTTCTTGAGAGATGTTGCTCATTTGCAATTAGTAATAGGGTAATCTTCAATACAAATAACATTAAATTATTTATGAACATGAACTTTTAATAACTAGGCAGAAAGCGCAAATAAAACGGGCCGTGTCCTTTATATAAATTCTAGCTGCGCCTCGCGGTTTCACCAGCGTCACTCCGGAACTGTGCATTTTTCCGGTATATAATAGTGCCCTATGTAAAATGAACAAAATAAAAATATGTAGCTTACTTCCGCCAAAACGTCTGAATACCAATACCAATATTGATGTCAGACGTTTGGTATTTGGATCGAGGTATATGTTTTTTATTGTGTTTTTATATTATATGTATATGAATATATAAGTGTTTCGATACTTGTATTTGGGCAGGGTTTGTTTAGCTTGGGGGTTTTTTATTGTGTATATATATTTATATATATTATTTGTATATAAGTGTTTTTTCTGGCCTCCAGGCCTTAGCTTTCATTTCATTTATATTTTTCATTAGTTCAATTTTGGGTAGGGTTTTGTTTAGCGTGGGGTTTTACTTGTGTTAATTTTACCATTTATCATTTGTCTGACTTACAGTTTTGGTGGAAGTAAGCTACATATTTTTATTTTGTTCATTTTAAATATGGATTTCCGCAAAGTAACGCCTGAATCTATCAATTAGTGCCCTATGTGTTAATCCAGGGTATAAGCTACCTCCATACTAACTCTCATCCAAATCCGTTCAGCCGTTTAAGCGTGAAAAAGTAACAATTTAACTCACCCCTACATACATACAACTCTATAATATTAATGTGATTATTTTTGAGGGCGGTCAGCTCGTATTCAATAATTTTGTTCGCAGTCGGGTTTTTTGTATATATGTAATAATTATACTTGTACGTGATTTTAAAGCACGACGTATCTTTCCCTTTTAACTAGATATAAGCTACGCCACCATCGTTTCTTCTATTAGTCGACGTTTCAATAAAGGCTGAAAAGCTAATACAAATATCAATCCCGTGTGCCGCACTCCTATCTTTCAGTCTACAATCTCATTCCATAGATTGCACTCGTTCCTATGGCGTAGTTCCAACAAACGTGAGTAACAATAATATGGAATCATGTTACGCAGACGACTGGTATTAAACATAAGCCTATAATAATAATATAATATAATATATTCGGGACAATTCCACACCGATTACCTAGCCCCAAACTAGGATACCCTGTACTATAGGCACTAGATAACGGATAAACATACTCGTACATAGATACGAATATTACATCCATGACTCGGAAACAAACATTTCTGCTTATCACACAAGTGATTGCACCTTGCAGGATTCGAACCCGTGACCGTTCGATTTCGTAGCTAGGGTATCTAGAACCTAGAAAAACTGGCCGTCAAAAATAACAAAACTCATTAGCATCAGGACCCAGGTGCTGGTTGGAGTTTAATGAGTGATTTGCTTTATATCCACAATACATATTCAGATCTACAATTATCATGGTTTAGATAGGGGGAGGCCTATTGCAGTATCAGAATTTGACGATTCAAGAGTGAAATTATCATAATATTGTATTGTCATCATCATCATCATCATCATCAGTCTATATTTTTCCACGTAGGTCTCTCCTAATGGACGCCACTGAGCTCGGTCTTTAATGTATTGTCATGGGACTGAATTTGAATTGAATCGGTTACAGACTTAGAAGTTGAAAAAAAAAAGTTTAAAGCGGCAACTATCATTATCCCTTGTTTGTTTTTGTTTGTTTTCATCTTAGTAAAAACATCTTTCGAATCCTCAACTTTCCTTCTTATATTTTTTTATTATTTTTTAGCTTTAATTGCTCAACGACGAACACAATTAATAAATTAACCATGTATAAGAACAAATGTCCTATAATTGTAACATTTTTCCAAATCTTGTCTCACTGGTTCAATTATTAGAACGGGGCAAAAAAATGGGACATCAAGAAATTAGTTTTCTATTGAATTTTACAATATGATTGAGTAAGTTACTTTAGGAAAAAAAAGAAGAAAACCCAAATTCAAATTGTTTCTTTTTATTTCTTTCCATACGTAACAATTAGATGGATAATGATAATAATACAACAATATAGATCGATATGGATTCTGTCGGGTACAGCAATTAGAAGGGAGGAGGATTTCAATAACAGTTAAATCATTCTAATTATAATTAATTCTTGTTTAATTATCAAACAAAAATATACATATTTATAATGGACATTAATTTAATGTTAAATTATTAATATTAAAATAATTATTTTATTTATTTTATGCAATTTATTTATATATTATAATTAATACAAGTTTAGGTAATGGATAATTCTATATTGAAGAAAAAAATAACTTCGCTTTTTGACAGATGAAACAATTATTAATCGATAATAGCTATTATTCGATTGATGAATATTTAAATTACAAAATGTAGGTAATGGAATCATCCATTACCTACATTTTGAATTATAGAGTGTTTCATTGAATAATTACTATTTATGGATATAATCTTTACATAGCCCACTCATTTTTACATACTTACCTCAATTGATAGCCATCGTGTGAGCTTCGTAAGTAAATGCGTTGATAGTGAGGATACATTATACCTTCGCAAACGTTGCGTGGCTATCATGTGGCTATGCTACAGTAGATACATCTTAATCAAATCAGTCGCATAAATATTTATCCAAAACGTGAGCAAAACTGAGTCCGTAGTAACGAACGATGGTAAAGACATATTTGTAGAAGAAATCAGTCCGGGAGAAAAGCGAAGGTCGTCGGTTTTATAATGCACTAATAAGATCAGAATTAAATGGTACAATACACACGAATGCAAGCGCAACACTACTAAAACGTAGTGATTATATTCTTTTTGATAACTACAAAATACAAAAAAGTATTCACAAGTGACATGACATTGTGTGATGTGACAGATGTCTGATATTTCTCGTAGTCCGTTTTTGATAAGTGAAAAGCAAAATCGTATTGAATTATTTTTAAGAATGAAATAACAAACAAATTATCAAGTCAAAAAATGTTGCAATTTACAATATAATTTTTAATAAACATTGTGTGCATTCACTTTAATTATTGATTCATTTATAAGTTTATTTATCATACATACATTTCGTTAAACGGTAAGTAAGACATTCAAAATGTCGTTCATTTTCAGATAGAACAATTTAATTACTTTTAATAGCAGCTCTTTAAAGCCTGGAGTTTCATACATAAAACATGCCGTAATTTCTATATTTTTTTTTCTGAATATTAATAATTACCTGCAGTCAAAGTACGTTCTAGGCAAAAACTGGCCATGTCCTTTAATGTTTTTTTTTGTTTTTAAATATTTTACAATACAATAACTCTTTATTGCATACATCACAATAAAAACAAAATAATAGTACTACCACAGTACATATATAGTTCCTTAAATAATGTACCACAGGGTACTACTATTATTGTAACTTTTAAACATTCGCGATTCGAACACATAGTTAAATATTTAAACGGGACTTAATCGCGCTGAAAACTTAATATTTATTTACCTCGACGTTTCGATCAAGTTGCATTGATCGTGGTCACGAGAAGACTGAAGTAGCGGGTGTCAGCGTCGAGAAGGGCGAGCGTTGTCTCCAACTACCCGCATTTGGTTTTGTAAAAATTCAGAATTGTCACGACACACGATACTAACGACATCTGCAGATATCTTCTGACATAAACCGCGACGCGAACACTTGCTTATCACGGGATTCCAGGACGCAGCCAACTTGAAACCATCCTCTCGGTTGAAATTGGGATACTTTTTAATTTCAACCGCTTCACGTACAATCCTGGAATAGTACTGACGTTCCGTTTATCTACACTCATATCGTTAGACCAGATTATGAACTCAAAAATGGTGGCATAATGACATACATTACGCACGGTACGCCTCTATTATGAAAAAAATATACATTATACGACTGTTTTTTGAACTAAAAAATGTTATAATATATATATATATATATATATATATTTTCCCATAAAAGCACCGGCTTGGCTCCGCACTGTGAGTGTTTTCACCATTTATTATCTATGGCGGCGCGTGTTAGACCGTATGCGATTTTTTTGTGGATTGGATTTTGGCGCCATAATTTATAGTACCTAACCAATTTCTAATGTTTTTTTATGCTGATCAAATGTTTTATCCTGATTAAAAATGTGAAAAATATATGTTAAACATGTGAAAACAATATTCGTGAGGCGAATTTGACTCCACCTGACATCACGGTACAGCAACGAACATGACGATCGAGCTTTTACCAGCAAAATCAAAAAAATATTATGACATTGTTTTTTCCATCTAAAGTAAGTTCCTATTGTATGAGTGTAGATAAAATAGTGTATGAAACGGCACATAACAAGGTATTAAAACACTCAAATGATACTATAAAAAAACGCTTACTGCTCGTTTTTTAAACTCACTCTCGTGTTTTAATACCCCTCATTATGCAACCGTTTCACGAACTACTATTATTTCATTTTGTTTATGTCCATACATTAAAATTGTCCGCAGCTGTGACACTACTGAATATAAATACAAAAAGTAATCGACAGTAAAACAAATAATTATGATAACAAGTATATCATCAAGGTAAGAGACAAATAAACGACAATCTAGCAAAAAAGTTCTCAAAAAAAAAATGTTTATGTCTCTATGTGATGTTGTCTATGTCAACTGTCAATATTATGTGATGTTGTCTATGTCAACTGTCAATATTATCTATGTCAACTGTCAATATTATCTATGTCAACTGTCAATATTATCTCGATATTTATATCATCCCGAGAGTTAAAATCCTTTTAAGGATTCTAACAATATCCCATACAACCAAATCTTTTTATGCATTTAAAAATTATGGTATAATAAAGAAACTCACATACATAATACATACATATATACCTAACATTACATGAGTATATGACAATCCTTTTTTGGGCAGTCGTGTAAAAAGTAGAGAGACGGCTAAACCCACCGTTCGTGCTTCATGTGCATCAACAACAAACCTTAAGAGACATGACTGTATTGTTGCGCGAATGAGTGTAACTGCTAACACGTGCAACACAAACACTAAGTTTGTGACTAAGGCCAAAGAAGGCCAATAGTGTGCAATGCACACTATGATAATGCGGTCTACACCAGAGGAGCTAGTACTTTATATCCCCAGTTTTAGTTAGATCTATGTGCAGGAGCGATAATAAGTACGCTTAAATCTAGCGACACTGAGTGCGATTCACGGGCCTGCGCCGATGACTTAATGTGCGGATTTTCCAGAGGGCGTGGAAAGCTGTCGGTTCCGGTTGCTAACAATTGATATCATTCATTAAGCCACGTCTGGGGCTCTTGGGCGGCCTAAAAAACTCAAACCTTGGTCGGCAATTTGAAATACACACATACAATGGAAGAAGAAACCTACCATTTCGACTTCAGCCGCTAAATTCTTATAAACATAAATCTAATTAAAAAAAGTTTAAATCAACTGCACATCATCTAAAACTTAAAAGAAAGAATAAAGTAATTCATATTTTTTATGGCTGTCCTTCTTCAATACTACCTAAAGTTACTAGGCCTGGAACAGGCCTCAAAGATACGAAATAAAGTTGGTTTAAATTTTTTCCTTAAAGTGGGCCTAAGAAAATGAAGTCTTATTCCGATCGCTAAGAATAAAGCCATACAAGAAACGGTTAACAGTCCATATCTTTTAAACTACTCAACCTATTTTGACGAATCTTTAAGTATACCCTAACTTGAAATTAACTGAAACTATTAAAAAAAATTATATTACAATCAGACTAGTAGTTTTTGAGAAATACGTGGACAAACATACATAGTAATACCACAGGTAATACGTACATACATACATTCGCGAATTTTGATATATTTGTTCAGATTTTTTAAATAGTAATAGTTATGTTGTAGACATATAAAATTAATATTAAGCGTGTGACAATATTACAAACATACATACATAAAATTTAGTACATATGCTTAGTAATATAGATTAACATATATGAATATTACGCATTTTCAACGATATTACATACATACACATCAACTTGAGAGCCTCCTTTTTTTGGAGTCGGTTAGTAAATATCCTATTGTCCCTTCATCACAGATTCACTTACAGCACCAACTCACCATCAATTTGTGTGAAGTTTAAAACAGACGTTGCAATCATGAATAAACAATTACATTTCCTGCTTTCCAACTTCGGTATACAGAAGAGTTCTGTACCCTAATGCTTTTAGTCGCTACTAAGGATTCTAGATACTTATTCAATAGTGTACTGAGGGGTGACTGGATGCTTCAACTGAAGTTGGCTCCGAATCGGTGCTAGAGTTGGTTACTTATACACTTATTAACTTTCATGAGTGCCCACTTGGAGGCCATGTAAATGAACTTATTATGTTATAAAATTATTCCTATTATTATCCGAGTTCGGCGAAGCAAGGGAAGGGTAATGAGTTTAACAGTCTATATATGTATATGGGTATGAGGATGTTCTACCATAGCGTCGCCTCTAATGGTCTGATTTTGACAAGCAAGGTATAATCTATGCATCTTCAGGTATGGAGTGTCATTATTATTTTGAACCTATCTACGAAGAAGCACTGAATGGGTTATATGTTCAAACTAAAAACGTGGTCCAATTTTGAGAAACGAGGTGCTAATCAATTCGTCTTCATTTATAGTGTCATTGGCTATTTTTTACACGACTACCAAGCAAACGAAGCGTTATGTGTTCAAACTAAAAACTTGGTCCAATTTTGCAAATCTAGGTATCGATCGAATCATTTTCGTCGCCAGAGCCTATGACTAAGACTATTTTTGCCCGACCATAGTTGGGTTTTAGTTTACGAACTTATGACTTGTTTTTCATTTCGCATTTTGTTTATTCTGTTTTTCTCCCTATTGCTTCTAAACTTACCAAAAGTAATTTCGATAGAATCTCACTCAAGCGCATTTGGAAGGCAGACCTTAGTAACCTCTTTCGCATATTCTAAATATTTTAAAATATTCTCCAACAATTTGTTAGTGCAATACCGACCATCCAAAACGGCGTGTTCTCCATTGCATTTGAAAAGTTAAAAAGATCAGAGTATTATTCGCAATAGGTACCATTTTATTTTATGCGCTATTCTGCCGTCCTAGGGCCAAGAGTCACTGAGCCTACCAGTCGATACTATACTAGTTTCGATACGTTTTTAAACGGATATGGTCTAGTAATTATAAATTATCTTTTGCTTTACAATTCTGTCCAAGTTACAAAAGTAATTGGTGCTGAAACGCAAGTCGTAATCGCTGCTTTATGAGCGGTCAGTATTATTTAAGTATATATGGAAATAAAATAAACATAAAAAAAAAGTTAAAACCGACTTTAAAATGAATAAAATAATCTTATGTGGGAAACAGTTAAGTCTGCGCTATTGATTTAGTTAGATTTAAGAAAATGCACCGACTTCTTTAACTGTTTCCCACAAAATATTATATATTCATTTAGAAGTCGGTTTTTACTCTTTTTTATGTTTATTTTATTTCCCTTTTTCAAAATCGACCCACATTTGACGGAGGTCCCGCGTGAAAAAGTGGGTGAAAGTTAATAAAATTAAGTCATCCTCTAATTTTCCACCCTTAGAGGTGGAATATTTTCATTAAATTTAAATGGAACTCTTGACCACTAAGGCATACAAACAAGGAAATATTTTTTTTTAGAAGTCATTCCACTATTGCCAAGGATATCGCGTAACATATATACAAAAAAAATATACGGCTCGAATTGAGAACCACTTCTTGAAGTCGGTTGAAAACATTAAAAGAATTACGCGCGACTTTAAACGTAAGCGAGAAATCTTAAGCTGTTTATCTTATCTTATTATTATCTTATCTTATTACAGGAAACATATTAGTATTGGAGGGAATGTTGCAATACTTTTTAATTTAATTGTTGGATTGTGATTTCCGTACAACTTGGATCCCCACGCTAATTTTTTGTACATTTCTCCAGTGATTTCATAAAAAAACTACTGAACCTATTGTAAAATTAAATATGTCATCGTGTAGATAGATCATTGATTGAACGCATTTTCAAATAACGCGGACTTAATAACTTGTCTGATAAAGGTATCCTTTAAAGTTAATAACATAAATAGCTTCGTAGAGGTTTAGTGAGACTTTACCCTAACGATAGTCAGTACCTGCTACTACTATACTACTCGTATAATATAGTTGCTCTGCAGGAAAACCTTTTTTAAGGTAGACTATTCTTTTAGTTATTAAATAGGTACATAAACATAGAAGTAGTCTTGTTGATGTCGTATGGAATAGATATTTAATACGGTACATAGTTTTTCCCAACTGAGAGATTCCCAGGTTTTTATACGATCTGAGCTGCGCCCCGTGCCCCAAATTTTTGTTTGAACTTTACTTGCTGACCTTATTAATTTTCTTGTGGAGAGAAGTAGAACAAATTTTAATGTACCTACTCGCATAAAGTTTATATTAATAATTTGAATAAATGCTCGTGAAGCGATGTCCACGATTTCGTGGAGCGGAGTGGCATAACCGGTGCTACATTGCCATCCCCTTTCATTCCTTAAGAATGGAATTTCGATAATTCCATCCTTAGTGCACGCCTAGGGTACTCGAGGAATAATTCGTACAAATTGCAAATTTTTAGATTCACCTGTTTAGGATTTGCATTTTCTGTCAATCAGTCAGTGTATCCATAAGGCCGCCTATTGTACCACATTGGCTTATATGTATAACAAGTTTTTGCTCGCGACTTCGCCCGCGCAGACAACAGCTTATCTCGAAAAAAAAACATCCTATGTTCTTCTAGGATATTAAATACCAATGCAAAAGTATAGCACCAACGCTCTTGATGCTTTTTGACAGACTTGTTATTATTTCATTTCCATGGCAACCGTTTCTACAGTAAGTAATCAACATATTTCAGTTCTCCCATGGAAACTTACCATTTTCCGGGATAAATGTATCCTATGTTTTATTCCAGGGTATAAGCTATCTCTATCCAACATCAAAACCAATCTAGCCGTTATCACGTGAAAGCTCCCCAAACAAACAGACATACAGAAAATGTTTCACTTGTATACGTTGGTGTGGATTACCATTAAGTCGTGTTTTATTGTGATGTGTTTAATAAAGAGTAATTGTATTGTATTGTATGTCAGGGTACTGTTTTATAGGTATAATAATGATATCGAGTACCTACCAACATTTTCACTAATATTTTTGCTGAAACTTAGTATTAATTGTTCAAAATATATAAACAGTTGTAGCCCGTAGAATTATTAACTGTAATTATTTATTATACCGTTAGTTCCGTATTCAAGTTGAGTCTTAATCGATCATGAATTCGAGCTTAGAGTAAACCACTCTGTGGACTTCAGTCACAGAATGTGTACAGTTTGATAGACTGTATTAATTATTACTAGAAGTTTGTGGTTTGATTCGAGTAATCTGGCTCGCTTTGAGCCAATTGATGATTTCCCAATTTAGACAAATCTATAGAAGCAAGCCTTTGCGCCCACAAAATGTTTCTCGAAAACGGCAGAGCGCAGCAGCACTCTCCACGTCAAGTTGGCTCCCAGAGTTAAAAAAGTGTTGAAGTGTCTTAATCTTTCGATCCTTACTTGAGTGCTAGTGAAGAGTGCCTCAATGGTGAGGTTCCGGGTTTGAGTTACCTCTTCTTCGAGTACCGCGTCGATTGCGATCGATGACAGAGCTAATGTTGATTCCTCCGCAATATTTTAATAAATAGACCGATCGAAGTTACGCGCATACATACACTGTGTACATAGTTTAGAAGGGCCTTAAAATACCTTCGTAGTGGTGAAAGAATCTGAGGAAAAACTGCTTATAACGAAGTTATCAGAGTGTTTTTAGTGTTTTACAATTATTGCTTCTGGCTATGCTAATGCGGCTGGCTGCCTTTATTTCCCATCTCACTCCGCTCCGCTGTGTCCGGGCTGCTGTGGATATTGTCGACCTCGTCGCACGCTACTGGACGTGACCATCCATTTCAAGTGCACACCCACATCGTTGTTTGTTTACTTTATCAAAAGCTTATATAAAAGCTAGTTATTACAAGTTTATAAACGTACTACGATCTTAAGATGTCTAAAACTTGCAGCGGATGTTGTAATACAATACTCTCTAATTACACGGATTGCTCGATATGCAAAGAGGCATTCGAATTGGCCTGCGTGAGTATTACCGAGGCCAGTTTTGACAAGACTACAAAGAAACTTGGATCTGTTCATCATGCTTCTGCTCCCGCCCAAATGGTGATAATACACTGACTCCAGTACGTACTCTTAGCTTGAATGATACCTTCATCTCAAGCGGAGCTCACGTTAATATTTTGGCCCGCGGTAGTCACCAAGCGCAGAAAACTCCCTCCAATGATGAGTCAGAGAAATTACTTGTGTTGCAAGAAATTCAACTACGTCAGGAAATTACGAAGCAAAACTTTGATTTACTACTAAAATAGTTGCTCTGTCCGCTACTTTCGAACAAAGAATCAGTGATTTCGAGAAAAAGCTTCAAGTGAAGGATGATGAAATCGACGATCTCAAGGAGTCCTAGAAGCAGATGCAGGCCAGAATGGACCTTCAAGAACAAAGCTCCATGAAAAACGAACTTGAGTTCAGTGGCATCCCGGAAACAGAGAATGAAAACTAGTACCACATTGCCCAAGTCGCTGCGAAAAAGATAGGCGTAGACCTTATGGAAAGTGACTTGGATGAGTCACCCGCGTTAGCCCAAGCCACGTCTAGCATCAACTTCAGGAGATAGACCGCGCCTTATTGTAATGAGACTCACTCGCCGCACCAAGCACGCCGAGATCACCAAGCCTGCAAAAAGCCGCCGGAATCAGACCACAGCGGACATAGTGCCGGGCTCCTGGAATGCATTATATATCAATGAGCGTTTGACCAAAATAAATCGGTTGTTGTTTCGCGAAGCGCGCCTCTGCAGCAGAGAGCACGGGTTCCGGTATTGCTGGATCCGCGACAGCGCCATCTACGTGCGCCGAGCTGACAAAGCGCCTGCTTTACACATCCGTAGCGTTGAGGACCTTGAGCTGCGTGTGGGACCTCCACCATCTACTGAAACTGCAAAATAATAATAATATTGTTTCGTTAGTCCTTACATTTCTTTTTCTCCGGGCTGGAAATGTTGGATCTTATTAGTTTTTATAATCCCACTCACCAATATGTAACAATAAAACTAAAGTGTACTAGTTGTCTTACTTGCGCCCCCAGGTTATTCATTGGTTGGTTTTTAAAGGGTTGCATATTGGCTATCCTTGTACTTTGAAATGCCATTTTTTATGACATACTGACATTTATGAAATAAACAAGCTAATATCAAAACTAAAAAATGATAGTGGCGCTGGAAAGGATGGGTTTGGTGTCAGACTTATTAAAGGGATAATACACGCTATTATTGATCCTCTCACTCATATACTCAATTTTAGTTTAGCCACTGGATTGTTCCTCAATACCTGGAAACAAGCCGTGCTCATTCCTATTAACAAAAAAGGTCATACTAACTTACCTGAAAATTACAGGCCCATATCTCTTCTAGGAATATTTTCGAAACTACTAGGAAAAAATAGTAAACAAGCAGCTAATAGTCCACTTAGATAAATACGAACTTCTCTCTGATAAGCAGTTTGGCTTTAGGGCGCAAAAGTCTACGGAAGATGCTGTTAGTTCTTTGACTAGACAAGTCAGTGCTAGTTTGGAGGGTGGCTGCAAATGTATCGGAGTGTTTTTGGATCTCGCTAAAGCATTTGATACAGTTTCAGTGCCATTACTTCTAAAAAAAAATAGAACATAACGGAATCAGAGGCCAAGCTTTAAGTTAGTTCTGCAGCTATCTTGCCAACAGACGTCAATGCATTAGGGTAGGTGAACAAGTCAGTTCTGAGCTGCCTGTTGATTACGGCATTCCGCAGGGTAGCGTCTTGGGCCCGACGTTATTTATTATATATATGAACGATATCCATCGAATCACAAATAATACTACTGACACGACTAACCTTATATGTTACGCCGATGACACTGTTGGTCTATTTTCCGGTAATTCATGGAGTGCTGCTTTGAATACCGCTAAGACTGGTATGAGACGGATTGGCGGTTGGCTTGACCATAACCTTTTGACACTGAAAGATAAGAAGACCAACTATATCTGCTTTCATAGTACAAAAATGTCTGAGTCTAAGTCACCAACGAGCCTTAAAATTCATCCTCCTAATTCCATCCATACCCCGTGAATTGTGATTTTATCAATAGAGTTGACAGTATTCGTTATCTCGGCGTCGAGATAGACCAAAATCTTTTCTTCAAAGCTCATATAGCCTGCACAACAAAGCGTGTCAGGAAAATTGTATATGTGATGAAATTGCTACGCAATTTGGCAGACCCATGGACATTGCAGTTAGTGTATACTACCCTGTGCGAGTCCATCCTCGGTTACTGTTCCACCATATGGGGAGGATCCGGGATCACAGCAATTTTAGGACTAGAACGAGCACAACGTTGGGTAATAAAAATAATGCTAAAAAAGCCGATAAGGTATCCTACAAAACTGCTTTTTGCTAGGCATCACTCCTCAACTCTTAACTGCAGTGACTATTGGTCTCTTCTTAATCGCAGAATCTTCAAAACGCGTCGTGTCTTCGTCAGAACTAGGCATGCACAACGACTACCAGACTTCATGCTTCCTTTTATCTACAGTAAAATACTCAAAAAACTTGAAGTTAGAACATTCACACTCAACCAAGCTAAGCGTATTGTTCTCAAGAGGCTTTTGAATATGTCATATGATGATACTGAACAATTTCTGAAAAACATATCATAACAGATAATTGCAAATTTTATTTCATATTGTTAATATGCCTCCTTCTAACATTGTACCTTCTAACCAACTTCTACGACTCATTTTATGTACCTACTAATGATCTGTTTGTAAACATAATTTTAGTTTAGTTTTAGTTTATTGTTCTTGTCATCGTTGTTAATTTCTATTCTGTTATCTTGGCTTTAAGGCCCCCACGAGACAGGCTTGACCTAGTGTGGGGACCACCAGTGATTGTTTATGCTGTACTGTGTTTACCTTATGAAATAAATAATCTTTAATCTTGCATAATACAGAACCATCTCATTGATTGATGGATTTGATTTGATAAAGAAAACTCTTTCCAGTCTATTTGTGAAGCGAGCGGAGTGACAACACCAAGTCTCGTCACTCTTCTCGCCTGTCCTCAAACGAAGGGTTCCTCATGAGGTTACATACGGTCCTCGACCCTGTTTAAAATACATAAGCTACCTTTTTTTTATTTACTGACTAGGCAATCGTTTGACCATGATCTCACCTCATGGAAAGCGATGATGTGGTCGAAGGTGTAGCACGCTTGCCTAGTAGATACCTATTCACTCTTGACTTGAACACACCTGGGTTATAATTAACCGGAAACCCTGACGAGGGCAGGACATTCCACTCCTTTGCAGTTCTTATAATAAATGAAGAAGCGTAACGCTTCGTTCTTGTGCGAGGTATTTCAACCATGAAAGGGTGGCGCTTTGCTGATCGTTTAGTCGTACGGTGATGGAAAGGTGATGGGGGAACCAGGTTGTGCAGTTCTTGTGCACACTCTCCATAGTGCAATCTGTAGAATACCGACCGGCTTGCTATCTCACGTCGATGCGCGAGACTTTGAAGCTTACTCTTTACTAGAGTGTCATCTCCAATGAGCCTGATAGCACGTCTCTCAATTGAATCCAAAGACTCGAGCTGATACTTGGCAGAACCGTCCCAGAGGTGGCAGCAGTACTCCGTACAAGATCAGACCTGTGCTTGATAAAGATTCAAAAGCTGTCCTGGTGTGACCTAACCTTAGACAAAATACGTAATAAGTTTTTTTGCAGCTACCTTGGCTTTGGATTCAAAATAAGACCTAAATTTCAGGTTTGATGTGAGTTCGACACCCAAAAGCTCCAGATGGTCGCCTATTGGTATTGTTACACTTTGGAAAGACGGAGATCGGTTTAGAGGACTCTTTTTAGCAGAAAACAAAAACGCCTGCGTTTTAGTAGCATTAAACTTAACCAGGTTAGCATCGCCCCAATCGGACACAGCTTCTAAGGCTAAATTTAAACGGTCTACCATAGCCTCTCTCTGAAACTGGACAGTGTCACAGCTGGCTTGATCATTGGAAGTGTATCTCTTAACTACAGTACTGTCATCAGCATACCCAAAGGTACCGGGCTTCAGAAGGTCATTAATGTGCAGTAAAAACAGTGTAGCCGAGAGAACCGATCCTTGAGGTACACCGGCATTGATAGCCATTTGATCAGACGAGCAGCCCTCTAAGACTACTCGAATAGATCGTTCCCTCAAGAAATCAACTTGGATAGTTGATTTCTCATAAGCTAACAGGTAAACCATATGAGGGAAGCTTGTTTAAAAGGCCATCGTGCCAGACCCGATCAAATGCTTTCGATATGTCAAGGGAGACGGCAAATGCCTCACCATGCATCTCTATGGCTTCGCTCAGTACGTGAGTGGCATACGCGAGAAGATCCCCAATAGACCGGTTTCGGGAAAGCCGTATTGCCGGTCACTGAGAAGATCATTGCCTTCAAAGTATGCCAAGAGCCTAATATTTATGACACGCTCCATTCACGTACAGAGTAAGTAGGTTATCGAGATGGGACGATAATTGGCCGGATCAGCACGACTACCCTTTTTAGTACTCGTTGTACATTGGGAATCTTCCAGCTTTTCGGAACTTTACCTGAATGAAGAGAGAGGCGGTATAAACACGTTAAGATGAGAGACAATTCGGGCGCACAGTTTTTCAACACAATTGCTGGAATACCATCAGGACCACTGGCCTTGTTCACATCTAGAGCTCGAAGCGTTCTTAGAACCTTCTTCTGGCGAATGCGAATTTCGGGCATAAAAACCCCTCAATGAGGAAGGCAGGAAGGTATCTTGCCAGAAGCATCTAGATACGAGGCTTCTGCAAAAAGAGAAGCAAATAAATTCGCTTTGTCTCCAGTAGTGTGAGCTAGTGATCCATCAGGTTTCAGCAATGGTGGCAGTGAGGGGCCTTAAGGCTAGGATCAGGTGGGGAATACACTGAGACGGACTTAACCAGGCAGTGGTCGCGACAGCTGGCAGTGTCACCGTCACGGTCAGGTACCCGTGTCGGCTCCTGCACCAGCTGAGGGAGATCTAACGCCAGAGCAAGCTTTCGCGTCTCACTACTAGCGTAGTCTCATTGTGGTGGGCGTTAAAATCTCCCAAAAACACCAATTGAGCAGACAGCTAACGCTGTTGGGCCACACTTGCCGCCTCACCTAGATAGTCTACCAATAAAGTCGTCCCCCGATCTCCGCTATGTGAGTGGTACACACAAGCATATATAATTTTCTCTATGCCCGTGTCCACCAGCACCCAAATCACCGAGAAGTTAGGGTCCTCAAGTACCTATTACTATTGTGTACCCCTCAATCATCAAACGAACTGAAATCTGAATCTGGTCCCATTACTTGGAAGCAGTGGTCAAGGGTTTGGAACTCTTCCATGCACTGTCAGCATTTTACTATATACTAACATACCTATAACGGTTAAAAAAAACAATTAATAGAAAAACTTTCTCATTATGCAAGACCAACTCATTAAAGTACCAAACAATCCCAGAATACCGTGAAAGTTTATTAAAATATCTTTTGAACAAAACAAAGGCCAATTAACTCAGAATTCGAAGCATTTTGAACAGCGGAGGTGAAATAAGGGCAATACATAATTGAAATAGCACTTTTGTGGTTAGTCAGCAAGATTAAACAACCAGGAATCTTGAAAATCTTCTTAAAAAAAAATGTTATTGAATACGTCGTGTAAGGCGCCCTCCAGCTAGGTGGAGCGACGATATCACAAAGTGGCTGGCAGCAGTTGGAAGAGAAGAGCTGAAGATCGGTCTTAGTGGCGTGCTTTGGGAGAGGCCCATGTCCAGCAGGAGACTGACATGTGCTGATAATGATGATGATGATGATTGAAAATATGGTTGGATAGATGGATCGGAGAGATGGTTGAATGCACCAGAGCGGAGAAAACGGTACCAGACGCGGCGACACGGAGCGAATTTTCTGAGGGATCTCACTCGTAGTCCCGTACAATTTTATTATAAACACCGGTCATAAATAATGTTCCAAACATAGAACAGCAATACATTTATCTTGAAGACGTTTCTTTAGGTTTCCATACTCAATGTGTCAAACGGAAACCCTATAATATTGTTGTAGCAAATTTGCCCTCTTGAACGCACGTCTAATTTGAACGTTTTTTCTCCTTTTGGATGAATTTTATTACAGCTCTATTTCCAAGACAAGCTCGAATCTAATCATACAAAAATAGTTTATACACCGTGACATTGAATTCGATATTTATCTTAAATGCATGTAGTCGATTATTTCTATAGCATTCAATAAAAAAGAAAAAAGTAAGTAACTGACCAAATTAGTAATTAGCCTTAAGCTGAAATGCCTATTTCACTAAACACGGTACACGGCCGCGGCGCGCGGATCGGGATGAGGCGCGCGATCGTCTCTTATTGGTTTTGTCATGTCACAGGGATAACAAGTTTGAATGTTGACTAAATTTAATAATACCTAGTTTTATTAGTTAATTACTTTTCATATTTAGTGTTACAGATACATTCTGTTGCATGGGACTGAGTACATACTTTTAAGAAAAATATCGAATACAATGTCACAGTGTATATATAGATTTCAAATTTTTCTTTTACATATCATAAACATTTTGCAGTTCATTTAATAAGTCATAAAGTTATAGAAATAAGGTCTTTTAACCCTTGAAAGTGGCCGGCATGGCATTACTGCTACTTTTTCAATCCTCGATATCGCTGTAATAGTTAGAAATTTCTTTAAAGTCTTGGTTTATTCGCTTAAAATACCGCAATATTTTGATTAGCTTAGACAATGGTTGCTTTGTACACATCTATTAACAATCGAAAACATAAATTTCGTTTAGTTCATAGAAGGGTGAAGACTTCGTTTCGGGGAACAATGGAGCGACTTCTTGAAAGTAGCTTGTTTATTAAACTTATTAAACTCATTTAAACTTGTTAAGTATTTACTCTGTCGGTGTTTTATTTCTAGTGATGAATTTATATAGTCTTACTGTTATTATTAATAGGTACCGAAAGCTCTGAAGAAGAAGTATTAATTAACCTTTGAGCTTTGTTTGTAGACAGAGAGTGGAGTTGTTATATATTAAGTTTTAGTAATTTTAAGACACTTCTTTGGGTTCCAAACGTCCGAATGAATAACAGAGGAACATTTAAAGGATCACTCATACTTATAGGTGTGTCTTTCTATGTCCGTCTAATTTGAAAACTCAACGAACTAATGAACTTAACGAATCTACTGGACCGATTAAGTTGAAATTTGGTACACATATGAACTTCTGTGACGCTCGAGTAAATAATTGAATTTTGAATACGGGGGGTCACTTTTGGAAAGCAAATTAGAGAATTACAAAAAAAGTTTTGTATATACCATGTATCAAATAATAGGGATTGTAATGAGGGTTTTTTTTAATTTAGATTAAAAATACTTACTCGTACTTATAACGTTTTAGTTTCAAATCGCGCAGTAGCCGGGATTTGTACAGAATAACGAAATTACGTAACAAAACTTGACGGTTTACTTCAGGAAATTACAAAAGCCTTAAAAAAAAACAAAGAAAATGTAAAAAAACGCACAAAATATGTAAATACTTATAAATATTGATGCAAAACATTCATAGCAGCGCGTGGATTCGATTCATGTGTCTCTGGGTTGCAGGCCAGACACCGCTTCCACTTTGCCACTCTGACTTGTGGCATAGGTGGCGAATTTACGGTACCGTTTTATAAACGAATGTGCAATTATTATTCCTTTCAAATAAACATAACTTTAGACTCATATCCCGCTGGAATCCCGTATTTTCTCGTGATTAAAAGTATCATTCTTTTTAACACTTACTATAAACTTTGACTGTGCCAAGTTACTTCAGAATCCGTCCGGTAGTTTCAGCGTAATATGTGTTTTTTTTAAATAACTTTCAACCCCTATCCTGCGGGAACCATTGTTTTTTTCGGGATAAAAAGTATTCTAAATGTTAATCCATAACATAAGCTATGATTGTGCCAAGTTGCATCAAAATCCGTCGGGTAGTTTCAGCGTGATGCGTATTCAAAGAGACAGACAGACAGACAGACAAAAAATAATAAAAAAACCTTTTTGCACTCCATATCGATTTTGAAGTTCATCTCAATTAAAATTTTCAAAAAATATTTAATGTACAGATATAGCCCAGTTACAGTTTTATTATAGTATAGATAGAATAAAATACTGCTGACTATTTCCCGAATTCCCTTAACATCTGGTTCTCACAGGACGTGCGGGGTGAGAAAGGTTGGTCCTGTTATAATACCGGGCACCACACAGCTTTCTGTTTCCGGTAGTGATCAAAGTATTCCATGGTCTTAAGTCCGGGTGTAATTTTATGTCCCTCTCATTTCTCTCAAGTCCGAGATGTATCATCTTTCAGTGGGAAAGATGATACATCTCGGGAGTAAAATTTAAGGTTTTTATTTATTTGTAGGAAAACAAAAGTTTTGAATTAAAAAGTGTCTAGCCATTTTCTTAATCATAATAAGCTCTTTCTCTTGGTATATGTTTGATACTAAATGATATTAAACATATATAACGGGGTCTCTTTTCAATCAATGTTCTAAGCTTAAAGTAGTGTTACCTTTGATTTTATTTTCTATCGAGTGAATTCATACTAACCATGTTTCTGTGTTTACAAAATACGAGATAATATGTTAAATTTTGATGTGATACCAATTTCATAGTTCCGGGTTAATTATGAAATAAGATACAGACGTTTGAAAATGATCAAAAGTTCCTAAAAGTGCTAGAAACGGGCCTTAACTTAAATTACTACCACGTGTTTGTTATAAAAAAATTAACAAGCACTCATTTAAAATGTCTAAACCCTCGACCCCCCACCCCCCATTATAGCTAAGAAGCATCTCGATCAGCTTAAAAACACAAAAAAACACATTAACATCAGTCCATTCGTTTGGGAGCTACGATCACAACTCACCCCATTACAGCTAAGAACCTTCTCGATCGCATCGGCTTTCAAATAGAAAAAACCCGCATTATAATAGGTCCATTCTATTATAGCTAAGGACCATTTAGGTAGGCAGCGAGCAAACGATCTCGATCACACAATATTTAAAAAAAAAAAAACGCATCAAAATAGCACATTCGTTTGGGAGCTACGATGCTACAGACAGACACATGGATATGGATACACATCCCATACTAATAACACCCCTCTCTTTCGTCGGGGGTTAAAAAGATATGAACACATAGACAAATTTGTCATAAATTGTGCCAGGAAACAAAGCTGGCTGTGTATTGTTATTTACTTTTACATCCCCAATCCGTTTCCCATAACTTTCAATTTCCCCTAAGGATAAATCTTAAATTATTTCGTACCACAATACAGCACTACGTACGCCACGTACTAGGAATTACACCGAACGGAAGCCGCGGGCAACCTTCCAAATTCTTGAATTTACTGCCATGAAGGGCTACTGTGAAAGTTCTATTACTCAAAGTCATATAGTACTTATCGTAAATAGGCAAAATAATAGCAAACCAAAACTTCATATTTCATGAACAAAGAGAAAAACATTAATTAGTATCGACCCGCCCAGGCTTACGGTGTATACGAATTAAATATATTAAAAAAAAAACTTCCGTGAAAAATAAATCAAAACGAGAATACCAGACGAGTGTGCGAAAACTAAATATTAACCTCTTTTAAAAAAATTCTAACTGATGGTGAAAACCACATTAAAATCGCGTAGTTTAAAAGATGTAAGGGTACAGACGGCGGGAAGTGACTTTGTTTTATCAATATGTATTGATTTCTTTCGATATGTTGAACATCTATCGTCATATTTTAACAAATTAATACAAAACAATATCAAACTTTACGTATAAATCTTCTTCATGAATCACTTTACCTATTGATAGAATCCGCATTAAAATCCGTTGCGCAGTTTAAAAGATTAACCGTTACAGAGGGACAGACGACAATAAGCGACTTTGTTTTATACTATGTATTGATTATGAATAGATGAAATAAATAAAACTATGTGATCTACTTTGAGTTTGAAAACGGAAATTCCCTTTCATTTGCCAACTCAGAGTTAAATGTCGCACAGGAAAAAACCTTCTGAAGAAACTATTCATGGATGTTTTTTTTATCTTTCTTTTTTTGATTGCATGTTCACTTTTTAAATCTTTAAGTGTTTTTTTTCTCTTTTTTTTATTGCTTTGTCATTTTGTTTGTGAGCTACCCTGAAAGTTTTAGCCCGATAGCTAATCGGGAAGTGCTGTTTATTTTTGCTAGAGGTAATTCTGTTCAAAGGAAATATAGGAATATACATTTTAAGCCATATTTATTGTTGTTAAACTAATGAAGTGAATGAGTAATCATGAAAGCGGTAAAAGCTAAGTCAACGAGGGTAAAATGTAAGTAAAAGTTTAAGCATCTTTACCTAAGGGAGCCTCAAAATAATGTCGGATATTTTTCAGTCAAGCGGCATAAATATGTTGTATATCCTTTCAAAATAACACTCCAATAATTCAGAATTCCTGGAGATATGAAAAAAAAAACTGCTGAATTGAGAATGTCCAGAAGCATTATTAATTATCCTGTCAGTGTTCATGATTTTTAAGACAATTTGCTACCAGCTTCAAAAAACCACATAATTTCCAAACTTGTAGGCCAATCGGTAGATTCAGATTCAGATTCATTTATTTGATTAAAATACAGGTAATAAAAAAGATGACAAAATTATTGGATAGATAGACGAAAAGTTCCTACATTTCCACATCCTACGTTGTCCTCATGACCCGTCGTCATGCCTCAGGTAATAGTAAAATATTCCAAACATAGCGGACTAAAACGCAATGAATAAAAGTTTGCAATTCAAATGACACAACGTTGGCTAACCAGTACCTACCGATGTAGATAATTATGTAGAATAGTCAGTTGAACCGTATTGCCATCTCAAACTTTTCAGCAACCAGGTTGTCAAGCGATTTAATAGTATTTCATAAGACTGGAAAAGTGGACAAGCCCCAATTAAACAACAGCACTTATTTATGCCGCTTGACTGAAAAATGTTCTACGTTAATGTGTCCCCTTATGGATGCTTCAAAACTTTTACACCCTCGTTGACTAAACTTTTTGCGTTTTTCACGCTCATGATTCACGCGGTGTTTAACAATTTTTTATTGCTATTGGATTAACAACAAATAAAAGATTTATGTAAATGTATTTTCGTTTGTTTCTGTTAAGTAGGATTAGGTTATTGCTTTGCCTAGTTTTATTTAATTGGTTCGTTTGTTTGGTAACTTTCTGAATATTTGTGTATACCTAGACAAATTGGGCGGAGCCGAGATTTTAATAAAATAAACAACAAATTAAATTTGAAGTTAATTTTATTGGTCTTACTTTTGACCGTACAATTCAAGCGAAGATAAAATAATGACAATTTGTACTTAGTAACTTCCTTATATAACTTTTATAAATGCGTAGGCGATTTCTAGTACATTCTTCATTTGCAGTAACAACTAAGTAGTTACATTTCTCATAATTTAACGAGAAAAACATCTAAGTACATAAATGCTTCTTCAGCTATGCGCAATTAAATCAAATCAACATGTAGAGTACCTCTACTGCGCATTATTCATAGAAAAACAACATAAGTACAAAAAGTTCTTAATTGGTACTTTCACAATCAAAGGAAGTACCTACTTGTATGATTAAATATGTCGCAATTGGACTTCGGTAAACAACGGTGGGTTTGTGGTACATATAACTACCTAAGTTGAATTACCATCAATATACAAAGTGCTATTGTCGAAAATCATCATCATCAGCCTATATTTGTCCACTGCTGGACGTAGGCCTCTCCTAATGCACGCCACTGAGCTCGTCTTCAGCTCTCCTCATCAATTTTCTTCCAGCCGCTTTTCGCAGGTCGTCACTTCACCTCACCACAGGGCGTCCTAACCTTTTTTCAGCCCAAACCTTCTCTCCACTCGAGAACTCGTCTACCCCAACGATTATCAAATCTTCGGGAAATGTGACCAGCCCATGAAAAAAAGAAAAGTTTGTTTCCACAATTTTAAGAGAAATAAAGACAGCGAAATAGGCCTTTTTACTCTAGTACGGCGAAACGAGGGAAGGGTAATAAGATTAATAGTCTATGTATGTATGATACATGTGGATGTTCCACCAGAGAGTCGCCCCTATTGGTTGGATTATGACAAGCGAGGTATCAATCGATTAGTCTTATTTATTGAGTGTCATAAGCTATTTTTTTACCTGACCATGGCAAAGCAAAGGAAGGTTTATGTGTTTCAGCTAAAAAGTTGGTCCAAATTTGAAATGAAATGAAATGAAATGTATTTATTGCAGAAACTGTGTTATAAAGCGTTGTTATGCAATATTGTTTGTTTCAACAGTTTGTCCAACTAAGGACGTACAATATTTATAATAACAACATGCACATTAAATTACATACAATTTTACAATTAATTTAATTACAATTTCTATTTGATTTTATAAATGTCAAAGAAAATCATTTTTTTTAATACATGTCAATTTAATTTAATTATCAATAGAGCAATTCTTTTAAGTCATAGAAACATTTTTCAGCTAGCCACTTATACAGCTTTGTCTTAAATTGCTTTGTTGATAATTCTCTCAGCAAGCGAGGTATCAATCGATTCATCTTCATCGCAAGAATGTCATAGGCTGTAACCCGACCATAGTCGGGTTTTAGTTCATGATCACGTCCGGATTTAAATTCGAGCGATTAATGAACGCCAAATATTTTTAAACTTCTTTTACAGTTTATAATCAAGTTTGTTTATGTGACATCTATGCTTTTATTTAAATGCTCTTCCGTTTGTCTTCTGTGTATGTCATTCTATTTGTTTTAAAATGTTTGTGTAAACTTTTAACTGGCCTTCTGTTAATTGATGTTTTATATATTACTAGCTTTCCATTAGGATCAACGATGGGCGTAGCGCAGGGATCATCAGTCTCAAACTTGCTTTTCTCCCTGTTATTGAATGACCTGCCGGACGCAGTAACGACGGCTGAAATTCTTATGTATGCTAATGACGTAGCCGCTATCGTTACTGCTTCTTCCTCTGTAGATTGTCTTGAGCAGAAGCTGAATGCGACGGCATCTCAGCTGGCACGGTGGTTCAATACAAATGGCCTGGCGTTAAACCTCAAAAAGACACACTTTTAGCAGTTCCATCTCTCTGGTCGCAGCCTTAGGCCATTGACGGTGTTTGTAAATGGATCAGCGATAGGCGAAACGAATACAACAACATTCTTAGGATTCCTGCCTTAAATGGGAACATCATGTTCATAAACTGTGCGGAAAAATTGGTAGTGCGTGTTTTGCACTTGGTCGAGTCGCGCGGACTGTGTCTGTTGAAGTGGCCCGTACGTGCTATTTCGCTACAGTGCATTCTCTGCTACAGTATGGCGCGGAACTTTGGAGACGCTGTGCGGAGTGGGAGAGGGTATTTCGTCTCCAGAAACGCGCCATCAGAGCAATCGTGCGTGTACCTTGGGATACTTCCGCAAGACCTTATTTTAAGAGTCTGTGAGTTCTTACGTTGCCCGCAATAGTAATATTGCAAGTGGCAGTATACGTAAGAACAAACCTAGCATCTTTCGCGACCCACAACAGTGTACACACGTACAGCACACGCAAGGCACGGAAGCTAGTCGGTATACCCCGGAAGATTAAGAAGTCGTCCAAGCTCACGCACGTCATGGGCCCTACTATTTATAATAAGTTGCCAGACCACATAACTGAGCATAGTCTGAGCAGTTTCAAATTCCATCTACAACGCTGGCTTATTGAGCATTCGTTTTACAGTTATGACGAATTCGTTAGGTTTAAGAATTGACAATTAAGTCATAATATGTACTTATGTACTTAAAATCGAAACTTTTTTTTTTCTACTTTTTATTGACATTGAATTTTTGGATATTATTAATAATTGAAATGATTGTAATGACTAGACAAGATTATTTTATTAATTATTACAATTGGCTGATTATTTTATCTAAAAGTAAACACGCCGTACTTTTTTGTATCTACTTATTATTGTATTATGACGTGTAAACTGATTTTACCGAATAAATGATTATGATTTCCCTCCCGCGACTTCATCCGCGCGGACTACTGTTTATCGCGACAAAAACATTGTATGTTAGGGTATTAAAAACCAATGCAAAGTAGGTATAAAACCAATACTCTTGATGTTTTTTGACATACTTGTTACTTCGTTTCCATGGCAACCGTTTCTTCCAAAAACGAAAATTCCAAGTTCCAAGTTTCCAAGTTTCAAAAAATTCCAAGTTTTTCCCGTGGAAACTATTTTTTTTCTGTGATAAAAGGTTTCTATGTTTTATTCCATGGTATAAGCTATCTCCACTCCAAATTTCATAAAAAACCGTCCAGCCGCTATCGCGTGAAAGCTCCCCAAACAAACAAACAAACAAACAGACAACGTTTCACTTTTATATATTGGTATGGATGGATGGATTGTACGTACGTAGCTCGTACGTTTGTTTGTACGTAGCTGTTTAACTTGAAAAAAAAACATATACTTGGTAAAATCGTAAAATCAAATACTTGGGCATATAATGCTACTAACAAATGTATGAGCGCACAACAGTGCAGCGCAAAATTTTACAAACTCAACATGTTGCAATTCTTACGGCAGGCGCAATGTGGCGTTTACCATCAGGAAAACTTCAGACGGATGAATAAAAAAAGGCCTGCAATCACTATAATACTCTTAAATCAGAGTTATTGTCAAGAACAACAATACCTTTACGGTCAAATTATTGATTATTATTTCACGGTAGACCCAACAGCGCGCCCTGCACCGCCCTTTGTGTCGAATCACTGATTTTTGATACATTTCCTGTCTTATCTATTTCTTTTTTCTACTAACACGGTCGGCTGGTCTCGAGTTGGCTCTGTTCTTTTATGTGAAGTTTATTGAAGTCTGTAGCACAGCTTATTGGAGTTCATGGCATTTATATTCCACTTATTGAGTTCTTACTTTTGCCCGCCACTTCGTTGCGAGGACTTAAAAATGCTAAAGGATTCTTGCTTTAAGTTCTCACAAGGACAGATTACCGTTATGTTGTACCATTGTTGATCAATCCTTCCAAAACATTACCAAAAAATTAAGAATTTGAGCAATTTTTAACAGGCAATCGACTTCTGTATTGAGGAGGTTCTCAATTAAATTGTATATTTTTCATAATAATTTACGTTCACACAGACCCAACACTAGTTGCTATACGGATGTGAAAATGTTAGAGATAATGTATCCTATTGTTTGTTTGTCGTATGATGTAGTGCTGCCTTTTGGTGTCAGAGTTTGTCAGGCTGCATGACGTGGCTTAGCGGCTGCTATTAATCAATAACAGCCGGGGCCGACAGCTTAACGTGCCTTCCGAAGCACGTAGCGATGGAAAACCGCACATAACTTAGAAAAGTAATTGGTGCGGAGCCTAGGACCGTAACCGGTATCGTTGGATTCTAAGTTGCACTATTGAACCGTTAGAGTAGTATCCTATATGTACTCGTATGTGTGATAATCGCGTTGAACTTTAGTTCCTCATGGCGCCACGGGATTTCTGCTGAAATCAAATGGCAGTCAGTTCAGCTGCAAACTTGAAATTCTTTTCTATCCGTGTAGAATAGTATAGTTTAAGATCGCACCGTTAAAAAAACAGGACAATTCCACACCAATTACCCAGCCCCAAACTTGAATACCCTGTGCTATTGGTACTAGATAACGGATAAATAAACATAAATACGAATATTACATCCATGACTCAGAAACAAACATTTCTGCTCATCACACAAATTATTGCAGGATTCGAACTCACGACCGTTTGATTCGTACCTAGGGTTTCTAGCCACTAGACCAAACGATCGTTCGAATGTGAACCTAACAGTTATTTAATCAAAACGTAACTCAAATGAAAGTTTTCATAGGGCCGTACACTTCCGCTGGGTTGCCTAGCAAAATATTGGCACAAGTAAAAAAAAAACTTTGACATAAATTACACCCATATATTTTGAAGGTAAATGAAGTGCCACCGGAAAGAATCAAATCTAAAACTCACATTCATACATTCATACAAATATAAACTAGTGGCTCTGTGAGCTGCAGAACTCGCGAGTAGGTACAAACTTTTTCGCAAACAATCTAGCGGTGCACAGTAGCGCCATCTAGTAACCTTATTGTAAAACTAACATTAATAACCAAGGTGTTCCATCAATCCCTACCTAGTAGGAAATGGGTTGATTCCACTGGTAGAAATCTAAAAGTGAGCAATTTACTGCATTTTGAGGAGCTATTCTGTTCATCACGCCGAAGGTCCTTATCAGATCTTCACCAACTTTTTCTGACACAAATTTAAAGTGTTACTACCTTTCAAATAAAAAAATAACCATCGAAATTGGATCTAATATGGCGGAGAAATTCAGTAGTCCCCTTCCACCCCCCCCCCCCCCCCCCCCAAATCAAAACTACCCGAAGAATTAAAAAATTGTATAACCTGTTTACCAAATTTTGTCTAGATTGGTTGAGAAATGCGACCTGTAGAGGAGAACTGGACGGACAAGCGGACGGCGGGCAGCCGGACATACGAAAGCATTTTGCCCAAGCTAAAACAGAGACGCTTAGCTCGCACTTTGCGCTCGCTCGGTCAATTAACCCTGAAAACATTATACTCATTTTTTGAGCAGTCGTGTTAACTTAGGCTGCCACCACTCAACCTGGTACAACTCCTGGGCTACCAGGTGCAAAGAGGTTATTTTTCATCTATTAAAAACTCGTTTTTTTATCATGATTTGTACCCCAGTCGAATTTATACGACGATTTGTCGAACAATTCTAATATGTTGATCCCATGCATGGTAGATGCCACCATAATGCAAAAAAATAAGAAAGTTTTTATGGAACTTGCAATGTTTGTATGTATGTTTGTTTAGGTCAAATTTTGCGGGCTGAATAAGAACCACTTCTTTTTATCCTACAGAGTAAAATTTTTGCACATTGGTTCAGTTCCAATGACAATGCATTTTTATGGTAAGGATGACCTGAATCGACATCCAGGATCAGCTCCAGATAAAGGAACTCTTCAATGTTAAACAGCACAGTCAAGAAATTTTGTACTATGATAGCTCGTTTAAAGTTTTACCATGACGTGGCTGCTGCACTCCAGGTTGGCTCCTGATTAGAGAACTCTTCAACGTTTACTAGCATAGACACGAAAGGTTGTATACGCATTTAATTGTGATAGCCCGTTCTAACTTTCATCATGACATGACGACTGCATAATTTTTTTTTATTATTTGTTTCTAAATTAAATTATTCTATCTAATTTTCTAACAAATTGAAAAATGATTTTCAGGTAAAAAAAATTCTAGTTACATTCTTCAACGACATTGTCCATTTATCTGAGGACGGTAAATCTTCGAAGCAGTAGTTTAGTAAATTCATTTAAGATGATTTTAGGTCAATTATTTATCATTAATATTTCTAACCCGCGTAAACATAACACTAAGATATAGGTATGGTAAGATAAGGTGATCACAAAATACTTATAATAAAAAGTAATATTGCTTCCGAAGGTCAGATGAATTTATAAAAAAACATTTAAAAGTAAAGCAATTAATCAAGAGCCGAGCAAATTTAATAAGGCAGAAAATGCTCGGTTAGGGTTTTGCTCGGCAACCATATCTATCGGGACATTAACAAACCATTTGTGATATGAAAGGAACCATTTGTCTTATCTTAATGAGGGAAGTTGTGGAATGCTTGCATGGAATGGAATAAGGCTGTGCTACGGGAAGAGCGGAGCGAAACAAGCAGAAAAATATCCTTAGCGATATATCTTTGCTTTTACCAGACTGCGCAACGCAAAGGCCGGGTGTAAACAATTCAAGGAATGTTTGATGGGTAAACATCTAATGGTGCGGTACGGGGGCAACGCTGACTCTTGGCGTGGCGATCTAGCGGCCTGGCGACGACGCGTCGCTGCGCCGCTCGTGGCTCGCCGACTCTTTCCACCTCAGCTCTGCCATATTCGATGTTTACACATCTGCCAGGCATCCCGCGACGGTCCAATTTTTTATGCTAAGTAACTATAACAATTCCTTGAAACATCCTGACGTGACTTTGATAGACACTCTCAATTCGGGATTGGCAGCTTTGTCTGTCACCGAAATAGATCGGGAACTAGCAAATGCTTGGGGACATTTGGTAAAATATTTCAATGATTTTAGGATCAAAAACAAGAATATCTAGAGAAGATATTAGAGTTCTTATTATTTTATTACGGTTGCGAGTTACTTTCTTTTGGTCTTCTCCAACCCCACAGATCCCACGATACGTGCCCCTGCAACGTATTAAAAGACAACGTTAATAAGCATCAAATGTAGATTAAAAATCTAAACTACAAAAGTCGTTTGTTTAGATTATATTTTTTTTCACAAAAAGTATTCAACATTTTAACACAATATATAAACTTTGACTGTGCCAAGATCCCAACCACGTTTCGTTCACCGCTAGACTTACGTGCCGCTAGGTATACCTATGCTTTGAGTTTGAAAAAAAATATTCTGCCTTTCATGTGCCAACAGAGTTAAATCTCACGCTGGAAAAGGAAAAACCCTTCTGACTCTACCGGTGCTTCGGGAATAAGCCCGTTATTATCGGCAAGTAACATGGGAAGTATAAAAATTTTCAAAAAATTTGAGATCCCTACGAAAATTGCAATAATGTAACCCAAGGTACTAATAATTTGCCTACAAAAGTTATAATTTGGCGTGCGCTGCTAAATCTGTTGATGGTACATAAAATAATGTACCACATGTTTATAGTACTCATCATTGCCCACAAAAAAGTGCTGGAAGCTATATGTCTAACTATTACAATTAAGTCACAATAACCACTTTTTGTTCAAATTAGTCAATCAAAATACGGGTAGAATTGAAAGATGATGACATTCGTATCATGATATTAATCCTCTTCCAACAAAACAAATTCATGATCAAGGTATAGACATGTAAATTTCTCTTTAAGTTATTCCAATTCGACCTTTCATTTAGAAGTTACGACTGGTATGAAAATGCTAAAAGAAAGAAATATGCCGCAGTGTGAGCGCTACCCGTGCGAAGTCGGGGTGAGTCGCTAGTATTAATATTTCTTTCAGCAGCTTACCTCAAATTTTGATGCCGCATATCAAGCTCAACATTCATACCGCTACTCATTTATGCCCTTCTGTCTGTCTATACCTACTGTCCAAGTGTTCCTACAGTCCAACTGGAACTATTACTATCATACAACACTTAAATGCAGTTGCTTTAAATTGGTGTAGAAAGCAACGGTAGCCTAGCGGTATACTAGTGGGACTTTGAATCCAACAATACAGGGATCGGTCCTAAGCTCCGCATCAACGACTTTGCTAAGCAGTCAGTCCCAGCTGTTATTGATTAATAGCAGTCGTTAAGTCATGTCAGAGATTCACTGTTCAGTGGCCCCCGGGCAGCCTGATATACTTTGACACCAGGTTGCCAGCACTACCTCTGACGACACGTAAACAGGGCGTTATGTTTAAAATAATATGCTTCCTTATAAAAGTTCTAAGAATATTAGCGGGTAAGCAGATGAAAATCGAGTGCGTTTTTTTGAAAGCAGATGTATCTAGTCTTCCTTTCATATTGAAGGAGGAAGGAGAACCCTACAACACTTGCTCTCCATGTCCACCCATAAATTCAGTAAAACCTTGCATATTTCACTCAATGCAATTCAAGTTCAATTTCCCTGCCAATCGCACTAGAATCCCGTACAAAATTGACGTGCTACAAACCATTTTTCTTTCCTCAACTCCCTAGGCATCACGTGTTACATTGGCAACGTTGCCCCGATGCAAGCAAAGCCGTGTCAATATCTCAACTTACATCGAAAGGCGACGCAAATCCTTCAGATAGGCTCCCGTTACGGGAAAAAGCGTCAGGATCATAAATATCTTTGCTGTGGAACGTTTTCACAATAAGATGCTTTGGAATTGTCTATAAAATCATTCTGCGAAAAGGAATTGTGGGTGTTTAGAATCTGTTTTATTCCTGACAAGAACCAGACGTAGGATAATAACTGTCGACTATTGAACAGTTCCTTTATCTGGAGCTAATCCTGGATGTTGAGTCAGGTCATGCTTACTAATCAAATTTATCGCCATCGGAAATGAACCAACATGTAAAAATTCAACTCGGTAGGATAAAAAAAATGGCTCTAATTCAGCTTGATTTGCCCTAACCATAGAAATATACATATATACAAACATTGCAGGTTAAATATAAGCTTTTATGAGCCAGTGAGCGTAATGTGACCTCTTTGGCAAAGATCGATGACGTGACAGTATAACGTTGTCTGACAACTTTAATATTTCTATTTTATAACTAAAAGTAGCATTCAAAATATCAACATAATGTCATCGCTGAATGAAAGCTATTACTTCTCTAGTATTAATTCTAGTTTTCTGTTTTTAGTCTAAAACTAGGTCTTACTATTTTAAATTCTTTCGTTTTTATCCAGAACTGGAACACGACTCTTACATAAATTCTGCTAATGCATAATTACGTTGTTTTTCTGCTGCACCTGGGTTTCCAGTTCCTACTTTATTCCGAGATCCCTACTTTAGATTTAGAGATGCTACTGATTTATTGTTCACTCGTACCTTGGTTCTGTTTCGACTAGCAGTTGAAGTTCGCCTGATTATGCCATTGTCATAAGTGCGTCATCATCATCAACTGCATCACATGAGAGAGTGATCAAACGCAAGCCTATCAATTTCATAAAATACGGTTTGTAACCAAATTTAATGGGAATTGAACCTGCACGTTAAGAATCACCACTCCAGACGCCTTACAACAGTACTTTATTGATAACTAGCTGTGTACGCGGCTTTGCCTGCGCGATTATTCCATTTAAAAGTAGCCCATACGTGTTATTCCAGGTCCAAAATCTACATTTCTTTAAAATTCGTACATCCGTCAAATAGTTTTCATCGATTGCTCGGCATCTAACTATCGGATTACGATACCAAGTATCTCAGTTTCTTAGTATCTCGGTTTCTTAGTTTAGTAGTCCTAAGCTATCCAACAGTGAAAACCACATCACAATCGGTTCATTAGTTTTTGCGTGATGCGCGAACAAACATACAGACAAACAAACAGACAAACAAACAGACAAACAGACAGACAGACAAACAGATAGACACAATTTAAAAAAAATATATTCTTGTTCAGTAGCTTATTTTAAGTACCCTAGAAATTTTCTTTTTGATTTTCTTCTTTTTACAGACTTTTTCGTTTTTATTACTTTATTATAAGTACTAGCAGTACCCGCGGCTTCGCACGCGTGGTCATTTCTCTAGGTTAAAATTACTCTATATACTATTCCAAGACCCATAATACCAACAGTTGATCAAAATTCCTTCATTCGTCAAAAAGTTTTTATCTATTGCTCGGCTTCTACTGATTGAGATACCAAGTACCAGTTTTTAAGTCAAAACCTAAGCTATCCAACAGTGAAAACCGCATCGCAATTGGTCCAGTAGTTTTTCGTGATGCGCGAATAAACATACAGACAAACTAACAAACAAACAAATTCTTGTTCAGTAGCTTATTAGTAGTACTGTACTTAACCATTTTTTACTTAATTATCTTCATTGTACAGACTTTTTCGTTCCTATTGCTTTATTATAGGTATATAATGCTCCCTTGAGGTTAACTAATGGTGATCGGAAGTTCGGCGAGAAATTTAAGAATCTAGAGTAAAGGTAGACTGCAGAGCACTTTGGTTTCTGGCTTGCATCAGCTGTCATTATTTTAGTGTTTTAGGTACAACTATCCAGAAACCGGCATAACAACCATCTCTATTTCAAAAGTAAAATAAAAAGATATTCTTTCAAACTAAACCTGTTTGAAAACTTTGTAATCATTTCGTTTCAAGCTCAGAACAGACTCGTATCTGAGTTCTTTATAACTAGACGCAGAAGTCATTAAAAATGCAATCTGAAGTTTTGTTAAACTTAACGGGGATTAATTTTGAAACTTGTTTCATTGAGGCCATATAAGCCAGGTAAGCTTCGTATCATTTACATAATTAGCAACGTGGATGTTCTTGTGATCTTAAATGGTAGTGTATTGATTCGGGTGTTGTTGTGAAGATCTCGTTGAAAAAAATCGATTCAATATAAAAAAAATACAAAAAGTTTACTTAAGTTTAAATTTTTTTAAAAAACGTTTTTTTTACATATAAAGGATGTTTTTTCAAGAGGTATAGAACTTTGAAATGGAATAAAATAAAGATGATTTTTTAAATTGACATGAAATTTACTGTATTCGAAAGATAATTTTCTGGCATTATAATTTAAATATGACTTCTGGCATATGACCGCCACGGCCGGCTCGGACGTAGTCCAATCTGGAGGTCCAATTTTCGATGACATTTTCCAACATTTGTGGCCATATATCGGCAATAACGCGGCGAATGTTGTCCTCCAAGTGGTCATTCGTTTCGGGTTTATCGGCGTAGACTAGCGACCTCACTTATCCCCACAGAAAATAGTCAAGCGGCGTTAAATCGCAGGATCTTGGAGGCCAATTCACGGGTACGAAACGTGAAACTATGCGAATACCAAACGTTTCCTTCAATAAATCAATTGTGGCACGAGCTGTAGTCTTGTTAAAACCACAGCTCCTGCACATCATGATTGTTCAATTGATGAACGAAAAAGTCAGTAATCATGGCTCTATAGCGATCACCATTGACTGTGACGTTCTGGCAAGCATCGTTTTTAAAGAAGTACGGACCAATTATTCCACCAGCCCATAAAGCACACCAAACAGACAGTTTTCCAGGATGTAACGGTGTCTCAACATAAGCTTGAGGATTATCATCACTTTAAATATGGCAGTTTTGGTTATTGACAGACAAATTGGTCTACCCTCTTTCTCAGTCTTTTATTACGCGGGACACCTGAACAATTTTTCACTTATACTTAA
Source organism: Alsophila aescularia (assembly GCA_946251855.1). NCBI lineage: Eukaryota > Metazoa > Arthropoda > Insecta > Lepidoptera > Geometridae > Alsophila > Alsophila aescularia. The sequence goes on along the minus strand of OX276378.1, from coordinate 3,507,333 downwards.
GTACGTTTTAAATTGTCACTAACATCATGAAGCCATAAGCTTGCTTGTTAGTCGTATGAGGTAGTGCTAGCCTCTGGTCTCAGAGTTTGTAAGGCCGTCCGAAGGCGTCAATTAATCAATAACAGCCGGGAGCCTAAGCTACCCAACTGTGAAAACCGCATTGCAATCGGTGCTGTAGTCTTTACGTCATTCGTCAACAAATCTGTTTTTATGTTTGGATTATGTCTTTCACTATAGAATTTGTTCAGTGTTGACGTGGGCATCAAATGCGTTATATTGGTCAGCTCGTGCTAGCCGTGATAAATTATGTTAGTCAATTCGTATGATGCCATAAAACCCAAGATTTCTAAATATATATTAGTATATTGTAAGCAAAACAGACAATTTAAAACCGAATATTTCAAAAATAAACAAAATAATAAACACTACCCATGAAACCGCATTATAATTTAAAAAAAAACTATCCAACGAAACTCGACAAAAATAAACAAAAATCGATCGACAATTTATAAGTCTCATGCTGTTACAGAAGGACAGACAGACATGACGAAACTAATAAAGCGTCCTTTTTATAATACATAACCGTAAAAAATGTAAATAAGATCGATCCCGGTATCGAAATATTGGATTCTTAGTTGCACTAGTAGTATACCGCTGCCAACGCTCTGATGATGACCTTATGATGATGATAATGGGTTAGTTTATCCGCGATAACGGTTGCAACAGTTCCAAAATAATGGAAACCCGAAACAAAAGAAATACCTAAATTTGACCAACATGGTAAATATCCCGTTTCGTATATGAAATATGGTAAATGAAAGGTTACAAAAAGTCAATCTAATAAAACAGTACCTACCGTGACACAGAATACGTACCGTGATATACCTACTGACTGACTGACAGACAGCACACAGCTGGTGCATCTAGAGATTTAAAATTTGCAGGGCATATTCTTTGAGCGCCCTAAGCGCATTAAGAAGGGTTTTTAGAAATTCCATCCATAAGGAAGTAAACGTGACTGGCATAATTCGCTCGCGAGCAAAGCTGTGGGGCACAGCTAGTCTGTTATCTATAAAAGCGCTAGACAATTTAAATCTGTTAATTTCAAATGCCTATTACATCCATGCAGAATCTAATTAATTTAAAGTTAAAAGTACTTTGTTTCAGACCGACTAATTATGTGGAGGGCGTATGTTTTCATGCCTGAATATGTCGGCTCGTGTTAAAAGTTAATTATATAATTATTTGCATTAATTAATAAGTCAGTTAACTTTAAATTCTAACGGCTATTTACAAACCTTTGGACTAGCCGTTTTAAAGCCTTTGAAGAGGGTAAATGAACCATCGCGATGGATCGAGAAAAAATGATTCTTGTAATTTAGGTTATTGGCAATGTTTGCAAAAAAGTCACATATTATATATAACCCAGCCCAGCCGGACCAACGCATTTCCACAAGTTAAACTATATTTTTATTATTTACACAGTCACTCGAAGTACTGCTAACTTCACACTGCTGTAATATTTAAACTATATACCCCAGCTTGGCTTTAGAATCCAGTCGCAAGTATTTGGAGTGGAAGAGATTTTTTAAGGGAATTGGATTTGACTCCTCTTTCTAATAGTGCCACCACTCCTAGGCCGTGGAAACGCGCAGTTTTTTTATTTTAGGTTATTCGCTACTGATCCGTGAAATTTCGTGCTTTAATGATAAAATCTTAGAACGACACAGAGTACCCCCACATGAGTAGATTAGGTTCTAAATAAGTCACATAACCAACACAGACCACCCCAACATGAAAAGTTTAGGTCCTTAATGAGTCACAGAAGCCGACACAGAGCACTCCAATGCCACCTGGTGTTGTTATAGTCTTGTGGAGTCAGAAGCTCGCCCTGAGTTAGCAAGCCCACGAGGCCGGCGTGGAGCGAAGGGTGGCGAGGTGGCGAGCGTAGCGAGCCGGCGTCATCCGTAGCGGAGCGTAGGTTGAGTGGGCGAAGCGACGCCAATTTGACCACGTTTTTATTAAGTCATTTTCTTGTTTCTCTGTCTGTCTGTCGGTCGTTCCAGATGGAATCTTGCACCTCAAATTTCAAGCACTTCCCGATTAGCTATCTGGATGAAACTTTCAGGGTAGCTCACAATTCGATGACAAAAAACTTAAAAAAAAAAGATTAAAAATATAGTTTTTTAGTGTACGGTTGCTGCTTGTTTATTAATTAAATGCGATTGTTTTCAGGAATCAGATTTATTTATTGTATTTTTAAAGGTAACGTCTTAAGTTTTTATAACAGAACAGTCTTGATTTCCAGAACGTGCTAAACAAATGTGAAAGATTTAATTTGAATTAAAATTTAAAATGAAGTATTCAATCATGCGCTTACTTTGATTGGTTCATAACTATGTTTGATGATAATCGCTTTGCACCACCTGTGACTGGAGTTTTTACGTAAATAAAACATATTATAATTCTAATTAGGTAGTTATCATACAAAAGTTTGTGTTTCGATATAAAATCGAAGTGTTTTAAAATATAAAAGTAATGACGCAGTGGTTTTGAATGTTACTTTAACTCACTAACTTACATAAGTCAATCCATCTCGAACTCGTGTAAATCTATGCATCCAACACCTACCGACTGATCTAATTAAGAACCCAACTTCGCTCCATTCGCATCCGGGTGTTGATCTCCCTGCGCTACATAAATGGGGTTGCCAATTTCAAATCATACATATAAAACAGTACCGTGACGTACCTACTGACTGACAGACAAACCATAGCTTAAGCCGATGGACTTAGAGATTTTAAATTTGGTGGGAATTGTCTTTTTTGGAATTCTATCCCTAAGGAGGTAGTAAAGTGTGCATGAAAATATTTATTTTTAATCTACGATTATGCCATTTTGTAAATATACTCTTTTTTTGATTCCAGTCTTGCCCTCACCTGTCACGCTAATACTTAACAACTGAAAAACAAAAAAGTGCGTAAACACGACATTTGACGAACTAATCCAATATTTATAAGCTTTCATTTAACTTCACTTGTATGTATTTATCTATGCATCTATGTATCTATGTATTTTGTCTGTCCTGGAATCTTGCAATTTAAATTTCGAGCACTTCCCGATTAGCGATCCGACTGAAACTTTCAGGGTAGTTAACAAACCGACGAAAAAGCAAAAAAAATAACAAGTGAATTTTGCAATATTAAAAAAAAACTAAGCTTAATAAGTGAAAATGCAATAAATAAAAAAACATAAAAAGTGGTATTCATTAAAAAAAACCCGTTAATTATACTTATTTCTCAGAAACTTAACAAGTTAATTTATGGTTTATTTCGCTAAGCAGGCAGGCGTTTGCTAAAATCTTAAAACGTAGAATTTTCATTCTATTGGTACTAATTAAGTATGATTTGTTTTTCTATTTACAAGTTTTGTTCCGTGACAAACGAGTTTCTTTTTGGATATTACCCACTCACAGTACAATAACGTCAGGGCAAGCTTATGGAATTTCGTTGCGAGGCCAGTGGCCAAGCTTTGAATGAATGCTAGGTCGTAGGCCAAGCTACGAACCTTGCGAAATACGATAGCTGACTTTCGACTGACACAAGGCCGAGCTGTGACCATTGTTAGGCCGCAGGTCGTGCTTTGCATAGGTTAAATCCTGGAACATAGAAAACCTACAGCTTACATTGAGATCCCACGGGCCCGATTACCGCGCGACTTAATTTTTTGGATATAATTCGTTATTTTTGTAACGAAAATGAGTCAACACATTTTCGTCGACCGCCATCTTTTCATTATGAATATATGATATAGTGAATGCCAATGGTCTATCAATACTTAGGGACAAGATCACCAATAGCATCCTCTCGTCTGACGTCACGCTTCCTAGGCCAAGTTCACACAGTCGGGTCACGTCCCGTTATCAAAGTAATTTACACCGCTCGCATGGTAACTTCATCCAACTTGGCCCGAGTTGCTTGATTAGGCGCGTGACAAGACTGCGGGCGCGCGGCCTCTAATTATTTCGCCGGCACTTGTGGACTGGACCTTATGATGATCGCACACTGAGAACGGGCAAAATAAAACGTGTGACTTTATTTATTTTTAAAAGCTTTTATTTAATTGCAATGTTTGTATGTATGTATGTATGTATGTCTGTTTATGTCAAATCGTGCAAGCTGAATTAGAGCCACTTTCTTACGATCAAACGTTGGTTACGATCCAATGAACAAGCATAAATATATATATAGTATGAGCTGATGATGGTAACTTTCTTTAGATATAGAACCACAAAGTAGACTATAGTATAGTCCTTATCATCCCTACAAGTATAATATGTATCCTGTAAAATATATCCTTTTATGAGTTCCTTTATCTGGAGCTGATCCTGGATATATATATATTTATATATAGTATGAGCTGATGATGGTAGCTTTCTTTAGGTATAGAACTACCAAGTAGACTTACTACTTGTAGGGATGTTAAGGACTATACTATAAACATACATCTATATATATACTACATATATACATACTTGTACACTGCTGGACATAGGCCTTTCTTAACATTCGCTTCTGAGCTCAGTTTTTAGCTCTCGGCATTCAGTTTCAGTGAACGCGTTTCGCAGGACGTCACTGCACCTGGCCACACTATGACTGCCAGCGTCGTCTCCACTCGTGAACTCGTCAACCCCAACGGTTATTTCTTGGGGATTTTTTACCAACTCAATGCCTCTTCAGCTTGCTTTTCCTTAGAGCTATGTTGTTTACTTTCGTTCTCTATCGGATCACTTAATTAGGAATCTTGTCTTTTAGATAAATTTAAGTACCTACCTAAGTATAGCTCGCTGAACGACCTAAAATGTGCAGTTGGACTGATCGTGAGTGTTCACGTTTCGGTTACGTATGTCATGACTGGCAGGCCGCACTGATTGAAGCTTTTAGCCCTAGAAAAAGTTGTGCAGGGTTTTCCCAGTAGAAATCTCACATCCACACCAAATATATAAAAGTGAAACGTTGTTTGTTTGTTTGTTTGGGGAGCCTTCACGCAATATCGGCTGGTTGGATTTTTATGAAATTTGGAATGGAGATAGCTTATGCCCTGGAATAAAACATAGAATACTTTTAATTATCCTCATCATAAGTCATAAGTCATAAGCATTTATTCATACCGTAGGTACACATGGAACACTTGGTCATGTCAAACATTTCAATTTAAATAATTTAAGAGTACATAGTATAGTAACAAAAAAAATGTGCGGCTGTACAGAGGCGTTGTCAAACAATAATAAAAATGATAATAAATGACAATATGCATACAAGTTGTTGGTTATCAGCTGTAAAGAGGCTTTGTCAGAAATTACAAACTAACAAAAAGCAGCTGTAAAAGAGCCATCATCATCGTACTTCACTCTCAGACGGCTTAATGGATTTTGATGAGGAATGGAGATAGCTTATCCCCTGGGATAACACATAGGATTCATTTCATCACCATCATCATCATCATCATCATTATCTCTCACGCGAGTGAAATCGCAGGGCGCAGCAATTTAGAGATCAACAACAAACTCCTCCTGAAACAAAATGTACTACTTCTGGCGTACAAGTGTACAATCTCTGTTAGTTTAAGACCCCGTCCTTTGTTTAGGACTCAGTATTGACGTTGGCGGTTAAAGTGCGGGATCGAGTCCCGGGGCGGCATTGTTTGATGGCCTTCAATACAATTGCTGTTGATTAAGCGGAACTTGTGATTACTCTAGTTTCGGTTTATTTTATAGACTTGGGTCGCATGGAAACGGCTGATGGTCTTTGATCTTTTGCAACTAAATAGCCCACAATGCAGAAGGAAAAAATACGATATACATTTTGATTTCTCTAGGTATTGGCTGGCAATCAGCAAAGCCTTTTTTGACTTCAGGTGTTAGATAGATAGATAGATAGATAACTCTTTATTGTACACCACATAGAACAAAAAATACAATAATAACTAAAACATTTATACAAAATAAATGGGACAATGGGCGGTCCTCACAATGGTGGGTGTTACCTCGTACTTTGTATGTACCTACCTACCTACCTACTACTACTACTACGGTTACCTATTATACTACTGAAATTTGTGATTCTGATTAATATTTTCCCGAAAACGTTTCCCCATTTCTTTATTCCCATATTTTTTTCATTTGCCCGAAATCTAATTCGTTACATATTTTCAAAGGTAAGATTTGTAATGTCCTTGGTTTTCAACTCTACGATTATTTTATAAACAACAAAATGTTATTCCGTAGTAACAAAAGCCAGATTATGTACTTTTCAGTATGTTTATTTTCCGTAGAATCATATTACCGAAAATGAATGTTTTATAATTCTGAGGGCTGATTTTTCAATGCTTAGATAGACGAGCTAATAACTGTTCCAGGAATATAGGAGATGTTTGGAAGTGGTACTTTATTCCGAATAATTTCCAGCAGCTATGATATATACCTCATTTAAAAGCTTATTTACTGGGCAACATATATATATGTAATTAATATTTTAGTGAGCCTCCATTTTTTAAACAAACGAGAAAATATTTTCCTAAATAATTAATTAATTGTAATTTAATTGATAACAACACTTTTAATATTTTCCATTCTAATGAGTTTGTGCGTTTTTCGTGCATTGGGAATAAAATAGATTTCTATATTTTATATGTTTTGCTATTTCAATTATTATATTTTACCTTGTGAATATAAATAATATTAAAATAAGAAGTTCATAGCGCAATGTCATCAAAAATGGACATGTGAAGCCTGTTGAAAAAAATACTTTAGTCCTGTCATCTGTCATCCATCAGCTGTAAGTTCCAGATCTACATACATTGTGCCGTGTTGAATGTCACTGTCGTCAGTATTGTCAAATCAGACACCTCGTACCTTGTGGTTGTATGCAGATATCGATCTAACCTGACGAGCACGTCACAACTTTTGCCCGTTATGGAATCATTGCTCAACAAGATTAACGACACTGGAAAATAATTTGTAGTTTTGGGTGATATGAACATTGACAGAATCAAAAATTGGATAGTGACTTGAAAAAATGAATGGACCTTTTGTCATCAAATAATTTATTTGACATAGTGGACTTTCCCACAAAGGTGATAGACTCCACGAGCACTAGTGTTGACCACGTTTACGACAGCTGCGGGTCGGTAGAGGAGGCTTGCGCGGCGTCTATGATTACTTGTCTAAAGAAAAGAAAGAAAAGAAAGAAAAAACATTTATTTGACACACAATTACAAAAAAAGGACGATGGTGACGGTGACGGTGCGCACTTCTGTGCCATGCGAGCCAGGCCCGAGACCCGCGCCCACGCGCCTCACTTGCTCCTACAGTCAAGTAGACACATAACTTTGTGGCGGCTGTGAAAAACGTTGACTGGGTCAAAATTGAACGGAAGTACACGACCTCGCTGGAAGAGTTAGCTAAGACAATACTAAATATAATTAAAAATAAAATTGACATTTGCTTTCCATTAAAACGGATTATTGTGGGATATAAATTAATTATATATATTCTTTGGATAATATTGTACATATAAATTCCCATTGAATTTAAATTCAGTAAGTAGAATAAATGAATTTCAAACCAAATATGATTGCTTACTTCAGCGTGAAAGAAGCGCTTACTATTATAATTTAATTGATGAATCTCCAAATGTAATCAAATCTATGTGGGAGGTATTAAAACTTGAAACTGGTAAGTTGAAGAGGAATCAAGACTATACCGAGTCATTAATGCAACCCAGTGGGTCGAAATTTCTCAGCACGGTGGATGAAGGTTAATGCTGTAAGCGCGCACTTTGTGATGAGACGTGCGACGCACCCGCTGCGGACGTAACAGCCGCGATTTGCGCGTTGGCGGCAGCGCGACTGCCTGCAGACCGCTCACTTAAGCTGAGGCCGTTTACTGCACTCGAAGTATTTCGAATTCTTACCACTGGCGTAGCTCGTAAGACCTCTAAGGATGCTTACGACATTTCAATCTCGTTGCTCCACGCTGCCACTGAGCAGTTATCTTGCATCTTCTCTTCTCTTTATAACAGTTGCTGTAGAGAAGGTCTTTATCCTAAATCTCTTAAGCACTAAAAATCTCACCAATTTATAAAGGAACGGGGAAACAGGAGGACATTAATAGCTACAGACCGGTGTCTATTTTCCCAGCCATCGCAAAAATCTTCAAACATGGTCTGAGTTTGCGACTTACAGAATACTTCACAGAGCCACAAATAGCACACGCTTATAAGATAGGCAATATGCTTACCGTCGTGGCCGGTCTACGACTTCTTTAACACGGGAGGTAGTCCGACGTATTCTCGAAGCCCGTGACAGAAAACAGCAAATAGCCGTGATTTTCTGTGACCTATTTAAGGCGTTCTATGTCGCGGACCATAATGTCCTAGCTGCTAAGATTAGGTATTAAGGTGTCGAAGGACCAGCTCTAAAGTTGCTGACAGATTTCATGTCGGGCCGACGTCAGATAGTCGTAGGGTATGGTGGCATGGTTAAATCGCAGTCGCGAAAAACCGTGATTGGAGTAGCGCAGGGCTCATCGCTCCCAACATTATGTTCTCCCTTCTCCTCAACGACTTGCCAGAGAATGTTCGTGAAAGCCATATACTAATGTATGCAGATGATGTCGCGGTAATCGTCTCATCTCCAACAGTAGACCAGCTGGAGCGAAAGTGGAATATAGTAACAAGTGACCTGAGCTATTGGTTCAAAATCAACGGATTGATTTTGAACATCAACAAGACCTATTTCATGCACTTTAACCTGTCAGGCCGTACATACAGTTAAAGTTGGGAACTCTGATATGGATCAGGTAAAACGTACCATTTTTTTGGTTTCCAGATCGATAGCGGTCTCACCTGAGAGGGCCACATAAACTAAACACATTATGTGAAAAAATCGGCCGTGCTTGCTTCGCGCTTAGGCGCGTATCCGCAATACTTTCTTTTAGCATGGTCCGGAACTGCTATTTTGCATCTGTGCACTCCCTACTTCAATATGGCGTCGAGCTCTGGGGACGCGCAGCCGATTGGTAGCGCGACTTCAGAATGCAGAAAAAAGCGTTTAGAGCCGTAGTGCGAGTAGCACAAAATCAATCGGCACTTCCATTATTCCCTGAGATCACCTGGAAGAATAATCGAGGCTTGGGGACGGAACAAATCTAACACGCAGACACACGCACCGGCTGCGAGCGGTGCCGCGGCGGCTGACGAAGACGTCCAAACTAATGCACGTGATGGCACCGGTCCACAACCGGCTGCCTGATAACATTAGAGATGCGAGGAAATCATTTAAATACAAATTCAAATGTTGGCTTGTTGACCAATCATGATGACATTGTTAAATTAAAATTACTGTGTGTATAATTGTGTAAATTTTATTTTTTTGTTTTATTTTATTTTTAACAGTAAAATATTTATTAGTATTATGATATTTTGAAATAAAATTGTATTATTTTTAATTAATTGAATGTTGAATAATTATGTTGGGGATGTATGGGAGCGAAAATAATCTTAATGCTCCAAGCCAACCTCACCTGCACGCGGTCATCCTGCTGGATAACGAACGAGGCTCTGGCGACCGAGAAATGGCGGTATAAACATCATATATAGTGCCATAAAGGAACTGGTATACAGACCTTTAAATCATTTTACATTCTAAATAGTCATTAAAAATGATAATGATAAGGGAAACCTAAAGATGATTTTAAAATACCTATCCAAAGATACCAAAATTAATATATTTGGTCGAATTACATATTTTTTCTTAATATGGCGTCTGGTTTTCGCCATATTGAATACTAGTTTTCCCAGCCATTCCTACTACGCGCGAACTACTGTTTATCGCAAAAAAAAACATCCTATTTTCATCTAGGATATTAAAAACCAATGCCATATTAGGTATGCTTTTGATATTTTTTGACAGACTTGTTATTTCGTTTCCATGGCAACCACAGACCATTCTGTGATGGCAACCGTTCCTTAGAGTGAGTAATCAACATTTTCCAGTTTTCCCGCGGAACCTTTCAATTTTCCGGGATAAAATGTATCCTATGTTTTATTCTAGGGTATAAGCTGTCTCCATTCTAAATGTCATGAAAATCCGTACAGCCGTTATCGTGTGAAAGCTCCCCAAACAAACAAACAAACAAACAAACAAACAAACAAACAAACAAACAAACAAATAGACAGACAACGTTTCACTTTTATATGTTGGCATGGATTGATTACTGTCATGTCATTAGTAGCACTCGCAAGATTAAGAGAAATCGATTAACGTAAGAATCATCAAAATCGGCCCACGCGTATGTAGACGCGTAGAGTGCCACAATGGAAAAGATATTCATACATACATACATACATACATACATACATACATATATAGGCTGATAAAAACAATACCCGCTCTTTGCGTTGCGCAGTCTGGTAAAATACTGCTTATTTACTTAATGTTTTACTCGTAACTATATTGATTCTTCAATATTGAACAGGTAACGCGTAGGTACTTATACCAAAGGTATGCATGTTTACCTGACTACAGTAAATCAAGGGAAGGATAATGAGTTTAACAGTCTAATATGTATGTATGTATCTATGTATGTGGCTATGCGGATGTTCCACCATAGCATCGCGGGTCGCCCCTATTGATTCGATTTTGACAAGCGAGGTGTCAATCGATTCGTCTTCATTGCAAGAGTGTCATAGACTATATTTTATCCGACCGTAGTCGGGTTTTAGTTTTTGAACTTAAGCCTTGTTTATTTTGAAAGGCAGCAATCACAAGTTTAGTTCTATTTCAAACATGTAATACTCCATGGTTGTCACTTTCATCTCGGCCAAATATTAAGGATTTGCATAAAGATATGTACTGTACGAATTATAGGCTGTGGGAGGCAGAGGGAGGGCGAAGACTTGAAATAGTAAATAGGCTCTCGCCAGAACTCTCGATTCGTCGTCCCTTTACTCAACTTCACAGGAACTTGCGAGCTTCTGGATCCGCGCTATGGAATCAAAGAGTTGGACCATGTAGATATCGGTGTGCAAAAATCAAATCAAAGTAAATTAACTTTGGACATTATAAAGGTAGAGTCATGTTTGAACCTAACCAACTAGTCTTTAGGGCCATACATGACATCTTAAATTTACTTTCTGGCAAAAGAGCGGAAACAACACATTCTACTAATTAATCATTTTATGTACGGCAAACAAACAGCCGATTTTTAATAAATTTAATTCTGAGATATATCAGAATTAAATTTATTAAAAATCTTAAACTAATCGTCTCCGCGGGGAGAGAAGGGTACCAGGGGGCAGCCCCCCTCCCTCCACCCTCATCCCTCTACCTCCCCCCAAACTTCTGCAACTTAATTCTATAGCCAACCCTATCTCTATAACTAGGCTGGTCCGTGTGGGAGGAGGAGTACCAGAGTGTAGCCCTCCACTTCCCCCGTCCCAGACCCCCAATCCCTCCAACTCCTGCCTTTTGATTCTATAGCCAACCCAACTACTGCACTAATTATGGGGAGAGGGAGAGGGATAAGGAAGGTGGGACATCCAGGAAATAGTAACTAGGCTCTACATGCTTACTTAATTAATAATAGACATTGTGATGTTAAGCTTTAAAAAATAAGAAAAAAAAATGTTATAAAACTAGCCAATTTATGTTACTTTCAACATAAACAGAGAAAAGGTGCAAGTCTTTCCTTCTATTTCTACTATCACACTTCCGACACAGAGATTATCTCTGTTTCAATTTAACTTATCTGTAAAACGACGAAGCACTGAGGCTTGAGTCGATTTTTCAGGGACCACAGTGATAATACCGAATATTTCAGAGAGTTATAACTGCAATCCAATATGGGAACCATAAAATAAATAAATAAATGTTAATAATTATTATTTCAAACAAATACGTTACAAGTAGAATGATTATGTACTATGCGATATATTTGCTTTCTTTTAGTAGCATTGCACTAAACAATTAAAATACATTGCGAATATACTCCTTGACATCTTCAATTGTACTTGATACATTTGTAAAAAGAACTACTTGTTACTACTTGGTTATTTACTCTTGATTATCTCCAAACCGAAGACTGGCTGAAGATTGTTAAATAATTACTTATATGTAATATCAATGTTAAGTATAGGTACGCATGCCAGTTTTTGTGTCAGATTGAAATCACAAAACACTCGCGGTGAGTTATGCATACTCACTTATTATTTCACGCCACACACACTCCACCATTACACGCATCCTCACACAAACACACACCCTCTCACATACACACGAATACACAACACACACACACATACCCTCTCACCCTCCCTCTCATTGCTACTTGATGATTATGATTCTATTTTCATTATTATCTGATTGTGAAATGCAAATTACAAACTCAACATCATCAACATGAACAATCTGATCAACTGGAGAAACTAGTCCCCATAACACAGGGAATTCTAGTATGAGGACTAGTGTTCACAACGAATACTAACTACTAGCCTTTGACTGTAACTGTAACAACAGTCATATAATGTTCAAAATGTTTAAAAAACTGTATTTACTATGTTTTGAGGAATGTTACCAACCGGTAGAAGGTTTTTATGTAATTTTTTCGTGCCACAATTTAAAATTTATCATTCATATTTTCCGGTTGGTTCATGTCAAGGCTTGTTTTTCTTTTTTTTCCCTCATTTGTTAGTTTTACCTACAGTGCATGTTTTTTCAAAGAAATACCATATATTATCATTTATCATTTTATCATATATATAATTATTTTATGTGAATTTAAAAGTGACATTAAAATTAATGAAATTGGTCCGCAAAAACCTGGTGACACTAGACTTGGTGATCTGTTAAAAACTTTTATTTAACTTGCAATTTTTGTATGTTTGTTTGATTGAAGATTTGAACCACTAGGTTCTAATTCAGTTAATGTTAGTTCAGTTTCGATGACAATGCATTTTTATGGTAAACGTGACCTCAAATTGACATCCAGGATTAGCTCCAGATACAGGAACCCTTCAACGGTTTACAGCACAGACAGAAAATTTTGTGTACGCATTTTATTATGATCGCCAGTTGTAAATTTAACCATGACCTGATTGTTGCACTCGGGGTTGGATTCTGACCAGGTAACTCCTCAACGGTTAACAGCAAAGACACGAAATGTTGTATACGCATTTATTTGTGTAGCCCGTTTTAAGTTTCACCATAACAAGGCTACTGCTGCGTAGATGCTTTTCTTTAAATGTTTTTCAAATAGCTTATTTAGTTATTCTTCTTCGTGTCGATGTTTGAAACATTGTACTCTGAGATAGCCTATTTTGGCTATATCTGAGCTCTAAGCATCATTAGTACTAGACAGAGCAGTATATTAGTTCGAATTGGTTATGTTGATATTAGTCGTTATCGTGAACCTTGGTCATTTCGTAAGTTACTTGGCTTTATCTGAACCGTCGTCTGTATCTTGATAAACATCCCAAGAAGATAAATCGCATATTTTTTTCATAAAAAGGTAATTATGCCAATTTTATTGCTGAGAGGTGGAATATATACTACTTATGTACGTAATATGACACAATAAAAGGTTTATGCATCTTTTTTTCTATCGAAACTGTTCAAAACATACACAGGAACGTTCCAAATACCTCCATACGTTTGATCAATCGCACAATAAAAATGAGAGACGCGCAGTTCGCGACCCGCAAAGGGCTTTTCATGAAAAATGTAAAGAATACTGAAACAAACATTCATATAGCGCAGTTTGAATGGAAGTTTTACCTCTGTTATTGCCGGAAATGTTCTATATTGATTGTTCCCTATGAATATGTATGGAGTTTTTTCGTGGTTTCGATGGAAATTTTCATGAAACTGTCCTAAAATATCAAATTAACGGTGTTTATTTCATTAGAAGCTGAAGAACCGTGTCATGGGAACTTCATCGCTAAAGTGGTATTACAGAACAGCAGCGAATCAAGGGTTGGCCCGCACGGTTAATGAATCAGGAACCACAGGGGCCAAATGCTGGTCAACATTTTGGAAAAGGCCCCTCCTTTTCCAAAATGTTGACCTGAATGAAGAAGCAGCCCCAACGGAAGTGGACGTGGCAGAGCCCCGATAAACATGAGGCAGACTTCATCATGACGGATAAAAGGCACATATTCAGAGATGTCTCTGTGGTCAGCAGGTTTAATACCGATAGTGACCACCAACTACTACGAGCTCTCAGAGTATCAACTTTAAACTGGAAAAAACCCGTCTGATGAAGTCTACGCTCTGAACTAACCAGCTCCAAAACATTGTGGGATCAGATCAGTTCCAATTTCATCTGGAAAACCGATTCGCTTCTCTGGAAACCAAGATTGACGTTGACGAGGTCCTACAAAAAGTAGTGGGCATCCTAAGGGAAGAAGGATCTGAGTTTTGTCAGCTGCAGTGTACTGGTACGAAATCCAAATCTCGGTGAAGATTCTTGGGCTTATGGAAGAGAGACGGAATGATGTCCAGGCCACTTAGTCAGAGAAGAAGTCTTCAATCGAAATATTAGCAAGCTGTTACTAAAGGACCTCCAATGCTCTAAAACACGCCGCATAGAAAATACTTTTAAGACGTGCAATACGCTATTTTGCAAACACCTGTTTGAAACTCAACTCCAGGTCATAACAAGGTTTTTGAAAAGACGCCTCTAAGTACTAAGCCTTCTTTCTGTTTGTACAGAACTATATTGGACGAGATAGTAATCGCTCCCGTCCGTGGTTTGACAGTACTATAGTTAGGGTTACGCTGGATAACTTTTAAACTGAACATTTTAGCGTGAATATTGTGGAAACAACTAGCGCTAAAAATGTTCCAAATTTAGAAGTATATTGTGGTTTTTGGTGAGGAACTATGATTCAGTATAAAAATAGATTTCATACCCGTTTTTAACAAGCTCCCCGTGAAGTACATGAACGACTGGCAGAAAATACTGTCATGGCATTAAGTCTGCACGTACGTACACTGTATTTGTGCATAGAGTATTAAATAAATGAATCAACTCTATAATGACACGAAGAACCAAATAAAAATATGAAAGCCTTAAAAGAGATATCTACGATATAGCATTACTTCAGTTAGGAAATTTTCCAATTCTTATTTAGCTTGTTTTTTGGGCGTTTCCTGGTGGCCTAACTAGGTTGCCTAACTGATTTGGCTACGAGGAATAATTTTTCCTCATGGCCAAACTGTAAAGTCAAAGTAGGATAACACAAAATTAGTTCATCCATTTTATTTATTCAGTTCACAAATTGGATATGTAACACATTAAGCGAAATATGATAAAAAAAGAAAATTTTCAGATACCACCATAAAAAATATATTTAGGTTAAGGCCAGGACAAACAGGAGGCGTACATAACGTGCGTTAAAGCGTGTGTCAAACCACATGCAGCGCAGTGCAGCGCAGCACAGCGCAGCGTAGCTTATGACGTTGTAATGTAGGGAATATTATGGGAAATGACACACCAAACGCATGATGCAGTACAACGCTGCGCATCTACATGCGTCATTGCAAATCAAGCCATGCAAAGACAAAACAAATGCATGAACGCAGCTGGTGGTCTGGCAAAGTCGCGCGCGCTTCGTGCCCTGATGATGTTGTATTTTCTGACTTTCTGTAGTTAATGTCACACCACGGACGACTATGCGCGTGGACGTGCAGCGTTGTGCGACACCTTGCTGAACGAAAAAGGAGATTTATTATCAAATACAAAAATGGTTTCGGAATTAAAAGAAAAATAATGAAGTTCTTCATCAGATGAGATACTGCCCAATCATCTTTCATCAGAAAACTCTGAAGTGATAACGCTGTGCTCGCTGTATTCCATTTAAAATAAGAATGGCAGATGTCCAGAACGTTGTAGCGCAGAGAGTTGCAGCACAGCACGTCCGGCAAACAGGCCGGTGTCACATCCTACACAACGCGCTGCGCTGTAATGCTCTGCGCTGCAACGCACATGCATCCGGTTTAACCAACGCTTAAAGCATAATAGCGCTGCGTTGTGTTGTACTATAAAAGTTGATAACTGTCAAACAGAAAGCGCGCGCAAGTATTAACGCTCGGTTGCGACGTCAGCACGCTATGTTGTAATTTATCAATTACCAAGGCGTCAAACCTGTTTAACGCTCAACCTGTCAAATCAAATTACGCGACGTCATGCCGATACGTTATTGATGCCTTGACGCGCGCTAGGTCACCTCCTGTTTGGCCAAGCCTTATCCCTGCAGTAGACGCGCACTAAAAAGTGTAGTCGCGCGAATTACATAATGCGAAATACGAATACGAATACGAATTACGTATTTTATGTGTAATAATATCTTTTTAGGTGCAATAAAGTATTATCTATCTATCTATCTATCTATCTACATATTATGTAGTCCTTTTTGATTTATTTAATTAACGGATTATTATAAAACAAAATAAAAAATAAAAAAGTATTGGTATCAAACTTGTATCGATTTGAATTAGCTCGATTTGGATTTTTTAATATATGGAATTAAATTTCAATCAATTTGAACTCTCCGTTTTTACAGTGAGAATGTTTTTTTCCTTCTTTTTTTATATAATGTCAACCTAACGTAAATCTTAAGTAACTAAAGCGAGCGATGGTGGCCTAACGGTTCTATAGTGCAAATTAGAATCCAACGATACCAGGTTCAAAACCTAGGACCCGCACCAATGAATTTTCTAAGTTATGTGCGGTTTTCTATCGCTCCGTGCTTCGGAGGGCACGTTAAGCTGTCGGTCCCGGCTGTTATTGATTAATAGCAGTCGTTAAGCCATGTCAGAGGCCCTCGGGCGGCTTGACAAACTCTGACATCAGAGGCCAGCACTACCTCATACGACAAACAACAACAGTAACTAAAATAACCACTAAATAATAAAATAGAAAAATTAATGTTTTTCTCAGACTTTATTTCTATATAATATATAACTTTAATAAATGGTCGCGCGGATTAGGTAATGATGTTATATATTAACTGAGAATTAGGTACATATTTAGTCCACTGAACTTTGAGGAAATCTCCCACTTCCTCTTGAAGATGCCGATACATGATCTACACTGCATCGGAAATTTATTTAGCTTAAATTACAGAAAATCTCAATAGCCGCAAACAGATGCTATAATATTTAAGTTTTTGCAGCGACTGCAGTTACTGTAATCCGACTGGACTGCCGACCGGTCGCCTGAAATTATTACTAAATTTTAGTACCTAACCTACTTAAAATTATGTAAAAATAGTTCATAGTTAGTTCGAATCGGGCCCTAATCACTGGATTGAACTCCACGAGTCGAAGATCCTCTCCACGGAACGTCACTTCTACTCCAGGATTGTACGTGAAGCGGTTGAAATTAAAAAGTATCCCAATTTCAACCGGGATGATGGTTTCAAGTTGGCTGCGTCCTGGAATCCCGTGATTAGCAAGTGTTCGCGTCGCGGTTTATGTCAGAAAAAAACTGCAGATGTCGTTAGTGTTGTGTGTCATGATAATTATGATTTTTTTTAAATCCAACGTCGTGTAGTTGGAGACAACGCTCTCCCTTCTCGACGCTGACACCCGCTACTTCAAAGTTCTCGTGACCACGATCAATGCAACTTAATTGAAACGTCGAGGTAAATGAAAACTAAGTTTTCAGAGCGATCAAGTCCCGATTAATTCTAATCGCGATAGTTTAAAAGTTACAGGTCGCAGGCAATCATAAAAAAAACGAATATACCACGTACTCACACGCTATATGACATGGTGTCAACGCGTTGTAACAATATTGATTCTACAGTCTATCGGAAAATGCTCACGATCTCAAGGAAATTGGATTTTCGAATGTGACGTGCTAGTGTGTTATCCTCGAGCTTACAAGAGTGAAAATATTTGTATTTCTAACCGTACGTATTTTTATTTAGCGAGGTAAAGTGTTTCTCCTTCGTTATAATAATATGTACTACAAATAAGTTGGTACCTCGCCCAGACCGAGTGCGGATCAGATAATGAAGACTAGTCTATATTACAATAACACCTAGCAAAATAATAATTTCTTAAGAAAGCAGTAGATAACAAATAAAAAATAAAAACCAGTCAAGTGCGAGTCGCACTCGCGCACCGAGGGTTCCGTACAAACTTGTAGGTATGTAAATAGTTCGTCAGTCACGGGAATCGAGTCTCGAACATTGTATTCGAGATTGTATTTTACGGTTTTCGGACTTTTTCCTTCACTTGTGCTATTTACTTCTTGCCAAATTTCATAACTGTAGCTCCACGGGATAACCCGTGTAAGTAATAAGTTAATAAGAAATAATAAGTTTGATTCCCTTGCGAGTGTCGAAAATGTCAAAATACGCGGCATACACGGCCGTATCTTTTGATTGCGTTGACTTCGAAGTTTTTTTTCACAGTTCCAACGGATTGCAGACCTGAGTATTTGTTATTAATTTCAACTTCATACTTCTACACTTCCTGAAAGGGTCTTGACAGATAGACAGACGGACGGACAACAAAGAGATCCTTTGAGGGTTCCTTTTTATACGCTTTATATTAGCTTCACTTGAATGTTTGTATGTTTGTATGTTTGTAACCGACTCCTTTGGACGCTATTTTGACCCACTTTAAACGGTCAGATTTCATTCAAATTGCACACGTGTCAAAGACCGATGACAATGCAATAATTCGAAAAAAAAATAAAAAAAAATTAGAAAATAAATAATAGTTAAAAAAAACACGCTTTATATAGAAAACCAAACTAAAAAATAGGAAATAAATTTAAATAGTGTAAATAAGAAAAAAAGTTTTATTTAAAAAAAAAGCGTGGGGTGCTTCTCATATTTGTAAATGAAATATTTATAACTATTGACCCAAGCACCCCACGATTTTTTTGAAATAAATCATGTTGTCTTATTTACACTATTAAAATTTATTTTCTATTTTGTAGTTTGGTTTTCTATATAAAGCGTGTTTCTTAGTTTTTTTTAACTATTTCTATTTGAGGTCCCGCCCGCGGCTTCGTCCGCGCGGACTACTGTTTATCGCCAAAAAAAGCATCCTATTTTCTTCTAGGATATTAAAAACCAATGAAAGAGTATGTATAGCACCAATTCTCTTGATGTTTTTTGACAGACAGACTGACTTGATGTCTGTGGTTGCCAGTTTCCATGGCTACCACAGACCATTCTGTGATGGCAACCGTTCCTTACTGTGAGTAATCAACATTTTCCAGTTTTCCCCTTGAAAATTTCAATTTTCCGGGATAAAAAGTATTCCATGTTTTATTTCAGGGTATAAGCTATATCCATTCTAAATTTCATAAAAATCCGTCCAGCCGTAATCGCGTGAAAGTGTTGATATATTGAGAATTCAATCTGATTTTACTTCGTTCTATCTTTGCTATGTCTATTATCTTTAGCATACGTAACCGTCAGCTGTCAATGTCAAGTAGTAGCAATCCGTCCAGCGTTTATTATCTATTGTCGATGACGTCTTACTTCCTTCCTTTTTTCTGCCCCGATGTATCGATTGTTGTTCGTTGTATGTGGTAAAAGTAAAACCAATAATATCCAGCAAATCTTTCATTTATTATCATCTTTAAGCCAGATAGGTCCAACAGAAAGCTCCCCAAACAAACAAACAGACAACGTTTCACTTTTATATATTGGTATGGATGCACTAGCTGTACCAGCGTGGTCATTTCTCTAGGCTAAAAGTAATCTATGTGTTACTCCACAGGATAAAAAGTACCCTATAAAGTACAAAATATCAAATTACGTTCAGCCAGATAGATTTTTATCGAATGCTGGGCTTCTACTCATTGGACTGAGATACCAAGATTAACAGTTTTTAAGTCAAACACTAAGCTATCATCGCAATCGGTTAATTTTTTTTTACGTAATGCGCGATCAGAAAACAGAAACTCAAAATTTAAAAAAGTTTTAAGTATGTTCAGTAAATTATTTTACATATCCTAGTTGATTTTTAAATTATCTTCATTGTACAGACTTTTTTGTACATACTGCTTTATTATAAGTAAAGATAGAATATACATATAGATAAAAGTACGTGTGGCCCTTTTTCTATCTCTTCTTCTTCTTCTTTTTTTATTAGATGGCTTCTGCGGAGGCACTAGCCTACTAGCAATTTCGCCAATGTCAAGTTTAGTAGTGTATATTAATGTCACGTCACAGTCATTCATTGTCAAGTCAAAGTCACGAATCAGTAAAATGGTGGACATTTACTAAAACTTCCGTAGGAGATTTGGGAAAATCACAAAATGCCATTTATATCTGCGTTTGATTCTTTTGCCTACACTCGTGCACGTTAACGAACATCTAATGGTTAATATTCCACCAATATTACACATCAACACTCGAAGAAACACAAGATTGAGAATAAAATCAAAATCTACAACACAACATTTTGAATTTTTGCAAAAAACCTTTCTATCTCTATAACTAACCAAAACCAAAATCCTGATATGTGCTTCAGTCATGGTGTCTCAGGTGAACTTTTTTTTTATTCAGTTCTGTTGACAGTTACTGGCCTTAAACGGTCTATGAGGCTTTTGCCGACTTTCGTCCTTTGTCATTTTTTTTAATATTTACACATATTTCATTATAGCTTGGCCGACTTTTTGATGTTTTATATTTTAACCTAGTATTAAGACGACTTTTTAAAAATTAATAAACTTCTTAGTTCGGACTTCACCGACTTTTTTCAATTGCCTCTATAACTTTATATTTTTGCCGTCTTTTAATAAAAAAATAATTAAAAATATTACAAATGCAAACTTTGTATAATAGGTAAGTAGCTTCGCAATCAATTGGGGCTTTTGATAGGCAACTTAATCAAACAAAACTGTGTTATGAAACTCGCATTATATTTTTGCGGCAAATTCAAACAGAAACTTAAAACTTTACTTACAAACAAACAAACACTTAAAAGTAAACAGAAAATTTAGATATAATAAAAAAGTTGGCAAAGGCCGTACTATGATATGCCCTCGTGTACAATTACATTCGAAGATAGTTCCGTAAGTAAGGGACAGTTCAATGAATGTGTTCGTACACGAGACCAGTGAAAGGCCATCTGAACTGACTCACAAACTGATCTCAAGTCCTGAACGCATAAACCCTAGCGTTTCGCGACTGTTAAATCCTAACTACAAGATAAGACAAAAGAAAAACAACTACCTTTCTTCTGTCAACAACGCGAAAAACTTTTCTCTAAACGCCGCAAAACTCTACGACCACCAACCGCCCGCCCAAGCAAGCAAACATACGCTCCAGCGAACTCTTAAACACAAATAACTTTCATCCCCCGACAAAAGTAGCGCGAAGTTCTCGGGAGGAGTCCGGGGGCCGTCCACCTACGAAATCTCCACTTTACGTTGCTTAAAACAATTTCCTGCTATCAAAGTTCAACGAGTAGTTTTTATTTGTTCGCGTCACGTCGCTCCCTAGAGTTGTTTGCTGTTAGTGACGCTATAAGCGAATTTACTTGAGTTTTTCTTGGGCTAAAATGGCGCTAATAGTGCCATTATATTTCGGTATTCTTAAAAGGAAAGCACGCTAGGTAATTTTATATTATATTTATTTATTTACAAAACTTACAACTACCATTACAGGATTTCACCTAATGCGATAGTGTAGCAACAATTGACAAATAACCCTCCTCAGTCGGCTAAAAAATAACCTATGATTTAGGCATAACATATAACACTTAAAGTTACCTTAGTAAATTCACTCAGAGTACAAGAAAATAGGTCTACTTCAACCGCAATTACATTGAGTATGCGAAGTGCACGCGTAAAAGGCGCCTCCCGTAGGAGGTTGGTCCGCGCGCGCGGCACTGCCACCAACTTTGGCATCCGTCGCCTCCAAACATACTGTCTGGGACACACAAGCATATGTACTGTAGAATATCCGCATTGTGGACCCTACCTCTCAGTACCTTAAATCTATAAAAAACAAGAGTAAGCTCTCTCTATATGTATAACTATGGTTACCGTTAAGCTACACAAAAACCGGTTTCCGAGTGGCTCGTTGCCGAAAATCCAAAGTCATCGATGATAGTAAGTAGTAGACCATTGATGACAAAATTATATAAAGACCGAACGACTTGCATCCTTCAAATCACAAGACTTGATGAGGAGATCTATCTATGTTGCTTTAAGTAATTGATCGGGCTGCTTTGTATAAAACTATATATGATAAAAAAAAAGCCTAACAGTGGCTTGATTGTCGTATGAGGTAGTTCTGGTTGTCAGACCACCTGAGAGCCTCTGACGACTCTTAACGACTGCTATTAATCAATAACCACCGGGACCGACAGCTTAACGTGCCCTTCGAAGCCGAACGATGGAAAACCGCACATAACTTAGAAAAGTCATTGGTGCGGGGTGCGGAGCCAAGTACCGAACCCTGTATCATTGTATTCCAAGTCACAGTAGTATACCGCTAAGCTACCATCACCTAGAAGTACATGAATATAGAGAACCATCCATGATATATTATTTATTACTTCAATATTAACTCTACTTTGGACCCATATCTCACAGAAACCCTTTATTTTTTCGGGATAAAACGTATACTCAATTTTAACCCATTATATATCTTAAGTTGCATCAAAACCCGTCCATTAGATTCAGCGTGGTACCTGTTCTTTTAAATAAGTTTCAACTCCTATCCTGCGAGAAATAAACCGATAAATTTTTCGGGATGTAAACGCTTCCTATGTCCTACCTCGTAGTATGAACTCAAATAATACCAAGTTTCATTTGAATTCATCCAGTAGTTCCGGCGGCGTGAAGCGCGTCCAAGATACAGACAGACAAACATGAAAAACCTACAGTTTATGCTTCATTATCGAACATAGAGAAAACACCAAAAAATAATTTTCACAGTATCTTTAACGTACAGAATTTGGACCCATATCCAGCAGGAACCCTTAATTTTTTCGGGATAAAAAGTATCCATAATTTTTACCTATCTTATATACTTTGTCTGCGCCGAGATGCATCAACATCCGTCCAATCGTTTCAGCATGCTAGGTGTTCTTTTAAATAATTTCCCACCCCTATCCTGAATGAACCCTCTAATTTTTCGCGATAAAAAGTGTTCTCATTTTTAACCCATCATATAACATAAGACGGTGCCAAGTTGCATCAAAATCCCACCATTAGTTTCAGCGTGGTACGTTTTCTTTTAAATAAGTTTCAAGTTCTATCCTGGGAGTACTCATAAATTTTTCGGGATGGAAAGTATCCTATGTCCTACCTCGTCGTATGAACTCAAATCATACCAAGTTTCATTTGAATTCATCCAGTAGTTCCAGCGGCGTGATGCGCGGCCAAAACACAGACAGACAGACATACAGACAGAAATGAAAAAACATACAGATTATGCTTAATTAAAGGAAAGAGAAGAAATTAAAAAAAAAAAAAACACATTTTCTTTAATGTACAGAATTTGTACCCATATCCCGCAGGAACCCTGTATTTTTTCAAGATTGAAATAATCCATAATTTTCACCCATTTTATAAACTATGCCTGTGCCAAGTTAGATCAACATCCATAAAATAGTTAGCGTGCTACGTGTTTTTTAAATAGTTTTCCACTCCTATCCTGCAGGAACCCTTTAATTTTTCGGGATGAAAAGTATCCAATGGCCTACCTCGAAGTCTGATCTCAAATCATACCAAATTTCATTTGAATTCATTGAATATTTTCGGCGTGATGCGCTGCCAAAGTACAGACAGACAGACGGACATACAGACAGACAGACAACAATTACAAAAATACAGTTTTGGCTTTGGTATTGAATATAGAACGGCCTCCAAAAAAATTTACAAAATATCTCCCATTTACAGAATTTGGGACATTATCCCGCAGGAACTCTTTATTTTTTCGGGATAAAAATTGAGGATAATTTTTAATTAACTATGACTGTGCCAAGTTGCAACAAAATCCGTCCAGTAGTTTCAGCGTGATACGTTTTCGTTTAAATAACATTCATCGGCTATTCTGCGGGAACCCTTTAATTTTTCGGGATGAAAAGTATCCAATGTCCTTCCTTCCTCGACGTATGAACTCAAATCATACCAAGTTTCCAAGTTTTTATCCTATGTCCTACCTCGTAATATGAACTCAAATCATACCAAGTTTCATTTAAATTCATTCAGTAGTTTCGGCGTGATGCCTAGCCAAGATACAGACAGACAGACAGACAGACAGACAGACAGACAGACAAAAATTAAATAAATTACAGTTTTTGCTTCAGTATCGAATATAGAGTAACCTCCAGTAAAAAAAAAACAAAATATCTTCAATGTACAGAATTGGACCCGTTACAGTTTTATTATAAGTAAAGATGTCAGTGGCCCTCGGCTTGATAAACTCTGACACCAGAGACCTGACACCACCACTACCTCATTCGACAAACAAACAAACTTTTATATAGTGGTGTGGATGTTGTGGTTGAATGTTTAAAAGTTGTTCACAAACAGGCTCTGCTTTTGACCAGCCCTGCCCATAAAATTTTAAGATCGGAGCTTTCGAGCGCTATTTTAGCGGTGCGAGTAAAAGTACGTGCGTCCCCTCGGGAGCATGTCCTCGGATCACGTCCTCGCACATACTCCGTGTTTATCGTCGCCGATAGTTATTAGATGTATATATAGGTAGCCAACTACCTATATACATCATTTAGATGTATATAGGTAGTTGGCTGTAGTTATCACATAACGCATATATGTCCTATACATATATGCGTTATGTGCTAACTACAGCCAACTACCTATATACATCTAAATGATGTAAAAGTAGTTAGAAGACTATGGATTCCATAGATACTATCTTATTAAAATAGAGTAAAATATGAAAGTAAAAAAGTATGACTCCGTATACACAGAATAGATAAACACTACAGATAATAAAAAATGCATTTGGTTTACCATTTTGCCCCTCCAGTGCTCCTGGTTTTGTGATAGTTGATCTAGAGACTGTTTGAATAGCACACTTATTCACATTTATCAATTTGTTAAAAGAAATACGATTGTTACATTTATGAAGCCTATTTCAAATATTGTTTACTAACACAACGTTATTTTCACCATTTTCTTCACCTCGTAACAAAATATACTCGTAGTCGCTTTTATCTCCGTCTGTGGGTCCAATCATTGTTTCTGAAAATAACATTTATTCACACACACAAATAGAAGCAACCGTAGGGGTAACAGCCACTTTAAACGAAATGCACCTCATGCACCTTCGCATGGAATTAGGATATTATAGAATGGTCGTAAGCCACACAAAAATGTTGATCTTTAATGTGAAAGATCTCAGTCAAGATCTACAATGGCTTAAATTGGTCGCTGGTAAACTAAAAACATTGTGTACAAAATTTTAATTTAATACTCCAGTACTCGCGCGGGGCGTCGTGCGTATTTAATTTAATACTCCAGTACTCGCGCGGGGCGTCGTGCGTATTTAATTTAATACTCCAGTACTCGCGCGGGGCGTCGTGCGTATTTAATTATTACTACTTATTTGCTTGACATTCGATCTTGTGACCTTGATTAGCTGTCGCTAGTATCCTTAACTGTGAGTTAATGTCGCATCAACAGCGTTTACGCACGAACGTTTGTTGTATATCAATCTTAGAGGTTTCGGGGCATTTGTGAGCCAAAGATCAATCTACAAGAACTGCATGTCAGAATTGTCATATGCCCAAATGTAATGAACGAATCGAAACGAAATCTTTTTTGTATCCCGTGCATAAATAATGTTGACGAGTCACCCAATGACTGAAATGTTACATTTTTAAAGCTTTTGACGCTTTAGGAAAGTCCTGTATATTAATTTTTTTAATTGAAGCTGATGTGTCTTATTTGTTTTCAATAAGTGTAAATAAATACCGATTACACATAGGTACATCATATTTACTTTTATTATTACTACATTACTGAAAAAATAAAATTTCGTTTGGGACGCTCTAGTGTCCCACGCGTGTAAGCACTTCATCATTAGATGCCCGTGTAACGGAGTGTTAAAACGAAATCTTATTTAATCACTCTCATTTCTCACTGGACTGATGAGTAATGGACGGGTTGCCAAAGGACTTCTTTACGTCCATGCTAGTAATGGACGGGTTGCCAGAGGACTTCTTTACGTCCATGCTAGTAATGGACGGGTTGCCAGAGGACTTCGTTACGTCCATGCTAGTAAGTCCATGCAGTAGTTCTACCTTTACTCATTCCTCTTCCTGCTAACGCGTAACAAATGTCTGGTGTGAACACGGCTGAAATATGTATAGTCTTTTAGGGACGTTGCACATAAAGCCTTTTTACTGTCTGAAACCATGAATTGGTAAAACGGTTCATGAGGGCTGTTTGAACGATCGTGAACGTAAACGCACGGAGGTGAATATAAAAGAAGTAAGTAAAGTTTAATTTTATTGAACACCTTTGGCTTTGTGACCCTGTTTGCAGTTTTTACCTGGAAGAAGAATTCTCACTGGAGACTAATAAAATTGTGAACGGTGTAGTATTCAGATGACGATTGTGGCTGAACTAATAACTCTTGCATCAAGTTCAAACCCCACTTAATCTCATCACCAATGGCTTAATTAATTAATGATTAGTGTGCTCAATTCCAAAGGAAAGAAAACATTGTGAAGGGATCAACGAGGAAAAAATCAAGGGTTTTTCTGCGTCTTTCTTTCATTTTTCTCTTCTCTTTCTCTTTTACTCGGAGCTGGTTAGTCAAAGCAGATGAAAATAAAAAATAAAATTATGATGATGATGATGATGGCACCAATTAGGCTTTGGGGTTTTTTGTCAACACAAAAAAAGTTTATTGTAAATAGGCTAAATAATAGCACTTGCACAAGTCAAAATAAACATCTCCTGAACAAAGAGAAAAACATCAATTCTTATAAATAGATCAATTCAATTAAATGAGGTAAACTAAGTATGCTTTGAGTACTACCTCAAAATTCTTTCAAGTCTTCAACTTTTGAGTACTACTACCTTGTTTGCGCGCGAAAAAGCTACAAATTAAGCGCACGACCACGCGCATACAGTGCATGCGCACTCGTAACAAGGTAGTAGTTAAAAAAGAAATTTCCCTTTCATGTGTCGACTCGGACTTGAATCTCGCACAGGAAAAGGAAATACCCTTCTATACCAGTGCTTCGGAAATAAGCCCGTTAGAAAAGAGAGCACCAATAAACTCTACGGGGATATAATTTTATCCATTTAAACCATTTCTTTAAATAAATAATAGTTTAAAAAAACTAAAAAACACGCTTTATATAGAAAACCAAACTAAAAAATAGAAAATAAATTTTAATAGTGTAAATGTGCAAAATTTGAATGAAATCTGACCGTTTAAAGTGGGTCAAAATAGCGTCCAAAAGAGTCGGTTACAAACATACAAACATACAAGTGAAGCTAATATAAAGCGTATAAAAAAACTGTCAGAAATTATGACATTTACTATACATGTAAATGTCAAATATAAATATAAAAATGACAATGAGCCGTCCCACAAAAAACACATCATAAAAAATCATAAAAATACAAATGACTAATAAGAAACCAGGCTGGACTAGTCCCCACAAGTGGCACCCGTTCACGAGTAAGACTTGTGCACCTTCCATCACCCCCCAAACTTTTTACCTATCTTCCTACATAATAAGCATATATATTCATATTTGTGAGCAAAATATGTTAGGTATTTTTGTATTTTAATGCGGCAATTAATATACCTATACAATTCAAATTACTAGTTTTTCTGTTACAATTTCTGCTGAATAAAAAATTATCTTATCAAACAGCATTTGACAGAGACGGAGTAGCCCCTGGTCTTCATTTACTTTTGATTAGCTGCGCCCGCGGCGTTTCCCGAAACCTAATAGTGTTTCAAAAATGAAAGTAGCCTATGTTACTCATTATAACATCAGCTATCTTTCAATGAAAGTCCCATCAAAATCGGTCCAGCCGTTTTGGAGATTAGCGGGAACAAACAGACAGACAAACAAAAACTTTAAAAAACCTATATTTGTTATTAGTACCGTTAGTACTTTCATTTGCATTTAGTAAAAGCTATTAATTTGACAATTTGAAAAATTTATTTGTTTGTCTAGATGTCTAGAAGATAAAAATAAAATGGTCTATCAACTGCCCAAAAAACAGTTCCTGTGTACCATCTCCTTGCTTTCTCAACCAACCGCAGCAATAGATCACAGGTAGCAACACCACTTGCTCTTGATAGAGATGGAGTGCCGGAGACGCAGCCAAGATAAGTGAGAGCACGCTTTTGTTTTATGCAAACTTAAAATGGTGAATGGGAATTTTAACTGCATGCATAAAGGAGTGAATTTGTTTGTTTGCAAGTGTTGTGTATATATTTATATGTCGTCAAACAACTAATTCTAAAATACTCATTTATACATATAATAAAGCCATAGGAATGAAATAGCCTGTACAAAGAAAATAATTTAAAAAAATGGTCTTAAAATAAGCTACTGAACAAGAATATAACATATTTTTTAAATCGTTTGTTTGTTAGTTTGTCTGTATGTTTGTTTGTGTATCACGTAAAAACTACTGTACCGATTGCAATGCGGCTTTCCTTGTTGGATAGCTTAGAGTTTTGCTTAAAAATTAGGGTACTTGGTATCTGAATACAATAAGTAGAAGCCGAGCAATCGATAAAAATATTAGTGACGGCAGAAGGAATTTTGATCATATATTGGTATTTTAGGTCCTGGAATAGCACATAGAATTCTTTAACCTAGATAAATGACCACGCGTGCGAAGCCGCGGGCATCGGCTAGTTAATTAGTAGACCAGGTTGACACGTCACAATCTACTAAGTAAAAATATAAGCAAAAAATTACTGTACATGATGTAATACCGACACTCAAACAATTCATAAATAAATAATGATAAAATTACTGTACATGATGTAATACCGACACTCAAACAATTCATAAATAAATAATGATAAAATTACTGTACATGATGTAATACCGACACTCAAACAATTCATAAATAAATAATGATAAAATTACTGTACATGATGTAATACCGACACTCAAACAATTCATAAATAAATAATGATAAAATTACCGTACATGATGTAATACCGACACTCAAACAATTCATAAATAAATAATGATAAAATTACTGTACATGATGTAATACCGACACTCAAACAATTCATAAATAAATAATGATAAAATTACTGTACATGATGTAATACCGACACTCAAACAATTCATAAATAAATAATGATAAAATTACTGTACATGATGTAATACCGACACTCAAACAATTCATAAATAAATAATGATAAAATTACCGTACATGATGTAATACCGACACTCAAACAATTCATAAATAAATAATGATAAAATTACTGTACATGATGTAATACCGACACTCAAACAATTCATAAATAAATAATGATAAAATTACTGTACATGATGTAATACCGACACTCAAACAATTCATAAATAAATAATGATAAAATTAATAATGTCAATAGTTCAATTAGTTAGCTAAGTACATTCAATTTAAAAAAAAAACAATTATAAAAGAATAACAAGTAAATCACCAAAGGAAGATAAAATATACGACTGCCCTGCCAAAAATAGAAGAAAAAATGCTTATGTTACTCGGAAGATGTAAATATTCTAACGACACCCCATACATCCAAATCTAATCAGGCATTGATAGTTATGGTGTAACAAAGAAACTCACATACAAACTTACATCCATACATACATGAACCCTGAAAATATTACTCACCTTTTTGCGGCAGTCGTGCAAAAAATATATTAAAAAATTATGTGTAAAAGATAAAAATATGTTTAATTTAAAATACATAACTATATTAATGACATCACCATAAATTCGTCAAAGCAGTAGAACGTTTGGTCGATAAGTCAGCGTTTCAGTCTAGTTTTTAAGCAGGCCATACTGGCTGGCAGCTGCGAGCTGCAACATGGTGAGGGGTAGCAATAACTCAGTCTTGTCCTTGACGGAGTGAGAGGCAGACTGACTGAATTGGATCCTGGATTAATCGTCATCCTTTCTTTTACCAAATGCTAACACAATTTCCTTTCACGCCGTAAAGTCAGAATTGTATGATTGTCTCCAATTTCAATTGAATGCTCGCTATGTGAAGGATTGAATTAAGTTCTCCAATTATATTGAACATTTATAATGCATGTATTGAACTTTAATACTATAGATGTGCGGATTAGACGCTGAACACCACGTGCCATTAGTACCATTAATGGTATAATTCAATGGTATAACTGGTCCGAAGCGATCATAATTAGTAGGTATTGAAATTCACTATGACCTAGAGTGAGAATTGATCACGAAAGTGATCTATCAACAGCACGAAACGTTATGGAAATGATATAGGTACACGGAATTTATTGAATAACATCAATTTAGTACCTAAGTATAACAATTAATTAGGACCCTGTTATGTAAATGCCGATCGCATGTTGGTAATCAAAACCTGCGGTCATACAATTTTGAATTAGGCTTCGATTCAACGAAGCAGAGATGAACTAACCCCATGTTCACATTGTTCAGTTCGGCGAAGTGGATAAACCTGCTACACTACTTTACTCCTCATTTTTATGCCACTATGCTCGCACCACTATGAAACCTGGTCAGTTCGTGCAATCAGAGTATTTTTTTATTTCAATATTAATTAATTAAAAATTGAAACAATAAAAAAAACAGATACAAATATGTAGCTTACTACCCAACTTACATTTTGTTTTGCGGAAGTAAGCTTCACAATTTTATTTCATTCATTTTAAATATGGATTTTCACAAAGTAACGCCTGAATCTATCAACGTATTTGAGACGGAAAGTTTCATTTATCGGGGATTGAAGAAAGAATGTATAAAAAAAGTGTCAAAAGAAGGTTTAAAAACAGACGGAGACAGCTCCGCCTAGTCGAAAGTGAATCATCCAAGATATGCCGACACAGCAGCCTTACGCAAACACTTACACCATGTTATATCGATCGGCCGCCACATCGCAGTAAGATCTCGACCTTGTTAGTCGTGCTAATTCTGTCAATTTCTCACGAGAAATCTCAAAAACATTGCAGTCTTTTGTAATAAAATTGTGTATCAACCACAAAAATCCACATAATAACATGGTGTAAGTGTTCATACAAACGCAGCCGCCATTTGCTATGCTTCGCTCGTCATTAATTTTAACTAAAAATTTGGCATAATTCATGAAAATATTGCTTGTCTCGATACGGCAAGATTTGCGCCACACAAGCATCGTTCTAAACATCACTGATCCACAATTGAGGAAATTATGTATATTTGGCATAAAAAATATGTTTAAATCCAAACAAGAGCTCATTAGCATATTCAGAAAACAGACAATAGATAAGCAACGTCTACTCGGACGGACTTTAACTAAAAGCAACAATTTTACACCTGTAGATTAAAATACACTTCACTTCTATTGCATGCTAGTGGATTAAGACCCCTGTTGACATTCGATTACGGCACATCGTCCTTTACACACCATGCATAATTTAACCCCAATTGTGTTTCAGTGTTTTATTCAGAGCAGTTATACGGCTTTCAGGCGCGGGAGTCGCTAAATTATGCAGTTGCAGTGCTTTTTACAGACTTACATCACGAACTTCTATTAATCTTTACATGTTTTTTTATTAGTTTGTACTTTTTGCCGTGTTGGTGTACACACACTTATTTGGGTTATCAGGAACCATAAACAGAAACGTTAAAAATATTTTTTAAAGTTAACTTTTCTTATACCGCCTTTCACATGTGGGTAAATCTTGACGTTATACAATTTTACTATTACAGGAGTATATATTTTAGTTCACTATTTTATCTATGCTGCGCTCAAACTAATATGAAAATCCATACCAATATATAAAAGTGAAACGTTGTATGTTGGTTTGTTTGTCTATTTGTTTGGAGAGCTTTAACGCGCTAACGGCTAAACAGATTTTAATGAAATTTGGAACTGAGATAGCTAATACCCTAGAATAAAACATAGTATACTTTTTTATCTCGGAAAATGGTAAGTTTCCACGGGAAAACTGGAAAATGTTGATTACTCGCTGTAAGGAACGGTTGCCATGGAAACGAAATAACAAGTCTGTCAATAAACATCATGAGCGTTGGTTCTATACCTACTTTTGCATTGGTTTTTAATATTTTAGAAGCACATAGGATGCTGTTTTTCGCGGTAAACTGTAGTTCGTGCGGACAAAGTCGCCGGCGGAAAAGCTAGTAGATCATAAATGACCATGAACACTTCGTCTTTGAAATGTTCCTGTCGACATGAGCAAAATTGTGCACATAGTACTTAAAAAGTTACACGTAACACACGTACGTTACGTAACGTAACTTTAAAAGTAAAACGTCATTACTCCCATACTCAAACTCAAACTTACATTACGTACTCGTTACTCACATTAAGATTCCTTCTGTCACTCTGTCTGATAGCATGGACACACACATCAACACACCACAAACATTCACGAGCGAGAACAAACATCACACAAAATATGTTTGTCCCGGTCTAGATTCTAACCTGGCTTAGCAGACGGAATACGAGTAGAATGAGCAATAATCACAAAGACTTTAATGAGATACCACCCTTAGAATCATCATCATCAGCCTATATATGTCCACCGCTGGACATAGGCCTCTCCTAATGCACGCAACTGAGCTCGGTCTACAAAATAATTCTATTGTATTGCATTATATTGTTCAGAATAAATTGTATAACATCGAAAAAAAAGTCGCCAGAAGTTCTTGTGTATAAGCGAGTAAGCTGTACCAATATACGGAACACTTATGAATTCGGCAGACCAATATGGCTTTGATTGATTGATGACTTGGTCCGGTTATATTGAACTGTGTGTTCCATTTGCATGCCAGTTTTTTCATCTCCATACTGGGCCTTACGAAGAATCAGCCTTGCTTTAGGACTACGATCTATGTATTTATCTAACCTTATAGCTAGCTGTGCCCGCGGCTTAGCTTGCGTGGTAATTTATTTGGATTAAATGTGTTATTCTAGGACCAACAGTACATTTAGAGTAGATAATACATTTTTTTTTTGCTTGGCTTCTACTCATCAGATTGAGATATCAAGTAAAACAGTTTTTAAGTCAAACCCTAAACTATCCAACAGTGAAAAACGCATCGAAATCGGTTTAATAGTTTTTACGTGATGATGTATATATGTATGTAGTTATGTAGATGTTCCACAATAGCACAGTACATAATTATATAGTCCACATATGTACTGTGACCATGGTGTCGCCCCTACTAGTTCAATTTTGACAAGCGAGGTGTCAATCAATTCGTCTTCAGGTAAAGAGTGTCATACGCTACTTTTTATCCGACTACGGCGAAGCAAAGAAAAGGTTATATGTTCAAACTTTAAATATGGTCTGATTTTGGTATTAATCGATTCGTCTTCATGTGTAAAGTGTCAATTTTTTTACCTTTTTACGGCAAGGCAAAGGAAGGGTTATGTGTTCACACTAAAAAGTTGGTCCTATTTTGACAAACGACGTATCCTGCGAATAATAGGAGGTATCAATTGATTCGTCTTCATCACAATAGTGTCATAGGCTATTTTTACCCGACGAAGTCGGGTTTAAGTTTTCGAACTTATGTCTTGTTTGATAATTTAATTATGATATCTCATTCAAACAGGTACTTGAGCTTAGCCAAAAGGTACCTGTCTGATGAAATCATAATCACATCCCTAGACACAGACACTTTTTATATGGGTAACTGCTAAAGTATAGATAATAATAATAATAATATATTCGGGACATTTCCACACCAATTATCTAGCCCCAAACTAGGATACCCTGTGCTATGGGCACTAGATAACGGATAAACATACATAGATAAGAATATTAACATCCATGACTCTGAAACAAACATTTCTGCTCATCACACAAATGATTGCACCTTGCAGGATTCGAACCCGCGACCGTTCGATTTCGTACCTAGGATCTCTAGCCACGAGACCAACCGGTCGTCAAAAATGATATGGAGAAATTCGTTATTATGATGTTTGATTAGATTGATTATATTTTTTGCTGTTGTTTTAAGATAAAAGTTATTGAATGTCTACAACTTAATATATTGAAGTCCATTTTTAGCAATGTCAAACAGCGTCAGAACTCCAAGTGATGCTGCAAGATCTATACTATGCTTCTCTTGGAGTTGGCCTGAAGATGAACATGTCCAAGACGAAAGTGATGACAAATATCTCAGGGGTGTCACTTCCAACTATTAAGGTTGGGAGTGAGACGTTGGAGGTGGTCACTAATTACGTTTATCTTGGGCACTGTTTATCTTTTGGTAGAGAGCATAGACACAAGGAGATCAGCAGACGCATTCAGCTGGGATGGGCTGCGTTCGGAAAACTTGACGACGTACTCAGGGACCGAAAAATGCCGCAATGCCTGAAGACCAATGTGTCTTGCCCACAATTACGTATGGTGCCGAAACATGGACGCTCACTAAGGAAACTATGCACAAGATGCGAGTAGCACAGCGGGCCATGGAGCGCTCCATGTTAGTCATCACGTTAAAAGACAGAGTTCGAAATACGGAGATCCAAAGGAGAACCAAGGTGGACGACATCGGATCCCGTATAATTAAACTCAAGTGAAGATGGGCAGGACACTTAGCAAGAGGTGGAGTAGGTCTCTGACAGAATGGTGGCCACGTACAGGGCAACGCAGCCGCGGAAGACCTTTGGCACGATGGGTCTAGGAATTTTATAGCCATTATTTGTATTATGAACGTGCTTACAACCCGTTCCTGGCAGCAAATAACGTTTTGTAGTTTATCAGCCTAATTAGATACTTACCACTGATTTAGTGATACATTTTATAATCTCGATTAAAGGCCCGAATTCTAGAACGACACTCAAGTATCGTTTGATCACTTGAGGGCTCAATCGTAGCTTAGATATTCTTCTTAATCACCATTCAGTTGAATCAAGATTTAAAACGAGCCTCAAGCCACATAATACCTAATAATACTAGCGGATATTATTTTTGTCTATGGATCAGTCTGTTTTCATTTACATTTTAACTTGTTTATCAATTTCGTTCTAATCTATACCAAACTTATAATTAAACAGTAAGTACGAAAAAAACCCTCATTTATTCTTGTTGTTCCTATTTATTTAATCTGTGGTATAACTTTTATTTTCTGATCCAATGAATAATTTAATACAAATTAAAAAAAAAAAAAGATTTTGGTATAACTTTCTGCATGCACTGGGACACGTTCGAAACACCATTGTTTGTTATGTAAATAAATTATTCTCATACTTTTTTTTTCCTTTTTGGTCTTGTCTTTTAATTTATGAGAATTTCATTTTTGGTAACGGTTTGCCAACCCTTAGGGTTAGGGGTTTTTAAATGTTATATTATTATTATATTATATTTTTTTCCATTTATCACTTGTCTGTATATAAATATATGTCTATGTTTGTCTGACTAACATTTTGGCGGAAGTAAGCTACATGTTTTTACTTTATTCATATTTTTTTAGATGTAAACCTTGCAAATAATTTTGTAATTAATATGTATGTTTAATTTTTATAAATCAGTTTGTTCATTTGGTCGGATTCTTATTTTGCAAGATTCAGTACAGACAATAACGTAAACATATTATTAACAAGCACAAATAAAAAAAAAAATATAAACACCGTGTTCCACCTCCCATTATAGCTAAGAAGCATCTCGATCACATAAACATAAAAATAGTTCCATCCGTTTGAGAGCTACAATTGTCCCTCCCCCCTCCCGCCCCCCATTCCCCTCCCCCCATTATACCTAAGAACCATCTCGTTTATCTCAGCTTTGAAAAATGAAAAACCGCAGCTAAATTGGTCCATTCGTTTGGAAAATACGAATCTCACCCACCTTTTCTTAACTCCCCCCCTTTTCTCAACTCCCCCCCCCCCCAACTCCATATAGCTAAGAACTATCCCGATCACATCAGTTTTCAAACATAAAAAACCTCATCAAAAATCGGTCTATTCGTTTGGGAGCTACGATCCTCACCCCCAATCCCCCCCGAATTTCCGAATGTAATTTTAATAATACATAGGTTACTCTAAACCAGATAAATGACCGCGTGTACAAAGCCACTGGCACAGCTAGTGAAGTCACATTCGTTTTGCCTTGTTTTACATGCCTGTAAACGTTACGCACTGACTTACAAACTCGATGGTCCCTGAACTTTATTTATCGCAGTGGCAAATCGCCAGAATCTTGTAACCGCAAGAACAGTTTACAAACTAATGCTTTTTGTGCGATCTATATTAGCATGTATGACATCTAAATTTATGGTAACAGTTAAATATAATGTACATTATTCCTTTTTTAGTTGTGAGAAGAACAAAGAACCGTGTTCGATTGTGTTTGTTGAGACTTCTCTATTTCACATCAAATAAAGATATTATATAGAAAAACTCTTTATTGAAACACCACATACGCAAAAAACTTATTTGTAACTATAAAAAATAATAATCTAAATAAAAATGTCACAATGGGAGGTCTTATCGCTCAGAGTGATGTCTTCTAGACTACCGAGTTCGGAGAGGAGTAACGAGAGTTATATGGACAGTGACTATAGAAAAAAACGCTTCAACATCGGATATTTCCTTTGGGAGCTATGATCCTGAACTATGAACTTGAGCGTCTCCAAAATTTTTGCATCAGGTTCATATTTGGGCATGTCTCCGAATTTCGCACTATGCTCAAGTGGCTTCCCATTCGTCGTCGCCGGAATGCTCATATATTGTCCCTTCTCTACAGTATTTTGTTCAACCCCTCTTCTCCGCGCTATCTTCAGGATCGTTTCCATTTCCTCCACACTTCCAGCAATAGTAGACTAAGGTCATCAGATAACCTCATATTAGAGACCCTTGTCCACAGAACGACTTTCTTAGATTGGTCATATTCAGTGGAAGCTGTTCGATTGTGGAACGCCTTACCTGTTGATATTAGACGCACACCTTCGCTCAACGTTTTTATACATCGTGATGAAATGCTCTATTTATCACTCTAACTGAGCTGCTACATCTTAATCCTGTTATTATTATGTATGTAGGTATGTTTTTATGTATATGTATTATAGTAGTATGTATGTTTATAATTTTATATAATTGTATCTACTAGGTTTATATATTTTATTCCAATGTTCTATTGTGTTTTCCCAATTAATTTCATTAATAGTTTGTAATTTTTAAGTGCTTATTATTTTAAGTGGTTTATGTATATATTTATTGGTTGAAACCACCGTCCCTATAACCTTCTTTTTTTTTCTTTTTTTTTACATGGGGAAATGCATACCACTGAGCCCGAGGAAGGCCCAGTGGGTATGTGGGACTCACCGGGCAACTGCCCATACTACCCACTAAAACCCCATGGTGAACCTCTTCTGCTGCTCACGACGGGAACACGGGAACGCTTACGCACACGACCGCGAACCCGCCGCGGCTGTCCGTTACTGGACCCGCCTCTGGGGAGTACTCCCCCTTGCGACACGCCAGTACACATGACGCCCCGCAACCACCCGGGAACCTACCCGCCACTGGGCGCCAGACAACCGTTATTCCTTTCCATGCACGATTGTCTGGAAGAGATCGCTCTGAGCGATAAGACCGCCCGATGTGACACTTTATTATTAATTTTGTTTTTTTTAGTTGTAAGATTTTTATTAGTGTGTTTCAATAAAGAGTTATCTATCTATCTATCCTTATCCTTATCTCAAAAGGAACTCTTATAGGATCAATTTTGTCCGTCTGTCTGACTCTCTGTGTGTCCGTCTGTCAAGACCCTTTTTCTTTCTCAGGAACGAGTGGAGGTGGTATCAAGTTAAAATTAATAGAAAGGGAGGGGGGGGGGGGTGCGAATCATAGCTTCTAAATGGACCGATTTTGACGCGGTTTTTATGTTTGAAAACAAACTGATGTGATTGATATACTTCTTAGTTATAATAGGGATTGGGGTGGGATTGGGGTGGGATTGGGGTCGGGGGATTATATTTTTTTAATTTGTGGTTGTTACTAATTATATTTAAATTAATTAATCTTACTCGTAATGCACAAGTAAAAGGAAAATACGAAAACAGTAAATATGTAGTTACATCACAAAGAAAAAGAGCTATTTACATACCTACAAGTTTGTATGGAACTCTCGATGTGCGAGTCCGTCTTGCTCTTGCCCTTTTTTTTAATTGTCTTCTTTGTACAGATTTTTTGTTACATACTGCTTTATTATATGTATAGAAGATTTGAGCGACTAGCAACTGTTCGCAAGTAAAACAGCGCTTGCGATGAGCTCCGGATTACTCATCAAACATTGCATATGGAATTGTTAATAACTCTACCAAATGTAGAGCCATGGCACACGTCCGTATCTCTACACTGAGATATTCTGGGTGCTAAGACAGAATTCTGATTAACGTTTGTAGAAGCTTGTGAAGGCTTAAACATCCAGATGCTCCTTTATGCAACTATTCTGCAACAAAGCTATGTTTGTTTTTGGTACCTATGTTACTATTGGACTAGAAACATTATAGTTTATATAGATGTTTACATACAGCCTTTTATTTTAGTTTTTTTTTTTATAAACAGATTGTATGTTTAAATCTATCTAGTTTTTTTTAGACGCAATTCTATCAAACATAGTAGTTTGTGTTAATAAACATTAGTCTGTTTGCAATCAACTAGGTTTGATAGAATTGCGCCAAAAAAACTAGTTAAATTACTAGTGAAAACCCCCCTTTTTCGAAGTTCTCTAAACTGCATAATTTATTTTCTATCTACGCGTATTTTATCATTCTATTTTATAAACGTAAGCCGTTTATGTTTTGATATTATAATTAAAATTAATTTGAATCTATAAATAACTCAGCCATTTGGTATGTTGAACTTAGGTGTTATATACTTCAGCGTTATAGCATTAGGTGTTTTGAAGCAGTATTTAAAGTTTAGGTATTTTGAGCTTAGGGATTGTAGCTGTTTATGTTTTAGTTTTAGGTTCTCTAATATGTATCCTTCTAAAATATTTGCACAGTCTGGGAGCGCAGTGCAATCCCTCACGTTAATCATGAAAATAGTCCGTCGTTGGACAAAATTTAATGGCGCCGCTCAGGCCACGCCGCATCGATTGATTCCACACGCCTACAACAGCATTAACTAGAATGTTAACCTAAGCCCTAGTTTAAGTTAGAAATATATCTAGAATATTCGCCAAGCGCAGAGCGCAGAGTGCAATCCGTCAAAGTTGTGCATTTAATAAATCATGAAAATCGACCGTCGGTCTGTCATCGTGCTTTGACAAATGGCGCCGCTCGAGTCACGCCACGTCGATTGATGACGCGCGCTGCTGTAGTTTTAATTACAAATGTTACGTTTACACTGTATACGAACCCTTTGAATATTTTCGTACCCCTGTGTCATTAAATCCAGTAGGTAACATCCACTGAGTTACCATTCATCAGGTCACAAACACACTCCGATATTGTACACATGATTTACCGAGTCCGGCGTGTTGATTCATCGCCGCTCGATTCATGACACATTACCTACTGTTATGGTACAGTGAATGTGGAGACAGATAATGTTCTATCGCCGTAATGTGTGTGAATAATAATAATGTTAGAGATATTTCTTGTCTTGGGTTGTCTACAAACATTTAATCGATTTCAATTTGTAGTGAAATGTTCTGAACGATTACATTTCAATATCCTAACATTTCACCAACTTAACCTATTCATTCTCCCGCTGTGGTTCAAGCTCTGAAATAAAGCCTTCTTATACCTGTGCAAACTATCGCAAATGCTGTGAAGCAAAACAGTTAAAAACTGTTAACAAAATGTTACATTTAAACTATTATTACGTCATACTTGTCTCAACTTAATCGCGAATAACCAGCAAAAATAAAACCGTATTCCTACTCAGTAGATTGATATACATCAGAAAGTTTTAATTCTTATTTTCCAATAGTTTTCAAATGGTTGCGCAAAGCCGGACTGTATCTTCGGAATACCACTTATTTTAAAAATAAAAACAGTGTGCATTTCCTTTGCAGTTGTTTTTGTCGTGCCTTCGGCTGTGCGAGTATCGTGTGTGGGTTTTTCCTTTGGTGGTCTTCTTTCACGGAGTTTTTTCCTTAAAGTCACCGCAGGTTGAATTTATTAATGGACGTTAGTGTTTATGTTTGTGACTTGTTAGTAGATAGGTACAAATACATAGCATTATAGAACAAGCACGGTCGGCTTCAGCCGGAGTGGCTGAAGCCGCTCCACGGTTATTGTTTTCAAATGAATAAATTACATATTTTTTTGCCGGCCGGTTGGTCTAGTGGCTAGAGTCCCTAGGAACGAAACCTGCAAGGTGCAATCATTTGTGTGATGAGCAGAAATGTTTGTTACCGAGTCATGGATGTGATATTCTTAGTTATGTATGTTTATCCGTTATCTAGTGCCAATATTACAGGGTATCCTAGTTTGGGGCTAGGTAATTGGTGTGGAATTGTCCCA
Source organism: Alsophila aescularia (assembly GCA_946251855.1). Classification (NCBI taxonomy): domain Eukaryota; kingdom Metazoa; phylum Arthropoda; class Insecta; order Lepidoptera; family Geometridae; genus Alsophila; species Alsophila aescularia. The sequence goes on along the minus strand of OX276378.1, from coordinate 3,466,634 downwards.
AATATATTTATTTATTTATATTTATATTTATTTGAGTCCACTATGCTCCACAGAACTAAAATTAAAATAATATTTTTGGTCAAATCGCTCCATGGCAGTTAGCAACTTAATTGGCAAATAAACAAAATGATGAAATTACTTGAGAATCAGTGTATATCATTATTTATTATTAAAAATATAAGATGTACAAATGAATAATAATATAATTATTTGTGAAAATATCAAACAGACGTTTTCAGATTAGAAAATCTTCAAATAAAATATTGTTTCGGTTTTTATTGAGAAGATTTTCTAATCTGAACATGTATTTTCGAATTTTTTATATACCTACTAGGTATAACTATATAAACGTAATATACATAATTACAATAATATTACAAAGGCGAAAGTGTGTTTCTTGGTTGCTCAATCACGCTCTAACGTTTATATTATAAGGGCGAAAGTGTGTTTCTTGGTTGCTCCATCACGCTCTAACGTTTATAATCTAACGAGTACGTTAAATGTAAACTTCCCCTACCTTTCCCACTGTTCTAAAAACAACACCATTAGATACAGCAAACAATACAAAGAGCTAAATGCCAGTGTACAAGAGAATGCCATAAAAAAGGAAGGACACTAGAAGAAACTCGTGAATAAAATATCAGGGCTTGGCAGCAAAGGGATGAAAAGACACATTGTCTTGCGACAGCAAAGTGTTCTTAAAGTACCGGCTTTGTTGTTAGAATAACGTTTAGCAAACATGGCCATCTCTCTGGGATGCACAGTAAGAATATTTAGGACAAGATCCTTCCTTTGTAACATATTGCAAGCTTGTGGTACGTTGGCATGCCTGTAGTTTTCCCAAAGGCAATAAGACGAGTTTTTTACTTTTCAATATGAAATTCGTTTTTACCTAAAAAAAATAACAAAAAATAGTTTTACTGGTTTTTAGTAGTTAGCTTTAGCGTATAGATAATCTAATAATTATCTAAAGTGGAAAAAAACTTCTACAAAATTATTACATTATATACACTTTGGTGGAGGCCTATGTTTTGGGGTAGGCCTATGTTCAGCAGTGGACTTCTAAAGGTGATGATGATACGCTGCTAAAAATATGAATAAAATTTATTTCCAAAAAAACACGATTTCATATTAAAAATCTTCTTTTGTGAACAACCACTAAAAAGAACAAAATAATTACATTTGAGCGAGAATGATATCACATTTTTGAAATTATCTGTGAAATATTAATGCAAAAATACAACATAAGATAAGATTATTATTTTTTTAATATGGAGTCGATTTAATTTTTATGGTTTTTTTTTATTATTTTTAGTGGCCTAAAAAAACATCGGAAAGAATATATGCCAAAGAGAAAAGTTACTTCAAGCATTGGTAAATTAAAACCAAGGATGAAGAACTCCTCTCCTATAATTGCTGCCCGACAGGGTTCATATCTATCTATAATCTTGTAACATTATCCATGTAATTATTACGTATGGAATGCAATAAAAATTGAATTTGAATTTGAACTAATTTTACACATCTCGTAGATATTGTAAGGGATCTAATACGAGCCCTTAGGAAACGATAGCTATTTTTTTTGTTGAACAAAACATTGCAATCTAATCTTAAAAATGATAAATACGAAAATAATGTGACGTGCTAAAATATTTACACAAACGCAAAATAAAGATTAAAAATGTCAAAAACGAATGGGAACCTATAAATATTCAAATTGATTACCTGTCAAAGGAACATGTAACGTAGACCATAATTTAAAATAATATCAAACAGGACAAAGAAACTCAAACACTCAAACGATAATAAATAAATAATTTAATGGCAAAACTTCAAATGATATCTGATTTAGTATAGTTTTAAAAACACTTGAAACCATTCGAAAAGTTAAGTAAGTTTTTGCGTATCTTTCAAAGCCGTGGGAAAGGAACAACAGGTTTAAGACAGTAATGCATTAAGGAGAACAAAGTAAATAGCGAATAAATGTTATTTGTATAAAAAACATAAAACCAATAATACATTAGATATCTTAAAACATAATTAATAATTACTGATTATAAAATAATCCATAATAGTTACTATCAAATTAACTAACTACCAAAATACTTATAAAACCAAATTAAAATAACAATACATTATACAGTAAACTCTATTTAAAATATCTCTATTATTCATTAAAAATGATGACTTAATGCGACCCTGTATGCCCAACACAAGTCAATATAAACGGGCAAACATGGAAGACAAAAGCCATAATAAATTAGAACGCAACGCGGTCTCCATATTAAAAAGAGACAAATACGAGTGATTTAAATAATTAATAATTTGCGTTTATTTACTATTAAAATAAAGTGTTAAAGTATAGTTTTTTTCAACATACGTGTCCAATATGTAAAGCGAATTTAGATGCAGTGGTTCACAGTGCAGTGAGTGGAGCCGTGCCTACATGCAGAAATTACAAGCTAAGTAGAAAACTAGGTGTTGGTCGATTTTCTGAGTAAACTCAACATATAATTATAACTAGAAGATAGATTCAGAGTTGCGATTCCTAAACAGTTTACCTTATTTAAATTATAAATAACAACTGAGTCGTTGACCTTTTATATACTCAGCATATACAGTTCTAAACTTAACTGATTTAACCAAAGTATCTAAGCTAAAGGCTATGTTACTTTGTGTATGATGATTTTAAATGAATCGCTAATTAAAATTCATTAACAACTAAGTCTATAATCGATGACTGTTTTATACTCTGGATATACAATTTTCAACTGAACTAATTTAACTAAGAGTATAAATCTTACTGTTGATGGATCTGGACATTGTACCATATTTTAAACTTCAATCGCTATTAAGTATATAAGCCATAACATTGCTTATATACTAATAGAACTAAAAACTTATGAACTGATTTTATGTAACTATAACTAAGTAAATAATTTTCAAGTTGCTTATTTATAAGAAGAACAGATCTAAGAAGAGTAGATTATTTATTAAACGAGTGGATTCCATATGTTTTATAGAGTACGGATAACCTGAACTGATTTCGTATATTATTGAAATATAGCAGTTGTGAATACTGGGAGGGGAAATCTAGTGGAAATTGTTGATGATGTTTATATCTATTTATTGATGTGGATCTTATTATAATATAAATGACAAGCTATTTACATACAGTGAAACTCTTATGTATTATAAATTGACAAAAGCTTGTATACTACAAGTTTGACGAAGTGATTATTTGCGCATTTATGGACGATGACACATATGATATTATATTATACAAAAGTATACAGAGAAATTCTTATGTATTATAAATTGACAAAACCCTATGACATTACATGATTTGACAAAGTGGTTATTGCTGATTACTGACAATGACATATATATTATATTACGATAAAGTATTACTTTTTTCGTCTTTGTTGTTCAGATATATTAAAGAGGAAGGTTATATACCTACCTTTAATGATAAATAAATTGATTGAAATACTATGTTCATATGAGAGACATTACGAATGCATAACCCCTTTTGTTTTGGTACAAAGATGTATAAATACACATCTTTTATAATCAATTACTATGAAGGTAATTGTTATTATTTCATAATTTAATGAAATAGCTGAGAGAAGGGAGATTGTTTCATCCTGAGACACACTAAATAGCCCATGCAAGCATTACATCATATACATATTATCGTGGAAAACACGCAACGTGGGATTTACATTAAGACAATATTTAAAATGCTTGAGAATTCTGAAAGATTTGGTTCTTATTTATGTTAGGAAGAAATTATCTTCCTTATGGGTTCTTGGCAGCCTTGTAAATATAAAGAATGATTTAACTTCACTTCTAACAGGAATATTATACAATATGTTTTCGTGGCAGGGTTTTAATTTCATACAATGATACTGCACACTTAGGGATTTCCCTAACGTGTAGGTAGCCCAATATATACCGTGAAATGGTATCACCCTAAAACCACCTAAATATATTATACCAAGATTATTATATTTTATTTATTCCAAGACAGACATTACCGACAAAAACTTGTGAATTTCCCGAAATAAACAAAATATGTCATTATACCAAAACAAATCGTAAATAAAGCTTTATTTAACCTTCAAGTTTGTCTTTCATATGAATGTTAAATGCATAAAATAAAGTTACTCATTATAAAGTGAATTATAAATACTAATAAATATCATGACAACATATGTTTACACTCAAATACTACAAACCATATATTCATATTTCATAAACCATTTGAAGAAGTGAAATACAAAACTATTATTTATTATATAAAAAATAATCTATTTTATTAGGATAGGGAATTTATTTAGAAACCGCTCAGCAATTTTTCATATTCCAACAGAAGTCGGAAGTCTAATCTTTCACCCTGCAAGAGAGAGTTACAACGTGTAGCAACCATCGTTGAAGACAACATCCAAGTTAGTCGCTTTTCACATTTTCTTACACAATTTCTATATATTCTAAATGTTTATCCTCCTAAATGTTTATTTTACATGTTTTCTCCTTTAAAACAGCTCAACCAAAAATATAACAGAACTACCTTTAACCAAATACGTTTATTTTCAGCAAACTGTTCATTTAACTTAGACGATCACATAAGCCATTTAAATATTAAACTTCTATAAGCAATTATGATTATAACATTTCAATAAACTTCAATTTTATGAGTAATCTTGACGATCACATAAAAACTTTACATCTATCCTTTAAATCAGCAATTTTAATAGCAGCGTTTCCCGGAACTTTACTTCCGTAGTAAAATAGGAATTATTCAATAGCATTTTTACTTAGGCTAGGCGACGAGAACCTTACAATATGAGGAAACATAAACGCAAAACAAATGGATTTATTAATTGTACAAGCTGTAATTACGAGTATGTATGTATGAGTATGTCTTTTTTTAAAGCAATCTTTTACTAGACACCACCTAGTGCCAGGTCAGGTCTTAAATACCACTTAAGACCTGAGAACTTATCAAGACCAATCAAATAAGCCTGAATTGGAAGGGGTTTCATCATTTGATGGTTGGGTAATGGGTTCCTATGACTCCGTCTCCATCATCAGACCCTCGATACCACATTAGACCAGTGAACGTATCATGACAAAACCAATGTACCCAAACTCGAAGGGGTTCTATCATGATGTAGTTGAGTTCCTGTTACTACCTTCCGGCTCCATCATTAGACCCTGGATACCACACAACACCAGAGATCTCATCAAGACAAACCAAATGAGCTTATACTCAAATGGATTCCATCATCCGATTGTTTAGTTCTTTTGACTACCTTCCGGCTCCATCATCAGATCTTGGATACCACATAGGACCAGAGAACTCATCAAGACAAACCAAATGAGCCCAATCTTGAAGTGGGTTCCATCATTCGATTGTTGAGTTCCTTTGACAATCTTCCGGCTCCATCATAAGACCTTGGATACCATATAAGACCAGAGAACTCATCAAAAAAAACAAATGAGCCCAAACATGAAGGGGTTCCATCATCTGATTGTTAAGTTCCTTTGACTGCCTTCTGGCTCCATTATCAGGTCAGCTCAATTTTCTACCATAATTGTCATCAGAACTATACCCATGTACAAAACATTAGCATCTTTGGACGTCGTTAAATGGTTCTACATTGACTTGCAAACTATTCCCAAGCATAATAACACAGTGAATTAAATTAAAGCTCGCTTAAAGCTCCTAAACCAATTTTGATTAAATTTATACAGTACCACAAAAAGAAGACCTCTAGTCTTATTTATTAAGAAAAAACAATCATCTTATTCGGTTAAGAAATCCCAAGATATTTGAGAACATAAACTATAAAACAAATAGATTTTCTAATAAAACTACTGAACTAATTTGGATGAAATTTTTATGGGACTACACTGAAAGTCTACCTTTTTTTAATAAAAAAACAAACATCTACATCGGTACAGAAATCTTAGAGATTTGAGGCAATTTAAACACAAAATCGAATGAATTTACTAATATAACTATTTATTCTCGAAAAACTGCTAAACAAATTTTGATGCAATTTATGTGAGACAATATGGAAAGTGTACCTTACAAACAAAAAAAGAATTTTCAAAATAGGTCCACAATTGACGGAGAAATCGAATGAAATACATTTTTTTTTAAACATACAATCGAACATTATAACCGTCTCCATTTGTGAAGTCGCTTGAAAATAGATTTGGGAGTCGTTATCTTTTCGATACGAAGTTAATCAATATACCTTAGCCGTGTTCGGTTGCTCAGTTCAGAATACCACCAATGCATGGAGGGCGTTACCGTCCCCGTAGACAGGGTTGAGAAAACTAAGGGAAAAAAATAAGATTTTGATGCTTTGGTCACGGTATCCAAATTGGTTAGAGACATATGCCACGCAGAGGTATGGATAAATATGGGTTCGGATCCCGTCTGTGATCCAAAATTTTCCAACTTTCCAAAAACTAAAATATAATTGATATTTATAAGTATTTAAACCGTTTCCTTAATATCTACTACTTTGCCCTATTTATTCTCATCATAAAGACTCTTACGCTCAAAAAACCTTAATGTGTTTGTTTTTACTTTTAATTCAAGGTAGGTAAGTTAGTTAATATATATTGGATAGAGTTATCATTTGAACTTTAGAGGTTCAATCTTCTAAATTAGTCACTGCAAATAAATGACATATTTGACTTAATTTTTTTTTTTTCAAATTTTTCTTTACAATACTTGTAGAAAATAATTTTCTAACAAGTTCATCATTATTATCAAGTGTCAGTCCATTGCTGGACATAGTTGTCTCCCAAAACATACCATTGGGGCCGATCTTCGGGTCTGCTCTTCTAACTGCTGCCAGCCACTTTGCGTAAGTCGTCGCCCTATCTAGCTGGAGGGTGCCCAACATTACTTTTGCCAAATCGCGGTCTCCACTCAAGGACACGTCTACCGCAACGGTTATCAGTCCTTTGACAAATATGACCAGATTTAAATTGGTGGACTAGTCGTACCGTGATTGTCCACTATTCGGCTCCGTATGTCCTAATAAGCCCACCAAAAACTTGTTATCTTGATTATATAACTGAGTCTGAGTCTTGTTTTCTTGTTTAATGCAAATCATTCTTTCGTTTTTTGAACCATTAATTAGTCAATAGTCTTGAGCACTTATTTGAGCACCATTTTTTTCTGAGAACAGATTATAGTTTTGGGTAATCTAAATCCAGGCTAAGAATCATTCTTTATCCATCCGCTTAATGGAGTGGAATGCTCTGCTCGCACATTGTGACGTAACGTTTTTAAGAGAGGTTGAGGAAGAGAGAAGAATTTCTCTTAAATGGGAGGAAGAAGAAGTATCTACGTATTACGCCGTTGTGTAACGTAACGTTTAGGTAAATAGGAGGTTTTACCTCTTTACGATATATTATGACGTAACGTTTGGAGGTAAAATTAAAGGTTATCCAGAGTGAGATAGGAAATGTGAGACCTCCTATCTCACTCTGGATAACCATTGCTCTACGCCATGACGTAATGCTCAGAGGAAAGATCAATAGCCATAGAAGAACGTTTGTGACATAACCCTCAAGGAAGGACTGTAGAGGTATGGTTTAATCTTACATTTTGCAAGATTATGAATTACACTTACTTCTGGTGTAAGGCCATTAGTAATATACTCTTTAGAGGCGGGAATTGGTCGTGGTCCACCTGTTCAGTTCACCTGGGTGGACCACGGGCACTGTTAGGGTATGATATCTTATTGTTCTATAACTGTGGCTTGCTACTCTAGGAGGAAAGCCGTAAAATGATGGAAGCATGCCCCGTCCACCCACTGGCTTCACCCACTAGTGGGTGCACGGGTAATTCGCATTTTCCCTTCCACCCACTGCACTAGAGTTGGAAACTAATGAAGAAATAATCAAAATTTATGAAGAAAAAAAACAATATGTATTATAATTAGGTAGTAAGACATTTTAAAGTGACAGATGTCATAGTGACAGATGTAAAAGTAATCAAAATTTATTGAAAAAAGTCAACAAGTATTATAAATAGGTAGTAAGACATTTTAAAGTAACAGATGTCAAAGTGACATGTCAAACTTCAAAGTCATACGTCAACACCTGACAAGATTTAGTCGATATCTTCGTTTTGGATGACAGCTGTCAAATTTAAGAGAGCTATAACTCTGAAACTAGTGACCCTAAACTAGTAGTTTCTATACAGAAGTGATAGATCTCATCGATATCTTCTTTTTGGATGACAGCTGTAAAATTTAAAAAGGCACTATTTGGATGACACTGTCACACATCTGTCACTTTGACATCTGTCTCTTTAAAATGTCTTACTACCTAATTATTCAACATGTTGTTTTTTTTTCTTCATATTTGTCGTTTTTTTCTTTATTAGTTTCCAACTCTAGTGCAGTGGGTGGAGGGGTAAATGCGAATTACCCGTGCACCCACTTGTGGTTGAAGCCAGTGGGTGGACGGGGCATGCCCCAAATGATGGATGGGGAATTATGCTTTTTAGACAAGACAAAACCTCGTGAGCATGAGACGTTAACCTGGCTATGGTACGTTACTCGTACGCACAAAAAAAATAAAGAATAGATAATACGCAAATCAATATTTTGTTGATTTTATGTATAGCGACAAAGCAAGAGGGTTTTTTTTTAAATATTTTGAGGATCTGTCTAAGATATTCAAGAGTAACAGAATTACCTCAAGATATCTTTATAAAATCCAGAGGGAATCCAGAGGATTAATCTAGATTATCCCTCGAGGTATTCTGTCAACATTGATCAGAGACTATCTTGAGGAATTATAGATGATCGAGGCAATCTATAGAATTTCCAATTCAGTCTACCAACCTTATCTAAAGAAATTAGGTAGAAGCCTGTTTCCTAAGGGGCTAGAAAAGAATTTGAGGCTCTAAAGTTTTCCTATCAGGATTACCTAAATGTATTAATCTGAGGAACTACCTAACCTATAAGAAGAGGATTCCTAAGTTTATTTATATCGAAGAAATAATTCTTTATATGTATAGTTAGAGAAGTTAAGTGATCTTCATCAGGAGCAAGCGTCTGGAACTGTTCAAGGTAGCCTTCCAGCAGCCCGAATCCAGGAGTGGAAGACGGCAGCTCGAAAACAGCTGGCCCGAAATCTTGAAAGAAAAACGATCTTGATGTAGAATTTCGATCTTCATTTGTTCGTCCAACTTCAGTTCTCGGTGATGTAGTGTAACCAGTCCTGGAGCCGCCTTCAAATATTTCTAGGGGATCTGTGGGGTAATCAGGTGCCTTGGGGCACTTTAGTTTTCCATACCAGATCACAACGGTCGAGCTCTCATTTCAATTATCAGCAGTCTTGATCTTCAACTGGTCCACCTTCTCCGAAGTACTTCGATGGCAGGTGATGTCATCTTCAGGCGAAGTCGTCGTTGATTGTGAGAAGTTGGTGTATCGTGGTCACTCCTTATGGTGATCTACGAGTTAAGTGGGATTACTTTAAAAATAGTTCAGTAAATTCCAGTGTATGATCACTTGACCGGTTTTCTTGATCCTTTGGGAAAACTGAGCGGTAGTTAGTGTAGCTGAAATGTTCAATCACTTTACGCGGATTACACTTGTATCTACACTAATATTATAAAGAGGAAAAATTTCTTTGTTTGTTTGTTTGTAATGGATAAACTCAAAAAATACTGAACCGATTTTAAAAATTCTTTCGCCTATATATAGCTACATTATCCTGGAATAACATGGGCAGTTCTTCATTATTCAAAAAAATAGAGATCCCTACGTAAATTACAATAATGTTATCAAAGGTATCAATAATACAGAATGGAATGACGTTTCTATGAAAACGAAATAACAATTACACGTTGCCATGGAAATGATATAATTACATGTCTGTCAAGTACGTGAGTATATACAGTTGTCTATGGTCAAAAATCATCACGATTGTTTCTGCGAAAGATTTTGAATTACGCTTACTGGCGTATATTTGTAGAAGTTACGACGGGTATAAAAATGCTAAGTTAGAAAAATACCGCGGTGTGTGCACGTAGCACTACCCGTGCGAAGCCGGGGCGAGGTTCTAGTTATTTATATATTAGAAGTAATTGCTTTTTATGCGAAGACACTCAAAATTTGAAAATGTAAGGAAATCTTCCTATTTAGTCACATTCGTATATTATTTCACTTGTTATAAAAAATAGTTTCCTCTTTTAGTATTTTACATTTTTGTAAGATCTTTTGGATCTTTACTGTTTAAAGAACTAATGATAACTCTATTTTTACACTGTATATCACAAATTATTTTATAATATTTTGAAACTTTATAACAATTTTTTTATAGAGGCCAAAGGGAATACAATACTAACAGAGGCCTGAAGATACGTTGAAAGCCAGGTCGTAACTAGATGACAACAAGATGGTAACTGATATTTTTCTCGAAACATCTATGAATTTCCTAATTTTAAAAATAAAATCAAAATAGAATCGAAGACAATTTACAGGTAGTATCATAACGATTTTAAAAAGTGGCGAGGTTGAACAATTTTCGCGTTCAACCTCATCCCTTTGTTAATATTAGTCCTAGTTCAAACAGTATTACAAAAGTTAAACTTCGGTTAAACAGAGAGAAATTCAATATTGGAAAATTGTATCAAAAATGAAATCCTACACTATGTTTACCGATAAATATTGTAATTTTTAATTTATTTTGGTTAAATAAACATTTTGTATTTTTGTATGTTTAATAAAATTAAAATTAACATTTGATACCTCATTTCTACTTTTCATAATTAATTTACTATAATTAGGTATCCATTACTTCTAAGTTACGTCACAAATATTTGGCTTGTGATAATATTCTAATAAAGTTGCATTATAATAATGAATTGATTTGATCTTTTTATAATATTTTATGTATATCTCTTTGTTCGGGAGATTTTAATTTTGACTTGTAAAAGTGCTATTATTTTTGCCTATTTACAATAAAATACTTTGACTTTGACTTTGAAATCTATTAATCTGAAAATCTTCATAGCGAAAGTAAAAATGGATCTTTTTAGACAAACTTGTCACAACCTAGACCATATTATTGCTTACCATTATATTGGTAATCAATAATAATAATATGGTCAAAAATTAATTTCAAAATACCAACCTCGATGTTTCGATCAAGCTTTATAACGAGATGACTGATGACCCTTTTTAGTCTAATAAACATTTATTACATTAAATCCAAATCCAAGGTAGCTGCAAACAAACTTGGTATTTTGTCTAAGGGTTTTTTTTCTTTATCAAGCACAGGTCCAATCTTATATTGAGTACTGCTGCCACATCTGGGACGGTTCTGCCAAGTATCAGCTCAAGGCTGTGGATTCAATTGAGAAACGTGGTATAATGTTAATTGGGATGACACTCTGGAAAAGAGTAAGCTTCAAAGTCTGGCGCAATGACGTGAGGTCGCAAAACTGTCGGTATTATACAGATTGCACTATGAAGAATATACTCAAGATCTGCACCATTTAAGTCCCCCGTTAACTTTCCATCAGCGTACGACTAGACGTCAGACAAAGCGCCACCATTATATGGTTGAAATACTTCGCACAAGAACGAAGCGGTACGATTCTTCATTTGTTATAGAACTGCAAAGGAGTGGAATGCCCTGCCCTCGTCAGTGTTACCGGTAAAATAGAACGTGGTCAAGAGTGAATAGGTATCTACTAGGCAAGCATGCTCAACTTTCGACCACAGCATCGCTTTCCATTAGGTGAGATCATGGTCAAACGATTGCCTAGTCCATAATAAAAATAATATTAATAAAAATATATTGAATGTTTAAGAAGTTCAACATAATGGTGGTCAAACGCTAGCCTACATATTATAAAAAATGATAGAAACTTAATGTTACGATCTGGAGGGATGTCAACCAACAACAATGTCACCGCTCATCCAAGCATCGAGTCATCCGATGAAGGGAGAGTGTGTTGTCTTTAAAATTTTATCCAAAATAGTCATGGTAGTGTCGTTAATTGTAGATGACACTACTGTTGGTGGAGATGGTAGTATCGTTGCTAAAAAAAAACATTCCAATCGACTGGAAATTTTATCACTCAATCTAACTAATAAAAAAGTTTAAATGCCAACTATAGTAAAATCAATTCTTCTAATAATATGGAACGCTCAAAATACTTTTCGCGTTATTTCATTACAACTTTGACTTTTTGATCGATTTTTTAATGGAAATATTGTTTCAAAAACTCAGGCTTGCAGATGGAATTAAATATTTTTTTTGAAAATCATATAGATGAATTTGACACAGACAGAATCAAAGTGGATTAAAAAAGAGATTATTAAATCATCATCACCCAACTCTAGAGGGTATTGTATTATACTTAACTTGAGGTGTATATTTGCTGCTTCTGCGGAACAATACACGCCGGATCTTAGCCAACATGAATTTTCATCATAAATCTAACAGACTATGATTTTAACACCATATTGGATCTATAAATCATTTAAATTCAATAAAGTTTAAAAAGTACTATCTAATATACTAAAGTCATTAACTTATTAGTAAAGCCGAATAAACCTCAGCTAATCCTTAACTCTATTATAAAATACTAACTCTATACTAAACTTGTGCTCTACCAGACTTTTCGTCCAACCCCTGGGAGATACCCGCTTTGACGACTCCACGACGCAATTAAAACTTACTCCCACAAAACATGTTACAACTTATTACGACATGTCTGGGCCCGCTTTTATTTTGTGTCCGGATATATCGGGTTTTTGGTATCAACACAAACTTATTTGGATGACCTAATTTTCTTTATAACAAGTTTATTTTGTCTTGTGCCGTGGGACTCCCGAGGTTGCATATCTGCGATATCCTCTCTGTACTTAGAATTAGATGAACTCATCGATCGGGTGCCTCTATAATAGCAAAAAAAAACAATCTTTATGAATCTTCTTTTTGGAGTTCTACTACAATGGAAGTTGGACAACATCTTGGCTATACTAACTTTAGACGAAGCCGCTGTGAAGAGTGAAGTGGTACTACAGCCAAACCGCTCCCGCAAGTTCTTTAACCAGGAATGCCGCCTCCTGCCCACACCTCGTTTTCCCGCTATTTTCCCTTGAATAATGAGCCGGAGAAGTCTATATTTGTTATTTCTCAAGCTTCTTGTGCATAATGGTGTTCATGAGCTCCATTTCTTTCTTAAGTCTCTTCCATACTTCTACGTTCGTTACTCGGTCATGCCATGAGATTTTCATTTCTTTCTTAAGTCTCTTCCATACTTCTACGTTCGTTACTCGGTCATGCCATGAGATTTTCATTTCTTTCTTAAGTCTCTTCCATACTTCTACGTTCGTTACTCGGTCATGCCATGAGATTTTCATTTCTTTCTTAAGTCTCTTCCATACTTCTACGTTCGTTACTCGGTCATGCTATGAGATTTTCATTTATTTCTTAAGTCTCTTCCATACTTCTACGTTCGTTACTCGGTCATGCCATGAGATTTTCATTTCTTTCTTAAGTCTCTTCCATACTTCTACGTTCGTTACTCGGTCATGCTATGAGATTTTCATTTATTTCTTAAGTCTCTTCCATACTTCTACGTTCGTTACTCGGTCATGCCATGAGATTTTCATTTCTTTCTTAAGTCTCTTCCATACTTCTACGTACGTTACTCGGTCATGCCATGAGATTTTCATTTCTTTCTTAAGTCTCTTCCATACTTCTACGTTCGTTACTCGGTCATGACATGAGATTTTAATTTCTTTCTTAAGTCTCTTCCATACTTCTACGTTCGTTACTCGGTCATGCCATGAGATTTTCATTTCTTTCTTAAGTCTCTTCCATACTTCTACGTTCGTTACTCGGTCATGCCATGAGATTTTCATTTCTTTCTTAAGTCTCTTCCATACTTCTACGTTCGTTACTCGGTCATGCCATGAGATTTTCATTTCTTTCTTAAGTCTCTTCCATACTTCTACGTTCGTTACTCGGTCATGCCATGAGATTTTCATTTCTTTCTTAAGTCTCTTCCATACTTCTACGTTCGTTACTCGGTCATGCCATGAGATTTTCATTTCTTTCTTAAGTCTCTTCCATACTTCTACGTTCGTTACTCGGTCATGACATGAGATTTTCATTTCTTTCTTAAGTCTCTTCCATACTTCTACGTTCGTTACTCGGTCATGCCATGAGATTTTCATTTCTTTCTTAAGTCTCTTCCATACTTCTACGTTCGTTACTCGGTCATGCCATGAGATTTTCATTTTTTTCTTAAGTCTCTTCCATACTTCTACGTTCGTTACTCGGTCATGCCATGAGATTTTCATTTCTTTCTTAAGTCTCTTCCATACTTTTACGTTCGTTACGTAAAAGTACGTTTATGACCGACATGACATGAGATTTTCAAGATACGGCAGTAAATCCACATCTCAAAAGTTTCTAAAATACAATAATAAGATTATTGTATTTTAAGATTATTGTATTTTTCATATTTATGAATAAAACAACCAAAATAATTAAATTTTTGATAAATTGAATCGCGCCAAAACGATCATAGCAGTCATGGCGACCAAGAATTCATTATGTACAAAAATAAGACAAAAACGTGAGCCACACAGGAAGACAAGAACCGTGAATTCATAAATCATGACGTCACACGTACTGCATGCGCAGTGTTTTAGTCTTTTTTTTTTTAAATAATGAATTACGTAATACATAATTATATTCGGAATCGTTAAGATATAATAATGAATGTTTTTTTGATGTGTTAACATCTAATGGCGCAATGGACGGGGGGGGGGGGGGAGGGGGGGTTAGAAGACTCTTGGCACGGTGACGAGTCATCACAGTGCGTGGTGACGCGCCGCTCGTCGTCCGTCGGCTCTTTCTGCCTCAGCTCAGCTTTATTCAAGTTATAAGCAATCACATAAATTATTTAATATGCAAAATGTATACACTCCACTTGGGAATTGAATTCCGGAACTACAGACTGGCGGCCGAATGGTGTTTTTTTGCGCCTACTAGACTTATGGTATTAGGCCGAAAGCAAGTTTAGATCAGATGAAGAGTTGCTGATTCCCTATTGACCAATAAAAGCGCGTGGTGTTTTTTTTTATACATCTGCCAGGCGTCCCACGTAGTCTCTATTTTTTCGTTTACTTTCACCTACCTATTACCACATAATAAACCAAATAGTTCTGAATATTTCGCTTTGCCAACTGTGGGAAAGAAAATACATGAGTAATAAAATACCACCGGTGTAACGAGAGTGGAGATTTTAGACGTAAAATATATCTATCTATCTATACTTATCTGTTTATCTATCTATCTATACTATAATAAAGCAAGAACGAAAAAGTCTGTACAATGATGATAATTAAAAAATGATAAAGCAAAAACGAAAAAGTATGTACAATGATGATCATTAAAAAATGACTAGCTTAATAGTAAAAAAAAACACGCCTGACCTGCCAAAAAAGAACTTATGCCAATAAATTATATACTGTTGGAATGTGCTTATCAAAGCCTTCATTTTGATACCAATATTGTAAAATAAGAAGGAAAAAACTGTTTTCGCATTTGAAAATGGAGCCATAATGCCAACAATTTCAATTACCTGATGACCTTTTTGATTACCTGATGGATCACTAGCTCACACTGCTGGAGACCAAGCGAATTTATTTTTCTTTTTTTGCAGAAGCCTCGCATCTAGATGCTTCTGGCAAGACACCTTCCTGCCTTCCTCATTGCGGGGTTTTTATGTCTGAAATTCGCATTCGCCAGAAGGAGGTTCTCAGAATGCTTCAAGCTCTAGATGTGAACAAGACCAGTGGTCCTGATGGTATTCCAGCGATTGTGTTGAAAAACTGGGCGGCCGAATTGTCTCCCATCTTAACGCGTTTGTACCGCCTCTCTCTTCATAAAGTTCCGAAGTGCTGGAAGCTTGCCAATGTACAACTAGTACCAAAAAAGAGTAGTCGTGCGTATTCGGCCAATTATCGTCCCATCTCGATAACCTCCTTACTCTGTAAGTGTATGGAGCGTGTCATAAACATTACGCTCTTGGCATACCTTGAAGACAATGATCTTCTCAGTGACCGGCAATACGGATTTCGCCGAAACCGGTCTACTGGGGATCTTCTCGCGTATGCCACTCACGTACTGAGCGAAGCCATAGAGATGCATGGTGAGGCGCTTGCCGTCTCCCTTGACATATCGAAGGCATTTGATCGGGTCTGGCATGATGGCCTTTTAAACAAGCTTCCCTCATATGGTTTACCTGTTGGCTTATGCAATTGGATAGTTGATTTCTTGAGGGAACGATCTATTCGAGTAGTTTTAGAGGGCTGCACGTCTGATCATATGGCTATCAATGCCAGTGTACCTCAGGGATCGGTTCTCTCGGCTACACTGTTTTTACTTTACACATTAATGACCTTCTGAAGCCAGGTACCTTTGGGTATACTGATGACAGTACTGTAGTTGAGAGATACACTTCCAATGCTCAAGCCAGCTGTGACGCTGTCCAGTTTCAGAGAGAGGCTATAGTAGACCGTTTAAATTTAGCCTTAGAAGCCGTGTCCGATTGGGGCGATGCTAACCTGGTTAAGTTTAATGCTACTAAAACGCAGGCGTGTTTGTTTTCTGCTAAAAAGAGTCCACTAAACCGATCTCCGTCTTTCCAAAGTGAAACAATACCAATAGGCAACCATTTGAAGCTTTTGGTTGTCGAACTCACATCAAACCTGAAATTCAAAGCCAAGGTAGTTGCAAAAAAACTTTGTATTTTGTCTAAGGTTAGGCGGTACTTCACACCGGGACAGCTTATGAATCTTTATCAAGCACAGGTCCGATCTTGTATCGAGTACTGATGCCACCTCTGGGACGGTTCTGCCAAGTATCAGCTCGAGTCTTTGGATTCAATTGAGAGACGTGCTATCAGGCTCATTGGGGATGACACTCTGGTAAAGAGAAAGCTTCAAAGTCTGGCGCATCGACGTGAGGTAGCAAGCCTGGCGGTATTCTACAGATTACACTATGGAGAGTGTGCACAAGAACTGCACAACCTGATTCCCCCATCACCTTTCCATCACCGTACGACTAGACGATCAGCAAAGCGCCACCCTTTCATCGTTGAAATACCTCGCACATGAACGAAGCGTTACGCTTCTTCATTTATTATAAGAACTGCAAAGGAGTAGAATGCCCTGCCCTCGTCAGTGTTTCTGGTAAATTATAACCCCGGTGTGTTCAAGTCAAGAGTGAATAGGTTTCTACTATGCAAGCGTGCTACACCTTCGACCACATCATCGCTTTCCATCAGGTGAGATCGTGGTCAAACGATTGCCTAGTCCGTAATATAAAAAAAAAAGAAAAAAGTATAGCCTATGTTACTCGGGGGATGTAAGGATTTTAACGATACCCCAAACGTCTAAATCTGTTCAGGTATTTCAGGAATAAAGAAACTCACATACAAACACACATGAATTCTATAAACATTACACTCCTTTTTTTGGGCAGTTATATAATAAAAAATGTCTATAGTACTTAAAATAAGCTATTGAACAAGAATATATCTTTTTTTTTATCGCGTCTTTTTGTTTGTCTGTTTGTTAGTCTGTATGTATGTTTATTCGCGCATCTCTTAAAAACTACTAGACCGATGGCAATGCGGTTTTCACTGTTGGATAGCTAAGGGTTTTACATACTTGATATCTTAATCCAATGATTAAATGCCGAGTGATCGATAAAAAAACTATTTGATGGCTGAACGAATTTTGAAGCAATGTAGTATATTGTACCTATAGGTACATATGTTCCTGGAATAACACGTATGGGATACTTTTAAATGAAATAACTACTCGGGCGTGGCCGCGGATACAGCTTTTATTAAAATAAGGAGGGTTGGTGGAGATGTGGGCCAGTACTTTGTTATAAAAAGGGGCATTACTGAATTAATTATTGTACTTTTGGTCCTGGAATAACACGTATGGGCCTTTTTTACATGAAAATGACCATGCGGGCAAAGCCACGGGGACAGCTAGTACTCATAATAAACCAAGAAGAACGAAAAGGTCTGTACAAAGAAGATAATTAAAAAAATTGGTCAAGGGTACTTAAAATAAGCTACTGTTCAAGAGTATAACATTTTTTTAAATCGTACATGTCTTTTTGGCTGTTTGTCTTTTTGTTTGTCTGTATGTTTGTTCGCGTATCACGTAAAAACTACTGAACCAATTGCGATGCGGTTTTCACTGTTGGATAGCTTAGGGTTTGACTTAAAAACTAGTGTACTTGATATCTCAGTCCGATGAGCAAAAACCGAGCAATCGATAAAAAAAAATTACGTCTGAAAGAATTTTCATCAAATGTTGATCAACTAACATAGAGAAATAACCACGCATGCGAAGCCGCGGGTATAGCTAATTTCTTATATAAATATTTTTCGCTTTATTACTATGAAAACTAACGTGGTTTCGCTTTCCTTATGATATATTCACGTTTTAATGAATTTTCTGGATATTAACGGATTACAGCCAAGCATTACGTTGCCAAAATCCATAACAAAAAGTGGATTATTTAATGTTATACTAGCGCTAATTGACGATCATGAGCACGACAGTCAGTGTCAATTCTATAATTCACAAAAAACAAGGAATTTCGTGATCTCGTGAACCCTAATTAGCTTATTATTCCGTTTAGCTGAGCTTTGGACGCAAACGTAGCTTTTAATTGAACACAAACAGTGTGTCCATCACCACGCACAAAGAGCTGAGTGTTCCAGAATTGCTAAATAGTGTCGACCAAATCTCAGTGAAGCTACATGCATATCACGCCTGTTTGGAAACTGCTGTTGCTGCTGGTCATGCATCATCTAATATCCTAATGATATACTTATTCCTAATGATATACACTGTTTATTCAACACAGTCCAATGCAAAGACTGACTGTACTGACTGAAGACAACAGTCTTCAGTACTCCCTACAATTAGTAACGAAAGTTACTGATTCAGTTTGTGATCCGTCCAACAAGTGGGTGATTGGCCGCATAATCTTATGCCTTCCACCTTACCGCGGTACAAAAGTATCTTCATCGTTGGTTAGTTTCTGACCATTATTTGAAGCTTTGGCATCGACACCGGAGGTGGCTCCAAAGAGTGGGGATCCCACACACATTTCATAAACTTCAGACAAAATGTTGAATGGAGTAAATTACAATTTGATGTCCGAGAAAACAAAAACGAAGAATTAATTCTCTCTCCACGGATGTTAAATTGCAAAAATGCTTGGCTGCTCATTTGTTAGCACAAGCTATTAATTCTTAATGAGGATCCAAAATGAATTTAATTTTGATTGAATTGCTGTCAAGGAAGTAGTTTTACAAGAGTATAAAATGAACCTAGCGAGAACCTGAGAGAGCTTTTACTTGTATACTAAAGTGCACGTCTTGTGAACTGGTATAGTTAGAAGTACGATTGGTAAAGGCTTAGAGCGCGCATTAAAACCATTCATGATGACAAGTTCAATTGAAAGCAAACAAGACGACCGCCGACAGGGACGGTATCTGAGGAAAGCATTGAAGCCGCTAAAATAGTCTGAAGTCCATTCAAACTACATCTGAAACTCTACGTTCTCGTCTGTGAGCTATTATTAAACTAGTTTCAGACTTCGCTAGAGTCAAATTGACTTCTGAATTTTGATATAATATGTTTTCTAGTAAAACGAAACTAACACCTAAATAAAAACTTGAAGAACGGAACCGTTATAATCGCGAGGCGCAACTCACTACTTGGATATTTTCGGAAATTATTTCTACAAGTGGGTAATTTGCACAAAAAAACAAGATCACTAGTTTCCTCTTTCTACAAAAAAAAAATATACAAAAGGGCTATAAAAATCACAACAGAATTTAGGCCTCATTAGGACCATTACAGGAGCCCGAGAATCTTATTGTCAAGTCTTGGAAACACGTTTTGCAATTAATTTTAATCAAAGAAATACGTGAGGCTATTTGAACGAGACCACAGCCTGGGGGACTTTAGTAAATGCAGGCGATAAAGCGGAGACAATTCAATACAGCTGAGTAGGTGATCCGCTGTAGACCTGTGGAACGTTAATGTGGTACACTCTTCTAATACGTTTTTTATTGTCTCACTCTAGTTAAGTGCTCTTGGCTTGGATGTGATATCTCTTGGTAATGGCACGGTGCATCGTCGTAAAAAAACTAAGGCGACTGACCGCGTAGTCTAGGCGGTCAACGCCGTAGATTAATGGCATAGACACCATAGTTGCCAGTGTTGTATGGACTTAGGGAGCGATATAAAACAAATTCACAATACCTGTATTTTTGGCGACGGACTCGTGGTCCCACTGTTTTGTCATATTAGTGTGACCACGAGGAATTTTATTTACTCGTGGTCACACCATGACACGAGGCTAATATTGAGCTATAGGGTTTCGTAAGAACCCTTATAGTTTATTTATGTGCGTCCGTCTGTCTCTCTTTATGTCACAGATATTTTATTCAGTAAATATTATTGCTACAAAGTTGAAATTTTGAACATTTACACAACCTAATATTATAAAGAGAAAATATTTGTTTGTTTGTTTATCTACATATACACTAATATCTAATATTATAAAGAGGAAAGATTTGATTGTTTGTTTGGTTGTTTGTTTGTAATGGATAAACTCAAAAAATACAAACCCGGTTTTAAAAACTCTTTCACATAAAGAAAGCTAAATTATCAGCGAGTAACACTAACAGGATTTTATTTTTCTAAAAATTAGAGTTCTCATTGAAAATTGCAATAATGAAACCCGAGGTATCAAATTTCGCAAAAAAACTCGATTACTTTGTATCACAAACCAAAGAGTATATAAATACTACGTAAGATTACAAACATAGAAGAAGATACGGGTCTTTGTATATGGAACGTTGCCATGGAAACGAAATCACAGAACATCTAATAATCATTGACGTCGGAAATGATCTATGCTAATATACACGAAATAGTAACCGTAATTCAACCTCCTTGCGTTAAATAGAATAATACTACAGACGAAATGGTACGTGAGTTTATATCCTATAAACCATTTTTTTTTAGAATCTGTTGTTGTTTTATTTGTCCAAATAAAGTACCTACTAATGTTATCTTTCTGTATATCTATCCGTGCGAAGCCGGGGCGGTTCGCTAGTGATGGATAAACTCAAAAATCATATAACTGATTTTCAAAATCATTAATAATTCTGATAATGTAGCTGAAAGATAGTTAATGTCAGCTACATTATCAGCGAGTAACATGAGTAGTTGTGTGTTGAGTGAGTTTTGTTTTAAATTAGAGATCCCTACAAAAATTGCAATAATGTAACCCAAGGTATCAAATATACAGAACGGAATGACACGTTGCTATGAAAACGGACTATTAACAGGTCCGTCAAGTACGTGAGTAATTATGCAGTTGTCTATGGTCAAAAAACATCACGATTGTTGCTGCCAAAGATTTTGAATTACACATAATGTCATTTTTTTAGAAGTTACAACTTGTATAAGATGCTAAAAGTAAGAAAAATGTCGCGATGTGAGTGCTATCTATGTGAAGTCGGGGCGAGTTACTAGTACTATACAGTTATTTATCACCGCTACATATAGGTCATTTTTTTATGTCTCCTATACTTGAAAAGTGAAGAAAATAAAATAAAATTGTACCCCATTGTGAGGCGTATCTTGGGATAGGTATTTTAAATGTATATAGGTTTTTTGACCGTATTTTTTCTGTTTGGTTTCGTTTACGAAATGGCTCTAAAGTGACCTTTTTGCTTGAGTGGCATATATACAGAAATTAAAAAATTATAAAATTCACATCACAGCCATCTAGGGTTTACTATTTTACGAGATAACGCATTTTATGCACGCGTTCCAATCTTAAACAACTTTGTTGGCGTATCATATTAATACTACTGGACCGAAAGCAATGCGATTTTCGTAGTCAAGTAGCTTAGGATCCTGACTGCGGAACCGCCATCAACATCACCACAGTCTGAGTATACACTATTTTCTATTAATAAAATGATAAATTTAGTTTTCATCCCATCTATTTGAAAAACAGTGAATGATTCCTTGAAAAGTGGGAGAAAAGTAGGTCTTTTCTGTACAAGACTTTCAGAGAGGGCAGGAATAAGTTTTTAATTTGGAGCGTGAATTTGGTTCAATGGATCGCGTGGCACATGTATTAAAAAACCTGTGAATGTACGGAGACATAGACAACTGCATATTACACTGTTACGGAGAGGAGGAAAAAATGAAGAGCGCGCAAATTACGACATCAGCATCGCGGAGACAAAGAATATTGACAGTGCAAAAACTTAATAATTAACTTAATAAGTTCAAGTAGCGAAAGTATTATACTACTTACACCTGAAAATATATATACTACGCAATAAGTGTGAACAGAATCTATTACCAACTAAATCCCGGTTAAAATATTTGAAAGTTTATAACAATTTTATCGAGTGGATAAATACAAAAGGAGCGAAGACTTTTTTCGGAAACTGAAACTTGAAACCTATTTTCAAGAATTAAGAATTACCCAAATGTAAGCAACCTACATACTTTGGATGTAAGTAACAATAGTGTCATTCAAATCGAGATTTACACAAAATTTATTACACAATTATCTGAAGAGATTGTCTACGGACATAAATGAAAGAAGTCCAAATTGAATATTATAAATTTTTAGTTAAGCTTAAGTACATCTGGTTTATTTTAAGTTGTTTATTTTTAGTATTTTTAATAACCTTTTAAATAAATATATAAGTTGTAAAGTATCTAAAAGCGCCTTTTATTTCTTTTTCTCGTAGAGAGGGATGAAAAGTAGAGTGTATGACTTGGTCACAAAATTATTTTTCCTCGGGCGACGTATATTGAATCCCTCGCTACGTTCAGGTTTCTACTTAAGAATCCTTCACTCTGCTTTGGATTCAAAATAGCGCCCTTGCCGTCAAAATATTATTTTGCTCCCTTGCCATACAATCTACTATTGACAGTGTCAAATAAAATAATAATTACCCTGCAAACTCGGCAGCAATGTTTTTTGCGAGACTGCTCTAAAATTTTACTACCAGTGATATTTTTTCCTCCGTTTTCTTCAACCTGTTGTTCTCACTTTGCCACTCAAATAGACCTTTAAATACCACCAACAGAAGAACCGTCTAAAATAACGAAAAAATACAGACGTCCATGAACATAGACACATTAGCAGATTAGTTCCAGCCAGTAGTTTAGATGCACCCTTTTGTACAGGGTTTTATCTGGAAGAGATATATCAACTTCCGATTCAAAAGCTAAAGCGAAGTACACTGGCCTTCTAAACTTAGTATCAAACTTTATTAAATTGTTTGGCTTCTTCTCATCGGATTGAATTCAAAGTTTGAAGTCAAAACCTAAACTATTTTAAAATGAAAATTGAATCATATTACAGTTTAGTAGTTTTAAAGTTATGCGCAAACAGACATTAAAAGTGTGGTACTGAGTTTTGAAAGCCAATGTAGTTTTCTGAAATATTCACGTCAAAAATATTACAAAAAAGCTTTTTCGAGTTGATGTTAACTACTTGTAGTTTTTACAATCTGAAACAGTATTAATTAATGAGTTGAAATTAAACATCAATTAAAACAAACTATGAATTAACTACGAGGTTAACTGGAAGATAATGCTGGCTGGCATACGCCGATAGATAAGATGTTCGCCGTTGCACCTGCAATAATGAATTTACTATCTAATTAGTCTCATAAGTAATTTTTCACTTTCAGGTTAGAGTGGACACTTTAGGTTATAGTGGACACTTTAGGTTATAGTGGACACTTTAGGTTATAGTGGACACTTTAGGTTATAGTGGACACTTTAGATCCTTACTTCGGTTTATTCTCTCTAGGGAACTCTCAGGAGGAGATTCTTGGTTGTATTATTGCATTGTATTGTATCTAGTATGGTAATGACCAAGCTCAGTGGCGTGCAATAGGAGAGGCCTACGCCCAGCAGTGGACTAATATAGGCTGATAATGATGTTGAGGGACATCAATTCGTAGCTCTCTTCCTGGATGTGGAGAAGGCCATCGATAAAGTATGGCACGGGGGCCTTCTCTACAAGCTGGCCACCAAGGAGCTGCTACGGCAGTACCTCAATTTAATAAATTAATTCCTCAGCGGAAGGAAGTTCTTCGTGTCGGGCGAGAACCACGTCTCAACGAAACAACTCATCCAAGCAGGAGTTCCTCAGGGCAGCTGCCGCTCACCAGCGCTGTACGCGCTGTTCACGGACGACACATGGAGGGCTGCCTCCTGTCGGAGGAGAGGGACGTCACGCTGGCGTTATTTGCCGATAACAGCGCGTACATTTCGTCTTCCAGCAGTTTGAGGCATGCTGCCGTGCGGATGCAGAGGGTGCTGGATCTTCTCCCGGACTGGCTGGACCGGTGGCGCAAGGCGGTTGATGTGGGGAAGACGGTGGTGCTACCAGTTACCCGTAAGTTAATCATGCCCGATGTTAACATTCAGGGGCGTAACCCTCGAATGGCAGGAATTAGTAAAATACCTGGACATTTATATTGACAAAAGGTTGACCATGAATGTCTATGCAATCAAACATTCAAGAGCGGCAAGAGCGTTGTTTCGGCTGACCCTGCAATCAAAATTGAAGCTCAAAACCAAGCTGGGAATATATAAAACGTATGTAAACGTATGTGCGTATGTGCGCCGCCCCGGCTTCGTACAGCCTCTACTCGACAAGCGCCAGAACAAGACTACAGCAGCAGAAAAATGTAAGCATGCGTATAATTACTAGAGCATTACTCTACTCGTGAATAATGTCAAGAGTAACTTTATCGTATTACGAAACAATAAAATAAATAACGGTCAAGTGCTGGGAAGAATATTATTGGAAAAGTATATCTCTGATATATTATGTTTACCTTTGCTCCATTATCTTACACTATAGTAGTTCAAAGAAGTTAATTAAAAAACGTCATAGGAGAAACTTTTTATGCAGTAGCCATGTCATGGTGAAACTTAGAACGGGCTATCACAATTAAATGCGTACACAAATTTCATGTCTGTGATGTTGAAGAGTTTTGGAGCATTTCATTATCTGGAGCTAATTCTGGATGTCGATATAAGAAAAAGAAGAAGAAGAAGAAAAAAAAAACAATTATTAAACACACACATTACAAAAAACACATACATAAAAACATACATAAAATGTGGTTATGAGTATGTTGAAAAGGGCTTATAATCAGCACAAATGCCCAGTGCAACACAGAGGAAGTGGTTCAACTTGCAGGGTTTGACGTAAACCAACATACATATATATATATACATACATTGCAAGTTAAATAAAAGCTTTTAAAAACATGAAGTCCTATCTAGATATTGAACATCCGGAAGGTTTCTGGTTGGTACTAAAAGGGCCATCGGACGCAGTATCGAACTTGCATCTCGTTTGCATTTCAGATGCAATTTATTTAAATAGCGATGAGACCCTCTAATCAACTATGCTGAAAGCTTGTGCATTTATAAGTACTTTAGCTTCAAATATATTACTTACTAGTTAGTCTAGTAGCTAAGCTAATCGCGAAAAAAAGCATTGTTTGATCATCTAGGCTATAGGATATTAAAAACCAATGCAAAAGTATAGCACCATTGCTCTTGATGCTTTTAGACAGACTTGTTAATATTTCGATTCCACGGCAACATGCCATTCCGTTCCTTACAGCTAGTAATCGACATATTCCAGTTTTCCCGTGGCCACTTACCATTTTTTCGGGATAAAAATTATCCTATATTGGTCTTTTACAGAATTTCATCAAAATCTGATCAGCCATTTTGGCATGAAAGCTCCCCAAACAAACAAACAAACAGACAACGTTTCTCTTTTATATATTGGTGTGGATACTATTTATTAAAACTCAGAATGAAAATATTGGATAGAAAGGGAGACATGAAAAACTTATCTGTAAATATTATCATCTCTAAGAACAATATTTTTGTATGTTCTTGTATTTTAACAAGTACTCGGTAATATTACTGAAATTTAACAAGTACTCGGTAATATTACTGAAATTTAACAAGTACTCGGTAATATTACTGAAATTTTCTCAAGGAGTCCTTCTTTTTAATCAGTTTATAATACGGCATCTTATTTAAATGAATTTTGTAACATGAGAAGATCCAATGATAAAATTAAGGCATCTACTTAACTCCGTGAAGTCATTGATGTGTGAATTCCTACCCGGTCTAGTACCGGAACTGGTAATCCGTTTAATTTCTCAAGAGGATATCCTCGAAATGTACCGATCTGTCCCCGCCCCGGCCCACGGGGGTCATTGGAGACTTGCACATACATTGCTGCTGATTAACTGGATGTAGAGAAACGTGAGGTGCCCTGAGGGCGGTATATATGTCAGTCCACAACGACCGTGAACATACAGTGAAATACTGATGTTTTCTGTCTTCGGCTTGTCCCTACAACGGTCCACTGGGGTATTTGGAGAAGCACAACATATTTTTTTTTTTTATGTTTCCGTAGTCACACAAAGAACTCTGATAATTTCGTCATGTCCGTCTATTTGTCTGTCCAACCATCTGTATATCACACCTGTCTTATTCAGACACTATTTACACTACAAGATTGAAATTTGGCACGTCTATCCATACCAATATATAAAAGTGAAACGTTGTCTGTTTGTTTGCTTGTTTGTTTGGGTTGCTTTCAAGCGATAACGGCTGGACGGATTTTGATGAAATTTGGAAGGGAGATAGCTTGTATCCTGTAATAAAACGTAGAATACTTATAGTTGTATATTTTTATCCCGAAAAATTGTAAGTTTCCACGAGAACACTGGAAAAATGTTGATTACTCGCTATAAGAAACTTACCATGGAAATGAAATAACAAGTATGTCAAAAAATATCAAGAGCATTGGTGCTATACCTACATTTGCATTGGTTTTTAATTTTTTAGAACCTAGAAGAACATAGGATGCCTTTTTTGCGATGAACAGTCCGAGCGGATAAAGTCGTGGGCGGGAAAGCTGGTAGATATATAAAACAAAGTCGGGTTAGTTACATCATTTATAACCCAAGAACGGCTGGACCGATTTTTATGATCTTTGTTTTGTTGGATTTATCTACGCAATCGCGAATAACAGAATAACTGTTAAAAAATTGGAAAAAAAACACGAAAACATAAAATAAAGAAATTAATTAATTTTTACATACAATATGTATAGAACGACTTTTTTTATTATATCTGGAGAACGGATTGACTGATTTCGATGTTTTTTTTGTTCGTCTCGGCCTCGAGAAGTTTCCTCGCGTTGAAAAAGTAAGAAAATAAAATAATAATAAGTGGCAGTTGGTGGGGGAGGGGTCGGAGGTTGTTGTTTAGACTTAACAACTGTGGGGTACTTGGTGTCTCAATCCAATGAGCAATCTATAAAAAAATATTTACGGCTGAAGGACTTTCGATCAAATATTGGTATTTCAGGTCTTGGAATAGCACTAGCTGTACCTGCGGCTTCGCACGCGCGGTCATATCTCCAGTTTAAACGTACTCTGTGTGGTATTAACCTGGAGAATCAGGACCAAGACCTAAAATACCAATATACCAACATTTGATCAAAATTCCTTCAGTCGTCAAAGTTTTTATCGATTGCTCGGCTCCTCATCGGATTGAGATACGAAGTACCCTAGTGTTTAAGTCAAACCCTATGCTATCCAACAGTGAAAACCGCATCGCAAGCAGTCCAGTAGTTTTACGTGATACCCGAACAAACAAACATAAAGACAAATAGATACGATATTTAAAATGTTATATGCATGTTCAGTAGCTTATTTTATGTAACCTAGACCATTACATTTAAATTATCTTCTTTGTACTGACTTTTTCGTACTTATCGCTTTATTATAAGTACAGGGTGTCTCAGAACGCTCCAACTTTTTCGCGAGTAGACGAGAGGCAAACAAAGTGCAGAGAAGGGGTGAAGTCGTTTGCAAGAGCGTGCCCTACATTTTTAGTTACAATCATGCCGTATACGGGATAGTAACGCTCGTTTTGCGTGCGCGCTTATTTCGAGAATAATCGATCGCTCACTCGTGTTCGACGGTTATTTCCTTTACATCGGTAAGATTAATCGGTAGATTGGTCAACATTAAGGAAACGCCAAGCAATGCAACCATTCTAGCGTGGATCCATGCATTCAACGCTACAGGAAACACTATTAGCGATATCCATCACAGCCGTCCAAGAACAGAGAGAACCCCTTTAACATTGAGTTAGTTGGAAATTCTGTAAGACGACAGTAAGAATGATTCTCAGGTGGGATTGTCTAGAAAAACGATTTACCGCATAATACGATCTCATTTGCATCACGGCCTATAAAATTCAGATTGTGCAAGCTCATCATCTTCATCTTCCAGAGCGTGGCGTACGAGAATAACCCACGACATTTGACAGTTTATTTTTATTGAAGAATATATCAGGCTCATTCCTCGATAACTTCTTCAAAAATTCTTCGATAGTGTTCGCAATCGATTTGAAGAGTGTTGTCAACGCAATGGCCGTCATTTAAACAATATTGTACTCAAAAAGAAAATTGCATTAATTATACATTGTTTGATACCAATAAATAATAATAATAATGAGTTTAATAGTTATTATTTTTGACCAAAATAGTTGGGTCATCTTGTGACAGCCTGTACTTATCTATACTTATAATAAATCTGTAACAGGTCCAATTCTGTACACCGAAGTTTATTTTTTTGAGATTCCTATCTATTCTGAACTGAAGCCAAAACTGTTTTTATTTTCATTTTGTCTGTCTGTTTGTCTGCCTGTCTGTATCTTGTCGGCGGGTCACACCGAAACTACTGAATGAATTCAAATGAAACTTGGTATGATTTGAGTTCATACTACGACAGGTAGGACATAGGATACTTTTAAACCCGAAAAATTAAAGGGTTCCTGCAGGATAGGGGTAGAAAATTAATTAATAGAACACGTACCACGCTGAAACTACTGGACGGATTTTGATGCAACTTGGGACAGTCATAATTTATATGATGGACTAAAATTGAGAATACTTCTTATCTCGAAAAAATAAAGGGTTTCTTGCGGGATAGGGTTGGACCCCTATCCCGCAAGAAACCCTTTATTTTTTGAGTTATGTTTAGTTTGAAGAAATAAATTATAAAAATCAGCGTCAAGTGTCGAAGACGCTTGGCATTATGCTGAGGTATGACCCTTTCAACACTTAGATTTATATGTTTAATTTATATGTTAATTTACTACTTTTTTTATAAGTGTTGAATAAACGATTTTTCTTTTTCTTTATATCTTTTGGAGGGTACTCCATATTCGATACTGAAGCCATAACTGTTTTTTTTTCTTTTTTGTCTTTCTGCCTGTCTGTATCGTGACCGTGCATCGCAACAAAACTACTGAATGAATACAAATGAAACTTGATATGATTTGAGTTCATACTACGAGGTAAGACATTGGATACTTTTTATGCCGATGTTTACCATGGTTCCCTTGGGAGAGGAGATGAAAGCCAAAATGTGTATTTAGTTGTAATTCATTAACGCGTAGTCTGATTTCATTGATTATTTTTTTGTTAAAATGGAGAGAGAAAAAGGAAAAATAGAAAATAAAGTTAAAAAAAAGAAATGGAAGAACTAAAGATTGCGATGTAAATATTTACAAGTTATTGGTTTTGTAATTCAGAAATTACAGACATCTTTCAGTATATTGTACAAATAACTTGAAACCTGAAATGTACATGAACGTTCGAACGTACGGCTCATCTTAAACTAGCCTTTGCACTTTATCATATAGGATTAATGGACATAGGCCGGTCACCATAGATACATTAAAATATTAAATGCAACAATAATAATGCAACAAGCACAAATTAAAAAATATATAACCACCGACTTCTTACCCTACATTAAAGCTAAAAAGCATCTCGATCACATCAGCTTCGATACATATAAAACCGCACCTAAATTGGTCCATTCGTTTAGAAAATACGATTCTCACCCCCCTTTTCTCAACTTTACTTCACTTTATTATTTACTAGATTGCTTTATTTGTGTCAATCAGTTTGTGAACGTGTGAAAGTCAAAATCTGCTCGTGTGAGTTTTATTTCATCTCTTCTGCATTTCGTTTGTTGTATAAGTGTGCGTCATAGACAACTGCATATTCGTACTAAATAGGTTTGTATTAATTTTGTAAAGATATTACATTTAAATGATGCCTGGGCAAAGAACCGCCTTCAAAAAACTCTTTCTTATATTATGTTGTAATTTTGCATTATTATTACGTTAGTAATTTCGAAAAATTGTTTGGCTCAATTGTAACCATTTTTAATGATTTTACTGGAATGAAATGGAACTCTTTAAAAAAATGGTTACATATCTCGTAGATATGAGGAAACATAAACCTAAAACAAATGGTGTTCTAAGTTGTAAATGCTGTAATCCTTTTTTAAAGCATTATTTTACAAGACAACACCAGTGCCACTGTTACCTCAAAATTACTCGAGACCAATCAATTAAGCCTAAACTCGAAGGTTTGTTGAGTTACTATGACTACCTTACCTTACCTTGGCTACATCATCAGACCCTGGGTACCACATAAAACCAGAGAACTCATCATGACAAACCAAATGAGCCAAAACTCGATAGGGTTCCATCATTTTGTCGTTGAGCTCCTTGACTACCTTCCGGCTCCATCATCAGACCCTGAAAACCACATAACACCAGAGAACTCATCAAGACAAACCAAATGAGCCCAAACTCGAAAGAGTTCCATCATTTTGTTGCTGAGTTCTTTTGACTACCTTTCAGCTCCATCATCAGACCCTGGATACCACATAACACCGGAGAATTCATCAAACAAACCAAATGAGCCCAAACTTGAAGGGGTTTCATTCCTGTGACTACCTTCCTTCTCCATCATCAGACCCTGGATATCACATAAAACTAGAGAACTCATCAAGATAAACCAAATGAGCCCAAACTCGAAGGGGTTCCATCATTTTGTTGTTGAGTTCCTGCGAAAGACCTGAGCTAACTGCGTGGTTCTCGGAAAACATCGACATCTTCGGTATTTATTTAGTTTTTGTTTTAATAAGTTCTAAAAGGTGCTCTCATGGAAAATGTATCTATTATTCTTATACAAAAGACAAAAAATTCTATAATGTGAGTTCAACCGCAGCTCTGTTATTTTATGAAAAACCTGAGATGCAGTACTTCAAACATTAGCCATTTCCCTGAAAAGTTTGAAATTGTAGTTTTAGCCGCCTTCCAAACAGAATATTGGCTGTAATACTCATTCTACGAGGAAACCCATTATAAAAAGTTGAAGCACAGTTATTTAACCTAAATATAAGTAGAAACGAAACTTTGTAGGACCAAAAGTTCCCCTGTAATTGGAACAAAATGAGAAACTATGGAAATCGGATTTTACAAGAAATGTAAATTGTTATTAATATTGCACAGTCGTCTATTGTAATGTTATTAAAATGACGTCAAAATTATAAATTTGAATTTATTTACAGTATATCACACAAACATATAATATATTTTTTAAATCATGTCTGTCTGTTTATCTGCCTCTGTTTGTTTGTTCACGCATCAATTACTGCACCAATTATGATGTGGTTGTACTAATAATAATAATACTAATACTAATAGGTAGCTTAAAGTTTTTCTTAAAAACTGGTGTACTTTGTATCTGTATCCGATGTGTAGAAGTCGAGCAATCGATAAAAACTGGTGTACTTTGTATCTGTATCCGATGTGTAGAAGTCGAGCAATCGATAAAAACTGGTGTACTTTGTATCTGTATCCGATGTGTAGAAGTCGAGCAATCGATAAAAACTGGTGTACTTTGTATCTGTATCCGATGTGTAGAAGTCGAGCAATCGATAAAAACTGGTGTACTTTGTATCTGTATCCGATGTGTAGAAGTCGAGCAATCGATAAAAACTGGTGTACTTTGTATCTGTATCCGATGTGTAGAAGTCGAGCAATCGATAAAAACTGGTTTACTTTGTATCTGTATCCGATGTGTAGAAGTCGAGCAATCGATAAAAACTGGTGTACTTTGTATCTGTATCCGATGTGTAGAAGTCGAGCAATCGATAAAAACTGGTGTACTTTGTATCTGTATCCGATGTGTAGAAGTCGAGCAATCGATAAAAACTATTAGGCAGCTGAAGGAATTTTGATTAGGTGTTGGTATATTGGTGTTTTAGGCCCTAGAATAGCATGTGGAGAACCTGTTACCTAAAGAAATGACCACGCGTGCCAAGCCGCGGGAACAGCTTGTAGATAATGTTATAATCATACCTATCTATAATACGAGCATCTTAAAATTGAAATGTTGCTTGTTTTTACTCGACTACAACGAAGATAGAGAAGGGTAATGAGTTAATAGTCTATGTATGTATGTATGTATATATATATGAATGTACCCACATTGGATGTTCCACCATAGCGTCACCCCTATTTGTCCGATTTTAACAAACAAAGTGTCAATCGATTTGTCTTCAGTTATAGAGTGTATAGGCAATTTCTTTTACGCAACTACGGCGTAGCAAGGAAGGGTTATGTGTTCAAACTAAACTTCGTCCTATTTTGACAAACGATTCGTCTTCATCGCAAGTGTCATATGTTATTTCTTATCTATTTACTTTTAGAACTTATGTATTATTGTTTGCCTGAAGTGTAGACTGGAGAGCAGAATACAAAAACATTACTGTTTTCTGTAATACATTATTATTTTCAAGCAAGTTACAGAAAATGAAGGCTGACAAATCTTTGAAAGTAAAATATAATGAGTGTATTAGTAATGAGCCCAATATATCATTATAACTTTCAATGTCATAACATAACAAAATACCCAAAGCCATGACGCAGGTGGCTTCGATATTGTAAGTACTTTGTGAAATGTTTTCTGTCTGGTCTCGTCTAATCAGTGGACTCATTATTAAAAATGTATTGAACATCTGCAGCAATAAATGATTATTCTATTCATAAATATTAATTTGTCTAGCTGCTCTTTATTTAACCTTTATTGCCCTTTACTTAAGACTAGCTGATGCCGGTGGATTCGCACGCGTGGCCTTTTCTGTAGGTTAAAAGTACTTTTTGTGCTATTCCAGGACCTAAAATACCAATATACCAACATTTGATCAAAATTCCTTCAACTGTCAAAAATATTTTTATCGATTGCTCGGCTTCTAGTCGTCGGATTGAGATATAAAGTACCCAGTTTTTAAGTCAAAACATTAGCTATCCAACAGTGAAAACCACATCGCAGTCGGTCCAGTAGTTTTTAGGTGACGCGCGAACAAAAGTACAGACAGACAAACAGACAAATAGAGAAACAGAAAAACAGACAGACAAGAATTTTATAAAGTTATTTTCTTATTCAGTAGCTTATTTTATCCTGTATAAAATAAGCTACTATGAATTTTTCAAGTGGGCGTGGTTGGTTAAATCAAAGAACTCAACTCAACTGGTACTCAAAGAAGTCTCGGGGCCGATTTTGATGAAAACTAAAACTGCATCTTTGGATATTTGAAAAAAAAAACAATATTCCTAGGAACGAATCGAACACGTTGATTTTGGAAAAAAAAACACACACTGTATTATTACACCATTCGATAGTGTCGCTAATAAGGATTGAATTCTGGGAAAAAATGTCATACGGCAAACTAAAGGAAAGAGCTCATTTTTAACGAAAATAGTTAAACCATAACTGATTTTGTTCAAAATGATGACCGTTGTTTTCAATACATAGCTGGATTCGAAGTCTCAAGGATTCTACTGCATTCAGTATTAAAATATTATTGATTCCGCTTAGAATATTTTCCAAAGTTCGTTTCAAGTCATCAATTGCATTATACGTGTCTTTGTAGATTTCATTTTTTACATACCCCCAGAGAAAATAATCTAAGGGGGTAAGATCCAGTGACCTCGCTGGCCACGGCACATGACCATAAATAATCTAAGGGCGTAAGATCCGGTGACCTCGCTGGCCACGGCACAGGACCATAAATTACAATAAAATGTTCACCAAACTGCTGAATCAACATCTCTTTTACTTTACGACTATTAATACGAAACAGTACGCAAACAGTTAGTAATAATCAACGAAACGTGGAACAAAATCTAAATTATTGGCGCTAATTTACTCTACGTTCTAATTTAAATTGTTTACATTTCTTTTACTGTGGCCTTTAACCGCGAAGACAATAAAAATTTGAAATTAGAACATAATGTTTTGAAGATGACCAGGCTGCGGGTCTGTGTTGAAAAAAATATTGAGCATCATTTCGGACAAGGTACAGGTAATGCAGGTATGAATTAAAACAGTAGGTACTCTAAAATATGAATCAGTTTATTTTAACATTTGCCGTATGTCATTTCTTCCCAGAATTCAATCCTTATTAGCGACACTATCGAATGGTGTAATGATACAGTGTGTGCTTTTTTCCAAAATCAACGTGTTCGATTCCTGCTAGGAATATTGTTTTTTTTTTCAAAAATCCAAAGATTCAGTTTTAGTTTTCATCAAAATCGGGCCCGAGAATCCTTTGAGTACTTTTCGCTATTCCTCATATTTTCTGATTTAGCTATCCACGCCCACTTGAAAAATTCACCATGATGACCCTAGATCATTTCTTTTTTAATTATCTTCTTTGTACAGTCTTTTTCGTTCCTATTGCTTTATTATAAGTATAGATAATAAATGATTTAATCAGACATTTTGTACACAGCAATCAATAACATAACTAATCTTATACCAACAACTAAGCGCCTGTGTACAAATATCGCCGCCATGTACCAACAGTAGTATAATATGAAAAGTATATATTTTATATTATTATTTTATACTGAATTCTTAAGTTACCGTCTCATTAGTCATCATCATTATCATCATTTCAGTTTAAGTGAAATGGCTGCACTTAAACTGAAATCAGACTATTAATTTATTTTTTTAATATAAAGACAGACATACACAATGCGAGTTAGGTAAAAATAGGCCAAATATAAGGTAATTTAAAAACATTTAAAAAATATTTTATGCCGTAGTCATGTCATGATGAAACTTAGAACGGGCTATCACAATTAAATGCGTATTCAACATTTCGTGTCTATGCTGTTAACCGTAGAGAAATTCCCTAGTCAGGAGCCAACACGGAGTGCAGCAACCATATCATGTGAAAACTTCAGACCAGCTAGAATAATAGAATGCGTACACATAATTTCGTGACAGTGCTGTTGCCCGTTGAAGAGTTCCATTATCTGGAACTGTTCCTGGATGTCGATTAAGGCCATACTTACCATAAGCATGCATTGTCATCGGAACTGAACCAACATAC
This sequence comes from Alsophila aescularia, assembly GCA_946251855.1. NCBI lineage: Eukaryota > Metazoa > Arthropoda > Insecta > Lepidoptera > Geometridae > Alsophila > Alsophila aescularia. The sequence continues at coordinate 3,431,137 of OX276378.1, read as the reverse complement.
AAAATTCTATTCCGTAGGATAAGAGAAAAAAAGTAAAATAAAAGCTTTTGATAAAACTACATACCTTGCAGTAAGATTAAATGGAACTAATTGAACAAAAAATGAGCACAAACTTGATGGATTTTCTAATAGGCATTCTGGGGTTCCGTGGGTACCGCAGGTGGGTACCTGCCAGATCCGTCATCATAATCAGATCAGTACCATATTATTGTATTGTCATCGGAATATCGGACGCAGGCCTCCATTAGTCGTCATCATTATCATCATCAGCCTGAGTTTGTCCACTGCTGGACATAGGCCTCTCCCAAGGCACACCATTTGGCCCCATCTCCATAATCCTACTAATATAATTTAAAAACAAACGTCTCTTTCACGACAAATTGTTGAACCGAATTTTATGTTATTTTTTTTATTTCAGGTGCTTAAAAAGCGATGGTAGTCTAACGGTTCAATAGTGCAACTTATAATTCAATGATACCGGTTCTGGTCCTAGACTCCGCATTAATTACTTTTCTAAAGTTATTTGCGGTTTTCCATCGCCTGAAAGCTCTGACACTAGAGGCCAGCACTACCTCATATGATAAACAAATAAACAATTCAGATACTTTATACTATAATAGAGACCACCAACGTAGGATGCTTTTTTCCCGTAAAAAAAAAATCAAAGCCGCAGGGCCCAGCTAGTCAAATATATGATCACTAAAGTAGCACCAACATGATATGCCAGCGTACAAATATACTGAGTGATATTAGCCACAATATTTAATGGCAGAGAGGGATGTTATAAGTTTAGGGTGTTTATATATTCGTGTATCTGTCTGAGGCATCGTAGCTCCCAAACGAATGGACCGTTTTTGATGCGGGTTTTTTTTCTGTTTGAAACCTGATTTGACCGAGATGATTCTTAGCTATAATGTAGGGCAGGTCAGGGTCAAAACTCCCATCCGAATCGACCGATTTTGATGCGTTTTATTCTGTTTGAAAGCTTATGTGATCAAAATGGTTCTAAGCTGTTTTGGGGGTCATGATCGTAGCTCCCAAACGAATGAACCGATTTTGATGCGTTATTTTTTTTTTCATGTTGATGTGGGGACACAAGTTATTAATAGTAATGCGAACTAAGCATATCGCGCCCTCCGCGGCGCCAGTTGCCTTACCACCTTAGTGTCGAATACGTGTCCGCATGTCACGCCTTGTCTTATATTTGTGTATCGTGTGACTGTGTAATCAGAATATATAGTGCTAATTGGACTGAAGATAAACTCTTTCATTTCCTTTCCGGTAGTTTGGACATTGAATAATAGTTAGGTAAAGATGTGATCGAAATTGTTCATAGCTATAATGGGAGGGTCGGGGGTTAAATAAATAATTAGTTTGTGCTGTATTATTGAGTGCCATCAAACCAGTAAATTTGTTTTTAAACCTATTTCGTCTTCTATAAACAGAGCTTCTAGAGATCACTAATTCTAGTGTATATGTACAAGTGTAGTGCGATCCAAGAGTAGCGCTTACTCTGCTGAGTGGGTCGTGTCTGCACTTAGTCCACTTACGTACTGATGCACGTGGGGAATGTCATTACATGCCTCGCAGTTGTTTTTTGCCATTAGAAGTTGTTTGTTGTACTCGGAACGGCGATAGTTGTTAATGATCGTTATTTGTTTGTGGGTTTTAAATGGATTCTTAATTGAAATTTGTTTTAGTCAAGAATACGTATATTTTTATCACAGCGTAGATTGATTAAAAGTCTTGATACTTTGCCAAGAAAAATAGTATCTTTGAACACCTGATTCTTATTGCCGCACTCGTGAACGTTAGTTAACTCTAATCAAGCATTAAATCGCTCTTTTTGTATGGATATTGACAGAGTTTAATGGAGCTAGTGTCGACCTCTCTGAGTGAGGAGTTAGAAGCTAATAATATTAATTAGACGCATAGCGCCAATAGTAAACAGATGCTGTAACGCCAATAAATACCTACACTGTTGATTGACAAGCACAAATTTAAAATACCCCCCGACCCTTCCGTTATAGCATCAGGATCACGTTAGTTTTCAAAAACGAAAATAACCGGATCAAAATCGGTCCATTCGTTTAAAGCTACGATCCTGACTCTCCCATTAAAGCTAGGAACTATCTCGATCACATCAGCTTTCAAACATAAAAAACCGCAACAAAATCGATTGGTTTGGGAGCTACGATGTCACAGACACACATAGCCTAAACTTATAACACCCCTCTCTTTTCATGTTCGGGGGTTAAAATTGTTTAGAAAGTAAAGCGACCGAACTACGCTTTCGTTGATAAAAAAATACTTATTATTATATGTAATCTGTTGTAATGTGTAAACTGCTGTACAAAGGGGTTAAAATAACCTACTCTGAATGACCACTTAAATTCGTAACTCTTATGAAAACCAAAAAGTATATAACTCTAAACACTACCACCCTACCTGGCAGATAATGCTTGCTAGCATTACCTCCATCTACGTACCTACGAAATATTGTTGGTGTATTAAATAATGATCTAACATATTTTTTAAACATAGCAGCAGCACTATAATTGTAAAAGTACTATCACAGGTGCTATCTAGAAAGCTCTCTATTCTTATATCTAGAAAGCTTTCTATTCTTGATAAACGAGGGGAGCTAACAATTGGAAGTACATTGTTCCACTGCGAAGAAATATCGCCGCGTCAAATGTGTGATCAAACGGTGGCGTATTACTGCCGAGCCACGCGAAAAATGGGCCCGCAAGTTGATTTGTGTTCCGTAGCTTGATATAAACTTTATTATTATAGTCAGATTATTTAATTAGCAATAATAATGGTGTATGAACCAACAACGAGGACCTGGTTCTCGCTTTACGGTTGGCTAATGGCCGGTTCCTTTATTTTAAAAAGAACCGTTTTCGCTTACTTTCTGTCAGTTTTTGACATAAACACCATACAATAAACGTCAAAAAGTAACGATACGTTGGAAAAACGACTCGTTTTTAGGAATGGGGGGTTAGTTCTCGTTAGCGCGGACTCTTTTAATTAATCTTTATTCTGATCATAACTTCTTTACTGACTAGCGAGGGGTGGGTCAGATGATGAAGGCAGTCTCCTTGATACAGCACGTATTGTCTCAAGGTTTCTCATTCTGCAGCCCTAAGCACTGCTTAGCTACCAATAGCAGTACATGTTCAAAAACTTTTGTAGTGTTTTCAAGGTTTTTTACTAAATAATAGTAGTTTATGAAACGGTTGCATAATGAGGGGTATTAAAACACGAGAGTCAGTTTTGTTGATAGTATCACTCTAATGTTTTAATATCTAGTTATGCGCCGTTTCATACACTACTTTGTCGCGCATACGGTCTAGCACGCACCGCTATAGAGAATATATGCCCAAAGAATTCGTATTACGGAGCCAACTGGTGCGTTTATGGGAATACAAATATGTTATAACATAGTTAAGTTAAAAAAAACAGTTTTTTAATGTATTTTTTTTTCTTATTAGAGATGTGCCGTGCGTAATGTATGTAATTATGCCACCATTTTTGAGTTCATAATCCGAATTTTACGAAATAAGTGTAGTTATAATAATAAATGAAATTATCTCGCTCACCTGATCATAATACTACACAAAAGTAACGTAGATACTACTGGGATACCGGTTAATACCGCTTTTTATGCTCAGGTGGCTAGGAAGATAGGGCACCTCACGCGGCTTCTACATGTTTTGCTTTACAATTTCCGTGAAATTTGCGTTTTGGGAGAAAACTTTTCTACCATACGAAACCGTAACAAAATCCAAATAGTTCTTCCATTTTTCAATTAACTACGTTACACAATTAACATTCACACAATTAACTACGTTTACAGATTTAATTTTTCCTTAATTTATTATTATTATTCATCCATACAGTACAAGAACTTGAGAGATATGATACGAGAAAATATCAATATTTAAATTCTAGTTAATTCAAATCCTTTACAAATAACGATAAAAATAAATAATTATAAACGTAGTTTGGTTTGTGATTAATAAAAAAATACCAGATTCATTAGATTTGGTTGTGGTATAATATAGTAGAAACGTTTTCTCCCGAAACGCAAATTTCACGGAAATGTACGGCCAAACCTGCAGAAGCCGCGTGGGTAACCTATCCTCTGAATGTAATTATTTCCGTGAACGTTAATATAATGATTTGTTTGGTAATGCTCTATGTATTTACGTGCACACAGATCCTCTAAATAGGATGGTATGTATCTATCTCAACTCTCTGTTTTTTCTTACATTTTGCCACAAGCTTTGCAACAGACAAAATTATACAGTTAATAAATAAATGAAAAGCTAAGAATTTAAACTCGCTGAACACAAAGCTTTGGCAAACTGCACCTTGCATCAGTTTACAGAATTCATAAGCTCGGCTGCACTTTCTCATGCTATTTAGAATAATACTGATACGGTACCCTAAACCCTTATACGGCTTTGACAAAACGTCACATTGCGAGCCGCGGCATCTCCAATACGTACTCAATAACGCGCCGTGTGATATAGGACACTATTTCGTTATTCGATCGAGCCATCACTCAGTAGTGGGCGTGGTACATTGCACGCTACCTTACGCCGAACGTTGATCGATAGGTGTACCTATCTCCTTACGGGTAGCGTACTTATTGATGAGACATGCTAGCGACAATCTTGTACGAATAATGAGCAAATTGCATTGCAGTAGTGAGATAGATGCCTCCGGCAGATAGCTTTATCCGCCCTTTAAATTAACTGCCTAGCCTTTTGATTGAATGGTGCCATTCAACTAACGGCTTGAATGATATTCAGCTATTCAATCAAACATCTAGGCAAATGATTTGGATCGATCACGTTTGACTACTTGCCTAGCTATTCATTTTTAGTTCTTTATTTAAATTTAGTTCCACATTCTGCCGCCTGGCGCTGAAGCCACTGTCAATATACGTAGTATCGCTACCTAGTCAAAAATAGCACAATAGAAGAGAGTTGTGACCAAAATAATGTGAATTTAGCTGTGACTCGTCTGTTAGAATTGCGCTTAAAGTACTTGCACAGAATAAATAATAGATACTTGGCAGGTAAGTAAGGTTGAACATGAAAACTGTTTACAAACATTTTGACTGTTTGCAAACTACTATACAATAATAGTTTGATACAATTGTGTATTTTTGTCACATAGTCACCCTTTTGTATAAATGGCCTGAGCAATCAGCTAGCCAGCCAGTTATACGGCTGAATATCATTCAGGCCGGTAGTTAAATGGCACCATTTGATCAAAAGCTTAGGCAATTAATTAAAACACAATCTGATTCCCCCGTGTCACCTTTCCATCACCGTACGACTAGACGATCGGCAAAGCGACACCCTTTTATGGTTGAAATATCTCGCACAAGAACGAAGCGTTACGCTTCTTCCTTTATTATAAGAACTGCAAAGGAGTGGAATGCCCTGCCTTCGTCAGTATTTCCGGTAAATTATAACCCAGGTTTGTTCAAGTCAAGAGTGAATAGGTATCTACTAGGTAAGCGTGTGTTAGATTACTACTTATTGTAAATATAGAAATGAATAAAAATAATACTTGGTACATGTAAATGTTATGTATCCAGCTTTCAGAACGAAGTATTCGTTCTGAAGCGAATTATTGACTACTTTAAAGAAAAGTAAAGTACCACGTGTAAACTTACGATGTATGTCATCCATCACTATGAAACATCTGTATTATTATGCCATAATTATTATAATGTATTCCAATACAACTATCAGACATGACTAATGTAATTAATAAAGTAAGTGGTAGATATTCGTTGATCTAATTTCAAACGACTCAAATAGCTCGGACGATGTCGGTAGTCTTCGCCTCGGATGACTTCTGTCAGCGTCGGATGTTCGAAAATGTTATATAAAGGCTCTCTTGACTTGGCAATGTTCCAATCCGACCACCTCTGGCAACCCGCCAGGGGGTATCAACACACTTAGACACAGACACCGACCTCGCCGGCGAGGTCGAAGGTCCCATAACACATAGTCAGATATTATTCGCCTTCGAGTTTCTTGGTGATTCTTCTCGAAGGTGTATTACGAATCGGCGGTCAGTTATAAAAATCAATCAAAAGGCACCTAGCCATTGTTCAGGGCCCCCTCGATCACTACTTAACGGTAGCGATCCAGGGGTGTTTAGTTCGTTACCCCCGTAAACAGACCAAGCCGAGCGCCGTACCCCCTGGGTACCCTCGTGCGGGTCGTCTAAATTTTAACTTTGGCGTGCGACTTCTGCGTCACGCATTGCGGCGGAGTGCTTGTATGCGCCCGCCCCCAAGTCCGGTTCAAGCTGTAGAGGCCGATAAGGCCAACAGCATTAGTCATTCCTAAAAAAATAATCTAGGCATGCTTTACGCTAACATCGTCCGATCGATCGGACGACTTGTTCCAAAATATAAATGGTCTTCGTGGTGCGAACAAGTCGTCCGATCGATCGGACGATGTTAGCGACATCGTCCGATCGATCGGACGACTTGTTCCAAAATATAAATGGTCTTCGTGGTGCGATTGTCTAATTGGACCAAAAGAAAAAAAAAAGAAGAAAATTCACGTCATCCGATTGAGCGAACTAAGAAGCTGTTGGACCACGAGTTCAGAAGGGCCTAACCTTGCAATGAAATGGTTTATTTTGCAAGAATGCACGTGTACAAGTTATTTATGATGGAATAAAAACTAAAAATAATGATCGTATACATTTTACTATGCTAAATGGTGTGCAAATAAATTCAAACATGAATTTGAGTGATTAAATAACCAATAAAAAAAATACAATTTTAAACAATAAGTCAACTAATAAAATAAATCTAAGTATGTCAAATTGAATAATATTTTATACTAGCTTTCCCGTCAGCGCGGACTACAGTTTATCGCGAAAAATAAAGCATCTTATGTTCTTTTTGGATTAAAACCAATGCAAAAGTAGGTATACCACCAACGCTCTTGATTTTTTTGACAGACTTGTTATTTCGTTACCATGGCAACCGTTCCTTACAGCGAGTAATCAACATTTTCCAGTTTTTCCGTGAAAACTTACAATTTTCTTGATTAAAAGTATTCTATGTTTTCTTCCAGGGTATAAGCTATCACCATTCCAAATTTCATCAAAATCCGTTCAGCCGTTATCACGACAAACAAACAGACAGCGTTTCACTTTTATTTATTGGTACGGATGATGTCAAAAGAGTGAAATGAATATTTAACATTTTAAATATATGTACCTAGTACAATTTTAAAATTAATTGAGTAACAATAGGTAGTTGATCGATAGTAAGCAACTAGGTGTAGGTATGTGCTATCAATAAGAAATCGCTTTCATCTTCAATCGAGATTTGCGATGCATATATCACCTTGAGCTGACGTCAACACAAAAGCATAATGCGTAGACAGTCTTACATAAATGTTTATAAGACTCTCCCGCTTTTCGAATCGCCAAAGGCCTTTAGGTCATCGCTCAGACCATGTCCAGTTGCTCAGGCATAGCACATCGCTCAAGCATGGTACATTGCTTGCCGCGCGCCGTGTGCTGCCGTACACTGATGGATCAGTGGTGCGCTGTACAGCGTACTTATCAATGTGACAGGACTACGTAACAGCTGGAAAGGGTTAAAATGAATGGAGCTTTGCGGAGCTAGGTGGAAGATTCAGTTTCAAATATTTTCTTGGTAATGTTGTAATTATTAAAAAAGTTATTGAACCTCTAAACTGATAGAGGTCAGTGTCTGATAAGGTTCTCACTGACTTGTATTTTTTTTGAGGTAAAGAACAAAAATGCTTCAAATACTTATATCGTGAACATAATCGATGGACCACAAAGCAAGGCTCTTTGTTGTCAAATGCATTGGAGGATATGTTTTATACTCTGGACTGGAAAGGATGTGGCATTAACATAAACGGTGAGTACATCTCAGACTTGAGATTCGCGGACGACATCGTCGTTGTAGCAAAAACGTTGAAGGACTTGCAACAGATGTTGGACAGCCTAGCTGATTCTTCTCAAAGCATTGGTCTCCGGATGAACTTGGACAAAACAAAAGTTATGTTCAACGAACATGTTATTCTGGAACCAATTGCTGTTAACCCGTCGCTACGGACGTGAAAATAATCCCACGGCCAATGACACAGGGTCACCGTGACCCTGAATTTTTATTAGCATTTAATTAATATAGGTTAAACATCCGTACAATAAAAAGAAATAAAAATGTTATCGTATAAATTAAACTTTTATTTAGTTTTTCAGTAACACACGCAAAATTATCTATAAAAACATAACATAGATATGTTTTTAATTTTTGGCATATATTTTTTTAATATTTAATATTAATCAGAGAATTTCCATACTAAAAGAGAGACCACACTAACTTCTTATCACAAAACTAAAATGATATCAGTTTTCTACTTCCTCATTCAGCATCATGGAAGTACTGCAATTATTGTAGTATGGAGTCGAATGGTCTGGGCATAGTATACATTCCGCATGCATTACAATAGGTGTTTGTTTTGTGGATGTTCTGTCAAAAGACCGACTTTATCTGATGAAACCGAGTCAGTCGTCGTATAAATTTGTCCCTTATCAGTAGCGTTTTGTTCAGTACTGCTACTGTTAATACGTTCGGATAAATGGTCTACATAGTCGACGTCCAAAACAACCTGGATTGTTAGTGAGGGGCTAAATCACTAAAACAAGAAATATTGAAAACAAACACTAAATAAACAAAAATAAGTGTCACGAAAATACCACGCCAGCAATGACGCAGGGTCATACGTATCCGGTTTGTCTCGACGCATATATGTCTCGCTGCGCAGGCGTCGACACACTGAAGTTGCACGCGTTTTGGGTAGGAGGAAGATGTGTCTCCAGCTACTATAGCGGTTTGAAATCGCTCAGGGGAAATGGCATTGTATTATATTTATCCAAAAAACAAAGTATATTGTCTATGAATTACTTATAACTAACAAATCATAAAATTACAATTATTATTATGAGGTTTTTGTTTTATGCTTACATTTAAATTATTATGCACACCTTACCGTAAAAATGTGGCATTCTGCTTATAATTAGTGAAACATATTTGTATACCTACCTATATTTATGCAAATAAACAATTAGATTTGATTTGATTCAATATTAAAATAATATCATAAAATCATGCAGTCACAAATCATCATATCACAAAATAATAAAACCATCAAATCAAATAAAAAAATATAAAAATTGGAAACAAAAACGATAAAGCTAATAATTATAAAGTTGAGCAGAGCTCCTAATTTGTAAAGTAGTCGTCTATACTATAAAACTTTTTTCCAGAAGAAACGCCTTTACTTAGTCAGTGTGACCCTGCGTCATTGACGCCGGGTTAACGGAACTACTCTCGGAGTTGTTCAGGAGTATGTTTGTCTGGGGAAAACTTTGCAACTAGGTAAAAACAACTTCTAGAGAGAGACCCGCAGAAGAATACAGCCGGGCTGGGCAGCATTTGCGAAACTTCGTCGAGTCTTCTCGTCATAAATACCGCAAAGTTTGAAGACAAAAGTCTTTAACCATTGTGTCCTACCTGTTATGGCATACGGAGCCGAGTCGTTGACACTCACGGTACGACTAGTCCACCAATTTAAGGTTGCTCAGCGGGCTATGGAAAAGGCTATGCTTGGAATTTCTCTGAAAGATCGTATCCGGAATGAGGTGATCTGGCAGAGAACAAAAACTTGTCGACATAGCCCTAAGGATAAGTAAGTTGATGTGGCAGTGGCCTGGTCATATTTGTCGAAGGACTTATAACTGTTGGGGTAAACGTGTTCTTAAGTGGAAACTTCGACTTTGTAAACGTAGTGTAGGACACCCTCCAGCTAGGTGGAACGACGATATACGCAAAGTGGCTGGCAGCGGTTGGAAGAGAGGAGCCAAAGATTGGGGTCAGTAGCGTGCTTTGGGAGAGGCCTATGTCCAACAGTGGACTGACACGGACTGATGATGATGATGATGAAAGCTCTTTGTAGCGTTTCAATTCTTAACCACGTCTGATTTTCGCATCCTCATATCCTCTAATAAAAGAACAACCAAATCATAAAACAAAACAAACTTTGAAGAGTTGAGAGAAGAAAAAACCCATGGACCAGATGGACAAACAACATTTTTATAGTACCGTTAAACTGGTTTTTCAGCAACGTTAAGAGCTTAAAGTAGGTATTCTGACATTGGAAACTATTTGTTTATTCTGATCTACATTACCAGCTCAGCTGCAGAGACAGTCTACATTACTTCTGAAAAGTATTTCAGCAGCTTACTCATGAGAATAAAACCACTGTGAGTAGAACTACGAGAACAGCGGTAGATTTCTCCGAGCACTGCAATGCTATTTTCTTCCCGGATCTCAAGTCGGCATAAACTGCTTGCCCAGCGGTAACCGCGACCGGGACACAGCGCTACATCAACCTGCGCCCGCCCCTTCCGTGTACCTTCACCGCAGTCCCGGGCACAAGATGCCTACAGGGCTACAGGTGATAATACCGACCAGTATAATAGATAGCAATGGTGGCCTAACGGTTCTATAGTGCAATTTAGAATCCAACGATACCGGGTTCAAAACCTAGGCCCCGCACCAATGACTTTTCTGAGTTATGTGCGGTTTTCCATCGCTCCGTGCTTCGGGGACACGTTAAGCTGTCGGTCCCAACTGTTATTGATAAATAGCAGTTGTCAAGCCATGTCAGAGAACTCTGACATCAGAGGCCAGCACTACCTCATACGACAAACAAACAAACAGATAATTTATTTCAGATTAGCTGTGTCCGCGGCTTTGCCTGCATGGTCATTTAATTAAAAAATAGCCCACACTTGTTATTCCAGGACACCTATAACGTATAATATAATACATTTTTTCAAAATTTGTTCATCCGTCAAATAGTATTTTAAGGATTGCTCAGCATCTAATTATCAGATTAAGATACCAAGTACCCCAGTTTTTAAGTCAAATCCTAAACAATCCAACAGTAAACCGCATCGAAATCGGTCCAGTAATATTTACGTGATGTTCGAACAAACATACAGACAAACAAACAAGCAAACAGATAGACACGATTTTTTAAATGTTATATTATTATCAGTAGCTTAGTTTAAGTACCCTAGACCATTTTTTTTAAATTGACTTCTTTTCACAGACTTTTTCTTACTTATTGCTTTATTATAAGTATTAATAAGTTACTGACAGTTAAAATTCGCCAATCTTACGCTATTATGCGATGATAGGCACTCCACCTTTCTTTCTCTCTCTCTCTCTCTCTCTGAGAAAAGACTTGTTATGTCTTAGGATTTTCATAAGATTGTATTATAATTGAATAAACATTTTCTATCTGGGTTTTCCGCTTTTCATACTTAATTTTTAGGTTCAGACAGTTCGAGCATTTTGCATTTTTTGTAAATACAGGTAGACTTGAATAACTGGTTCCTCTTGTTTTGTGCTCAACCAGCCCTGTACAAGATCTTTTTGAAATGGCCTAAAAGACCTGTGTTCCAGCATTGGGAACGTATCCATTCCTTTGCAGTTCTTATAATAAATTAAGAAACGTAACGCTTCAGTCTTGTGTGAGGAATTTCAACCATAAAAGGGTGACGATTTGCTGATCATCTATTCGTACGGTGATAGAAAGGTGATGGAGGAATCAGATTAAGCTGTTCTTGTGCACACTCCAATGTTCAAATTGCAGAATACCAATAGGGTTGCGACCTCAAGTCGATGCGCCAGACTTAGAAGCTTACTCGTTACCATCCCAATGAGCCTCATAGCACGTCTATGAATTGAATCCAAAGCCTCGAGCTGATACTTGGCACAACCGTCCCAGAGGTAGCAGCAATACTTCCATACAAAACAGACACGATTCAGCCTGACCTGTGCTGTACTGAGCACGGATATGTGCTTGATGAAGATTCTACAGCTGTCCCAGTGTGAAGTACCACCTAACCTTAAACAAAATACCAAGTTTCTTTGCAGGTACCTTGGCTTTGGATTCAATGTAAGACCTAAAATTCAGTTTTGATGTGGGTTCGACACCGAAAAAGTCCAGATAGTCCCTAATTGGAATGGTTAAACTACGGAAAGATAGAGATTGGTTTAGAAGACTCTTTTTAGCAGAAAACAAATACACCTGCGTTTTAGTAGCATTACACTTAACCAGGTTAGCATTGCTCCAATTGGACACAGTTTCTAAGGCTAAATACAAACGGCCTACCATAGCCTCTCTCTGAAACTGTACAGAGTCGCAGCTGGCTTGAGCATTGAAAATGTACCTTTCTCTCAACTACAGTACTGTCATCTGCATACCTAAAGGTACCGGGCTTCAGAAGGTCATTAAAGTGCATTAAAACAGTGTAGCAGAGAAAACTGATCCCTGAGGTACACCTGCATTGATAGCCATTTGATCAGACGAGAAGCCTTCTAGGACTACTCGAATAGGTCGTTCCCTCAAAAAACAGCTATCCAATTGCATAACCCAACAGGTAATCCATATAAGTGAAGCTTATATAAAAGGCCATCGTACCAGACCCGATCAAAAACCTTCGATATGTCAAGGGAGAGGCCAAGTGCCTCACCTTGCATCACGATGGCTTCGCTCAGTACGTGAGTGGCAAAGCGAGAAGATCCCCGGTAGACCGGTTTCTGCAAAATCGGTATGACTGGTCATTGAGGAGATCGTTGTCATACCAAGAGCCTAATGTTGATAACACGCTTCACACACTTACTGAATTAGGAGCTTATAAATATAGGGCGATAATTGGCCGAATCACCATGACTACCCTTTTTTAGGCACTGGTTGTACATTGGCAAGCTTTCAGCTCTTCGGAACTTTACCTGAATGAAGAGAAAGGCAGTATAGCTAGCGGCACGTAAGTCTAGCGGTGAACGAAACGTGGCGGGGGCGAATCTAGGCACAACCAGTTTTCGGGATAAAAAATATTCAACATTTTAACACATTATATAAACTTAGACTGTGCCAAGATCCCCGCCACTTTTCGTTCACCACTAGGTATACAAACACGTTAATATGGGAGTCAATGAGACAATTCGGGCGCACAGTTTTTCAACATAATCACTGGAATGCCATCAGGACCACTGGCCTTATTTACATCTGGGACTCGAAGCGTTCTGACATCTTCCTTTCTTCTCGCGATTGCGTACTTCGGGCAAAAAATACCCCGCAAGGAGGCTGGCAGGAAGGTATCCTGCCGGTAGTGTCTATATGCGAAGCTTCTACAAAAAGAGAAGCAAATAAATTCGCTTTCTCTCCAGCATTGTGATTCAGTAATTCATCTGGTTTCAGCAATGGTGGCAGTTAGGGGCGGTAGAAGTTCATTTCGATCAATTTGGCCAGGAAGCTTTGCTCTCCACGGGATATGAAGCTAGTGTGGCCTCTATTCAATCTACGTGATCAAAATGAGCCTTCCTGAAAATCTTCTTGCAGGTTTTAGCAGCAACGTTAAATTTTTTGATGCACAGAATCTTGCACAAAAGTATAACATTGCTACATACCTAAATGGGTTAAGTTAATAAGCAAGGCTTATTATTTACGTGCTCATTTTGGGATGACAGCTCCAATCCTCCAATCTAAATGGTTTATCAATCCCTATCAAAAACCAATTAAAACGCAAAACACTCTCCTGAGACCATTCCACCAAGACGAGACGCTTGCTTAATTACAGCTTTATTTGCAACTATGTCTTGCTATATTTCAATTGGATCACAAACAAAGGTCCAGCGGTCCCCGGAGCCCATCAATCTGGAGGAGTCCGGCCAGTCATAGCAGCCAGCTTATTTGATTAATTTTAGACCCAAACAAAACCAGGAATAGCGTAGTGGCTTAGTGAACAAACTGTAGCGAGTTGAATTTGAGAAGAAGTAAAGACAAAAACTTCAAAGTAATGTGAAAGTACGGCGTTATTTTCTCTCAGACTAAAACGTTTTGCCTGTGGATGAATGTATTTTTGGAGATTTTGCGTTTTTTGGAACATAGAATGATTCAAATTAATTATGTACCTAGTTGATAAAAGTTCTTGATGAGATAATTCCAAATATACATTTGTTATGAACTTAGATCAGCCCGTATACATTTAACCCGGAGAAGCTAATCAGCTATTTTTGTTTAATACCATTTCATTTTTTGCGTATATAACTTAACTTATATTTCTAAGATTTCTGAATTTATTCTAATGATTCTTAAAAGGATAAAAAATAATACCATTGCATTTTTTGCGTGTATAACTTAACTTGTATTTCTAAGATTTCTGAATTTATTCTAATGATTCTTAAAAGGATAAAAGTTAATACCATTGCATTTTTTGCGTGTATAACTTAACTTATATTTCTAAGATTTCTGAATTTATTCTAATGATTCTTAAAAGGATAAAAAAAACTGAAAGGATAAAGTTTCAGTATGATCTCATATTATAATCAATTTCATCTAAATTGGTTCCGGTGTTTTTTTACTAAATCAAAGACACCCGTTACAAAAAATATTATTAGAATTTAAAAGCAACACTGCTCATAAAAAGGTTACGTGACGACTTCAACACCTTTCATTCAGACTTGCAAGTTCTATCATAAGAAAGATTCTAGACCTTTGACCAGCAATGTGACAACAACAGCAAGTCATGACAAAAACGTAAAAGCTTGTCCTGCCCGTTTTGGATCTCCTATACTCCACCACGGTGCATGCACCCTGTCCACAACTAACCAGACTTATTGTTTGGTAAAGTTGATTTATCACTTCAAGTCGCTAACAAGACATCGGTGGACATTTGATCCCACCCCCTTGTCCCGCCTCACCCCTTCGCAGCCCTTAGAATTAATTAATTTACTGTTACTATGAGTCAGAGAGAGATGAATCTTGTGACGGAAAATTAACTGCGTAGCATTATGTTTATAAGTAGGACAATATCATTGTCTTCATTTATAAGTAGGTGAAGACGTCTTTTCATCATCATCATCAATCAGTCTATATCTATCCTCTGCTTGAAGTAGGCATCTCCTAATACACGCCACTGAACTTGGTCTTCAGCTCCCCTCATCCATTCTCTTCCAGCCGCTTTTCACAGGCCATCACTCCATCACCTGGCCCGAGAACTCGATCTTTTTGATAATGATGAATAATTTTTAATTACAGGCAGTCTGCCTGTTAATTAAGTTAATAAAGTTAACATGAATTAATTCTTCAGCGGATACAAAATATATCATCACTAATTTCTGTTTTCTTATTATTTTTTTTGTGTTTCCGTAATCAATCAAGTTTTATATAGTTTGCCGTGGCTCACGCTGGAATAGGGTGTTAAAATTGTTTAACATAGAGCGACGCTTTTTACATAGAGTATGAGTATTCTATGTGACAAGCGTCAATCCAGGTTCACCAATTTAATATTACTATTAGTCTGTATGTCCGTCTATCACAATCTTGCCTATGATAACCAAGGGAATAAAACTTATAACTGCGTTTTTTGGTTAGCAATTTTCCTAAACGTATAGGCATTAATATTATTGTATTATTAATATTAACACAAAAGGTCACGTTTAACCTCAAAACGATAGAGTTAAACTAAACCGCAAAGCTTTAAAACTGTAAACTGCGCTGACCATAGCGAAAGCCACAGTGCAGAAAGAGAAGTACGGAACGTTCAAAGCTTCAGTAGGTACGTTTAGAATTACATTAAAGTTCACCTGCGCTGTGACCGCGTCAAAGTAGCAAGTTTTAACTATAAATAGTTACGGTAGAGCACAAGTTTGCTTGCGAGTTAGATGTTAACTATTTTAATGTTCTTGTTTGGGAACAATCACGAGTTAACAGTATAAGAGAGGAAAACTGCATGAAATAACGTGATTGGTTGTTGAAGTTGCCCTTTTTACACAACTGCCCAAAAAAGGAGTTTATTGTTTTCAGGGTTCTTCGTCTCTTCTCTTCCAATGACTGGCAGCTACATTGCGCAGATCATCACTCCATCTAGCCGGATACGAATTATAACTTTCTACGATTGCCAATAATAATTGTATGGAGGTGAGGTTCTTTATTCCACCATAACTTTTAAATGCTCTAACAGATTTGTATATATAGGGTATCCTTAGAATCCTTACATCATCCCGAGTGATATAGCTTTTTTTTAAAGTCATTGTTCGTTGATGATTTACTTGTTGTTTATAATGTAATCTATTAATGCTGGGCAAAGCTTTATTACCTAAAATTAATAAGGCATTAAATACAAAAAGAGAGAAGCTGTGCTCAGCAACACAGGCTGAAAATGATGATGATGATGGAATTTTACAGTTCAATCATCGATTGGTTAATAGGAATAGTTGGAGCACGTCTTCAGTAAGATAACAGGGTTTCATAGATATACTGAATTAATATAAAATTAACTTTAAAAATAAAGTCGTTTTTTTTTAGTTATGTATACCATATGACGTACTAGCTTTCGACAGCAACTTCATCCGCGCGGACTACACTTTATCGCGAAAAAAGCATCCTGTGTTATTCTAGGATATTAAAAACTAATGCAAAAGTATAGCACCAACGCTCTTGATGCTTTTTGACTAACTTGTTTTTATTTCGTTTCCATGGCAACCGTTCCTTAAAGCGAGTAATCAACATTTTCTAGTTTTCCCATAGAAACTTATCTTTGGCCGGGATATATTATTATTAGTTTTCATAGATTGCTGTGGAAAACCGCGATCCTCCTTGGTTGAAGTGCCTTCGAAAACACCCGAGGTAAGCCGAACCCAGACGAACACGATTCCCTCCACCAAAGAACTCGTTGTCACAGATTCGGTTGCAGTGCAAAAGGATGTGGTCACGACCTCAGCGATTATGCCTCAAAACAAAACGGTACAACATTGTTCTGCTGATAAAACTAGAACGACTGATGAATGGCAACAAGTAACGCGTATACGTGTAGCCAACAAGCTTCTTTTTTTCAAGTTTATTTTATATCCTTATTTTGAGTGGCGTGAACAATACATGCACATGCGATTGCAGCAATGGCAATTGACTTGCTGTTATCCATTGAAGAGTTCCTTTGTATCTTCGAAGGTTTTTATCAAATCTTAACCAAATTATATATATGGGGCCATACCTAAAGCATATCTATTTAAATAATTTAAAAAAAAACTTTAAAATCGACCTATATTTGACGGAGATATCAAGTCATAAATTGGGTTAAAGTTAATAAAATTAAGTCATCTCCTAATTGTCCACCCTTAGAGGTGGAACATTTTCATGAAATTTAAATGAAACTACCCCTGAAGCATAACCTATCAACTAAAAAAATAATGTTTGAATTCGATCCACAATTGCAGGAGATATCACGTAACTAACATTCAAAAAAAACATACCGGTCGAATTGAGAACCTCCTCTTGAAGTAAGTTAAAAATGAGAAGGGCAGGGACAAATCTATACATTTCTATTTTCGACGTGAGACGTAAGTTTGTTCCTCGTGGCCAACACGACTTGTAAAAATAAGATGAGGTCCCAGATTTATCAAAAAAATAATGATTGCCGTCCAAAAACAGCAAGTTTTATGTTAGAAACCTTAACATTTTCTTTAGTACGTACATATCAAAACCACACATTTACATTTCATTGTGAAAATTCCACTTAACCCTTTGACTAAACTACCGAACTTAACCATGTATAATTATGAAGTATTTTTTGCATTTATTGTTCGATCTAATCTTGTTTTTTTATATGTGGATAGTACCTACTTATTAAAAAGCAACAATTCAGACACAATCCTAACAGACGGTTTTTCAAGATTCTGTAAGTGGAAATGTTTGGTTTTGTTCCTTACCTCCTCATTAATATAAGAACTAAATTAATAAATAGTTTATTACTAGAAAGTTACAATATGTACCTATTACTCGTAATTAGCTATCAAAATAAGCATCGCCTGAATCGTTTCGCTGAAAGTCTCATAATTATGTTTCTTTGTATTCTAACTACATATTTTTTTATTAATAATATTGATTTACTTTAATTAATTGTAATCACTTTTATTTTTATCAGACAGGAGCTCCTTGAGAACATCTAATAAAGATTATTTAAATGAGACGATAAAACAGCAACGAACCAGTGTGTCGAACCGACCGTATGGCGAGGTGCTCGAATTGAATATTTATACCAGAACCTCAGGGTACATCACAGGGTAACGTTGAAGCAGTAGTGAAGCTTACACGTTTAGGACACGTTTACAAAATGTAAATATGCCTGCTTATGAGACAATTGGAATTAGCAACACTTATCCGAGCTCTCTGTAATTCTGGCGGAATTTGATAAATTTTATCCTGAGATGCGTCAGATCTATTATTGTAACTGTTGGCCCTAGTTGACTCAAGTACATCAAGTGAAATGGATGTCCCCTCGAATAATTTTAATGAGTGTGTGAGTTTTGGTTAATAATAACGGGTTTTTGTAAATTAACGGAATTCTATAGCTCCGATATATTTCGTTTCAGGGGCGATTTCCCTTGTAAAACTACACATTCTTCAAAAATAAATTCATGTATTTATGCTTAATTCTGGTGCAATAAAGTGTTTCTTATTATTATTCTATACCATAGCCTTTTTAAAAGCTTTTATTTAACTTCACTTGTATGTATCTATGTATGTAAGTGTCTATGTATTTGTCTGTCCTGGAATCTAGCAATTCAAATTTCGAGCACTTCCCGATTACCTATCCAGCTGGTACTTTCAGGGTAGCCCACATACCAATGAAAAATCAATAAAAAATTGGAAAAGAAAAGATAAAGAGAAAAGGAAATAAGAAAAAAATACTTTACGTGAAAGTTACAAAGTAAGAAAAAAAGAACCCTTAAAACCAAATTTTCTTTTTAAAATTTTACTTATATCTTCAAGGTTTAGCTGAAAGTCTGCCATATTATGTCGATTTGACTGCTTGGTTAATGTCTCCTGTGGCTTTCTGTCACAAATAACAATGAGACAATAGGCCAGCGCTTGCTTGACGGACTTTATTCACTGTCTTACTAGTATACAACGGCGGGGTAGGATGGAAATACGCGCACAGGTGTTGGCGGTGTTGCTATACTGTTTCGAGAATATTGAATTTTCCTAACTTATTTTACATCTTGAATTAGACCGTCCGTACATTTGAATAATGCGGTGTTGTTGACTTACAAGTAGTTTTTGCGCTTCGATTAGCCCGGAACTGACTACAAAGTACACAATTTTGATAATGTTATTGTTAAAACAGTTTCTGTGTTACCAACAGTTTTACTGACAATTTTATGTCGTAAAAGGCAGCTGTTTTTATGTTAGCATAAAATACTATCCTATTTGGGCCCGGATTAATAGGTCCTTCTCTTTTCATCCCGTGGGTGCTGTGAATACCTACGTATTAACATGAATTGTGATCTCAAATACGCCAGCCAAGCAAAGTGTTCATTGCAAACTCCTCTTTAAAGCAGGTACTTTCAGAAGTGGATGTCTACCGGCTGATGATGTGATAAATCCTAAAGACCTCAAAATTGACCATGTTTGATTAGAAGACACACATAAAACATATGCACAACTAACTCCACAGGACTAAAACACTGACTTCAACAAGGCAGGCCAAAAATAGGATGAGTCATAAGATTCATATAAATAAGTTTGTAGGTACATGTGTATATTAAGCCCGTCCATTTTTTTCAAACCACTAAGGTAATTTCCTCATTCCGTGGAAATTAATTGGGTTCCGTCGTTAAGCAGCGGAAAAAGGGGTCGGCATTAAGGAGACGGACAGTTAGCTGCAACTGAGCCCCACTGACAATGATTTATTGTGTGTGGTGTACTAAGAAAAAGTTCCTCTTATGTTTTGGAACTCGACAGTACTTTTCTATTGAGGTTCTAAGGATAAAGTGGTAAAATTTGGCCAAAAGTGCTCACATTGATAGCGACTAACTATACTTAAAGGGATTAAGAGCTTCAAATGACCAAGAAACTGAAAAGAAGAAGTGAAATAAAAGAGCATTTTCTTTATAAATAAACTATTCTTATCTTACCCGATATATTTGACATGTTAATTTGTATTTATTTTATTTATGTAAGTATCTATATGAACCCATATGACTGTATTGGATAAATATTGGTATAGTATATAAGTACTGACTTCCTTTTACAATTTATTATATATATATGTTTGCGATTTTCTGGCTGATTTAGGTTCATTTACACAGAAACCTACGTTTGTTTGAACGTTCTCTTTCTTCAAGGGTTTGCTGGAAGAAAATTCTTTTTAGGGTTAAGCTCGCCTTTGTACATCTTCTATAAAATTTATTTACTGATTATGTAATTTATGTGTACAATAAAGAATATATAAGAAACTATAATGTACTGACCAAAAAATAAACGTAATACCAAATTTATTATTGTCTTAGTAATCTCTTCTCTAACGGGCGTATTTCCGAAGCACCGCTACAGTCATTAGTAATCTCTTCTCTAACGGGCGTATTTCCGAAGCACCGCTACAGTCATTAGTAATCTCTTCTCTAACGGGCGTATTTCCGAAGCACCGCTACAGTCATTAGGGCATTTCCTTTGCGAGATTCAACTCTGAGTCGGCACATGAAAGGGTAATTTCCTTTTCTAACACAAAGCATATTTAGTTTTAATTCATTTGATTTGATCTATTTATATTAAATTATATTTTTCTGTTTGTTCAAGTAATGTTAAGTTTTGACTTGTAAAAAATGTATTATGTTGCTTATTTACAACAATTAAAAACAAACAACGTATTGGTGTACTTTGACTTTGAAAATAATGTCCAAAATTATAATTGAAGTGGAAAACTAGAGAAAACGTTATAAATGTGACTGACTTATTTTTTATGTTACTTCCATTGATTCACTGTTAGCACATTAAAGTTACTCAATAGATATACGGCCAATTGATATACCTAATTATTTTTTTAATGAAAGTGAAAACAATACATTTCTTCCCTTTTTTTCATAAGTTCAGCAGACTTCAAACGCATTCAAGCACATGCCGTTTGAGATGAGCACATTTTATTTCATTATATAGTAACATATTGGGGGGCTAAAAATTAAAATTATTATAAAAAACTCATCGATACCCAACATCAGTGACGAAATATGATGCCCAGCTGACACCTAGGCCAGTTTGCAAGTCAGTTGAATGAGTCAGTTCAATTACTGATCTCTCATTGGCCTCATTCACTAATACATCTGAAGACACTTAGGTACTCACTGAACTGTCGTCAAATGTATTCGTATTGATAACTCGGCTTCTACTACATGATGCGCGAACAAACATTCTGTCAAACAAATAAACAGACAAACAGATAAACAGAGAATCAGATAAACAGAAAAACAGACAAACAAACAGATATACAGGATATTAAAAAAAAAAACTTGTTCAGTAGCCTATTTTTAGTACCCTAGACCATTTTTTAACTATCTACAGTTTATTTGGTACTGTTTTATTGTACGTATAGATAAATTAACCAAATGAACATCGAGTGAGTACTCATAGGTAACGAGGTAGCAGTGACCGTTTACCATCAAACCAAAAAATATGTTTATGCTAATAGCAGTTACAAAGGTGTGATTAATGTTCTTTTGAACGGTGTATCCTGCGGCTTGCGCGATCAATCTTGTTCTCGTGTTTTATTCAAAAGAGAGATTACTTCAGGTAGTCAGGCGGAAATATCAAGTAAATAAAGATGTAAATAGGTAAGCATTATTAGGATTTGGCGTTTCTAGGGGCGATGTTATGCAGAAAATCTTCGTTGCCGTCTACGCTTCGGCTTCTCGATAATTTCAATGTAGGAGTAAAATTCGAGTGTGTCATTACCCTTTCATACTCTTTGGTTGTTACATATCATATAAGAAATTTTGATCTAATTTGTAATATTGATATTTTAGGTCCACAAATTACATATAGGTTACTTTTAACCCCGATAACTTACCACGTAGGCAAAGCCGCGAGCACAGATAGTACATAAAACGTATAACCAATGATCCAATGATCTATCTATACTTATGATAAAGCAGTAGGTAACAAAAAAAACGAACAACGAAGATATTTAAAAAAACGGTGTCTGTTTTTCTTTCAGTTTGTCTGTCTGGATGTTTGTTAGCGCATCACTGAAAACTACTAAACCAATTGAAATGCGGTTTTCACTGATGGATAGCTTAGATTTTGACTAAAAACTAGTGTGACTGGTATCTCAATTCTATGAGTAGAGTTTGCAATTGACAAAAACGATTTAACGGCTGAACGAAATTTGATATTTTGTACTACATACGTACTTTTGGTCCTAGAATAACACAGGTTACTTAGAATCCCGAGAAATGGCCATGCGGACAAAGCTGCAGACACAGCTAGTGTTATTATAAATTGACGGTAATCAAGCGGTTTACTTGTGTGAGTTAGAATGCAATGATACTGGGTTCGATCCTCGGCTCCGCACCAATGAATTTTCTTAGTTATGTGCGGTTATCCATTGCTCCGTGCTTCGGAAGGCACGTTGTCGGTCCCGGCTGTTATTGAACATAAGTAGTCGTTAAGCCATGACAGAGGCTCTCGAGGGGCCTGGCATACTCTGACACCTGAGGCCAGCACTAGCGCATGCGGCAAGCGAACCTTCTAAACCAAAAAATCCTACCAGGGGTAACTAACCTTTTTTCATATTATCACATAATCCGACCTCATCACGACAGCTTTTGGTTGAACGGCATAGTAAAAGCCTTCAAAATCATTTCATAGGAGACTGTTCAGTTTTATTATTTTCCGATAGAAAGCACCACCTCTCACTCGTTTACACGTGATATAAAACATGTATTTTTCGAGATCTCGTCGAAAAGGTTTAAAAAGCTTCTCTTTTACTGGAAATAAATAGAGGGCTTCAACATTGAACTTTAGCGCAGATATATTTTTGGATTGATACATGACAAGGGTCACTGTTGACTAAATTTTAGGAGGCAAACACGTTGCAATAACAAAAGTGAAACAGTCTTACATAAAAATCTTTCTTAATTTTTTATCAATTGCTTTGCAATTTATTAGCAGAAACTTCACTTATAAACGCTGTATAGCGTTAAGAGGTCGTTAATTAATGCTTAATAGCTATCAAAATTTAATCACCACCACGACCTTATTTAAACCTTGCTAAGAGGGAAGATGGCAGATTTTATTTCAATCATATGTGCTTTGAAGATTATTGTTGATCAATATCAAACATGGATTTCGATGATCTTCGATATTTCCAAAATGATGTAACAAATTTAAATAGTTTCAGAGTTCCCACGAGAAGACAGACGAAGAAGCTCGTTTTAATCTAAAGATGAAGAATTTAGACTCAGATACCGATTCAGCAAAGCAAATATGTGCTGCATCATCGAAGTTGTGAGATCTGATCTTCAGGTAGATACCCGAGGCAACAGCATCCCTGTAGAACTGCAAGTAATGGCAGTAATCAGATATTGGGGCGGCTATGAGGTAGGTACCCGCTATTTTTTAAGGTTTTCAACTGGCGTGAATCCACGATAAATAGGTAGGTTATAATCGACAATTACCATACCTTAACCTATTACCTATTTCTTTTTAGATTTTGGAGGACTGCGCTGACATTCATGGCATGAGCCAGCAGACTCTTTCGCGCTTGGCTCGCAAAGTGGCGATGGCGTTTGATCGCGTTCGAAAATTTCGCGCTAAATAATAATGCCGTCGACTATAATGGAAGAGGCTAACATAATCCGAAAATATGAAGGCATTTTTGGCCTTCAATGAATCAATGGTGCGATAGACGGTACTCATCTATCTATACTTATAATAAAGCAATAGGAACGAAAAAGTCTGAACAAAGAAGATAATTTAAAAAAAAAATGTCTAGGGTACTTAAAATAAGCTACTGAACAAGAATATAACATTTTTAATAATCGTGTCTGTCTGTTTCTTTGTCTGTTTGTCTGTATGTTTGTTCGTGCATCACGTAAAAAATACTGGACCAATTGCGATGCGGTTTTCACTGTTAGATAGCTTATGGTTTGATCTAAAAGCTGGTTTGTTAAGCCGGTGATTAAATGCCGAGCAATCGAAAACTATTTGACGGCTAAACAAATATTGAAGAAATGTAGTATAATGTACTTATATATAACACGTACTTTTAAATGAAATGACCACGCGGGCAAGAACGCGGGTACAGCTAGTATTAAAATAATGAGTTGGGTTGAGACGTGGGCCAGTACCATATTATAGAGAGGGACAATACTCAATTAATACCCAAGTAAGTATCCTCATTCTCTACTTACATTACATGTATGCATTGAACTAATATCTAATACATAAGTACTATGGTAGACACTACGTTTTATTCCATTTCATTTTGTCACATTTCACATTTTTCGTTTACTAGCTAGAAAAAATTGACTATTTACATAAATATGTCTAGGCAGGAAAATTTATACAAGCTTCATACTTTTATAAAAAATTATCATATAAAATTGTGTCGTCTCTGCTTGGCTATGGCCTGCTAATGTGGGGCAACTCAGTTGACTTAGACAGAGTATTTAAGATACAAAAGCGATGTGTTAGGGTTATAAATAGGGTTTGGTTTTTGGACAACTGTAGACCTCTTTTTAAAGCTTGCAATATACTTCTTTTGCCATGTATGTACATTAAGGACATTTGTGTTTTCACTAAACAACACCTTGATTTTTTTATGAAACGTAGTGAAGTAATTCCCCGCCATTAAAAGGCAAGTTTACTAACTTAATATATCAACCTCCTGCCCATAAGGACTTGTACAAGATAAATGTTTATAATATGTGCATTTAGATTTATAACATTATACCTAGAGACATTAAAATATTAGAGGACAACAAATTTAAAAAAATCTTTGACTGAATGGCTTCTGAACAATTGTTTTTATAGTGTTAAGGAATTTAGAGATTTTTGTAAATAATAATATATATAATGAAATTACAAATTATTAATTAGGTATTGTAAACATTTGCACGGTTGTTTGCAGACTGAATACAGTGTTACAACAAAATAATTTATTTTAAGATCTTTTTATATGACTGTGTTCTGGCAAATAAACAATTTGATTTGATTTGATTTCACAGGTCGTCTGTGATGCTGATATGAAGACCTGTGACATTGTGTGTCATTGGAGGAGAAGTAAACATGATGCCGTGCCCGCGGCTTCGCACGCGTGTTCATTCCTCTAGGTTAACCGTATTCTATGTGCTATATTATTTTCTTGAAACTGGTTTTGAACCTTGGTTTCGAATGAGTCCGAAAGGATTCAGGACCTAAAATACCAATATAACAACAATTTTGCTCAAAATTCCTTCAGCTGTAAAAAAGTTTTTGTTGATTGCTCGGCTTCTATTCATCGGATTGAGATACCAAGTAACCCAGTTTATTAGTCAAGCTAAAGCTAAACTTTTTTTAAGCTATCCAATAGTGAAAACTGCATCGTAATCGGTTTAGTGTTTTTAAAGTGATGCGCGAACAAACATAAACTATTTCTTTATAATTATCTTCTTTGTAAATACTTTTCCTGCTTATTGCTCTATTAAAAGTATTTATTAAAAGTGGTTTAATAATGTGCTAAGCACACAATTTCGCATTCCTTGGACTTAGCCACAATCAGAGTGGCGTTTGTGTAGCACGTGTTAGCAGTGACTCTCATTCGTGCTACAGTCGGCGTATGTCTCTATCTCTATTTCTTTTATTGATGCACATGTACTCGTAGCACGACGGTGGGAATGTAGCTGTGTGGGTATGTTTGCCTGTAGTTGTATTTAGTCCAGTTATTTTATACGTGATAGTCAAAGTCAAAGTATTTTATTGTAAATAGGCAAAATAGTAGCACTTGTACAAGTCAAAATTAACATCTCATGACTAAGGAGAAATACATTAAACATTATAAAAAGATCACATCAACAAAAATTTAGGTAAACTAAGTATTATTTGAGTTTGAAAAGGAAATTTCTCTTTCATGTGCCAACAGAGTTAAATCTCACACTGGAAAAGGAAATACCCTTCTGACTCTACCGGTGCTTCGGAAATACGCCCGTTAGAGAAGAGAGCACCAAGAAACTCTACGGGGATGTATTTTTTTCCATATGTTACAACAAAATAATTTATAACAAAAGACGACCAGGTTTTTAGTTTTAACAAAATCAGATTAGCCGTTTTGGCGTGAAAGCTCCCCAAACAGACGTTTCTCTTTTATATATTGGTATGGATGAGACTTTGTTTGGTGAAAGTAAGCTACATATTTCTTCTTCGTTTTTTTAAGTATACATATAAATGTGTATTTGGAAAATAACATACAAACATATTGTTATATTATCATCTGCCCATTATATTCCAACTGCTGGACTCAGGCCTTCTTACAGAGAGAGAGTATAGGCCATTGTCCACCACGCTAGCCCAGTGTGGGTAAGAGGATGTCACTTATCCTTGAATATTGAGGTTTTCAGGCATGCCGGCTTTTCGCTATTTTTTACTTCACCGTTTTTGAGCGTGTGTTGTCGAAACCCGTACATAACTGACCATAAAGGTCATAATAATATCCGGTTTTGCCACGACAGTTCTGCCATCAGCTGTTTTGAGCTTTGTCAGGTGACTCTTACCATTTTGCTGAACGAAAACTTTAGACCATAGGTTCTGCTCTATTGCTTTTTGTATAGGGCGTGCGTTGCAGGACTGGAGGTCACGTTGTGTCAGCTTCTTAATCTTTTTGTTAAGAGCCACCTGTTCTGACAAAAGAGCCCTTTGCCTTTGCGCTGCATTCTACAAAACTTTTGGCCCTCTTCCGTAAGGATTTTCACCACCTTTTCAAGTCCCTCGTTCACATCACATGTGGTTTCCACGGCAACGAATCGTCTTTTGAGATTCTTCTGGAATTTTTCGGAACCAGACAAAATTTGGAACAGGTTTGGTCGGAGCGTGAACCTTATCAGGCGGACCCGCTCAAACTGAAAGTCAATATTCAAAGTGCCTCGAATCTCAATCTCTGCTGGTATTAAAGCTATTGATCACTGAGACATATCTGGATATGTGCTTCTTATCCAACATTATAAAGTCGATCTCATTTTTGGTAACACCATCTAGGCTTCACCATGTCCTCTTTTTTTGGTGCTGCTTCTTAAAGAAATAATTCATTACGAAGAGCTCCTCCCTCTCAAGAAAGTTGACAAGCATTTCCCCTCTGGCGTTTCTGTAACCAAATCTGTGAGGTCCTACTTTCGATTCGTTGCTAGCTTTTTTCAGACTTTGGCGTTTAAGTCACCCATAACAACGTTGAAGTGGGCCTTCCTGGTGTTATGTAAGGCTTTAGATAAGTCCTTATACATTCTACGTCTTCATCTGTGTCTTGAGGTTGGTGCGTATACCTGAATCACCTTGAGAGAATATCTCTTGGTGAGCCTGATTATAAGGTAAGCTACCCTGGTCGACATACTACAGATCTCTTCATATTTTTTTTTATTATCATTAATTTGCAGACATTTCGTTCTTATTAATTTATTATAAGTACAGATATTCATTACAGGTCAGAGATGAATATATCTTCAACCAGTTCATCGCCGGTGTTGCCGCATCCCTCACTCTTGTCCCCGACGTGTAACTATGACACCACTAGTTAAATAATTAGCGGTGGCACAGTCCCCTGTCTGCCGCGCGCAACGTCACCTCAACGCACTTTTTACCTCACAGACACAATGCGACATATTCAATGACAGGTGGCCTATATTTGCTAAGAGCTCGCTATTGTATTGTGAGCAAGTTAATATGTAGTAGGTAGGTAGGTACATGATTTTATGCGCTCTTCCTTGCTGTTTAATTATTATTTACCTATTGTTATTCCTTGTTTTGTTTGTATTATACTGTAGTTATTTGTTTTGTTTTAAGCCTTTAATATTTGTTTCATGGTTGTTTTGTATGGATCTGCAAAGACTGCTTTTGTTTGTATTGAAGTTTGTCTTGTATATTTTTTAAGTAAATATCCGTAGAATAACTAGCATTGTAACGCAATGGATGTTTCTGTAATGTTGCAATTGTGTAAATAAATAAATAATAGTAGATAAAATAATAGGGCTAATAGTAGGTACGATTAACATCTGGGCATAACTTGCATAACAAATTTTGTTGCGTAAATTAAAAACTATCGCCGTAGCTGTCAAACTGCTCAACTAACAAGGGAAGCGTAAAAGTAAGGACGAATAATAAAAAATTCATAAGGATCAATACTGTACAGTTTTGCACTAGAGGTCTAGAAAATTCAGTGGTTAAATTTCAATGAACTTCCACTAAAAACTTTAGTTCAGATTCAGCATTTGTTGATGTATTTAACATAATTATATTTTAAATAATTTTCATTTATTTAAATATGTAGGTAGCTGTGATGCTTTACTCAACGCTCGCTAAAAACAATTCTGAAACAGTTGATCTATTCTGAATTTGTTAAGTTTTTTTTTTCTAGATAAGCAAAGTTACATAAAACTCATATTAATTGTCACATCCCACACATCATCAGCCTATGTTTGTCTATTGCTAGATGTACTAGGCCTGTCCTAATTTTTTGTGCCGTTCTTAAATATCAGGTTTTGCTCATAATGGCTACACTCTGCGATCGCATGCGAGTTGGCGATCGCAGAGTGTAGCGGTGACGCTGCTACCCGTCACTGGCTTGTGCCATTTGGCTACGATTGTTTTAAAGTGGTTATACCGCCATCTGTCGTTCGCCAGAGCCTCGTTCGTTATCTAGCAGGGTAACTGCGTGCAGGTGGTGTTAACTTGAAGTAGTACTAAGATTGTATTTCGCTCCCATTCAACATATAAATACCTATTTACCTCCATTAAAACGTTACTCGGGATTGCACCAAAGCACGAAGGAAACCCGCATCGAAATCCAAACCAATCTATCAGTGGTTCTTGAGATTAGCGTATTCATATAGACAGACGTCTATACCTAAAACAAATGAATTACGTTGAAATAAAAATCAATATAAAAAGCACAAATTTAACTATTATAAACCCAAGAACCATCTCGATCATTTCAGCTTTCAAGCTGAAAAAAACGCATCAAATCGGTCCATTTGTTTGGGAGCTACGATGCTCAGACAGATACACACACACACACACACACACACACACACACACACACACACACACAACTACACACCCTAAAATTATAACATCCCTCTCCTTTCACGTTTGGGGTTAAAAATAAAAAACACAAATCAGCTATTTTGAATGGATTACTAATATTACGGCCACCGCCTCCACGTAGGTTTGTTTGTTGATTTTTATCGATTCTACATTCTCAGTTTATTTGAAGAGGAGTCTAAGCAGTAGTTCAATCAAGTACAAATCAGCAGATAAAACACGACCTAACTAAGAGGGCACGGGCAGGACAACAGTCTGGGGCTCCAGGATTACCTAGATATCTACTAGGATATCTACTACACAACACAGAACAGATAGTGAAAGCGATATGGATATGGTATTGTGGATTCTGAGATTTGTTCAGGTTCAAAATTTAGCTTTATTTATTGATATAACTTTCAATATATTTTACATAAGCAAGAAAAAGGATTATATTAATAATTCATGGACAGAATTTGAGCCCGCAATCTATGCCTCTACGCGGCACATGCCTCTCATTAATTCGGCTACTGTGACCACTGCATTATCATCCAAATTTTTCATTTAGTTTCTAAATCCGTCTTACGGGGACAGTAACACCATCTATTGGTAGTATTTTGAACTGACCAGCCAAGCACGGATAATATTGATTAGCTTCGTGTCGGAAAAATAACGCCTGCGAAGTCTATTTTATTATGATCTTAGCAGTACATAATATCTAATAACGACGACGGGATACGAATCCGCATACATCCATGCCTCTCTGATTATTTTAATTAATATCCGTTTGTCAAATAGTTTTTATTCGTTGTTTGGCTTCTTCTCGTTGCATGTAAACTGAACTAGATTTTAATTCAAATCCTTAGTAATCTAACAGTTAAACTGCATTTCAATCGGTTCAGTAGTTTTACGTGACAAACACAATTTAAAAATATAATTGTTCATGTCACATCATCGCTCCTCCATGTTAACAAGGGTTTTATTATAACAACCACGCTTTTGAGGCGGCGTGGTGGTTGCAGTACAAACTAACTAACTAACTCGTGGCAAATTAACTTACAAAAGCTTCCAAAATTATGTACCAAATCCTAACAAACCATTATCGGAATGCCGCGGCAGATAACAAATGCAGGATCCCGGCTATGCACTCGACTAATCCGCCCTTCAGGTCTGACGTCTTCCTTTACTCGAGTCTCTGAACTCAAGGCGTTATCCAATATAATATTAACTGGAACACCTGGCGTATGACCAGAGGAAATGATTCTTAAAACCAAAACTAACTTAAACTTTATTTACCACATAAGTTAATTAATAATAAAAAATACTTATATGCAGTAGCCATGTCACGATGAAACTTAGATACCCTTTCATTTGATACCAGTATCATAGGGGTTACTATGTAAATTATAAATCAACAGTTTGTGACGTCCACCATATTGGATTTAGAATGACGGCACTTTTATTTATTTATTTTTTCGATATTTTTTAGCTTTCACTTGAGTGGAAGTGGCTGAAATATTAATTGCAAAATTCATGCATAAAAGCGAAGATTAATAAAAGTTACTACGGAATAAATTATTTTGAAAATTTTACTCAATTCTCAATTTCACATTGAAAGTATACCCATTCAAATAAAAACAATAATCATGATAATTCGGTTCAGATGACAAATGAAAACAACACGAAACAAAATCTTCATTTGGAAGTTGATTTAAACTAGAATCCATGAAAAAAAATACTGTTGTTTTTTTTGTGAAGGGCACTATCTGGTTTTTCTACAATTTCAGAGTTGTAAGCCGGATTTGAGATAAAGAAATTGATGTGGCTTCTAATATTTCCATAAAGTTTAATTTTACGATCAAAGCTCGGTTACACATACATCTCTCTCTCTCTCCAATTTTTAACGTATATCTCTAATATTTTTCTGATAGTTCGTTGATATTATTCTGATATTTTTTTCATATTTTTCCAATATTTTTCCCATTTTTTCTCGTATTTTTTAAATATTTTTCAAATATTTCTCGGATCTGTTTTTTTCTGATATTTTTCTCGTAAATTTCTGTTATTAATCGACTTCAGAAAAGGAGACGGTTATATGTTCGGCTGTATGTTTTTTTTTATGTAACGAAGACGTCAATCCGTCAATTGTGGACCTATTTAAAAATATATTTTTTTGTTTGAAAGAGTATACTCTCCAGGTGGTCCGATATAAATTGTATCAAAATTAGAAAAGCAAATTTTCTAGAATAAATAGTTTTGTTGAGTAAATCCATTCGATTTTGTGTTTATATTGCCTTTATTTTGTGTTTATCTCTAAGATTTCTAAACCGATTTCGATGGTTGTTTTTTTATTCAAATGAGTAAACTTTCCTTGTACTCCCATATAAGTTTCATCAAAATTGGTTTAGTAGTTTTATAAGAAAAACAATTTGTTTTATAGTTTATGTTCTCTAATATCTTGGGATTTCTGAACCGAATTAGACGATTGTTTTTACTTGAGTAAGAAGACCTCTAGCGTGGTACTGTATAAATTTCATCAAAATTGGTTTAGTGGCTTTAAAGAAGCTTTAATTTAATTCACTGTGTTATAAAGTTAAGAACGTCCAAAGATGCTGAAGTTTTGCACATGGGTGTAGTTCTGATGACAATTAAAAACTACAGTAGTAGTAGTAGTAGTAGTAGTAGTAGTAGTAGTAGTAGTAGTAGTAGTAGTAGTAGTAGCCAAAGGAACTAAACGATTGGATGATGGAATCCCTTCGAGTTTGGGCTCATTTGGTTTGTCTTGATGAGATCCTGTGTGGTTTTATGTGGTATCAAGGGTCTGATGATGGAGCCGGAAGGTAGTCACAGGAACTCAACAACAAAATAATGGAACTCCTTCGAGTTTGGGCTCATTTGGTTCGTATTGGTGAGTTCTCTGGTTTTATGTGGTATCCAGGGTCTGATGATGGAGCCGGAAGGAAGTCACAGGAACTCAACAACAAAATGATGGAACCTCCTTCGTGTTTGGGCTAATTTGGTTTGTCTGAGTTCTCTAGTTTTATGTGGTATCCAGGGTCTGATGATGGAGCTGGAACGTAGTCACAGGTACTCAACAACAAAATGATGGAACCCTTTCAAGTTTGGACTCATTTGGTTTGTTTTGATGAGTTCTTTGGTGTTATGTGGTATCCAGGGTCTGGAGATCAAGCCGGAAGGTAGTCACAGGAACTCAACAACAAAATGGTGGTAAATGGTCAAAACTAATTCAGTTGTTATGTATGTAGGTTTTATGCATCCTTGATTTTAATTTACCAACGATTTGAGTCTAAAGTGAGTGTCTACTATTTTCTTTGGCATATATGCTTTCGGAAGATTCCTTAGGCACTAAAAATAATAATAAAAACATAACATATTAGAAAATTATTTGAAAAATTTCAGAAAATATATAAGAAAAAAAATGAGAATAATATCATCACAATATCGGAAAAATACGAGAAAAATACGAGTAAAATGAGAGTTTTTTTTTGAAAATTATCTAGGTACTAGGTATAGGTACAGTGTAAATGTACCTACTTGGTATAAATACTAGGTATCGGTACTAGGTATTTCAAAAATCAACAAAAAAACAAAAATATTCCAGAAAATATAGAAAAATATATTTGAAAAATATCACAAATCAATGAGCAAAATATAAAAAAAAAGAAATATAAGAGAATAATATCATCACAATATCAGAAAAATACGAACAAAGTGGCATGACGGAACTTTTTTTTTTTCATAATTTCATACGGACATGACGGCGGATATCCCACTGCAGTGCCTCTTCAAGATTTTCATATTATATTCCTTTAGACAGTCTACACAAATACAATACATTACTTATCGAACACTCTTACTTTAAGATAACAATTAAGATATAAATTCAAAAACTATGCCCGACTACGGTTGGGTATATAATAGCCTATGGCACTCTTGTCATGAAGACGAATCGATTGATACTTCGCTTGTCAATATCGGATTTCATTTTTAGTTTGAACACATAACCCTTCCTTTGCTTCGCCATAGTCAGGTGAATAAATAGCCAATAATACTATGTTTATTTTTCAATCATAAAAGAGCGATGGTAGCCCAATGGTTTATAGTGCAATGTAGAATCCAACGATACCGGGTTCAATCCTAGGCTCGGTACCAATGACTTTTCTTAGTTATGTGCGGTTTTCCATCGCTTCGTGCTTCGGAGGGCACGTCAAGCTGTCGGTCCCGGCTGTTATTGATTAAGCCATGTCAGAGGCCCTTGGGCGGCTTGACAAACTCTGACATCAAAGGCCAGCACTACCTCATACGACAAAACAAAAAAAAACCTCGCTTGTCAAAATCAGACCAAGTATTTAGATTACATAATAATAAACACATAACCCTTCTATTTATACGACGTAGTCGGGTAAAAAAATCACCTATGGCACCCTATAAATTAAGACAAATGGATTGACACCTCGCTTGTCATAATTGGACGAAGTTTTAAGTTTGAACACATAATCTTTCCTTTGCTTCGCCGTGGTAGGTTAAAAAAATAGCCTATGACTCCTAATACCTGCAGACAAATCGATAAATACATTATTTGTCAAAATCGGATCAATAGAGGCGACGCTGTGGGGACCATCCACATACATACATATATACATACATTCATACGTACATAGACTGTTAATAGGGGCGACGCTGTGGGGACCATCCACATACATACATATATACATACATTCATACGTACATAGACTTATAATCTTATTACTCTTCCCTTGCAACAACGTACTCGGGTAAAAATAACTTAGCTTTTTCATAAATCACTCCTTTAAACTTTCGTTATTCGAACACATTTAAACGGAACATTTATAACGTTTTAGCGCCATTAGTCATGTTTATATAATTAACAATGAAAACGGCCTCCATCAAAGTATTTAAATAAATAAAATACGCGAAACAAGCGACGAATAACTCCCTCACTCCCCGTTTTCCCAAGTTTAAAGATGAAAATGTGATGTTACAGTAATCTTAATGTGATGTTAAGTTTTCTGCTAAAAAGAGTCCTCTAAACCGATCTCCGTCTTTCCAAAGTGTAACAATACCAATAGGCGACCATTTGGAGCTTTTGGGTGTCGAACTCGCATCAAACCTGAATTTTGGGTCTTATATTGAATCCAAAGCCAAGGTACCTGCATAAAACTTGGTATTTTGTCTAAGGTTAGGCGGTACTTCACACCGGGACAGCTTTTGAATCTCTATCAAGCACAGGTCCGATCTTGTATGGAGTACTGCTGCCACCTCTGGGACGGTTCTGCCAAGTATCAGCTCGAGTCTTTGGATTCAATTAAGAGACGTGCTATCAGGCTCATTGGGGATGACACTCTGGTAAAGAGTAAGCGTCAAAGTCTGGCGCATCGACGTGAGGTAGCAAGCCTGGCGGTATAATACAGATTGCACTATGGAGAGTGTGCACAAGAACTGCACAACCTGATTCCCCCATCACCTTTCCATCACCGTACGACTAGACGTAGACCACCAAAGATCACCGTAGATCAGCAAAGCGCCACCCATTCATGGTTATACCTTGCACAAGAACGAAGCGTTACGCTTCTTCATTTATTATAAGAACTGCAAAGGAGTGGAATGCCCTGCCCTCGTCAGTGTTTCCGGTAAATTATAACCCCGGTGTGTTCAAGTCAAGAGTGAATAGTATCTACTAGGCAAGCGTGCTACACCTTCGACCACATCATCGCTTTCCATCAGGTGAGATCGTGGTCAAACGATTGCCTAGTCCGTAATAAAAAAAAGTTTAAATGTTGTCTTAGCGCAAACTTGCTGGAAGTTATTGTGGTTGAAAACAAACAATTTCATATAAGTCACTTGACTTCGAGAATCGCTGGTAAACAAGGCAGTTTTGTGTTTTCATTTAGTTTTTGTGAACAGCTATTGGGTTATTTACATAATACATAAGCTTTACAAATGTAATATTTTGGAATGAAAATGTAGCTAAATGAGTCGAGGCATTGTGCGTTTTCCTGGTGGTGGCCAGGGCCTGCAGTCTCGACATCGACAGCGATTCATCCATCTCGATCACAACATGTGGAGTCGTATGTGAGCCGTATGTGGAGTCGGCCGACTTGAATCTTGTAAACCACTTTTTAGAAATCTATTAACCTTTACAGGATTGTATATTTTTAAGTATTTTTAAGGTAGGATGTGTTGTTAAAGAACACTTATCGCTTTTCAATCAATGCAAGGACAATACGAAATCAAAGATAAAATAAATAATAGTTTAAAAAACTAAAAAACACGCTTTATATAGAAAACCAAACTAAAAAAAAAGAAAATAAATTTTAATAGTGTAAATAATAATAAAAAGATTTATCTCAAAAAAATCGTGGGGTGCATAGGTCAATAGTTATAAATATTTAATTGACAGATATGAGAAGAAGGATTATCATTTCGATAATATCTTAAAAAGCACCCCACGCTTTTTTTGAAATAAAACATTTTTTTTTTATTTACACTATTAAAATTTATTTTCTATTTTTTAGTTTGGATTTCTATATTAAGCGTGTTTTTTAGTTTTTTTAAACGATTATTTATTTTCTACTTATTAGTTTGTTTTTTTTTTCAAATTATTGCATTGTCGTCGGTCTTTGACAGGTGTGCAAAATTTGAATGAAATATGACCGTTTAAAGTTGTTCAAAATAGCGTCCAAAGGAGTCGGTTACAAACATACAAACATACAAGTGAAGCTAATATAAAGCGTATAAAAAAGAGATCTGACTCGATTGTTGTTGCCTGCTTGCAGAACTGCTTTATTTAGAAAGAACTGCTTTGTTATGTCACTAAAAATATTTAATAATATACCCCGAGATCTGAGAGAATTACAAATAAAGCAATTTAAGACAAAACAGTCTAGGTGGCTAGCTGAAAAATGTTTCTATGACAAAAGTTGCTAAATTGATTGTTAATTAAATTAACATGTATTGAAAAAAAAAATAAGATTTTCTTTGATATTTATAAAATCAAATAAACATTGTGGTTTAATACATTTTATAATTGTATGTTAATAAATGTGCATGTTATTATTATTAATTTTGCTCGTCCTTAGTTGGACAAACTGTTGAAACGAACAATATATAAACTCTTTATAATTAGCACAGTTCCTGCAATAAATACATTTAATTTCATTTCAAACAGTTTTAAACCCCACCCTCCGCCCACCGAAATTTTCAATTTTCCGGGTAATTTTCAGCCGGCAAAGTGTTTCAGCTGTTCTCAAGTGATGCCCTTATCGAAGAACAGCATTTTATTTCTACTCGTATTTAAATAGATTCAAAGAATAGGAAAGAAAAACCTTATACTCAAATAAACCCAATGAATACATCAACTCAGGAAGCTAATTTAAAAGAACAGCTGTTTTTCTTCCTCCGAATTGTTACTTTTATTTTTACACAGTGTAATATTCCCAGCGTAAACTACTAGCTACGCGCTCTAATTTGTATGTCGACGGTACCGTGATGCCACTGGAGACTTGAAGAGTATTCTAGAAAAGAAAACTTGGAGAGCTGTCTTGTTATTGTTAACATTTTGTACACGGGCGTGTTTTGTTAACTGTTTATATTCATTAACGTTTTTCTTTGGAAATATGAAAGTCATCCAAATCGTTAGTCATTTCCTTATTATTACACTAGGTACGGCCGGTTAAACCATTTTATCAGTTTTCCTTTATTAAACTTGTTATCGCTTGCTTGAAGCTGGTAGCTTTAGCGCCAGGCCAAGTAGGTACTGCGAAACCGGTTAAATTACGGTAAATTTCAAGCAAACGGATACAACATATTATATTATTACATTTTTATAATCAAAAATAGTAAATCTACATTAACATGTCTGTATTGTCCGTACTGTCATATAAGAGTGATGATTGGCAGTCAGTATACTATGATCCAACGACCGTGTTCGCACCAATGACATTTCTAAGTTATGTACGGTTTTCCATCGTTCAGTGCTTCGGAGAGCACGTTAATCCTTCGGCCCCGGCTGTTATTTATTGATAGCAGTCGTTAAGTCATTATCAGAGGCTGCCTGTCAAATTCTGACACCAGAGGCCAGCACTACGTCATACGACAAGCAAGCATACATCTCAGTATTGTATTAATATGAACAGATACTCAACGAGTTTTTTTTTAAATAAATATCTCACCTTTTATGGGTATACCTAGCGGCACGTAAGTCTAGCGGTGAGTGAAACATGGCGGGGATCTTGAAGTTTATATAATGTGTTTTAAAATGTTGAATACTTTTTATCCCAAAAACTGACTGTGGCAAGATCCCCGCCACGTTTCGTTCACCGCTAAACTTACGTGCTGCTAGCAATAGTAGAAAATTAGTACATAATACCCTTAGCTACCGAGAACATACTATCCTTAGCTACGTAGAACATACTATCCTTAGCTACCTAGTACATACTATCCTTAGGTATCTAGTACATTCTATCTTTAGCTGCTTAGGACATACTACCCTTAGCTACCTAGTTTATCTATCTGTGTTAGACATTCGTTAGACATCTTTCAACATATATATCTTACAATTTTAACCAATTTTTCGAAGATAGAGTAACAGAAAGTGTGTCGTCCCGTACAGTTTCTTAATGCTAACCTTTTCTCTAATATCCTTTTCCTGTGTGGCATTCAACTCTGGATGAAAAATAATACTTTGATCATCTACTTTCAACCAAAACCTCTGAATAACTAGCTTAGAAACTAAAAAAACACACCTGCTCTGCCAAAAAAAACTATTGCCAATAAATTATACACTGTTGGAAAGTGCTTATCAAGATCTTCAATTTGATACCCATGTTGTAAATTATACACTGTTGGAAAGTGCTTATCAAGATCTTCAATTTGATACCCATGTTGTAAATTATATACTGTTGGAAAGTGTTTATCTTCAATTTGATACTCATGTTGTAAATTATACACTGTTGGAAAGTGCTTATCAAGATTTAGAAGATTTGTATTTTTTTCGAGTTTGAAAATAGTGCCATACTGCCGCCAAATAGAATGTTTTCAAAAAAATATAGCCTATGTTACTTGGGGGGATGTAAGGATTCTAATGATATCCCATACGTCTAA
Source organism: Alsophila aescularia (assembly GCA_946251855.1). Taxonomy (NCBI): domain Eukaryota; kingdom Metazoa; phylum Arthropoda; class Insecta; order Lepidoptera; family Geometridae; genus Alsophila; species Alsophila aescularia. The sequence goes on along the minus strand of OX276378.1, from coordinate 3,392,792 downwards.
ATTTGTTTAGGCATTTAAATGTTATGGTGGAATAAAGGAACTCACATTACTCACATACATACAAACATACATACATGAATGCTAAAAACATAACACTCCTTTTTTTGGGCAGTCGTGTAAAAAAACACTTATTTTGGTGATATACTCAAAGTATAGTTTTAACAATATTATGTTTTGGATTTTTATGTCATATTTGTTCATGGGTCGTTAAGTTGTGACTTGTAAAAGTGTTATAACATGTTGTTTACATACAATTAATACTTAAATGTTTGTTATGTTTTTACTTTTTTCGTTTTAGGCCTTGTCCCACATTTATCTGCCCGTCTGCACAACCCAGACAAAGTAAATAAACTTTATGCAAACCGAATGCACTCGGTCGGCGGCAAACGCCTAGAGTGCCGCCTGACCAGAATACCAATCCACAAATGCACACAAACGGCCGTATTGCCAACCCCCTACTAAAACCTTTACACTTAAGCATATTTTTACCCAACTACAGCAAAACAAGGGAGGTGTGATGAGTTTAACAGTCTATGTATGTGGTTATGTGGATGTCCCACCATTGTGTCGCCCCTATTAGTTTGATTTTGACAATCGATACGGTGTAAGTCGATTTGTCTTCAGGTATAGTGTTATAGGCAATTTTTTTTTATCCGGCTATGGCAAGGCAAAGTAAGAGTTATGTGTTCAAAATAAAAACTTGGTCCTATTTTGACAAGCAAGGTATCAATCGATTCGTCTTCATCCCAAGAGTGTCATAGGCTAATTTTTAAAAGCCCGTCCGTATTCGGGTTTTAGTTTTTGAACTTGTCTTGTTCACTTTGGAACTGTATGTACCTACTTTTTTTTTAAACTTATATTATTAAGCTTTCGTTTAGCTACAAACAATACAACACACAATCAACAATTACAATCTAGCTGCTATGTGATGGAGTCGACAATAAATTGTACTCACTTGTATAGATGGGTTTTTGTTGGGAAATAGACTTTGGCAACAAGTTCTACTCCAGGTCAAATAGTATCATTGTTTCCGACAAATGACTTCAAACTGCATTTAAAAAAAACGAATGGAAAAATTTAAAAGTGGCATCATATTAAATGCGTACTTAAACCAAATTTCGTGACAGTGCTTTTGACCTTTATCTGGAGCTAATCCTGCATAATCGATTCTGGTCAAGCTTACCATGAAAATGCATTGTAATTAGAACCTAACCAACATGTAAAAATTTAACACCGTGGATAAGAGGAAGTGGTTCTATTGAGCTTGCAAGATTTGACCAATCTTAAATACATACAAACACAAGTTACGTAAAATCTTTAAAAAAACAAACACATTCAAGATAAACACTTGGGGATCCGCAACACACTGGTGGTGAGAAAATTGAACGCTTGTTAGAAACGTAACCTAGGTTTATTTGAAGAGCATAGATTTTAATGCCAGGTATCTAAACTGTCCAAAGTGTTATTACTAAAAAAAAATAGTTAACTTCACATTGTAGGTATGTACAATTGTAGTCCTGAAATTTTGCAATCAATATTTCACCCACTTTCACTGAAGCTATCACGCTGAAATTTGGAACACACGTTTGGTTCTGGTGTCAATGCGCGATCACTAAAATGCTGCCACTTTTAATCCAATATGGCGAATTACAAAATGGCAATTTATCATTTCCATAGTAACCCCTTTGATATGAGTATCAAATGAAAGGGCTTGATAAGAGAAACACAATAAGTAAAGTGACGTCATTCTAAGTCCAATCTGCTGGACGTTGTAAGGTTCTAGTCGCCTAGCCTAAGTAAAAATGCTATTGAATAATGCCTATTTAACTACGGAAGTAAAGTTCCGTGAAACGCTGCTATTAAAATTGCTGATTTAAGGAATAGATGTAAAGTTTTTATGTGATCGTCTAGAATACTCATCAAATTGAAGTTTATTGAAATGTTATAATCATAATTGGTTATAGAAGTTTAATATTTAAATGGCTTATGTGATCGTCTAAGTTAAATGAACATTTTGCTGAAAATTAACGTATTTGGTTAAAGGTAATTCTGTTATATTTTTGGTTGAGCTGTTTTAAAGGAGAAAACATGTAAAATAAACATTTAGGAAAATATAGAAATTGTGTAAGAAAACGTGAAAAGCGACTAACTTGGATGTTATCTTCACACGATGTTTGAAGACGCGTTGTAACTCTCTCTCGCAGGGTGAAGGATTAGACCTCCGAATTCTGTTGGAATATGAAAAATTGCTGAGCGGTTTCTAAATAAATTCCCTATCCTAATAAAATAGATTGTTGTTTATATAAAAGGTAATAGTTTTGTATTTAGCTTCTTCAGATGGTTTAAGATATATGAATATATGGTTTGTAGTAGTTGAGTATAAAACATGTTGTCATAATATTTATTAGTGTTTATAACAATCTCCCATCTCTCAGCTATTTCATTAAATTATGCAATAAAACAATTACCTCCATAGTAATTGATTATAAATACGTGTATTTATACATCTTTGTACCAAAACAAAAGAGGTTATGCATTCGTAATGTCTCTCATATGAACATAGTATTTCAATCAATTTATTTGTCATTAAAGGTAGGTATATAACCTTCCTCTTTAATTTATCTAAACAAACAAAGACGAAAAAAGTAATACTTTAGCATAATATATGTCATTGTCAGTAATCAGCAACTTTGTCAAATCATGTAATGTCATAAGGTTTTGTCAATTTATAATACATAAGAATTTCTCTGTATACTTTTGTATAATATAATATAATATGTGTCATCGTCCGTAAATTCGCAAATAATCACTTCGTCAAAACTTGTAGTATATCAGGTTTTGTCAATTTATAATACATAAGAGTTTCACTGTATGTAAATAACTTGTCATTTACATTATAATAAGATCCACATCAATAAATAGATATAAACATCATTAACAATTTCCACTAGACTTCCCCTCCCAGTATTCACAACTGTTATATTTCAATAATATACGAAATCAGTTCAGGTTATCCGTACTCTATAAAACATATGGAATCCACACGATCAATAAATAATCAACTCTTCTTAGATCTGTTCTTCTTATAAATAAGCAACTTGAAAATTATTTACTTAGTTGTAGTTACATAAAATCAGTTCATAAGTTTTTAGTTCTATTAGTATATAAGCAATGTTATGGCTTATATACTTACTAGCGATTGAAGTTTAAAATATGGTACAATGTCCAGATCCATCAACAGTAAGATTTATACTATTAGTTAAATTAGTTCAGTTGAAAATTGTATATCCTGAGTATAAAACAGTCATCGATTATAGACTTAGTTGTTATTGAATTTTAATTAGCGATTCATTTAAAATCATCATACACAAAGTAACATAGCCTTTAGCTTAGATACTTTGGTTAAATCAGTTAAGTTTAGAACTGAATATGCTGAGTATATAAAAGGTCAACGACTCAGTTGTTATTTATAATTTAAATAAGGTAAACTGTTTAGGAATCGCAACTCTGAATCTTTTTTCTAGTTATAATTATATGTTAAATTTAAAGGGTAAATCATCTAAAATCTTTGCACTAAGTAAATAAGTATCAGCTTAATACTTAGTTATTGTAATTTAAAACATGATAGTTTTATTCAGAATCACGACATCACCAAGCATATACTTAGTTATGTATTCTAGAATATAAGAGTTTATCCAGAAAATTGACCAACACCAAGTTTTCTACTTAGCTTGGTAATTTTTCTGCATGTAGGTATAGGCACGGCTTCACCCACTTTCTCACTTAACACTGCATCTAAATTCGCTTTACATATTGGACACGTATGTTGAAAAAACTATACTTTAACACTTTATTTTATTGGAAATAAACGCGAATTATTAATTATTTAAATCACTCGTATTTGTCTCTTTTTAATTTGGAGACCGCGTCGCGTTCTAACCTATTATGGTCTCTGTCATCCAGGTTTGCCCTTTTATATTGACTTGTGTTGGGCATACAGGGTCGCATTAAGTCATCATTTTTAATGAATAATAGAGATATTTTAAATAGAGTTTACTATATCATGTATTGTTATTTTAATTTGGTTTTATAAGTATTTGGTAGTTAGTTAGTTTGATAGTTTATTATAATACTACACAAAAGATAATTAGTCTATTATCTTCTTCACTCTAAGGTTTTCTGGTAGTAATTCTACCGTTGGCGATAAGTCCGATGATGGTACTTTTGATTATATTATTTTAGAAAGTACATAATACATATATAAGTTAATATTCTGAACAATATAATCATTCATTTAAAAGTAACTATTATGGATTATTTTCTAATCAGTAATTATTAATTATGTTTTAAAATATCTAATGTAATATTGGTTTTATGTTTTTTTACAAATAACATTTATTCGCTATTTACTTTGTTCTCCTTAATGCGTTCCAGTCTTAAATCTGTCGTTCTTTTCCCACGGCTTTGAAAGATACGCAAAAACTTACTTAACTTTTCGAATGGTTTCAAGTGTTTTTAAAACTATACTAAATTAGATATCATTTGAAGTTTTGCCATTAAATTATTTATTTATTATCGTTTGAGTGTTTGTGTTTTTTTGTCCTGTTTGATATTATTTTAAATTATGGTCTACGTTACATGTTCCTTTGTTGACAGTATGTTTGACAGGTAATCAATTTGAATATTTATAGGTTCCCATTAGTCTTTGACATTTTTAACCTCTATTTTGCGTTTGTGTAAATATTTTAGCACGTCACATTATTTTCGTATTTATCGTTTTTAAGATTAGATTGCAATGTTTTGTTCAACAAAAAAATAGCTTTCGTTTCCTAGGGGCTCGTATTAGATCCCTTATAACGTCACAAAATGGCGAAACACAATAATAAACTCGTGGCATTACATGACAACTACATTTTTGTATATATCTTTTTACAATTTGAAGGAAATAGTTGTTGAATTGTTTCGATGTTGTTGAATTGTTTCACCTTACCAATCAACACATCATAATGGAAATGATACATCAAAAGGGTTTTGTACCTCGCTACTATGATGATGTAGTTGTCAAGACACAAATACCATCCTATCGTCGTCTTTTTCTTAGGTTGTTTGAGCTCGAGACTATAACCAATTATGTAACTCGAGCGTCCTTGTATTTATCGCGTACCCCACGACACAGCACTGCTGCATTTCGTGGTAGTTTCCGATGCTGTGGCACGAATTGCTGGAATTATCTCGCTCATCCACTACGTAAGGTTCAACGTAAAAGGTCTGTTCCGTGAGGAATGCTCAGATGTCTTACTGAGTTCCTTGACAGAATATACAACATATCCTCATCGATCTTTTATTGTCAACGAAATTTGAATTATCATTACTACGCGAACCATAACTCCTTAAATATGGTTTACTATTTCTTGTAAACGTAGGATTATAATTGGGTTTAAAGTTTACCCTTTCATATTAAATTCAATACCTATTTATTTTTAAATTAATATTCACACTGACTTGAGTATAGTTTAACTTTCACCATTTTCTTTATTTTTTTATATCTTCACGTAAAGTTCTATAAAAAACTCACTTTCCAAGCTGGTTTCATAAAATTGCACTTTGGCACAGGTAATTAATGTTAAAATTCGTGCCAGACGTAGTCTTTTCTTTCTTGTTATGCCTACCCTCATACCAAAATGCAAGAATGAGATGTGAGCTTATTACTAATATATAGAACAATAGCTGTACCCGCGGCTTTGCTATGTGTTATTCCAGTTCCAGAACCAAAAGTGCCTCTATAGTACAATATAATTACTACATGTCATCAAAACGTGTTCATACCTCAACTAGTTTTTATAGATTGATCGGCTTCTATTCATCGGATTGAGATACCAAGAACACCAGTTTATAAGTCAAAACCTAGATTTTATTCGATGCGCGAACAAAACACGATTTAAAAAAAACTTGTTCAGTAGCTTATTTTAAGTACCTACCCTAGACCATTTTTAAAATTATATTCTTTATACAGACTTTTTTGTTACTTACTACATTATTATAAGTATTTCAATAGATTGATGCCTGGACTTAATGTCCAGGCATGCCCAATATGAATTATTGAAAATAATAAATTGACCGGGCTTTATGCATAACTTTAGAAGGTTACGTGGGCTGGTTACCCGTTAACTCCCTAGTTTGGATGTCAAGGGATATTAAAATGACATAAGATATACATTTTATTGCGTCACTCAACACGGCGGTGCATCCAACATTTATCACGAACTAGCTGTGCCCGCGGCTTTGTCCGCGTGGTCATTTCATTTAAAAGTAGCCCACACGTTTTATTCCAGGACTAAAAGCCAAACCACCACCAGACCAGGTGTAGATCTGATCAGGTGTAGGTTTGGTCCTGGTCCTCCAGGTCCAGAGGACCAGGACCAAACCTACAAAGTACAATATTATATTACATTTCTTCAAAATTCGTTTAGCCGTCTAATAGTTTTTTATCGATTGCTCGGCATCTAATCATCGGAATAAGGCTAGCGCGCACTGCCTTGCGTTTTTATAATGCATATTCTGTGAAGTACGGAGTGCCGTACTTTACAACACAAGAATATGCGTTATAACACACTTGCACGTATTGCAATGAAATAAATGCATATAATAAAATATGAAATAAACGCATATAATACAATATGAAATAAACGCATATAATACAATATGAAATAAACGCTAGAATAAACGCACCATGTTCCACCGCAAGGCAGTGCGTGCAAAGCCTAAGATACCAAGTACCCCAGTTTTTAAATCAGTCGCAAGGGCTTGAGAGCAGGGCCTGGATTCTGTATGACCACTCACGCCAATTCCACGCCACCTGCGTGGAATTAGGGAAGGTGAGTATTTACGCGACCAGGTTTTTAAACCAGATTTTGGCTTGTAAGTACGCCGCCCTGGTGCGGACCCGCAATACTTTCAAGACTTTCAAAGTATTTCACTCAGCAACTCGCTCTTTCGCCCCGTCCGCACCTACATACTCGGTGGCGGGTACGGCATGGCTTTGGCTGAGTTCGGCTGCACTCGGCCAGCCTGGTCACAAGAAGCTAGGTGGCCGATACATCGCTCAAAAATCTTGCAAAGCTTCGAAGTTTTTGTAAGCAAACACAATTGTGCTCTTTATTTACATAAGCGCACGGGTCAATTTCCTATGCAAGTATTTTTTACTTTCAATTCCACGATTTCAAGTACTTTTTTCGCAAACACGATTGTGCTCCTTATTTATATGGACACGAAGATCAATTTCTTATGCAAGTATTTTCTACTTTCAAGGCTTCGGTATACAAAGCACTTGAAAGTATTTTGAATTCTGGTTTTCATAATGAATGAATGAGTTAAATTTATTTTTTTAATAAATAAATTACTATTTTACTATAAATAATACGCTTAATTTCGCTGCGCGTTTTACAACTGAAGTCGAGTTATTCTATCAAAAAACACAAAAAACATCTAAATACGTTTTAAGAGCCGTTAGGGACCATAAGGTAAAAAATAGAAGAAACGCGTTGTTCGAGTTCATTCAACGTTCAAACCACTTCGTAACAAACCGCTTGCGTGTTTTAAGGGTAGACAACGCCATCTAGTTTAAATGAAGTAACTTATTATCGTGAACGTCTTGTTATTGAGTAAAGAAAATTATCTCCGAAGGTAAGGTAGCATAGATTGGAGAGTCATTATGGTGGTGAGGTAAATTGGATGGGGCATCAAGGGTAGGTCATTATTATGAGGTCCATACGAACAAATTTTAATGCAACGAAACATTGTGTTCTTAGTACAAATGTTTTTTTAAGATGTTTCACAGAACGACGTACTTACTGGCACTTTAACTGGCTCTTATTAATTACCTACCCTACCTACCTACTTTTTGAGTTTTTTCAACACGATATGAGGATTGATTTGAAAAAATAAAAGTTTACTATACTCTCTCTCTGTGAAGAGTAATACATGTACCTCTGTATGTACACATTTCAATACCGACAACTAACCATTTTGCCAGTAAGACATTATGAAGAAACCTCCGATTTATATAATTAAGTAGGTACGTAGGTAGTCCATTATAATATTTCAATGGAAGAGACATAATAAAAAAACGTAGTACATATAATGTATATACATATTCAGAGAACGTGCAACGCTTCGAAGTATTTTTTACGCAAAAGCAATTGTGGTCTTTATTTATGCATACCCACGGATCAATTTTCTATGCAAGTATTTTTTACTTTCATTTCAAGGCTTCAGAGTACTTTTCCACACACACGATAGTGCTCCTTTTATCTAAAGAGACAAAGATCAATTTCCTATGCAATTATTTTCTACTTTCAAGGCTTCCAAGTACTTTTATTTTGCAAACACAATTGTTCTCTTTATTTATATGACGGCAAAGATCAATTTCCTATGCAAGTATTTTCTACTTTCATTTCAAGGCTTCAGAGTACTTTTTCACACACACGATAGTGCTCCTTTTATATATAGAGACAAAGATCAATTTCCTATGCAATTATTTTCTACTTTCAAGGCTTCCAAGTACTTTTATTTTGCAAACACAATTGTTCTCTTTATTTATATGACGGCAAAGATCAATTTCCTATGCAAGTATTTTCTACTTTCAAGGCTTTAATCTGTTTCTACAGAAAGTTTTGAAGTTTTTCGCTCTGGTGTTTGAAGATGGACGTACTTGAAAGCCCTGGTGCTGGATATTGCGAGTATGACCCATGCCTACGTGGAATAGGCGTGGGCGTTATATAGCATAGCACGTTGTCCCAACGTTTTCAGTGAGCGACAACGCAAATGTTACGGGTGACTTCCACAACGATCTATTTCTCAAAACTCTATTTTATAGTTTGCTAAACAGCTGTCATTAAACTGGCGTTGCGAGTAACGGTCGCACGGTAGGTAATAATGGAACCATCTGTTTTGTACACGCGCTAGATGTGCGGGTGCGAAAGAGATGGTTACGGCGTGATCGTACTTTTGATGTGCTTTTGCTTTGTGCATTTTAATGTTTTTTGACATTCTATCGATGATACTGTTTACGATATTAGGAAAAAAAACAACAATGTTGCAAGAAAAAAATCAGCCGTCGCGGGACACCTGGCAGATGTGTAAACATTTTGGTTGCTTCATCATCGTCTTGTCTAGTCTTGTCTTGTGTTGTCTAGTATTGTCTTTTCTTGTCTAGTCTTAGTCATTACTTTTATCTCATTCTAGTATTATCTTAGTCTAGTCTTAGTCAGATCATAGTCTAGTCTTATCTTAGTCTAGTCTTAATTTAGTCTAGTCTAGTAATATGCCCGCATACCTAATAATTTGAACTGCTTCTATTTTCTACTATAACTACTACTTACTTTATTTATAAAGCCATTATATGCCTGGAAAAAGTATAACAAAATGATCATTTTATAAAAGCATTCAGTTGCCATGAACATAGCAATCGAAAAACGTACACGTTATTGTAAATAGATGTTTGTTAAAAACGTAAACATCTATCATATTTAAAAACTTTATCGAAAAACGGATATTTTTTTGAGTTAGACGGTTATGAAATAGATCGTTATAAAATAAATGGTTGAGAAATAGATCGTTATAAAATAGACGGTTTGGAAAACGTTACCAATCGAGACCCAAAACGAGTTTTGTTTTGTTATCAAAAAACACACAACGACACATGACTAACGTGGAATTTGTTCGTGATTCCAATTTCCACGCAGGCAGCGAGGAATTGGCGTCTTAAAATTAGAGAATTAGGCCCCTGGAGGTCGTGCTAGTGCTAGTGTGAGCCGAATCCGAAATACCTAATAAATTTGAATTAGCGGGATCCTTGGTTGCAGTGAATGAAATGCTTGCGTGTTTTAAGGTCAATCAGCGCCATCTAGTTAAATCGGAGGGAGAACTTTGATGCCTTTGGTTTATTCGCTTGAGTTGTTGATGCCATTGTGCTGTCTATACTCGTACTATACCATCTCGATTACCTCAGCTTGCAAACATAAAAAACCGCATCTAAGTCGGACCATTCGTTTGGATAGATCCCATTAGATATATTGTTTTCAAACAAAACTTGACGGGTTACTTCAGGAAATTACATAAACCTTAAAAAAATCAAAGAAAATGTAAAAAAAGGCACAAAATATGTAAATGCTTATAAATATTGAGGCAAAACATTCATAACACCGCGTGGATTCGATCCATGTGCCTCTGGGTTGCAGGCCAGACACTGCTTCCACTGTGCCACTCTGACTTGTGGCAAAGAAGCCGAATTTATGGTACCGTTTTATAAACGGATGTGCAATTATTATTCCTTTCAAATTAACATAAATTTATACTCATATCCCGCAGGAATCCCGTATTTATTCGTGATTAAAAGTATCATTCATTTTAACACATACTATAAACTTTGACTGTGCCAAGTTACTTCAAAATCCGTCCGGTAGTTTCAGCGTGATATGTGTTTTTTTAAATACCTTTCAACCCCTATCCTGCGGGAATCATTGTTTTTTTCGGGATAAAAAGTATTCTAAATGTTAACCCATAACATAAGCTATGATTGTGCCAAGTTGCATCAAAATCTGTCGGGTAGTTTCAGCGCTATGTGTGTTCAAAGAGACAGACAGACAGACAGACAGGCAGACAAAAAATAAAATAAAAACCTTTTTGCACTCCATATCGATTTTGAAGTTCATCTCAATTAAAATTTTCAAAAAATATTTAATGTACAGATTTAGCCCAGTTACAGTTTTATTATAGTATAGATAGATAGATTATTACTAAGACCATTGCAAATATCATTTTATCTCAAGGTATCATTATGTAACACATCCCCCTACGTGGCAGCGATCTATATACGGAAGTGATTAGTTGCTATTTTTTAACCCCCAATGTTGTCATAAGTTTAGGGTGTATATCACTGTGTGTGTGTGTGGGAAACTGAAATTTTATTGGGTTAATGAAACTGGTGGTCAAATGCTGATATCTCTGAAGCGATGCTACTTGTGTCGAATATGTAATTGATTAAAATTTCTAAGAAACGTTACGTTATTGTATCGATATTAAACAAAATCGGATCGTTCATGCTCAGCTCACCTTTGGACTTTGACAGTGACAAATCTACCCAAGCTACAGCATTTGTATTAAATAACTTAATGCGACAGGTTGCAATTAGATTGTAATAGACGCAGTTCATAACATAAAAAATTCATACCCCAAATATCTTCTTTTCCCGGCCTTCCCAAACGGAATAGTTTCCTTATTGACTCTGGAACTAACGTCAAATATTTTGTCATATTTATCATTACGCAACGTCCCCGTTGCAATTTGTCCCAGTCATTTTTTATTCTGGAGACCAACCATTGTTCTGCAGTCTTGGAAGCCTTAGGCCTTAATATGGCTGATACAATTACAACACGATCAACATAACATGTCTTAAACGTTATGATTAAAAACAATTAAATGCAATAACAATAATACCTTTATTTGACTAGCAACACAAATTCAACAGCAGTAAACATCTTGAAAAAATATATTTAAAAATCAACAAATTCAACATAATCTAAAGGATGTGAAAGTTACGCATTTAATGCTTACACAACAATGGTGGCTTGTCGGACCAAAGGTTTTGTCTGAACTGTATATTCAACTTAGCAGTAGTAAAGAAGTTCGCTGATGCTGCAAGGTTTGTCGCAGCACTCGTCAGCCACGCCGCCGCTGCCGCTGATGAAGCGTTTGCTGCGATTAGATCCCAAGGCACGAGCTTTGGAGGAAGACATCCAGGGCCAGCCCATATGGGGCTCTTGCTCCTTATAGTAGGGAGGAATGATTGCACCTGTGGGGAATAAATATAGAAGTGTTAACGATGAACTCTAGAAAATCTCAGTATATTTGATTTATATTATTCTCCTTGAGTCTTTAAGTCCCTCTGTTTTGAATTCAGGGGCTTTAACACCTGAAACTCAAAAGAGAGGAGTGTTATAAGTTTAGTATGCGTATGTGTGTATGTATCATTGTATAATTGTATCATAGTTTTTTGTGGCATCGTAGCTCCCAAACGAATGGACCGATTTTGATGCGGTTTTATTTGTTTGTAAGCTGATGTGATCAAGATAGTTCTAAGCTGTAATGTTGGTTGGTATTGTAGATTTCAAACGAATGGACCGATTATGATACGTTTTTTTTGTTTTTGAAAGCTGAACTGACCGAGATGCTTCTTAGCTATAATGGGATATATTTTGATAAAGCTATATTTTGATTTTTCTTTTAATTTGTGATTGAGTACGTAACGCTCGCGAACGTGTCTCGCCTTGTACTCCGAAGCGTAGTTGGAATAATTCAACTGCAATACATGAGATAAATACAAAAATATCCGGAAATATTTTTCTTTAGCTCTATCCATTTCTGTCGCTCGAGAAGCGACGTTCGATTGAATGAAAAGCAATGCTGTCTGGCGGCTGCACTTTTGAAAACATGCGGATATCCACCAGTACTGTTCTCGCTCTAATGAACGTAGCCTCCAAGCGACAGAAAGGGATGAAACTACAGAAAATGGGAACCGACCCTTAAGGAATGCGGCAGAGGTTGGCCAAACGAGAAAATAGCAGATTTGGCAGTTGAATTCGACTATTCCATGACTCATCATTATTGATAAAAAGTCAACAATAAGCACTTACCGTACATAGTTCCAGTTTCGGACCTCTTTTCAACCCCAGGATCGTCATAGCAGATGGTAGCTATCATTCTAGCCAGAGCCCGTCCGCAGTAGATCCTAGGGTTAACATCTTGGGTGGCCAAATGCTGGCCACCGATGTGAGCTAAACACATTGGAGCTAGCACGAACATTGCGAACAGGAACTGTTGAGGAGACATCTGTAAACGCAAGGTAGGTTTAGTTGGTCCTGTCCATTCACGGTTGTCTGGAAGAGATCGCTTTAAACGATAATACCACCAATTGTAACATGTTTTTGTTAGACTCAGTTTATTAATTGTATATTTCTATATTGTGGTGTTTCAATATAATATATTGACTATATTATAGAAGTAGAATATCAATATATAGTCAATATATTATAGTTCTTCTATCTATCTAACTTTGTAGTGAAGTCAAAAAAATATGTATTTATAATGTTTTAAACCACCATCAGGTATTGTTTAATAATATTATAGACTCCTTAAGGCTCATGACCATTTGTCATTTGTCGTTCCCGGCATAAAACAATAAAGTAATGGTGGCATGTTAACTTTCTCGTAAAAGTGTTACTAGACTACATTTTGCATAATTCACAAACACTTTAGTAATTATGTGCTTTTTAATAAATACTTATGGAAGTGTGTAATAATTTGATGTACCAGATATGCCCACGGCTTTGCCCGCGTTGTAAAAATTCATGGGGTGTTATGTTTTTTTGCGAAAATAAAAGTGGCCTCAGTTACTGCTTATAATATCAGCTATGTGCTAGTGAAAGTCCCGTCAAAATGGGTCCAGCTGTTTTGGAGAACAAGCAGACAGACAGACAAAAATTTCAAAATTGCCTTTTTTGTTATCAGTACCGTATATACTTTCAAATGCATTTAGTAAAAAGCTGTTATTTTGATATTACAAATAGACACATTTTATTTATTTGTTTAGATAGAGATTATATAAACAAATTTAGATATTTTACCAGTAAAATAATGATCAATTACCTTATAATTTCGGTCGTTGTCTTCCAACACCTTGACTCAATGTGAAATCAGGTGAGAAACATCCCCATTTTATACCCCTTTGCTACAGGCTGCTTATAAATATTCAATAACACGTCAACGTAAGACTCTGCTTAATGAGACCTGAACGTGACCTTGAGCTCACTTGGTGCGGGAACAGGGTGACCTGTTAACTGTAAGTTAGGGGTTAGTCGTAAGTTTCCTCGTAAAGGTATTAATGAAAACAGAAACTCTTGAGCTGTTAACCCGCTAAAGTTTGATGTAATTTAGAATCTAACTGTCAGATATTAAGCTGGGAACTTCGATTCAATTATTGGTCAGTGTTTGAAATGTTTTGGTATAGTACTGATGGTATTAAATACTATGACTAACAACCACAACAACATTTTGCCAGTAAGACATTATGAAGAAACCTCCGATTTATATAATTAAGTAGGTACGTAGGTAGTCCATTATAATATTTCAATGGAAGAGACATAATAAAAAAACGTAGTACATATAATGTATATACATATTCAGAGAACGTGCAACGCTTCGAAGTATTTTTTACGCAAAAGCAATTGTGGTCTTTATTTATGCATACCCACGGATCAATTTTCTATGCAAGTATTTTTTACTTTCATTTCAAGGCTTCAGAGTACTTTTCCACACACACGATAGTGCTCCTTTTATCTAAAGAGACAAAGATCAATTTCCTATGCAATTATTTTCTACTTTCAAGGCTTCCAAGTACTTTTATTTTGCAAACACAATTGTTCTCTTTATTTATATGACGGCAAAGATCAATTTCCTATGCAAGTATTTTCTACTTTCATTTCAAGGCTTCAGAGTACTTTTTCACACACACGATAGTGCTCCTTTTATATATAGAGACAAAGATCAATTTCCTATGCAATTATTTTCTACTTTCAAGGCTTCCAAGTACTTTTATTTTGCAAACACAATTGTTCTCTTTATTTATATGACGGCAAAGATCAATTTCCTATGCAAGTATTTTCTACTTTCAAGGCTTTAATCTGTTTCTACAGAAAGTTTTGAAGTTTTTCGCTCTGGTGTTTGAAGATGGACGTACTTGAAAGCCCTGGTGCTGGATATTGCGAGTATGACCCATGCCTACGTGGAATAGGCGTGGGCGTTATATAGCATAGCACGTTGTCCCAACGTTTTCAGTGAGCGACAACGCAAATGTTACGGGTGACTTCCACAACGATCTATTTCTCAAAACTCTATTTTATAGTTTGCTAAACAGCTGTCATTAAACTGGCGTTGCGAGTAACGGTCGCACGGTAGGTAATAATGGAACCATCTGTTTTGTACACGCGCTAGATGTGCGGGTGCGAAAGAGATGGTTACGGCGTGATCGTACTTTTGATGTGCTTTTGCTTTGTGCATTTTAATGTTTTTTGACATTCTATCGATGATACTGTTTACGATATTAGGAAAAAAAACAACAATGTTGCAAGAAAAAAATCAGCCGTCGCGGGACACCTGGCAGATGTGTAAACATTTTGGTTACTTCATCATCGTCTTGTCTAGTCTTGTCTTGTGTTGTCTAGTATTGTCTTTTCTTGTCTAGTCTTAGTCATTACTTTTATCTCATTCTAGTATTATCTTAGTCTAGTCTTAGTCAGATCATAGTCTAGTCTTATCTTAGTCTAGTCTTAATTTAGTCTAGTCTAGTAATATGCCCGCATACCTAATAATTTGAACTGCTTCTATTTTCTACTATAACTACTACTTACTTTATTTATAAAGCCATTATAAAAGCATTCAGTTGCCATGAACATAGCAATCGAAAAACGTACACGTTATTGTAAATAGATGTTTGTTAAAAACGTAAACATCTATCATATTTAAAAACTTTATCGAAAAACGGATATTTTTTTGAGTTAGACGGTTATGAAATAGATCGTTATAAAATAAATGGTTGAGAAATAGATCGTTATAAAATAGACGGTTTGGAAAACGTTACCAATCGAGACCCAAAACGAGTTTTGTTTTGTTATCAAAAAACACACAACGACACATGACTAACGTGGAATTTGTTCGTGATTCCAATTTCCACGCAGGCAGCGAGGAATTGGCGTCTTAAAATTAGAGAATTAGGCCCCTGGAGGTCGTGCTAGTGCTAGTGTGAGCCGAATCCGAAATACCTAATAAATTTGAATTAGCGGGATCCTTGGTTGCAGTGAATGAAATGCTTGCGTGTTTTAAGGTCAATCAGCGCCATCTAGTTAAATCGGAGGGAGAACTTTGATGCCTTTGGTTTATTCGCTTGAGTTGTTGATGCCATTGTGCTGTCTATACTCGTACTATACCATCTCGATTACCTCAGCTTGCAAACATAAAAAACCGCATCTAAGTCGGACCATTCGTTTGGATAGATCCCATTAGATATATTGTTTTCAAACAAAACTTGACGGGTTACTTCAGGAAATTACATAAACCTTAAAAAAATCAAAGAAAATGTAAAAAAAGGCACAAAATATGTAAATGCTTATAAATATTGAGGCAAAACATTCATAACACCGCGTGGATTCGATCCATGTGCCTCTGGGTTGCAGGCCAGACACTGCTTCCACTGTGCCACTCTGACTTGTGGCAAAGAAGCCGAATTTATGGTACCGTTTTATAAACGGATGTGCAATTATTATTCCTTTCAAATTAACATAAATTTATACTCATATCCCGCAGGAATCCCGTATTTATTCGTGATTAAAAGTATCATTCATTTTAACACATACTATAAACTTTGACTGTGCCAAGTTACTTCAAAATCCGTCCGGTAGTTTCAGCGTGATATGTGTTTTTTTAAATACCTTTCAACCCCTATCCTGCGGGAATCATTGTTTTTTTCGGGATAAAAAGTATTCTAAATGTTAACCCATAACATAAGCTATGATTGTGCCAAGTTGCATCAAAATCTGTCGGGTAGTTTCAGCGCTATGTGTGTTCAAAGAGACAGACAGACAGACAGACAGGCAGACAAAAAATAAAATAAAAACCTTTTTGCACTCCATATCGATTTTGAAGTTCATCTCAATTAAAATTTTCAAAAAATATTTAATGTACAGATTTAGCCCAGTTACAGTTTTATTATAGTATAGATAGATAGATTATTACTAAGACCATTGCAAATATCATTTTATCTCAAGGTATCATTATGTAACACATCCCCCTACGTGGCAGCGATCTATATACGGAAGTGATTAGTTGCTATTTTTTAACCCCCAATGTTGTCATAAGTTTAGGGTGTATATCACTGTGTGTGTGTGTGGGAAACTGAAATTTTATTGGGTTAATGAAACTGGTGGTCAAATGCTGATATCTCTGAAGCGATGCTACTTGTGTCGAATATGTAATTGATTAAAATTTCTAAGAAACGTTACGTTATTGTATCGATATTAAACAAAATCGGATCGTTCATGCTCAGCTCACCTTTGGACTTTGACAGTGACAAATCTACCCAAGCTACAGCATTTGTATTAAATAACTTAATGCGACAGGTTGCAATTAGATTGTAATAGACGCAGTTCATAACATAAAAAATTCATACCCCAAATATCTTCTTTTCCCGGCCTTCCCAAACGGAATAGTTTCCTTATTGACTCTGGAACTAACGTCAAATATTTTGTCATATTTATCATTACGCAACGTCCCCGTTGCAATTTGTCCCAGTCATTTTTTATTCTGGAGACCAACCATTGTTCTGCAGTCTTGGAAGCCTTAGGCCTTAATATGGCTGATACAATTACAACACGATCAACATAACATGTCTTAAACGTTATGATTAAAAACAATTAAATGCAATAACAATAATACCTTTATTTGACTAGCAACACAAATTCAACAGCAGTAAACATCTTGAAAAAATATATTTAAAAATCAACAAATTCAACATAATCTAAAGGATGTGAAAGTTACGCATTTAATGCTTACACAACAATGGTGGCTTGTCGGACCAAAGGTTTTGTCTGAACTGTATATTCAACTTAGCAGTAGTAAAGAAGTTCGCTGATGCTGCAAGGTTTGTCGCAGCACTCGTCAGCCACGCCGCCGCTGCCGCTGATGAAGCGTTTGCTGCGATTAGATCCCAAGGCACGAGCTTTGGAGGAAGACATCCAGGGCCAGCCCATATGGGGCTCTTGCTCCTTATAGTAGGGAGGAATGATTGCACCTGTGGGGAATAAATATAGAAGTGTTAACGATGAACTCTAGAAAATCTCAGTATATTTGATTTATATTATTCTCCTTGAGTCTTTAAGTCCCTCTGTTTTGAATTCAGGGGCTTTAACACCTGAAACTCAAAAGAGAGGAGTGTTATAAGTTTAGTATGCGTATGTGTGTATGTATCATTGTATAATTGTATCATAGTTTTTTGTGGCATCGTAGCTCCCAAACGAATGGACCGATTTTGATGCGGTTTTATTTGTTTGTAAGCTGATGTGATCAAGATAGTTCTAAGCTGTAATGTTGGTTGGTATTGTAGATTTCAAACGAATGGACCGATTATGATACGTTTTTTTTGTTTTTGAAAGCTGAACTGACCGAGATGCTTCTTAGCTATAATGGGATATATTTTGATAAAGCTATATTTTGATTTTTCTTTTAATTTGTGATTGAGTACGTAACGCTCGCGAACGTGTCTCGCCTTGTACTCCGAAGCGTAGTTGGAATAATTCAACTGCAATACATGAGATAAATACAAAAATATCCGGAAATATTTTTCTTTAGCTCTATCCATTTCTGTCGCTCGAGAAGCGACGTTCGATTGAATGAAAAGCAATGCTGTCTGGCGGCTGCACTTTTGAAAACATGCGGATATCCACCAGTACTGTTCTCGCTCTAATGAACGTAGCCTCCAAGCGACAGAAAGGGATGAAACTACAGAAAATGGGAACCGACCCTTAAGGAATGCGGCAGAGGTTGGCCAAACGAGAAAATAGCAGATTTGGCAGTTGAATTCGACTATTCCATGACTCATCATTATTGATAAAAAGTCAACAATAAGCACTTACCGTACATAGTTCCAGTTTCGGACCTCTTTTCAACCCCAGGATCGTCATAGCAGATGGTAGCTATCATTCTAGCCAGAGCCCGTCCGCAGTAGATCCTAGGGTTAACATCTTGGGTGGCCAAATGCTGGCCACCGATGTGAGCTAAACACATTGGAGCTAGCACGAACATTGCGAACAGGAACTGTTGAGGAGACATCTGTAAACGCAAGGTAGGTTTAGTTGGTCCTGTCCATTCACGGTTGTCTGGAAGAGATCGCTTTAAACGATAATACCACCAATTGTAACATGTTTTTGTTAGACTCAGTTTATTAATTGTATATTTCTATATTGTGGTGTTTCAATATAATATATTGACTATATTATAGAAGTAGAATATCAATATATAGTCAATATATTATAGTTCTTCTATCTATCTAACTTTGTAGTGAAGTCAAAAAAATATGTATTTATAATGTTTTAAACCACCATCAGGTATTGTTTAATAATATTATAGACTCCTTAAGGCTCATGACCATTTGTCATTTGTCGTTCCCGGCATAAAACAATAAAGTAATGGTGGCATGTTAACTTTCTCGTAAAAGTGTTACTAGACTACATTTTGCATAATTCACAAACACTTTAGTAATTATGTGCTTTTTAATAAATACTTATGGAAGTGTGTAATAATTTGATGTACCAGATATGCCCACGGCTTTGCCCGCGTTGTAAAAATTCATGGGGTGTTATGTTTTTTTGCGAAAATAAAAGTGGCCTCAGTTACTGCTTATAATATCAGCTATGTGCTAGTGAAAGTCCCGTCAAAATGGGTCCAGCTGTTTTGGAGAACAAGCAGACAGACAGACAAAAATTTCAAAATTGCCTTTTTTGTTATCAGTACCGTATATACTTTCAAATGCATTTAGTAAAAAGCTGTTATTTTGATATTACAAATAGACACATTTTATTTATTTGTTTAGATAGAGATTATATAAACAAATTTAGATATTTTACCAGTAAAATAATGATCAATTACCTTATAATTTCGGTCGTTGTCTTCCAACACCTTGACTCAATGTGAAATCAGGTGAGAAACATCCCCATTTTATACCCCTTTGCTACAGGCTGCTTATAAATATTCAATAACACGTCAACGTAAGACTCTGCTTAATGAGACCTGAACGTGACCTTGAGCTCACTTGGTGCGGGAACAGGGTGACCTGTTAACTGTAAGTTAGGGGTTAGTCGTAAGTTTCCTCGTAAAGGTATTAATGAAAACAGAAACTCTTGAGCTGTTAACCCGCTAAAGTTTGATGTAATTTAGAATCTAACTGTCAGATATTAAGCTGGGAACTTCGATTCAATTATTGGTCAGTGTTTGAAATGTTTTGGTATAGTACTGATGGTATTAAATACTATGACTAACAACCACCATGTCAAGTTCCTTTGAGTAAGTAGACGTGATAGTGGTATATGCTATTGCACGATATCCTCATTACACCTTCTTGCTTCTACCCTCGGATTACTCGTTAGCGCGAGAGAGCAGGGCCCCGATTCTGTAAGTTATTGAACCGCGATAACGCAAGTCGATCACTTGATTTTTTTTTGAAAAAAAATCTTATTTACCACTTAAAAGTGCTGGAAGCGAAAAATTTGCTAACATTTTCGCTTTTTGTTTTTTTTTGTTTTTCTATTTTCCATTTTTTTATTTTTTGAATATATCCAAAAAAAACACTTCTAGCACTTTTAAGAGGTAAATAAGAAAATTTCTCAAAAAAATTCAAGCGATCGACTTGCGTTATCGCGGTTCAATAGCTTACAGAATCGGGGCCCAGATCTACTGCCAGCATAATTATTGTATCTGCATGTATCAGCAGCCTCTCTTGTAAAGAAGACATAACTTCAAAAACTATAACCCGACTACGGTCGGGTAAAAAATAGCCTATGACACTCTTGCGATAAAGACGAATCGATTGACACCTCGCTTGTCAAAACCGGACCAAGTTTTTGGGGCATGCCCCATGTACCCACTGGCTTCACCCACAGGTGGGTGCACGGGTAATTTGCATTTACCCGTGCACCCACTGCACTAGAGTTGGAAACTAATGAAGAAATAATCGACATATATAAAGAAAAAAAAAGCATGTATTATAATTAGGTAACAAGACATTTTAATGTGACAGATGTCAAAGTAATAGATGTCAAAATAATCCTCATTTATGAAGAAAAAGTTAGTTTACATAACCCTTACTTTGCTTTGCCGTAGTTGGGTAAAAAAATAGTCTATGACACTATATACCTGAACACAAATCGATTGACATCTCGCTTAACAAAATATAACCGATAGCGGTGACGCTATGTGGAACATCCACATATCCAGAGACAGATACCTACATGCATAGATTGTTAAACTCATTACCCTTCCCTTGTTTCGCCGTAGCCGAGTACAAAAGAAGGTATCCTCACCAACATTCAACATTCTCTTGCACTCGCCTTACATCTCTATTCATTTAAAATGTTGCGACGGCAACATTACTTAAACATTTATTTTCTGTTATTTTATGCTTGTCTAAAACTTTTCTAATGATCATTTTTTACAGTAAATGTTGTATCAGGTGAATATAAATATAAATAAACTAGTTATCCCGCCCGCGACTTCCTACGCGCGGACTACTGTTTATCGCGAAAAAAAGCATCATATTTTCGTCTAGGATATTAAAAACCAATGCAAAAGTAGGTGCTCCAATGCTCTAGATGTTTTTTGACAGACTTGTTATTTCGTTTCCATGGCAACCACAGACCATTCTGTGATGACAACCGTTCTTACAGTGAGTAATCAACTTTTTCCAGTTTTCCCGTGAAAACTTACAATTTTCCGGGATAAAAAGTATCCTGTTGTATGTTTTATTCCAGGGTATAAGCTATATCCTCTATTCTTAATTTCATCAAAATCCGTCCGGCCGTTATCGCGTGAAAGCTCCCCAAACAAACAGACAACATTTCACTTTTATGTATTGGTATGGATATATTCGGGATAATTATAATAATAATAATAATAATAATATTCGGGAAAATTCCACACCAATTATCTAGCCCCAAACTAGGATACCCTGTATTTTGGGCACTAAATAACGGATAAACATACATAAATACGAATATTACATCCATGAATCGGAAACAATCATTTTTGCTCATCACACAAATGATTGCACCTTGCAGGACTCGAACCCGCGACTGTTTGATTTTGTTCTTAGGATCTCTAGCCACTAGACCAACCGGCCGTCAACACAACAATTCACACCTATTACCTAGTCCCAAACTAGCATATCCTGTACTATGGGCACATAAATACACATACAGATATACATATATATGGGTAAATATATACTATGCAACGGATAAATATAAATAGAAGATACGATTACATCCGTGACTCGGAAACAAACATTACTGCTCATCACACAAATCCTTGCGGGTCACGAGTTTGAATCCTTACGAGATTGAAACTCGTGACCGATGGTTGACTTCGCAGTCAGGGTCACTAACTACTTGGCAAATGGTAGGATCATTCGTTTCATTGCAGATATTCCAGATACACCATATGTTGTTAATGTTAACATAATTATTGTTTTGAAAAAATTCAATATTCGAATTATGGAGTATTTGTCCAGGGAGTTTTTGTTTGGAGTAGTTGTAGGGGCGACGCTATGGTGGAACATACTCGTATTATGGAACAGAAAGAAGAACAACCGCATGGTTATAAAACAACGTGTGGTTCGACAGCTTCCAAACCAAATGCTCTATCGAAGACCTATTGGAAATCTGTTTCATGCAACCTTAACTCAACATTCAATATCATGTATCATAAACAAGATTGAAACTAAGCCATCACTTAGCTTCAGCACTTTCTTCAGACGCCGCGCTGGCGCGAATTCCAATCTCGGGCGCACTTAAGCCATCAAATAGGGCGTACCCAAGTGGAACATTAGATGCGACACCCCCACACGCGCCGGCGCCAGCACACTTCATCTGTTAAAACTCACTTCCACCCGAACAACTTAATGGGCCACCTACTCTCTGACATGTTTGAGAAACAAACAAATTAAACTTTGAGGAAAATTCCCAGCGTTTAGATCAAAGACACGTAATCGTGTTGGGACATTCAAAACAAGTGGATAATGGGCTTTTTACCGTAGAATAAGATTGTTTTAGATGATCTCCTTTGACTCCTAATTGCAAAACAAAAAGTTTGCGGCAGTTATTGTGTTGACTCAATATAATTGCCATATAATTTACCACATTTATATTTGTAGGGACATACGCCTTTTTGTCAGGGATCCTCTCTGGATGGGCTTTAGCTGGTCGATGGATTTTGATGGATGTTACATTTCCTTGAATATTGTAGTTTCTAGACATGTCGGTATCCTCACAATTATCGTCATCATCATGGACGTGTATTAGGAGAGTCCTGCGTCCAGCAGTGTATATTACTGCTGGACGCAGGACTCTCCTAATACACGTCCAGGCAGACTTCAGTTCTCTGAATCCAGTTTCTGTCAGCTTCTTTTCGTAGGTCGTCACTTCACCTGGGCGGAGGCCATCCTGCGCTTTATTTCCTAAACGTCGTTTTCACTCGAGAGCTTTCCTAAACGTGGTCTCCACTCGGGTACTTGTCTGTCGTGATTGGTTCTTCAGGAAATGTGACCACTGCCACTTTAGCTTGCTTAACCTCACGATGTTTCCCTTTAATGTTTTGAGCGACAGCATCGAATACCGCTTATAACTTGCTTTAGGTCATCGTAACAGGGCCGAGGTTTTGAGCCGGGTGCCGTGGGATTGAGAAGTGCACGTGCTGCCACTTGGTCACCACTGCTATCTCTGATTATCATCATAACAGATAATAACATACTGATGAAAGCTTCCAAACAAAATAATTCGCAATGAATTCGATTAATTAGCTTCGGAGCTCTGACGCCACAGATAGACAGGCAAGCAAATTCCTCATACTTACCTTGGCATTTCTCTGTCCTCTTTTTGTAGTGTGATATTATAATATTAATAGCCGTGGGACTACGCCCGCGTGGTCATTTCTCTCGATTAAAAGCTACCTATGTGTAAGGTCCTTATAAATCACAATAGTTTCTTATCGATTGCTCGGTTTCTACCCGACCGATTATGATACCAAGTACCCCAGTTTTTAATTCACCTTGAGGTAAATATCAATGAAAACAAAATCGCAATCGGTCCATTAGTTTTTACGTAATGCGCGAACGAACATACAAACAGACATGCAAGATATATTTCAAATGAGTAAAACCATTATATAAATACAAAAAACCAGACTGCAAGCAACATAATTGAATACTATCTGTGCCTGCCGCTATGGCCGCGTGGTAATTTCATTTAAAAGATACCCTTACATTCTTCAAAAATCGTTCAGCCGTAAGTTCGTTTTTTTTTTATTGCTCGGTATCTAATCATCGGATTGAGATACCAAGTACCCCAGTTTTTAAGTCAAACCCTAAGCTACCCAACACTGACCGCATCGTATTCGATCCAGTAGTTTTTACGTGATGCGTGAACAAACATACGGACAAACAAACCAACAAACAGACTTACACACGGACACGATTTAAAAAAATGTAGCTGTAATGTAATTCAGTAGCTTATTAAGTACCCTAGACCTTTTTTAAAATTGTCTTCTTTTTACAGACTTATTTCGTTCCTATAGCTTTATTATAAGTACTAGCTGTACCGAGGCTTCGCACGCTTGGTTATTTCTCTAGGTTAAAATTACTTTATGTACTATTACAAGACCTAAAATACCAATCAAAAAGTTTTTATCGTTACTCATCATCGTATTTAGATACCAAGTACATCAGTTTTTAAGTCAAACCATAAGCTATACAACTGTGAAACCCGCATCGCAATCAGTCCAGTTCTTTATACGTGATGCGCAAACAAACATACAAACAAACAGACAGACACGAATTTAAAAATGTTATATTCTTGTTCAGTAGCTTATTTTAGGTACTCAAGACCATTTCTATTTAAATTATCTTCTTTGTATAGACTAATTCATATTGCTTTATTATATTATATTAATATTATACGTATAATTATATAGATAGTCGAGCTGACAGCCCCCAAAATAACTACACTTATATTATAAAAGGAGAAAGTTTGTATATATATGTAAGAGTGTGTGTGTGTGTGTGTGTGTGTGTGTGTGTGTGTGTGTGTGTGTGTGTGTGTGTATGTGTGTGAGGGTGGTTGTGTGTGTGTTTGTTACTTTTTCACGCTTAAAGGGCTGAACGGATTTGGATGAAATTTTGTATGGAGGCAGCTTATACCCTGGATTAACACGTAAGCTACTATTTATCCCGGTTCTCAAGGGATGCGGGTGAAACCACGGGGCACAGCTAGTATTTATATAAATTTTAATGTTTCTTATTTACTTACTTAATTTAACTTTACTTTAATAGTTCAATTGCAATATTATTAACATTAAATTAAAAAATCTAAAATTGAAAAATTTGTAAGAAGCTTATACGACAACTGCTACAGTTTAGTTATATGAATTATATTTTTTTTGAAATGGTCTTTTAAAGACCTTCATTTTGATACCTCACTCGATAGGTTTTGGTCATTTTTTGCTCCGTCGGATGTACAATATGGCAGCTGTACGCCGCCATATTAGTTTTCTTGACACTTCACATATCCTTTAGCACTCTCAAGATCAAGACAAATCCAATATTCAAAAGATAATTATCAAAATCGGTCAAGCCGTTTATTTTTGTAGGACGCGCCTAAGAAACGTACAAACAAACATACATACGATTCAAACACCTAACCATCCGTGCAGTCAGTAAAAAAGATATTCATGGTCCAGCTTATTTTAAGTCCTAGACCATTGTTTTTTATAATTTTCATAGTACAGACTTTTTGTTACAGCTCTATTATTAGTACTAGCTGTGATCGCGGCTTTGCCCTCGTGATTATTTCATTGAAAAGTAGCCCATACTTGCTATTCCAGGACCAAAAGTACCTATGAAGTACATTATACTGAATTTCTTCAAAATTCGTTCAGCCGTCAAATGTTTTTTCATCGATTGCTCGGCATCTAATCATCGGATTAAGATACCAAGGACGCCAGTTTTTAAGTCAAACTATAAGCTAACAGTGAAAACCACATCCCAATCGGTGTAGTAGTATTTACGTGATGCGCGAACAAACATACAGACAAATAAACAGATAGACACGTTTTTTTTGTTATATTCTTGTTCAGTAGCTTATTTTAAGGACCTTAGACCATTTTTTTTTTAATTATCTTCTATGTACAGACTTTTTTGTTCTTATTGCTTTATTATATGTACCTATAGATTTAAATTCATATAAGCCCACATTTCCACCTGCGCGTCATCACAGAGATGATACCGCGCTAATGCTTGCGACAGGTAATTTTCTACTACGGTGAACTTGTAAAAAATCTGCTGCGATCTGAGCCTCGGTCCTTTGATCAAACCATCAAAAGAACCTGGGACTTGTATTCCATGATTTGGTTAAATTGGGACGGCTTAACAATATCATGCTGGGGTAGAGGCATCGCTTCACTCCAAATTTGCAAGTGTTTGCACATATATAATTCAGTTTTAATATTTTGATTCCATAATAAATAATGTTTTTAACACGTGTAACACGGATTATAAAGTTCCGGTATTTTACTTAGGCACTATAAAAGGTATCAGCACAGTTATAGGTAATAAGTGGAGTCTAAGCCTAGACACAGTGGTTATATCGATGCAGCTTCCTACAAAACTATGAGCACAAACAAGAGCTATGGGCTGACTAAAAACTCTAATCGAAGCAGGGCGGTCGCACTCCGCAACAAGTACAAACAAATTCGCGGACCCAATATTCGGGTCCGTTCAGTCGAGTGCCAAGCGTGCGCTCGATGAGTCGCGCGCCTTGTACTTAGCGATAGAGCACCTACTTACGTAAAGTTATTGACAAACTTTATTCGTGTTTTAATTATGAGTACCAAGAAGAAAGCTAGAAAGTACTGCATAGCATTCGGCTGTTTGAATAGTGATAGAAATGACGAATTGTCATTCTTTACGCTTCCAAAGGATATTGAAAGGTAATAAATTGTAATACCTATAATAGGTCCTAGTTATGTAGTTAGATATTGATATTTTTTTTATTACGTAGGTTCCTATAGTTTTATGTTATTCATTTGTGTTCCATACCGAAGCTACGCATATTTAAGGTTTTTCCGCGCAGAAATAAAGTTAATTAAATCGATCAACGTAATTTTATAATTGATTATAGTAGGTATTGTTGATCGGAAAATGAATTACTGTGCTGACTAGGAATTTATATAATATATGTCTCGTATAATACCTACCTACTTTTAATACCTTTTATTACGTAGGTAGCAATTTATTTTTCACTCATTAAAAAGCATGGAATTCAGTCAGGCACCTTTATTCATCAAAGTGCAATACCTATAGGATATAATCATAATCAATCAACGACACTTATACGTAGGTAGGTATCTCACTAAAGTTATCGGCGGTCTGAAAACGGGATAGGTAGGTAGTAAAAATTAGGTAGTAGTCTATTCTGATAAGAATGTTATTGTATGTAATAGAACTATTTTAATTTATAATAATAAGTAATAACATAATACATTATTACTTATTTATTCTGTTACAATATCTAAGTCATAACATATCACAGAATAATTAGTAGTACAAGTACCTAGTCATATCTTAATACAACCCTACAGAGCGAAAAAGGGACAGAGCGATTCTGAAACGGTTAGAGCAATAGAAGTTCTCGCGCGTTGTGATACGGTGCATTCTAGCCTGTACGCGGTGGGCGAGCGCCTTCTAGGTAGATATAATTGAAAGCTCGCAGCGCCGTGCGAGTTAAATTGCACTTTATAGCGTTGTAGCGACTGTCGCTATTTATTTAAATGACTTTACTCAGTTAGCCTTCTGTACTTGTACTATTATTTATTCTGTGATCGAAGCTAGGTGGCACGGGCGCGGCGCGTGGCTGGCGCCCGGGAGGGATGCTGCGGGGTGAGCGGAGCGATACACGTATCACGGCGGTTGGTTACTAGGCGAAAAGCGCGCGAAACTTGTGGAGGAGCGACGAGCGCTACATACTCCCCCTCTAGTTCGAACATGGCGCCCTCGCGTTCGGACTAGAACCTAGTATAACGTGGCCGTTCGCTATGGTCCTAAATAGTTACGAAGTGAGGTGCAGTGTGCAGTGTGAGGCGTGGTAATTCTCTATGCGCTTCTATGACGACGGGGCGCATGAAGTAGCTCTCACAACTTCCGTCACCTTATACAGTCCAACTTTTCATTGACCTCTCTCTCTCTTGTCCTAAAATCAACGTCACCTGCTTTTAATACCTTCTGCTCAACGCCGGCCGGTATGGCGCAAGGCGATGGTTTTCTGGCTCCCATCGACTCGGATCCGGCGGGTAGCGTTAGTTGTAGGTGGGCATTCGTTGGTGTGACGGTCTGCTCTACCCACGTTCAGCTGACTGAGCTCAATCTTGTGAGCAGGTGTTACTTTAACCCCTTCATCCTCTCTCAGTACTAGGTCGTCAGCATCGACGTGCAGCAGCTCCGCACTATCGGCGGATGACATCGCTGGTGGGTGAAGACTGTAGGTATGTACAAAGTGGAACCTATGTCTGGGTGCATCGGTAAAACTCCAACTGCCCTGTGACTGGTTAAGCATGACGCCGGCGCGCATGATGAAGTCACGTCCAAGGAGCGTTCTGAAATTTGCTCCGGGTAAGACGACAAACGTGGTAAGAATGCTACGGCCATGCAAAACTACCATAGTGTCACAGGTCAATGCACTCCTTACCTGTTGAGTACCGTCGGCAAGTTGCACCAAGCGGTGAGTCGAATGAAATTTCACCCCGCTATCCACGAGTATCGCGTAGAGGCCAGGACTCGCGATGCTATGAGTTACGCCGGTATCCAGCACAGCGACACCCTCACGGCCAGCAACCTTAATGTTTACAGTAGGACGGGATCTGTCCTCGCACTCTACCTCTACGCTGTGAAACTCAACTTTTTGTTCATCGCTTTTCGAGCTAGAAATACAAGTCTCACACCTCGAACGTACCGTACCAGGTTTACCGCAACCGAAACAGTACAACGTACTACCTTTCCCGAATAAGGTCGAATCGGCCTTACACGCTGACTCGGCGAGCGGTTTCGACCTGCACTCTTCTGCGATATGCCCGAAACGATTGCACGCCATACATCGCGGTCGTAAGCGTTTCATCGCAGTGTTCGAACAAGAGGGGGTCGTCGCAGTCGAGGGGTTCGTCGCAGTCGAGGGGTTCGTCGCAGTCGAGGGTTTCGTCGCAGTCGAGGGGTTCGTCGCACTCGAGGGGTTCGTCGCAGTCGAGGGGTTCGTCGCAGTCAAGGGGGTCGTGGCAGTCGAGGGGTTAAAACTATCGGCACTTGAGGGATTAACGGAATAATTATCACTACTCAAGGTATTACTAATTATTCTACTGGGATGTGAATGGAAAGTGATCGCGGAAGGATGGTTCGTTACGTGCATCGCAGCCTCGTATTGAGTCGTAGGTATTGAGCTCTTACGACTTGCCTCACTCAAAGATTCCTCAACGTACCTAGCTCGTTCGAGTAGATAGTCGAGCCCTGCATTTACACTATCTCGCGTAACCCTTTTACGTATCCTACGGTCTAAGAGTCCATAAACAATATCCAGCTGTATAACTTCGGGCACGATGTACGGTAATCGCGAGAGGTTAGCGCGCACTCCTTGTTCCTCGGCGAAGATATCCCGGAAGATCTTGTAGGCAGGTCGTGGCGTGCCGTACATGGCACGGAGTCGATGCATTCGTCCCAGGTCTTCATTGTAGTCTTCACGCCGCGCAACCATACGGCGGCTTCGCCTGTTAGCAACATCGGCAATCCGCGTAGGGCGTGTTCGTCGCTGACTGCCGTGCACTCTTTGTAGACAAGGACGGCGTCCATGAAGGCTTCAAACTTGTCAGCGCTATGGGTTGCACCGTCAAATCGCGCTGTACAGCGGGAAAAATTTCCGGTCGGCATCACGGAGCAGGCAGCGGTCGTCGACGGAGTCGGTCTCTGCGCGTCACGATTGCCGTTCGGTGGAGGATTCACGACATTTCTCATTATGTTAGAGATGAGTCTTGCGAGCTGGTCTTCAGAGATAGCAATCATCTCGCAGTGGCCGCTACCGCCGGGGTCACGGCGCGCATCCTCGGGCGCCGCCGCGGGCGCAAGAACTGCGCATGCATGGACGCGCCGTCGACGCTCCTCGTCGCTGCTCTCGGCGCCTGATTGTTGGCCGTTTTTAGCCGCTTTTCGTTGTTTTGGAGGCATCTTGTGCTTGTGTAGTTATATGTATATCACAAGTCACAATCACAAACAACACGAAACGTCGAAGCATTCTCCGATCGTTAGAAACTTTGGTTCACTTAGTTTTTGAGCACGTGTCGAGTCATGCCGCTAGTTGGGCGCAATTGTAACACGGAATATAAAGTTCCGGTATTTTACTTGGGCAGTATAAAAGGTATCAGCACAGTTATAGGTAATAAGTGGAGTCTAAGCCTAGACACAGTGGTTATATCGATGCAGCTTCCTACAAAACGATGAGCACAAACACAGAGCTATGGGCTGACTAAAAACTCTAATCGAAGCTAGGTGGCACGGGCGCGGCGCGTGGCTGGCGCCCGGGAGGGGTGCTGCGGGGTGAGCGGAGCGATACACGTATCACGGCGGTTGGTTAATAAGCGAAAAGCGCGCGAAACTTGTGGAGGAGCGTCGAGCGCTACACACGCTTTTATTAGCTTTACCTGTATGTTTGTAAACATAAACAATTAACAACATAAAAACATTTCTGGAACGTTTCAAGTATAAACGAAGTAACTTTCATGTTGAACCGGAAATATCCAAGTAACTATCTACAGAGTTTTGAGATGCTTGACTTATTGTTGACATTTTCATGATTAAGGCGGGTAGTCTCTCAATTGTTTGTCCTGCTCGTCCAGGTGCAGTGTGAGCGGGAGAGGTGATGCAGCTCGGGAGTCGATTTTACATAATTTTTATGCTTTTCTATCGATATCTCGATACATAACTCAATTGTGTTCTGTTGTTTGTCTAGTTTAATATGGTAGCTATATAATTATTCAAAAAAAGTATGTTGCTGTATGTCGCTGAATATTGCGAGAACTGCGATGAAACAAGTTATTTTCAAGTGGTAGTTCGTTTTCTTTCCAAGGATACTAAGGCATTTCTGAAAATTCTGTTCGGTTATTTGTTTAGGTAGTATAATTTTCAATCAACAGAATTTTTTGGTTTGCATAAAGCTGTTTCATTAAGCCGCTCTCGACGTTTTGCTATTCGTCTTTTTGCTGCTTTCGGGACTGACCCGAAAATACTTAACACAACTTCTTTAATTTACACAACATCTAATAATTATTTTATCTGATGAATACGCATTTTCATTTCCTTATTGTTCCTACGGTATTGGAACGGGCGAACAGTTTTTTTTTCTTCGGCAAAGAAGCAGGGAACCGCAATTTTAGTGTCAGCCTCCGACCTGGTTGATTGATAAGGGTCAACAAGAAAGGTCAGAGAAATGTCAGTTCATATCCTGAACAAACAAGTATTTTTAAATCCGTCTAAAATTACATGTACGGTCCGGAACGTGCGAGTCTTAAATGTCATCGGATGCCCTCATCCGATGAATAAATGAAAAGGATAGAATGGCGATGATGACAGATATAATATCCTACTAAAATTATAAATTCGAAAGTGAGTTTGTTTGTTTGTTACGCTTTCACGCCTAAATTACAGAAACATCATGAAATTTTGCACACATGATGTCAGGGGTACTTATACAGAAAAGGACATAGGGTACAAAACGATTTAGGAAAAAATAAGGAAAAAACGAAATATATATAACCACTTCAATGTCAAAGTGACTGGCGTCAAAGTGACAGGTGTCTAAGTGACAGGTGTCAAAGGGACAGATAGTTTGAGCTCTGGAGAAAACTTTTTTTTTGCAACTACTACAGTTCATTGCGAAAAAAAAAACAAAAAAAAAGTAGTGGATGCAAGCTAGTAATATTATTAAAGCGAAAGTAACTATTTCCTCCTGTTTGTTACCTTTTCACGACTAAACGACTGAACTGACCTTAATTAAATTTCGTATGGAGATATTTTGAACGACATAGAATACTTTTTATTGCGCCAATCTGTAATCCGCGCGGACAAAGTCGCGGGCTAGAGCTGGCAATAATAATAAATCGCGACCAATACACACCAATTACCTAGTCCCAAATTAGGATACCCTGTACTATGGGGTACAGACTAGACAACGGAGAAAACTTACATAGATACGAATATTACATTCATGACTCGGACACAAACATTTCTGCTCCACACATAAGTGTTTGGACTTTGCAGGATTCGAACCTGCGATCGTAGTTGACTTTGCCGTCAGTCATCTAAGGCGCACTTACATATTACCACTTTTCCACTTTTGAAGAGAAATGGTGGCCTAGCGGTAATATGTGCACCTTACAAGCCAACGACACTGGATTCTATCCGTTTATTGGCAACGACACTACCAGCCGCACTACCAGTAGATCTTCAGCCCAGCACCAATGACTTTTAATTAAGTAATGACTTATTTTCGTGCTTCGGAATGTATAATATGGTAAGTTAAAATATTAATATGGTATAATATGGTATGTTAAGCCGTCAATCCTCGTTATGACTCGTCAGAGGCCCTTAAACTGCCTAGAAAACCGAAACTAGAGGTTGGCACTACCTCATTCGACATTTTATGTACTAGCTACGCCCCGTGGTCTCACCCGCATGTATTATGATGATGGATGATGATGATGATGATGATGAAAGTAGCCTATGTATTAATCCAAGATATAAGATATTCTGGTACCAAATTTAATTCAAATCCATTTAGCCGTTTGAGCGTGAAGGAGTAACAAACATACACACAATACACATATACACACACACTTCTAAAAAAAAATATAGATGGCGCTAATCGATTTTATGCATTTTATGTAATTTTGTATGGACTGTTAGTTCTAATGTATGGTGAATGATAATATGAAATTATTAGGTTTTCTAACAATTTTTCAAGATAATCCTTACAACGTTGCTGAACCCAATTCACCCCCATAATGGGGTCAATAGAAACGAAACCGAGGTAAAAAGGGTTTTTAGTTAGGGTTGGCAACAAAAATTGCTGCGAGAATATATCAACATTTATGAACCTAAAGTGTCTAACTTATGTTATAAGAAACTAGCTTCTGCCTGCGCCTTCGCTCACGTGGCACCGGGATAAAAAGTAGCATCATATACTCCACGGTTTGTAACTACATATAACATTTCATTCAAATCCTTTCGGCCATTTTGGCGTGATAGTGAGATAACAAACTTAAAAACTTTCTGATCTATATTATTAATGAAAAACCTTATTAAGATTTTGGTGTTATTCCGGTTATCTGAGGGGTTAATATGGTAGCAGTATGGGGGTGTTTAGGGTCACAGCTGGGGACAATAGATTCATTAAAGAGGTGAGGTCAGCAAAGGGGTGATTTGTTAGGGATGTCATGAATAATATTTTATTGATTTGATTAATTATATGTCCGCGTAGACTACAGTTTATCGCGAAAAAAAGGATCCTATGTTCTTCTAGGATATTAAAAACCAATGCAAAAGTAGGTATAGCACCAACGCTCCGATGTTTTTTGAAAGACTTGTTATTTCGTTTCCATGGTAACCGTTCCTTACATCGAGTAATCAATATTTTGCAGCTTTCCTATGTAAAATTACGCTAATCCAGGATAAAAAGTATCCTATGTTTTATTCCAGGGTATAAGCTATCTCCATCGCAAATTTCATCAAAATCCGTCCAGCCGTGATCGCGTGAAAGTTCCCCAAACAAACAAAAAAACTAACAAACAAACAGAGAACGTTTCACTTTTATGTATTGGTATGGATGGATTGGTAGTATTTAATTGGCACTATTGTTTTAAAATTTTTATTGTTTAAAAAAGACATTTGCAATTAATTATAGTAATTGGCCAAGGCCGTATAATTGATTGATTAAATAAATAAATAAATAATAATATTAGTGTAATTAGTGTGATATTGGTGCGATTAGTGTGATTTAGTGTGATAAATAGTTGCAAGCTTAGCTGTAGCTTACCTTTGGTTTCCTACAGAATAGACACACTAAGCAATGAATTTGACGCTGACCTCAATATATTGTGTAATGTGCCTCAGATACGTTAATTTTGTAATCACCACAGATCTCTAATTTACCACAGTTTATGGTAAAACTGTATTCAATTGGAGGCAAGCACAGCAAACAAAAATGGTACGTTATTTTTAGAACTAATTTCATCAAAGGGTACCTTATAATAATATTTTATTCTAGTTCTACGTGAAAGTAAATAAAATTAGGATAAGTATAAAAGATTGCATTAGTTATATAGATATGTGAGCTTAGGCAATTCAGTGTTATAATATGGCTTGCTCTAGAAAAGTAATTCTAGACAAAAATGCAACCATCAGCTATGACCAAAACAAGGTCCCGCCACATTGGATGCAGCGTTACTACCAGCGCATCCACCACCGATGACGGCAGATTATTTAAATTAAAGTCCCGTCGTAAATAAAACAAGTTCAGTCCATAGTCCATAGTCCGCCGCTAGCGGCTTCCCCAAGGGGGCCGTTTCGCGCCGGCTTATTTGCACTTTCTGATTAAAAACAGATACGCGGACGATACGCGCAATTCGTTCATTATTACGCAACAGAAATCGTCTGACATTTCCGTCGTTTATATTTCACATATTGACGTTGATCCGAGCCATTGTAATTTTTCGATTGAACGTTTCAAGAGCGGCGGGCAATTTTCATTCCGAATGAAATATAGAATTTTAATTAAAATTTCGCCGAGTGTACATTCGGCAATATTTCATAGTTTGACGTGATGATTTCGCACCAAGTGCTGGTTAAAAACGAATTCCTTTCCTGACAATATTTCCAATAGCGATCGAATCGTAAATAATTCACCACATTATTCAGTTTGGAATGTTTTTCGATTGAAATTGGTGGAATCATTAATTGATTGCTTAATTTCATTCATGTTATTCAAAAGTGAGAAGTTTGGGGAAGTTTGTTCGGAAGAATTTCAATAAACGTCATTGTGCTAATTGCTAAGATTGTTCGCATCCTAATTTAATTGGAAATCCTGCGCTGATGGCTGCCGGGTCCGCTAGCGACAAGTTTTTTTAAATAGAAATTCAGTAGATATATTTTTTGCGTAACTACTCATGTAACTTAAAATAGTTGTGTAAATATGAAAAATTAAAGCACATTTAAATCAAAATTCTTATCTAGTTCACTAAATTTAAAGGACAATAATCAAGACGCTGGTGATGTTATGAACCTACTATTATAGTAGACCCAAGATGCATTATGCCAAGATACAACATATAAGCTAGCACGTGGAACTCGTGATTGTCCAATCCGACCACCCCTGGCAAACCGCTAGGGGTACCAATACACTTAGACACAGACACCGACCTCGCCAGCGAGGTCGAAGGTCCCGTAACACATAGTCAGCTATTATTCGCCTTCGAGTTTCTCGCCGATTCTTCTCGAAGGTGTATTACGAATCGGCGGTCAGTTATAAAATTCAAAAAAGGTTTCCTAGCTACTGCTCAGGGCCCCCTCGATCACTACCTAACAGTAGCGATCCAGACAGCATTAATCATAACTAAAAAAAGAAAACAATTTAAATCCGCATTTTACTCTGTCACTGTTTACTACCATTTCATGACTAAACGGCTGAACGGATTTTAATGAAATTTGTCAAGGAAATATCATGAGGAAGGACATAGGCTTAATTTTACTTTTTACCCCAGAAATGTGTCTAAATAATAAACAAGCCATATGCTCAAAAACTTAAACACAACTACGGTCGAGAAAAAAAATATGATATTACATGAATCGATTGATACCTCGCTTGTCATAATCGGACCAATAAGAGCGACGCTGGGGTGGAATATCCACATACATACATACATACATAGACTGTTAACCTCATTACCCTTACCTTGCTTCGCCGTACTCGGGTAAAAACTACAACTTAAGTTGAGTTACATGTCTTGATTATTGATATGGAATCTGTCTATTTAGATTTAGCTACGTATATTTATTTACCTTATCCAGTCGATCATATATATATATGGGTGGCGATATATCTAACATTGCGCACTACCACGCGCATACTGCGCATGCGCGTCACGGCAAGAAAATGGATGAAGTTAACGAACATGTATCTAATGCTCGTTAACTTCATACATAAACTCGTATTGGGATATGAGCCGCATATGGGCTCTGTACCGCACGATACACATTGTCCTTATGGACGTGTATCTAACGGTAAAATAGGTTTTCTAACTATTTGTGCAATACACTATAATCTATTTAATTCAGGAACCATACAAACAAAAAACAGATGGGGCTGTGTCCGGGCGCACGGCCGTTTGTTAGTCGTGAAACGTCTACGCCACGTACAAATCGCGAGTTACACATAATTAAATATCACAAAAAAAAACTATTTGCTCTGTGCTGTCTTTTGACAATAATAAATATTACATCCCCGAGCCGACTATATACTCGTAAGCTAAAAAAATACAATTAAATTAGATCTATGGAGCTTCTAGTTACAGAGTTATAAAATAGGGACGATATAGACCTTTACATTACAATTCACTTTTTAGTCCTGGTCCACATTTTAAAGATGTTTCACGAGGTTTCACGTCAAAAAAATAATAGGTAAGCTCGCAAGTCTCAACACATTGCCTTCAAAAAATAATAGGTAAGCTCGCAAGTCTCAACACATTGCCTTCAAAAAATAATAGGTAAGCTCGCAAGTCTCAACACATTGCCTTCAAAAAATAATAGGTAAGCTCGCAAGTCTCAACACATTGCCTTCAAAAAATAATAGGTAAGCTCGCAAGTCTCAACACATTGCCTTCAAAAATAATAGGTAAGCTCGCAAGTCTCAACACATTGCCTTTAAAAAATAATAGGTAAGCTCGCAAGTCTCAACACATTGCCTTCAAAAAATAATAGGTAAGCTCGCAAGTCTCAACACATTGCCTTCAAAAATAATAGGTAAGCTCGCAAGTCTCAACACATTGCCTTCAAAAAATAATAGGTAAGCTCGCAAGTCTTAACACATTGCCTTCAAAAAATAATAGGTAAGCTCGCAAGTCTCAACACATTGCCTTCAAAAGAAAGAATGTAAAACGCAGAAGGCCATAACGAGCAGAGGCCAGTTAGCATATTACAGAGGGTAGTTAGCATATTACAAAGGGTAGTTAGCATATTACAGGCGGCTGCAATAATTGTATCTGGCGGCGGGTACATTTGCATGACTAATGAACGAGCCTGCTGTTTTTCGCAACTCGTACAAGGGCTGGGACAGAGTGGCGAATTATTCTGGATATGAACTAAATATCCAAACACGTTTTGTTGATTAAATTACGTAGGCATTTTCATATAAGGCGTATGATATTTCTGAACACTTCTAATGCTTGCTTGAATAAGAAATGGAAAGAAGCAACTATAGTGAAGATGAGATCAGAAAGTACTTATGAAGTTCAGGTTCTGCTGCAAATGTTTCTCAACGCGATTCATTTAAACCGACTCTGCATACGCAGCTTTACTTTTGGTTGTCAATTACAGATATAGCGTTTAATTTTATCTAATCCTGGAGAAATTCATTGCTAATTTGTTAGGGTTTTTGGAGGATAGGTTGTATCTAATATGTTATAAGGGATTTAGATGAAACTTGGTATAGAAAGTACATAAAAATAACATAGGATACTTTTTAACACTGTTCACGCAGATGAAGCCGCGGGCTCAACTATACCTGAATAGATAATAACTATATAACGAGATTGCCGACGCGCTGGTTCTAGTCCCGCAGCATAATTTTTGTTAGTTTACTTGTACTATTATTTATTCTGTGGTTTAACTAAATAAAAAATAATAAATAATGTTTAAATATGAAGAAAAAAACGAGAGAGAGTCTAGTCGTGGCGGACGACTAGTTATTACCATAACAAGATCTATGCTTATTACACTTAAAAATCTTCCAATGTGCCCTCGGCCTTCTCACGCGAGATTTCTTGCATTCGGCGACAGTCGCAGAAGCAGTCCGTGATGGTAATGAAGTGGCTGGAGCGTCTCGGGCGGCCTGGAACGGCCTATTAACACAAATTAGTGATTAAGATAGCAGATAAGTACTTTTTGATTTATGTAGGGCGGGTGTGTGTTTGTTATTGATGGCGGGCGGTTGGGATTCCAGTTGAAAGTTTGGTAACTTTGAATGGAAGTTGAATTAGGGTGGAGAAAGAAAAAAAAGAAAGAAAAATCGTTTATTCAACACTTACATAAAAAATGTAGTAAAATTAACATATAAATCTAAGTATTGAAAGGTTCATGCCTCAGCATAATGCCAAGCGTCTTCGACACTTGACGCTGATTTTCAGTCACGGCCCAGAGGGACCAATCACGAAAAATAATTGTTCATATCACTGTAAAGTGACGTGTTGGCTACCATAGCAGGGTACAAGTAGGTAGCTAGGTCACACTGCTATGGAATCTACCCACTGGACCAGGAAAATTCTTGTCGAGCTTATAGTCACAACGCTGGTAGACGATATCAGACGCCTTCAACATAAGATCGCTAAGAAAGGGTAGAAGGGAAGAGACCTATAACCAAGTCTAGATTTTGAAAAGGCCACTAAATGATGATGATGACGATACCTGTACTATGTGCTACAAGACATTTAATATCTAAGCAGGCGTTAATGCTAAAATCATACAAACATTAGACATTTAATATCAATCCACTTTTTAGGCTAAAGATAGACAGCGTAGCCACAACAATAGCCATTTGGTCCTTTCGGTACCGAACCCTTAAAACTAAATATTAATAATAATATATATGGGACAATTCACACAAGGTACCTAGTTCTAGCATGTTTTCCACCACTTTTATAAAAGATGGGGTT
This sequence comes from Alsophila aescularia, assembly GCA_946251855.1. Lineage (NCBI taxonomy): Eukaryota > Metazoa > Arthropoda > Insecta > Lepidoptera > Geometridae > Alsophila > Alsophila aescularia. Next base: position 3,353,912 of record OX276378.1, on the reverse strand, counting down.
GAAATAATATAACATGTAATGTAATCCGCCATTTTGTGGCGGCGGCCATATTGGATTTACAATGATACTGAATATACATAATTGTATCGTCAAATTACCAAAATACCAAAAGATTAAGATGAAGTATTTTGGTTTTTATCAAATTACGTATCAATCGGGCAACAGGAAGGGGGTATAATTTAAATTACTAAATTTGACCCAAAAAATAACAACAAAACAGGGCAAGCTAAATAAGACCGTTTAAAAAGAAGGTATCCTCATCAATATTCAACATTCTCTTGCACTCGCCTTACTTATCAACTCGTTTAAAATGTTGATATCAAATGATAATTACCTACTGATATGCATAAAACTTTTCTAAAGTTTCTATATATCTGGAAATTTCAAGTCCGGTGAACATAAATATAAATAAATATATTCAGGACAATTCACACTAATTTCCTAGCCCCAAACTAGGCTAACATAGATACAAATATTATACTCGGAAACAAATATTTCTGCTCATCACACAAATTATCGCACCTAGCGGGATTGGAACCCGCGACCGATGGTTGACTGCGCAGTCACCATCCGGCCAAGCGGGCGAAATGTACTGTAACATTGATTACCTCCTGCAAAAAGCATCATAGCAAAGGGCTACATTTCAGAAATCGTAACAAAACACTCAAAGAATATAAAACGGCTTCTGTCAAGCGACCGCTGAGGAAGCTGCTCTGATTAGCACAGTGGCAAGTTTGTCTACATTCGCACCACGTGTTGATAATCAAGAAAGTTGGCCAGAGACGTCAGCCGACGTGCCGCCCGTTCAGCCAATATGGCACGTGACGCACAAAGATGAGATTATGCAGAAGCGTCGCGAGTCGCGACTCACGGCGCGACGAAGATTGAACGCCTACCGGATATGGATGTTGTATGTTGCGCTCGCTGAATTTTTGCTGTGATATTTTGCACACGTAACTTCCGCTTTTGATTGTATGGAGCTGGGTCTATTATGTTGAGATTTTGGTAGGTACTAGCGGATATTTCATCACTAGTTTTGTTTATTATTTATTTATATATACATTATCATGACAGATAAATGTAATGCGACAATGTACTTAATTATTAACACATTTATGGGCAATCAGTGAATTTCACCAAAGAACATGTTCAAATCGGTGTGTTCAACATTAATTATATGCAATAGCCGGAGAGCTGGGGTATGTTGAAAACCACGACTGTGTCTGCGTAGTAGTTCTAGGATTGTTCATATTGATTATCAATCTCAATCATTCCTGTTGTATAATCGGACATTGATGTAGCAATTTTTATATTCTTCGAAAATAAAAATTCGATTTCTTCAAAAATATTCTTTTTCCTAGTTCTTGATAAAAGGTACCTACCCTATGTCATGTTCTGTACCCCTGACAAAGTGTGTGCAAAATTTCGTAATGATCGCTTGAGTAGGTCAGGCGTGAAAGCGTAAAAAACAAACATAGCTAACAAAAGTCACTTTTGCATTATAAAAAAGCACTGCACTAATTGACTTTGGGGTGCCACGGGTCCAAATCCAAGTTCCCGTGGCACCCCCAGGGTTGTCCTACAGGGGTGCCTTGGGTCCAGAATGAATTAATATTAGTAGGATTCCTCGAATGCCAACTGGTCACATAAATTATACTTAGCAAGAGATCGAGAGAACTATGGCTTTACTTTTATTGGGATATTTACTTTAGTTTGAAGTGAACAAGTGCGTTTTGTATAGGTTTACACTAGGTAATACAGTTAGGTAGTTATTCTGTGTTAATGAGAAAATTGCCAGCGTCTTATGACTTCTACACTGGCTATCGACATAATCTGTGCCGTTTTCGAATCACTAGAAAGGTTTGAGTTGCATTATAACTTTGAGATTGACGCATGCGTACATGATTTATTGGCATAATCCTCGACCATTTGGCGCAAACTTCTGGGAGGCCATTTGAACTGCTTCGACACAATCTGGCCTCTATAGCCCTTGGGGCCTTCAGGGCTTTCCTATATCTCTGATGAGTACTTACGCCATATTTTAATACTTGGGTCGAGGTAAGTTTACATCTTTTGAAAGTTTAGGTACTTGTACGTAATGAAAGATTTATAATTTCTATTAGAAATACGTTGTCAAAGCAAGCTTTTGAAAGCCGCCTTTGAAGTAGTCGCTTAGAATATAAATAAACCCAAACAACAATAGGCTTAGGCTTATTAGAATATCTATAATTTTGTATTGTCATGGAGACTGAATATTGTGTTAAGTTTCATGATCGGTCGTTAGATTTTGTATTGTCATGGAGACTGAATATTGTGCTAAGTTTCATGATCGGTCGCTAGATTTTGTATTGTCATGGAGACTGAATATTGTGGTAAGTTTCATGATCGGTCGTTAGATTTTGTATTGTCATGGAACCTGAATATTGTGCTAAGTTTCATGATCGGTCGTTAGATTTTGTATTGTCATGGAGACTGAATATTGTGCTAAGTTTCATGATCGGTCGCTAGATTTGAAGTGAATAAATATATATATATATATATATATGTATATATATATATATATATGTATATATATATATATGTATATATATATATATATATGTATATAAAATAAAAATAAAACCATCCACACCAATACATAAAGTGTAACGTTGTATGTTTGTTTGGGGAGCTTTCACTTGAAAACGGCTGAGCGGATTTTGATGAAATTTGGAATAGAGATAGCTTATACCCTGAAATAAAACAGAATACTTTTTATTCCGGAAAATCGTAAGTTTCTACTGGAAAACTGGAAAATGTTGATTACTCGCTGCAAGAAACGGTTGCCATGGAAATGAAAATAATAACAAGTCTGTCAAAAAACATCAGGAGAGTTGGTACTATATTTTTGCATTGGGTTTTCACGGACTACTGCACGGACTACTGCACGAGCACGGGAAAGCTAGTATAATAATAAAAATATACATATTGCAGGGACGAGTTACTAAAGATCGATGGGCGATTTCATCACGTTTATCTATGGGCAGACACAATACCATAATGTTGTGCTGTACTCACAGATACAAGTATATTCTTCATTTAGATCTAGATCTATGAGTAGTTAAATATTTAAAACGGGACTTAGTCGCGCTGTAATTTTTTTTTTTAATTACTTCGACGTTTCGATCAAGTTGAATAAATAAATAGTTTTTGCTGTTGAGTTGTCGCGAAAGTTTAATGGTTAGATGTATGTGTTATGTGTATACTTAATTAATACCTACAACCTGATTACACATATAATGAGAATACCATTAAAAAGAATATTAAAAAAAAACTCATTCCACCCCGCCAAATAGAAAGTGAAGCACCCAAGATATGCCGATCTGCTCGTTCGCACAAGCCTCACGCACACACACACTATGTTCTGCTGATCTGCCGCCACATCGCAGTAAGATCTCCACCTTCATATTCGAGTTAATTCTGTCAAGATGTCACGAAAACACAATGCATTCTTTTGTGATGAGATTGTGTATCAACCACAAATTATCCACTCAAGCACATATACGCAGCCGCCTTTTGCTATACTTCACTCGTCCGTTTGGGGGTGAAAAATTCATCTTTTTAAACCTTCTTGACCATTGAGGTACACTGAACGTGGTAGGAATAAATGGACCTCATTTGTATTACAATTTCAATTATAGAGCAGCTCAGTATCGGAAAAAAGTGTGATTTGGTTAAAAATGAAAAAAAACCCATTATTTTCGCCAACTCTGATATAAAGCACGGCACGGTTCCCAAAAAAATATGAAATTTTCATTATTCTTTAAAGTATTGGTAATTCCAGCCTTAGGTGTAAATGTACAACTATTTACATGCACCTATAGCTGGAACTATAAGCATTAACCTAATGCTTGAAATGAAATTAACGCCAATCAATTAGGATTATCGTCAAGAGAGCGCGCGTTCAACACACGATTTGACGAAACGCGTGATTTGGAGGCTACTAATGATTGTTAATTAGCAAGTAGGCATAATTAGAGGCATACGGTTCATTGACGATATTGCGGTTCTAGATTATACAGTAATATTAGGTTACATCTTTGATTTGCTGAAATACCGATAGGCTTTGCAAACCGCTTGAAGTTAAGGGTTAAAGGCAGGTACTACAAATACCGTTGTACAGTAATCGACCAGACGATCGACAAAGTACTGCAAAACCTTTTATGATATACCACGTATAAGAACGAAGCGTCACGCAGGTCACACATTTTCATTTATTATAAGAACTACAAATGAGTAGCATGCCCTGCCCTCGTCAATGTTTCCGGTAAAATATAACCCCGGTGCGTTCAAGTCTAGAGTGAATAGGTATTTACTAGGCAAGCATGCTACACCTTCGACCACATCATCGCTTTGTACCAGGTGAAATTGTGAACAAACGTTTGCCTAGTCCGTCATAAAAAATATACCTATATACCACGCGTCACTGAATAGTCTTATAAGTACGTAGCAGATCTGTTTCGATCAAGCTTATAAATTCGTTTAAGTGTTCAATGGTTGAACAAGGTATTTAAAAATCCCATACAAAAGTAAAAAATAAACATTTGCGACAACCCTTATTGTCATGTCGCACAAAAATGTAGGTATGTGCATACATACTGCTCCATCTGCAGGTGCGGGTGACTAGGCCTCTCTTCGATTGCGCGCTGGTGGAAATACCCCGTTGAGTGGAGATTGTTCACCAGTCCGAACAGGGCCTGGATTCTGTATGACCACTCACGCCAATTCCACGCGAATTCCACGCCGATTCCACGCTGCCTGCGTGGAATCACGAACAAATTCCACGCAGGCGGCGTGGAATTCGCATGGAATTGGCGTCTTAAAATTAGAGAATTAGGCCCCAGATGTGGGTCGAGACGGCCTTTTGTCTCTCAGCACGCTGTTATATTATAGCTGAAAAAAACAAATTGCGGTCAAGGGCGGTATATTTTTTTTTCCAGCTTACTACTAGGGAGAACTATTATTTTTTCCCAGGTGACTATTAGGGAGAACTATTATTTTTTCCCAGGTGACTACTAGGGAGAACTATTATTTTTTCCCAGGTGACTACTAGGGAGAACTATTATTTTTTCCCAGGTGACTACTAGGGAGAACTATTATTTTTTCCCAGGTGACTATTAGGGAGAACTATTATTTTTTCCCAGGTGACTACTCGGGAGAACTATTATTTTTTCCCAGGTGACTACTAGGGAGAACTATTATTTTTTCCCAGGTGACTACTAGGGAGAACTATTATTTTTTCCCAGGTGACTACTAGGGAGAACTATTATTTTTTCCCAGGTGACTACTAGGGAGAACTATTATTTTTTCCCAGGTGACTATTAGGGAGAACTATTATTTTTTCCCAGGTGACTACTAGGGAGAACTATTATTTTTTCCCAGGTGACTATTAGGGAGAACTATTATTTTTTCCCAGGTGACTACTAGGGAGAACTATTATTTTTTCCCAGGTGACTACTAGGGAGAACTATTATTTTTTCCCAGGTGACTACTAGGGAGAACTATTATTTTTTCCCAGGTGACTACTAGGGAGAACTATTATTTTTTCCCAGGTGACTACTAGGGAGAACTATTATTTTTTCCCAGGTGACTATTAGGGAGAACTATTATTTTTTCCCAGGTGACTACTAGGGAGAACTATTATTTTTTCCCAGGTGACTATTAGGGAGAACTATTATTTTTTCCCAGGTGACTACTATGGAGAACTATTATTTTTTCCCAGGTGACTACTAGGGAGAACTATTATTTTTTCCCAGGTGACTACTAGGGAGAACTATTATTTTTTCCCAGGTGACTATTAGGGAGAACTATTATTTTTTCCCAGGTGACTACTATGGAGAACTATTATTTTTTCCCAGGTGACTATTAGGGAGAACTATTACTTTTTCCCAGGTGACTACTATGGAGAACTATTATTTTTTCCCAGGTGACTACTAGGGAGAACTATTACTTTTTCCCAGGTGACTACTATGGAGAACTATTATTTTTTCCCAGGTGACTATTAGGGAGAACTATTATTTGTTCCCAGGTGACTACTAGGGAGAACTATTATTTTTTCCCAGGTGACTACTATGGAGAACTATTATTTTTTCCCAGGTGACTATTAGGGAGAACTATTATTTTTTCCCAGGTGACTACTAGGGAGAACTATTATTTTTTCCCAGGTGACTACTAGGGAGAACTATTATTTTTTCCCAGGTGACTACTAGGGAGAACTATTATTTTTTCCCAGCTGACTACTAGGGAGAACTATTATTTTTTCCCAGGTGACTACTAGGGAGAACTATTATTTTTTCCCAGGTGACTATTAGGGAGAACTATTATTTTTTCCCAGGTGACTACTAGGGAGAACTATTATTTTTTCCCAGGTGACTACTAGGGAGAACTATTATTTTTTCCCAGGTGACTACTAGGGAGAACTATTATTTTTTCCCAGGTGACTATTAGGGAGAACTATTATTTTTTCCCAGGTGACTACTAGGGAGAACTATTATTTTTTCCCAGGTGACTATTAGGGAGAACTATTATTTTTTCCCAGGTGACTACTAGGGAGAACTATTATTTTTTCCCAGGTGACTACTAGGGAGAACTATTATTTTTTCCCAGGTGACTACTAGGGAGAACTATTATTTTTTCCCAGGTGACTATTAGGGAGAACTATTATTTTTTCCCAGGTGACTACTAGGGAGAACTATTACTTTTTCCCAGGTGACTACTATGGAGAACTATTATTTTTTCCCAGGTGACTATTAGGGAGAACTATTATTTTTTCCCAGGTGACTACTAGGGAGAACTATTATTTTTTCCCAGGTGACTACTAGGGAGAACTATTATTTTTTCCCAGGTGACTATTAGGGAGAACTATTATTTTTTCCCAGGTGACTACTAGGGAGAACTATTATTTTTTCCCAGGTGACTACTAGGGAGAACTATTATTTTTTCCCAGGTGACTACTAGGGAGAACTATTATTTTTTCCCAGGTGACTACTAGGGAGAACTATTATTTTTTCCCAGGTGACTACTAGGGAGAACTATTATTTTTTCCCAGGTGACTATTAGGGAGAACTATTATTTTTTCCCAGGTGACTACTAGGGAGAACTATTATTTTTTCCCAGGTGACTACTAGGGAGAACTATTATTTTTTCCCAGGTGACTACTAGGGAGAACTATTATTTTTTCCCAGGTGACTACTAGGGAGAACTATTATTTTTTCCCAGGTGACTACTAGGGAGAACTATTATTTTTTCCCAGGTGACTATTAGGGAGAACTATTATTTTTTCCCAGGTGACTACTAGGGAGAACTATTATTTTTTCCCAGGTGACTACTAGGGAGAACTATTATTTTTTCCCAGGTGACTACTAGGGAGAACTATTATTTTTTCCCAGGTGACTACTAGGGAGAACTATTATTTTTTCCCAGGTGACTATTAGGGAGAACTATTATTTTTTCTGTGTTACTAGGGTTTCATGTACAGTGTTCTTAGAGCAATCTTTATAAGTAAATACCCTCAAAATTCGTAAAATTAACTTCATTCGTCAAACCCCACCCCGCTAATTAATAGGTAAATATGTTACATCCTGTATAAGTAGATCGAAGTAGAGCCTTAATTGACCGAGTGATATAAGTCACTCCATGCCCGTGGTCCATCTACATAGTACACCTGGTTGTACTAAAGTCATTTTGAAAAATAATTAATTACTTTATTTAAAGTTTTTTGGAAACTTGCTTATCTCAGCCGGGAATCGAACCGACAAAAACACCATAAACTTTTTCTGCAATTCAAAATATCCAGGACCTCGGTTATGGGAACTAATATCGTTATTTTTTTTAAATAATTTATTATCTGGTGTCAACATACAATTTTTCAATTCGATTTTGAATCTATACTTCTATTAAAGCAATATTAACTTAAAAGTCTGTACAAAGAAGATAATAATTGTTTGTATGTTTGTTCACGCATCACGTAAAAAATACTGAACCGATTGCGATGCGATTATTTTGATATCTCTACGAAAACTGCAATATTTTAAACCAAGATATCAAAAATTTGCCTATAGAAGTCATTATTTGTCGTGTGCTGCGAAAACTATTGATGATACATAAAATAATGTACTACATGTTTATATAGTACCCATCATTACGCACAAAAAAGTCTGCGAGGCTATACGTATATATTATACGCTATATATTATAATGAAGTCACAATATTATAGCTGTTTTTTATTCAAATTAGTCAATCAAAACACTGGTAGAATCGAAATTCTATCAGTATTCCGTGATTTTGTATAAATAAATATTTACGAAACGCTTAGCTACCCGAGCGAAGCCGGGGCGCTAGTTATAAATAAAGTGAGAACCCTTCAAAATATAATTATTTAGGTGGTAAGTACCTACCGATCACAGAAAACTTCCAAAGACAATTTTTTACCTACTTCAAAAAAAAGAGTGGTCCGATACTTTTTATGTACATATATTTCCTCGGTACTTCTAAATTTGAGAACCATTTTTGGATTTGATTGGTTATACCTACCTTCTGTACCTGATGAGGAGAAACGAAGATCGAGCTCAGTCGGGAACACAGGGGGGGGGCTACGTCAAGCAATAGGCTAATGATGAGGGAAAACATCCAGAGTGGTCAAATAAAACATAAATTTAATAAAAATTGATTCAGCTTTTTTAGGAATTCACTCGAACTCTACACTAATCATACATAGTTATAGATTGATTGCATTCGTGTCTGTAACTCGACAAAGTTCTTCCAACTTTCATAAAAACAAAAAGTTTTCAGACGGAAAACACGAACTTCAACTGATTCATTCCTGCCCGCCCAGTTAAATTGTACTATAAAAAAATCCAATATAAAAGTTGCAATAAAGGAGTGAGGTCACCGATTATCGCTACCATCTCTTTGCAACTCAACTCACCGACTAGGTTTCAACAAATATACTATTACTGATTTATTTTCTAAAGTATAAAGTGCGACTACGTTGATTCAAACAGTTCATACTCTTCCAGCACCGCGCCCGCCCAATCGGAGTAATGCGTTATTATTTTACTATTGTGTGTTTGCAGGATTTACTGGAGGGCTTAAACAGGATGTTATTCAAATTTTAATAATGTTTGTTTCACTTCTATCATACCTATTCATCGTATCAACTTATATCATGTGAACCGCTGAATTTTCGTTTCACGGTAGCTGTAACCTGGGAAAATTCTCAGCATATAACTATATATCTTCTGTGTATGCGTGCTCCATCGCATAGTGAACTGCATCATAGCACAAGTATTTCAAGAATGAAAATAAAATAACAACCAATAACTGGCAGCCCCACGTAAAGTGCTACTTTGTCCGCTGCGCTCATCCATTGATGTGAATGCTGGGCACGAGGGGCTGACATACCACACGCCACTCCACAACTCATATCCAGTGGATTTTCACTTTGTGACCTCACTTCAGTTAAACCACATTGTCATTTAACCTGTAAGTTTTTTTTCCGTTAATTATGTAAATCTAATATATTTTCTTGATATCCTCATTGCAACCCCATATTAATATGAGGTATTAAAAAACACGGGATAATTTGTTAAAAAGAAGAGGATTACTTGTGTTTTTTTTCGTTTCCACTCTTCTTCAATAGTGTATAAAAAAGTGTTTGATAGTCGTAGAATAACCGTTATTAATTTAATTCATAGAAATATCAATCGGAGTTTTCAATAGTTTTACTAATTACCCATTCCTACCGCTGAATATTATTTATTGTGAGTTTTATCAGTCTCAGCGTGCTGATACATAAAATTGTATGCCCTATGGCTGAGACCAATTTTAATAAAATTGGCTGAGACTAAGAAAACTTGCAATTTAAAATACCTATTAGTGGCCTACTACAAGTATGATCAAGCTATACTCCAGGGGGGTGGTTCTGTACGCCTCGTTTCCTCGAGATCGGTATCGGTGATTGCGGGTATTGCGACAACCCTGTCGTTATTATTGCAACATTCTGCGGATTGAAATAATAATATAATGGGTTATTGATTTGCGGCAGATATTGAAAACAGTAGGTACGTTCTAATTTAGTATGTCTGTTAGAGTACGGAATACGTTAATATGCACATTAACTTGGTAATCTACGAATTATACTTTAAAATTCGCACTTTACCAAGCTAATCTGCATATTAACGGATCCTACACCGTTAAAGCGCGAAAGAGAGAGAAAGAGAGAGAGAGAGAGAGAGAAAGAAACACTTTTGTCACAAGCTAACCTAACCTTATATATAAAGTTAAGTAATTAAACATGCGGATCCTGCTGTTCGCAAAGTGTAGAATACCATTAATAGAAAAAAAACCTTACCTTTTTTGATAATCTAACCTTGCCTAAAGTTAAACAAATTCAATAAATAATTCCAATGAATTTGAAAGTTATATTCAGGCAAATAACCTGTAATTTTAACTTTACCGTATGCTTGGTTAATTAGTTAGTGATAGGTTAGTCAGCAGATTATCTAAGAAATCTGCAGATTCGTTAGTTAATGTGAGAATTGAAATTATTTTTGGGTTCAAGCAGGTAATCTGCAGATTAACCAGTTGATCTGCACTCTAACTAATTTACAAACGTTCGGGGTACATAATACACAGAGTCAAATCACGAACAATTAAATATACCTAGATTTTTGATTTATTCACAAACATCAGCTCCTGAAACATGAGCAGGCAGGCAAAAAAAAAATTGGACAAAAAACATCCCAAGTTCCCAATAATTGAATTGTCTTTTCTTCTATCAAAATCGGCTAATCCATGAGTAGAAACGAAGAATTAAATAAATCCACATACTTAGTAATACATGAATCACAAACGATTCAGACACCGCGCCACCACAGAGTGAAAGCTATGCTCCACGCGGATTTAGCTTGGATCCACAAAGTCTTCATAATAACAATATCAAGACGGTATGTAAATAAGATCCACGCGGTTGATCTAGGTTCGTAGTTTATGAACTAGCGCTCATAACTTCCTAAACTATCTTAGTTACAGAGATAGCATGGAATAGCATCACTAGTTATTCTATGCTAAAAGTTTAGTCTATCGACAGTAATTAGTCTCCAGTTAAAAAAAAAAAAAACGAGTACCCAATAACTAGCCCCCTAAAATGGTATCCCCGCTTTATTTATCAAACAACAGCTCATTTCCCGTCGCCTCGTCAGTGGCTGGTGGATTATCGGAATCAATATACAAGCCAGGGCCGCATTCAGAGCACGTCCGCGCAGATCAAACGCCGTGATTCCGGACGGACCGACGCGCCCGTTATAGCTGGTGCTGAGTACGTCTCACTAGTGTGAGCGGAAATGGAAAAGTTTTTTTTTTGAATTGGCAAGTAGAGGAAATAATCACTGTATTTTTGCATTCTAGCTGGTATTTTGTCAGTTGATTAATTGATTGATTGTAGTATGAGGTAGTACTGGCCTTTGGTGTCAGTTTGTCAGACCACCTGTGGGCCTCTGACATGGCTTAACGACTGCTTTTAATCAATAATAGCCAGAGAAATCGGAATATAATTTTCTGTGATAACAAACGACCGACAGCTTAACGTACCCTCCAAAGCAAGAAGTGAAGGAAAACCACACATAACTTAAAATTCATAGGTGCAGAGCCTAGAATCGAACTCGGTATCGTTGTATTCAAAGTTACACTATTTAACCGTAATACAAATACAAATGCTCAATTTGTCACAATTTTTCACAATTCTCTATTTACACAAATTATCTGTTCGTACAATGAGCGATTGGTAGAATTCTCCAATCGGTACAAATGCTCAATTTGTACAATTCTCTATTTACACAAATTATCTGTTCGTACAATGAGCGATTGGTACAATTCTCCAACCGGTACAAATGCTCAATTTGTACAATTCTCTATTTACACAAATTATCTGTTCGTACAATGAGCAATTGGTACAATTCTGTAATCGGTACAAATACTCAATTTGTACAATTTTCTATTTACAAACATTATCTGTTTGTACATTGAGCGATTGGCGATGACAATTCTGCAATCGGCGCAATTTTGCAATTCATACAATACAAAATAATATCTCTTTTCTTTTAAATTTTTGAAAGAGATTTTAAACTCCTTCAAAACAAATGAATATTCAAATGAGTAAATAATTAATTGTCATTCTCTGAATTAGTACATACGCTCATTGATTTAATATTAATTATATTAATGATTAAGAAAGTTTCATTTATTGTTTTTTAATATAGTTTAATTTGTAATCCCGATTAACATTTGTTTTCCCGACTTTTTTTGTTTACTTTTTCTTTCTCTTTGACATGGATTCTTCAACTGAGAATTTGTACGGATAGCGATACTTTTATCGCCGTCCATACAAATGCTCAATTCGTACAATTTAGTCACAATTTCTTTATTGTTATCGATTGTACGAAATGCTGATTTTGTATAAATCGATAAATTGAGCGAATTTTATAAACAAAAAACAGCACAACATTTTTATACGAATTGATAATATGCCAAACAAAAATCTGTAAAAACGAATAAACAAACACGAACTGTACGAATTGAGCATTTGTACGGATGTCAATGCTTTCTTTGTCAGTAGGTACGATGTTTCAACTAAAACAGCATATTTATTGGGGCACAATAACTGTTGAATATGAAACAAAACATGAAAGAGGAAATAGGATATTATAAATGTAAACTGTTGTATATAAGATGTGGAGTGTGGACTCTACAGATAGTTAATAAATTAATTAAAAACCTTTCAAAAATAACTTTTATGCAGTAGCCATGTCATGGTGAAACTTAGAAAGGCTACCACAAGTAAATGCGTATACAACATTTCGAGTCTATGCTGTTAACCGTCTAGGAGTTCCCTAGTCAGGACCTAACCCTGAGTGCAGCAACCATGTCATGGTATAACTTAATACCGGCTTTCATAATAATGTGCGTATTCGTGTCTGTGCTGTTGAAGAGTTCCTTTATCTGGAGACCATGTGATGGTAAAAAAATAACTGGCTATCATAATAAAATGCGTACATAAAATTATCCATTTTTATTACGGAAGAGCCGTAAATTCTGTATTCTGCAGCGTAACGGCCAAAAATCCAAGCTCTCAGACGAGACTCTCTGGTTGATGGCACAAAGACGGAAAAATGATAAGGCCTCTTTGGCAGAGCAGATGACTCTCAACAAAAAAACACGAAACTGACGCGACGTGACCTTCGGTGCTTCAATACCCGCCTAATACAAAAGGCAATTAAGCAGAACCAAAGGTCCAAGGTTTTCGTGCAGCAACTTGGGAGGAGTCATCTGACAAAGCTAAAAACAGCTGATGGCAACACCGCTTTGTCAAAACCTGATATTATCGCTGAGATCGAGGATTTCTATGGCCGATTATAAGCTCCACATGCTCCTCGACCGGAAATCCCTAGTGAGGATTCAAGAGCCACACTGACTCGTCACTACACCGATGAGCTGCCAGATGTCAGCATGGACGAGGTGGAGATGGCCTTGAGACAACTGAAAAATGGAAAAGACCCTGGTGAGGATGGTATTACCTCTGAGCTATTAAAAGCAGGAGGTACTCCTGTCCTCGGAAAGCTACAAGATTTGTTTAATTCCGTCATCAACAGTGGGAGAACTACAGAGACGTGGAACAGGAATGTGGTGGTAGTATTCTTCCAGAAAGGGGATAAAACCTTGCTCAAAAATTATAGGCCCATCTCACTCCTGATTCACGTCTATAGGTTGTTCTCAAATACTTCTCACGAATTTTAGCCTCCAGAGCAGGCTAGGTTTCGCGGAGGATATGGCACCGTAGACCACCTTCTCACAGTGCGCCAGATTATCCAGAAGTCAGAAGATAGGCCACTGTGTTTGGATTTTGTGGACTACGAGAAGGCCTTTGACTCCATCGAAGCCTGGTCTGTTCTGGACTCTTTGCAGCGATGCCAAGTGGACTGGCGATATATTCAAGTATTCAGATGCTTGCATGACGATGCTACGATGTCAAATCCAAGACCAGCAAACTGAACAAATCCAATTGCTTAGGAGAGTACGACAGGGGGATGTCAAATCTCCGAAACTGTTTACCAACGCAATGGAGGATATGTTCAAAATTTTGGATTGGAATGGAATGGGCATCAACATAAACGGCGAGTACATCTCACACTTGAAATTCGCAGATGATATTGTCCTTAAGGCGGAGTCGCTGCAAGAGTTGCAACAAATGCTGACCAGCCTATCAGATGCCTCCCGACGTATTGGCCTCCACATGAACATCGACAAAACAAAATTGATGATAAATCAACACATTACACCGGAACCAATAGTCGTTAGTGGCATTTCTCTCGAATTTGTGCAGGAGTATGTCTACCTAGGAAAAACTCTTATGTTGAGCAGAAACAACTTTGAGAAAGAAGCTGATAGGCGGATTCAGCTGGGCTGGGCAGCATTTGAGAAACTTCGTCATGTCTTCTCGTCACCCATCCCACAGTGCCTAAAGACGAAAGTCTTCGATCAGTGCGTCCTACCCGTAATGTCATACGGAGCCAAAACGTGGACAGTGACTGTGAGACTGATCCACAAGTTTCAGGTCGCTCAGTGAGCTATGGAACGTGCTATGATCGGGGTTTCTCTAAGGGATCACATCCAAAATGAATTGATTCGGCAGAGAACGAAAGTCACCGACATAGCTCAAAGAATTAGCAAACTGAAGTGGCAATGGGCCGGTCACATTAGTCGAAAAATCGATAACTGGTGGGGTAAACGAGTTCTTGAGTGGAGACCACGTATAGGCAAACGTAGTGTAGGACGCCCTCCGGCAGGTAGAGTGACGATTTACGCAAAGTAGCTGGCAGCAATTACATGAGAAGAGCCAAAGATTGGGCTCAGTGGCGCGCATTAGGAGAGGCCTATGTCCAGCAGTGGACTAATGCAGGCTGTTGATGATGATAATGATAAAATTTTGTATCTGTGTTGTTAGCCGTTGAAGATTTCCTTTGTCTGGAGCTAATCTTGGATGTCGATTCCGATCATGTTTACCATAAAAATGAATTGTCATCGGAACTGAACCCAAATGTACAAATTTAACTCCGTAGGATAAGAGGAAGTGGTTATAATTCAGCTTGCAAGATTTGACCTAAACAAACATACATACATACAAACATTGCAAGTTAAATACAAGCTTTTAAATTTATAATAAACATCTCACCATATTTGAAATAAATACTGCTTTTTAAATTAAAATGTCTGGTAAGTCTGGTCATTTAAATCAAGTATCTTGAAACATATAATGCGATTATTTGTATAAGTGATGGAACACTTGAATACCTATATATTCATTCATTCGCGGTTGTGTAAAAGAACAGAAAATTATTCCATGACACTACTGGTAGTGCGAAGCAAGCATAGAATAATTTCCTTTTCCATTACACAACCACGAATGAATAGTAAATTATAATTATAGTAAATATGCTCACTGTCCACACCGCAATAGAAGAAGCCAAAAGAAACGAAAATTTCGTAGTAGATGGACCCTTTGGTCCTTTTATTAGAAAGATTATGTTGTTTCGGCGTAGTAAGCAAATCGACTTGCAAAGAAATATAAACGTTTAAAAAAAAACTGATACCACTTACGAGCAAGTAGAAGATGAAAGGTATACTCTTGCTTTGTATGGGGCTAAAGAAACTGAAAATAACCTGAACGAATTACGTAATATTACACGCTGGTTTTAAGAAAAATGCAGTAATTTTATCCTAGTTACCACCTTCTTCAGCCGCAGCTTGTAAACACTCAATGCGTACTTTTCAACAAGTTCAATTATGGTGAGGAAATATGTTGGGCCCAGAAAACTGGGGCTGGAAAAACAATAGTAACTTTTTGTCACCTATTTGTACAACCAACTTACCGGATCCAGCAACAATACTAAAGATAGTGTCATGTAGCTGCAAAAAAGGTTGTGGTAAAAGATGTGCATGTTGTGAAGCTGGACTGCGATGCTCTGCCATGTGTAGAAGTTATCAGGGCATTTGTTGCTTGAACAAAGATTGAGATCTACAGAGACTGAGGACATTAAATGTGTTAAAATTTTATTATATTAAATGTATCATTTTCTAACTTATTACTTTTTCTGCTCTGAATATTTTTTTTATCAACTTTGACGCACCATGAGTTCTCATCCGTAACTCGCCTCAACTTCAACTTGTAGGTAACTTATTAGGAAACAAATTACTACTAAATTATTTTGGCCTAGCCTGTTCTCATGAAAACTAAGCAAATCTGTAAAACGGCATCATTTTCAAAGAGGAGGGAAGCGGCGCGCGGTGGGGGTGGGAAAGTTGTTTTAAAGTACTCACACATTGATATCATTTTAAACAGCAGCTTAAAATTATTATGTATGTTGTCGTGAAACATTTAACATTTTATTCAGTGAAAGATTTTCTGGACATGCACAAGAAATGGTAAATGTATATTATGAAATTATTTCATTGATATCTGATATTTATCAGATATCAAATAAAAAAAATATAAGCAAACATAGCATAGCATAGCAGTATGTCTTTTTTTTTAATAGATCATTTGATCTATTTGTATTAATCCTAGACATTAGTTATTTGTAAAATTGACTCTAGTATATAAGTGACATGTGCATGTTATGTAATTTTTATTATTCTTCTTTGTATTAATGTTTGCACGTCTTCATAGACAAAATACGGAGACTGTCCAATTGTTATAAATTTGTCATCTTTTTTACCTGTATTTTAAGCAAATAAATGAATCTGAATCTGAAAAAAACTAGAATGAATATACTAGCTGTATTTTATTGGAAACATATACGATGGTAGGGTGTTCCGCTTTTTTGCTGTTATGATTTTCAATATTCATTATCGTGCGATGTGAATTTGCATCAGAATTTGTCACTATAAAAAGAACTGTTTTCTAACTCTATGTGTAAAAAAAGGACTAAGTATAATTTTTCGATCTGCATGGCAGCCCTGTTAAAAATTCCGCTGGTAGCTCCAACCCTACGAGCGCTGAGTGCGGGTATTTCCGGTCTGTGACGTAAACAGCCAGATGTGGCGCCGCTTCCGGTTCGACCCTCAGTTTTACTGGACGGTCGGTGGTGGTTTTCCTATTTTGCGGGTAGAACTGCGGAATTTTGCTTTGAAAATGGAATTTTCAGTTGTACCTATCCTTAAAATGGTAAATCTGAAAGGGCGTCTCTTTATTTGTTAGATATTATAACTCGCATAAGGTTTATCTGAAAATATGCAGTCCAAGCAGTAGAAGCCAAGCAATCAATAAAAGCTTTTTGACGGATGAAGGAATAATGATCATATGTTAGTCATCATATGAATATTGGTATGTTAGGTCATAGAATAGTACATAAAGAGTACTTTTAACTTAGAGAAATGACCACGTGTGCGAAGTCGGCTAGTAGGCTAGGCATCAGCTAGTACAATTATAAAATCGATTATAGAACCGTTCCACGAAAATACCAGTAATTCTCGTTAAGTTATTTTCATTTCAAATGCATTGAAAGTAATCCCGATATCAAATAAACTGTTACACCTGATTTTGTTAGTAACATAATAATTAATATGAGATGACATCTAATTCTTTACACTTCGCCTTAATCAACATTAATAAGCATTAACAAGTCAATAATAATTTAACGAGTCACTTTAGTCCAATCAATATTGATTGACAACAGTATTTAGTTTAAACGTTTTATAGTCCGTTTAATTGTTGAACAGTTTTTAAAATCTTGTTAATGATTAGGTTTTAGGGGGTTATTCCCTTTCTTCCCACCAGCTTTGTCCCACTAGTAGGGAGATAAGGAAAAAATGTATGGCTTTTGTCCCCACTATGGAATATATTATTTGGCAGTGGGGAGAAAGGTAATAATCGAAAAAGTACTCTCTTTCTCCCCACTACCTTGTACTATTATTTATTCTGTGCCACTACGCAATCCTTGATATCTCCATAGTTGCCCTTACTGAAAATAATGTTTGCTTCATATCAAGTGTATTGACATGATACTATGGTAAATTTGGTTATTCGCTTTTTCCCCGCAACTAAAATAGGTATATTTGCTTCATATCAAGTGTATTGACATGATACTATGGTAAATTTGGTTATTCGCTTTTTCCCCGCAACTAAAATAGGTATATTTGCTTCATATCAAGTGTATTGACATGATACTATGGTAAATTTGGTTATTCGCTTTTTCCCCGCAACTAAAATAGGTATATTTGCTTCATATCAAGTGTATTGACATGATACTATGGTAAATTTGGTTATTCGCTTTTTCCCCGCAACTAAAATAGGTATATTTGCTTCATATCAAGTGTATTGACATGATACTATGGTAAATTTGCTTCATATCAAGTGTATTGACATGATACTATGGTAAATTTGGTTATTCGCTTTTTCCCCGCAACTAAAATAGGTATATTTTTTGATTCCATGGTGGGGACAAAGAGAATACTTTTTCGATTATTACCTTTCTCCCCACTGTCAAATAATATATTCCATAGTGGGGAGAAAGGCCATTTTTTTCCTTTCTCCCCACTAGTGGGACAAAGCTGGTGGGGAGAAAGGGAATAACCCGTTGTAGGCACCACTGGAGTTTAACTACGTTTAGAACTTAAAATATACTAAACTTAATTAGAAATTGTCATACATTTTTGGTGTACGCCAGCCTAAAAGAAAATCATTTTTTTTATTGTTTGTAAGACACCTTTGTAATTTTTGATGAATAAATCTAAAAGTAATATGTCACACAAAACAAATAAAATCAAGTACTCATAATTACAATTCATATTTACAAATTTTATTGAAGAAGTCTCTGAAAATCTTAAGAGTTATTAAACAGCTCTCGCAAACAATTTGTTCATCCCCCTTTTTTATGCGAGGTCACGGCTAATGAATTTTAATGTTATTGCATCAACTCGTCGAACGAGCGGTGATAGCCTTGGTTATGCAATTTTATACTTAGCTAAAACTAGAGGAAAAAATAGTATTTCAATGAAAAACAAGTAAGTGATGAATCGTACTGGGAGTTCATAAAATGGTATGAAAGCAATCGGGCCACATATTATTTTTTGCTCAGATTTTTGTGTGGTTGGTACCCATACCAAAGTATAACTAATATCCAATCAATACGTTGGCCCAATTTAGGAAAAGTGTTGAAGAAATTTGCCATTTAAATCTATTGTTTGAATAATCAGATGTTTAACGCCTGACGAAAGAGAGAGGTGTTAAAAGTTAGGGGTGTATAGTTATCCGTGAGTCTGACTGTAGCATCGTAGGTCCCAAACGAATGGACATATTTTGATGCATTTTTCTGTTTGATCGACACGGTTCTTAGCTTTAATATCGGGGGTTACATATTTTATTCATTTATGCTTGTTCAATGAAAAAATACCTAATTACCTTACAGCTCATTTTCATACTAACATATTTAAAAAATTATATCGAAACCCTTATAAAATAAGTTATATATCGTCTGCCTGTTTATCTGTCCGTTTGTCAGCTATAAATTTAAAACCATTTTTTTTACGTATTTGTAATTTAAATTTATCCTAAACAACACAGTCATCAAGTATCTTGACTGACATTAATTCTTTTTTTGCTGATTTGATCTACTCGTATGGATTCGTTAGAGACGGCTAAGTTATCTACTCCCAGTGTAGCGGGAGATTTTTCGAAGGCCTCTGCCTGATCCACTGTGTCAGGGAGGTCGTTTCCAGCTGTGTCAGGAACTAAGAATGTTAGTAGACCAGCTGTGATAGCTGCTCCGCCGAAGACGATCGAAGGTAGACCAGGCCAGTAGGCGTTCTGAAAGTGGCAGAAAAGTGTTTTAAATATAATTATTTCCAGATTAGCATACTATTTGCATAATCTACCTTTTTGACTTATTACTAATGTTCTATGTTAAGCGAATATATTTCAAAGAAGAAAGAAAGAAAGAAAGAAAATACATTAATTCAACACACACAGACAAAAAAAAACAATAAATTACAAAAATGATGTATTACAATAGAAAAGGAAAATCAAAGAAAAGATTAAAGTAGATGGTAAAAGTGGTGCTGAACTTAGCAAGGCTCTTTGCCGAAGGCACGCAGCGCTAGTTATCAGCTTATGCCCGACTGGCGCAAAAAATATAATAAAAATAATTCTATATTTATAAATACATATATATATATATATATATATATATATATATATATATATATATATATAATTATTATTTTCATAAACATAGATAAATCCATACCAATGTATAAAAGTGAAACGTTGTCTGTTTGTTTGTTTGGGGAGCTTTCACGCGATAACGGCTGGGCGGTTTTTTGTTGAAATTTGGAACAGACCCTAGAATAAAATATAAAATACTTTTTAGCTCGGAAAATTGTAAGTTTTCACGGGAAAACTGGCAAATGTTGGTAACTCACTGTAAGGAACGGTTGCCATGAAAACGAAATAACAAGTCTGTCAAAGAGCATTGGTGCTATACCTACTTTTGCGTTAGTTTTTAATATCCTAAAAGAACATAGGATGCTTTTTTTCGCGATAAACAGTAGTCCGCGCGGACGAAGTCGCGGGCGGGAAACTAGTAAATAAATAATATATGAGATATAAGATGAAGCAACAACAAAGGAAACAAATAATGTAATGTTTCTGGATGGTGTCAAGTAACTGACAAACGGACGGGCAGCTAAGAGTTTATCTTTATTTGAACACGATTCTAACCTGTTTTGATTGACTTATCTGTGTTAACACCTGGCATGTGTGCGCGCCTCTTACACGCCACACACACAAGCGCACGGCAGACCGGTTAAGCAAAGAAGCCCGGCTACGCGACGCCGCGCCGGCCCTAACACTTCGCATCAAGACACCACCGTTGTACCACGTACCTACAAATCCCTTGATATACATTATTATATTTAGTTTCATTATTCACGGTGTCTCATTCAAACCATCCCGCACGCGAGCAAGGTACCTTAGGCTCATCCATATGCCTATTGTTGAGGTATAAAGCAATTATTGTGGATATTTCGTGGCGAGGCTTGGCTTGGTAGTGATGAATCCGGCTCGAAGGACCATATGGATGATCCTTCATTACCGGATTCATCACTACGGGGCCACGGACCCCGAGAAAAGAAAATACTGCCCACGCGAAGCGGCCATTTGGGGGGACTTGGAATGGACGCAAGAAGCGCCAAGCCTCGCCACGTTTCAACAAAGTCGAAGTCCATCAAATTAGAAGAGTAAAAAGAGAAGAAATCACATTATTTCAGTGGATGGATTGGAATTTCAGAAGAACACACACTACTTTGAAGGCATAAACTACGTCCAGCATACGTAAGAACCTGCAGAAGGTAGCATTACTGTGAGTTCGTTCCAATTTTTCCAGTCTTTTCTATTGCTAATTGCATTATTCTTCACTATCACTATTATTTTCATAGCTATTTCGTTGCAATTTTATAATTTCTTCTTTCAATCTCGTATGAATATCACATCCTTTACAAAGATAAAGCAACTTTCACAATAATAATCACGAGAATGCATAAGTTCCCCGTCAACTCAGCGTCAGCTTTAGAGCCAAGTTCTTAGCCAACTTGCTAAATTCCTTATCTTATTGATTCATACCTACAGTAAAATATTTCTTGTGCTTTCATAATTATTTCTATTGTTTTGAGTAAACTATCTAGGATTGCCCGTGAATGTGTAGGTATTGTATTCATAACTTGCTAATCGTGTTTTATTTCGCATTTTCCAGCGAGAAATATACGCCACGCGGTGAGCGCGGCTGACCGCCCGTGTGCCGGTCGGTTATCGCTCGCTCGATTGCGCGCTGCGCTGGCGCATTGCACTAACTTGCTTGCATTGCACTCCTGGTTCTACGCACGCTCTCATCTTCACCTTCATTACAAAAATTTAAGTATCTTTGCAATCTTAGTAATCAATTTCTTTCTTTCACTTGCTTTGCATTATTCAACGTTATTTTCAGATAAATATCAATCAGTACGTTACTAATCATGGAGTTTAAAGCGTTAATTAAAAAAGTGGAACCTATAAGGCTAGGTTAACCCAGTTTAAGTCATATTATAGTTCATTCAAAGTTGAGATACCTTAAGTACATTACAAATAAATGAATTAAATATTCGATTGACCAAAATTGAAGAACTTTATTCTGACTTTGACTGCACACAAACTGATATAGAAAATGAATGTGAAATTCCAGAGGAGCAGTACAAGGAACGAGAAACATTCGAGACTCAGTACTTTGGCGCGATCGCTATTGCCCGAGAGGTGTTGAGCAAGCGGGAGTCACCAGCAGTCTTCAGATCGGCTGCAGGTTCTGGTACTGTTTCTGGACATAAAGGTGGGCCAAATCTGAAACTTCCTACTATTCACCTACCTACCTACACGGGTCAGTATCATGACTGGTTAGAATTCCGTGACACGTACTCCTCACTCATACATTTAGACGACACAATACCTAAAATCAGTAAATTTCATTATTTGCGCGCTGCTTTAAAGGATAGTGCAGCTTTAATCATACGTTCTCTCGACTTCTCAGCCGAGAACTACGATATCGCATGGCAGCTACTGTACGGCCGTTATGATAACAAACGGCTTCTTGTCAATAATCATATCCAAGCTATTTTTAACATTGACAGTGTAACAAAAGAATCCGCTAAGGCTCTGCGCAACATAACTGACACTGTCAATCGTAACTTGCGAGCTTTAAAGACACTTAACTTGCCCACTGATGGTTGGGACTTACTTGTTATTCACATCGTTGCTAGTAAATTAGACACATTAACAAGCCGTGAATGGGAAATTTATCGTAACACATTAAATGAGTTACCCACGCTTACCGATAATAATATTTTTTTTGAAAAATCGAGCAGATTTATTAGAGACAATGGAAGAAGCTCACAACAACATTATACGACGAAGACACAGTGACACCACACACGTCAGGCAAAGATCTTTCACTGTTAATTCTCAGTCTCCGCCCTCAATCATGCGATCTATCAATGTTCAAGGTTCAAATCGCTTCCCATTGAAACACGTATTCAAAGGGTAAAATTTCTTAGGCTATGCCTCAATTGCCTACGTCAAGGTCATTTGGCAAACAAATGTAAATTAGGCTCATGTAAACTTTGTCGCAAATCTCACAACACATTGTTACACTTAAACGAGCCATCCATTACACCATACCCAATGCAGTCAGGTGGTACAGACACTTCTATCACCCCGACACTCAAATCTGGCAGCAGCAGCGAGCAGCAGCGTCATGCTCTGCGCAGCGCAGCCTGATCTAAAGTCAAAACCTATTGAAAATCCACAAGACAACATAGTTCTATCAGCCACTCATAACCAATGTGTGGTATTGTTATCCACAGCTATCTTATTCAAGTCAATGACCATGATGGTTACACTCATACCATTCGTTCTTTATTAGACAACGGAAGTACATCGAGCTTCATAACAGAGAGCTTATGTGCTAAGCTCAGACTACCAACCTCTTCGACCTCGACATTAGTTGAAGGGTTGAACTGACAATCCTCTTGCATATCCAAACGTTGTGATGTCATTATATCATCACTCATCAATACATATTCTCAAAGCCTTCATTGCTTTGTTGCCCCACGCATTACACAATTGTTGCCAACCACACGGGTTGACTATACAACACTAGACATACCTCAAAATATTACATTAGCGGATCCTACATTCCACACACCGTCTCAAGTAGACATGCTACTTGGAGCGGACTTATTTTGGAGCGTATTGTCTTCCAACAATATCTCGCTAGACAAACACAAGCCTACTTTAAGCGAGACAAAGTTCGGATGGTTGATATCCGGGCCCATACAGTCATTACATAACAACAACGCTACAGTCCACTGCAATCACTCCACTACATATTATGATGATCAGCGTCAAGATCAACTGACCCAGTTCTTTGAACTTGAAACGATCACAGCACACAAACTTAGTTCCAATGAGGAACGAGAATGTGAGCGCCATTTCATGCAAACTACAACTCGCGAAGATGATGGCCGATTTGTAGTGACGGTTCCTTTAAAAGAATCGCCTCATCAACTTGGTGACTCATACTAACAAGCGTTATCACGGTTCATCTCATTGGAACGTAGATTCAAACGAAACCCATCGTTCAAGGCCCAATATACTGAGTTCATTAAGGAGTACATTTCATTAGGCCACATGACAGAAAACACAGCACCAGATCAGGACAAATACAGCTACATAATGGCCCACCATGGCCTTATAAAAGAGAACAATTTAACCACAAAAACTCTCGTAGTTTTTGAAGCCAATTCTCCCAGCACATCAGGCCTCTCATACAAGTTCTTTTGAATTAAGGCCGGGTGTCAGCGAATTTTATATCCCTCTCACCCGTGATCAAGTAGAGCGGGAAATCTCGGGAGTAAAATTTAAGATTTTTATTTATTTTTAGGATAACTAAAGCTTCGATTTAAAAAGCGTCTAGCCATTTTTTCAATCATAATAAGCTCTTTCTTTTGGTATATCTTTGATATCATTTAGAGACGGGGTCTCTTTCCAATCAATGTTCTAAGCATAAAGTAGTGTTACCTTTGATTTTATTTTCTATCGAGTGAATTCATACTAATCATGTTTCTGTGTTTATAAAGTACGAGATAATATGTTAAATTATGATGTGATACGAATTTCATAATTCTGGGTTAGTTATAAAACAAGATACAGACGTTCAAAAATGATCGAAAATTGCTAAATAGACATTACAGCCTCACGGATGTTAAAAATACGCCAGTAACCGTGATACAAAATCTTCGTGAAAATAGCCTGTGGTGCTTTTTTCACAGACTTGTTGTTATTTCGTTTCCACGACAACATTATGTTATTCCGTTCCTTACAGCGAGTAAACGACGTTTTTGTAATCAAATTTTTGAAACCTTGGGTTAAATTATAGCAATTTTCGTAGGTATCTCAAATATTACTGCCCATGTTACTTGCTGATAAAGTAGTTCTATAGGTGAAATATTTTTTAAAATCGGTTCAGTATTTTTTACGAGTAGTGTTTCCCTTACAAACAAAGAAACAGAAAAAAAAACTTTCCTATTTATAACGTTAGTTAGTATAAGGTATAAGACTTAATCAACATTAAGCGCTTTCTTCATTTTGGAGATCAGAAGGCAAAACTTCACAGAGTGTGGTAAAAAATACTATAAATTTTCTTACTCCATCTCCCGCTATAGGGGTATACTCGAATTATTTAGGGCAACAAAACAAGGTCAAAACTAAAACCCGACTACGGTGGGGTAAAAACTAGCCTATGACCATAGACATAATATAGTCTATGACACTCTTGCGTTGAACAAATATCGATTGATACCACGCTTGTCAAAATCAGACCAATAGGGGCGACGCTATGGTGGAACATCCACATGCATAGACTGTTAACCCTTAACTGGACTGAAGGAGTATACATCCCACAAGTTATTTCGAGCCATGAAAAGTTTCATGATTCCCACAATATGTAAAATTTTAAAAAGAAATCACATATTGTTTCTGCTCCAAAGTAAAATATACAACGGAATGCAACTGATTTTTCATCTGTAGACGGTAAAATATCAGTTGTTTGTTTCGTTCAAATAGTGAGCCAAATTACAGTTCGAATAGATTAAAAAAAAACACAATGCCGCGGAAAATGTGGTAAGTTTGTTTGAATTAGTTTATCTTGCACGGTTCGAATTGCTTTATAGATGGGAATGTTGTTTTCGCGATATTTTTATATTCATGTATTATACTGGTGGGAAACATGTGGAAAATATTAGCCAAATGCGTTCAGTAGGAGGATATTTTCCACATTGTTTTTTACATAAGTAATAAATAAATATAAAAAAAATATATACGATTTTTATCTTATACCTTTAATAAAAAAAACAACTAATTTTATATAACCCGGTAAGCCTACCCCTGGACAAGCCCAATTAAGGGTGAAACTCCCCTCTCCTTCCCTTCCTTCGCCGTAGTCGGGTAAAAAGACCTGAGCACATGTGAAAATTGTTAATGAGATTTGTTAAGCTCTTACCAGCAAAGGTGTTTGAGGCGCAACAATACTCCCTATCCTTCCAATGGAAGAACAGAGAGCATGCATCGAGTTCCTGGTATAAGTGGGAAACAGCTCAGACGTGTAGATGTAGGTGATGTTAAAATACAGCATAGAAAACAGCTTGCTGGCCATGTAAGCTATCACGGACAGCCAGGGAAGGTCTGAAAGAGGTCCAAATAGGCATGGAATATTAATTTTTAGCAGGTAAAACTCATTTAAAAATTCATTGAACGATAAACCTTTCAATTTGCCGTACATTACATAACGCAGGTAGTTACTGATATAAGTTTTCTTGATAGAGTATTAAGTTTCTAGCGAAGAGAAACACAACCATTCAACAACCAGCAATTTCAAGAGCAGTAACTAAATATGTTTATAATGCGAGATACGTACATGCAGATTCAGCCACTGGTAAGCATGTAAAAAAAAACAATTATAACGCTCTACCTATGTTCGAAACTAAATTTTATCTGCATATTAATACAACAATAGCGCCAGCATTTGAATAGATTTGCAGAAGCATTTGAGCTGTCCATCTAAAGGAAAATGTATTCCTTTAGAATTTAGATGGACAGCTCAAATACTTCTGCAAATCTATTCATCAACAAGAGAAACAGTAACTCACCAAGAGGTAAAAACGGTTGAACGAAACAGAAGGCAGCACCAGCGAGGAATGACAAGATCAACGGGTTCCGCCGCTTGAACTTTGCCAAGATATAGATTAGTATGAAACTCCCGGGCAGTTCTATGATGGACACCAGCACGTAGTTAACATACTTGTTCCCTTGAAGTGACACTATGTTGACCAGTGTGCCGTAGTTCACAAATGTCGATGCCATCCACCAGACAATACAGATCATGCACCTTTTCAGCAATGCTCGTGACGAGAATGTCATTTTAATTAACGTCGTAAACTTGATTTTAATATTCTTTTCTCCGCAAGGCAGTTTATCTAGCATATCTTTGTCTAGTTTGATTTTATTTTCATTTGCTATTTTCTCGAGTATTTTAATAGCTTCTGTTTTCTTTCCTCTGATGAGCAGCCATCTCGGGCTCTCGTCTAGAAAGTATATGTAGGAGAAGAATAAGAATGCTGGTGTGTAGACAACCCTGAGGAAGTTCCTCCAGTAAGGGACGCCCCATGCCGCGAAGGGTAAGATCACATTGCCGATGATGTAGCCTATGGTTGAGAGACCGTAGTACATTGCTCGTTTCTTCGAAGCAACGATTTCAATACCTGTAAAATAGAAAGTTTATACCACTGCAAACGTCAAGTAGTATTTACATAATACTTCAATACCTCAATGCAGATAATAATCCGATCAAGAGTTCGCCTTGCTTTAGGCGATGTTGCCTGTTGAGGAACAAGCCCATATCACGTCTTATTATCCTAAGATAAGGCTTCCTAATGCTGAGATATGGCCTATTCAGCATCACTTTTATATTTTTTTTTTATGTGTACCCTTTTTTCCCTTGATTATTGTAGGTAATTTGTATCTTATTTTTGTGAGTGTTAAATACATGTTATTTCTTTCTTCTTTCTTAACAGTTTATCGTTGGTAAAATAATATGTATGAACAGAATCTAACATCAAATCCACATCTTCAGTGACGGTAATGTTTTTAAACGAATTTAAAAAAGGAGATTCTCTGTAGGTACTTATATTTTTTTTTGTTTCAGTTCTGGTACGAACCCCTTAGTTCATCTATATCCACCTTTTCATCTGTCAATAGTCTGTATGTCATGGCCATTTTATTCAATTTATTTATTTTGAGGTAATTTTACATGAATATACTATTTACTTATAACCGCTACATACAACATAATGTTTCTTAAAAACCTCATCATTGACTCGGTTGATTATAACTACTATTTACTATTTTGGGCGTTATCGCCCAAAATTTTCTCCAGTTATAATATAAATTTAATGCTGAAAAAAACAAAGTTTCAAAATAAAACAGTTAGGGCCTATTTCACGATTTACAAGTAAAACGTTGATCACTTACTTGCTAAATAACGTTGCTCAGCAAGTAAAAGTAACGAGTATCTCTTACGAGTACCTTTAATTCCTGTTGGTGAAAGTTACTGGTGAGTTCAACTGGTGATCAGCCTACTTGAAACATTACTTGAAGTGAAGGTCGTGAAAAAGGCCCTATTATTGGTATATAAAAGGCTCTAATACTTATGTATCTTTAAAAACAAAGTACCATTCATGAACTGAGTGCCTTTTTAACCTATATAGTAGGATATTATTAATTCTGTCCCTGTCGTAGGACTGAGTGAAGCCCCTGGCTAACCTGAAAACACCGCCAAGTATTTACTCTTTATATCACTGTATGTAAGTCAACAGGACCGTGAGAGTAGAGACATCTAATGCAGCTTACATAAGACATGCCTATATCGGCGAGCAGATATCATTGATATGGTGGCCTCCATAAACACCAACGCTACATAATATGTAGTCAGTAGGACAGATTGGCGAGCCCGAAGTCAATGCCCAGTACTTACTCCCGCCGGTATGACAGTTCTATGTACTACAACTTACTCAAGATAAACATAGGCGAAAAGGTAACATATCTCTAATGGCGGCGGCTTTCATAAACTCCAGCGCCAACAACTATGAAAAGCTCCTGGTTAGCTCAATGATTCATAAGGCCAGTCAGGTTTGCTGCCTTCTGAGGTAACTGAGACATCTGACTCAACTTTCTCAGGACATACATCGGCGAGCAGATATCCCCGATGGCGGCCTCCGGAAACTCCGATTCCACTTATAGCCAATAGAACTATGAGAAGCTTCTGGGTAACTTAATGATAGCACTTATAAGGCCAGTCAAGATTGCTGCCTTCTTTAGTAACTGAGTCATCTCGTACAACTTACTCAGGACATACATCGGCGAGCATATATCCCCGATGGCAGCCTCCACAAACTCCAGTGCCACTTATAGCCAATATAACTATGAGAAGCTCCTGGTTAGCTAAGTGACACCATTCATAAGGCCAGTCAGGATTGCTGCCTTCTGTGGTAACTGAGTCATCTGACACAACTTACTCAGGACATACATCGGCGAGCAGATATCCCCGATGGCAGCCTCCATAAATTCCAGCGCCACGTACAGCCAATACGACCAGGTGAAGCTCCTGGCTAGCCCAAAGACTCCGCCCAGCAGCCCCGTCAAGATGGCAGTCTTCTTCCTTCCTATCCTTTTCACAAACATTTTTTAAGGATATCTCAATGATTACAGCTATCCATAAGGCACATTTTAATATATGAAATACTAGCTGTGCCCGCGAGTTTGCCCGCGTTGTATTTTTCCTGGGATATAAGGACCCTATGTATTATTCGAGAACCAAAAGTGCCAATGTCAACTTCAAATGTCAGACGTCAAATAGTTTTATACCGATTGCTCGACTTCATTTCATCGGATTGAGATACTTGCAGTACACAAGTTTTAAGTCATACTCTAAGCAAGCTACGAGTATGAAACCACTAGTAGTTCCAGTAGTTTTACGTGATGCGCAAAAAACAGACAGTTAGACACTATTTAAAAAAAAAAAAAGTGTTCAGTAGCTTATTTTAAGTCTCTTAGTAAAATGTTTCTAATTATCTTCGTTGTACAGACATTTTTTTTTGCTAACCCCTTTATTATAAGTAGGTATAGATGACCAATTAATGTACGTACGGGCGTACGATAACATGATAGAGGTAGTATGTTACACACAACATATAAATGATTGCACATACGAACGCTCCTGACTTGCACCCATAGGTAAGAAATGAAGGTTTAAATTTAAAGCATTAAATAAAACGCTATAACGCATTTTCAATATACGATTTATCCGCTGATTGAAAATGCGATATGAATGAAGAAAACTCGATATTGGATATCGTTATTTGACTATCCTTACATTTTAATTTACACTGCAATATTGTATATTGTATGTATAATGAGACTAGCTGCGCCCGCGGCTTTGCTTGCGTTCAAAATTATAAAGAATATTTCCTCTGTACTACTCGTACCTACTGCAGGCATAGATCCCTGGCTTTATCTGCAAGGCTGAATCAAGTGACTATTCAGGAAAATATAACTTGAAGTGGGCTTATTTGGTACGGTATGGAGCTGCGAGATTAGTATAAATTATTTTAACGTGCATTTGTTGAAACTATATACCTGAGTGGAAAATGGTATATTTAAGCGCACACAAAAATCTAATATATTTTTACATTATTTTTTTGACAGAGGTCTCTGAACACAAGAATTACCGAGATTCTACAAAAATTATATAACAATACAAAGTTGGTTATACCGCTTACTTACTTGATAATGACCTCATCTCCTCGTGAATATATAGCCAAAATTATTAAATTCTGGTTGAGTGTGCCTCCTCGCTATCATTATACGCTTTATATTAGCTTCACTTGTATGTTTGTATGTTTGTAACCGACTCCTATGGACGCTATTTTGACCCACTTTAAACGGTCAGATTTCATTCAAATTTTGCACACCTGTCAAAGACCGATGACAATGCAATATAACGAAAAAAAAAACTAAAAAGTAGAAATAAATAATAGTTTTAAAAAAAACACGCTTTATATAGAAAACCAAACTAAAAAATAGAAAATAAATTGAATAGTGTAAATAAGAATAAAATTGTTTTATTTAAAAAAAAGCGTGGGGTGCTTCTCATATCTGTCAATGAAATATTTATAACTATTGACCCATGCACCCCACGTTTTTTTTTGAAATAAAAGTTTTTTTTCTTATTTACACTATTAAAAATTATTTTTTATTTTTTAGTTTGGTTTTCTATATAAAGCGTGATTTTAGTTTTTTTTAAACTATTATTTATTTATTCTTATATTAATAACTAGTTTTTCCACCCACGACTTCGTACGCGCAGCTACAGTTTATCCCGAAAAAACATCCTATTTTCTTCTAGGATATGAAAAACCAATGCAAAAGTAGGTATAGTAATGCTCTTGATGTTTTTTGACAGTTTTGTTATTTCGTTTCCATGACAACCACAGACCATTCTGCGATGGCAACCGTTCCTTACAGTGAGTAATGAACATTTTCTAGTTTTCCCGTGGAAACTTACAATTTTCCGGGATTAAAAGTATCCTATGTTTTATTCCAGGGTATAAGCTATCTCCAATCTAAATTTCATCAAAATCCGTCCAGCCGTTATTGCGTGAAAGCTCCCCAAACAAACAGACAAACAAACAGACAACGTTTCACTTTTATATATTGGTATGGATAATCTTTCATTTTTCTATAGTTTCTGCGCCAATACAGCGTAGTTACATATTTGTACTTTTATTTTCGATTCTGTAGGTTCAACCTGATTTTTATATATTAATTTGTAGTTAAATGACACTGCTAGTTTTCCGAATAAAATAAATAAAATGGACAAGTTGAATATTTCCATTATCATTTATATTATCTTTCGCGCTAGAACCTTCGCAAGAACCTAACCATCAACAATCTTGATGACCAATACAAACCAAGTAGTCATAAACTATCCAATAATACTAACTAATATGCCTTTACCTGTCCGACAGCGGTCCGACAACGAGCAGACCCGCCATGTACCCCAGGCTGTGGATGGTGCCCACCAGCGCTCGCTTCCATTCCTGACACGCCAGCTGAAACTAATTATTAAAAAATGTGTTCATTAATAACATTCTATCTTATAGCTACTTGACAAGGTTGGGGGCATATATTTTGTAAACCGCTTTTTAGGGTAAAAAAGTTTCGTCATATCCGTCTGTCCATCCGTCTGTCAGTCTGTCTATATGTCAAAGCCATTTTACCCAGAAACTATTAGCACTACAAAGTTGAAATTCAGCGTACCATATTAGAGATGCTTAAAAATACATATATGCAGAAAAACATATTTTTTCTCTGTGGTTCGAGTACACGAAAGAAAAGTTTTACCTTATTTTGTATCGGGTCTCATTGAATATAGGTTTTTTATTTTGACAGTTTGATTTCTATTTGGCTCCGTAAACGAAATTGTTGGTTTAGTGACGTATAAAATAATACAAAAGTCGTTAAACCTGTAAACCAAGTTTCATCTAGATTGGTTAACAAATGTGACCTGAAGAGAACAGCCGGAGATCCGGATAGCGCGCGGACTGACTGACTGCAACGG
The DNA here is from genome assembly GCA_946251855.1 of Alsophila aescularia. NCBI lineage: Eukaryota > Metazoa > Arthropoda > Insecta > Lepidoptera > Geometridae > Alsophila > Alsophila aescularia. The sequence goes on along the minus strand of OX276378.1, from coordinate 3,321,566 downwards.
AGACGCTTCCCTCGGTCAATTTAGGATACCTTATATTGTTATGTAGATAGGATAGGCCTACTTACTTCGGCTACAAAACTGTGTGGATTCTCGTAGATCCATTCCGTGCACTTTGCTGCATTTACTACACAAGTGTTGTTGGCAAAGCTTTCATCTCGACATCTGAAACAAAGTTAATTTTAGGAGAAGGTGGAAAAACTATCAAAAACTGATGAATGTCTATTTCAGGCCGCTCATTGTACCTTATAATTTTCAAGTTTATTATCTACTGTTGTTTACTAGGTGTAAAATAAAGAGTTGTTGTAATGTATTGTATTGTATTAGATAGATAGATAGGTAGATAATACTATATTGCACCTAAAAATACACTAATACACATAAAACAAAACTTTAAAATAAGTACAATGGGCGCTAAGAGCGATCTCTTCCAGATAACCTTTTGGATGGACAGTAATGGAAGAACAAGGAGTAGACGGCGGTGCATTGAAATAACATTCTAGTACATAAAAAATACGAAAAAACAATAACTGTTTATACGGTAAACTAATACATGTTATTACAATAAACTAATAGATATTTATATTACTAATTATGTTTAAATACATACTTTTACGTAGCAGTGCTTAGATTGGAGAGATAGTATTTTTTTACCATATTTTTAAATTTAATATAGGTATTGTTTTAGCTCGTCTGATATCTAGCGGAAGTGCATTCTACAGTTTCACAGCTTATACTGTGAATGACTTTTCATAGAACTGTGTAGTGTGGGGAGGTGTCTTGAGTTAAAGAGTTTCTAAGGAACGCAAACATCGGGAGTGGGTCATGTGCAGGAACACAAAACGTTCTTTGAGATAAGAGGGAATAGAAGGAATAAATGATATATTGAATAGAATAGAAAGGATGTGAGCATTCCGGCGAAGGCGAATAGGTAACCATTTCAGATTTTTGCGATATTCAGAAATATGGTCATATTTGCACCGACCAAATATGAACCTTATGCAAAAATTATGTAAGCGTTCAAGCTTATTAGGCTGTTCTTCGGTTAAATTTAGGTATGAGGCGTCAGCATAATCTAATATTGGGAGTAAAAGGGATTGTGCAATGGCAATTTTAGTGGTCGTAGAAGGAAATGGCGTAATCTTTTATGAGAAAACGCGGAGACGAAAAGTTTGCGGCTAGTTTCTGCTAATTGTGGTACCCAAAAAAGTTTTCTATCAATTATTATTCCAAGGTTCTTAACCGTATCACTGATTTGAATAGGAGTTTCGTCGAAAATAACCTGTAGTAGGCGAAACCAATCTATTTTTGAAAACGTCCTTGAGCTGCCTATTACAATAATTTGTGTTTTCGCTGGATTGACTCTGAGGCCATACGAGCTACTCCAGTTGGATATCATTCGTAGGTCACCGTTGATTGTATCGATAGCCACAGATAATTTATCCAAAGGAGCTTGAGTGTAAATTTGTAAATCAAGCGCATAAAGGTGACAGGAACAAGAAAGCTGTTGAAAGATAGAGTTAATAAAGATTGAAAAGAAAAGAGGAGATAAGACACCGGCCTGAGGTACACCAGCAGTCGTATTACACCAAGTTGAGAAATTATCTTCAATGCGAACACGTTATCTGCGATCATACAGGTAACTATGAAACCAATCAATTACCTTTTGAGATATGTTAAGAGAACGCAAAAGTCCTAATAAAACGTCATAGTCTACGCTATTAAACGCATTACTGAAGTATTCAAAAATGAAAAGTTAGATTTTTATTAAACTTTACATTGGATAGAATGAGCTTATGTCATACCGATGTTTAATAATATGTTCCTAGGTTAAACATAATTTTTCAATACAAAACATAAATAAACTGCTTAAACTGTAAATAACTAGCTGTGCCCACGGCTTTGCTTTGTGTAATTTATCTGGATTAAACGTACCCTACGTGTCACCAAATTAGATCAAAATTCCTTCAGCCGCTGCCAACAAAAACGTATAACGATTGCTCGGTTTATACTCATCAACTTGAGATATGAAGTACATAAAATTTTTGTTCAAAATCTAAGCTATCCAAAAGTGGAAACCCCATTTCCATCGGTCCAATAGCTTTTACGTGATGCGTGAACAAACATCCCGACAGGCAGACAATTTTTTAAAACGTGATGTTCATTTAATGTCCTCGAGAACATTATTTTTTAATTAAGTTTCTTCTTTGTACTGAATGCTTGTCACTTAATGATTTATTATTAGTATAGAGTATAGATATAAACATAAGAAATGGAATATTTAATTTTACAATGTCAGTTCATCTTTGTTTTGATTTTCTGACATTTCAGCGCTGTTGCAGCCATGATGACGCATTAACTGAAAAAAGCACAAATTAAAAATTTATGTGACCCCCGACTCCCCACCCCCATTATAGCTAAGAAGCATCTCGATCACATCAGTTTTCAAACATAAAAATCGTTCTATCTTTTTGGGAGCTACGATCGTTGACGCTCTTAATGCTTTTTGACAGACTTGTTACAATTTCGTATCCGCGGCAACGTCATTCCGTTCCTTACAGCGAGTAATCGACATTTAGCAAATTACCATTTTCCGGGATAAAAGTATCCTATGTTGGTATCTATATTGTACAGTAGTACCAATTAACAAACTTTCATCAAAATCGCATCAGCCATTTTGGTGTGAAAGCTCTTGAAACAAGCAAACAAACAAACAAAATTTTACTTTTATATAATGGTGTGGATCACATAGCCGTACCACAGATTTCAGGGCCTGCAGTCTAGGTATAGATGGTCTCTGATGCTTCCATTACTTTACAACTGATATTGGTCGTAATTGTCAAAGCTACCGATTGTTATCGGTATCTATACTGTAGAGACAGGCAAATATCGGAACGTTAGTACCTCGCAACCGATCTTGGTTGTAAAGTCATAGCTTTCTATGGCGAGATTGCAAGCCGACCGCGACATTTGAAACCCGTCTTCACGATTATTTTTTTAGCATATATGGCTCTTGCAAAACAGTGCTGAAATATCAGAAACTCAAAACAAAAGATATAGGACAAAACTTGGCTAATTGGTGATATGCAGTAATTCTGTGATATTTTGTTCGTCCTTTATATCCAAATTACTATATAATCTATAGACATGACATATTGCGGAGAGATAGCGCTATTATCAAAGGTTATTATAACATGAAGAGTTTATCAGAACACTTTCGCAGAAATTAAAAAAGTTGCTGTCAAATACAAACTGTGCTCTAACTTTTTTATCAACTTGTGAGTAGACTAGGCGGAAAAAAATATTATTTGAAACACTTAAAAAATGGGAAAAACAGATAAACGTCATGTTAAGGTAAGAGTTTATAAGTTTGTATATTTGTGATCTGAACTTCGTTTTTAAGTTCAGAGAGTAAAACATTCGTGTTATGTCAGGTTTTTTTTGTGCTTGTTTTATGAACTGTTTTGTTTTATTTAGTATTTCAAGCCTAATACTGACATTATTGTTAATCCGTGCATATTCTAACTAACTTTTTGGTTTAAAGGGTAAATCAAAGAAAAAAGTATGAAACAACTAACATAGGTATCACTAAATAATCAAGCCTGTATCACATAATAACTCCAGTATCACTGAATGACCTCAATTTAGATTGTGTCTATTGAAATGTTTTTTGTATGGTCAGTTTTGTATTTGCATTATTATTAGATTTTTTACTATTTTAGGCAATTTAACAGTAAACTCTTACATAGTAAATTTTTATAATTATCTGTTTGATAAATAAAATTCTGTGATCAAATAATCAAACTACCACCGATTAGCCAAGTTTTGCCCTACGGCGGAGTAAGCTCGCCTCTGTGCCGCGGTCCAGTTAGGCCACTCTGAACACAGTAGGGATTGGCTAGGCCGAATGTATGGGCTAGTTTCCAACTGAGAAAAAGCAACATAAATATTCCGTTTCTAATATTGACTTTAATGTCTCAGTTTAAAAACTTCTATTGAATTATAGATATGTTTTGTAAATCTGTATTTGTAATGTTTCTCTCGGATGAATTAACGAATAAATCTTTATTGACACCAAGAAACAAAGGAACATAGGGGAATTCATAAAAATAAAGGTAATGGTCATAAAAGGTCTCATCACTAAAAGCGTGTTTCTTTGAAAGATAAATTTCTCTGTCTACGACTAAAAGCGATCTCTTTCACACAGCCTTAAACTTCTATATTGGAAATCACGAAGTATGAGCTTGAAAATCTATTTTTCGGGATTTAGATCTCTAAGGCCTTTACATAATTATCATGCCATGGCGGTTGGTACGGTCTCAAGACATATTTCTCAGAGAGAAATTGAGCTGATTTCTGTTTCAAATGCGGTTATTATAAGCAATTGACAAGATCATAAGTGCCTATAGGTGTCTAATTAAATAAGTTGAACACATGTTATCTCGCAGCAGTTCACAACCACATCACATGCTATCGGACGTTACTAGACAGGAAGTACAAAACATTTACGGCTAAGCTGTAACTACATGGCTTCTCTGCCCTTCACACCGCGATTTAGTTAAAGGTATTTAGATTTAGTGAGTTAGGACTAGTCATGCTATGTGGTAAAATACAGTAGAATTAAAAGATGGAGTAATTGTAATTTAGAAGATATAAAAAGATATAGTAAGCAGTATAAACACGAGGTAAATATAATTGACCAAGCGAGTGAAGCGTCTTTGCTTCAAGTTCAATCAATTTGTTTTCATCTGTCAGTTGGTTGATACTCCTCTACAGGTCGTATTTTACAACCAATCTGGACGAAACTTTGTTTGACGACTTAATAGTTTTTTTTTCGTTGGGAATTTTTAATTAAGGGGGTACTTCCTCCAAAGAGGGGCAAAAAGGGGGCTACTGTTTTTTTTATTACGGACTAGGCAATCGTTTGACCAAGATTTCACCTGATAAAAAGCGATATCGCCGCCTTATGAGATCCGATTTTGATGGTTGTTTTTTTATTTGAAATGTAGTAATTTCAAATTTGCCTCATATTTTTTTGTACTGATCTGATGAGGATCTCCAGCGTGATGAGCAGAATAGCTCTTCAAAATGCCGTAATCTTCTCACTTTTAGATATCTACCAGTGGAATCGGCCCTTTAACTGTTTATGGAGCACCTGGGTTGTCAATTTTAATATTACAATGTCACTAGATGGGTGCTACTGTACACCGCTAGATTTTTGCAAAAAAGTTTGTGCTCGCGGGGTTAACTCTTCGCAGAACTAATGGTAGGTATATCTTTGGTACAGAAGTTTCAGAAAATACAATTACCTTGCCATTACCTCGGGCTTATTTATTGACTTTACATAGTCTAATAAAATCGATGATAGTTATTATTTGACGTCGATCCAGCGAGAAGCGCATGGCAAAACTTGCCTTAATTTTTTTAATCCTGTGATTAGAAATTGACTATTGAAAAAAGTTGAGGCACCAGCACAATTACATACAAAACGCTAAGGCCGATAATGATGATCAGGTGATGGTGTATGTTTGGTGATCCCGAGGTTATATGATTAAATATCAAGGTCCTTTGCTGCTATAGCATTAACTTCCGTACTGTGCAGAAAATAATTATGACAAAACTGACAATAAAACAGACTCTACTCGTTTATCAAAGTTTACTACTGTTCCAAAACCACCATACTTCATACTGGCCAAGAAAATGTCTTAACACTACAGGAGCTGCAGCTAGAAACTATCTGACTTGTTCTGAACTTACCAGACCCTACCGATTACAATTTTTCCACAATGTTTATAAATTTTTACTTACAAGGAAAATAAATTGTTCTTGGTAGGAGTTAGGAGCTGAAATACCTTCAAAGGTTTAGACCTTGATACTCTTGATTTGAAGAAACCCAGATTATATTATACTGTTCAGGGAAAAGACGAAGGTAATGAATTATAATCAATATAAATTCAACACGTTGGACGGGGAATTCATGAACATTATTCAACAAATATGTTTAAAATTAGAAGAAAAATACTGATGGTGATAGGGCGTATTACGTGATTTTAGTACGAACCATTTTGTTTTTAAATTTGCCAGATTTGGCGATGTATTTAAAACACTACGCTTTTCTTCTGCTTTGGACCAGTTATTGAATAATATACTATTAATGGTAGAAATGTTACTAAATTGTTCCATTTATACCTGTAATGGTACAGGTGGTACTACTTAACAGTTATACCATTAAACCAGCGTCCAGTGTCTAGCACAGGACATTTTTGCTGAGCACTGGCCTTTTTGGTACACTTGCGTAGCTTATAATGTACATGTTAATTTATATTCATTTTTGTTTATTTTATTTGTTGTGCCAATAAAATCTTTTTTCTTCTTTCTTCTTTCTTCATTAGACAATTACATCATGGTATAAATGGTCTTTACTTGTCCCACCTTTACTCTTAATGGTATGGGTGGGATAGTTTGAGAACATTTATACCATTGGATTATACCATTATTGCAATAAAACTATTGCATCTTCGTATTGACTTGAAATTATATTAGTTATTCATTTTGGTATTTGCATTTTTGGTATGTCACTTCCATAGATTATTCCGATTTCTATGGTCACTTCCATGTTCCGCGCGTGACGTATTTACTTGTCCATCCAGCACGTGTTTACGAGTTTCTATTGTACTTACCTGTAACTACTTTCTTCTGCAGCAAATATGTAATTAGACCAATACACTGAGTTCGAAGCAAACGCTACCAACACGCATACCAACAACTTCAAATGGTAACTTTTGAACAATCCAAACTTCTCTAGCACCTCATTCAACGACACTGGCTGCTTCTCCATTTCAAGTTATAATTTATATATAATTTAAGAGTTTCAATCTTTCATTTTATAAAACATATCTAAACAAATACGTGTATTTTGCAATGAAGGCGACACGGCAGACTGAATCAACAGTACAGTACTGGATTACGTTTGTGTGTAGTACTTACAAGATTGGCCTCCATTCAAGGCACGCTTTTATTGCTGCCGTCACGTGTATTAGTAAGTTACTTGTTAAAAATGCTACAAAAGAAGTATCTCGTGATCATGCCGCCGGAATTCAGAATAATTAGCTACATGTATAGTGCCCGAGTACGGCGAAGCAAGGGTAATGAAATGAATAAAAAAAATATAAATTACTTCCGCGAAAACTAACTAAGTCAGAGAATAGGTAAAATAACAAAAAAAACCCCACGCTAAACAATCCCTACCCAAATTGTAAAATATAAATGAAATGAAAGAAGGCTTGGAGGCCAGAAAAAACACTTATACATTTATATACATATTATAATATATACACAATAAAAAACATATACCTCGATCCAAATACGAAACGTCTGACATCAATACGACACGTGTTTCGCCTCTGCACGAGGCATCTTCTGGTGATGTTGACTCGTCGAGTGCTGGACTGGGAGACCTTTGTTTAGTATGGAGTTTTTTTTTATTTTATTTTTTTCCATTTATCATTTGTCTGACAGTTTTGGTGGAAGTAAGCTACATATTTTTATATATGGATTTCCGCAAAGTAACCTCAGAATCTACCAACTATACGGGTAATGAACTTAGTAGTAGTCGCAGCCAATCTATATGTTTGTGAAGTTAGGCTCTGTGAACAATTGCGCAGGTACTGCTGTGGGAATAAAACAGCATCAAGTAAGAGCGAGATAGAATATGCGAAAAACGCGAGCGAGTGAGCGAGGCAGTTATACAATGCTGTCTTCACCTTCAACATTGGGATTGCGCAGCGACTAGCAGATAACTTTCGAGACACATACTTCCGCTGCGACTACTGTAACAGTTTATGTATGTATAATGTACATGTTCTATTATTGATATTTGATTTAGAAAAGCGAGGTATCAATGGATTCGTCTTCAGGTATATACCTATATATAGAGTGTTATAGGCTACATTTATTTACCCGACTATGGCGAAGCAAAGGAAGGGTTATATGTTCAAACTAAAAACTCGGTACGAATTTGACAAACGAGTTATCAATTGATTCGTCTTCATTGCATGAGTGTCAAAGGCTCTTTTTTTCCATGACCGTAGTCGGGTTTTAGTTTTCTTAACTTATGTCCTGTTTCCTGATATGTTATTAGACAACAATACACAGTGTGCGTTAAAACTCATCAACTTTTTATTATCTAGTGATGTAGGTACCATGTAAACTGAACACTGGCGGTTAGGCAGCGCATTAGGCGATTTATCGGTCTATTTGGTGGTTTTTCCGTGTACCTAGCAATAACCAATATATGAAGCTGCGAGCGAAAGGCTAATTTATAATTATTGTGCGAGTGTACCCATGCACAAACACACCCGTCCACTTTCTTCCAGCGTTATTATTATATGGCGCGACCTATATGGTGTTTGTGTTAATTCGAAATTTAATTAATACACATGGTAACTATCCAGTGTAAATGCATTAAAATTTAACTATATATAATTTTTAAACAACATTTAATTTGTTCTAAGTACCTACCAACAAGTAAGTAGTTAAATTCCTATGCAATCGTTGAAGGCAGAAGACAAGCCAGGCATCTAAAAATCGCCGCGTGAATGGGACGCCTACAAAAGAGCCCACATACTATTATGTATTCTGTGGTACCTTGTAGTAATCATCAACGTCCCTCTTCATTCACTAGACAAAGCGGAAGATCGACTATTTGTACTCATCTTGTCTGATATAAGACGAGATGTATCTTGTCTTATATCAAAATATATAAATCTAAGATTCCTGAACGTGTTTCCGCCTCTTTCCACGAACGCTGTTCAGTACCTACTCTTCTTCCTCTAAACTCTGCTCTGTTCTAAATGCAGAGAGAACAAATGTCAATCTATTCCCATTGAGAATAAAACTCATTTTATAATACAAAATCTTTGCAAAAATGTCATATATTTGTAACTAGTTGAAATAGAAATTGCGCTTTGTGCTAATGACATTAATTGCAAAATTTATTTTCTTTCTGCATTTGGAACAGAGTACCACCATCACTCACCATCTCGTTGATATTAAGATAATGATCACCATCACTCGATGGTGAGTGATCGCTAATATGAGAGCTCGAAAGACACCGGGGTTGATCGGCCCCAATACTTCTATTAAGTCAGGTACGGATTTAAACAAGACGAAACAAAACGAAATAACTTTATTTGTGGCAAAAAAGAGATTGCATAAGTACAAATAGCATAGGACACTCTTGCTCAAGACTTAATCAAGACGAATCGATTGATACCTCGCTTGTCAAAATAGGACAAAGTTTTTAGTTTGAACACATAATCCTTCCTTTGCTTCACTGTAATCGGGTAAAAAATAGCTTATGACAATCTAAACATGAAGACGAATCGATTGATACCTCGCTTGTCAAAATCGGACCAATAGGGCGACGTTACGGTGGAACATCCACGTATGTAACATACATTACATACATACATACATACATACACATACATACATACATTACATTTTTTATACATATACAACATACATAGACTGTTACACTCGTTACACTTACCTTGCTTCGCCGTAGGAGTGTAATAATATTTTGCAATAGTTTTGACGTGAAACGTCTTTAAAATCACACCGATACATAATGTCAGTGTGATTTCTAACAAGTGAACCGTAACGAAAAGGTCTATATCGTCTTGCTTTTATAACTCTGTAACTACTCAGAGATCTGATTTTGGTGTAATTTTTTAGCTTATAGTAAGCTTGATGATATTATATTTAATAGCGTCAGAAACAGTCTCGTTACATTACAAGTAGATACGAAATGAAACGGAAAGTTTTCAGTGCATCAATCTATTGTCATCAATTTATCATCGGCAAACAATTAGTGCATCAGAAATAGGTACAGCACGTGCCTATGATTGATTAGTTAGCTTGCATCTTCTAGAAACTTATTAGCTTCTGCTTCAACGCTCTTATGAAGTTCATTTCCAAACTCTAACGTGTTAATTTTAGTCACTTTATGTCAGGGCCAGCCTTAGCCATCTGGGCGCCCCAAGCGAGAAATTTTTCAGCGCCCCTTCTATTTATAAACGGGAAATAAAATAAAAAAAGTGTATTTGGAGGCCATTTTTTTTTGCTTCGTCATCGAGTTGTAGGCTACCATGAAAGTTTCAGGCGGAAGTGTTCGTAATTTGAAGTTGGCAGATTCCAGGACAGAAACACAAACGTACATACAAGTAAAAGCTTTTAACAAGACATAAGTTCAAAAACTAAAACCCTGACTACGGTTGGGTAAATAATAGCCTATGACACTCTTCCGATGAAGACGAATCGATTAATACCTTGCTTGTCAAAATTAAACCCAGTTTTTAGTTTGAACACATAACTCTTCCTTGCTTCGCTGTAGTAAGGTTAAAAAATATAGCCTTTTTTTTTATTACTGACTAGGCAATCGTTAGACCACGATCTCACCTGATGGAAAGCGATGATGTGGTCGAAGGTGTAGCACGCTATGACACTATTTACCTGAATAAGAATCGACTGACGTCTCGTTACATAGAATGTTAACTTCATTACCCTTCCCTTGCTTCGCCGTAGTCTGGTAAAAGAACTGTCTTCTAATTTAATTAAACCACTATCCCAAAATGGCTTTTAATATCTCTCGTAATCTCCTACACGTCCATGAAAATTTGAGATAATTTGGGTAATTATGTGAAAATAAAAACGGGGTGTGTTTCCATAGCCCACTGAGTGACTTTAAATTGGTGGACTAGTCGTACCGTGAGTGTCCACGTCTCGGCTCCGTATGTCATAACAGGTAGGACACATTGGATGAAGACTTTTGTCTTCAAACTTTGCGGTATTGGCGACGAGAAAATTCAACGATGCTTCCCAAATGCTGCCCAATCCTGCTGAGTTCTTTTGCGGGTATCTCTCTTGAAATTCTTTTTAACTAATTGCAATGTGTCTCCCAAGTAAAAATAGTGCTGAACAACCTCGAGAGCAGTTACGCTAAGCAATTGGTTCTGGAATAAAGTCATGTTCGTTGAACAACCTTTGGTTTTGTCCAAGTTCATCCGGAGACCAATGCGTTGAGATAAATCAGCTAGGCTGTGCAATATCTGTTACAAGTCCTGCAACGTTTCTGCCACAATGATGATGTCATCCGCGAATCTCAAGTATAAGATGTACTCACCGTTAATGCTAATGCCACGTCCTTTTTAGTCCAGAGTCTTACATGTTGATCAATTTCGGGGAAATAACGTCCCCGTGTCTCACTCTTCGATATAGGGGAATATGCTTAGTCTGCTGGTTTTGTCTTTGGATGGTCATTGTTGCGGCATCGTACATAGATCTCAACGATTAGATATACTGCCAGTCAACTTGGCATCGTTGCAGGGACTCCAAAACAGACCAAGTCTCGATAGAATCAAAGGCTTTCTCAAAGTCCACAAACGCTAGGAACAAGGGCTGATTTTACTTTTCGGTCTTCTGTATAATCTGCCGCACTGAATGGATATGGCCTATTATATAAATACTATAGATTTTTCGATTTCACGTAGGGGTCTCAGGGGTCCCCTACGTGAAATCAAAATTATTTTATCAACCGGGATAAAAACTATCGATTCATAGCATTCGCTCTTACACCATATCGGCCAAATAAGTCGTGGATTCAAAGTCTTCTCGATTTAATATCTATGTATGTAACAGCTTTTGCACTAACGTTATATCGGTCAAATAAGGCTTAGAAGTAAAAAAACATCGTAATATTGAGCTGTCGATAAATAATGTTCGCAGCAAAAAGTTTAAAACAAACAAGTTTCGATTTCACGAAGGGGACCCGGCTCAGGAGGGAAATGGGCCGATAGTTTTTTAAAAGAGAGAGTTTTTTCACCCTTTTTGAAAAAGAGGACGACCACACTCTTGTGCCTTGCCTTTGGAGTTCTTTAAGCGTGGGTTTACCTCCTGACTTCAGGAGCTCCGTTGTAATTCCGTCCTAACCCGGGGCTTTTCAATTTTATTTTATTTAAAACTTGTTTGAAATCGATGATGTGGTCGAAAGTGTAGCAAACTTGCCTAGTAGATACCTATTCACTCTTGACTTGAACACACCTGGGCACAGAATAAATAATAGTACAAGTACAGAAAGATAACTGAGTAAAGTCATTTAAATACATATCAACTCTCGCTACAGCGCAATAAAATGCAATTTAACTCGCACAGCGTTGCGATCTTTCAATTATATTTACCTAGAAGGCGCTCACCCATTCCGTGCAGGCTAGAATGTACCGTATCACAACGCGCGAGAGCTTCCATTGCTCTGATTGTTTCAGAATCGCTCTGTCACTTTTTCGCTCGGTAGGGTTGTTTAAGATATGACTAGTACAAGTATACTAGTAATTATTCTGTGATATGATATGACTTAGATATTGTAACAGAATAAACAATTATGTAATAATGTATTATTTTATTTCTTATTGTAGAGCGATGGTGGCCTAACGGTTCTATAGTGCAATTTAGAATCCAACGACACCGGGTTCAAAACCTAGGCTCCGTACCAATGACTTTTCTAAGTTATGTGTGGTTTTCCATCGCTCCGTGCTTCGGAGGGCACGTTAAGCTGTCGGTCCCGGCTGTTATTGATTAATAAGAGTCGTTAAGCCATGTCAGAGGCCCTTGGACGGCTTGACAAACTCTGACATCAGAGGCCAGCACTACCTCATACGACAAACAAACAGACAAAAACAATTACTTATTGTTATAAATGTTGATAGTTCTATTAACTACATATAATAACATTCTTATCAGAATAGACCTAGTACCTCATTATTTGATTATATCAAAATAGGTTACACTTTGATCAATAAAAGGTGTCTTACTTCGATGCTTAATAATGATTGAAAAAGAAATGGCTACTTACGTAATAAAATGTCGATATGAAGGTTTTTTATGAGACTTGTCAGACCGAATGCTATGCAGTACATTCTAGGTTTCTTCTAGGTACTCATAATTCAAAAAAGAATAAATGTTGTCGAAAACTTTACGTAAGTAGGTACTTTATTGTTAGCACACGGCGCGCGACTCATCGAGCGAACTGTTATATCCGCGACCTGTAAGCAATAGTGCTGACAGCTTGCCGAATCAGCATCCCTATCATTCCTAGCTTGGTAAGAGACCTGCCTTCCAACGGCAGTCTCGGTTTGATATTCTTGGCGACTGGTTGTCCTAAGGTCGTCTCTATTAATTGTTTGTCTATTTTATCTATCCTAATCCTAATAAATGGATTTAATTATAAATAATCTTTTTTAAAAAGACCTCCTAGAACCGTCGTATAACATTTGGTGGCAGCGGTGGGATTCGAAAATCCCCAGTGTCCTTAAAACGTTTATAAAGTGTCCTTAACGTTTAGAAGAAGTTTAACATCAACCGGACTCAATTCTACAACTATCCTGCAATATCGTGAATGTTAAGTGGAAGTACATTTTCACTTCAATATCATCTACGTGTGAATTCTAGTGCGGACATATCTAATCATTGTGAGTGTTCTGCACGAACTATTGAATCCTGAAAGTGAAACTTATAACTATCCTGGACTAAAGCTACTTACCTTCGGCTGCCGGCGAACGGCTGCTGCAACTGCGAGAGTTGATTCCTGGAAATACTTACGTCGTGATCATCATCATCGATCATCTGCAACCTGCATCCTCTGACGTCCTGCATCACGCCGTGGTATCCCGCATCGAGTTCCGTGGTCAATAATTTAATTTATTGACTTAACATCGAGTCAAGAATCGTCGCCGTCACCTCGCCGGTTTGCATCGCCTTATCACTCCGGAATGCAGTTCGCGGAATCGGTCGCCGTCGCCTACGCATTATTTGTACTGTGAGTCTTTGGTCATTGCTTATAATTTAGGGTTCAGTAAGTAGGAAAATTAAATCCTTTTATATTGTACATGTACACATTAAACTTTTGCGATTAATTTCATTATCCTAATATGCAAAAAGTGGTCAAGGGAGAGGATAGTGAACTAACTGTAACTATCCCAGAACTTGTTTCTCCTGGTGAACTTAAGTCACCCGTCAGCTCCCCACGACTCACAAGATCCGCAGTCGCGGCTGCTACAATGGCTGAGCTCGACCTTAACACCCTTTTTAAATTCATCAAACCTTATGATGGCAGTCGAGAAACAGTAAACTCCTTTATTATCAACTGTAATAATGCATACGGATTGGCCTCGGAATCACAGAAGCCTATCCTGTTCAAGTATATCATTAGCCAATTAAGTGGAAAAGCGGAGCTTGCCTGCTCGATCAAAGAATTCACATCCTGGGATCAGCTCAGAGAATTTCTCAAAACTCAGTTCAGTGAGCGTAAACACTACGCTCACCTCCTGACCGACTTGCAGGAGAGCAGACAAGGCCCGCAAGACAATGTGAACCAATTTTCACTTCGCGTAGAAACCTACCTCTCGCAATTACTTACGGAAATCACCCTTTCTAACACTAAAGCAAAGGAATTGCCAGGTCGTTGTGCGGCAATGGAAGACCTTGCTCTCCATCATTTTCTCATGGGTCTTCATCCTAGGATTAACAACATTGTGAGATGTAGGTCTCCTAAAAACTTGAACGAAGCCACTAACATGGCAATCTCTGAAGAACGTATCCAACAGAGTCTTTACAAACGTCCTCCAACGGAAACCAAATTCTCCGCGAAGCCTAAACCAGGTCCTTCAAAGCCAAACGCATGGTCCAACTCGTCCAACTCGTCCAACTCATCCAATGCAAACCAGACAAAGACCGGTAATGACGCCCTATTCTGTCGTTATTGTAAGAGTGCCGGTCATGATATAAAAGATTGTAAAAGACGCGAGTTTTATAACAATAAATTTAATAGGCCGGGTCAACAACAAAACAATAACGGTTTCCGTGGTAACAAAGTAAACCATATCCGCGAAACATCCGAAAATGAAAATTCGGAAACATTCGAAGATGAAGATGATTTAAACGAAGTTTCGTCTCGCGACGGTGCCGCTCGAGACAATCAGTAGGTAACGGCACCCGTAATATCCCGACTAACCGACAGGGTAACCAGCCCCAAACTGACAGTCGACATCGTAATATCCCGACTAACCAACAGGGTAACCAGCCCCAAACTGACAGTCGACATCTTAATATTCCGACTAACCGACAGGGTAACCAGCCCCAAACTGACAGTCAACATCTCAATATCCCGACTAACCAACAGGGTAACCAGCCCCAAACTGACAGTCGACATCTTAATATTCCGACTAACCGACAGGGTAACCAGCCCCAAACTGACAGTCAACATCTCAATATTCCGACTAACTGACAGGGTAACCAGCCCCAAACTGACAGTCGACATCTTAATATCAAGACTAACCGACAGGGTAGTGAGCCCCAAACCGACAGTCCTAATTCCAAAGAATCCTTGACCAAGGTGTATGAAGTAAACCTTGACACAACCAAAAGGTTGCTACCACATACACTCTTGGAGTCACAAATATCCGACATTCCTTTGACACTTCTAGTGGACTCTGGTTCCGCTATATGTTTATTAAAACAATCCTGTATCCGTACTAATCAAATACTGGTCAGAGAACCCATCAAACTCAAGGGTATAGACCCTGGAGATGAACCAACCCCAACTGAGGGCCACTTCCAACTAAAACTCAAGCTATCCGAGAACAAGACTGCATCTTATAAGTTCCATGTAATTAAAGACATTAGCCTACCTTATGATGGCATCATAGGGTCAGACTTTCTTACAGCCTTTGGTTGTAAAATCGACTACACGACAGACGTACTGAAGATAGGTAAACTAAATGTTAAGTTACACTTCTTCAATCCTTTCTATGAGATTCCACCTCGCACGGAAACCGTTGTTGAATGTTCAGTACAGAATCCCGATATTAACGAGGGTATCATTTTGAACCAACATTTATCAGATGACGTATTAGTATCCAATTGCCTTGTGAAAGTGAAGAAAAATAAACGTGTAAATTTGTCGATTGTTAATACATCCGAATCACCTGTAACCATCAATTCTAACCTGAATCTTAAGCTGGAACCCCTAAATTCATGTGCCATCCAACTTAATACTGATTCACATAATACGTCTGATCGTACCTCTGCTGTCCTTAAATCTTTGAGATCTGAACATCTGAACCGAGAGGAATCCGACGCCCTCTTAGAACTTTGTTCCCAATACTCCGATATTTTTCACCTAGCTGATGACCAATTGTCACATACCAATGTCTTGAATCACGAAATCAAAACAAGTAGTGATATTCCTATCCATACCAAATCCTATCGTTTCCCAGAATTCCACAAGAAAGAGGTCGAAACACAGATCAACAAAATGCTCGATGATAAGATCATCAAACCATCATCTTCCCCGTGGAGTTCCCCAATATGGATAGTCCCCAAAAAGGCCGACTTACAGGGTAATCGGAAATGGCGGATAGTAATCGATTATCGAAAATTGAACGACATCACTATCGGAGAAATATACCCTATTCCCCAAATATCGGAAATCCTAGACCAATTAGGCAAAAGTAAATACTTTACTACCTTAGATCTTGCGTCAGGCTTCCATCAGATCCTTATATCACCCGAAGACGCACCTAAAACGGCATTTTCAGTACCACAAGGTCATTTCCAATTCACAAGGATGCCGTTTGGTCTAAAAAACGCTCCTTCTACGTTTCAAAGGCTCATGAACACTTGTCTTACAGGGCTCCAAGGCACCAGGTGCTTTGTGTATCTTGATGACATAGTCATCTATTCATTTGACCTCTCCTCGCACATCTCGAACCTCGAAGCTGTCTTCGACAAACTTCGGAAATTCCAACTCAAACTACAGCCTGAGAAGTGTGAATTTCTCCGAAAGGAAGTTACCTATTTAGGGCACATCATCAGCGAAGATGGCGTCAAAACAAACCCTGACAAGACAAAAGCCGTGACCAAATATCCCGTCCCTAAATCACCAAGGGACATTAAGTCGTTTCTAGGCCTAGTATCCTACTACAGACGTTTCATATCCGATTTCGCGAAACTAGCGAAACCTTTAACGTCTCTTCTGAAGAAAGATGTACCTTTCGTATGGCAGAACGAGCAACAACTCGCTTTCGAAGCTCTGAAAGAAAGACTTGTATCCGCTCCAGTTCTTGCCTATCCTGATTATTCACTGCCCTTTAATCTAACATGTGACGCGTCGAATTACGCAATATCTGCGATATTATCCCAGGGCCCAGTAGGCCAAGACCGTCCCATTGCCTATGCGTCCCGTACACTTAATAAGGCTGAGACCAATTATAGTGTGACTGAGAAAGAATGTTTGGCCATTGTCTTCGGAACAAAGGTGTTCAGACCTTACCTTTATGGTCACAAGATTGTGATATTATCCGATCACAGACCATTACAATGGCTATTCAATTGTAAAGATCCGGGTTCGAGACTTGTTAGATGGCGCCTAAAGCTCGAAGAATTCGAATACGAAATCCGACATAAGAAAGGTAAAATCAACACAAATGCCGATGCCCTATCTCGGTTCCCTGTTAACCCTGTCCAACTTGAGGAACTTACAACATCCAATTCCAATAATGAAGGTATATCTAATCGAGTGCTAGACGAAGATCTTGACGAGGCCCTCTTTCAAAATCCAGATTTTGTCGACCCTTATGAAGATATTCTTCCCTTACCTGATATTGATTTACCCGACAATATCCCTAATATCTTAAGAGATCAAATCAAATCAAATTGAGAATGAGGCCAACCTACCAGAGTCTGTACAAGAACTCCCATCTTCGCTTGCTCCCCCATCTCAACTTGACCCGATGCCATCCACGAGTGCAAATCCAGATGCACCTCCTGATGATTACCCCACTTTCCTAGAAGTAATATCAGGAAAGGCCATAGTATTCAATACGGAAATCGTAGAACGCAATGAAAGCCTCATGAAATGTCCTGCGAAAGTTATCTTAGTCCCTACCTCTATTGATCTAGATGAATCTAATCCATACATCCCAGAAGTTCTGAGCGATCCTCAAGTACGTGCTAACGTATGCGACTCTGAAAAAGAACTCTTCCTATTTGAGAAACTTGATTTAAATAACAAAATATATTTTCTATCATACTATAAGGTCCATCATTTTGACCAAGCATCATATCCTGAAATATTTGAATCCCTAAAGAGAATAAGAAACGAGTTAGTAACCATAGGAGGTATAAATGAGATTGGCATACCTGACCTGAAGAATCCTTTCGAGAAGCACTCGTTCATAAAAATATATAACATCCTGACTTACCTATTTCATGACACCGGAATTAAAGTCAACGTCTACCATAACAACATTATATATCCTGTTCCATCTGAAATCAAAAAGATCTTATACGAAAACCACAATATCCCCATAGCGGGTCACCTAGGGTCAACCCGTATGTATAGCAGACTCAAGCAAACGTATTACTGGAAAGGAATGCGAAGCGACATAGAATGTTACGTAAAGCAATGCAGATCCTGTCAAGAGAATAAAGCACTTAGGAAGGTCAATCGTGCACCCATGCAAATTACCAGCACTTCTTCTGAACCTGGCCAGCGTCTCTCCATCGATGTCGTTGGTCCGCTTCCCGAGGCAGGTCCTGCAAAATTAAAATTCATTTTAACATTCCAAGATGACCTTACTAAGTTCTCATCTGCATATCCTATGCGCAGTGTTACGGCGGAGGAGACAAGTGAATGCCTCCTCCACTACATATCCATATTTGGAATCCCTAAGATAATTCTCACCGATCAAGGCACCAACTTCACGTCAAGTTTATTCAAGGAAACATGTGCCTTCCTAAAATCAAAAACCTGTGGTCTTCTCCTTATCATCCACAAACCCAGGGAGCCCTGGAGAGAAGCCACTCTACCCTTAAAGAGTATCTCAAACCTTATACAAACGCAGAACAAACCAACTGGCCTCGCTATGTGTACACGGCCATGTTAGCCTACAATACGTCTGTCCATACCACAACGCATTTTACGCCCTACGAATTAATGTTTGGCAATAAACCATACATACCTAACTCTGTCTATGACGAGTCTCTTGGAGCCACATATTCCGATTATGTTCAAATGCTACAGAACCGATTGAAGTACTCTCGAGAAAAAGCAATCGAGTACATCAGGAAATCTAAAGAAAATTCAAAAAAATATTACGACACCCATACTCGCCCAATCTCGTATAAAGTCGGCGATTACGTTTACCTCAAAAATCATCTGAGATTACGAAAGGCTCTCTCTCCTATCTGGAAGGGACCCTATAAAGTGGTGAAGATTAATGGAAATAATACACTCACCCTACTAATAAACCGACGACATGTGACTCACCATTACGATCAGGTGAAACCTGCCGATGTCGGGAACCCGTAGCCTATAACATAAATGTAGTATAGTTAGTAATTTAGTATGTAGGAAAGTATATAGGACATAAATAGTTTACACCTTATTTACATATTTTACACCTCTATTTACATTATTATTTTACACTGTATTTTAGAAAATGTTCAAATAAGTACACTTACCTCAACTTATTTCTCACCTTTATTATTAACTTGCAGGGCTTCGGTACGGGGCCAATCGTATGAGGAATACCTCCAACCGATAACATCGAGCTCGGGCCTCTACTTTGATTACTTAGGTACTCTAAAGGCTAGTAACGGTTATCTTAAAATCTTGATACCATTAGATATTTCACATTTCGGTCCACATATTCGAAATATCGAGGCAGCCCTCAAGACTACTAGATACTTATGTAACCAAACGCGAATAGTGGAGATTGACTCTATATGTCATAACAGGCTACAACCCTTGATAGCGCGATACCAAGATCTGAGCACCGAATTCAATTCGATTTCACATCTAGTAGATAGCGTGCCAAACGGGCCTGGATCGGAGGTATAGGAACCGTACTCAAGCAGATCTTTGGCACTCTAGACGAGAATGACGCACTAAAGTATAACGATGCCATAGAATACATACAAAGTAACGAAAAGCATGTAGCCTCGTTGTTGAAGGAAAATATTTTGGTTACGACCTCAGTTATAACATCCTACAATAAAACTTTGAGCAAAATTAAGGATAATGAAATTAATCTAAATGAAGCTATCGACAAACTCTCGCTGAACCTTAAAAACATTTCTGCACATACAAATGGATTACATGTACTCTTTGAAACAAGTCAGATTTTTAACAGTTTAGAAACGTCAATACTTACTTTATCCTTTCAACTAGAAGACGTAACTAACGCTATCCTATTTAGTAATAAAAACATTCTGCACCCAGCAATCATGACATCATTACAATTACACCGAGAGCTTGCCGATAACTACAGGCACCTATCTAGAAACCTACAGCTACCTATAGTTTTAGATATGAACAACATGCATTACATTTTAAGTGTCTCCGAATTAATTTGCTATTATATAGATTATAAGTTAATGTTTGTTTTGCAAGTACCATTAGTTAGTACTAAGGAATACACGTTATTCCATAATATCGCTCTACCTACACCTTATAACATTACAGAACCGAATAAATTCAGTTTAATTATACCTAGTAGTAAGTTCATCGCAATGACCAAAGACAGATCCCAATATTGTAATTTCGACGATTTAAGTGAATGCAAAATTGTAAGCCCGAGTACTTATATCTGTGACATCACGAATGTTTATACAGCCGACGCTATTCCCACCTGCGAGAGTGAACTCTTATCTAAGGTGATTAAGACAGTACCCAGACAGTGTGACACCAAATTCATATATGGAAGATTAGACATATGGAAACCATTAGTAAATAATAAGTGGATATATGTACAATCAGAACCTAACAGGATTTCTATAGATTGTTTAAACTCAAAACTTTATGAAACAACTATTTTAGCTACCGGAATACTTACTTTACCTAATGAATGTATTGCTCATTGTAAAAGTACCACACTTACACCTAAATATGTTTTAAATATTACGTCACCTGTTAATAGCATACCTAACTTCAACCTAATTAATGATTCTTGTTGCAACATTGTAAAATTTAATAATCTTATAGAGGATGTGTCACCTACTCACTTTTAGAGGATGTGTCACCTACTCACTTATAGAGGATGTGTCACCTACTCACTTACAAAATATTGATTTAGATGAGTTAAAATCTAGTAAAATTGCACTAAACTCAGTATTGGATAACTTAGAGAAAATTGATAACAACCCACATATTGTGAGATACGGAACACACTACTCTTCTTTAATTATTTTCATTTTGTGTGTAATCTTTTTGTATTCTTTTTATTTAACCTTAAGACGTTTTTGTAAACATCGTGACAACCAGCCCTTTCAATTCAATCTTAAATCTGTCTTACCATTTCAATCCTCCTTCAAGAGGACAGAGGAACAAGACCCTGATGTAGAATTGAGTCAAGTGGCACCAACTAGGAGTCATGTCTAATATCTTGGAACTTTGGTAAGAAACATCCCCAAAGTATCCTCTTAAGGGGGAGATGTTATATCCGCGACCTGTAAGCAATAGTGCTGACAGCTTGCCGAATCAGCATCCCTATCATTCCTAGCTTGGTAAGAGACCTGCCTTCCAACGGCAGTCTCGGTTTGATATTCTTGGCGACTGGTTGTCCTAAGGTCGTCTCTATTAATTGTTTGTCTATTTTATCTATCCTAATCCTAATAAATGGATTTAATTATAAATAATCTTTTTTAAAAAGACCTCCTAGAACCGTCGTATAACAGAACGCTTGACACTCTACTGAATGAACCGCGATATTGCGGCCCCGAAGTTTAGGTATAATATTTGTACTTGTTGCGGAGTGCGACCGGCCTGACCTGGGTTATAATTTACCAGAAACACTGACGAGCGCAGGGCATTCCACTCCTTTACAGTTCTTACAATAAATGAAGAAGCGTAACGCTTGTATTGGAGCGTCGGAGGTCACGCCTTACCACCTTTGATATTTGCTTACTCAAAGCCTGCTGATCGGGCAAAGTGACTGCTGGATCATCACGTCGTTTTTCAATGAGCTGTAGAGTTTCCAACTAAAGTTTTGATTTTCTGCCTGTACGCGGTATCTCGAAGAACTTCGTTCTCTCTTCCCTCAGGATTCCTACCACTTCGTCAAGTTCCTTGTCAATGTCCTTGTCAATGTCAACGTCAATTGTGCTTTCCAAGCTAGCGAATCGGTTCTCCAGTTTCAACTGGAATGTTTCAGATCCAACAACGGCTTAGAGCAGGTTATGTAGGAGCGTAGACTTCATTAAACGGAGACGTTCAAGCTTGCAATCAATATCTAGAGTGCCTCGGACAAGTCGGTGATCACTCCCAGTTTTAAACCTAGTGATAACAGAGACTTCTCTGAATCTGTCCGCTATGATGAAGTCAATCTCATTTTTCGTTACTCCATCGGGGCTTTGCCACACCCACTTCCGTTGGGCCTGCTTTTTAAAGAATGAGTTCATTGAAAACAGCCCTTCTTTCTCGAGGAAGTTGAATAGCATTTGCCCACTGTGATTTCTGCTGCCAAATCCATGTTGTCCTACTACCAACTCGCTGCATGTCTGTACTCCCACTTTAGCGTTGAAGTCTCCCATGACAACGTTTAAGTGAGCCTTGGAGGTGTTGTGCAAAGCTTTAGATATGTCTTCGTACATATCCTCTACTTCATCATCCGAGTGTTTCGAAGTCGGTGCGTACACTTGGAGGTGTTGTGCAAAGCTTTAGATATGTCTTCGTACATATCCTCTACTTCATCATCCGAGTATTTCGAAGTCGGTGCGTACACTTGAATAATCTTAAGGCTATTATACCTCTCGGTTAATTTCATTACGAGATACGCTACCCTATTCGAAACACTGGAGATTTCTACAATGTCGTCAGAGAGGACCTTATTGACAAGGAACCCGACATCGCCTTGGGATTGCTAGTCTCCTTCCCTGAAATACATAAAATTGCCCGACTAGGTAACGGTATCTTCTCCCTCTCTTCGGACTTCACATAACCCTAGAATGTGCCATCTCATGTGCCCCAGCTCCTCTTCCAGTTGCGTCAGATGTTCGTCGAGCCGTAACGTGCGTCCGTTATACGTTGCCAGAGTCAGTCGGTTTTGGCGGAATACCATAGCCCGGGGATTCTTTGCACCCCCTGCCCTGCCATGACCATGACTGCCACCGTGGCCAGGAATAGCAGGGTTGCCGAGAACTGGGGGCCGTAATTTCATTGTGCTTATCATTGGGAGGTAATACTCATAATAGCCACGCTGGGCACATCTGGCCTATCGTAGGGCACAGTTTCTTTGCACCGATGATGCTGCTGCCCATCACCGGTCTGTAGAATTTAACTGCGTCAATTTAGAATGGTTATACCGCCTTTTGTCGGTAGTCAGAGCCTCGTCTGTTGTTTGGCAGGATGTACCATGGCCAGGTGAGGTTGAGTTGGAGTACTGAGGTGGTAGTTGTACTCCCTTACATCCCTCTCCGGCCTGCTTGATTGGCTGAAATTCTTGGAATCTTCACGCCAAATGATTTGTGATGATTCTCAAAAACAGCTTGTAGACACATGGATCAGGAGGGAAATAGGCCGATAGTTTTTCAAAAGAGTGTGATCTCCTTTTTTTGTAATACAGAACGTTCACACTTCTGTTTCATGCCTTTGGAACACGATCATGTGTTTTACGTGAATACGTGTACGTATCCGTTAGACGCCAACACTCTTTTACGTCCCGGCACCGCTTCACTTTGTAATATGGTGTTTTATGGGTATCACTGGATTGCCCATAGGAAGTTCTTTTCAACCGTATACTATCTCTATATTTTGATTTTGCTTTTTGATGAGTATAGGCCGACGTTGCATTATTTATTGTAAGTTTGTCCTTTTTACTTTAACACCATAAATTCACTATAACTATTTCACACTAAAGTTTTATACTAGTAATTATACGCAATCGATATACATTGATGAGAGCTAATACTTGAAACTCAAACGAACGTCGTAATTTCTACAAGTCAAAATTTATCATCATCATCATCATCATCATCATTATTATCAGCCTGCATTAGTCCACTGCTGGATAAAGGCCTCTCCCAAAGCTCACCACTGAGCCCAATCTTCGGCTTTTCTTGTCCAACCGCCGCTAGCCATCTTATTTAGGTCGTCGCTCCATCCAGCTGGAGGGCGTCCTACATTACATTTGCCAAGTCATGGTCTCCACTCAAAAATACGGCTATCTCAACGGTTGTCGATCCTTTGGCAAATATAACCAGCCCACTGACACTCCTATGGGCTATATCGATAACTTTGATTCTCTGTCGGATCACCTTGTTCCGGATTTAATCTCTCAAGAAAACTCCGAGTAAAGCCCTTTCCATAGCCCACTGAGCAACTTTGAATTGGTGAACTAGTCGTACCGTGAGAGTCCATGTGTCAGCTCCGTAAGTCATAACAGGTAGGACACAATGGTTGAAGACCTTAGTTTTCAGGCATTGGAGAATTGTTAACGAAAAGACTCTACAAAGTTTACCAAGTGCTGTCGAGCCCAGCTGTATTCTTCGACAGGCCTCTCTCTCAAAGTCAGCGTTTGCCCAAGGTAAACATACTCTTGAACAACATCAAGAGGAGATCCGTGAAAATCAATCGGTTCCGGAAATAAATATTAATAATTATTATTCATAATTATTTCATATCAGATAAATTATTAATTAAAATAATTTATGTCTACATATTATTTTAGATTATATAAAAAGTAAGACTTTACTACCTTATATCTTTTACACAACTAAAAAGACTACAGTGACGAGAACATGCGGAAGTTCCACTATTGCCTAGACCTGTTGTTGTTTTGAGAGGTTTACAATAAAAACGATTTAAATACAGCATTTGAAGCTTTTTTTGATACCTTCTCTTTATTTTACAAGTTGTGTTTTCCCACTGCGCTGATCAAATCAACATATAAATATGACATACCTAAGTGAATTACAAAAGGAGTACGGAAATGTTGTGAAACCAAGATATCACTGCGTTATAAATACTATAGAGACAGATCTAGACGAAACAAAAATAAGTCTCAGTCTTATTCCAAAGTACTGATGGTGTTTGCATGTAGCACAAAAAGTATTTAATGATAAATACTTACATAACTCAAAAAATATGTGCCGTGCGTCTTGGAAACTGGTAAAAGCGGAAAAAACAATGTGACTGACCATGAATATATAACAGAAATTAAAGTAAATGACACAACGATTTCGAATCCAACTGACATTGCCAATGAATTTAATAATTATTTAATTGAATTGACTGATCGTGTTATGACCAATGATCTTAAAAACACTAATGAAAAACGCATGCAATGTAGTATGTTTTTAATGCCATGTACTCCAACAGAAATAAGTAACACAATACAATCTCTAAAAAACACAAATGACAGAGGATTAGAGGGATTCGATGAAACCTCCACTAAATTGTAAAAATTGTAAAACACTGTAAAATTGTGACGATGTGAAACCTCTTTCATAAATTTTTAATTCTTTCATAATCATACCCATTTGATAGTTTGTCATTATTAATTCTAAATTCAAATAACCTGTCACTCCTAGATTGTCATCGATGCTTTGGCCCAACTCTATGGCGAGGAGTTGCGATTTTGTAAAACAAGATTTCGTAATAATATAATAATAATTGTGCACCTGCATATATAGTACTATGTTTTTATATATATTATATAAGAAACTCAGTATTACACCCCTTCCGTGCATGTACATTTTTGAGCTTGCAATATACGTAAAAACAAACCTTCAATATTTCAGGACGGCACGTGATGTCTATCCCAGAAATACTATAAATCTGGATAGACTGGTATATGATACACATCCTAAGACAACCCTTAACCATAAGCGATGTCATGCTTTGTGTATTGAAGTGTTTAATGCTTTACCAAAAGATATAAAAACACTAGAGGTAAAAATATATATTTAAAAACAACATATTATGCTGGCTACGAGCTTAAAATTACTATCTACTAATGAAATATTAAATAAAATGTAACATACACTGTTTTTAAAATAATATAATTGGTACCCGTTTAACATTCATGCCTATTGTAATAGTATAAAATTAATGAATTAGATAAATATTGACATTTGGATAGAGGTTATGAACTTGTATATAATGCATGCTGTAGAATTGTAGATAATATATTGCACACTCTTAAATGGGGTAGATTATGGATTATGGATTATGGGTGGGGTATGGGACTCTACATTGCTATACTTACCAACTTCCATATACCTGCATCTGTGACAATAAATTTCATTTCATTTCATTTCATTTAGAATAATTGGTAACAATCTGAAGTGTAACTTCACTGTATTTAGAGTAACTACTGGGAACTAAGGATCTTATCTTAGCGTGTCAAACGCGTACCGTTGTAAAACTTATTGTTTAAAACGGCACGCAAAGAGAGCATATTTTGAATAATAATTAAATGGAACCATGAGACACTTTTATTTTACCAACTTTCTGACTGAATGGTATTTCAGTCTAATTTTTTAACCTCCAATAAGAATATTTAAACAAGACATAAGTTCAAAAACTAAAACCCGTCTACGGTCGGATAAAACATGATACTTTTGCGATGAAGACGAATCGATTGATAACCTCGCTTGTCAAAATAGGACCAATAGAGGCGACGCCGACGCTATGATGGAAAAATCATATACATACATCCAAACATACATACATACTTTTTAACTCATTGCCCTTCTTTGCTTCGCCGTACTCGGGTAAAAAGATACGGATCCCACATCACCAAATTGAAAGTGAAGCACCCAAGATATGCCGATCCGCTCGTACGCACAAGTCTCACGCACACACCATGTTATGCTGATGGGCCACCACATCACAGCAAGATCTCGACTTTGTTAGTCATATTATTTCTGTCATGTTCTCGCTGAAAATCAAAAACAATGCATTCTTTTGTGATTAAAATAAATTATATTCGGGAAAATTGACACCAACGACCTAGCCCCAAACTAGGATACACTGTTAAGGGTACTAGATAACTGATAAACATATGTAGATAGAAATATTAGATCTATGACTCGTACACAAACATTTCTGCTCTTCACCAAACGATGGCACCTTGCGGAATTCAAACCCGCGCCATTTGACTTCGTAGTTAGTGGCACTAGCCAACTAGGCCAACCGGTCGTCATATCCATGTGTAAGTAAGTGACATTAATTTTCAAACGCTTTTAGTTTTCGTTTTAATTTGCCTCTATTGGAGTTAAACTTGGCTACAAAGACCACCTACCTAATGAAGAAATGCAAATATCATAGAGACTAATAAATTATAATTTCAGCGATCTAGCCGATTCCGATAGCTCAGTAATCAGCGTGCAATGAGCGCCTAATTGCCGCGCCGATTAAGGCTTCATTTCAAATGCAACTGCTATTTCTAATTCCCCTTGCCACGCCGCGCCAGCCACCCGCCCTACGTCATTATATGACTCTGGGTTGATTCGGCTCGAAACATAATAATTCCATCATAGTTCTATTTGTTTATTAATTCAAATTATTCTATAATTACAGGATTAACCTAATTAATAGAGTAAGTCAACATCTCAAGCATATCATATTAGAAACAAAATTGATTTCATAAATTCAGCCCCTGAACAATTGAATAGGTCAATTTTCTCGGCAACTAGATTTAATGTGTGCACCGTGCGTATCAATGGTGTTTTAGAAAGTAAATGAGTACTCACACGGGGTACCGCAAACAGCTGCGGCCGCCGACGCCTGGCCACGTCCCATCCGGCACATTCAACCTCATCCACAACAATATCTCCGGATTGGACATGCTGCCTCGAAATACCCTCATCATATAATATGCGAGTGCCGAATCCCTTCTAGTTTCCAATGTGTTTTATCCAACCATGCCCAAAACGAACAAAGTTGGATACAACAATGGATAGAATGGGTAAACCCCATATAATCTCAGGTACAGGTACCTCATAAATTTATTTTGTATGCGCTCCAACATAAGACTGCACTTGAGTTCATGTGGAGCACACACGGAGGCGTTACATTCGACTTGGCTTCGGATAAGAGCGTTGTACAGAGCTGAAATGGTGGTTATATTTGTGAAGGTAACATAAAACCTAAATTCCTATAAGCGTTTTTACATACTTTTATAATGTGGTCTCTGAACGTCAAATCGGTACTCATGCTAACTCCGAGATCCCTTACCTCAACTACATGTTCCAGAAATTCACCATCGACCTCATAATCAAAGTGGAGTGGAGCATTTGACCTACTAATAGTTATTTGTTATGCAAGGCTGAAAAGTGTTTTTTTAGCGAGAGTACTTGTATTGAAACCTGAGCAAGCGAAGGATTCTAGGATTGAACCACGAGCGAAGCAAGCGAGCTAGCGAGGGTTTCAAAAGTACGAGACGCCGAATAACTTTGCTGCCTTGCGAAACACACTACTTTTTACCTCACTACAGCGAGGAAAATGCTAGGTGCAAGAAAAACAGCTAAAATAATATATTAAATTAGTGTTTATAATAATAATAATAATAATAATCGACATCACCATTCCACACGATGAGAACCTCGTGAAGGCCGAGAAGGACCAGCTCAGCAAGTACCTTGACTTGGCTCATGAGGTGACCGCCATGTGGAATGTTGACTCGACGATCATTGTCCCGATAGTTGTTTCGGCGAACGGCCTTATAGCGAAGAGCCTCGACCAACATCTTAAGAGGCTCTCGCTAGATGGTTGGATTAAGGGTCAGATGCAGAAGGCAGTACTCCTTGACACGGCGCGTATAGTCAGGAGGTTCCTCACTCTGCAGCCCTAGCCACCGGTAGTTTGGGCCCTGCTCCGCTACCGTTGGTACCCTAGGTTTAGGTATTTTATAATATTTTTATCTGCTTTTATATAAAGAAATATTGTAAAAAAATTAAATTTAAGATAAAAAGATAAATAAAGAGAATAATAATAATAATAAAAAAATGCTATCACGGGACGCCTGGCAGATGTGTACATAGTAGAATAGAATTGAATAGAATCGAAAAGAATCGAATATAATCGAATAGAATCGAATAAAATCGATAATAATTTACTAAAATCGAATACAGTCAAGTAGAAATGATTAGAGTTGAATAGAGTTGAATAGAGTTGAATAGAGTTGAATAGAGTTGAATAGAGTTGAATAGAGTTGAATAGAGTTGAATAGAGTTGAATAGAGTTGAATAGAGTTGAATAGAGTTGAATAGAGTTGAATAGAGTTGAATAGAGTTGAATAGAGTTGAATAGAGTTGAATAGAGTTGAATAGAGTTGAATAGAGTTTAATAGAGTTGAATAGAGTTGAATAGAGTTGAATAGAGTTGAATAGAGTTGAATAGAGTTGAATAGAGTTGAATAGAGTTGAATAGAGTTGAATAGAGTTGAATAGAGTTGAATAGAGTTGAATAGAGTTGAATAGAGTTGAATAGAGTTGAATAGAGTTGAATAGAGTTGAATAGAGTTGAATAGAGTTGAATAGAGTTGAATAGAGTTGAATAGAGTTGAAGAGAGTTGAATAGAGTTGAATAGAGTTGAATAGAGTTGAATAGAGTTGAATAGAGTTGAATAGAGTTGAATAGAGTTGAATAGAGTTGAATAGAGTTGAATAGAGTTGAATAGAGTTGAATAGAGTTGAATAGAGTTGAATAGAGTTGAATAGAGTTGAATAGAGTTGAATAGAGTTGAATAGAGTTGAATAAAGTTGAATAGAGTTATATCTAATAATATTATAAAATAAATAAGTATTAATGTCTTTTAATGGACTGGCGGTCTAGAAAATTAATGAATAGAAAGGTTCTAATTTTAAAAACTCCACGGTAATGGGTAGATTTTAGATTTCGAATGACAAACAGACTTTCCGAGCTTGTGAGGTGAGGCGACGTGTGACCTCTTTGCAATTACTGAGTCAGGTCTCAATGATTCGATACATGATGGCGAATTCATCCCACGTGGGTTCAAAATTTTACGATGTGATCGAGCAGATGGGCGAGAGCAAGGAGGAGTATTTTTAGCTGCAACTTCACGTCTTGCTTTAAATCGCGTTGCCGTCGATGATGTGGGCGCGGCCTTAGTTTGTGCGACCGTACATCTCGGAAATAATTGTTTATTTTTATGTTGTGTAGTTTATATCCCACCTAAATGTGATGCTAATGAATATATGCATCTATTTCATATTTTGGAAAATGTATGTGTAAAGTATAATAATGTGTTAGTGAGTGGAGATTTCAATATGCCGTCTGCGTCTGTAGAAATTCAGAGCTACTCGTATTTGGAATATGTTAATGCTTTCTGTGGATTTCGTCAGGTAAACGACGACGTGACGTGGAGGTATCAGTGTCTGATGAGCCGTTAGTCGACGTAGACTTGCAGCATCCCTCGCTGGTAGGCAGCGTTACGCTAAATAGGGGCCAGGAGCGGGCGGCTATGCCTGCCTTCAACCAGGCCGGAGACATTATAATTAATGACAAACCGAGCTGGAATTTTACTAAAGCAAATTTTTCAATGTTGTATTAATTGATAATTTTGAATTAATTGATTGGGATTTGTTATATAAACTAGAGGGCCCAGACATTGACATACTATTATAAGGTAGTTTACCAGGCCATTGATGATTATACTCCAAGAAAGAGGCGTATAAAAGGTACGGATAAGTCTAGGTATAGTTATCCGGATTGGTACACATTCGATTTGATACGGGATATCGAGCGGAAGTGGAAGTATCATAAATTATATAAAATAACAGGGTTACATAGTGACTACGCGATGTTTTCACGTTGTCGATCTCAAATTAAAATTAAACTCGCGTCTACTTATGAAGCTTACCAACATAGATTGCAGCTAAATATTAAAAATGATCCCAAGCCTTTTTGGAATTTCATCAGATGCAAACAATCCAAACACAATCGAACTAAAATCACAAATAACGGACAAGAGTTGAGTGATGAACAGTGTGTGGAATGTTTTGCTTCGTATTTTCACTCGGTGTATGTAGGTGCGGCCGGTGTTGGATCTAGTGGAAGCAGAGCGCAATGCGGGCGCGCGAGCGGGTAGCTGAGCTTGCGCGACCTGCGCACTGCACTGCTGCACCACTAGGCGGGCCCTGACGATATACCGCCATACATCGTCAAAGACTGTCGCTCGGTTTTTGAACGACCCCTACTGTATATTTTTAATTTATGTCTGCAGGAGGGTAATTATCCGGTCGATTGAAAAACCACACGAGTGATTCCGGTAACAAAAGGTGGATCAAGTTCGTATGTAAGTGGATACCGGCCGGTGGCGGTACTGTCTGCGTTCGCTAAGGTGTTTGAGTCTGGTGTTGCATAAATGTATTTACACGCAGGTGAGATCGCAGTTGAATGACGCTCAACACGGCTTTCGGCCGGGTTGTAGTACGGGGTGTAACCTGTTGTTATTTATGACGTGCCTGGTGCCGGTCATTGACGCTGGGGGGCAGGTAGACACCGCGTACTTCGACTTCCGGAAAGCATTTGATACCGTCGATAACGACTTACTATTGACTAAGTTTGCGGCTGTCGGCTTCACCCCGCACCTATTGAAGTTCTTCGCGAGTTACCTAGCAGACAGCAGCGCAGACAGTACGTTGAGTACGTGGGTTACGAATCCCTCCCTTACTACACGTTTTCGGGCGTGACTCAAGGAAGTAACCTAGGTCCAAGTTCATTCTTATGATTAACGATCTTCCGATGGTCGTAGCGGAGGCGAAGTGTCTACTTTTTGCTGACGACCTCAAGTTGTTTTTGTCGGTAGCGGACACTTTAGACTGTAAAAGACTCCAGCGGGATATCGCTAAGATAGTACAGTGGAGTAACACCAATAAGCTTTACTTCAATGTTGCTAAATGCGGTATGATGACCAGCCGCACGCGAGTCCCGCTGCCTTATCATTATTGACGACCGGTTGGTCTCGTGGCTAGAGATCCTAGGTACGAAATCGAACGGTCGCGGGTTCGAATCCTGCAAGGTGCAATCATTTGTGTGATGAGCAGAAATGTTTGTTTCCGAGTCATGGATGTAATTTTCTTATCTATGTATGTTTATCTGTTACCTAGTGCCCATAGCACAGGGTATCCTAGTTTGGGGCTAGTATTTATATTTATTTGAATATATTTATCAGTACAAGGTGGATGGCGCGGTGATGCCGCGAGTGTCGCACGTGATCTTGGCGTCGAGATGGTACCGGAGCTTACGTTTCGTATGCATATTATTGACATCTGTGGTAAATCCTTCAGGAATTTAGGTTTTATTACGAGACAGTGTAAGGATTTTCACAGTACAGATGTCATCAAAATACTATGTAACGCACTTGTCCGGAGTCGTTTGGAAACAAGTGCTATTATTTGGAATCCCCATGAGGCTAAATATAGTCTCACCCTGCTACGCTCAGCATACCTTCGTCGCGGACTGTACTGTTGAAGTTTTCCCCTATGTCATGCGCTATACGTCTGATTAATATAATTTCGCAGGATATTGATCTTTCACTGCAGCCTGATTAAATTCACGGAAATTGCACAGAAACATTTAGAATGTACGTAAAGTTTTGATTTTTAGTTATAACGTCGCATTGGTGCGTATGCTGTAATGGTGCTGTAATGTGTATAAATAAATAAATAAAAATAAAAAAGACAATGGATCGAGATTTTATCCTTGGCTCACCCTTGTTGTTGTGAAATAAGGTTCAGATTTGCACTCAGCGTATTCTACGTACTGCTATCTGTCCCTCATATAACTCGCAAGAAAAAAACAATTTTTTGGTGTATCGGACAGCTGCCAACATTCGACAATAGTATATCGTAACGCTTTTTTAAAGTCGATGTATGCTGCGTCAACTTGCACCCCCCGCGTCCACTTGAGGAAGAAATCGCATCGACCAGGTTGCTGGTTGTGCTGCGCGCCGGTCTGAACCCGTGCTGGGCTTCTGAGATTCGTGCCAACACCTGCATTTGGATACTACACTGCACAGCTGACTCAAAAAATTTAGCTTGTGTCGAGAGGTTCGCCACTAGCCTAAACCGCTCACTTCTGAACAAAAGCCTAGCCTGTATTTTGTGTATCGGAATAACTCGTATTATTTTCCAACATTGTGGAAAATATGAGGACCTTAACATAAGTTAAAAACGTGTAGGAGTGGTTTCGCTAAAACTAAGCGGCAATCCTTGACGACATAAGAAGGAATGCCGTCCGGCCCTGCCGAGCGCTTCGGCTTGAGCCGCACGAGCGCCGCATGCACCTCGCGTAGTGTGAAGCGCGGGAGAAGCACGCGCGCGGTTCTCGCACCGCCCGCCGCCTCCGCCGCCTCAACGTCTAGTTTTGCAGCCTCACTTCCGTACACTGAATGAAAAACCATTCAGTGTACATTGAACCAAACTCGTTTGCGCATTTCGGGTTGGTAAAAACTTGAGCATAACACTAAATTTAGCTGCCTGTTATTACAATTTGGAACCTTATTATGTTGTACGAAATCAAAGAGAGCCAAAGATTATTTTGTATTTAGCACAACATTGTTCTATAATCCATACTAATATATAAAAGTGAAACGTTGTCTTTTTGTTTGTTTGTTTGTTTGGGGAGCTTTCATGCGATAACCGTTGGACAGATTTTGATGAAATTTGGAATCGAGATAGCTTATACCCTGAAATAAAACAGGATACTTTTTATCCCGGAAAATAGCAATTTTCCGCAACTGGAAACATATTGATTACTCACTGTAAGAAACGGTTGCCATGGAAACGAAATAACAAGTATGTCAAAAAACATCAAGAGCATTGGTGCTATACCTATACTTTTGTATTGGTTTTTAGTATCCTAGAAGAATATAGGATGCTTTTTACGACGGTTATAGACGGTTGGTGTAGGCTTAGTAATTGGGCTCCGTTTGGACCCTTTGGGTACGAAACCCTAACTAGTAGTACTGCGAACAGTAGACCTCACGAGCACAAACTTTTTTGCAACAATCTAGCTGTGCAAAGTAGCGCCATCTAGTGACTTTATTGTAAAACTAACATTAATAACCAAGGTGCATCCCTATCTAGTGGGTAAAGTGCTGATTCCACTTGAAACCTAAAAGTCAGCAATTTACTGCATTTTAAGGAGGTATTCTACTCATCACGCCACCAATTTCTTATGAGACCAACTTAAATTGTACCTTTCAAATAAAATAAGAACCATCGAAATTAGATCTCATAAGAT
The DNA here is from genome assembly GCA_946251855.1 of Alsophila aescularia. Classification (NCBI taxonomy): domain Eukaryota; kingdom Metazoa; phylum Arthropoda; class Insecta; order Lepidoptera; family Geometridae; genus Alsophila; species Alsophila aescularia. The sequence continues at coordinate 3,287,242 of OX276378.1, read as the reverse complement.
GATGAAATTTTAATGTTTATCTTCTGTAATGTGTTTTAATTGCCTGAAATAAATGAATTTAATAATAATAAGGCAGATATGTTCAGTAGCCCCTGTACATCACGCAGGGGATGTAATGAAAACTCCCGAAACTGTTTTTACACGTGTATTGCTTGGTTTTACATTTATTTTGAATTTAAAGATATGAACAGTGTTTCACTAGCAGAATGTATATATGAGAAGAGGCGGTAGATAGAAAAGTCTCTTAAAAATATAAGTGGGTAAGATACGGGACAGCGCGGATGCTCTTCATAAAAACGCAGGCGTTAACATCCTCCCCCCGTTGAAAAAGCTTCGTTTTTCAACACTCTAGGTCTTCAGCAGTAGGCAAAGCAGCAAACCGGACCAATGGGCGGCGTAGGCAGCCTCTCGATGTAGTGACATCAGCAACTCTAGGTATTTTGTCATCTGGGCCACAAAATAGTCTTGAAATGCGGCCTAGTCTCCAGCAGAGAGGAGGGACATCGTCTTCTTGTAATAGCACCAAGTCTCCTACATTTGGCCTTGAGGAGTTGGTCTTCCATTTGTGGCGTTGCTGCAATTCAGCAATATATTCCTTTGCCAGCGCTTCCAAAAGAGTTGATATATATGCTGTAGTCGAGCGTACCGTGCTTGACCGTGTGAGCTTGACCTCAGGTTGTCTTTTAAATCGTCGTTCTAAATGGTGCAAGTAGCTAAATTGTATGATTCTCCGAGACAATCGAGAGAAACTTTCATAGGTAAAACTACAGAGAATCTACCTGAATCTAGGCGGGAGGTGTGAGACAAAAAATGGGATTCACATGCCTTCTCGCTCTCACTTAAGTTTTATTTTAGGGGAACTTCTTCTAATTCCCAGAACTTACAGAGATCTTTGTGAATTTCATCATTAGTACGAGTACAATTGTTAGAAGTAATGGAATGATTGCATTGGACTATGGCCTTGTGTGACGTCATAGTTGTGTACATAGGACCTGAAATAATCCAACCAAACTGGGAGCTTCTTAATTTTGGATTGTTAGGACCGAGGGAATGTTGCTCACGCCCAAGAATATTCCAGAATAGATCGGCACCGATGAGGACTTTAGTCGGCGCTGGTTGGTGAAACATGGAGTCTGCTAGTTGAAACTCATTGGATATTAGTAACTGTTTTATGTCTACGGGACATTTAGGAATATGTCCGGTTAATTGGGGAAACACGAGGAAACCTGATGTGACGTTAAACTGGTTGACTAATGACCTCAATTGCACCTATACCTATTACACTGACAAGGCAGTTCGTATTGGATGGTAGCGATAATTTATCCTTAAGTGCCTGTGTTATAAAAGAGGACTGGCTGCCACAGTCTAATAGGGCACGAACCGTCTCTGTCTAGTTCGACTGAGGATTGGCCACTTCGATAAGAGCGGTAGACAGCAAGACTTATTTAGAATTTTCATTTGAGATATTGACAACAGTGTCGTTGGTGCTAGTAGGTATTATTGTCACTACACTGGAAGTAGAAGTTTCATCATTACAAATATTATTGAATGGTTTGTGTATGAGAGTATTGTGTCTCGCTTTGCATTTGAGACATAGTCCTAGACGGCAAGTTTGTACTCTATGAGTAAGCCTTAAGCAATTGGTACAAAGTTTTAATCGACAAACTTCAGCTATGCGCTCTTCCACGCTCTTGGTCAAGAAGGTAGGACAGTCATAGATACGATGCCCTTCTTGACAAACAACACACATAGGACGTGGAGAAGCATCGGTGACTTCAACGCTGGAGCTTACAAAGGATTTTGTATGAGCTCGGTTATTATTGTTATTAGCTGCCGTTACCTTGATGTGGACTGGGTAGATTTGTTTCGACCAATAGACTCGAGCACGTCAGCACGACTAATTAAAATTTTATAAAATTGGTCCAAGTTGGGTATGTCATCTAAAGCGCCACGACTCTCTTCCTACTTCAGAAGCGAGTGATTGTCCAGCTTAGAGCTTCATTATATGGATTATTAAGGCATCCCATTTGTCTGTAGGCTATCCGAGACTGGATAATGAACGCAAGTTTTTACTTATATGATCCACCATAAACCTCAATGATCTATCAGACTCGCGAGCAGCTTGCTGAATATTTAACAATGAATTTAAATGATGATTTATCATTTGACGCTTATTATGATAACGATCGCATAATAATTTCCATGCGTCTGTATAATTCGCGCTGGAAACCTCAAAATTAGAAATAATGCGTGCTGCATCACCAGTTAGGTAAGATATCAAGTAATGAAACTTATGTATGGGAGCGATGCGCTTATTGTTGTGGATTAGAGATAAGAACGTGTCATTGAACTCGAGCCAACAGTAGTATGATATTTTCAAACTTAGTTACTTGTATTTGTGGTAATTTAAATCCCACTAATGGTTCATGATGATTATCGACATTGCATTGAAGCGTTGAGGTGTTACGGCTTGAATTGAGGTCCTTATGGTTGCTCTCATCATGTTTACTTACGTTGTATTTTTGAATAATGTTCTGAGCGGCGGCAATGTTGGAAATAAATAGCTGCTCAATGTCATCTCGCTCATCCATTTCGTCTTTTAAGTTACTTGAATTTAGGACTTCTATCTCATTCTGCAAGTGATCAAATCGATTGAATAGTGCCTCAAATTTACCTAGTTTGAGTGTCAATTCTGCTAGGTCAATTGAAGTTAATGTTTCTATTGCAATGCCAGATAAATAATTTGAAAACTTGGTAATTTGACCTTTTACAGAACTACGTTTCACGAACAAATTAGGTAACTCTTGAGAATCCTTTGCACTAGTTTCACCTTCCATGATTTAGAAAATAAACTAATAACTTGCAAATTAATTTAAGTTTTTTACAAGCGTTAAATTAATAGTAATTTAGTAAGCGGTTACTTCGTTCAGTATAATTCACCTCAAAACTTGAGATAAACTTTAGGGTAAGTATTATAATGTACCCAAAAGCAGTCAAACTCAGTACAAAAAATAAATATTATTATCATTCACTTTCAAAATTTATAAAGTAATTAAAAATAGCTCACGCTCCTTCACTAAGCGTCACCTTTCCTGGAGTCCGGCCCTGCTCTGGAGCCAGCAGTACGGGACCTGGCAGCCCGGGGCTTCGGTCGTATACCGCGATTAGGTAGGCGGTAGGTATAGCGTACTGCGCATACGCAGTTACGCACCGTTTGCCTGGAATGTTCGGCGAAATAATGTAAATAGATTGCAAGGTAAACTACGCACAAATTAGGTATGAAGGGGACAAGATAATTACTTTCTATACTGCGTGTAATAAGTTTAAGTTGGAAACAGCACAGTGCTTTAGTTTGAAAATATAATAATAAAACGTTTTTCTATTATGATACTAGCAGGTAGGTAAGTAATTGAATGACTTGACGATGTATGGAAATTAATTTACCTGGATTGAGGGCTTGATTGAAGTTAGGAAACACTGAGATTGAAATGATATAAGCACAAGTAGTAGTATGAAATATTTCGGGAATTTTATGGAGTTTAGGTAAAATGGTTGTATGTGTAATGGACGGGTGGAGTAGGATAGGCACTTATCTGCATTGGCCGGGGCTGCGGCACGACACTGATTGTTGTTCGATGACCGGCGATGGCTGCAAAAGATGTATTGTGCTTCTCGTTGCCGTTTTATTGTCTTCGCCGAGTATTTAGAACGGCACTTGTATCCTTCTAAAGGAATATCGTTACGCCGTAATAAAGTGCGGCTTGACCTTCCGAGCCGTGAATTGTCTTGATGAATTCTGAAGTCTTCTTGAGTTACGTCGACGGTCGCCAGATGTACATCACGCAGGGGATGTAATGAAAACTCCCGAAACTGTTTTTACTCGTGTATTGCTTGGTTTTACATTTATTTTGATTTTAAAGATATGAACAGTGTTTCACTAGCAGAATGCATATATGAGAAAAGGCGGTAGATAGAAAAGTCTCTTAAAAATATAAGTGGGTAAGATACGGGACAGTGCGGATGCTCTTCATAAAAACGCAGGCGTTAACAGCCCCCTTTATGCCCTTTTTTGAGGAAGTATCTCTAATCCATTAATAACATTAAGAAAATACGATAAACCTATAAAAAGCGATATACCAAGTTTCGTCTAGATCGGTTGTAAAATACGACCTGTAGTAGAGGAGTACCAACAAGCTGACAGATGAAAGCAAATTGATTGCATCTGAAGCAAAGGCTTGAGCTCGCTTCGCTCGCTCGGTCAAAAGTAGACTGAAACTATCTTATCCAGTGATAGAATCACTTAACTATTATATATATTAGAATCACTTAACTATTATTATATTAGCCCTTATTTGAATAAACGTTATTTTAAACTCAACTTCAAGTTGTCTAACTGCTAGGTGTAGTATTGGCAATTAATACCTCCATTAGAGAATAAACCCAGGTAGATTCCAACAATTCTACAATTAATTAGACCTCTACAGATACTTGAAGTGGCTTTGCCAAGTTGGTTTATGAGAAAAGTTCCGCAGTGGATGGCTCTTGACACCTAACACAAATACCGGCGTGGTGTCGGTTTGTCTGAACTCTGAGTGCACCAGAAGTTCGGTTTAATTGCTAGCAGGTAGGTGATAGGACAGTTAACGGCCTATGCGAAAACTATAGCTGTTTAATTGTATATGTATCTTAATTAAACCTTTTAAGTATAATATATGATTGGAGATTGTAAGTACGCGTATCTACAAAATTATATATTGTGCTTAGCGACAGTAGAAAAAAAACGAACGGGAAACAATACCAGTTCTCTGTTTTCGAAGGTTTTGTGTGAATATCAAAACGTAGAAAAATTACAAACCAGATTTATATTTTTTTTAAACAGTGTAATTAATTACCTTTAATAACTATAACCAACTACAACAATTTAAAACTAGCTAACTAGTACACAAGAATACTGACAACCTACAAACTAGCTAACTAGTACACAAGAATACTGACAACCTACAAACTAGCTGACTAGTACACAAGAATACTGACAACCTACAAACTAGCTACCTGGTACACAAGAATACTGACAACCTACAAACTAGCTGACTAGTACACAAGAATAGTGACAACCTACAAACTACTACTTTCTCGCAGGTATCCACATTTTCTAGCCCAAAACCAGTAGGCAGCGTACAAAACATGCAGTGCTGAATTGCAATCCTAACTCGATGAGACAAATGGGTTTCAGCATTTTGTTCACGCGTCACTGCGACCAGGCGCTCAGATAGGTTTTCGAAAGTACGAGGAATTCCCGGTCCCCACGGCCCCAATGTCTCAACACCAAATGGCTCAAATATGTAACCATTCGAGATCAGTATATTTTCACTGCTTGAGCTGCTCTGCCGAAATAGCCGCGGCACCAGCCCCACTCTGTGTATCAGAAAAAGGTGACGGTACCATTGTGTAGACGCAAGTAGCATCCCATACTGGAAGCCACTCCATCGTGTAAGGGACAAGGGTCATACCATCAGGCCTTTTACTATGGTCACGCATCAGACCATTCGGTTCTAGAACAGCTGCTACATTGGCGCTGGTAAAAGTCCGGTGAATGATATACCTAATACAATATAATGATGGTGATAATTTACTCACATTTACCACAAATTATTAAGAATTCCACTTCTACTTATGCACATAATCCCTGCACATGTTGTCACTTTGCCACATGTGCACTATTATTTATTCTGTGACTTTGCGTGTTACCGCGAAGCTTAGCCGCGAAAGCAACGTGACCGACTTACGGGCACGTCACGTACGTCACCTTCATGACATAATTTGATAGATCCTAGATCTGATAAATAATAATAATAATATATTCGGGACATTTCCACACCAATTATCTAGCCCCAAACTAGGATACCCTGTGCTATGGGCACTAGATAACGGATAAACATACATAGATAAGAATATTACATCCATGACTCGGAAACAAACATTTCTGCTCATCACACAAATGATTGCACCTTGCAGGATTCGAACCCGCGACCGTTCGATTTCGTACCTAGGATCTCTAGCCACGAGACCAACCGGGTGATATTTACTGTTGCTGTCCTGCTAAAATATATTGAATCGAACGCTGCTCTTTCAATTATTGACTATCATTGTAACATCAACCTTGTGCTCGTATAGCAATCAAGTAAAAATAGGCTAGTAACGCCTTAAGCTACTATTTTATCTACGTGATTACTATTCGTGCATAATAAATAATAGTTTAAAAAAAACTAAAAAACACGCTTCATATAAAAAACCAAACTAAAAAATATAAAATAAATTTTAAAAGTGTAAATAAGAAAAAAATGTTTTATTTCAAAAAAATCGTGGGGTGCATGAGTCAATAGTTATAAATATTTCATTGACAGATATGAGAAGCACCCCACGCTTTTTTTTTAAATAAAAGTTTTTTTTCTTATTTACACTATTAAAATTTATTTTCTATTTTTTAGTTTGGTTTTCTATATAAAGCGTGTTTTTTTAGTTTTTTAAAACTATTATTTATTATAATAAATTTCTAATAGAAAAATTTGGGTCACGAACGAGATTCGAACTCGCACACTGTGCCTCAGCGCAGAACATGCCTTATATTTTAGACTTTTGAACCAAAGGTTTTTGCCATGCACTAATTTTGGTATCTTCTAAAATTACACAATACTTGCTTTAGCATACCAATGTCGCAATTTCTGTACAAAATCATTACCTAGAACACAAGAAGAGCAGGTCGTTTATCTGTCATTGAGTGCCTCGCCTAATCATCAGTTTCAACGTCTTTGACTGACTTTTGCGACCCTGACCTTCTTTTGTAACACCATTTGAAGTCTCTGCCGTGTATAATTAACTACAAAGACTAGTTTTATTAACTATCAATTATCTGAAGAGGTCGCCTGTAAAATTAATTTGATTAATGAGAGAGCAAAATCTTCTACTACGATGTCAGACTGGATTTCTACGCTTCGGGACCTTGGCTTAATTAATAGTGATGCTTTATCACCGCATTCAGCTAGCTATACCTGAACCAAGCTCATTTATCTAATTTAATGAATGAATGAATTGAGCGAAAGAGCTCAAACTTTTAAGTCAAGTGAATCAAACTAATTCAAAGCTGCGGGTAATCCGGTTTCTTAGTTCATTAGGTATTAGTTCATTTGCGGTAACGATCTCGGAAACTAGTTTCTACTGAGACCTCATATTATGATGAAGAAAGTATTTTAATTATAAAATTAATGAAGACTAGGTACTCTAGTTTTCTCTGCAGACCTCTACATTTTTCTCTGCATTATACAATTTCTTGCAGTATATAACTTGATGACGTTCTCAAATCAAACATCCCGCACTACCTGAACACCAAGACATATAACCAATATGTCCTCCCCATTTTAACCTTCGATGCCGAAACTTAGCCGCTCGCAAATGAGCAGATTGCTCAGAGAGCAGTGGAGCGCGCCATGCTGGGCATCCGCCTGCTAGACCGTATACCGAACGTAAAAATCGACGTCGTACTAAAGACGAAGATGTGGGTATACGGAAAGCAAAGCTTAAATGGAGATGGGCAGGACACTTGGCAAGACGGGATGATCAAAGGTGGACCAAGGCGATAACGGAGTGGTGGCCAAGTCCTCTAGGCCACCACTCCGTTATCGCCTTGGCACAGCGTTCACGGGGCAGACCACCAGCCCGTTGGTCAGACGACATTGTTAGGCACGCAGGAATAGACTGGGTGAGACTTGCACAGGACCAGAACAAATGGCGTGAAAGAGAGGAGGTCTATACCCTATATGCAGTGGGTGGATGCGGGCTGAGAAGATAGATAGATATATAATTTCTATGGTTTATTTCTGAGTAAAACATTGTTAGCTTCATTTGAATACCCATCGTTTGTTTGCCTAAAATTTTACCGATTTATCAAATACTTCTACTTTAAATTTGCGCGTGAACTCATTACCATACAAAATTATGATGATTTCAATTTTTTTAAATTATTATTGTAAAAAACTATACTCTGCGGACACCAGGGTCCGCACTTTTTGTTGCTTAATTTATTATGTTACATTTCCTTTCTTATATATAAGGTTAGAAAAATTACTCTAGAAGACATGTTTTTTTTTTTTTTTTTTTTTTTCATTTTTATATTTATATATATATATATACTACTTCTAATTACTACATATTATATGACATGCAATTACACAGTTATGATAAATGGAAATCCAGCCCCCTCAAGCAGCACCCGTTCACGAGTTGACGCGTGTGCCAAGCATACCATAATCTAGGGAAAAGGGCGACCCACCACATGTCGCCACCCCAAGAAGAGGCTTATAAGTGACCATGACTCATCTTAATACCTGCAAAGATCCTTACGAAATTAAACATAAGTGTCATTTTTTTATTATCTCTCCTATACCACCTCTCTCTGGCCGAGGCCTGCAAGGGCCCCCGCCACCGAGCTGTCATGGTTTTTTATTGACAGAGTTATACAACCTCTGAAGATCTTTAAGTACCGGTGTTCCACCCGCTTTCAGTAGCTCTGTCGTTATTCCGTCGTCCCCTGGTGACTTGTTGCTCTTAAGCTGTTTGAGAGCCATTCTGATCCTGTATAGGCTGACGTCCGGGATATCTTCGGTATAATGTCGGGTCAAATGGACTCTTGCATGGCTAGTCGTGCTAGGAGGACTACGCGATGAGGTGTACAATTGTCTAAAGAACTTCTCAAGCTCACTCAAAATCTCTGGCTTCGACGAAACGATGCTGCTACTGTCGGTTTTCAGCTTCGTCAACAGGCTTTGCCCAATAGACAGAGCAATCTGTAGGTTATTAGCTCGCGTAAGTAGGTAAAGTGACGGATGCCTGCCAATGTATAGTATTCTCTTTTGCACCACCGCTCTTGATGCTTTTTGACAGCCTTGTACGGCGATTAATGGATATTTTCCAGTTTTTCCGTGGTATTTTTTTATTTTCCGTGATAAAAAGTATCCATTGTGTTATTCCAGGGTATAAGCTATATCCATTCCAAAGTTCATCAAAATCCATTGAGCAGTTATCTCGTTAAAATTACCCAAACAAACAAACAAACAAACAGGCAACGTTTCACTTTTATATATTGTTGTGGATAATTTCGCATCCTACCCAAAATGTACGGTTGACCTGGACCACTGTTTTACGATGCACCTATTATCGGTACTATAAAAATGTCGAGCCACCTTTGATGTCACTTTCTGCTGTAAATTGAAGAAGATTTTAAGACAGCAACAAAAAAACTCTATTTTTTATGATATTTTTATTTTGTATTATTTGTCAATAATTTCAATTATTTTATTTACATAAAAAAGTCACTACTGGACTACTAAAATACGAAAAAAAATACAATAATAGTGTTACTTTGGATAAAATTACTAATTTTTGTAGTGAAACCTGGAATTTCGTGAAAAATATATGGAATTACTCCGAAAATATCAAAAATTATAGAACACAAGGAGGGGGCATTTGTGATATGTGTTCTTATAAAAATCATTCAACCTCTTTCCTTTAACTTTTCGGGATGAAAAGTATCCTATGTCCTACCTTGTAGTATGAACTCAAATTACGCCAAGTTTCATTTGAATTTATTCAGTAATTTCGGCGTGATGCCTAGCCAAGATACAGACAGATAGACAGACAGATAGACAGACAGACAGTCAGACAGACAGACATTAATGAAAAAAAAAACAGTTTTGGCTTCAGTACCAAATACAGAACTGCCTCCAAAAAAATTTACTAATTATCTTCAATGTACAGAATTGGACCTGTTACAGTTTTATTATAATTTAGATATCCACAGCATAACTTAACGTGCCCTCAGAAGCACGGAGCAATGGAAAATCGCACATAACCACAGCATAACTTACAAAAGTCATTGGTCCGAACTCATTGGATTCTAAGTTGCACTATTGAACCGTTAGGCTACCATCGCTCTGGCGACATATGTCTAAAAGAATATGTCAGATATAACGCCACCCGATGATCTACTGGATAAAAGAATATGTTAGATATAACGCCACCCGATGATCTACTGGCTAAGGCGAGCACTGAGTTAGTTGGGGAATCTCTGAACAGAGCGTACAAACCATGTGACCAGTCACTCAGAATGTGTCATTTCACTCCTAGAAAAATACACAAGATTATTACATGTCGTGTAGCAAACAAACCCACTAAAGACATGTATGAGATTTCAATTGAGTTCTGTTCTTTCTGTTCTATACAATTTAAAGAAGTCCGGATATGTAAGTCCTATGGATTCATTACTGTTCTGTACAATTATTATGTCAATAAACATTATTATTATTATTATTATTCTTTATTATTATTATTCTTTATTATTATTATTATTCTTTATTATTATTATTATTTCTTTCCTTTGCCTTTGTAGAGAGGACTCTCTACAAAGGCAAAGGAAAGAAAGAGGAACCAAATTCTTTTAGAGCTATTGCTATAATTCCAGCAGTACCAAAAAAATATGAAAATGGTCTAAGTACACGGATTTCAGAGTTTTTAGAAACAACACATGCTTTGCATGCAGATCGTCAATCTGTATACCAAGAGGGACGTTCAACAACGATGCTGGTGAGAGTAGAATGCAACGCTAGAGAACATAAACACGAGATTGCAGTGCTTTTCTGTGACCTCTCAAAAGCTTTTGATGTCGCAGACCACAGCACACTAGCTAACATAACCACTACGGAGTATCAGGGCCAGCTCTCAATCTAGTTATTAGTTTCATGAGTGATAGAACCCAGTATGTTATTGGAGACAGAGGAAAGATAACATCTGATGGTATGAAGAGTGAAATCGACGTACCACAAGGATCCTCTTTATCAAATTTAGCGTTCTCTCTCCTACTAAATGACTTGCCAAGAACCATAAGAGAAAGAGAAGTGTTCATGTACGCTGATGATATCGCAGTTATTGTAACAGCTTTATCACTGGACGACCTTGAGCGACGCTTGAACACTGTAGCATCCGAACTTCTATTGTCGTTCAAGCATAACGGCTTGAAACTCAATCTGACAAAAACTCAGTTCATGACTTTTGAGAAGTGAGGTCGTTCAAGGCGTCATTTAGTAGTCGATGTTGCTAGAGAAGCTATAGAACAGGTTCAATCAGCTCCGTTTCTTGGTTTCCTTGGAAACACACATTAACCACTTGTGCGGAAACTAGGTGGGGCCTGTTTTGCCCTTTGCCGCGTCGACTCTGCCAAGGGAGACAGTTCGTTCATGCTACTTTGCAAGCATGCAGTCACACCTGCAGTACGGGCTCAAGCTGTGGCGGCGCACTGTAGATTGGGAGCGCTTCTTCCGCTTGCAACAACGAGCAGTGAGATTGATGGCACGCATCGCACAAGACAAGTCGGCGAGACCTTTCTTCACCCAGCTAGGCCTTATGACTCTGCCCAGTCTCTTGATACTCCAAGTGGCAAAATACACGCGTGAGAACATGGGCACTTACAAGAAGCGTGGAGAAATGAATCGGTACAACAGCTGTAATGCAAATAAACTTTCTGATCCTGATGTTTACAACAATCTACCAAAAGAGATCGTGGACGCTCCAAGCTGTATTAAAACCTTCCCGTATTTTCCTATTTCTAGTTATGTCATTTTGTTTAGAGCTGGAAAACCTGCTGTCATTGATAATATTACCGCTAGAGTATTTAGACTGGGAATATGAAATATAGGGAGGGTGGGCTATCAATCTCTTCGGACTAGGCGCTCCTATAATTATGATAGAACTTCACTTACAGGTAAGTTCGTTTAATCAGTAACTTAGTATATTTCGCACCTAGTCCTCTAAATTGATAATAAACACATGTAGACCTTGAGAGATAACGGTAATATCATCAATGCAGAAGTTTGTACCTTCACAGTACATTTTTATCACAAATTAATTTGTGATGATAATATTAATAATTTAACCAAAGTGAATGAACAATTAACCTTAAAACTCTGTCTACTAATATAATATATTGTGACAACATTATCGTTATAATTTTTAAATATACATTTTTTTTTTATTTATATCCCGCGCTCATTCAGATTGCTTTTAATTAAGCAATTAAATGTTTGCGCAAATACTAGTTTGCGAGGCTTATTAATACATAAAAAATAGATCTGCAAACTTCCATTAAAAAAAAATGTAAAAACTTTTCAGCTGAGCGTATTGACGAAAAATAATAATAATTTAAAAAAAACTTATCCATGTGTGAAATATTATATCTACCATAATACAATATATCTGCGATTTCATCAACATTACCAATTTTAATAGACAATCTTAAAAAAAAGATTGGAAACTATCATAATATATAATCATCGGCAGAGCTAAAAATTTCAAACAGCTTCATTCAAAAGTGTAGCTTCGACAAAAAAACTCTTAATTAGGAATTATCATTGAAATTATCCAAAACAATGTTAATACCCCATGTGCTACTCTAAGCTTCGAACGAAGTAATAATTTAAAAATGACTGTTACGTATCATCGGCAACTTGAAAGCATTGAATTAAGGTCCTTTACTTGTTCCTTCTATTCCGTGGTCCTATATTAGGAGCCATTATCAAACTAAAGAGTTCCAAAAATAAATAACTGACGATATTGAATTCTCACTACATGACAGTCCTCTAATAAAAGTTCCACCATCACACAGTTTATACAATATCAAGTTTATAATATCTATTATAATATCAAGATGCAACCCCGAATAAGATAAGATAAGATATTTATTTTCAAAAAGAATGACAGTCATTGTTTCCTTAACCTAAGAATCACACATGTTTATTTGATACATCATTCATGTCTCAAGCTTCTCTTTGACAATAATACGAATATATCTATACTATAATAAAACTGTAACTGGGCTAAATCTGTACATTAAATATTTTTTGAAAATTATAATTGAGATAAACTTCAAAATCGATATAGAGTGCAAAAAGGTACAATTTTTTTTTATTTTTTTTTCTGTCTGTCTGTCTGTCTGTCTGTCTCTTTGAACACGCATCACGCTGAAACTACCAGATGGATTTTGATGCAATTTGGCACAATCATAGCTTATGTTATGGATTAACATTTAGAATACTTTTTATCCCGAAAAAATCATGTATTCCCGCAGGATAGGGGTTAAAAGTTATTTAAAAGAACACGTATTACGCTGAAACTACTGGTTAGGGGCCCTGCACTGCTGTGCTGTGGAATGAACTGTTTGTTTAACAAATCAACCATGTTCTTTTTTGATTGCAGCCTATTGCACTCCGCCTTTCTAATAGTGTCGGTATAGTCCACTCTAGTCGTACTGTTACTCTTACCAGTTTTGGCAGTGACTATACGCAACATGGTTTTTATAATAGACGTACTTACTATCCCGAATCATTTTTGTGTAATAATTTGTTCTCTCTTTTCTCAGTTGGTTATTATATAATACATTAAATTCGGCAATTTTATTTTGGAGGCTAATATCATTTGGAAACTTAATTTGCATGCCAATTAATTCAAATAGTATGGATTTCAAATGATATATGTCAGTTGTTACCCAAGATTTATACCTTAATGCACTTTTTAAGCGGGAATGTATGTCAATTTTGTTTTTAATAACGTTTACTAAAGATTCTGCTAGCTTCTAAGCTGTATTATTCCGTATGTATATCTTCAATATCCAGTCAACACTATCTATAGCTAGAACAAAGGATGAGTGCAGCCGCAGTGTATCTGCGGGCGAGACACACAGTCGAATCAGGCGTGTCGGGCGCAGAGCACATCAGCTCGCTGTGCACTCCGTAATGGTCGCTGCAGCCCGATTCCATAACTTGGCTTCAATCGAATTCTCAGTATCGCAACCACTAATGCCTTGCGATAGAGTCGAAATTGCTATGAAAAAAGTGATAATCCGATTGTAGCCAAGTTATGTAATTGGGCCACTGATGTTTGTACGGACTACAGATGTTACAATCTTGTTAGTAAAAACTTAGTGTATCTTAGTAGTCTAGATCTTAATAGTCTTAGTGTATCTTAGTAGTCTAGATCTTAATAGTCTTAGTGTATCTTAGTAGTCTAGATCTTAATAGTCTTAGTGTATCTTAGTAGTCTAGATCTTAATAGTCTTAGTGTATCTTAGTAGTCTAGATCTTAATAGTCTTAGTATATCTTAGTAGTCTAGATCTTAATAGTCTTAGTGTATCTTAGTAGTCTAGATCTTAATAGTCTTAGTATATCTTAGTAGTCTAGATCTTAATAGTCTTAGTGTATCTTAGTAGTCTAGATCTTAATAGTCTTAGTGTATCTTAGTAGTCTAGATCTTAATAGTCTTAGTATATCTTAGTAGTCTAGATCTTAATAGTCTTAGTATATATTAGTAGTCTAGATCTTAATAGTCTTAGTATATCTTAGTAGTCTAGATCTTAATAGTCTTAGTATATCTTAGTAGTCTAGATCTTAATAGTCTTAGTATATCTTAGTAGTCTAGATCTTAATAGTCTTAGTATATCTTAGTAGTCTAGATCTTAATAGTCTTAGTGTATACATGATCTATTGAAGTGGGAGAAGTAGCAGTCTCGCGAGTCGGAAAATCTACTTAGGTTTTAAAGCACAACTATACATAGATACATATAAGTGAAGTTAAATAAAAGCTTTTAAAATGAAACGTTACGACACGTTACGTGATGGTATTAAGCGTTACTGCACATTTTTTTTTTTCAATTTTTGTTTCATTCTTTATGATATGAGTCAGAGACGAATATTTTGTGAACAGAATCAATAAAATAAAAACATCCAATACAATGAAACATTGTCACGACCGAAGATGATGGGCAATTTGGTAAACTCTCAAATTATCAACTTTTTTTTCCATCATGTTTCTTACAGAACTAAGTTAAAATGTATGATTGTATTTATAACTTCAATATAGTTTCCTGTTCTTAGGCCTGATTATCAAATTTAGTTATATAATATATGTTTTAATTTTATCAATGTTTAAATCGTACTTTGCTAACAAGCACAAATAAAAAATATATATAAACCCTGACTTCCCACCCCCCATTACAGCTAAGAAGCAACTCGATCACATCAGTATTCAAAATCGATCCATTCGTTTGGGAGCTACGTCGCCACACACACACACACACCCTTTCAAACACACACACACACACACGCACACACACACATACATACATACATACATACATACATACATACATACATACATACATACATACATACATACATACATACATACACACATACACACACACATAGTGATACATACGCTAAACTTATAACACCCGTCGCTTTGTTCGGGGGTTAAAAATAAACCAATGTGTTTTATAAATTATGTTGCTGTTTATTCCAGAATTCTATTAAGTCAAAAGTGAAGCGACCATAATACATAACTGGATGCGGAATTTAAAGAAAAACATTTGTCTTCATCAGATGATATACTGCACTACCATCCTTCAGCAGAAAACTCAGAAATGCTAACGCTGTGCTCACTGTATTCCATTTAAAACGAAAATGGCAGATGTCCAGAACGTTGTAGCGCAGAGCGTTGCAGCACCGCACATCACGAGAAACTGGCCGGTGTGACATCCTACGCTACGCGCTGCGCTGCAACGCACACGCATCCGGTTTGACACACGCTTTCTTTGCTATTATTTATTCTGTGCCCACACTTTAATTAAAAAAAACAAATGATTACTACAAATGTTTAATACTATTAATGTCACAATTTTGAAACAAAACATTCTCACAAGTTAATCTTCAAAACACTTAACAATAATGTTATATAATATCACTTAACATTAATGTAATATAATAACAGTAATGTAATATACAGAATGGATTTTTTTACCGCACCTGGTTGTAAAATACTCTAAATACTGGAGATTGCAAATTGTACTCTAAGGAAACATTCCCTTATTATTAAAAAAACAAACCTGCATTCTAAGATTTTCGAAAACTCATTTGCCACAGTCACGAATCGAACCAGCTAAAACTGATGAAATAACAATCTGTACTCTTATGGCATCAATCAATAGGGACATCAATCATAAGAATCAAATATAACAGATATTAACATATACGAGTATATATGACATATATAACATTTTTAGTGTTAAAGTTTTCGGGAACCTGATACATAATCAAATGAATAAACCTAATTACCTGATCTAAGCGATGTTGTTATTTTGTACACCCTGTTACAAAAGCTGGACAAGGAAACTTCCCGTTTATTGGAAATGGAAAACAGAGGGAAGGAAATACCTACTCTGAGTCAGTTAATTACTTTTATCCGCGATCGCATCAAAGTTTTAAATCGCACCACTGATCATAAAGGCAAGGGTTCAAATCCCGCCTCTTACAACGCAAAACCGCAAAGTATTACCGCGACTAGAAATAATGTACGTTCTTTTGTTGTCCATAACAACAAACAAAATAATAACACAAAAAACTGTTCGTTATGTGACCTACCAGAACACGACCACTTGTATTTATATCATTTTTTTTTAACTTTAACTCCCCGCGAACGTTTTAAGATAGTTAAAGCGTATAATGCATGCGTAAGGTGCCTTAGTTTTAAACACCCATCACGTTCATGCCATTCTACAAAAATGTGTAAAAATTGCAACCGAAAGGGCCATAACAGCCTTTTGCATTGGCTCGATACTGATAAGGACACCGCTCAAACCGGTTCCGCACGAACAAATAGTTCTTCGCAACATAGAAATGCTTCATTTAATAGTGAGGGAGCTAACGGTAAAGAATACTTACCTGATTTGAATTCTTCCAAGTCAATCGATAAGGTTGTATCTTATTGTAGTGTGAGTGCAAACGCACATTCTAGTCACACGCAGAGATCGCAAATTGTTTTATTGGGTACCGCCCTTGCTAATGTAAAACATAATAATGGGTCCCTTAGAAAAGTACTTTTTTGCTTGATAACGGATCCCAAAATCATTTCATAACTAAACAGACTTGCAAGCAGTTAGGTCTCCGCATCTTTAATGATTGTTCCGATCGTAGTGTAATGGGAACAGGCAGTAGCTCGCATACTATATTAGGAATTATAAACCTAACGTTATACTCGCGACTAGATCCCAAATTTGTTTACAAATACAACCTCTGGTTATCCAGAACATTTCTGATAATCTTCCTAGTTGTTATTTGGACACTTCCGCTGTCACGTATTTGTGTGACATACCTTTAGCCGACCCGCTATTTAATGATCCCGCACCTATAGACGTTCTGTTGGGCTCCGAAGTATTTGCTGAAATCTTGCAGCGTGGTAAAATTCTCGGACCGCCTGGATATCCGGACGTCTTAAAAACAGTCTTTGGGTTCATAGTAATGGGCTCGACGGCCTCACTACCCTACGATAATTATAATACGACGCGTAAACAAAATAACCGAACCTTCTTCACATCGAGTGACGAATCAATCGAGGCGTTAGTTTCGAAGTTTTGGCAACTCGAGTCCGTACCGACTAAAACACATTGGTCTAGAGCTGACCAAGAATGTGAAGAATTTTACGTGTCTAATACACAACGTGATCTTACTTCCGGACGTTACGAAACCGCTTTGCCCTTTTCGCAATCACCGACTTTGTAAGGGAATTCCTGAACAACCGCTACACGCCGCTATTCTTATCTAGACCGCAAGTTCCAGACAAATAAAACTTTGAAAATTGAGTATGACAAAGTAATGACTGATTATCTGGAAAATAATATTGTGCCACCCGCGCCCGCTTTAAATAGTGGTAATGAATATTACGTCATTGCTCATCACGGCGTCAGTAGACCAGACAAACCTTTACGAGTTGTTTGCGACCCGAGCATGAAAACAAGTACACAAGTAGCGTTAAATGATATTTTACACTCCGGGTCAAATCTACAGGCAGATTTGACCGCGATAATTTTAAAAATTCGACTTTTCCCTGTCGCATTAACGGCAGATATAAAACAGATGTTTTTACAAGTAAGCGAAGAAGACCGCCGCTTCTTAAATATTTTGTATAAATTTAACGACGATGACGACGGTAAGTTGTATCGATTCAACCGAGTTTGTTTCAGCTTACGCTCCGCGCCTTATCTAGCCATTTGTACGATAAAAAAACTAGCTAAAGATGAAACTGACTTCCCGCGCGCTTCGGAAATGGCCTCTAATGATCTTTACATGGATGATTTGGGCTCTTCGGTACTTACTGATTTGGAGGGAGTTCAGTTCGCCCGCGACTTAATTAATTTTATTCAAACAAGGAGGATTCGACTTAGTAAAGTTTATGAGTAACTCTTCTGATGTTTTGAACGCGATTCCGCAAGAAAACCGCTTATCCTTGTTTTTTGATAAAGGGGATAATTTAAAGCTACTAGGCTTTATTTAGTCACCTATTGATGGATGGATATAAATTTTCCATCGCGCTTAAATTTAACCCGCAAACCAAGTGTACTTAACGCTTAATGCTCTCCACAATAGCGAAGTTGTGGGACATAAACGGATTTTGTGCGCCTGTAATATTATACGCAAAACTTTTAATTAAGGCTCTTTGGATAGCCAACATTGGCTGTGACGACCTGCCTCCGCATGATATTTGTGTCGCTTGGAATCAGTTTCTAAGCGAACTGCCCGCGCTAGAACAATTTAAAATACCGCGCTTTCTAGGTGTTGTTCCCGACTCTCGCGTAATTTTAATCGGTTTTTCTGATTCTAGCCAGAAAGCGAATGGAGCCGTTATATACCTTTGCGTACAAACCACTTCTGGACATAATCAGATTAACTTGATTTGTGCCAAAAGTAAAGTCGCGCCGCTTAAAGTTGTTTCTTTAGCCCGCTTAGAACTCTGTGCTCTTTTATTACTTTCAAAACAATTTCGATTCGTTATCGAAACAATTTCTTCTCGCTGTCACATTGATGACATTTTCGCATTCACCGATTCAACAGTGGCCCTACATTGGGTACACTCCGCACCGCATCGCTTCGACACGTTCGTTGCAAATCGCATAGCTCAAGTTCAAGAAAATCTTGACCCTAAATATTTCTTCCACATAGACAGATGGAAAGCTTAATCGTAGCGATTGTATAACCAGGGGACTTTCTCCGGCGCACTTGCTGAATCACCCGCTTTGGCTTCACGGTCCACCTTGGGCTCGTGACAACGTGGATACGTGGCCAATAAACCGATTCACCTTCGATTCCTCAGCTGATGAGAAGCTGTTGGAAATTATAAAACACGCAAATGTTTTCATCAGTACCGATGAACAACCGCATTATCTTTGTGCACTGGCTAAGAAAGTCTCTTCTTGGTCAAAACTTCTCCGCATAGTGGTCTATTTGTACCGCTTTTTGGGAAAATACCACGTTCCAATAGAATGGAGCTTTTTCATCTACATTATGCAGAAACTGCTGTAGTGAAAGCTCTTCAACAAGAATATTTCAAACAAGATATAAACGCTCTCTCAAACAACCGCAAAAGTTTCAAAATCGCTCATACCGCTTTCTCCGTTTTTAGAAAATGGTTTAATACGCACCGGGGGACATTTAGAAAAATCTTCGTTTAATTTTGACGGAAAACATCCGATACTACTTCCAAAAAAGGATCATATTGTTGATATTTTAATTGATTATTATCACCGCAAATACTTACACGCTGGACCGCATTTATTGTTATCATTGTTGAGACAAAAATACTGGATAATTTCCGGACGCAGTACAGTGAAACGACGCTTTAGACTTTGTAACAGCTGTTTTAAAGCTAGCCCGCGTACAGAGGCGCCCTTTATGGCGAACCTCCCCGCTCCCCGCGTAAATCAAGACAAACCTTTCCTCAATTCGGGAGTAGATTATGCAGGCCCAATAAACATATTGATAAGCAGATACCGCGGTGCACGCAAGGAAAAGGCTTACATTTTCTTGTTTACGTGTCTTGTGACGCGTGCAGTACATTTGGAGTTAGCTGTAGACTTGAGCATACATTTTTCCGCGCTTTTCGCCGTTTCATGTCGCGACGCTCTAATTGTCTTGAGCTTTTAACTATTGAACCGCGATAACGCAAGTCGATCGCTAGAATTTTTTTGCGAAATTTTCTCATTTACCAATTAAAAGTACCAGAAGCGAAAATTTTGCAAAATTTTTGTCTTATCTTTACCTTTTTTTTTTTTTTTTTTTTTTAAAGACAAGTCGGCCGCGGGTCAATGCCCCGTCGCGCGTCGCCCGTGCTATCAGCTGTGCCTTGTACTATTATTTATTGTGTGGATGTGTGATCACTGATCAGTCACAATAGTTGTACTATTATTTATTCTGTGGGCTCTGCCAGTCAGTTGTCGCTCGTTTCCTAACTTGATAGGTTGAAAATTTTTTAGTATTATTTTTAATTAGACTTAGATTAGATAGGTATTTTTGACGGTCCTAAGCCCGCTCAAGTAAGATGGTAAAATGAGGAGAGAATGGTAGATAAAATTTATAAACCATTTTTTTCGTGATTTAAATTCTTTTGTGCAAATCTTTAGAATACCTAAATAAATCATAGATCTTGTTGCTACGCAGCACGAGTGAGGCGGCCGCCCCAGTGCGCTATTTATTCTGTGGTACTGGCGCGCAGTCTTGTACTATTAATTATTCTGTGGCGCGGCGGCGGGAGCGCGCTCAATACTATACATGTGTACGTGTCGTGGGGTTCTAGTCCCAAAATAAAGTGGGGCATGCTACGTTTTATCAAAAAATTGTTTTATCAAAAATTCCACTTCCAGTTAAATGTGGGAATTAAATAGTATTGTTAGGTGATTACGGTGTATTTATTACAATCGACTCTCCAAATATGGCGGGGATGCAAAACAACAGCTTGTATATGTTAACGTGCCGACTGTAATGGACCCAGCCCCCGTCAATATACCTGAGCGTATATTGACATAGACTTGCCCACATGTATATACTTACCACTTCGGTGGACCTTTGTTTCTGGGATTGTAATGTATTAAAATTGTGATAGCTAACTGTACTGACTATGACATTCAAAATGCATTTGTAATAGGTTAATTTAACCGCTGCACGGGCTAATCGCTCGAAAACGAAATCCCCGTTAAGAGGAGGATATACGCCGTTGACCTTGCTCGATTGGGCGTTAAATTCTTTTGTGCAAATCTTTAGAATACCTAAATAAATCATAGATCTTGTTGCTACGCAGCACGAGTGAGGCGGCCGCCCCAGTGCGCTATTTATTCTGTGGTACTGGCGCGCGGTTTTGTACTATTATTTATTCTGTGGCGCGGCGGCGGGAGCGCGCTCAATACTATACATGTGTACGTGTCGTGGGGTTCTAGTCCCAAAATAAAGTGGGGCATGCTACGTTTTATCAAAAAATTGTTTTATCAAAAATTCCGCTTCCAGTTAAATGTGGGAGTTAAATAGTATTGTTAGGTGATTACGGTATATTTATTACAATCGACTCTCCAAATATGGCGGGGATGCAAAACAACAGCTTGTATATGTTAACGTGCCGACTGTAATGGACCCAGCCCCCGTCAATATACCTGAGCGTATATTGACATAGATATGCCCACATGTATATACTTACCACTTCGGTGGACCTTTGTTTCTGGGATTGTAATGTATTAAAATTGTGATAGCTAACTGTACTGACTATGACATTCAAAATGCATTTGTAATAGGTTAATTTAACCGCTGCATGGGCTAATCGCTCGAAAACGAAATCCCCGTTAAGAGGAGGATATACGCCGTTGACCTTGCTCGATTGGGCGTTACCGATTAAAATGCCCCGCGAAGGCCCCGCACCCCCTGACAAAAGTTACGCCAACCTCGCGCTCTCTAGAATTTTGTAGAAGGCATACTCTATCGAATAGTAGCTACCTAATAATTATGTTTACAATATATAGTGTTTTGTAGTATTTCTTTCACACATATGAATCATGCTTCTGTACATACCTATACCTAAATACGGGAGGCTGAAAGTCGTCAAACCTACGAGCGGGACGGTTTGTAACTACTCTCGAAAACAGCTTATAGACGTGGCTCAGCAGCGAAATGGGCTTCATTGGACCTCGTTAAATGGTTCAAAATTGATGAAATGTATACAATACTACCATACTAGAGGTCCTCTTTTTCAAAATGGGCTTCATTGGACCTCGTTAAATGGTTAAAAATTGATGAAATGTATACAATACTACCATACTAGAGGTCCTCTTTTTCAAAATGGGCTTCATTGGACCTCGTTAAATGGTTCAAAATTGATGAAATGTATACAATACTACCATACTAGAGGTCCTCTTTTTCAAAATGGGCTTCATTGGACCTCGTTAAACGGTTCAAAATTGATGAAATGTATACAATACTACCATACTAGAGGTCCTCTTTTTCAAAATGGGCTTCATTGGACCTCGTTAAATGGTTCAAAATTGATGAAATGTATACAATACTACCATACTAGAGGTTCTCTTTTTCAAAATGGGCTTCATTGGACCTCGTCAAATGGTTCAAAATTGATGAAATGTATACAATACTACCATACTAGAGGTCTTCTTTTTCAAAATGGGCTTCATTGGACCTCGTTAAATGGTTCAAAATTGATGAAATGTATACAATACTACCATACTAGAGGTCCTCTTTTGTATACAATACTACCATACTAGAGGTCCTCTTTATCAAGTAAAAATAAACATCTAATTCGGTTTAAAAATCCCGAAGATACGAGAGAATACAAACTTTACATAAAACAAATAGATTATGTAAAAAAACTACTAAACTAATTTTGATAAAGTTTATACGGACTACTCTGTATAGCATTGAATAATAATCGTCCAAAATCTGTTTAGAAATGCTTGAGATTTGAGGCCATATATCACAAAACCAAAAATAAAACATTAAATATAAGTATTTTTGAAAAACTACAGTACCAATAATGATTTTAAACAATGGGACCTACTGGTTTTATAAGGGTTCTACTGGGGTTTCAATTATTTTTTTGTATCCAAATCGGTTCGGTAGTTTTGGATATATGAGATAACATACATATAAAAAAAACATACAATTTATGAACCTTTTAAAAGTCGATTAAAAATATAATTACTTATTTATGATGCCTACTATAACTTTGGTTGTTTCATATCAATAATTATTTAGCACTAGCAGTACCCGCGGCTTCGCATGCGTGGACATTTCTCTAGGTTAAAAGAACTCTATTACTATTCCAACACCTAAAATACCAATATACCAACATATAAACAAAATTCCTTCAGCCTTCAATTTGTTTTATCGATTGCTCGGAATCTAATCATCGGATTGAGAGACCAATTACCCCAGTTTTTATGTCAAGCTCTGAGCTATCTAACAGTGAAAATTGCATTGAATTCGGTCCAGTAGTTTTCACGTGATGCGTGAACAGACAGACACGAATTTAAAAAATGTTTAATTATTTTTCAGTAGCTTTTTTTAGTACCCTAGATCTTCATTATTTTAACATCTTCCTTTTATATATTTTTTGATGCTAACTGCTTTATTATAAGTACAGATGCCCTTCACTTTTGGGCAAAATAATAAAATATGTGTTTTATTACATAATTTTAATCATACCTACTGACTGACTGACAGACAACGCCCAGCCAAAATTAGTGGACCTAGGTATTTGAAATTTGGAGGAATATTCCTGGAGTATCCTAGAGGTGAACTACGGAAGTAACTATAATCAGTAAAACATGAATACCAACTCCAAAAGTGTGTTTTTAAATAACTTTCAACCCCTATCCTGCGGGAACCGTTCAATTTTTCGGGATGAAAAGTATTCCATGTCCTACCTCGTAGTATGAACTCAAAACATGATAAGTTTCATTTGAATTCATTCAGTACTTCCGGCGTGATGCGCGTCCAAGTGACTGTATTAATATAGAACAATCTCCAAAAAAAAATACAAATATATTCATTGTACAGAATTGGACCTGTTACAGTTTTATTATAAATATGGATATTAAATAAAAAAGCTTATTCATAAAAAGTTATGCAGTGATTAAGTAATGAGTAGTAACTTTGCGCAGTACAATATTGTACTGCGCAGTATTACTAATCATTGCATAACCATTGCATAACTTTTTATAAGTAAGGGGGTAAATGTACTTCTCCAACCTCCTAGGGTTTCTGCCCGCTTAGTACTTAGAAAGACTTTTAATTTCTCAATGTTATAATAAATGTTGAACCTCTTGGGTTCCTGTTCACCTGTTACTTTGAAAACTTTTTTAACAAATTCGATATTATATACATACTCCTAGCATTGTACTCTAGTGAGGATGTTCATGAGAACCTACTCATAGTTTATGAAAGCTCAGTTGTGATAGTAAAGCTGACTGTACTTGAGCTTATCACGTGGTGCTGGATAAAACTGATATAATTTTATTAAATTAGCATGATAGTAGAACTGACTGTACATGAGCTAGTCACGTGGTTTAGGATAAATCGGATACAATTTTATAAAATTAACTAGATGGTAGAGCTAACTGTAGTTGAGTTAACCAAATTAATGTAATCTACCTAATTATATTTATCCATTTATTTAAACATAATTTTAGTTTTCCATAATCAAACAAGGAACTCTTACAGTTTCGTCATATCTGTCTGTCTGCCTATACCTACTTATGTTGCATCCATTTTTTGATGTTAGTACTAAAGATTGAATGATATTTATTTAGCAAAAAAAATCTTCTTTTCTATTACGGGTCTGCAAAATCATCCTTTCGTAGACTAATAATTTGACTCCATTTGGACCATTTGGGTAAAGAACCCTAAAAATTTCCCCCATCTTTGTTTTGCCATATATTACAATATTTCTTTTAAAGATTTGTTCCGTATCGCCAACACGATTGATGCAACGATACTGTTACAGAACTTTCAATCCCTATCCCGGAGGAACCCTTTATTTTTTCGGGTTTTTTAGTAACCACACCTATCTACAGATACAGACAGATACAAAAATTAGAAAATAAATGGGCTAACCATTTTTTTGTCCATTTCGATATTGATGATTATCTCAAAAAAATATTTAATGCGCAGATTTTGCCCAGTTCCAGTTACAGTTTTATTATAGTGCGTATAGGCTTAACTATACGATAAAGTAACATGCCAGCTTATGATGAGCCGTACATTCAAACGTTCCTGTACATTCCGGGATTCTAATTATTTAGACCTATTACTGAGGGTTGTGTTGTCTGTAATTTCTAAACAACAAAACTGTTAACCTTGAAATATTTACGGGATAATCTTTAATGTACCTCTTTTTAACAAAAAAATAATTAATGGCATTGTACTCCGCGTTAATAAATTACAATTATAAACACATTTTGACTTTCATCCTTCTCCCAAAGGAATCATGATGAATTTCGGGATAAAAATTATCCAGTTTCCTACCCCGTAGAATGAACTCAAATTATGCCAAGTTTCATTTGAATTCATGATGTGCAGCCAAGGTACAGACAGACAGACAGAGCGACAGAAAAAAATAATATGGAAAGTTTTGGCTTCAGTATCGATTAAAGAGTGCACTCCAAAAAAAATGTATATGTATATGTAGATATATACATATATCTTCAATGTACAGAATTTGACCTGTTACAGTTTATTGTAAGTATAGATTAACAATTTCACTTACCTATGAACAAGGCTTTCATTTTGAAATTTATGAAAAACAATTCCAGCAAAAGAAATATTTCAAGCCGTCGAAGAATAAATGACAAAGGTAGTTAAGATATATATAAATAGGGGTGATCATAGGCAACTAGTCGTCAAGTGATGCTAAGCCTGTGAGCGAAGCATATTTATATCAAAATCACAATGTCATGGGAATGTTATTCATACACTCTAGACTAAAGGTGAAAACTAGAAGTCAACTCTTTATTTACTAAATAGAAGAATAGAAGTGAACTGATTTATTATAGTAGAGTATTTTTTTCTATAGGGGTGAAACAAATCATTGATAGGGTTGTGACTTGTCTTAAGACCACCTTAGAACGGTGTCGTGTGTATTTCGAGCCTCTTGACTTTGCGTCAAGTAAAGTTCGTTAGGTTTTTGGTGAAAAATGGGAGGCACGGTTACGTTTACTAAAAACTGGAAAATGTTGATTACTCGCTGTAAGGAACGGTTTCCATGGAAATTAAATGACAAGTCTGTCCATAAACATCAAGAGCGTTGGTACTAAACCTACATTTGCATTAGTTCTTAATAACCTAGAAGAATAAAGGAAGCTTTTATCGCGATAAACTGTAGTCCGCGTGGACGAAGTCGCGGGAGGGAAAGCAAGTAATATAACAAAAATGTAACAGTGCTAAATCTGTACATTCAATATTTTTTAAAAATTATAATTGAGATAAACATGAAAATCAATATAGAGGCCAAAGTTTTTTTTTTGTCTGTCTTTCTGTCTCTTTGAACACGCATCATGCTGGAACTACCAGACGGATTTTGATGCAACTTATCACAATCCTAGCTGATGCCTATTGATTAACAATTAGAATATTTTTTATCGTGAAAAAAACAAGGATTCCCGCAGGATAGGGGTTGAAAGATATTTAAAAGAACACAAATCACTGGAAAGAAATAAAAACCCCTGGTACAGCCAGGTAAACTATGTAGGTGGACCACGGACAGGGCGCGGTCCTGACTAGAGAACTTCTCAAGGGTTAACAGTACAGACACGAAATTTTGTATACGCATTTAGTTGTGATTGACCATTTTGCTATGAAAGCCGATTTTAAATTTTACGAAGACATGGTCTCCAGATAATGGAACTCTTCAACGGTCAACAGCACAAACACGAAGTTTTGTGTACACATCTTAATATGTTAGCCGGTTTTATGTCTATCCATGACATGGTTGCTGCACTCAGGATTGGGTCCTGACAATGTTGTACATATACGCATTTTATAGTGATAAAAATTTCTATGTTACACCATGACATGGATACTGCATAAAACCAATTTTTTTAAACGTTTTTTTATTTACTTATTTTCATTTTTGTATGTCTGTCTGTCTGTCTATGTGTCTGTATCTTGACCGTGCATCACGCTGAAACTACTGAATCAATTCAACTGAAACTTGGTATGATATGAGTTCATACAACGAGGTTAGAACATTAGATTCTTTTCTTATTAAATATAAATACAACGGCTAAAAACTCACGAAAAAGAAGATCGGAAATACTCCAACCAGTTTCGGACTATTTTGAAGTCCTAAATCTGGGAGTTTCATACTTTTTTTCCCGAAAAAATAAAAAAGGGGAACCCTTTAATTATCGCAGGATATTGGTTGAAATTTATTTAAAAGAACACAGATCACGCTGAAACAACTGGCAGGTCATAGTTTATATGATGGGTTGAAAATTGAGCATACTTTTTATCCCAAAAAAATAGAGGTAGGCCGGATAGAGGTAGGCGGGATAGAGGTAGGCGGGATAGGGGTCCAAAGTTATGTTACATAATTTTAAAGTAAAAAATATCTATACATATAATAAAGCAATAAGTACGAAAAAGTTTGTACAAAAAAGATAAAAAAACGTCTAGGGTACTTAAAATAAGCTACTGAACAGGAGTATAACTTTTTTAATTAATCGTGTCTGCATGTTTGTCTGTTTGTTTGTACGCGCATCACGTTAAAACTACTATTTGCGATTGCGATGCCGTTTTCACTGTTGGATAGCTTCGGTTTTATCTTAAACACTGGTGTACTTAGTTTCTCAATTCGATGATTAGAAGCCGAGCAATCGATAAAACGCCTTTTGACGGCTAAAGGAATTTTGATCAACTTTTGGTATATTGGTATTTTAGGTGGTGGTAGCACATAGAGTACTTTTTACCTTTGAAAAAACAACGCGCATGCGAAGCCGCGGGCACAGCTAGTACAATTAACGCGAGCCATTTTCAGTTGTGTAGCAACCCTTTACTGTGTAATATATGATCCAGTTGCATATAACAAATATTGATTTCAATACAACCATGTGACGCTTCTTTATTTATGCTCACCTATTGTGCCATCACCACAGATTAAATAATAGTACTACCTACCATGCTATCTATTTATCCACACCAATATATACTCGTAAAAGTGAAACGTTGTCGGACGATTGGACGGCTTTTAATGAAAAATGTAAATGGGTACTGTACTATATAGATACCAAAATAGGATACTTTTTATCCCGAAAAAAAAAAAAAGTTTCCACGGGATAACTTGAAAATGATGATTAGTTGCTTTAAGGAATGGTTGCCATGGAAACGAAATAATAACAAGTAGTGCGATACTTTTGCATTGGTTTTTAACCCCCGAACAAAGAGACGGATGTTATAAGTTTAGGGTGTGTATCACTGGGTGTGTGTGCGTGTGCGTGTGCGTGTGCGTGTGCGTGTGCGTGCGCGTGCGCGTGCGCGTGCGCGTGCGTGTGCGTGTGCGTGTGCGTGTGCGTGTGCGTGTGCGTGCGTGCGTGCGTGCGTGCGTGCGTGCGTGTGTGTGTGTGTGTGTGTGTGTGTGTGTGTGTGTGTGTGTGTGTGTGTGTGTGTGAGTCTATCTGTGGCATCAACTTTTTGATGCATGATAGGCAAGCTTTTGTTCCCTATATGGTGGTAAGTCACGATGCGACTTTCGAACCATTGATCCATCTTCATTTAATGTGGTATGTAATTAGGAAACGAATGGACCGATTTTGATGCAGTTTTTTCTGTTCGTAAGCTGATGTGATCGAGATAGTTCTTAGCTATATGGGGGAGGGGGGAGGAGGGAGAGGTGAGAAAAGGGGGTGAGAACAGTAGCTTCCATCATACTACTTCAGCATCTTTAGACGTCGTTAAATGGTTCAAAATTGACTTGCAAACTAGTCCCGAGCATAATAAGTAGTAAACCTGTGAATTAAATAATAGCTTGTTTAAAGCTACTAAACCAAATTTGATGATATTTATACATTTGATATTATACCACCCTGGAGGTTTTCTTTCTCAAGCTGGAAGGTAGTCACAGGTACTCAACAACAAAATGTTGGAACCCCTTCGAGTTTGGGCTCATTTGGTTTGTCTTGGTGAGTTCTCTGGTTTTATGTGGTATCCAGTGTCTGATGATGGAGCCGGAATATAGTCACAGGAACTCAACAACAAAATGTTGGAACCCCTTCGAGTTTGTGCTCATTTGGTTTGTCTTGGTGAGTTCTCTGGTTTTATGTGGTATCCAGTGTCTGATGATG
Source organism: Alsophila aescularia (assembly GCA_946251855.1). Classification (NCBI taxonomy): domain Eukaryota; kingdom Metazoa; phylum Arthropoda; class Insecta; order Lepidoptera; family Geometridae; genus Alsophila; species Alsophila aescularia. The sequence goes on along the minus strand of OX276378.1, from coordinate 3,257,984 downwards.
GAGCCGGAATATAGTCACAGGAACTCAACAACAAAATGTTGGAACCCCTTCGAGTTTGTGCTCATTTGGTTTGTCTTGGTGAGTTCTCTGATGTTATGTGGTTTTCAGGGTCTGATGATGAAACCGAACGGTAGTCACAGGAACGCAACAACAAAATGATGGAAAATGGTCAAAAATAATTCAGTTCTTATGTATGTAGGTTTTATTCATCCTTGGTTTTAATTTACCAACTCTTTGAGTCTAAAGTGAGTGAGTGTCTACTATTTTCTTTGGCAAATATTCATTCCGATGTTTGCTTAGGCCACTTATTTTTTTATTTATATTTTATCGCCTAAAAACTATTTCTTACCTTATGTTGTATTTATACATTATTATAACGTTGGTAATTTCTAAAAAATGATACTGTTCTGCCTCAATTGTAATTATTTTATTATTTTTAGTGCTTGTTTACAAAATAACATTTTCATTATGAAGTCGATTTATTTTTTGGAAAAATATTTTTTATCTCGAAAAATTGCAGGATTCCTGAGGGACGCACGTGAAACCACGGGGTGCAGCATTAGTATTTATATAAGAAGAATAAGCATGTATGTACTGTGCCATATGGTAGCTTTAAGTCGCCGTATTAATTTTCTTGACCCAACATATAATTATCCTATAGCACTCTCGTGATTGAGACGAATCCAATGATACCTCATTTATCAAAATCCTTCAAGCCGTTTAAGCTGTAGCAGTGCCTAAGAAACGTACATACAAACAAACATATATACAAACCAAACACTTCACTGAAAATCTCGGCGAGTCACTAGTTTATTATAATTTATTTAAATGTTGAATAGGTGACGCTAATTAATTTATGTATGCATTCATCAGTATTATCACAGGTGCATTCATCAGTATTATCACAGGTGCATTTTGTAATGTACCTGAAGGTCGGTTAAAATGCGTTTTAATAAAATAAATTTGTTACCTACTAGCTTTCGCTGCCATTCTGAGTAAACATATTTACCATTTGTGTTGCCAGCTGTAAAATATCACATATTATATGGTAATATGTTCTATCTATACTTATAATAAATCAATAGGAACGAAATAGTTTGTACAAAGAACATAAAGTAAAAAAAATAGGGTACTTCATATAAGCTACTGAACAAGAATATAAAATTCGTGTCTCTCTATTTGTCTGTTTGTTTGTCTTTATCTTTATTCGCGCATCACGTAAAAACTACTGCACCGATTGCAATGCGGTTTTCACTGTTGGATAGCTTAGGGTTTGACTTTGTATCTCAATACAATGAGTAAAATATGAGCAATCGATAAAAATATTTTTGATGGCTGAAGGAATTATGATCAAACGTTGGTATATTGGTATTTTAGGTCCTCGAATAGCACAAAGAAAACTTGTAACCTAGAGAAATGACCACGCGTGTGAAGCCGCGGGCACAGCTTGTACTTATAATAAAGCAGTAGGTACGAAAAACTGTACAATGAAGATTTTTTTGGGCGGGTAGATGTAAATAACAACACCTAGTTAAAATCACGAAATATTAATTTTTATTTAAGTATAGTTAAAACAAGTTTTTACATCACAGTTTAAGTATAATTAAAGCTTAGGGCACCTTACCTGCCAGTTTGTGTTATCTCCTCTATCACTATAAACACTTCTTTGTACTTGACACTGACTCTGCACTGCACTCAACTATGGAGGAAATCAAGGAGTCAATGTCCCAGATGCAGCAACTGTTTTCGCAGCGGATGGAAGACTTTCAGACTGAGTACAAAGGTCCACTCCTGCCACTATCTCCAGTTTGGCTGCTGACTTTGCTTCATTTAAGACCTTTGTTGTTGCTACACTTCGGGCCCTCCAGGACCAAGTGCAGTTTGTTGTTCGGAGCCAGGACAATATGGAAATGCAGAGCAGGAGGAAAATGCTGTTCTTCCATGGCTTGCCCGAAGCAATGACTGAAGATATATCTGGCATGGTAGTGAAGACGATTGCAGACAGCTTGAAGGTGACAGACTTCACTACGAACAGCATCAGTTGCTGCCTTAGAATGGGGCGTGCGGCTAATCCAGATAAACCGAGGCCTGTCCTAGTTAAAATAAAAGGCTCGGAGAAAACACTGTCAGAGTTCTTGAACAATAAAGCGCGGCATAAAAAAAATAATGTGGCTGCACGTCAACGGTTTGGCCTAACGAAGGCCTGGTCGAGGGAAAGTGCCGAATTTGTATTGGGGCGTGACGAGACGCGCCATCGAGTGACCTGTATATCGGAGTTGGACAAGATTGGTGAGCCCACCGTCAGTGAGGGTACCGGTACCATTCTGGCTAAGACTTTTACGAAGTCACTTCGAAAACCAAGCAAGCTGCCTCTGCTAGCAGGTAGTAATTTAAATGCCTTATTCTTTGGCAATATTAATTAGTATATTGTGTTTAAGTTTCAAGCTTTCATCACCCCTATCGTTAAGTTAGATTTTAGTTTACCCTGTTTATTTTTAGATACTATTGATTGATAGTTTTTTTTTTGTTTCATTTTTTTGCAGGGCTGTGTTCACTTACACGCTCGAATCATCCGTGCGATTATCGCTCGATCATCCGGAGTTAGTGAACGACTTTGGACGTCCACATAGAACTGACAACTGTCAAGTGTCAGTTTCATACTATTCCTCCCCTCCCCTACTATTTTTCGGATGACCCAGTGATGGATGATCCGTGCGTCCTCGAACGTGTAAGTGAACGCGCCCCAGGGGTGCGTTCACACTACGCTCGAATCACCCATGCGAATATCAGTAGTCACTCGATCATCCGGGCCCCAGGGCCCGACCACAGAACTTGGCTTCAATCAGATTGTCACTTTTTTCATAGCAAAATCGACTCTATCGCAAAGCATTATTGAATTTGACGGCTTGAAACCGTCATGATCAACATTACGTAATCGCACTGCCGACCACAGAACTTGGCTTCAATCAGATTGTCAATATCGCTATCACTAATGCCTTGCGATAGAGTCGAAATTCCTATGAAAAAAGTGATAATCCGATTGTAACCAAGTTCTGTAATAGGGCCACCGGAGTTAGTGAACGGCTTTGGACCTCAAGTGTCACAAATGTCAAGTGTCAGCTTCATACTATTCTCCCTACAATTTTTCGGGGTGAATCACGCGTACGCCCGATGATGCCGTGAACGATGTCGAGTGATCGCGCGGATGATCCGTGCATCCTCGAGCGTAGTAAGTGAACGAACCCAAACAGTTATTGCTTTGACTTGTGTCAGTGATAATCGGCTGACAATGACAACTGCAGGCTGATTTCCTATGGAGTGAGGTTGAGTGATTTCCACCGAGCACCCATTGCGGGTGAAGGTCGTGAAGGTTTTGGAATTCACTAAACAGTTAACCGCACCCTTCAAGCACCTGCAATCAACACTAATACCGGGAAACCGGTAACTATGCGGTAGAATTAAGCTAAACCTAGCCTACAAATACTTCTACCAGAAATAGGACCTTTCAAATTTTGCCGGGTTTTATGTTCGAGTGATTATCTGTGGGTGGCGCGCCAGCCAACCAATGGTGGCAACAACAACAATCATCGTCTGAATTTATTTTCTGTTTTTTCTCTCTCGCTTTTAATCTATCTAAAATATTATTCCCGTGTAGACATTAAGTATAATTTAATTAGCATCGTAAGTTTTGTAGTGATCTAATAATATACCTTTTTGTAGATTGTACGTCTCTGAAAGAAAATCTAAGCATTGACGTTATTTCTCAGCAATAATGTACTTACCTACTTCAAATAATTATTACGACTTCCTATTTAAAATTACCATGTTCCTATAGGTACAGTGACTATAGTGCTTCTCAGGTAAAGTTAAACTTCAACTGAAAATAATCTTTGCCGTCGAGTAAAAATTCTGTGAATAAAAACATGTTATTCCTTGTACACTAATTTTATGCAAAACAATTAAATCAATAAATAATTAAAACGCCAAAAAACGAAGAAAGAAATATATTTGCGATTTCGAAATGTATTTCTAGATGAAATCTCTTGCTTTGTACCTATATAGAAGTGTATTGTATCTACCTAAGTTTTATGTATCGTTGTAGATTCACAAAAATGATCAAGGACAAATCGGAGCTCGACAGATAATTATAGCCTAGGACTTGATAGACAAGTACCTAACTATGTTGAATCTACTTGATTATACTGATAATATGATACATTTGTTTCAGGTGGATGCACACAGAACTGCAGTTCATAGAAATGTATAGATCTCCACTTTCCGAGCTCATAGTATAGTGTAAATCTCTATGTGAAAATTATAACAATATTACATGACATTTAATACTTACACTTGGTTTCGTTTTTCTTATATTTGCATTGAACCCTCGTTGTTAGTAGAACTTCACATAATTAGGCTTTGTAAGAAAACTACTAGATTTTAAAACCAGTAGGTATTTTTCTACTTTAGGGTTAAAATCATACTCTAGCTATGAAATAGTTAGGTAGGTTCTATAAAATACCACATACATACATGTCATTAAACCTAACTTTCACAAAAACAACACAATTTCATGGCACGATAAAACATGAAACAAAGTGTACCTGCCCGGTGTTAGAACTATAAGTTTCATAGTAACTATGCATTATCAATGATCTTCACTAACCAAACACTGCTAGATAGTAAATGCAATGAACGCACCGGGTGCTCTTCGGTAGACGAAAACTCATTGCTACTGAATTCCTTGTGAATTCTGTTTTTGAATTACCTGTTTTGTATTTCCTAGTAAAATGACAGTTTCCGTGCGGTTGAGTGCTCATCGCCTTGATGACGTCATTTCACATGCTCACTGAGCTTAGTGAATTTGAAACAAGTGATCGGTGGCAACGAATGGTCCAAGTGGCATTAACCGAACCGAACTTTAACTCTACGGAATCAGGCCCCTGAAGACTGAGCTCAGTGGCGTGCATTAGGAGAGGCCTACGTCCAGCAGTGGACTGATATAGGCTGATGATGATGATGAAGATGAACCAAGGAAGGAACAATAATAGGGTAAGTAAAGAATACTTGTACTGATGGTAAAAATTTACATCATTCCAGATGGACATAGACTACATCTCCCTAAGGGAAAATGCAAAGCTTCAACGGAAAACTACGAGCGGAGGCGTAGGGCAGGATAGTAAGTGAAAATTAAAACCGTTAAGCTTAAAAGTTTTAACCCTTAATAAGGGAATGTACCATACAGAACCAACACTTTTTTTATGATTGTCTATGTATCATCATCATCATCATCAGAAACACTTTCGTAAGTTCAGGGCAAAGTACTGAGAGAGACCATATTTTTCAAGGTACTTAGAGAAACCACATATTTTGACATATGTGAAAAAGTAGTTTTTGTCTCTATATCTATCTATCTATCTATCTATCTATATCTATTTTTCATAATCAAGCAATGAAAATAAAAAAGTCTGTAATAAGGAAATAACAAAAAGAAAAATTATCTAGGATACTTGAAATAGACTACTGAACAAGAATACAACACATTTTTTTTTAAATCTGTCTGTTTGTCTGTATGTTTGTTCGCGCATCACATAAAAACTACGCGATCGATTGCGATGAGGTTTTCACTGTTGGCTAGCTTAGGGTTTGACTTGGAAACTGGGCTACTTGGTATCTCAGTCCGATGATAAGATACCAAGCAATCGATAAAATATACTTGACGGCCAAAAGAATTTCGATCAAATGTTGGTATATTGGTAGTGTAGGTCCTGGAATAGCAAATGAGAACTTTTATTCTAGAGAAATGACCACGCGTGCGAAGCCGCGGGCACAGCTAGTTGTATCTAAATTAAATCCTGATTTTCATAAATTTTATTCCATAAAATCTTAGCCGCCTTAAGGGTTTAACCAGGTTAAGGGTTATCTTATATTGTTTCGTTTTCAAAATGATATAGTTTTGTAGTGTTTTATGTTATGGGTATTTTTTCTATTAGGGTTAGTAGGATTCGCCATAATTCCTATATTGCTATAGAAATTAACGTGAGCCTGATTCATTATTATGAGGTACTAGCTTGCGCCCGCGACTTCGTCCGCGCGGACTACATAACAGTTTATAGTGAAAAAAAGCATCAATTCTTCTAGCATATTTAAAACCAATGCAAAAGTAGGTATAGCTCCAACGCTCTTGATTATTATTGACAGACTTGTAATTTCCATAGAAACCGTTCTTTACAGCGAGTAATCAACATTATCCAGTTTTCCCGTGGAAACTTAAATTTTCCGGAATAAATAGTATTCTATATTTTATTACAGGCTATCTCCTGTCCAAATTTCATTAAAATCCGTCCAGCCGTTATCGCTTTAAAGCTCCCCAAACAAACAAACAAACAGAATACGTTTCACTTTTACATATTGGTATGGCTAAATCGAATAGCTGTGGCTTTGCCCTCGACGTAATATCTCTAGGTTAAAAGTTATTTATGTTTTACTAGCCCCACGGCTTTGCCCGCTTGTACAATTTTCCGAGATAAATCCTATGTTGGTCTCTAGGTATACATCATCTACGTACAAAATTTCATTAAATTCGGTCCAGTCATTATCGTGTGAAAGCGCCCCAAACTAAAAAAAAAAGTTTCATTTTATATACTAACTGTACTAGCTGTACCCGCGGCTTTGCCCGTGTGGTCATTTCATTTAAAAGTAGCCCACACGTGTTATTCCAGGACCAAAAGTACATACAAAGTACAATATACTACATTTCTTCAAATTCTTTCAGCCGTCTAATAGTTTTTATAGATTGCTCGGCATCTAATCATCAGATTAAGATACCAAGTACTCTAGATTTTAAATCAAACCTTAAGCTATCTAACAGTGAAAACCGCGACGCAATCGGTCCAGCAGTTTTTACGTGATGCGTGAACAAACATACAGACAAACAAACAAACAGACAAACAGACAGACACGATTTCATTAAATGTAGTTTTTTTGTTCTGTAGAAACAATATAGCTTACCACCTAACCTAGTAACCTTGACCATTTTTTTAAATTTTCTTCTTTGTACATACTTTTTCATTCCTATTAATTTATTATTAGTTATTTAGATATATATATAGATTCCACCACCATAAATACCAATTTACCAAATTAGACCAAAGTTCCTTAAGCCGTCATACAATATTTCAAACAATTGCTCGGCTTCCACTCATCGGGTTTTAAGTCAATACTTGAACTATCTAACTCTGTAAACTGCATTTCAATCAATCCAGTAGTTTATATGTATTGCGTTTACAAACATCCAGACCCTTCGAAGATTTTTTAAATTATTTTCCTTGTACAGTATTTTTGTTAAATACTGCATTATATTGTACACAGGTTTTAGATATACCACATACTTCTAACTGTATATTACAAGTCTGTGAGATATATGTACTTGTTTTTCAACGAAATAACTCGTGAAAGTTATTTGTTTTATATCTTTAAGAACCACATGTGCTATCTTTGAATAATCATTAGTCTTATATTTTTTGCTGTAACAATGCATCTATGGCTGCTTGTTTGAAGTTGCCAGTAAATCATCTGCAGCAATGCTGAAGCTTCCATCTCTCCCTTCACTTCATGGGCCCTATATTGTAATTCTCCGTAAAGATATCGGTTGGTAGCAAATCGTCTTTCGGCTATTCCTATCGATACCTAACGATGTTTTCACATGTTACATTATGCTGAAACAAGCCCAAGTCTCGTTGTCGTGTCACAAGTGTCACAACCGTCGAGCAGCCTTGGGAGGCAATCAGGGCGAATGTGTTGCGCGGCTGTATCGGGCCCCGAGCGGCCCTTATTTCCTGCGCTGGTGCCTCTACTATAAGAACCAAAGACACCTTTGAACAGGTTTTTCTTTTTGAAACGACCAAAAGCAGATGTAGATTAGTGAAATAACTCTGATTAAAACAAAAAAATATTCTAGTATACATTCAGGGCTCTTATTGTCAAGATATATATCAAGATATATATATATCCTGGAATTATTCGTGTACTAGCTGAGCCTGCGGTTTTTCCCGCGAGGTAATTTTATTTAAAAGTATCCCATACTTGGTATCCCAGGACCAAAAGTACCTATAAAGTACAATCTATACTACAACATTCGTTCAGCTGTCAAATAATTTTTATTGATTACTTGGTATCTAATCATTGGATTAAGATGCCAAGCACCCCAATTTTAAGTCAAAACCTAAGGTATCCAATAGAGAAAACCACATCGCAATCGGTCCAGTAGTTTTTACGAGATACGCGAACAAACATTCAGACAAACAGACAGACACGATTTTTAATAATGTTATATTATTGTTCGGTTGCCTATTTTAAGTGCAATTTTTTTGGTACTTACTACTTGTTTTTCTTTATTTATTTTTTGTTAACCTTTACTGTCCTACTGCTGGGCAAAGGTCTCCCGTTTACTGTCCTACTGCTGGGCAAAGGTCTCCCGTTTACTGTCCTACTGCTGGGCAAAGGTCTCCCGTTTACTGTCCAACTGCTGGGCAAAGGTCTCCCGTTTACTGTCCTACTGCTGGGCAAAGGTCTCCCGTTTACTGTCCTACTGCTGGGCAAAGGTCTCCCGTTTATTGTCCTACTGCTGGGCAAAGGTCTCCCGTTTAAGAGAATAGCTGTACCCGCGACTTTGCCCGCGTAGCCATTCCATTTCCAGGACCAAAAGTACCTATAAAGTACAATATACATTCAAAATTCATTCAACCGTCAAATAGTTTTTTATCGATTGCTTAGCATCTAAACATTGGATTATGATAGCAAGTACCGCAGCTTTTAAGCCAAACCTTGGGCTATCCAACTCTACAACAGTACAGACTTTTCCTATTGCTTTATTATAAGTATAGATATTCGTGAATTATCGTTATTTGCCGAACAATTCCAAAACGCGTCGCATTATGTGTGTAATGGTCATAGTGAATAAGGGCCCAGCTTGGATAAATGACCAGAAATGATTTCTGTGTTTTGAGCAAATGATGACCAGCCCACTGCCACTTCAGCTTACTAATAATCCTAAGCTTATTAATAATTAAAGGTTCTCTGCCGGATCACCTCATTCCGGTTACAATCTTTCAGAGAAACTCCGAACCCTTTTCATAGCCCGCTGAGCGACTTTAAATTGGTGAACTAGTTGTACCGTGAATGTCCACGACATGGCTCTATATGTCATTACAGGCAAGATGCGCTGATAAAAAGCTGGTAGAAAACCAGCGGTATTGGTGACGAGAAGACTGACAAAGTTTCCCAAATGCTGCCCAGCCTAGCTGTATTCTTTTGCGGGTCAGTTTCTCGAAGTTGTTTCTAGCTAGTCGCAAAGTTTTTCTCAGGTAAACATACTCCTGAACAACCTCGAGAACAGTTCCGTTAACAGTAAGTGGTTCCGGAATAACATGTTCGTTGAACATAGCTTTAGTTTTGTCCAAGTTCATCTGGACACCAATGCGCGTTGAGACGCATCAGCTAGGCTAACGTCTGTTCCAAATTTTGGAACGTTTCTGCCACAATGACGATGTCATCCATGAATCTCAAGTGTCTTTTTTATCCAGAGTCTTAAAAATAATATCCTTCAATGCATTTGAGAACAATTTTGGAGAAATAATGTATAAGTTTAAACATTTTACAAAATGTATGTACTTACGCAGAATGAGGCCGAAGCGTCAAGTTATGTCAAGACACTGTCCTAAGGCCTCCGACATGGCTTAACGACTGCTATATTCTATGAGCAACCGGATACGACGTGGTAACGGTGACGTGCTCTCTGAAGCACGGAGCAATGGAAAATGTGCGAGGGCAAGGGTCGAACCCGGTTTTGAGACTAAATAAGTTACATGTGCAACTTGACAGTATGTAACTTGTTGGCTATTTAGTCTCTCAATTTCCGTGTTTTGAGCAAATGATTTGATCACCGCAATAAAAACAATCTCGTTACTTGCCATCAGATTAACAATAAACCTAACATTTTCATTCAACTTAACCATGCTAGGGGTAGCAAAACCACAAACGTCTTCGTTTCGGTAACCCGCGTCATCTCTGATCCGAACCCTAACATCGCCTCTCCTCTGCCCCAAAATAAAACATTTTGTAAAGCTAGTCATAGGAACTCAACAACATAATGATGGAACCCCTTCAATTTTGGGCTCATTCGGTTTGTCTTGATGAGTTTTCTGGTTTTATGTGGTATCTAGGGTCTGATGATGGAGCCAGAAAGTTGCCACTAAAACTCAACAATCAAATGATAGAACTCAGTCAAGTTTGGGCTAGTATGGTTTGTTTTAATGAGATCTCTGGTCTAATGTGGTAGTCAAGGTCAGATGATGAATCTGGAAGGTAATCACAGGAACTTAACAATTAAATTATGGACATCCTTCGAGTTTGAGCTTGGTTTGTCTTGATGAGTTATTTGGTCTAATGCGGTATCCAGGGCCTGATGATAAAGCCAGAAGGTAGTCACAGGAACTAATGCGGTATCCAGGGCCTGATGATAACGCCAGAAGGTAGTCACAGGAACCCATTACACAACAATCAAATAATGAAACTGCTTCTAGTTTATGCTTATTTGATTTGTGTGGGATTCGTGATAGCTTGTTAAAGCTTGTATTTATATATATATTTATATTATTATATTAGTACATCCATTTGTTTTTGAGTTTCATCATCATCAACCCGCATCAGTCCACTGCTGGACATAGGCCTCTCCCAAAGCACGCCACTGAGCCCGATTTTCGGCTCTTTTTTTCCAACCGCCGCCAGCCATCTTGCAAATGTCGTCGCGCCTTTAAGGGGCAGAAATGGGCAAATGACACAAAGTAATCCCAATCCTGTTCAAAAACTACTGACTGTATCCTACTGAAATTAATATATATGATACTCGAGGATATAAGTAACAATATCTTTGTCCCCAAAACATGAATGCACTTATTTGGCTCGATGAAAAAAAATGCCAAACACACATCTGAAAATAAACAATTCCGTAAATATATCCTACTTTTAATGGTATTTCGATATGATATTGTATCTAAATATTACTTGTATATTAAGAAATCGTGTCTTTGTCCTATTTTTTTGGAAAGACTGTCTATTTATGTATAATTGGGATTTTTCTAGAATGTCGCTTACGCTCTTTAATTCGGAGCGATATCAATTTCGTGTCGCACTACTCTTTCACGGCAATCTACGTTTTTTGCTTCGCGGTCTCTGCCAATTCTGCCATTCCGCGGCGAGCCGCGTTGCTAGCTGGACCTGCGCTACTATTGTCCGTTTTGAATTGGAGCTTGTAAATGAATGAAAAAAAGGGGAAACCAAAAGAAAAACACCCCAGATCTAGAAAGAAGCTTTACAAATATCCACGCCACAAGCGAATGATCGCTAAAATAAGTACGTAACACAATAGTTGCTGTTATTGACGATTATGTATTTTTTAAATGAATATAACTATTGTGAGTCTTATCCCAATTTCATAAGGTACAAATTCATGTGTGAACTTTTGAAAATGTACAATTTAAATTATATTACTTTTGTCGAACAAAATACAAGGAATCAGTTTACAGGACTGTGGTATTTTTTAGAGTCACAGTACAGAGTAGAAACAGTATGCAAACACGATACCCAAATCACACGCTTTACATAGGCTAAAATTGGTAACACAACCACACATACTCAACTAGTCGAGAATAAAATACTATTATATTATCGTTTATTTCAGATCTAATAATTTCAATATCTTTTACAATGCATTACCAAGTACTAAGCCTAATCATGGAGTTGGTGATAAAAATGTTCAAATCGGTGAAACATAAATATATTTGTCTGTAGGTAGAAATAAACATATAAAAAATTGTGTACGCAATATTCGCATTAGATAGTATTGTAAAAGAAGACTGTGACACTTTGCTGTGTCACACTCCAACTTTCACAAGTTTAATTAGTACAAATATCAATCAAACGCCTAAAAACCGGTTTATTTTATTAGCCGTTTTATTGAGATTTGTAATATGAATTTGCTCACGTTAGTTTTTGAAATCAAATAGATTAGTTACTGTTTGGTGTTATTGTTATAGAATTGGGTGTGAATAGAATGTGTATCTAGATGTTTTGTCAAGTTTTGTCTGTTTGTCTGTCTGTATATTGGCCGCGCATCATGCGGATACTACTGAATGAATACACATGAAACTTGGTGTGACTTGAGTTCATACTGCGAGGTAGGACATAGAATACTTTTCATCCCGAAATATTAAAGGTTTCCCACAGGATAGGTGTTGAAAGTTATTTAAAAGAATACGTACCACGCCACGCGAATACGTGTGCATCTGTCTTACTGTCTGTCTGTATCTTGACTGCAATCATACAATCATACTAATATTATAAAAGCGAAAGTTAGTATGTATGTAAGGGTGTGTGTGTGTGTATGTTTGTTACATCTTCACGCCAACACTATTGAATGAATTTAAATGAAACTTTGTATGATTTGAGTTCATAATACGGGGTAGAACATTGGATATTTTCATCCTGAAAAATTAAAGGATTCCGACAGGATAGGGCTTGAAAGTAATTTAAAAGAACACGTACTCGTATCACGTTAAAAATACAAAACGATTTTGATGCAACTTGGCACAGTCATAAATTATATAATTCGTTAAAATTGAGGGTACCTTATATGCCGAAAAAAAAAGGGTTCCTGCGGGATCCGGAGCCAAAGCAATGTTAATTTTGAAGTAATAAATAATATTTTTTAGAGGGTACTCTATACTATATTCCATACGGAAGCTAAAACTGTTTCTGTATTTATTTAGACCGCACATCACGCCAAAACTACTATTTTAATTCAATACTTATTACTTTTTTATACTTTGGGCCGTGGTGGTCTCGGCTTAGAATAAGACCCCTCCCAATCCTCCCATGGATGTCGTAAGGGGCGAGTAAGGGAATACACAACAAAATAATAAATGGAAGATGGATAATATATGGAAGATGGGCAACAGCGTCCTACGAGTACATATTTGTAACACTACGGTCACCAATCCTGCCTGCCGAGCGTGGTGAATACGGCAATCCCCCCAATATGATAAACACAACTGAAAAGACGGCCCCTGGGGACTAGGGGCCGTTTTTTCAGTGATGGCTCCATTATTCCTGGCACCGATAGCAGCGACAGTAACGGTGGAGCAGGGGGTGCTAAGAATCCCGGCAGAGATCCAGCTATCCACCCTCACGATCTCTGGACCTGGCAACCTATAACGCGCGCACCTTGAGAACCGATGAGAAGTTGATAGAGCTGGAAGAAGTAGTAAGTAAGTTGCGCTGGGGTATTATAGGGTTATCAGCAGTCAGAAAAGAGGGAGAGGATACGATGATCCTCAATTCCGGCAACTTACTCTGTTACCGGGAGGGTGACCTGCAGTGCCAACAATGTATCGGGTTTCCAGTCCACAAGTCCCTCGTCAACAACATTGTGAAGATCAAAAGCATTTTGAGCAAGGTGGCATACCTTATACTCAGAATTAATGAACGGTATTCGTTGAAGGTCCTACTGGTGTACACCCCACACTCGAAACGCCTGGACGATGAAGTGGAGGCCATGAACGACGACATTTCTAATGCCATACATGCTCCGAAAACATACTTCACAGTAGTGATGGGGGACTCAACGCACGGCCAGGCATGAGGAAGGCGATAAACTGAGAGTGGGATAGTTTGGATTTTGACAGCGGAACCAAAGGGGTCAGCGATTGGCTGACTTCATAAAAAAGGAGGGACTCTTTATGATGAACTCTTTTTTTTTCAATAAACGCCATCCAGGAAATGATAGTGGCTGCACCCCGGTGGTCATGAGAGTGAGATAAATTTCATTTTGACGACCAATATGCATATATTCAATGAAGTCTCTGTGATCAACAGGGTTATGACCGCCGGTGATCACCACATGGTAAGAAGCTTATTGAATATCAACGTAAAGCTTAAGAGGTCTCGTTTGGTGAGATCTAATCTTTGCCCAAGTCCTGCCCAAATCCAAAACCACGAGAGCTGGTATTCCAAAATTGCTTCCAAATCCTTGCCGAATGCAATACAGTCGACGAAATAAAAAAACAAGTTAGTGGAAATTATTAACGCGATCGGGTCTGAGTTCTTTAAGACCCACCGCAAAAATAGTAGACAGAAACTCTCTGAACATACACTCAAACTTTTGGCAGAACGAGACGACATGAAGCTGCAATCTTCAGTGCATATATTGAGTTACACCTTGCTTAATAAACACATATGCAAGTCGATGCGACACGATTTGCGTTCTTATAATGCGTTCGTATTAAGAACGTAATAGAGCGGAACAAGGGCTCCAAAGTCTTTGCAAGATATCTGTCTAATGGTCAAAGCTTGTTGACGCAGCTGAAGACCGGCTGTCGTATCCTCGTTTGTCGAAGCGAGAGATTGGCTGTGGCATCATCGTGAAGTTCTATGAGCAATTATACACCTCAACGCGTAGGTCTCCTAGCACGATTAGCGATGCAAGAGCCTGTTTGACCCGACATTATACCGAAAATATCCCGGACGTCAGCTTATACGAGATCAGAATGGCTCTCAAGCAGCTTAAGAGCAACTAGGCACCAGGGGAAGACAGAATAACGACAGAGCTGCTGAAAGCGGGTGGAACACAGCTTCTGAAGTACATACTTAAAGTACTTCAGAAGCTGTTTAATTCCGACATCCTCGAGGGTACTACGCAACAAGCATGGCACAGGAGCAGTGGTGTTGTTATAATTTAAGAAAGGTGATAACACCCTCTTGAAGATTTATAGGCCCATTTTGCTGCTGAACCACGTCTATAAACTGTTATCGAGAGTAGTTACAAACCAGCTCGCTCATAGGTTTGACGACTTTCAGCCTCCCGAACAAGCTGGATTCCGGAAAGATTTTAGCACCATAGACCACATCCATACGCTCCGGCAGATTATACAGAAGACCAAAGAGTATAATCGGCCACTGTGTCTAGCGTTTGTAGACTACAAGAAAGCCTTTGATTTAATCAACACCTGGCTAGTACTACAGTACTACAGTCATTACAGCGGTGCCAGATTGACTACCGGTACATCGAAGTGTTGAAGTGGGAGACGTTATTTCTCCGAAACTGTTCACCTCTGCACTGGAAGATATATTCAAGCTACTGAACTGGAACGAATATGGTGTAAACATAAATAGCGAATGCATCACTTACCTTCTATTTACCGATGATATAGTTATCATGGCAGAAACTCTGGATAACCTAAGCACAATGCTCAGTGACCTCAATATTGTTTCCCAACAGGTGGGTCTTATAATGAACATGGGTAAGACGAACATCATGTCAAATGCTCATCATGTCAAATGCTCATGTTGGGAAAGATAGTATCGAAGCTGTTGATTACTATGTCTACTTAGGTCAGACGATCCAACTGGGTAGATGCAACTTAGACAAAGAGGTCAACCAGCGAATCCAACTCGAATTGGCAGCGTTCGCAAAATTACGCCATATCTTCTCGTCGCAGATACTGCAAAGCCTCAAGATGAAAGTTTATAATCAGTGCGTGTTGCCAGTGATGACATACAGCACTGAGACGTGGTCGCTATTTATTGGTCTCATACACAATCTCAGAGTTGCGCAGCGTGCAATTGAGAGAGCTATGCTCGGTGTTTCACTACGTGATAGAATCCGAAATGAGGAAATCCGTAGATGTGATGCTTTCGCCATTGACATTAATACCATATCCGTTCCAGTTCAGAAGCTTGGATATATCTTCTAGTGCAGAGGTGAACAGTTTCTCGTAGTCCACAAACGTAAGACAAAGTGGTCGATTATACTCCTCGGTCTTCTGTAGTATAATCTTTCGGAGTCCAGCTTGTTTGGGAGGCTGAAAGTCATTGAACCTACGAGCCGACGGTTTGTGAATACTCTTGAAAGCTTATAAACATGGTTCAGCAGCAAAATGGGCCTATAATCCTTCAAGAGGGTGTTATCACCTTTTTTAAAGAATAACACCACTACGCTCCTGTGACACGCCTCTGGCGTAGTACCCTCGAGGATGACCGAGTTAAACAGCCTCTGAAGGACTTTAAGTACCGGTGTGCCACCCGCTTTCAGTAGCTCTGTCTTTATTCCATCCTCCCCTGGTGCCTTGTTGCTCTTAAGCTGAGCTCACTCAAAATCTCTGGCTTTGATGAAACAATGCTCCCACTGTTGGTTTTCAGCTTCGTTAACAAGCTTTCCCTAATAGACAGATTTCTTGCAAACACCTTGGAGCCCTTGTTTTGCTCTATTGCATTCATAATACAATTAATATTATAAGAACACAAATCGTATCGCATCTACTTGGAGATTTGTTTATTAAGAAAGCTGTTACTCGACATATCGACTAAAGACTGCAGCCTCATCTCACCTCGTTTCACCATAAGTTTGAGTGTATGCTCAGACAGTTTCCGTGTTCTATTTTTGCGGTTGATCTTAAAGAACTCCAACCCGACCGCGTAAACAATTTCCACCAGCCCGTTGTTTAGTTCGTCTACTGTATCGCATTCGGTAAGGATTTGGAAGCAATTTTGGAGCTCAAACTGAAAGCTCTCGGGGTTTTAGATTTGAGGAGGACTTGAGCGAAGAGTAAATCTCATCAAAAGAATGAATAAATATGGAAAAAATTACATCCTCGTAGAGTTTTTTAGTCCTCTCTTCTCTAACGGGTGTATTTCTGAAGCACCGGTAGTTTTAGTATTTACCGGTAGAACTCTGTTGGCACATGAAAGGGAAATTTCCTTTTCAAACTCAAAGCAGTCTTAGTTTACCTAAGTTTTATTGATTGGATCTATTTATAATATTTGAGGTATTTCTCTATTTTCATGAGATGTTAATTTTGAATTATAAGATTATTTTGCCTATTTACAATAAAATACTTTGACTTTATATTCTTTATACATTTTATATTTTATTATTTTGATATACTTACAATCAATTAGTTCATCTTCTTTGTTATTAACTAGAGCTACAAACCACAAATACAAAGCAACCGACATCTCCTACCACCAACTCATATAACCATTGTTTACCACCTGTATCTATGAGTTACCACCTACCATCACCAGCTCCAACTTCTTACTACCTTCTATTTCATAATGAAGGTAGCCACCACATCTCAGTACCGAATACTTGCCGTACACCAAAAACTACCATTCCTTTATTATGAGACCAGCTCTTTGGTCACAAAAAAATTACTACTGTTTCATTCATTTTAATCGAGTTGACATTGCAATATGTATGGTATAGTTTTTTTTTTAATTTCAAAGTAACTTTTCTAGTATAAGTGGTTAATTATTATAATACTGTGACATGTTAAATCATGACTCCAAGTTAGAATTTTGTGATAGATCCCGATTAAATAGAATGTATTGGGTACAACGTCATCTGGCGAGGAGCAGCGTCTTTTCTATTAGATAAAGTTTTGTTTTCTCCGTATCTAAAAGCCAGACGCCGAGTTTGTAAAAAACGCCAAACTCCACCACGCGCGCGCCACTTTCTTCGTTGAAGGAATAATGAAAGCTTTTCTTGTTGAAGACAGATTGATAATTTCGCCTATCTAAGAATCAAGAAATAATGGTTGAATTTGCCTCTGTGAGTGAAAGGGAAAAGTTTTCATCTACTGTCTAAAAATAGATAAAATGGTTAATCCACGCAGCGACAGCTAGCGACAAGAGGTGTGAACTAGAAGGAAGGTGTAAACGAAGCGGTGGCCTCTGACGGCAAGTAGCAGTGCTTCTGAGTGTTGCTATTATTAATTGACGTTCCAGGAATATTTCGGGCTCTGGATAGCTTTGGACGAGGTGCGGTATGTTTAAAAATCCGGAATAGTTCACATCTTTAAGTTGGCTAACAAATCGTAAATTCAGAGGGCAGCGATTCATATGTCGAAAATAATTTACATCTACAAATCGCTTACGATGGTCACACCATGGAATGTTTTGACGTAATGCATATATCACATCGAAGTTCCAGAGAGATGTTTTTTTTTGTATGTAGTTTGAGAAGTAAACACCGGATGCTGATTGAAATGTACCAGATCTGGCTGGAGGACAGTGACCTGTATAGCTAGGCCGACAAGGTCTGCTTTATGATGCAAGTGGCAGAGTTGTTTCTGGACGGTTCGAGATAAGCGGAAGTTCGATGTCAGAGTAGAATGCTACTCGACGTGCAAACCAAAGTTCGTATATATACAAGAGAGAAGCCTGTGGATTGGATTTTGAAATCAGACGTGAACTCATTTAGTTTACATAGTTGGCACGTGAATGAGATCGGCGCAGGCAGCAGAAGAACACGCAGTTTCTCTTGTATGGACAAAACGACCGAGGCACGCAGTCCAGAACGAATCTGCTCTGTTACAGGCAAAATAAGTATACGAGTGCAAAAGCCAGGTTAGTGGGATTTCCCCTGATTTCAGTATCTGTTTTGATTTTGCACCGCGTCTATCTAAGGCGGGCATCTCAAGACACATTTGAACACAAAGGAACGTGGGTTTCAGGTTAAAATCGTGCATCTACGGTCGGCTGTTGTCGTCACCACTGCGAGCTGCTGTGCGCGATCACCCGGGGCTCACCACCGTTCGTGGAAGAAGCCGGTCTACGAGGGACTCCAGAAGGTCTCCAACGCACCACCTGTCCAGTAGAAGACACCAGGCACCGATCGTGGGAGACACTGAAACCGTTCGAGTGCAGCGGAAGGCACCGTTCGTGGAGAAGCAGTAGGAGCTGATCGAGTGGAGTAAGGAGGCGTTCCGCGGCGGCACGCGAGACTACGGTATGGCGTCCCGTGAAGCTTCCAGTTTGGTCCACTCCAAATCATTTTGAGTCAGCGAGCTACGGTAGTGAGGGAAGCCTTCGCCCTTCTTACGTGTTAATATACTGTTGAAAGATACTTTCTGTTTTACTTTCTGTTTTAGAGTTTAATATCCTTCTGGGAAACACAATCTTACACACACACTCTGTTTGCACAAGTTCTACATAGTTAAAAAGTCATAGTTGTCTTCTCGTGACCACGATCAATGCAACTTGATCGAAACGTCGAGGTAAATAA
This sequence comes from Alsophila aescularia, assembly GCA_946251855.1. Lineage (NCBI taxonomy): Eukaryota > Metazoa > Arthropoda > Insecta > Lepidoptera > Geometridae > Alsophila > Alsophila aescularia. Next base: position 3,238,867 of record OX276378.1, on the reverse strand, counting down.
ATATTAAGTTTTCAGCGCGATTAAGTCCCGTTTAAATATTTAACTGTGTTCGAATCGCGAAAGTTTAAAAGTTACAAATGCACAAGTTCTCTTTTAATTTAGATCATTCTGAGGCAAAGACAAGACAATTCCGTTGCGTTGTGACCAATACATGATGACAGACTCTCTAAGTTTTTACTAGCTTATTCTATTGTAAATTCATATCATACAGGCCGAAGTTATGTACTATAATTTATATGTTTGAGGAAATTGTAATCACATTTGAGAATTTTGAGTTTTGAGTATTAAGATAGTAGTATTTCCTATTATAAGATCTTGCTGTTTAGAATTATTTTGATGCAGAACAAACTAATTTAAGTGTAAAATATTTCTTTTTGAATTCCTCAGTAAAGGGGAGAGTACCAAGACTTTGATAACTCATGTGTGTTTTTCTATTTTTTGTAATAAAGCCCTTTGTTATTGAATTTACCATCTTGTTTTAATTCCTCGCCTTTACCTAAGAAGGAGGTCCGTTTCCTTAGCCGGGCAAACGGTCCCTTTCAATACCTATATACATCTATACTTCTATACTATATATTATACTATATATTATTATAAAGAAGTAAAGTTTGTGAGGTTGTAGGGCATAATCTCTGGATCTACTAAACCGATTTGGAAAATTCTTTTGCCAATATAAAACCACGTTATTTGGGAGTGTCATAGGCTATATATTAAAATGAACACATGTGCTAAGCTACGGACAACAGCTAGTGTTAAATATTGTCACCTAATATTATTACACATTGTATACTAATATAAACAGATCTATTCCTACTAAATCATCATACTTTGATGAGTCGCCACCTGCAAAAATCTTCTACCACCTCTCATTAAATAGTCACTAGCTAGTCAGTCGTAAATTTGCCTATATATCAATTTATCAAACCTTTACTACCATACGATACTACTGTGCTACTGCTGATCTGCTGTACTGTAGTTAATTATACTGTGTCATACAAACCTGTGTTACGAACCGAGTTCTCGTGTAGATGGCGGTTTACTACGTACAGATTTTGAGAATATAAAGTAGTTTTCTTAATTCTAAATAGAGGGAGCTTGTGGACTTAGAACACCGTTTTTCGCTTATCGCGATTAATGCACGCGGGGAAGTGGGGCTGAAAATTGAAATCTCCGTGCGTCCATTCTGGGCCTTAACGCGTGCGCGCCTTCCTCCCGCCCTCGCGATTTACATGCACTTGACGCGGCAATACAAATGATAGGACCACAACGTAACGTAAACAAAAAACCTTTATGAGCCTATTATTTATACAACTTCTGATTCTTCGAATCATGACAGACGACATTATTTGTTTAAAATGTTGTTGATAAGGCATGTTATAGGTTATATTTAGTTTATAAAAAAATGTTGAAATTTGTTTGAAAAAAAAATAGATGAGTGTTTTTACAAAACATTATTTATTTCTGAATCTAAATCGATAAGGTATGTATTTTTTGTTTATTTGTGAAGTTCAATCAACAAAACAAGTTAAAAAAATGCTTTTGTTTTTTTGAGTGTAGATTTTGTATTTTTTATATATTTTCCTTAATTTAAAATTCAATAAAATAAATACTAAAACAATAAAAAAAGATTTAGCAGCTCCATAATTTAGTTAAAAAAAAGGGGAAAACACCCACCAAGTATAATTATTATTTTGTTTGAAACCGTTTCCCATCAACAATTTACAAGCTATTTATAGAATATATGTATCGTTTGAAAGAGATTAAAACTACGGTTACGTTAATGCGTAACACGGAAAACGTATTACAGTGCCCCTCGCAATCCGAGCAAGGTAACTTCCAAAAAATACGTAAATTCGCGTAAAAATGTGCAGAAATGTGCAGGGTTGCTAGACTATCCTTTTATTAGTATAACACAACAAAAAAGCTAAAAATAATAACAATATTTAATAAAACCAAAATATCAAAAGAATATATAACACAAAATCGTTTCCGTAGTTACAGCGTGTATGGGGTAGAACGTCCTACATTACGTTTGCCGAGTTGCGTTCTCCACTCAAGAATAGGTACGGTTATCCCAACGGTTATCGGTCCTTCGGCAAATATGACCAGTCCACTACCACTTCAGCCTGCTTCACCTATTGGCTATGTCGATAAATTTGGTTCTCTGTCGGATCACCTCGTTCCGGATTCGATCTCTCAAAGAAACTCTGAGCATAGCCCTTTCCATAGCCAGTTGAGTGACTTTGATTTGGTGAACTAGTCGAACAGTGAAAGTCCACATCTCAGCTCCGTAAGTCATTACAGTTAGGACGCACTAGTTGAAGATGTTAGTTTTTTTGGTATTGGAAAATGGATGACGAAAAGACTCGACGAAGTTTGTTAGCAAATGGTGCCCAGCCTAGCTGTATTCTTGTAGGGCCTCTCTCTCGAAGTTGTTTTTACCCAACTTCAGTGTTTGTCCAAAGTAAACATACTCTTGAACAACTTCAAGAGAGATCCGTGAACATCAATCGGTTCCGGAAATACATGTACATTGAATATATTCTTGGTTTTATCCAAATTCATCCGGAGACCGATGCGTTGAGATGAATCAGCTAGTCCGTTCAGCATTTCATGTGAGGCCTTTAACGTTTCTGCAATAATGACGATGTCATTCGCAAATCTCAAGTGTGAGATGTACTCGCCGTTTATGTTTATGCCACGTCCTTTCCAGTCCAGAGTCTATAAAATATCCTCTAATGCATTTGTGAACAATTTCGGGAAAATAACGTCCCCTTGTCTTACTCTTCGATGCAGGAGGATTTGATTTGTTTGCTGATTCTGTACTTGGACGGTCATTGTTGCGGTATCATACAGACATCTCAACACTTGAATATATTGCCAGTCGAAATAACATAGCTGCATCGTGTCATTGGAGTCAAAGGCCTTCTAATAGTCCACAAACGATAAGCACAGAGGCTGATTATATTCTTCAGTTTTCGGTATAATTTCCCGCACTGTGTGAATGTGGTCTATGGTACAGTATCTTCCTCGAAACCCAGCTTGCTCCGGTAGTTGAAATTCGTCGAGTCTACGTGCGAGACGATTCGTGATGACTCTTGAATACAGCTTGTAGACATGGTTACTCATTTTGAAAAACAAGACAACTACACTCGTGTTCCATGCCAGTGGTGTTCTCCCAGAGAAGAGAACGGAATTAAGTATACGCTGCAGTTCTTTGAGCGTGGACGTACCTCCTGCTTTTAAGAGTTCCGTGGTAATTCCGTCCTCCCCAAGGTTTATTCCATTTTTGGGCTGTTCAAGAGCCATAACGACTTCATCAAGGCTGACTTCTGCCAGTTCTTTGGTAAAGCGGTGGGTCAGGGTGGCCCTGGAATACTCGGTGTAGGATTCTAGTTTGGATGCCTGTGACGTGTATAAATGGTGATAAAAATCATCAACTTCCACGAGAATCTCTGGCTTCAAAACGATTATTTCCCCACTACATTTGGTCAGCTTGGTCAGATGGCTCCGACGCTTTTAAACGAAAACTTTCGACCGCCAATGTTGCTTAATTGCTTCTACTATAGAGTGCGTATTGTAGCTTCGGAGGTTTCGTCTCACCAGCTTCGTTATGTTTTTGCGCCATGCCCGTTGTTCTGACGAAGTGACTTCTGGATTCTCGCGTCGTTCCATTATACGTAGCCAAGCTCACTCGGTTTTGGCGGCCTCCCGAAGCCCGGAGATTTTTAGCGCTCCCAGCTATGCCGTTACCGTGGCCATCGCCGTGGCCAGGAACAGCAGGGCGGCCGGGAACTGGGGGCCGCCCTTTCTTGGTGCTTATCATTACGAGGTTAATGTCTATAATCGCCACGCTGGGCAGGCGGGTTGGCGATCGCAGAACACAGCTTCTTGTACCTATGACGCTGCTGCCCATCAATGGTCTGTATAATTTATCTTCGCTAATTCTGAATGTTTAAATCTTCGGTCGTCAGAGCCTCGTCCGTTAATCGGCAGGATGTACCATGGGCAGGTGAGGTTGACTTGGAGTACTGAGGTGGTGTTTGTACTCACTTACATCCCAGTACCAGTTTTTGAGTTTACGTTTCCTCATATATACGACATTTCTCTCTTTTTTATTTGAAAGAATTCCAGTGAAGTAACAGATAATTTTCATCAAAAATGATTCAGTCGTTTAATATGTAATTTTGTTTTGGTCCCGGAATAATAAAGGATACTTTTATCCCAGAAGCGACTTTGTCTGCGGTCTTTCGCATTTATGATATAAATAGGATTATTATATTTCGCGCCTAGTCCTTTAGATTGATATATAAACACATTTAGTATCGCCACCTGATCCCACCATTTTATGCACAAGTTGAGAGTAAAAAGTTGAAGAAAACCTCCTTGCTCCATTAAAACCTCCCCGTATTTTCCTATTTCTAGTTATGTCATTCACATAATCTGTGCTCATATGTCAAGTGTGTAAAATAAATTTTCCAAAATATATATATTGGGATATCAAGATAGCAGGTGGTGTTCGCCTGTAGATATGATGACGACTACTTCCTTCTGCAATACATTATAGCCAGGATTTTTCATTGCATGAAGTTCCAGTTTTTTGATGTTTTCACATCTTGAAAAAGCATATTTTCGCTACGATGAGAATGCAATCTGACCTGTCGGGACTGACCAGTCTGGGACTTGTTCGCTGCATCGATGAAAGGTTGGCGTAACTTCCGCTGCGGGGAGATTACCTAATCTGATATTATTATGTTGGCTTTCTCTCATCTTAAGCGATAAGCTGCAAAGTTGATCTTTCCAGGATCCAGGCCACGCAGACCGTTCTTGTAGACCGCTTGTACACTACATAGCATTAAAAAAAAACTAGAAGAGAATACGTACAAATATTATGCTTGAAGATACCTGCCTGGAGTCAGGGACCAGTATACAAGAATATATTCAGAACTGAGAAAGAATCTTAAAACTAAAGTACAATAGACAGACTTAACTCTAAAATTAATTCCAACATATAGCTTACTCCAAAGTCTTTATACTGAAGTCTGCTAAAACAGTAGACAGATTGGGCGGCTGGACACCGATTTAAACAAATTGGGTTATTATTAACAACGAGTGTACCAAAACCATCGAGCTTCGCCCCAAGTGTGCAGTTGGATGGTGCTTTCTGGAGCCGCCAGCGAATAGCAGCGCGCACGAGGTTTCCTCTTGCAAACTCTCCGGCGCGGAGTCAAAGATACAGCTAAGTACTCTGGTCGTTATTCTGTTTTTATTTTGCTTTTATGGGTCTATGATCCAGTTTGCAGCTTCAATAACTGAACATCGTAGTTTGTTGTATAAAAAAAAACTAACTCAGCTGATGAGCTATGATTTATTATGAAAATTCTAAGAAGTCCTTAATAACCTATACAAATGGGTGCTACGAGTATATCGGAGTATACGAGTAATGCAATGTAAACATATATGATAAGCAACATATTTCACTCATTTTTCTTGAGCTAAAAAGAATCTGCAGTGAACTGCGACTCCTTTTAATTAAATATAATAGTATAAACCATGTTTATCAAAAATAATCTATAATTTTGAATTTAATTTAGACACATCACTAGAATTTGTGAATTGTAAAACTGTTTCAACTTGAAAGATATGTTACGACTGTCACTCACGAGTTGTTTCGTCGAATAATTTAATTCGACCAGTGTTAGGACGTTGGAGACGTCCGTCCTCGGGAGTTTGCACCGCAAGGGCGTGATTTGAACTGCGGACCACCGCACGTGTCGTTCATTGCGTCAGTGGCGCTGGCAGTGGGGGTGCTGCAGGCGGGAGAGCCCCAGCCTAGATGAAGACTAACTTACGTAAACAGTTTAGGGTCCTCACACCAGTTGTCGACAGTGTCCACCTTGCGGAGAAACGGCTCACTTTCGCTGTTTCAACTTTAAATGATCTTTCAGACGCGATCTTCTTTCTTTTTTCATTTTTTTTTCTAATGACCGATTCCTGACTAGTGCCTCGGTTTCTTACAATTCCAAGATCATACCTATATCCCATGACATCTTTTATAGACCAAATCATACAAGATGACGTTTCAAATTCGATCACGCTGCAGTCCATTGCCTGAATTGAAGATCTCCTGGGAGCTCGTACTCTGTGCCACGCAAGATTTCTTGCGGAAGGCGTGTGAAGCCATTGCGGCAATTGCCGAACCACAAAGATATTGTACCGTGATGTAGGATTGCCTTGCGCTGATTGAGTGCTTAAACAAGTAAAAACTTCTTTTGAGTAATTTTTACGGGCTCATTAGAGCACGTTTAGGGCAAACCTAAACTACTACCTCTTAACCTCTTCATTATATTATCTATTTCCTCTTTGATATCATTGCCTATATCAGTTTAAGTACCAGGAAGAGATACGGAATCTATAAAATAGCTTCTGACTCAGTCTCAATTTTGATCTTATTTTTTATTTATGTTGATATCACCTAATTGCTAATTTAGTATGACCTGCGGGCCTGATTTCTTTATATCATGATATGGTGCCTGTTTTTTGTTTATTTAAACAAGATGACGGCGCAGCTGGTAGCTTAAGTGTAACACTAAGTACTGCGAAATTATAACAGTAAATAAATTTCAAGCAAGCGACTTTACAACGGTAAATTTAAATTGAAGATGCCTTTAGTTTGTTTTATTATCAGTAGATATCGAACCATATTTTTTTTTTATAGAAATTGTGTATATGTGTATATTCATCTTACCACCAGACAGATATCACGAATTAGATCAGAATTTTAATGTTTTTATTTCATTAATAACGGCTGATAGACACACAGGAAATATAATCGGAATGATTGTTATGTACCGGTTAGTCATTTCCTCCTGACCTGACGTCAAATAAGGAATGATGAGTTCGACTGAGCTCAAAACCACTGAAATGTCTAGTGATGCACCGTATGTATCATACCCGTATGCACGCGCGTAGGCACGCGCGCCGACATTCATCGTGAGGTGACGTTTCGTCAGTGTGGCGACTTGAGTACGTGTATAGTGCTGCTTGCCACATAATTATCGCTTGGAGACAATCGACCATATATTACCTTTCGGTATTTTAGATATTTACGTTGAAAACTCAACGGTTACTCGATGCCTAGTCTTCATATCGTATAGTGACCCGGACGGAATAAGATGTTATTTTATTCAGTTATTTAAGCCATTTCACCTTTGTTTTCTTAAAATACTGATTGAAGACTCCTGTTTCGCGTATTGTGACCCAACTTTTTTCTTCATTTATTTAGTATATATTTGTATTATTGTCAAAGAGAAGCTTGAGACATGAATGATGTATCAAATAAACATGTGTGATTCTTAGGTTAAGGAAACAATGACTGTCATTCTTTTTGAAAATAAATATCTTATCTTATTCGGGGTCGCATCTTGATATTATAATAGATATTGTAATCTTGATATTGTATAAACTGTGTGATGGTGGAACTTTTATTAGAGGACTGTCAAGTAGTGAGAATTCAATATCGTCAGTTATTTATTTTTGGAACTCTTTAGTTTGATAATGGCTCCTAATATAGGACCACGGAATAGAAGGAACAAGTAAAGGACCTTAATTCAATGCTTTCAAGTTGCCGATGATACGTAACAGTCATTTTTAAATTATTACTTCGTTCGAAGCTTAGAGTAGCACATGGGGTATTAACATTGTTTTGAATAATTTCAATGATAATTCCTAATTAAGAGTTTTTTTGTCGAAGCTACACTTTTGAATGAAGCTGTTTGAAATTTTTAGCTCTGCCGATGATTATATATTATGATAGCTTCCAATCTTTTTTTTAAGATTGTCTATTAAAATTGGTAATGTTGATGAAATCGCAGATATATTGTATTATGGTAGATATAATATTTCACACATGGATAAGTTTTTTTTTAATTATTATTATTTTTCGTCAATACGCTCAGCTGAAAAATTTTTACATTTTTTTATTGTACATAGTTTTTTTTTAATGGAAGTCTGCAGATCTATTTTTTATGTATTAATAAGCCTCGCAAACTAGTATTTGCGCAAACATTTAATTGCTTAATTAAAAGCAATCTGAATGAGCGCGGGATATAAATAAAATAAAAATATGTATATTTAAAAATTATAACGATAATGTTGTCACAATATATTATATTAGTAGACAGAGTTTTAAGGTTAATTGTTCATTCACTTTGGTTAAATTATTAATATTATCATCACAAATTAATTTGTGATAAAAATGTACTGTGAAGGTACAAACTTCTGCATTGATGATATTACCGTTATCTCTCAAGGTCTACATGTGTTTATTATCAATTTAGAGGACTAGGTGCGAAATATACTAAGTTACTGATTAAACGAACTTACCTGTAAGTGAAGTTCTATCATAATTATAGGAGCGCCTAGTCCGAAGAGATTGATAGCCCACCCTCCCTATTTTTTATATTCCCAGTCTAAATACTCTAGCGGTAATATTATCAATGACAGCAGGTTTTCCAGCTCTAAACAAAATGACATAATGACTAGAAATAGGAAAATACGGGAAGGTTTTAATACAGCTTGGAGCGTCCACGATCTCTTTTGGTAGATTGTTGTAAACATCAGGTCCCATTACGTGAAACGTTATCGCAGTCTTTACCAATCTGCGTGGAACGCTAGAAAGTTTATTTGCATTATAGCTGTTGTACCGATTCATTTCTCCACGCTTCTTGTAAGTGCCCATGTTCTCACGCGTGTATTTTGCCACTTGGAGTATCAAGAGACTGGGCAGAGTCATAAGGCCTAGCTGGGTGAAGAAAGGTCTTGCCGACTTGTCTTGTGCGATGCGTGCCATCAATCTCACTGTTCGTTGTTGCAAGCGGAAGAAGCGCTCCCAATCTACAGTGCGCCGCCACAGCTTGAGCCCGTACTGCAGGTGTGACTGCATGCTTGCAAAGTAGCATGAACGAACTGCCTCCCTTGGCAGAGTCGACGCGACAAAGGGCAATACAGGCCCCACCTAGTTTCCGCACAAGTGGTTAATGTGTGTTACCCAAGGTGCAAACCAAGAAACGGAGCTGATTGAACCTGTTCTATAGCGTCTCTAGCAACATCGACTACTAAATGACGCCTTGAACGACCTGTAAGGTCAAAATTCATGAACTTAGTTTTTGTCAGATTGAGTTTGAAGCCGTTATGCTTGAACGACAATAGAAGTTCGGATGCTACAGTGTTCAAGCGTCGCTCAAGGTCGTCCAGTGATAAAGCTGTTACAATAACTGCGATATCATCAGCGTACATGAACACTTCTCTTTCTCTTATGGTTCTTGGCAAGTCATTTAGTAGGAGAGAGAACGCTAAATTTGATAAAGAGGATCCTTGTGGTACGTCGATTTCACTCTTCATACCATCAGATGTTATCTTTCCTCTGTCTCCAATAACATACTGGGTTCTATCACTCATGAAACTAATAACTAGATTGAGAGCTGGCCCTGATACTCCGTAGTGGTTACGTTAGCTAGTGTGCTGTGGTCTGCGACATCAAAAGCTTTTGAGAGGTCACAGAAAAGCACTGCAATCTCGTGTTTATGTTCTCTAGCGTTGCATTCTACTCTCACCAGCATCGTTGTTGAACGCCCCTCTCGGTATACAGATTGACGATCTACATGCAAAGCATGTGTTGTTTCTAAAAACTCTGAAATCCGTGTACTTAGACCATTTTATTATATTTTTGTACTGCTGGAATTATAGCAATAGCTCTAAAAGAATTTGGATCCTCTTTCTTTCCTTTGCCTTTGTAGAGAGGACATAATAATAATAATAATAATAATAATAATAATCATGTACGCTGATGATATCGCAGTTATTGTAACAGCTTTATCACTGGACGACCTTGAGCGACGCTTGAACACTGTAGCATCCGAACTTCTATTGTCGTTCAAGCATAACGGCTTCAAACTCAATCTGACAAAAACTCAGTTCATGAATTTTGACCTTACAGGTCGTTCAAGGCGTCATTTAGTAGTCGATGTTGCTAGAGACGCTATAGAACAGGTTCAATCAGCTCCGTTTCTTGGTTTCCACCTTGGGTAACACACATTAACCACTTGTGCGGAAACTAGGTGGGGCCTGTATTGCCCTTTGTCGCGTCGACTCTGCCAAGGGAGGCAGTTCGTTCATGCTACTTTGCAAGCATGCAGTCACACCTGCAGTACGGGCTCAAGCTGTGGCGGCGCACTGTAGATTGGGAGCGCTTCTTCCGCTTGCAACAACGAACAGTGAGATTGATGGCACGCATCGCACAAGACAAGTCGGCAAGACCTTTCTTCACCCAGCTAGGCCTTATGACTCTGCCCAGTCTCTTGATACTCCAAGTGGCAAAATACACGCGTGAGAACATGGGCACTTACAAGAAGCGTGGAGAAATGAATCGGTACAACAGCTATAATGCAAATAAACTTTCTGGCGTTCCACGCAGATTGGTAAAGACTGCGATAACGTTTCACGTAATGGGACCTGATGTTTACAACAATCTACCAAAAGAGATCGTGGACGCTCCAAGCTGTATTAAAACCTTCCCGTATTTTCCTATTTCTAGTCATTATGTCATTTTGTTTAGAGCTGGAAAACCTGCTGTCATTGATAATATTACCGCTAGAGTATTTAGACTGGGAATATAAAAAAATAGGGAGGGTGGGCTATCAATCTCTTCGGACTAGGCGCTCCTATAATTATGATAGAACTTCACTTACAGGTAAGTTCGTTTAATCAGTAACTTAGTATATTTCGCACCTAGTCCTCTAAATTGATAATAAACACATGTAGACCTTGAGAGATAACGGTAATATCATCAATGCAGAAGTTTGTACCTTCACAGTACATTTTTATCACAAATTAATTTGTGATGATAATATTAATAATTTAACCAAAGTGAATGAACAATTAACCTTAAAACTCTGTCTACTAATATAATATATTGTGACAACATTATCGTTATAATTTTTAAATATACATATTTTTATTTTATTTATATCCCGCGCTCATTCAGATTGCTTTTAATTAAGCAATTAAATGTTTGCGCAAATACTAGTTTGCGAGGCTTATTAATACATAAAAAATAGATCTGCAGACTTCCATTAAAATATGGATAAATTTTATAGTTGCATTTCTGCTATGACATTTTCAGAAGTTTATGAAAAACCTAGTTTGAATGAAGCGTTTAACGAATTTCATGAACTATTTACATTGTTTTTTAATTTATGTTTTCCAATATCTATTTTTAAAAAAACTAACAAAAGTAATAAAAATATATGGTTGACCAAAGGGTTAAGGAAGTGTTGCGTAAAAAAACGATATTTGTATTTAAAACATAAGCAAATTGGGTCTAATAAAAGGTATAATAATAATGCATACAAAAAATATTCAAGAATCCTGAAGCAATGCCTACATAAATCACAGCAGTTACAAAATAAAAAATATATACTTAAAAATAAAAATAAATGCAAGGCCGTATGGGACGTTATTAATCAGAATATTGGTGACAATAACAAAAATAGAGAAATAGATACTATATTATACGATAATCAATTGTATACAAACTCAGTTGAGATTAGTAAATTATTTAATGATTTTTATATTAATTTGACGAATGAAAATGATTTTAAATTTAAAACTGACAATATAAATGAAAGCATAGACTGTAACAATTCTAATACAATATTTTTAAAACCGACAGATCCAATGGAAATATATAAATTGATAAACAATCTTAACAATACTAACTCGGTAGGAGTTGATGAAATAAGTACAAGAATAATTAAATTATGTGCAAAATTTATCTGTCAACCTTTGAGTTTCCTAATTAATATGTCACTTGAGGAAGGCACATTTCCTGAGAGTTTGAAAAAATCTATTGTAAAGCCGTTATTCAAGAAAGGTGATAAGACAGACATGAACAATTATCGGCCAGTTACATTGATACCAGTTCTTTCTAAGGTCTTCGAAAAAGTAATGCTGAAGAGGTTATATGATTTTGTCACGGGACAAGAGGTATTAAAAGAGGAACAATTTGGTTTCCGGAAAAATAGTAGCACTTCACTAGCATGTTTTAATTTATTAAAGATTATCACAGAAGCGATTAATGAAAGTACACCAGTAACGGCTATTTTTCTCGATATGAGTAAAGCTTTTGATTTTGTTCATCACAAGTTACTTCTACATAAATTGGAAAAGTACGGCATTAGGGGAGTAGCAAATGATTGGATAAAAAGTTACTTAACTGATCGTTCTCAATGCGTAGAAATAGACAAAGTACAAAAAGATATGAAAGTAACGAGCAGGTCAAACTTTAAACTAAATAAATTTGGAGTTCCACAAGGAAGTGTGCTAGGACCATTTCTATTTTTGATGTACATAAATGATCTTCCTAACATAACGCATCACAAAACGATATTATTTGCGGACGACACTACTCTAATTGTCAAATGTCAAAATATAAACATATACGAGCAAGAAATAAATGATGCACTTAGTAAAATAATTAATTGGCTCAGTAATAATAATTTAAAAATCAATGTTAGTAAAACAAAATTTATACAATTTCAAAACTATAGGAAACGGGATATGAACCTAAATGTAAATTACAAAAACATTAAAATAGAGGAGGTTGACTCTACTAAGTTTTTAGGACTAATAATTGATAGACACTGCGACTGGAAGACGCAAATTGACTATCTCTGCGATAAGTTGGACAGGTTTGTGTTTGCGATAAAAAGGTTAAGGCAAACAGTATCTACTGAAGCAGCACTAAGTGCATACCATGGATACGTGTCTTCGGTGCTCTCTTACGGTCTCTTGTTATGGGGTAACTCGGTTGAGATTGGAAAAGCATTTAGAGTCCAGAAAAAATGCGTGAGAGCTATTTCTGGCGCCTGGTTTATGGACAGCTGCAAACCACTGTTTAAAAAATTTCGAATTTTACCATTGGTTTGCATGTATATTAGAGAGCTGTGTGTTTTTGTTAAGCAGCATCCACAATACTTCAATTTACATTCGGAAATAGTAAGGAGAAATGTCACTCCAAGAAATAAATTTAAACTTTATATCCCTCGATGCAGATTAAATATATTTAAAAGAAATGCCTACATTAACGCCATTAAGGTGTATAATAAATTACCATGCACATTTAAAGAACTGACGCTTAACATGTTTAAAAGAAGACTGACTGTGTGGCTTTCAGAAAAATGTTTTTATAATCTCAATGAGTACATGACATATAAGGAAAATAATGAAACATAATGTGATTAATTAATGTTAAAATTCTTGATTTAATGCTTGCTAATTGGCAACTATGACTTAATTTTTGATATAATTTGACATTAACTTTAATTTGACATTTTGACATTAATTAAATAATAAACCCTATATTTTACTATTGAATCTTGTTTATTATCGTTGTATTTTTTTTGTATAGATATGTTTGCACACCATTGTTATGGTAGGATGTACTGGACTTTTATAATTGTTATTACCATCTACTTAATTACTACATTCTTGTGAATAAATAATTCTGATTCTGATTCTGATTCTGATTAAAAAAAAACTATGTACAATAAAAAAATGTAAAAATTTTTTCGACTTAGTAAAGTTTATGAGTAACTCTTCTGATGTTTTGAACGCGATTCCGCAAGAAAACCGCTTATCCTTGTTTTTTGATAAAGGGGATAATTTAAAGCTATTAGGCTTTATTTGGTCACCTATTGATGGATGGATATAAATTTTCCATCGCGCTTAAATTTAACCCGCAAACCAATTGTACTTAACGCTTAATGCTCTCCACAATAGCGAAGTTGTGGGACATAAACGGATTTTGTGCGCCTGTAATATTATACGCAAAACTTTTAATCAAGGCTCTTTGGATAGCCAACATTGGCTGTGACGACCTACCTCCGCATGATATTTGTGTCGCTTGGAATCAGTTTCTAAGCGAACTGCCCGCGCTAGAACAATTTAAAATACCGCGCTTTCTAGGTGTTGTTCCCGACTCTCGCGTAATTTTAATCGGTTTTTCTGATTCTAGCCAGAAAGCGAATGGAGCCGTTATATACCTTTGCGTACAAACCACTTCTGGACATAATCAGATTAACTTGATTTGTGCTAAAAGTAAAGTCGCGCCGCTTAAAGTTGTTTCTTTAGCCCGCTTAGAACTCTGTGCTCTTTTATTACTTTCAAAACAATTTCGATTCGTTATCGAAACAATTTCTTCTCGCTGTCACATTGATGACATTTTCGCATTCACCGATTCAACAGTGGCCCTACATTGGGTACACTCCGCACCGCATCGCTTCGACACGTTCGTTGCAAATCGCATAGCTCAAGTTCAAGAAAATCTTGACCCTAAATATTTCTTCCACATAGATAGATGGAAAGCTTAATCCTAGCGATTGTATAACCAGGGGACTTTCTCCGGCGCACTTGCTGAATCACCCGCTTTGGCTTCACGGTCCACCTTGGGCTCGTGACAACGTGGATACGTGGCCAATAAACCGATTCACCTTCGATTCCTCAGCTGACGAGAAGCTGTTGGAAATTATAAAACACGCAAATGTTTTCATCAGTACCGATGAACAACCGCATTTTCTTTGTGCACTGGCTAAGAAAGTCTCTTCTTGGTCAAAACTTCTCCGCATAGTGGTCTATTTGTACCGCTTTTTGGGAAAAATACCACGTTCCAATAGAATGGAGCTTTTTCATCTACATTATGCAGAAACTGCTGTAGTGAAAGCTCTTCAACAAGAATATTTCAAACAAGATATAAACGCTCTCTCAAACAACCGCAAAGTTTCAAAATCGCTCATACCGCTTTCTCCGTTTTTAGAAAATGGTTTAATACGCACCGGGGGACATTTAGAAAAATCTTCGTTTAATTTTGACGGAAAACATCCGATACTACTTCCAAAAAAAGGATCATATTGTTGATATTTTAATTGATTATTATCACCGCAAATACTTACACGCTGGACCGCATTTATTGTTATCATTGTTGAGACAAAAATACTGGATAATTTCCGGACGCAGTACAGTGAAACGACGCTTTAGACTTTGTAACAGCTGTTTTAAAGCTAGCCCGCGTACAGAGGCGCCCTTTATGGCGAACCTCCCCGCTCCCCGCGTAAATCAAGACAAACCTTTCCTCAATTCGGGAGTAGATTATACAGGCCCAATAAACATATTGATAAGCAGATACCGCGGTGCACGCAAGGAAAAGGCTTACATTTTCTTGTTTACGTGACTTGTGACGCGTGCAGTACATTTGAAGAGTAAGCTGTAGACTTGAGCATTCATTTTTCCGCGCTTTTCGCCGTTTCATGTCGCGACGCTTTTTTTTTTTTTTAAAGACAAGTCGCCCGCGGGTCAATGCCCCGTCGCGCGTCGCCCGTGCTATCAGCTGTGTCTTGTACTATTATTTATTGTGTGGATGTGTGATCACTGATCAGTCACAATAGTTGTACTATTATTTATTCTGTGGGCTCTGCCAGTCAGTTGTCGCTCGTTTCCTAACTTGATAGGTTGATATTTTTTTAGTATTATTTTTAATTAGACTTAGATTAGATAGGTATTTTTGACGGTCCTAAGCCCGCTCAAGTAAGATGGTAAAATGAGGAGAGAATGGTAGATAAAATTTATAAACCATTTTTTTCATGATTTAAATTCTTTAGTGCAAATCTTTAGAATACCTAAATAAATCATAGATCTTGTTGCTACGCAGCACAAGTGGGGCGGCCGCCCCAGTGCGCTATTTATTCTGTGGTACTGGCGCGCGGTCTTGTACTATTATTTATTCTGTGGCGCGGTGGCGGGAGCGCGCTCAATACTATACATGTGTGCGTGTCGTGGGGTTCTAGTCCCAAAATAAAGTGGGGCATGCTACGTTTTATCAAAAAATTGTTTTATCAAAAATTCCACTTCCAGTTAAATGTGGGAATTAAATAGTATTGTACTGAATAAAGTACTGAATAATAGTATTATATTGTATAGTATTAAATAGTTTGTTTATTACGGTATATTTATTACAATCGACTCTCCAAATATGGCGGGGATGCAAAACAACAGCTTGTATATGTTAAAGTGCCGACTGTAATGGACCCAGCCCCCGTCAATATACCTGAGCGTATATTGACATAGATATGCCCACATGTATATACTTACCACTTCGATGGACCTTTGTTTCTGGGATTGTAATGTATTAAAATTTTGATAGCTAACTGTACTGACTATGACATTCAAAATGCATTTGTAATAGGTTAATTTAACCGCTGCACGGGTTAATCGCTCGAAAACGAAATCCCCGTTAAGAGGAGGATATACGCCGTTGACCTTGCTCGATTGGGCGTTACCGATTAAAATGCCCCGCGCAGGCCCCGCAGCCCCTGACAAAAGTTACGCCAGCCTCGCGCTCTCTAGAATTTTGTAGAAGGCATACTCTATCGAATAGTAGCTACCTAATAATTATGTTTACAATATATAGTGTTTTGTAGTATTTCTTTTACACATATGAATCATGCTTCCGTACATACCTATACCTAAATACGGGAGGCTGAAAGTCGTCAAACCTACGAGCGAGACGGTTTGTAACTACTCTCGAAAACAGCTTATAGACGTGGCTCAGCAGCGAAATGGGCTTCATTGGACCTCGTTAAATGGTTCAAAATTGATGAAATGTATACAATACTACCATACTAGAGGTCCTCTTTTTCAAAATGGGCTTCATTGGACCTCGTTAAATGGTTCAAAATTGATGAAATGTATACAATACTACCAAACTAGAGGTCCTCTTTTTCAAAATGGGCTTCATTGGACCTCGTTAAATGGTTCAAAATTGATGAAATGTATACCTTACTACCATACTAGGGATCCTCTTTTTCAAAATGGGCTTCATTGGACCTCGTTAAATGGTTCAAAATTGATGAAATGTATACAATACTACCATACTAGAGGTCCTCTTTTTTAAAATGGGCTTCATTGGACCTCGTTAAATGGTTCAAAATTGATGAAATGTATACAATACTATCATACTAGAGGTCTTTTTTTTTAAAATGGGCTTCATTGGATCTCGTTAAATGGTTCAAAATTGATGAAATGTATACAATACTACCAAACTAGAGGTCCTCTTTTTCAAAATGGGTTTCATTGGACCTTGTTAAATGGTTCAAAATTGATGAAATGTATACAATACTACCATAATAGAGGTCCTCTTTTTCAAAATGGGCTTCATTGGACCTCGTTAAATGGTTCAAAATTGATGAAATGTATACAATACTACCAAACTAGAGGTCCTCTTTTTCAAAATGGGCTTCATTGGACCTCGTTAAATGGTTCAAAATTGATGAAATGTATACAATACTACCATACTAGAGGTCTTCTTTTTCAAAATGGGCTTCATTGGATCTCGTTAAATGGTTCAAAATTGATGAAATGTATACAATACTACCAAACTAGAGGTCCTCTTTTTCAAAATGGGCTTCATTGGACCTTGTTAAATGGTTCAAAATTGATGAAATGTATACAATACTACCAGTATGGTATGGTATGGTGGCTCGTTAAATGGTTCAAAATTGATGAAATGTATACAATACTACCATACTAGAGGTCCTCTTTTTCAAAATGGGCTTCATTGGACCTCGTTAAATGGTTCAAAATGTATGAAATGTATACAATACTACCATACTAGAGGTCCTCCTTTTCAAAATGGGCTTCATTGGACCTCGTTAAATGGTCCAAAATTGATGAAATGTATACAATACTACCATACTAGAGCTCCTCTTTTTCAAAATGGGCTTCATTGGACCTCGTTAAATGGTCCAAAATTGATGAAATGTATACAATACTACCATAATAGAGCTCCTCTTTTGTATACAATACTACCATACTAGAGGTCCTCTTTATCAAGTAAAAATAAACATCTAATTCGGTTTAAAAATCCCGAAGATACGAGAGAATACAAACTTTACATAAAACAAATAGATTATGTAAAAAAACTACTAAACTAATTTTGATAAAGTTTATACGGACTACTCTGTATAGCATTGAATAATAATCGTCCAAAATCTGTTTAGAAATCCTTGAGATTTGAGGCCATATATCACAAAACCAAAAATAAAACATTAAATATAAGTATTTTTGAAAAACTACAGTAGCAATAATGATTTTAAAAAATGGGACCTACTGGTTTTATAAGGGTTCTACTGGGGTTTCAATTATTTTTTTGTATCCAAATCGGTTCGGTAGTTTTGGATATATGAGATAACATACATACAAAAAAAAACATACGATTTATGAACCTTTTAAAAGTCGATTAAAAATATAATTACTTATTTATGATGCCTACTATAACTTTGGTTGTTTCATATCAATAATTATTTAGCACTAGCAGTACCCGCGGCTTCGCACGCGTGGACATTTCTCTAGGTTAAAATAACTCTATGTACTATTCCAAGACCTAAAATACCAATATACCAACATATAAACAAAATTCCTTCAGCCTTCAATTTGTTTTATCGATTGTTCGGAATCTAATCATCGGATTGAGAGACCAATTACCCCAGTTTTTATGTCAAGCTCTAAGCTATCTAACAGTGAAAATTGCATTGAATTCGGTCCAGTAGTTTTTACGTGATGCGTGAACAGACAGACACGAATTTAAAAAATGTTTAATTATTTTTCAGTAGCTTTTTTTTAGTACCCTAGATCTTCATTATTTTAATATCTTCCTTTTATATATTTTTTGATGCTAACTGCTTTATTATAAGTACAGATGCCCTTCACTTTTGGGCAAAATAATAAAATATGTGTTTTATTACATAATTTTAATCATACCTACTGACTGACTGACTGACTGACTGACAGACAACGCCCAGCCAAAATTGGTGGACCTAGGTATTTGAAATTTGGAGGAATATTCCTGGAGTATCCTAGAGGTGAACTACGGAAGTAACTATAATCAGTAAAACATGAATACCAACTCCAAAAGTGTGTTTTTAAATAAATTTCAACCCCTATCCTGCGGCAACCGTTCAATTTTTCGGGATGAAAAGTATTCCATGTCCTACCTCGTAGTATGAACTCAAAACATGTTAAGTTTCATTTGAATATATTCAGTACTTCCGGCGTGATGCGCGTCCAAGTGACTGACAAACAGATGGAAAGACACAACAAAAAAAAGCATTTTTGGCCTCAGTATTAATATAGAACAATCTCCAAAAAAAAATACAAATATATTCATTGTACAGAATTGGACCTGTTACAGTTTTATTATAAATATGGATAATAAATAAAAAAGCTTATTCATAAAAAGTTATGCAGTGATTAAGTAATGAGTAGTAACTTTGCGCAGTACAATATTGTACTGCGCAGTATTACTAATCATTGCATAACCATTGCATAACTTTTTATAAGTAAGGGGGTAAATGTACTTCTCCAACCTCCTAGGGTTTCTGCCCGCTTAGTACTTAGAAAGACTTTTAATTTCTCAATGTTATAATAAATGTTGAACCTCTTGGGTTCCTGTTCACCTGTTACTTTGAAAACTTTTTTAACAAATTCGATATTATATACATACTCCTAGCATTGTACTCTAGTGAGGATGTTCATGAGAACCTACTCATAGTTTATGAAAGCTCAGTTGTGATAGTAAAGCTGACTGTACTTGAGCTTATCACGTGGTGCAGGATAAAACTGATATAATTTTATTAAATTAGCATGATAGTAGAACTGACTGTACATGAGCTAGTCACGTGGTTTAGGATAAAACGGATACAATTTTATAAAATTAACTAGATGGTAGAGCTAACTGTAGTTGAGTTAATCAAATTAATGTAATCTACCTAATTATATTTATCCATTTATTTAAACATAATTTTAGTTTTCCATAATCAAACAAGGAACTCTTACAGTTTCGTCATATCTGTCTGTCTGCCTATACTTACTTATGTTGCATCCATTTTTTGATGTTAGTACTAAAGATTGAATGATATTTATTTAGCAAAAAAAACCTTCATTCTTTTTCTTCTTTTCTATTACGGGTCTGCAAAATCATCCTTTCGTAGACTAATAATTTGACTCCATTTGGACCCTTTGGGTAAAGAACCCTAAAAATTTCCCCTATCTTTGTTTTGCCATATATTACAATATTTCTTTTAAAGAAATTTTGTAATAATTTGATCCGTATCGCCAACACGATTGATGCAACGATACTGTTACAGAACTTTTAATCCCTATCCCGGAGGAACCCTTTATTTTTTTGGGTTTTTTAGTAACCACACCTATCTACAGAGACAGACAGATACAAACATTAGAAAATAAATGGGCTAACCATATTTTTGTCCATTTCGATATTGATGATTATCTCAAAAAAATATTTAATGCGCAGATTTTGCCCAGTTCCAGTTACAGTTTTATTATAGTGCGTATAGGCTTAACTATACGATAAAGTAACATGCCAGCTTATGATGAGCCGTACATTCAAACGTTCCTGTAAATTCCGGGA
This sequence comes from Alsophila aescularia, assembly GCA_946251855.1. Taxonomy (NCBI): domain Eukaryota; kingdom Metazoa; phylum Arthropoda; class Insecta; order Lepidoptera; family Geometridae; genus Alsophila; species Alsophila aescularia. Next base: position 3,218,328 of record OX276378.1, on the reverse strand, counting down.
TTCTAATTATTTAGACCTATTACTGAGGGTTGTGTTGTCTGTAATTTCTAAACAACAAAACTGTTAACCTTGAAATATTTACGGGATAATCTTTAATGTACCTCTTTTTAACAAAAAAATAATTAATGGCATTGTACTCCGCGTTAATAAATTACAATTATAAACACATTTTGACTTTCATCCTTCTCCCAAAGAAATCATGATGAATTTCGGGATAAAAATTATCCAGTTTCCTACCCCGTAGAATGAACTCAAATTATGCCAAGTTTCATTTGAATTCATGATGTGCGGCCAAGGTACAGACAGACAGACAGACAGACCGACAGAAAAAAATAATATGGAAAGTTTTGGCTTCAGTATCGATTAAAGAGTGCACTCCAAAAAAAAAGAAGTATATGTATATGTAGATATATACATATATATTCAATGTACAGAATTTGACCTGTTACAGTTTATTGTAAGTATAGATTAACAATTTCACTTACCTATGAACAAGGCTTTCATTTTGAAATTTATGAAAAACAATTCCAGCAAAAGAAATATTTCAAGCCGTCGAAGAATAAATGACAAAGGTAGTTGAGATATATATAAATAGGGGTGACCATAGGCAACTAGTCGTCAAGTGATGCTAAGCCTGTGAGCGAAGCATATTTATATCAAAATCACAATGTCATGGGAATGTTATTCATACACTCTAGACTAAAGGTGAAAACTAGAAGTCAACTCTTTATTTACTAAATAGAAGAATAGAAGTGAAGTGATTTATTATAGTAGAGTATTTTTTTCTATAGGGGTGAAACAAATCATTGATAGGGTTGTGACTTGTCTTAAGACCACCTTAGAACGGTGTCGTGTGTATTTCGAGCCTCTTGACTTTGCGTCAAGTAAAGTTCGTTAGGTTTTTGGTGAAAAATGGGAGGCACGGTTACGTTTACTAAAAACTGGAAAATGTTGATTACTCGCTGTAAGGAACGGTTTCCATGTAAATTAAATGACAAGTCTGTCCATAAACATCAAGAGCGTTGGTACTAAACCTACATTTGCATTAGTTCTTAATAACCTAGAAGAATAAAGGAAGCTTTTATCGCGATAAACTGTAGTCCGCGTGGACGAAGTCGCGGGAGGGAAAGCAAGTAATATAACAAAAATGTAACAGTGCTAAATCTGTACATTCAATATTTTTTGAAAATTATAATTGAGATAAACATGAAAATCAATATAGAGGCCAAAGTTTTTTTTTGTCTGTCTTTCTGTCTCTTTGAACACGCATCATGCTGGAACTACCAGACGGATTTTGATGCAACTTATCACAATCCTAGCTGATGCCTATTGATTAACAATTAGAATATTTTTTATCGTGAAAAAAACAAGGATTCCCGCAGGATAGGGGTTGAAAGATATTTAAAATGGCTACTGCATAAAACCAATTTTTTTAAACGTTTTTTTATTTACTTATTTTCATTTTTGTATGTCTGTCTGTCTGTCTATGTGTCTGTATCTTGACCGTGCATCACGCTGAAACTACTGAATCAATTCAACTGAAACTTGGTATGATATGAGTTCATACAACGAGGTTAGAACATTAGATTCTTTTCTTATTAAATATAAATACAACGGCTAAAAACTCACGAAAAAGAAGATCGGAAATACTCCAACCAGTTTCGGACTATTTTGAAGTCCTAAATCTGGGAGTTTCATACTTTTTTTCCCGAAAAAATAAAAAAGGGGAACCCTTTAATTATCGCAGGATATTGGTTGAAATTTATTTAAAAGAACACAGATCACGCTGAAACAACTGGCAGGTCATAGTTTATATGATGGGTTGAAAATTGAGCATACTTTTTATCCCAAAAAAATAGAGGTAGGCCGGATAGAGGTAGGCGGGATAGAGGTAGGCGGGATAGGGGTCCAAAGTTATGTTACATAATTTTAAAGTAAAAAATATCTATACATATAATAAAGCAATAAGTACGAAAAAGTTTGTACAAAAAAGATAAAAAAACGTCTAGCGTACTTAAAATAACCTACTGAACAGGAGTATAACTTTTTTAATTAATCGTGTCTGCATGTTTGTCTGTTTGTTTGTACGCGCATCACGTTAAAACTACTATTTGCGATTGCGATGCCGTTTTCACTGTTGGATAGCTTCGGTTTTATCTTAAACACTGGTGTACTTAGTTTCTCAATTCGATGATTAGAAGCCGAGCAATCGACAATCGTGTGCGTGCGTGCGTGCGTGCGTGCGTGCGTGCGTGTGTGTGTGTGTGTGTGTGTGTGTGTGTGTGTGTGTGTGTGTGTGTGTGAGTCTATCTGTGGCATCAACTTTTTGATGCATGATAGGCAAGCTTTTGTTCCCTATATGGTGGTAAGTCACGATGCGACTTTCGAACCATTGATCCATCTTCATTTAATGTGGTATGTAATTAGGAAACGAATGGACCGATTTTGATGCAGTTGTTTCTGTTCGTAAGCTGATGTGATCGAGATAGTTCTTAGCTATATGGGGGAGGGGGGAGGAGGGAGAGGTGAGAAAAGGGGGTGAGAACAGTAGCTTCCATCATACTACTTCAGCATCTTTAGACGTCGTTAAATGGTTCAAAATTGACTTGCAAACTAGTCCCGAGCATAATAAGTAGTAAACCTGTGAATTAAATAATAGCTTGTTTAAAGCTACTAAACCAAATTTGATGATATTTATACATTTGATATTATACCACCCTGGAGGTTTTCTTTCTCAAGCTGGAAGGTAGTCACAGGTACTCAACAACAAAATGTTGGAACCCCTTCGAGTTTGGGCTCATTTGGTTTGTCTTGGTGAGTTCTCTGGTTTTATGTGGTATCCAGTGTCTGATGATGGAGCCGGAATATAGTCACAGGAACTCAACAACAAAATGTTGGAACCCCTTCGAGTTTGTGCTCATTTGGTTTGTCTTGGTGAGTTCTCTGGTTTTATGTGGTATCCAGTGTCTGATGATGGAGCCGGAATATAGTCACAGGAACTCAACAACAAAATGTTGGAACCCCTTCGAGTTTGTGCTCATTTGGTTTGTCTTGGTGAGTTCTCTGATGTTATGTGGTTTTCAGGGTCTGATGATGAAACCGAACGGTAGTCACAGGAACGCAACAACAAAATGATGGAAAATGGTCAAAAATAATTCAGTTCTTATGTATGTAGGTTTTATTCATCCTTGGTTTTAATTTACCAACTCTTTGAGTCTAAAGTGAGTGAGTGTCTACTATTTTCTTTGGCAAATATTCATTCCGATGTTTGCTTAGGCCACTTATTTTTTTATTTATATTTTATCGCCTAAAAACTATTTCTTACCTTATGTTGTATTTATACATTATTATAACGTTGGTAATTTCTAAAAAATGATACTGTTCTGCCTCAATTGTAATTATTTTATTATTTTTAGTGCTTGTTTACAAAATAACATTTTCATTATGAAGTCGATTTATTTTTTGGAAAAATATTTTTTATCTCGAAAAATTGCAGGATTCCTGAGGGACGCACGTGAAACCACGGGGTGCAGCATTAGTATTTATATAAGAAGAATAAGCATGTATGTACTGTGCCATATGGTAGCTTTAAGTCGCCGTATTAATTTTCTTGACCCAACATATAATTATCCTATAGCACTCTCGTGATTGAGACGAATCCAATGATACCTCATTTATCAAAATCCTTCAAGCCGTTTAAGCTGTAGCAGTGCCTAAGAAACGTACATACAAACAAACATATATACAAACCAAACACTTCACTGAAAATCTCGGCGAGTCACTAGTTTATTATAATTTATTTAAATGTTGAATAGGTGACGCTAATTAATTTATGTATGCATTCATCAGTATTATCACAGGTGCATTCATCAGTATTATCACAGGTGCATTCATCAGTATTATCACAGGTGCATTTTGTAATGTACCTGAAGGTCGGTTAAAATGCGTTTTAATAAAAGAAATTTGTTACCTACTAGCTTTCGCTGCCATTCTGAGTAAACATATTTACCATTTGTGTTGCCAGCTGTAAAATATCACATATTATATGGTAATATGTTCTATCTATACTTATAATAAATCAATAGGAACGAAATAGTTTGTACAAAGAACATAAAGTAAAAAAAATAGGGTACTTCATATAAGCTACTGAACAAGAATATAAAATTCGTGTCTCTCTATTTGTCTGTTTGTTTGTCTTTATCTTTATTCGCGCATCACGTAAAAACTACTGCACCGATTGCAATGCGGTTTTCACTGTTGGATAGCTTAGGGTTTGACTTTGTATCTCAATACAATGAGTAAAATATGAGCAATCGATAAAAATATTTTTGATAGCTGAAGGAATTATGATCAAACGTTGGTATATTGGTATTTTAGGTCCTCGAATAGCACAAAGAAAACTTGTAACCTAGAGAAATTACCACGCGTGTGAAGCCGCGGGCACAGCTTGTACTTATAATAAAGCAGTAGGTACGAAAAACTGTACAATGAAGATTTTTTTGGGCGGGTAGATGTAAATAACAACACCTAGTTAAAATCACGAAATATTAATTTTTATTTAAGTATAGTTAAAACAAGTTTTTACATCACAGTTTAAGTATAATTAAAGCTTAGGGCACCTTACCTGCCAGTTTGTGTTATCTCCTCTATCACTATAAACACTTCTTTGTACTTGACACTGACACTGCACTGCACTCAACTATGGAGGAAATCAAGGAGTCAATGTCCCAGATGCAGCAACTGTTTTCGCAGCGGATGGAAGACTTTCAGACTGAGTACAAAGGTCCACTCCTGCCACTATCTCCAGTTTGGCTGCTGACTTTGCTTCATTTAAGACCTTTGTTGTTGCTACACTTCGGGCCCTCCAGGACCAAGTGCAGTTTGTTGTTCGGAGCCAGGACAATATGGAAATGCAGAGCAGGAGGAAAATGCTGTTCTTCCATGGCTTGCCCGAAGCAATGACTGAAGATATATCTGGCATGGTAGTGAAGACGATTGCAGACAGCTTGAAGGTGACAGACTTCACTACGAACAGCATCAGTTGCTGCCTTAGAATGGGGCGTGCGGCTAATCCAGATAAACCGAGGCCTGTCCTAGTTAAAATAAAAGGCTCGGAGAAAACACTGTCAGAGTTCTTGAACAATAAAGCGCGGCATAAAAAAAATAATGTGGCTGCACGTCAACGGTTTGGCCTAACGAAGGCCTGGTCGAGGGAAAGTGCCGAATTTGTATTGGGGCGTGACGAGACGCGCCATCGAGTGACCTGTATATCGGAGTTGGACAAGATTGGTGAGCCCACCGTCAGTGAGGGTACCGGTACCATTCTGGCTAAGACTTTTACGAAGTCACTTCGAAAACCAAGCAAGCTGCCTCTGCTAGCAGGTAGTAATTTAAATGCCTTATTCTTTGGCAATATTAATTAGTATATTGTGTTTAAGTTTCAAGCTTTCATCACCCCTATCGTTAAGTTAGATTTTAGTTTACCCTGTTTATTTTTAGATACTTTGCTGATTGATAGTTTTTTTTTTGTTTCATTTGTTTGCAGGGCTGTGTTCACTTACACGCTCGAATCATCCGTGCGATTATCGCTCGATCATCCGGAGTTAGTGAACGACTTTGGACGTCCACATAGAACTGACAACTGTCAAGTGTCAGTTTCATACTATTCCTCCCCTCCCCTACTATTTTTCGGATGACCCAGTGATGGATGATCCGTGCGTCCTCGAACGTGTAAGTGAACGCGCCCCAGGGGTGCGTTCACACTACGCTCGAATCACCCATGCGAATATCAGTAGTCACTCGATCATCCGGGCCCCAGGGCCCGACCACAGAACTTGGCTTCAATCAGATTGTCACTTTTTTCATAGCAAAATCGACTCTATCGCAAAGCATTATTGAATTTGACGGCTTGAAATCGTCATGATCAACATTACGTAATCGCACTGCCGACCACAGAACTTGGCTTCAATCAGATTGTCAATATCGCTATCACTAATGCCTTGCGATAGAGTCGAAATTCCTATGAAAAAAGTGATAATCCGATTGTAACCAAGTTCTGTAATAGGGCCACCGGAGTTAGTGAACGGCTTTGGACCTCAAGTGTCACAAATGTCAAGTGTCAGCTTCATACTATTCTCCCTACAATTTTTCGGGGTGAATCACGCGTACGCCCGATGATGCCGTGAACGATGTCGAGTGATCGCGCGGATGATCCGTGCATCCTCGAGCGTAGTAAGTGAACGAACCCAAACAGTTATTGCTTTGACTTGTGTCAGTGATAATCGGCTGACAATGACAACTGCAGGCTGATTTCCTATGGAGTGAGGTTGAGTGATTTCCACCGAGCACCCATTGCGGGTGAAGGTCGTGAAGGTTTTGGAATTCACTAAACAGTTAACCGCACCCTTCAAGCACCTGCAATCAACACTAATACCGGGAAACCGGTAACTATGCGGTAGAATTAAGCTAAACCTAGCCTACAAATACTTCTACCAGAAATAGGACCTTTCAAATTTTGCCGGGTTTTATGTTCGAGTGATTATCTGTGGGTGGCGCGCCAGCCAACCAATGGTGGCAACAACAACAATCATCGTCTGAATTTATTTTCTGTTTTTTCTCTCTCGCTTTTAATCTATCTAAAATATTATTCCCGTGTAGACATTAAGTATAATTTAATTAGCATCGTAAGTTTTGTAGTGATCTAATAATATACCTTTTTGTAGATTGTACGTCTCTGAAAGAAAATCTAAGCATTGACGTTATTTCTCAGCAATAATGTACTTACCTACTTCAAATAATTATTACGACTTCCTATTTAAAATTACCATGTTCCTATAGGTACAGTGACTATAGTGCTTCTCAGGTAAAGTTAAACTTCAACTGAAAATAATCTTTGCCGTCGAGTAAAAATTCTGTGAATAAAAACATGTTATTCCTTGTACACTAATTTTATGCAAAACAATTAAATCAATAAATAATTAAAACGCCAAAAAACGAAGAAAGAAATATATTTGCGATTTCGAAATGTATTTCTAGATGAAATCTCTTGCTTTGTACCTATATAGAAGTGTATTGTATCTACCTAAGTTTTATGTATCGTTGTAGATTCACAAAAATGATCAAGGACAAATCGGAGCTCGACAGATAATTATAGCCTAGGACTTGATAGACAAGTACCTAACTATGTTGAATCTACTTGATTATACTGATAATATGATACATTTGTTTCAGGTGGATGCACACAGAACTGCAGTTCATAGAAATGTATAGATCTCCACTTTCCGAGCTCATAGTATAGTGTAAATCTCTATGTGAAAATTATAACAATATTACATGACATTTAATACTTACACTTGGTTTCGTTTTTCTTATATTTGCATTGAACCCTCGTTGTTAGTAGAACTTCACATAATTAGGCTTTGTAAGAAAACTACTAGATTTTAAAACCAGTAGGTATTTTTCTACTTTAGGGTTAAAATCATACTCTAGCTATGAAATAGTTAGGTAGGTTCTATAAAATACCACATACATACATGTCATTAAACCTAACTTTCACAAAAACAACACAATTTCATGGCACGATAAAACATGAAACAAAGTGTACCTGCCCGGTGTTAGAACTATAAGTTTCATAGTAACTATGCGACATCAATGATCTTCACTAACCAAACACTGCTAGATAGTAAATGCAATGAACGCACCGGGTGCTCTTCGGTAGACGAAAACTCATTGCTACTGAATTCCTTGTGAATTCTGTTTTTGAATTACCTGTTTTGTATTTCCTAGTAAAATGACAGTTTCCGTGCGGTTGAGTGCTCATCGCCTTGATGACGTCATTTCACATGCTCACTGAGCTTAGTGAATTTGAAACAAGTGATCGGTGGCAACGAATGGTCCAAGTGGCATTAACCGAACCGAACTTTAACTCTACGGAATCAGGCCCCTGAAGACTGAGCTCAGTGGCGTGCATTAGGAGAGGCCTACGTCCAGCAGTGGACTGATATAGGCTGATGATGATGATGAAGATGAACCAAGGAAGGAACAATAATAGGGTAAGTAAAGAATACTTGTACTGATGGTAAAAATTTACATCATTCCAGATGGACATAGACTACATCTCCCTAAGGGAAAATGCAAAGCTTCAACGGAAAACTACGAGCGGAGGCGTAGGGCAGGATAGTAAGTGAAAATTAAAACCGTTAAGCTTAAAAGTTTTAACCCTTAATAAGGGAATGTACCATACAGAACCAACACTTTTTTTATGATTGTCTATGTATCATCATCATCATCATCAGAAACACTTTCGTAAGTTCAGGGCAAAGTACTGAGAGAGACCATATTTTTCAAGGTACTTAGAGAAACCACATATTTTGACATATGTGAAAAAGTAGTTTTTGTCTCTATATCTATCTATCTATCTATCTATCTATATCTATTTTTCATAATCAAGCAATGAAAATAAAAAAGTCTGTAATAAGGAAATAACAAAAAGAAAAATTATCTAGGATACTTAAAATAGACTACTGAACAAGAATACAACACATTTTTTTTAAAATCTGTCTGTTTGTCTGTATGTTTGTTCGCGCATCACATAAAAACTACGCTTAGGGTTTGACTTGCAAACTTGGTATCTCAATCCGATGATTAGATACCAAGCAATGGATAAAATACGGCCAAAAGAATTTCGATCAAATGTTGGTATATTGGTAGTGTAGGTCCTGGAATAGCAAATGAGAACTTTTATTCTAGAGAAATGACCACGCGTGCGAAGCCGCGGGCACAGCTAGTTGTATCTAAATTAAATCCTGATTTTCATAAACTTTATTCCATAAAATCTTAGCCGCCTTAAGGGTTTAACCAGGTTAAGGGTTATCTTATATTGTTTCGTTTTCAAAATGATATAGTTTTGTAGTGTTTTATGTTATGGTTATTTTTTCTTTTAGGGTTAGTAGGATTCGCCATAAGTCCTATATTGCTATAGATATTAACGTGAGCCTGATTCATTATTATGAGGTACTAGCTTGCGCCCGCGACTTCGTCCGCGCGGACTACATAACAGTTTATCGTGAAAAAAAGCATCAATTCTTCTAGCATATTTAAAACCAATGCAAAAGTAGGTATAGCACCAACGCTCTTGATTTTTTTAACAGACTTGTAATTTCGTTTCCATAGAAACCGTTCTCTACAGCGAGTAATCAACATTATCCAGTTTTCCCGTGGAAACTTAAATTTTCCGGAATAAATAGTATCCTATATTTTATTACAGGCTATCTCCAGTCCAAATTTCACTAAAATCCGTCCAGCCGTTATCGCGTTAAAGCTCCCAAACAAACAAACAAACAGAATACGTTTCACTTTTACATATTGGTATGGCTAAATCGAATAGCTGTGGCTTTGCCCTCGACGTAATATCTCTAGGTTAAAAGTTATTTATGTTTTACTAGCCCCACGGCTTTGCCCGCTTGTACAATTTTCCGAGATAAATCCTATGTTGGTCTCTAGGTATACATCATCTACGTACAAAATTTCATTAAATTCGGTCCAGTCATTATCGTGTGAAAGCGCCCCAAACTAAAAAAAAAAGTTTCATTTTATATACTAACTGTACTAGCTGTACCCGCGGCTTTGCCCGTGTGGTCATTTCATTTAAAAGTAGCCCACACGTGTTATTCCAGGACCAAAAGTACATATAAAGTACAATATACTACATTTCTTCAAATTCTTTCAGCCGTCTAATAGTTTTTTATAGATTGCTCGGCATCTAATCATCGGATTAAGATACCAAGTACTCTAGATTTTAAATCAAACCTTAAGCTATCTAAGGGTGCATTCCGATTCACGATAATATCGCTGTGAGCGATCACAGTGCTAATTTGCGTACCGATTCAGATATCGCGCTCACGGCAGTTGAATGCTGCAGTTGAATCGGAACGCTCGTGAGCGTGATTATAAGATCACAACAACATAACCTCAAAATTTGCTCAACATACAAAGTATTACTCGTGGGCAAAGTAGTCTGTCTAAAAATTGGTTAATTGTCTGTTGTAATATTTGGAAAACTGTACGAAAGTCACACACAATTGAATTCAAACAACCGTTTTCTTTGTAAACAATCGTCAGTCTGTCCCTTTGACAGTAGCGCTCACGGTGATATCGGTTTGGGGCATAGTCGGTGTAATCGCAACATGGCGAATGTAATGACGTAATCCGTGACGTCACAAGGGATATCGTTGTTGCGCTCACAATGACTCGGTACGCGTTTTAGCGCGATAATATCGATTTTATCGATTTTTGCGCGTCTCGGAATGCACCCCATCAGTGAAAACCGCGACGCAATCGGTCCAGTAGTTTTTACGTGATGCGTGAACAAACATACAGACAAACAAACAAACAGACAGACACGATTTCAATAAATGTAGTTTTTTTGTTCTGTAGAAACAATATAGCTTACCACCTAACCTAGTAACCTTGACCATTTTTTTAAATTTTCTTCTTTGTACATACTTTTTCATTCCTATTACTTTATTATTAGTTATTTAGATATATATAGATTCCAGCACCATAAATACCAATTTACCAAATTAGACCAAAGTTCCTTCAGCCGTCATACAATATTTCAAACAATTGCTCGGCTTCCACTCATCGGATTTTAAGTCAATACTTGAACTATCTAACTCTGTAAACTGCATTTCAATCAATACAGTAGGTAGTTTATATGTGTTGCGCTAACAAACATACAGACCGATAGAAGATTTTTTAAATTATTTTCTATGTACAGTATTTTTGTTAAATACTGCATTATAATGTACACAGGTTTTAGACATACCACATACTTCTAACTGTATATTACAAGTCTGTGAGATATATGTACTTGTTTTTCAACGAAATAACTCGTGAAAGACATTCATTTTATATCGTTAACAACCACATGTGCTATCTTTATATAATCATTAGTCTTATATTTTTTGCTGAAACAATGCTATAGCTTCCATCTCTCCCTTCACTTCATGGGCCCTATATTGTAATTCCCCGTAAAGATATCGGTTGGTATCATATCGCCTTTCGGCTATTCCTATCGATACCTAACGATGTTTTCACATGTTACATTATGCTGAAACAAGCCCACGTCTCGTTGTCGTGTCACAAGTGTCACAACCGTCGAGCAGCCTTGGGAGGCAATCAGGGCGAATGTGTTGCGCGGCCGTATCGGGCCCCGAGCGGCCCTTATTTCCTGCGCCGGTGCCTCTACTATAAGAACCAAAGACACCTTTGAACAGGTTTCTCATTTTGCGAAGCGATCAAAAGCAGATGTAGATTAGTAAAATAACCCTGATCTGAAGCAAAAAAATATTCTAGTATACATTCAGGGCTCTTATTGTCAAGATATCTATCAAGATATATATATATATATATATATATATATATCCTGGAATTATTCGTGTACTAGCTGAGCCTGCGGTTTTCCCGCGAGGTAATTTAATTTAAAAGTTTCCCATACTTGGTATCCCAGGACCAAAGTACCTATAAAGTACAATCTATACTACAACATTCGTTCAGACGTCAAATAGTTTTTATCGATTTCTCGGTATGTAATCATTGGATTAAGATGCCAAGTACCCCAATTTTAAGTCAAACCCTAAGGATATTATGTTTTCCCTATTGGATAGTCTAAGCTATCCAATAGGGAAAACCACATCTACTGGACAAATTGCTCCAGTAGTTTTACGAGATGCGCGAACAAATATTCAGACAAACAGACAGACACGATTTTTAATAATGTTATATTTTTGTTCTAAAGCCTATTTTAAGTACCCTAGACTATATTTGAAATTATCTTCGTTGTGCAATTTTTTTGGTACTTCCTACTTTATTATTAGTATAAAAGACTAGCTGTACCCGCGACTTTGCCCGCGTAGCCATTCCATTTCCAGGACCAAAAGTACCTATAAAGTACAATATACATTCAAAATTCATTCAGCCGTTAAATAATTTTTTTCGATTGCTTACCATCTAAACATCGGATTATGATACCAAGTACCGCAGCTTTTAAGCCAAACTTTAGGCTATCCAACTGTACAACAGTACAGACTTTCTCTATTGCTTTATTATAAGTATTCGAACGATTCCAAAACGCGTCACACTATGTGTGTAATGGTCATAGCGAATAAGGGCCCAGCTTGGATAAATATTTGCATTCCAGAAGCCATAATAGTGTCAAAACGGATTTATGTTCTGTCCAGTCTATCGCTACAAATTCTTTTCATTCTCGATGCACAAAAAATATTTTGCCAAAATATTTTCTATCTATCTAATATGTCTTTGGGCTAAAGACCAAAGAAGTGAAAACTACAAAATATTATCATCTCCCATAGTCCGCTACTGAGCCCGATCTTTGGCTCCTCTCTTCCAACTGCTGCAAGCCACTATGCTCATATCTTCGCTCCACCTAGCCGGAGGCCACCCTACACTACGTTTGTTCAGCCGCGGTCTCCACTCAAGAACACGTATACCCCAATGGTTATCAGTCCTTCGACAGATATGACCAGCCCACTGCCACTTCAGCTTACTAATAATCCTAAGGGCTATGTTGAAAACTTTGGTTCTCTGCCGGATCACCTCATTCCGGCTACGATCTTTCAGAGAAACTCCGAACCCTTTTCATAGCCCGCTGAGCGACTTTAAATTGGTGAACTAGTTGTACCGTGAATGTCCACCACATGGCTCTGTATGTCATTACAGGCAAGACGCGCTGGTAAAAAGCTGGAAGAAAGCCAGCGACGACTAATTGGTGACGAGAAGACTGACAAAGTTTCCCAAATGCTGCCCAGCTGTATTCTTTTGCGGGTCGGTTTGTCGAAGTTGTTTCTAGCTAGAGTCACCTGGCAGTTTAGTTTTAGAATGAAATAAAATAATTATAAGAACCTAGCAGTGGCGGTAGTTGTAGACAAAAAAGACATAGATAGTAACTACCAGTGTATTCAGAAAGAAATAACTCAGGGAGTGAGTTACAGGAGGTGGCGTGGGTATGATATTGTCCTTCGGTTTGGGACTTAGCTTTGAGGCGCGCGTGGAAAGACGTTCCGCGGCGATGTAGATGCATCAATTGTTGAAACGCAACCGTGGCCCCGCAGCTGGAGGGTTGTAGTGGCCTTTCCAGGGAACAGTTGTTCACAGAACCGTGGTCGCGCTCTAGGTCTCAAGAAAAAACCCTGGAACGGTAGAATAAGATGCCTTAGTCCAGGTTCAGTAGGTCTGGCTGCCGTACATCACCAGGTCTTCGTTCCTTGGGGTCCACCATACCGGACGAGGCCTCTTTCTGTTAAGCCCCAAGGAAGTAGATGTGGCAGCCAGTATGATACATAAGGTTGTGTTAAAGTAGTAAATAAAAAGTTAAAAGTAAAGTACAAGTGCAGAAGAATCGGACATAAGTTTACAAATATAAAAATACAGCACGTAAGGAGCATAGTTTTAAAATAATTTCACCAGTTGGGAGTAAATTATCACGAAATGCAGGGAATACAAAAGCGGTATAAAACCGGTACATACTAAAAAGTCTTTGCGAAAACGTTTGCTGGTATGACTAAATGCAACCAACAAGCATAGTTTGACCGTATTAACTTTCGCAATGACTAGCTAACTGAATAGACTAAAAGGAAAGTAAAAAAAATATGAACAAAATCAGTAAAATATTCCGTTACTAAATTTAAAATTTGTACCGGGTGATATTGCAATCGAGGTCTGCAATATCAAAAGCCTGGCACGTAAGATGCATAGCAAAGTTATACACATGAATATAGATAAACATAAAACAATCAGTTCGTGGATTCACAAGCGTTACATATATTTTTTTTAACCAAAATTTTACGGCCTTATAAGGCTATAGCCAGTAGTTTAGAGCAAGAAGCAATTTAGAGGTCACACGATGTATGAAACATTTACCCAGTGTTGGGTTTTTTCACTAGGTAAACAGGTAAATAAAGACAAAGGTTTGTCCAAAATTATTTGTAAAATGATTTAGAAAACTTTCTCCAAGCGAGCACGAAATGACGATGCTAAAAAAGAACTATTCATCACCACAGGTTAAATAGTCCCTTTTATTGGTGTTATCTGTGATGGTCGAGTTCGAAATTTTAGCGTAGCAACCACTTATTCTGTTTCAATCAGAACCTGTATTACAGTCATTCAATACGGTGCGTTGGAGTCGATATTGAAATGAAAATTTGTTTGCAACAAGTCATATTGTTAACAGCAATTGGTTCCGGAATAACATGTTCGTTGAACATAGCTTTAGTTTTGTCCAAGTTCATCTGGACACCAATGCGCGTTAAGACGAATCAGCTAGGCTAACGTCTGTTCCAAGTTCTGCAACGTTTCTGCCACAATGACGATGTCATTTATAAATCTCAAGTGTGAGATGAAAGCCACGACTTTTTTATCCAGTCTTAAAAATAATATCCTACAATGCATTTGAGAACAATTTTGGAGAAATAATGTATAAGTTACTATATTTATATAATAAAAAAAAATACAAAATTGATGTACATACGTAGAATGAGGCTGGAGCGTCAAGGTATGTCAGGACGCTGCCCTAAGGCCTTAGACATGGCTTAACAACTGCTATATTTTATTAGCAACCAAATGCGACGTGGTAACTGTGGCGTACTCTCTGAAGCACGGAGCAATGGCAAATGTGCGAGGCCAAGGGTCGAACCCGGTTTTGAGACTAAGTAAGTTACATGTGCAACATGACATAATGTAACTTGTTGGCTACTTAGTCTGTCAATTTCTGTGTTTTGAGCCAATGATTTGATCACCGCAATAAAAACAATCTCGTTACTTGCCATCAGATTAACAATAAACCTAATATTTTCATTCATTTTCATATATTTTTTTCCATGGTAGGGGAAGCAAAACCACAAACGTCTTCGTTTCGGTAACCCGCGTCATCTCTGATCCGAGCCCTAACATCGCCTCTCCTCTGCCGAAAATAAAACGTTTTGTATCGGGAATAGAATTGCTCTTTTTCCATGAAATTTTATCGAGGACCATGATACCGTGGGATTGTTCGTTAAAATAGGTTCCACAGACGTTTGTGATCTAAGGATACTGTTATGTTAATTCGTGCTTGAAAGTGTGGAAATGGAATACGATAATCGTGAAGTAGGTACTTCATTGTAATATTCTAATACCACGGTGTTTGTTGCTGCTGGTATAATCGTAGTTTAGTATTTGCTTACATTTTGTTTTGCTTAAGTGCAATGTGTTCTCGAGTCCATGATTTCTCAATGCATCTTGATCAGAACGTCATGGTTAGTCAAAATATTAATGAAATCTAATATGCGCATGAATAAGACCGATATTAACAAAATGTCATGATTCCGATTCGAAAAAGCTTAAAACAAAGAAAATAAAACGAAAAAAATATATTTAATATTATGGTTATTATTATTACTTTTTATTATTATTATTTTATTGTGGTTTATTGAAAAGAAATTTACTAAAGCTAAAAGGAACAAGGAAACTTAGTACGTTATCTGCTTTACTGATATGTTTCTTAACAATAAAGCCGTTTAAATTAAAACTTTTTCACATATTTTATTTTCAAGTTTTTTGTCGTTTGTTTAGTTATTTTTAAAGTATATTGTGTTCTACATGTTTTGAAAAAAAATTAGTTATTTGCCATTTTGTGGTGACGGCCATCTTAGACTTGGTTTTTTTTCATAGTGTACACTATGAAAAAACCCAAGTCTATGATGGCCAATATGGGTAAAGTTCAATATATTGAGGGATTGAAAAAATATTTGTAGTCCGCCATTTTGTAAGCCATCTCGGATTTACAATGATACTGAATTTATTCAATTGTATTTTCATCAGAACTAAAAGTGTGTACCAAATATCAGCTCAATCTTTCAACAGGAAAGGGGTAAAATATCCATTACTAAATTTGACCCAAAAAAAACAAACAGGGCAAGCTAAATAAATTTGAAACGAGATATTTACCTTGCATACTATTTTTATATCCCGTTTCAAATGTTTAATACTTCTAGTGTTTGTGACCATGTTAGTTTTAAACTAAAGAAACCGTTTAGAAATACCATTTTAATGGATGATAAATTCTCGCCCTAATCCTTGAACATCGTCTTTAATCTAAATATTAAATTTTCTTAATAGATGTTTCCTTCCGTTTCATAACTTATTCTTCCAAAATTTACGAGCTAGTCCCGAGCCATGTCTCAATTCCCGTCGATATAGTCACAATCGATGGACTATTGCACCTTCACTTCAATAAAACGACGAAATATGACCCACTACGTTGGTGTGTCTATAAAAATGTTATATAAACCCACCCCCTCAGAATAGAGGCGTTAAATATACAAAAGAAGCGATATAAAGTGATATAGCTTCTCTGTTCGAGGTCTCATTTTACGGTGCTCTCGTAAACCTGTTATAGCGGCAGGTACAAGCGCTGTTTAAGGGTCTCCGACGAATAAAACAGTGGTAAATATATGTGCTTTTTATTAGATCATCGCTTCATATTTTCTTCAAGTATTTGGAGTGAAAACCCTGAAAGTTAAGTCTTACTTAGATCATGTGTATCTGCGCGTCTTTCGATGAACGTTATGGCTTCTGCAAAGCAAAAGACTCCAACTAATTTATATTTTTAACCCCCGAACTCGATCTAGAGGGGTGTTATAAGTTTAGGGTGTGTATTACTTTATGTATCACTGCATCCGTGTATCTGTGTGTGGTATCGTAGCTCCCAGCTGATGTGATTAAGATGGTTCTTAGCTTTAATAGGGGGGTGAGGGGGAGAGGAGGGGAGGGAGAATCGTAGCTGCTAAATTAATGTAATGATTTTGATGATGTTTTTTTATGTTTGAAAGCTGATGTGATCGTGATGGTTCTTAATAGCTAAGGGCACCCCCCTTTTTGTGTTTCACGTTGTGGGATATATACATTTTTAATTTGTGCTTGTATATTAATGTGCATAAAGCAGCTTTCTCCTTAGTGTTTTGAATAAAAAGATTTGTTAAGTTTTTGAAGTTAGTCGTGTTTCACCTCACGTCCCCGCCGTGATGTGAATAAAAAACGCCCGGTTTCCTCGTTGTGGGCTCTGACAGTTAAAAAATAAAGATAAGGTGCTTAATATCCTGCTCCTACATTTTGGTAAAGTGGCAAATCGAGTTGAATTGACTTAGTACCTTATGCAGTGTTATTACATTCATATACGCTCAACGCTCTCCTGGCCACCAATTCTGAAAGTGATCTGACTGCGGACGAATGGAAAGAAATATAGTCACTGTGTCTAAAGTTCTATGAAAATGATGTATGACATTATATCTTACAAGCTGCATAGAATATGATGATAATGAAAAGTAGCATATGTGTAAACCCAGGATATAAGCTATCCTGGTACCAAATTTCATCCAAATCCGTTGAGCCGTTTGAGTGTGAAGAAGTAACAAACATACACACCTACACACCTACACTTTTAACGATAATATATAGATGGCGCTAATCGGTTTTTATGCATTCTATGATGTTTTGTATGAACTGTCATTTCTAATGTATGGAGTTCTGCATCGCGCATCCTAAGTTTCCCGCTCGTGAAGAGAGTATTCATTATTAAAGCTCTAAGCTCTGAATACGACAGTGGCTATACTTCTCTGATTTATAATATTAGTGTGATAGTGTGATTGCTGTTGTTTGTACTTTTTTTTACATTTATAATTATCTATTCATATTAATGATAATTAAATTAATACCATTGATGCTAGCCGTATTAATTAAATAAATAAATATGTCAATATCTTGAAGCACAGCGTCATGGTACCAGTACATATATACAGAGCACATACATATGTAGCAGAGTATGGTGCTTGTTCGCACGTTCCGCAAATATTTAAATTGTAACGTCTCTTTCTCTTTATTTTCATCACTGATCCCAAAGTTCTAGCAGAAATAAGACTATGAATTTAGTGCAGCAAGTCCTCGCGAACTACTTTTAGTTTTGATTTTAAAACTTTTGTATTTTACTACAAGAAGAAAAGGAAAATCTTGTTTGAGGTGAATTATTAATAACGATAGATATATAACTAAGAAAATGCGGAAATACGAGTAGCTTCGAAAAGTTTCATTATTATAATAATTCTGAAACTTTTAGTTTTACTTTTATCACCATTAAAAAGTTGAACTTGAATTAGATAGGGAACAATGCATTTTCAGGTGCTAATCCAAGACGCATAGATTTTTATTTGCTGAATTTAATTTTGAATCGCGTTGACTTTACATATGGTTGGTTAACAGTTGTTTTTGCTTTTACGAATTATTTTAGTGAAATTATTCTCAGAACATTTTTTTAAGCATACAATTTAAATCTGCCCCATGATCAACATTTAAGGTAAGAGGCACATGGAACTGCGCAAATGCTAACGTCACCTTTCAATTAATGGCTCAAAATTGGCAGTTCAACCACGCTCTGATTCCTTCGAGCCTGTATTTCAGGCGCAGGTTGCGCGAATAAATTCACTTCAGTATTTTCGTACCTACCTATTGGTTTAAGTGAAGTTAGTGGTTTAAGTGAAGTTAGTAGTTTAAGTAAGTAATCAAGATAGAGCGCGTTTATGTGACGTTTTAATAAAGTTATATTTATTCCTCCTCAGTCGGGTAAAAAATAGACGTGTTAGGTATGTCTATGACGAAACTACGAATCAAAACATTTTATTAGTTACTACCTGTGCCCGCAGCTTTGCCCGCGTGATCATTGATCTGGGTTGAAAGTAACATACTTGTTATTCCAAGACCCAAAATACCTTTAAAGTGCATTATTTCTACATTTCATCCAAATTATTTAACCCTTCAAATAGTTTTAAGTATATCAATTTTAAAATCATTTCCTAAGCTATCCAACAGTAATAATCGCATCACAATCAATGCAGTAGTTTTTACATGATATCGCGTATCATGTAAATATAGACACACAGACAGACATACAGACACGATTTTAAAACAGGTTATATTCTTGTTCAGTTAGCTATTTTAAGTCCCCAAGATCATTGTTTTTATTGTGATTATCGTACAGACTTTTTGGTACTTACCGCGAGTTTTTAGTAGGTACCTATAGATAAATTACAAACACGACTCAACTTAGGATAAGATGAAAGTAGGGCGTAATGACGGCAGAAAAAATAGCTCTAGCTTTCATTTTTTTTTACATGGATCACATCACACTAATCATATTATCCTCACCAAATTATAAAAGTGAAACGTTGTCTTTGTATGTTTGTTTGTTTGGGGATCTTTCACGCGAACAGCTGGACGGATTTTGAGATAGCTTATACCCTGAAATAAAACATAGGACACTTTATATCCCGGAAAATGGTAAGTTTCAACGGGAAAACTGTTAAATGTTGATTTGCTGTAAGGAACGGTTACCATGGATAGGAAATAATAACAAGTCTGTCAAAAAACATTAAGAGAGTTGGTGCTATAGGTACTTTTGCATTGGTTTTTGATATCCTAGAAGAACACAGGATGCTTTTCTCCGCGATAAACTGTAATTCGCGCTGATAAAGTCGCGAGCGAAAGCTATTAATATTATAAATCAGAGTAGTGTAGCTACTATCGTAAACAGGCCAATCAGGGACCTTATTCTCTATTGCCACTCGGCCACGTAACGCGCCGCGTTAAGATATCTGCGTGGAATTGTTTGTGCATGTTCGAGAATTGCCGTACTTTTCCGAACAATTCCACAGCTAGACGCGTTACGCGTGTGACTGTTCATAGAGAATAATGGCCCAGATAGGCCCACAGCTGTCTTAGCCCCGGGAGTGTCTAGTGTAAAAATAACTTACTAATGCCCACTTGCACGAAATCAAACAAAGTATCTAGTTAGATAGTTAGTCCAAAAATATTGTTATCTCTTTCGCGCTACTGTCTGCGTATGTCTGTCTATCCTACTTGTATTTTTTTTTTAGCCCAGACTAGCCATTAGCCCTTGGCTATATGGGATATAGGATAGACATACGCAGACAGTAGCGCGAAAGAGATATCATAATTTTTTGGACTAACTATCTAACTAGATACTTTGTTTGATTTCGTGCAAGTGGCAACTAGAATCTTTGTTTTGTTTTCGTGCAAGTGGGCCTTAAAGTTTTAAAAATGAATACTCCCTTATCGAGCGGAAAACTTCGTATGCGCGATCCAGAAGTCCATGCATTTGAACTGACAGTCCATACAAAAAGTCATAAAATGCATAAAAACCGACTAGCACTATCTATCTTTAGAAGTGTGTGTGTGTTTGTTTGTTTTTATGTGTGTATATTTGTTACCTTCGTACCAGGATAGCTTATATCCTGGATTAACACATAGGCAACTTTTCATCATCCACCATTACAATCCACGTGGGTCGCAGTTTGTAGGTCTAATCATTTGCTTCCATAGTGATGCAATGTACGGAGTAGTATGCAGTTGTCTATGGAGGCAATTCCAAAATGGATGATAACAAAATCGGGGGATACAGTTTGGTGTAATGTATCTTCATAATCTATCACCGACATCCAAAATTTAATTACACCAAACTAGATATCGTCTACGGTTAGAAAGATCCAGAGATACCCATAAATCACCGTATGAAGAGTGAAGCTATGCCGGGAACTTAACGTAAAACACACGACCGTGTTCACGACACAGCCAGACCCCGTTTTTTGTAGTATTCCGTAGTCCAACAATAAGGAACCCTTAAGGAGTCCAGTCAATCCATGTTTCCGCTTCGTCGTCTGTCCGTCCGTCTTTCTTAGCCTGACACACCTTCTAGAGTTATGAATCGATCTGCCAAGGATAATTTAAAATCTAGTTCTCAATTTCACAGACGAATTTACTTTTCAGGGGTACTCTTTAAACTTTTCTAAACGCACCCCTTGTTTGGGGTGCAGGTGTAGTTAAACGCACACCTTGTTTGGGGTGTAGTTAAATAGAAAAAATACACTTAGTGTTTTCATCATCTTTTTTAAATTTCTAAACTTTTTCCATCTAAGAAGGAAAAAATGTGGCCACAGAAATATCTGGTTTCGAATGAGTCTATACAGTACACAAAGCTATAGCATAGTAACAATACGGTGTTTTTTGAAAATTCAAAAATAGGCTATTCAGAATTAAAAGAATGAACTAAACCTCAGCAAACTCCCAAGTTCCTTACTGGTTCAACAAAGGAGACACCAACAGTGCCAAATGTGCCAAAAGTGCCAACAATCGCAACTCTAGTCTAGGAACGAGCTAGCCCAACGTTGTGCAATCTCATGTTTGCGATCGCGAGAATCACTGACGCAGCACTTTACCCCGAGACCGGGAATTGAATAGGTGACAGATATTTGCATGTGAATAATACTTGCAATAAGTACTTTAAAATTTAAGTACAGTTTTATAAAGTTTTCGAAGCAGACTAAAAATGAATAAAGCTCAAGTTAAAAGGAAAAATCTGCTAACAAGGTTTACTTACTACATTTAACATACCCAGAGACTTCAATTAGATCTAAACAAGTAGGTATTTTAACTCATGAAGATTTAACAGATAGGAAATTTACCAGTATACGAAGTTATTGCTAAATATCACAATATGAGTAGGTACTCAACACAGATATCCAACAATATAGTAACATTTAGTTTATTTTAGGTTAGTTCTACACTATTGTATGGCAAATACACAAAAAAAGTATTTAGCGAAACTAGTATTGCATAATGGCAAGCTGCCAACCTTCTTATATGGCAAATCCATGTGCGTTGAAGCATGGTAAGTTATGATAAGTTTTATTGTCTTTTATACCTAATATATAGGTAAAAACAGTTTCTCTAAATCTATACAAATAATAAAGCAATATGAACGAAAAAGTCTGTACAATGATGATATTTAAGTTTTTTTAAATCCGTGTCAGTCTGTTTGTTTGTTAGTTTGTCTGTATGTTTGTTCGCGCATCACGTAAAAACTACTGGACCGATTGCGATGTGGTTTTTGCTGTTGGGTAGCTTAGGGTTTGACTGGCTTCTCACGCGTGGTCATTTTGCTAGGTTAAACGTACTATAGAGTACTTTTAACCTAGCAGAATGAAGCCAGTATATTGGTATTTTAGCTAAAATACCAATATACCAACATTTGATCAAAATTCCTTCAGCCGTCAACAGACACGAATTTTAAAAATGTTATATTCTTGTGCAGTAGTTTTTTTTAAGTATCTTAGACCATTTTTTTTAAATTATCTTCTATGTACAGACTTTTTCGTTCATAGTGCTTTATTATAAGTATAGATTATAAGCCTATAGATTTGAGGCTCATTCATTTTTATAGTGAGAATTCAGTTTTATGGCTTTTTTGTCAACTTTGTTTGGTGTCTAAATAAATAATTAGGGTATTGTTTAGAATCGTGCCGCACGAATAAAGGGGGCAGGGAGGGGAGGGGTGGGTAGGGGACGCCCCTCCCTTGAGTGGGGAAATGCGGAAACTAATAGATTTGAAGAAAAAAAAATAAAGAAGTTTTTGAGGTTAAGTATGATTATTTTTTTGAGGTTAAGTATGAAGTTTTATAATTGGAAGTGTCGGAATCCGGTATGGGCTCTCGCCAGTACTCTCGCGAGGTTGCCCCTGAGCGGAGCAAGCCCATTCGACCTTCGCTACTGGCTCCGCGTTTTTATATACACTCTAGGGGCGTGACGCACAAGACCACTTGGAGTCGGGGTGCTCCGTGTCCGTTCTGTCACTTATTTTGAACCTAACCTACTCATGTCAGAATGCCCTGAGTCGATTCTGAGGCTCATTTTGAACCTAGCATCTCAATCTAATTTATTTTGTCTAATTTGTCAACCACACCTACAGGTACTTATAGTTAATTTTAAATTTCAATTATCTCAAGAAATATAAATTTCCGCATAAAAATCAATATATAATTTGAAGAAGGGGCTCTCCGCTACATGTTCCACCCATCATTTTATCGAAATTCGTGCGGCACGATTCTAAACCCAACCCAATAATTATCTTTTTAATACATTTTTAATTAAAACAATTAAAGTTTTAATTAGAACATAGGTACTATGAAACTGTCGTACTTGCTTGCAAAGCCTACTAAAATAGAATGTCAAAAAGTTTTCTTAACAAAATCAGGCTTGTAGTTGAGAGAAACCCATTGTACAAATTCAATAAGAGGGTTCGTCTAATGTAATTACTTCGAGGGCACGCAGCGTATTTAACATAAGCCAACATATGCAAAAAGAAAAATTTGAATTTCAATATCGCGCACACATATCCAAATATCGCGCACACATAGGCTCCGGTAACAGCTGCTGTATTTTTTGTACAAAAAGATGAGATGTTTTTAATTAATTTTAGGCAACCTAACCATCTACTCAGTAGTGTGCTATTTTATTGTTAGTACGACCTGTTACGAGATACAGGACAAGTGTATGCAGAAGAACTTCCTGCCACTATCTTTGTTTCGAACTGAAGATGAAGAAATAATTTTATACAGGGTTCGGCCTGTACTAAGATTCAAGTCGCCATAATGATCGCCGGCCTTCGTTACATCATTTAACGAAGATCGGCGATCATTGAGCACTGGAAAAAGAAGAAATAATTTTATACAGGGTGTTCGACGCAACGTTGAACATAAGAAAATGGGAGGTACATGGGGTCGTCTGCTACCTACTCAGCCCCAAAGATTTAGCCTAAGACCAAGTTTATCTTCTTTTTTTTTGAGCATAACTTAAACTAAATGTTGTTTTATTTTGTGTTTATAATGTAACTGATATGTGTATTGTTTTTAAATAAAGAATACCATATTTAAATTGATAGTTTTATTATTTTCACCTTTGCATTGATAAATTTCGCAAAACATTTGTCTTTCCACATATGTAGAATTTCGTCGAAATAGTCCGGCTACATGAAGAACAACTAATTACTCTGGTAACAAGAAATATATCAAAGCAAACTACATACAGTTGGAAAGCTCATACTTAAGAAATGTTTATAAAAATCAGAAATTATCCATCAGTATTAGCATTTTTTTTTAAATGAAACGCGAATTTGAGCATTTTTTTTTTGTAACTCTTTTTTATGTTTGAGGTCCATAACTTTGTTTCTACCAATAATCTGCAACAAATATCAATTTTAAAAGGAGCAACCAACCAATAAGCTTCTAAAAAAAAACAGAACTATCCAAAAACAAAGTTAGAAGGGTTTAAATATATGAAAATGAAGAAACCACGAAAGTTAAAAAAAATAAAATAAAACTTTGGTTCTAGATCAAATCTTTGTGGCTGACTATGTAGCAGACGATCCCACCTACCTCCCATACCGATCCCCTACCACGTTGCACCGAACCTATAATTTGGTATACCAATTTTCAAGACAAGTCGCTTAGATTGATATAAAAACTGATTCATATTAAGAAAGTCCAAACTTCATGTATCAGGTTGTCTCGGTTTAGCCAACACTAGAGGAGGAGACTGAAAATACATTTAAAATTACACAATATATTATTACATCGTTATTGCAGACTAGCTGTGCCCGCGGCTTTACCCGCGTTGTCATTTTTCAGGGAATAGGTATCATATGTGTTATTCCAGGACCCAAAAGTACTGTGAAGTACTTAATACCAAATTTTCCTCATTCGTCAAAATAGCTCGGCTCCTACTCATCTGATTGGACTTTTTGTTATTTGCTGCTTTATTTTAAGTATAAAGATTAAAATAGACAGCTAATAGATTACGAAGATAGATTTCTGTTACGTCTAGTAAAATGTCGAATGTACATAGTTATTGTTATTTTATTTCAATTTATTTATTTGTGTAGTCATCAAAAGGTTCCGAATTTATTAAATACCTTAATCCTCAGTCAAAAAGTCGCATTCACCGAAGAGGTATAAATGTCTAAATTTTTAATTAAAATCAGGATCTAATCCTCGGAATATTTCCTTCAGATGAAGTATTCGAACGATTTATTAAAGAGTTATGAAAACTTTTTTGGATTCGAGAGGGTTCTGCATATTTTGGCCTTTCACTCGGAGTTATTGAAATAATTCGGAGAGAAGATCGAAAATATTAAATATTCAAGGATCGAGGAACTTTTTGAGGTTCGAAAGTATTCAATAAGTGGATGCCTGTAGATTGCTTGTTAATAATGTAAAGTTGTAATATAATTTGTTGCAAATGTTTAACACTAAAACTGTTAATGCTTCTGCTGACATAATATGAGTCAGTACAAGGAGGTTTAAAAGACGCGGGAGCGGCGCCGCACCGTGTTAGCAGCGCGAGGCACACAAGCCTTATTTTAATTATTTATTTTATTATTTTCCTTAATCCATCTGTTTTTTTTTTAATTACTCCGATAAAACAATGCCAAACAAGAACATGTAAAAACCCGACTGCGAACTTTAAATCGTTATAAATCCTAAATGGTCATTCGAAATGAAAAGTGATCAGTACAACCTAAAGATGATTTTCAAATACCTATTCAATGATACCCCACTTGATATAGTTTGTTGTCATTTATTTTTACAGTATTGAATTATAGTTTTCGCCGTATTGAATTTTGATTACTTTCATGTCTTTATCAGCACTTGCAAGATTAAGACAAATCGATTGACGTACGAATCATCAAAATTGGTCCACGCATCCTGTTTCATAAAGGGATCAAAAGTATCTACTGGACTGAATGAGGTTAGAGCACTAGAAATGTCAGAAACTACGAAAAACATTTTTCATACAATTTGTACGAAATTGCCTTAACCGTTGTACTCATAGCTACAGCAAATCGTTTTTAGGAGATATTTTGATTTGCAATCACAGATTTTTGGATAAAATGTACATTCAACAAGAAAAGGGGCTATTCATAAAAAAAATGCCAGTTGATCCTCTTTTTTATAAGGACCAAAAGTCTCTATCGTACCAACTGAGGTTGGGGCCGCCGGTATTTAAAAAAAAATGCATTCGATCGATTTTAGAATTTTATTTTATTAATTTCGTACAAAATGAATGGGAAAAGTTATTTTTGCAGATTCAGACTTTTCTAGTATCTAACCTCAGTTGATCCGGTAGAGATATCGATCCTATTAAGAAACAGGACCGATTGGCATCGAAAAAATTGTTTGTGTATATTGCCTATTTTCTCGAGGACAGTATCCTAACAACGTTTTCCTGTTAGCTACAGGAAAACGTTCTTAGGAGACTGCCCTCAACTTTTAAAGATACTATGACCTGCATTCACAGATTTTGTTGAAAGTGTTCAGTTATCGAGAAAATAGGCAATTTATACGGTTAAGGTAATTTTCTACGAAATGTATGGAAAAAGTTTTTCGCAGTTTCTGACATTTCAAGTACTTAAAATTCAGTCGGTCCCATATAGAATTTTAATCCTTCTAAGAAACAGGATCGATTGGCACCAACATTTTTTTTTTGTGGAATGTGACCATTATCTTCCTGACAGTATTTTTTTCCAAAATTTGCGAATGTAGTTCAAAATATCTTAAATGTTATGAATGGTATCCTTGGAACGTTTTCTTGTAACTATAACGGTAAGGGTACCTGCCCTTATTGTCCAGTTTCAAAAATCCACCTTGTATAGTGCCACAAAGGAACAGACATACATATGTGTACAGGTGTGGCGTAAAGAGTAGTCGACTCCTTGGGCATCATCAAAAAAACAAAATTAGTGTTAAGTAAAAATGACTTGGTTTTCTTGATTTTGCATTTATTAAATCTCATAAATATTTGCATCCTTGGTCACTCTTTTCGATGGCATGATCATAATTATAGATATTTTCTTATTCTTATTGGTCACACAGTACACCATACATTTTCTTATTCTTATTGGTCACACAGTACACCATACATTTTCTTATTCTTATTGGTCACACAGTACACCATACATTTTCTTATTCTTATTGGTCACACAGTACACCATACATTTTCTTATTCTTATTGGTCACACAGTACACCATACATTTTCTTATTCTTATTGGTCACACAGTACACCATATATTTTCTTATTCTTATTGGTCACACAGTACACCATACATTTTCTTATTATTATTGGTCACACAATACACCATACATTTTCTTATTCTTATTGGTCACACAGTACACCATACATTTTCTTATTCTTATTGGTCACACAGTACACCATACATTTTCTTATTCTTATTGGTCACACAGTACACCATACATTTTCTTATTCTTATTGGTCACACAGTACACCATACATTTTTTTACACCAATAACTTTGGGCAAACTCATACTTAGAACTTATACTTTTGCATTAGTTTTGAATATACTAGATGAACATAGGAAACTTTTTTCGCGATAAACTGTAGTCTGTACAAACAAAGTCGCGGGTGGAAGTTAGTACTTTGCTTTTTCTTCTCAGCACTCGCAGTGTGACCTGTCTTCGTGAAAGAATATAATCGCCTGAGAGCCGTATCTTGATAGACGTCCTCACCAGACTAAAACCAAATAGCTGACACCTGTACTGATAATCTATGCTGCAGCTGAGCTGGCACTTGAGCTGGCATCTATGGCGACAGCTGAGGTAATAGAAGGGTGTACATACATGTAGGGTAATTTAAAATAGTACCTAAAAAGGGTTTAGGAATTACCCATACTACATAATTATACCCTGTTTCGGCAATTTTCTATAATTTACGTTACTTCATTTTAGCTAGGGGATAGTTAAGGTGATATCGTGGATTGAATTTGTATCCGTCATTAGTCTCTCTTACTATTAGGTGATGGTAGCTTAGCGGTATACTACTGTGACTTGAAATGTTGTATTCCAAGTCACAATAGTATATTCCAAGTCACTGTAGTATATTCCAAGTCACTGTAGTATATTCCAAGTCACTGTAGTATATTCCAAGTCACTGTAGTATACTGCTAAGCTAAGACACAGAGTTCAGTACTAGGCTCCGCACCCCGCACCAATGTTTTTCTAAGTTATCTCTGACTTTCCATCGCTCCTTGCTTCGGAGGGCACGTTAAGCTGTCGGTCCTGGCTGCTATTGATTAATAGCAGTCGTTAAGAGTCGCCAGAGGCTCTCTCGGGTGGTCTGACAACCAGAGGCCAGAACTACCCCATACGACTATTAGGCTTTTTTTTATTATACAGGATTAATGGTTATTGGTCACGATCCCGTGGCAGGTTGCTAGGACATACTGTTCACTATCAAATAACCCAGTAATACATACAAAAAAAAAGTCATCCATTTTCGAGGAATCAGAGGTCAAAAACTAAACAAGTTTGATGATTTGTGTAAGTTTCTTCAACAAAAAAGGTGATTTTATTCAAAAAACACATACAGTAACTGACTGGAATTCATTGAAAAAACAATTATATATTATCACCTGTTCAAAACGGTATAAGTTTTTGGTAGTTAGTGACAAAGTAACAAACTATGCGACATTAAACAATATATCGGAAAATTTGAAAAATGGGTCAAAGTGGTTTGTTCGAATAAAACAATAAATATAGTTGCCCGTGTTCATCATTACACACAATTGGCCAGAGTTTTTCAGAAGAATTTTAGTTTTGAAAGGTATTTTCGGAATGTTTTGTTCTGTCTGTATCTTGGCCGCGCATCACGCCGAAACTACTTAATGAATTCAAATGAAACTTGGCATGATTTGAGTTTGAAAACTGGAAAATGTTGTCGCTGTAAGGAATGGTTGCCACGGACGCGAAATAACAAGTCTGTCAAAAAACATCAAAAGCGAAGAAGATTTGGTGAATATCTGATAAGGCTCTTTGCCATGATGAGCAGAATAGCTCCTCAAAATGTACTAAATTTCTCACTGTTAGGATTTAACCAGGACTGGCAGTAACAATGATCCAACTATAGAACCATTTCTATACTTCCCGCACTAAGTTTTTTTTTTCAAAAAGTAATATTAAACCAGTTATTTATACTCTGTAATCTCAACGGTCTCTTTCAAAATGAACAATATGGCTTCACTAAAGACCGTTCAGCTACAGAGCACAGTCCTCTTAAAGCATATATTCGATGCTTGGGCGAAGTCATGAGAAGCAAATGGCGTTTTCTGTAATTTATCCAAAGCATTTCACTGCATTTGCCATGAAACCTTAATTTTTAAATTGAAGCATTACGAAGTTCATGGGAAAGCGTTTGATCTTTAATCCTCGTATCTTAGCAAATTAATACAAAAAGTGTATGTAAATGGTTTAAGGTCACTTGAATTTCTCAGTAATGTATACTAGTCACTAGTGGCTCTGTGAGCTGTAGACCTCCCCGAGTACAAACTTTTTTGCACACAATCTAGCGTTCCACAGGTAGAAATCTAAAAGTGAGCAATTTACTGCATTTTGAGGAGCTATTCTGATCATAACGCCGAAGACCTTTCAAATAAAATAAAAACCATCGAAATCGGATCTAATAAGACAGAGATATTCAGTAGCTTCATTTTTGATGAATCATAAAATAGAAATTATACTAGATCGGTTGAGAAATTCGACCTGTAGAGGAGAACAGAGATCCGGACGGACAGGTGGACGGCGGACAGCCGGACATACAAAATATTTTTTGCCCAAGCTGAAACGGAGAAGCTTCACTCCACTTCGCA
Organism: Alsophila aescularia; assembly: GCA_946251855.1. Taxonomy (NCBI): domain Eukaryota; kingdom Metazoa; phylum Arthropoda; class Insecta; order Lepidoptera; family Geometridae; genus Alsophila; species Alsophila aescularia. Next base: position 3,188,715 of record OX276378.1, on the reverse strand, counting down.
CTCGCTCGATCAATTATTTTAAATTATAAGCGGAGTCGCGAGGTGCACCAATATGTAAAAACATAATCTAATGAAAGAACATAAAATCCGTAACATGCGGCACATTGTTGGCGCATGCAACACTAATTTCACTCCTAGTGCACAAACAGCCGTCCAAAACAACATTTTTTCATTAATTTTTTATAAAACTTTCAGCGACTGTGCATTGCAAACCAAAACGCATTACACGCAGGGGTGTGATTTTAACCACAGTTGCAATTCCGCGATCGTTTTGCTTGCTTTTCAGGGCTGGTTTCATTCGAAAAGTGTTCTAGCCGCGTCCTGACTAAACATTAATGGTTCGATGCAAAAAACACCAGCTACGATCCTAAGCACTGCTCACCCAGTAATTACCAAATCCGGTATTTATGCTGTTAACATGACAATTAGACATGGCATAGGTAGTAATATCCTCGAATACAAAGACATAATTAAGTATTGTTGATGATGAAGAGAAAACGTGCCGTGAAAGATGACAGTAACATCATTGTCTTGTTGTAAAAAGATATCAGAATAACATAAACCGTGACTAATCGATCTATCTTTACATATAATTCATATTTCTTCCATACAGCATGAGTTTTTTTTAATGGGATCTACGGATAACCGTTAAAGATAGAAGGATGTGTTCTAAGAAATCCGTGTAGAGATTTTCACTCATTATAATTGCATTTACGTATTTTATCTAAAATCAATTAAATCCGAAAAATATATTTTTCGTGAATTTGGATACTGCTGCTTATAACTATATATACCTCATTTAAAAGCTTATTTACTGGGCTACATAATATATATATATATATATATATATATATATATATATATATATATATATATTAAAAAAAACACCATTTTTTTATTTGAGTTTTGTTTTTCGTTTGGTAGAAAGAAAAAAATTGAAAATTATATATATATATATATAATTATTATTATTTATATATATATATAATTTATATCATATTGAGCCTCCATTTATTAGTGCCAGATCTACATACATTGTGCCATGTTGAATGTCACTATCGTCAGTAGTGTCAAATCAGAGTTGCCAGAGGTAAGGTACCTAGTGTGTCAAATTTTTTCTTTCTACCAAACGAAAAACAAAACTCAAATAAAAAAATGGTGACTTTTTTTTTGTTTTCATTTGCTAGTCATTATCAGAATAATTATTCCCTTTCTTCACAAATATCTAATATTTTGTTTAGAATTTCAAATTATTTGAGTACCAGCTTCATACATTTTCCGAACATCTCTTTTACATTTTCTTTTTCTTTTTCATTATGTACTTGCTTTCACCCGCGACTTCAGCCGAACTTCAGTTTATCGCAAAAAAATTGCTTATGTTATTCTAGGATACTAAAAACCAATGCAAAAGTATTGCACCAACGCTCTTGATGCTTTTTGACAGACTTATTATTATTTCCATGGCAACTGTACCTTACAGCGAGTAATTGCAATTTTCCATTTTTTCTGAGGAAACTTACCATTTTCCGGGATAAAAAACAATGTTATTGTGTTGGTTATGTTGGTTATGTTGGTTTCTATACTGTACAGTACCTATTTACAAAGTTTCAGCCGTTTGGCGTTAAAACTCCCCAAACAAACGAACAGACGTTTCCTTTTTATAATTGGTGTGGATAAATAAATTACTTTTATGATGCAGCAGCAATTTAAAAGAATATACTAACCTTTTCGTTCTTTATAACTCAAATTCGCGAGAAATCAATATTCACATTTAATCGATTTTAGGTATAAAAACTAGATTTTTCAAAAATCCTTTGATGCAGTTTTAAGGGATTCAATCCCTCTAGATGTATTTCTAAGAACCTATCTTCCTATCTGTAACGGTTAACATAACTTCCGCAGAGGTCTCACTCTGTATATAAAACAAAACTGTAAGTAAGTAAACATTTATGTACAACTAGCTGTGCCCGCGGCTTTGCCCGTGTGGTTATTTCATTTAAAAGTAGCCCATACGTGTTATTCCAGGACCAAAACCGGTACCATCCTACATTTCTTCAAAATACGTTCAGCCGTCAAATAGTTTTTATCGATTGCTCTGTATCTAATCACCGGATTAAGATACCAAGTACTCCAGTTTTTAAGTCTATCCGTAAGCTAGCAAACCACATCGCAATCAGTTTAGTATTTTTTACGTGATGCGTGAACAAACATACAGACAGACACGATTTATTTAAAATGTTATTATATTCATGTTCAGTAGCTTATTTTAAATACTTTTTTTTTAAATTATCTTAATTGTACAGACTTTTTCGTTGTTATTGAAATAAAAAATTGGTCTAGGGGATTTCAAATAAGCTAGACTACGTACTAAAGAATTATAAAACTTTTTTTAAATGATGTCAGCCTGTGTGTGTTCTCGCATCACACGTATGTCAGCCTGTGTGTGTTCTCGCATCACACGTATGTCAGCCTGTGTGTGTTCTCGCATCACACGTATGTCAGCCTGTGTGTGTTCTCGCATCACACGTATGTCAGCCTGTGTGTGTTCTCGCATCACACGTATGTCAGCCTGTGTGTGTTCTCACATCACACGTATGTCAGCCTGTGTGTGTTCTCGCATCACACGTATGTCAGCCTGTGTGTGTTCTCGCATCACACGTATGTCAGCCTGTGTGTGTTCTCGCATCACACGTAAACACTATTACACTGATTGAAATGAGGTTTTCACTGTAGCATAGCTTATAATTTGATTTAAAAACCGGTGTTTTTTAAATCTCAATCCGATGAGTAGAATCCGAGGAATCGTTAAAAAACTATTCGAAAAACTACTTTTTGGTACTTAAAATTCTGGAATAACACATAGACTACTTTTACCCTAGAAAAAAACCCAAGCGACCAAAGCCGAGCTAATGTAATAAAAACAGTATAATCTACTAATTTAGACAATTACTGACTTACAACTGCCATTGGTTTTTAACTGTCTCATAATTATGCCCAGATTGGCTGTCTACTGTCTGTGCTACTGTGCTCATTAAAACCTCAATATGTATGTTTGTTTTTACACCAGAATGGCCCTACCACTATATTAAACCTAAAAACACTATTTTCGTTAAGGAATCCAATATGATCACCATAATTTCATACTAAAAGTATTTTTGGTCCTTTGTTATTGATGGGTTGGTTAAAATCAAAATAATGTGGACCTGAATATACAATGTGTCTGGTCACCGGTGTCGGAGACTTAAGGGGGGTTAAATATGGGGATTTTTATCGACAAATCACTATCTCGATTTTCTCTTGGCCTCTCCATACTAAAATGGCAGCCATTTTGTTTTTTTTTACTTCGCAGCTCAGACGCCTACACTGATTTAATCATTGCTATCGATGTAGACGTCTTAGGAAGACGAAAGAGGTATCATTTGAAAGCTAACAATGAAGACAATCAATTTATGATACATTTTATTCAATATCTTTTTCACAAAATAACATAACAATATTAACAAAATAAAAATCGTATTTATTTATTGCATTTTTTTTAGTTTTTTAAATTTTTTATGAAAACTAACCTGTCAAGCTATTTTTTTTTAATTGTATTATCATAGTCCAAGATATTTCCATTAAAATAAATCTTACATCAAGGTCCTAAGTTAAATATTTTCGAAGCTATGATGGTTTAAATATGACCCTTAAAAACTCTATTAATAGCACACGTCAAAGCTATGATGATTGGGATGGGAAAAGGCAAGAAAAGAACAAAGTAAAACCATTAATTATCATTTATTAATTTAATACCATCTAAACTAGGTACTACAGCCACGATTCAAAATGTCCTCCGTTTTGTTGTAGACAAGCAGTTGCCCTAATTGACACATGTTGTGTAGCTCTTTTTATCATGGCTTTGTCCGCCCTCATTACATCCCCGACTTGTAATATTTTTTCAATTAGTTCTTCTCTTGTGTTGGGCACGTTAACGTACACTTTCTGCTTTATGGTGCCCCATAAAAAATAATCTAGGGGTGTCAAATCCGGGGAACGCGGCGGCCAAGCAATCGTCCCACCTCGTCCAATCCATGTTGGATATGTGTTGTTTAAGTAATTTCTCACATTTACCGCAAAGTGTGCCGGAGCTCCATCTAATTGGAGTATCATTCTTGCCCTATACGTCAATGGCAATTCGCTTAATGCGTCTTGATAGTCATTCTGCAGGAATTCCAAAAATCTTGGGCCATTTAATGTAGCGGGCAAAATAAGAGGCCCAATAAGGATATCGTCTATCATTCCAGCCCAAACATTTACCGAAAACTTGTGCTGAAAGCTACTGGGTCTCACTGCATGTGGGTTTTCTTGGAGCCACAGGTGCTCGTTCCGATGATTTGTGTATCCAGATCTTGTAAAAGTTGCTTCATCGGTCCACATAATCCTCTTTAAAAAATTGGGATTGGATCGCGCTTCTCGTAATATCCACGAAGAAAAAACTGTCCTTCGGGCGACGTCAGGTCCAATTAAATCCTGGACTCTTCTAAAATGGAATGGATGCAATCCTTGCCGTTTTAAAATCTGCCAAACTGTCCATTTCGATAGACCGAGTCTAATCGCAATGCGACGGACACTCAGTTGTGGGTCTTGCGTTATTAAATCCAACACCTCTTCTTCCTCTCGCGGAGACACCAAACGAGTACGTTCGTTAGCGGGTCTTCTTATTCCATATTCGGAGAGATTCGAGTGCAATCTGATGAACGTGCGAGCATTCGGCGTAGGTCTATCAGGGAATCTTCTCGCATACTCTCTTACAGCAGCATTCGCGTTCCCGTCGCAAAATCCATACACAAAATGGATGTTGGCCACGTCGCGGCTTGAAAAACGACGCTCTTCCATTTCAGTTAACGAAAGTTAACTAAAATAACAAAACGAGTCCAAAACACAAAGCAGAGGTTAGAAAATAGCAACGCACAGTACTTCGGCAGATAAGAATGTAATCACAACGCTAGGCGAGGGACGACTACCTGTAATTGTATCCTGACCTGAGTAGAGCCGCAATTTTGTCTCATTCACACCCTATACATGTCTCTTTCTAACATGTTGTCAAAGAACAGCTGCCTGTCTTACGACACGCCAATTGAATGTGGGGTCTTGAGTCTATTGTTTGACGTGTGCTATTAATAGAGTTTTTAAGGGTCATATTTAAACCATCATAGCTTCGAAAATATTTAACTTAGGACCTTGATGTAAGATTTATTTTAATGGAAATATCTTGTACTATGATAATACAATTAAAAAAAATAGCTTGACAGGTTAGTTTTCATAAAAAAATTAAAAAACTAAAAAAAATGCAATAAATAAATACGATTTTTATTTTGTTAATATTGTTATGTTATTTTGTGAAAAATATATTGAATAAAATGTATCATAAATTGATTTTCTTCATTGTTAGCTTTCAAATGATACCTCTTTCGTCTTTCTAAGACGTCTACATCGATAGCAATGATTAAATCAGTGTAGGCGTCTGAGCTGCGAAGTAAAAAAAACAAAATGGCTGCCATTTTAGTATGGAGAGGCCAAGAGAAAATCGAGATAGTGATTTGTCAATAAAAATCCCCATATTTAACCCCCCTTAAGTCTCCGACACCGGTGACCAGACACATTGTATACCAATATTACGACGAGATCTTTTGTTATTGAAATTATTCTTAATTAGTTCGATTTAGCATAAATACATACCTATTAGTCAAACTAACGTCAATATTGACCATAACACACCAAGCTCTTCATTTCAGTAAATAAAAGTCTATAAAAAAAAACACTTTGTCTTTTGACAATAAAATCAAATACACTGACCGAACTTAGTACCACACTTTTACTCTTTTATATTTTATTAAACTGCTTGGCTCCTACTCATTGAATTGAGATACCAAGTACACCATTTTTTTAGTCGAAACATAAGCTATCTAACAGTGAAAATTGCATTGCAATCGGTTCAGTAGTTTTAACATGAAAATAGAACTAAACTTTTAAAATTAATAGTTTCTTTATTGAATTTCTTGGCTCCTACTCATCGGATTGAGATACCAAGTACACCAGTTTTTAAGTCTTAGCCTAATTTATCCAACAGTGAAAACCGCATCGCAATCGCATTTTTTTACTAGTGTATACATAAATTACAATTTGAAAGAAAGTTGATGAAATTTGCTATAAAAGGTATTTTTTTCCATTTTCTGACTTCTATAGTTTAGGAAAAATTGCAATTAAAAAATGTGGTACTAAGTTTGGAGGCCAGTGTAGTTAGGCAGTCGATGTTTGTTTGTTTGTACAATTATTTTCTTTTGCACGGATAACGTTCATTATCACAGATTTCACAGAATTCACAATAGTTAATTAGGTATGTTGAACAACACCTACTGTTGTTGATACTTGTGAAGAATCTTCTGACGGCATCTGTTGACGGCGTTTTGTGCGAAGTAATTTTTGTCCTTTGTCTTAAGCATAATTGTCCTTTAAACCATGCGTGAAAAACATTGTCGATAATTAATGTAATATTTTCTCAAATTTTGTTATTCATTGTTTAAATCAGGGCACATTTATTTTACACGACTACAGCAAAGCTTGGGAACGGTAATGAGTTTAACAGTCTATGTATAATGTATATATGTATCTATGTATGTAGTTATGTGGATGTTCCACCATAGCGTCGCCCTAATTGGTCCGATTTTGACAAACGAGGTGTCAATCGATTCGCCTTTAGGTACAAAGTGTCATATACTATATATTTTTACCCGACTATGTCGAAGCAAATGGAGGGTTATGTGTTCATACTAAAAACTTGGTCCGATTTCGATAAGTGTGGTGTCAATCGATTCCTCTTTATTTATAGAGTGTGATAGGCTTCTTTTTTGTACCCGACTACGCGGAAGTAAATGAAGGGTTACGTGTACAAAATACAAAATAAAAAGATTTTGACAAGCGAGGTATCAATCGATTCGTATTCATCGGAAGAGTCTTAGGCTATTTTTTGCCCGACCGTAGTCGGGTTTTAGTTTTTGAACTTATGTCTTGAATTAGTTCAAAATGTTCTAATTGCTGCCACGAAGAGCGAGCGGTCACATAACGGTCAGCATCGTAAGACTTTAAAATTCAAACGCTTCAATTCTCGTGAAATTCATCATTATCCATCTCTCCAACCATACCAATATATAAAAGTGAAACGTTGTCTGTTTGTATGTTTGGGGAGCTTTCACGTGATAACGGCTGGACGGATTTTGATGAAATTTGGAATGGAGATAGCTTATACCCTGGAATAAAACATAAAATACTTTGTATCCCGAAAATTTTTAATTTTCCACGGGAAAACTGGGAAATGTTGTTTACTCACTGTAAGGAACGGTTTCCATGGAAACGAAATAACAAGTCTTTCAATAAACATCAAGAGCGTTGGTGCTATACCTACTTTTGTATTGGTTTTTAATATTCTAGAAGAACATAGGATGCTTTTTTCCGCGATAAACTGTAGTCCGCGCGGACGAAGTCGCGGGCGGAAAGCTAGTACTTATAATTAAGCATATATTTGTTGGTACTTACACCAACAAATATATGCAAAGAAGATATTAAAAAAAATCACAAGATATAAAAAAAAAAAAACTTGTCTCTCTGTTTGTCTGTATGTTTGTTTGCGCACCACCTAAAAACTATTGGACCGATTACGATGCGGTTTACTGTTCACTGTTAAATAGCTTAAGATTTGACTTAAAAACTGGGGTTTGGTATCTAATAAAAAACTTTTTGATGGCTGAACTGAAGAAATGGGATATATTGTACTATGTAGGTACTTGGGTCCTTGAATAACACGTATAGGCAATACTCGAGCAAAGCCACAGGCACAGCTAGTCTAGTATAAAACAACATCAGGATACTGACTGACAGACTACGTACCGGTGGATCTAAAGAAAGAACAACGATTTTTCAAAAGTCCTCAATGGTGTTTTAATACGTTTGAAAACCTCTAGATAAAAATAGAATGAATAGATGAAATATTCTAAGAACACCATCTTCCTATATTTATCGGTTATCGCAGCTGCCAACATCCCTGTTGAAAACTCACCAGTATAAGGGGGGTTGTGGTTGTAAACTTGGCAGGCGCGCAAAGCTGCGGGGCTCAACTAGTTTAAACTAATATGAAGAAGAGGAAATGGAGGAATGTTTCTTTGTAATGGATAAACTAAAAAAATACGGAACTGATTTAAAAAAATATTTCACATATAGAAAGCTACATTATCAGCGAGTAACATGATTCCTACAAGAATTGCAATAATATAACCCAAAGTCTACGAATAAGTAATTATTATTTATTCGTAGCCCAAAGTATAATTTTTTGCCAACAATAATGTCGATTACTCGGAAGGAATGGAATGACATGTCTGCGTGGAAACGAAATCATAACAAGTCTATCTAAAAGCAACACGAGCGTTGATGCCAAAGATTTTGAATTACGGTTACAGGAGTTATTTTTTTTATTTTAGGACGTGAATATAAATGCTAAAATTAAGAAAATGCCGCGGTGTGAACGCTACCCGTGCGAAGCCAGGGCGAATCACTAGTTAGAGATAAGAGTTGAACCTCTGTTTCTTATTTCGTGTCGATGTATGGAACATTGTGTGATGAGATGAGTATAAAACAGGTTAATTTGATCTGGAATTTATTAAAGCGCTGTTTTAGTTAGGGTAGTATTTAACTCAAAATCAAAAGATCAACATTTTGGATTTTAAAAAATGCCCATTTCCATCCAAAATACTGATTTGACAGCAAAATACCAACCTCAAAATATTATTACCAAAGCAACGATTGTGCGTGATGCATCGCTATTTATCTAAAAGCGCAGTTTTTTTTTCTGAACGCATTTTAAATTCCCATTTTAAACTAAAATCGTCATATTCAACCTCATTAACCAATCTACTTACCTAATTTTATAGGCACAATCAATGATGTTATATATTGGTAAAATCTCATTGGGCACAATGCGTTTCTTAGGCGCTAATCAAACAAAGTAAATTAATATGAAAGTCAATTTGGTGTGCAATCAGTTTTTTTTATATCAGTTATTTAATTGATTACTTAATTATAAATTGATGATATATTTTCTGATGTGCAATTAATGATAACGCTTTTACTTAAAACTTCCTGGTGATCGGATTACCCACCTAGACTGCGATAACGCAGTTGACAACTTATACCTATATGTTGGTAATAAAACTACGTTTTCAGCTAGATAAGGAGCCAGGAGCAAAGAATAAATACCTTCTAGCCAGGAGCTAACTTTGCATCAACCAATCTCAGACGCATTATATGAATGCCGTTGTCTTCTGTCTTTCTCTGAACATTCGTTATCACCGGTCTATTGACGTTCCCAGCCTTCTCTCAGAGCGAGAGAGAGAGAAAGGAGATTTATAAAACTAATTGAAGTTAAAGTTTAACCGAATAAGTAGTATTAACGGGTACGTGATAACCACTACTATCCGTGTGTGTGTGTGGGCACACATACCCGGCACGTAGGTAGTAATGTAGTTTAAGTTCGCATTACTGGGACTGTCAGCACAAGTTGGCTAATTGTATTAACTGAGTTCCTGGAGTGTTGAGCCCCTCACCTCGACGGACGTGATCGCTTTGCGAATTGTTATCCCGTGAGTTATGTCAATCTAATGAAGGTTACGAACTTTATGAGGACACTGTCAAATAGTAGAACTGAGTTTGCGCCTGTGGGATTTCGGATTATATTTCAACTAGCGACCCGCCCCGGCTTCGCACAGGTGTAATGTAGAAAAAAAGAGTTGAAAATGTGGTACTCGCACAATCGACCTTCACTCTGCTTCGGGGACGGCAGCTCGCTTCGCTCGCCGCTACCCCCCTCGCTGCGTTCAGGTTATCCATAATAATAGAAATCTCCGAAACGGCTAGACCGATTTTGACGGGGTTTTCACTGGCAGATAGCTGATGTTATAAGGAGAAACTTAAAATACATTTATTTTTGAAAAAAAATATAGTTCCAAGCTAAGAAACAACATTAATTTTGAATACGCGGGCAAAGCCGCGGGCATATCATATATATAAAATTTAAGTAAAAATAATATAATTAATGGTGAAAACCGTAGTTAAAAAATATTAAGCGTTACAGACAGACTGCGGAAAGCGACTTTGTTTTAAAATACTTAATTTATGTATATATGCGTTGTTGATGTATTGATGTCTATTCTTCATGGTCCAAATGACTAATTACTTTTACACGTAAGTTGAACGATATTAATTGATTTCAGAGAGACGCATTGTTAAATACTGACACTTAATCTAGTTAATAATAATGAACTAACAATAAATTTCTGAACGAGATGCATGCATACATGCATGTTGTATTAAATAAAATGTGTGTGTGTTTGAACTAAACGTTGCAAGGCTACTTAGAGTTGAAAAAATAGCGTAGGTAAAATAAAACTAATCTGAAATTCATCACATCTGTACCAAAACGGCTTAACTGATATCAAGCAGTGCCTCATGATGCATGAATTTGCTCTTCAGTAACAACGATCACACGGTACACAGATACAACGAATACTCCATGTACGAATTCGAAATGAGGTGATCCGCCAGATAACTAATGTAACCGACATAGCTCAAAGTATAAGCAAGCTGAACCATAGGATAAATAAAAGTACAAGTTGAAGTGGCTATGGGCCGGTCACATAACTCGAAGAACCGACAACCGATGAGGTATACGAGTTCTAGAGTGGAGACCGCGCTTAGGCAAACTTAGTGTAGGGTGCCCGCCTGCCGGCCAGGTGGAGTGACAATTAGCGAAAGGTGTCTGGCAGTGACTGGATGAGGAGAGCTGAAGTTCACAAGGAGAGGAGAGTTCCTACGTACAGCAGTGGAAGATACAGGCTGATGCTGAATGCGACTCATCAGATCGCGAACATCCCTGATAATTTTGATTTCGTTTAGTTATAGTTATTGATAAGTGATGACGATTTCATGGTAATTTTGGACTTAATTATTTTCATCTTTTTGAATAAGTACGAACTTCCAAAAAATAACGCCCGATTCTATAAAATAACGCCCGATTCTATAAAATAACGCCCGATTCTATAAAATAACGCCCGATTCTATAAAATAACGCCCGATTCTATAAAATAAGTTGAGTATGATAAAATGCTGAAAATACAATCTAAATCTTAGTTTTAGGAAATTGCCCTTCACCTGTAGTAGGCATATTTTCTTAGACTAAACAGTGGAACTCGTAAACAACAGTGTTGAGAGATTAAGAGGACTGAAATAAAAATAGATAAGAAAAGTATATTTGCTTTTATAGCTAACAACATTTGAATCTGTGCAATATTCAGATGTTTTTACATGGTAAATAAATCATCATTGGTAGGTATAATTTACAGGTACCTATGTTTATCTCATCTGTCGTTCAAGGCGTTGATCTTAGTTCTTATCCAGTTTTATCACTACCTTGCATTTGCTTGTTGTTTATTTGTTTGCGATGATAATAATTTGTTCTTTAAAATTATATTTTCTATCAAGATAAAGTAGTGTAAGCAAGACATACATTCAAACACTAAAAAATATATAGACACGCTTGCGATGAAGACGAATCGATTGATACCTCGCTGGTCAAAGTCGGACCAAGTTTATAGTTTAAACAGATAACACTTCCTTTGCTTCGCCGTAGTTGAGTTGAAAAAAACCTGTTACACTCTATACCTGAAGCACAGAATAAATATTAGTACTAGGTACCAGAAGACCATTCAATCGATACCTCGCTTGTCAAAATCAGACTATGACAGGCGACGCTATGGTGGAACATCCACATATACATACATAGACTTTTAAACGCATTACCCTTCCCTTGCATTACCGTAATCGGGTAAAAATAATACAGGGTCCGTCAGCGTTACCTACCAACATCACAATGCTGCAATAATTAAACTATTAACAGCATGGCAAAATTTCGATGCACAGTTGGAAAAATTAGTTTAATCACAATAATTTACCAACGGGTCATTTTACGTCAAAAATGTCAAAGGCAATGTTAACGAAACATTTAGTTACATTTTTGTTGAAACTCTTTTTTTAAGTCCTTATTAGTTACAGCGGCGAAAAGACGAACTATTTACCAAAAACCCCTATAATAGGTATTTTCCTCAAAATTAGTGCCAAAGTGTTGACAACACTACAGCCTTGAAATAAAAAGTGTTGATCCTGCAACACTACAACCTTGAAATAAAAAGTGTTGATCCTGCAACACTACAACCTTGAAATAAAAAGTGTTGATCCTGCAACACTACAACCTTGAAATAAAAAGTGTTGATCCTGCAACACTACAACCTTGAAATAAAAAGATGAACATAAAAACGCGCCGTTTACTCTACCTCATGATGTGGAAAGGAGTATATACTCATAATTGCAATGAACTGAAAATAACCATTGAAATCGGATTTAATAAGGCGGAGATATTCAGTAGCTCAAGAATGTAGCTCAAGCTTCAGTAATCAAAAATCCGCGACCTGACTAAAAATTTGCTTAACCTGTATACCAAGTTACGTCTAGATCGATTGAGAAACGCGACCTGTAGAGGACAACAGCCGGACAGACATCCGGACATAAAAAATAATTTTAGCCCAAGCTGAAATAGAGACACTTCGCTCGCGCTTCGCGCTCGCTCGCTGGTCAATTAATAATTAAACTGACAAAATTGATTTATATATCAAAATGTGGTATTGAGTTTTATTATTTTTCCCATATACGTGTTTGTTGTAGGATCTACACTTGGGAGTAATTTTGATAATACCTTGTTTGGCGGGTTTTTTTGGTAAAAGGTTCACCTTTTCGCGCGCTGCCACAAATTAGCTATCGGACTTTGAAAAAACAGGATTTGTACAATAATGTAAATAATGTTACCCTCTTCAACTTTGTCTTTACTTAAAATGACTGTTAGTGATTTATTTTGATTAAACCTATTTTTCACACCTTTAATCCAAGATAGCGGCTTGCGCTCCCGTGCCCCCCTAAACAGATAGACAGATATACAGATATCGTTGTCGCACTCGCACATAATGTGTAAGCGCGACAGCAATCACATTTTGTGCGCGAGCGATAGTGATGAGTAGTAGGGGTCATTGCAAGGATTTATCTCTATATCTCAGCTGTGCGTTAGCCACAATCTGTTTATAACGTTACCTATAAAAATAAAACGAGTCGTTTGTCCAACGTCTTGTTACTTTTTGTCGTTTTTTGTATGGCGTTTATGTCAAAAGCTGACGGACAGTAAGCGAAAACGATTCGTTTTAAAATATATTAACCGGCTTTAAGGTTTTATGGTTTCTGTATCAATAACAGGGTCTGTCACTCGAAGAGTTACTAAAACTTGGTTTATTCATCAGAGTATAGACCTAAACAACATAATTATGTGAAAATCATACTACACCACCTTTTGCAAGGCAAATACCTTTTTATATCTCTACCTACTGGCGTAATGTGTTTATTTTCATTAACAAAACTCGCACGCTCCAGTAAACCTGCCATAGTTTTTGGTGCAAGGTGAATTATGTACCAACTTGATCACATTGCTGTCCTCGCTGCTGCGGTTGGTCCATCGTCGTCACCCATAACCACACCGGTTGATTGACCGTAGGTCAAAATACGAACAAACCGATGAATTCAGAACCTTCAGAATCGATGAATATTTTCGCATCAAAAAAAGACTCGCCTCGTTATTTAGTTCCAAAAATACATAACTGAGACAAAAAAATACATATCCACTAGAAGCCTTAAAACATAAGGAAATAATTTTAAGAAAAATTTGTTCAGTTCTCCAATGATAATAGTAATATAGAATTAAATGAAATTCTTTGTCATTTTATAAATACGAGTATAGAAAGCAAGCTACGGGATAAACAGTGAAAAAAAAGGTTGAAGTTAATTTAAGAAAAAAATCCATAGAAACCGGAGTTCTTATAGGCTGAAGAGTCGCTACGCGTGCGCGTCGCGGTAAGCAACTGGATAGGTAAGTGTCAGTTTTTTTTAAATTATTTATCCCGAAGACCTAATAAATGAAGCATTCAAATGATTGGTTTCTTTTTTAATTATATAATAAAACATATAAAAATATGTTTGCAAGCTAGGGAACCATCGTTGAGAAGGTCACTTCAAACACTTGCCTCGGAGGTTGTCAAAACAAACCATTGCCGTAGTAGTTTTTTCTCTACAAATAGTACTTATACACAATGTTAATAAATAAATACAAAATTATGAAGGTGAACAACAAGGTGAAAACTCGAAATAACAAGGTAAACGGAGACTTCGTCCTTGCTTCGTCGTTCCGGTACAAGGCATGCCAAACAGACAATGAGATGAGTCTTCTTAAATGGTTGATGTGAGATTTTGAGGTTGATAATTAAAGGGTATTAATGTAGGTCCACGGGCACCTGGACCCCGTGCATCGTGACACATGGCAGCCTTTTTAATCGACTTCACAAAAGGAGACGATTATATTTTCGACTGTATAAAAGTTTTAAAAATAAATAAATTGTTTACACTGATTTTGATAATTACTTTTTTGTTTGAATGATATACTCTCCAGGAGGTCCCATATAAAATGTATCAAAAGTGGTTCAGTAGTTTTTAGTATTTTTATGTAAAACCGTTTGATTTTGTGTTTATATTGCCTCAAATATGTAAAATTTCTGCAATGATTTAGATAGCTGTTGTTTTATTTAAAGGGATAGACTTTCAGTGTTGTCCTATATAAAGTTCATCAAAATGGGTTCAGTAGTTTTATTTTAAATTATTATCTGTTAATCCATTTGAAGTCGATTTTTTGTATCATGGTATTTTGTACAATACTTGTTATATATTTTGTACAATACTTGTTATATATTTTGTACAATACTTGTTATATATTTTGTACAATACTTGTTATATATTTTGTACAATACTTGTTATATATTTCTTGAAAGGTATCGTTTTAAAAAAACACAACCAAGGAACACGACAACTCACATAGCCCCAAACATTCATACTCGTATAAATAAAAAAATTACACGGAAACAAATAGTGCTCGTCACACAAATGTTTGTACCGCTACCGTTGACCTTGCAGTCGGGGTCCAACCGGTCGTCAATAAAAGCAGTATCTTGCCGTGAATATCCGTTATATCTTCTAGGCAAGCCTTTTCTATTGTCGACCGTCATCCATAATACATCACTTACCATCAGGTGAGAATGCAGTCAAAAGCTTGGTTATATGGCATGAATAAAATATTTTTCCAAAAAAAAAAACTTTTTTATCAAAAATTTTATTTTGTAAACAACCACTAAATAAAATAAAATAATTACAATTGATCACAGTAGCACTGTTACACTTTTTTCACTGTTTTGATTGAACAGTATCACTTTTTCAAAATTACCGACGTAATAATAATGCAAAAATACAACATATGATAAGATTTTTTTGAAGGCGGTGCCGAACCGAGACACTCACTCACTCTAAACTCAAAGCGTTGGTAAATTAAAACCAAGGATGAATAAACCTACATAGGCATATTAACAACTGAATTAGTTTTGACGAAAATTATCTTTCATATCACTTGAATGAAATGGAACTTTTAAAAAAAAATTGGTGACCCATCTCGTAGATATGCGGAAACATAAACCCAAATCAAATGGATTTACAAGTTGTAAATACTGTAATGATGCTGTATTCTTTTTTAAAGCAATCTTGTACGAGACACCACCAGTACCACCACAGACCTGAGAACTCATCGAGACCAATCGAATAAGCCTCAACTCGAAGGGGTTCTATCATTTTGTTGTTGAGTTTCTGTGACTACCTTCCGGCTCCATCATCAGATCCTGGATACCACATAAAACTAGAGAACTCATCAAGACAAACCAAATAAGCCTAAACTCGAAGGGGTTTCATCATTTTGTTGTTGAGTTCCTGTGACTACATTCCGGCTCCATCATCATACCACATCATCACATAGCACCAGATAACTCATCAAGACAAACCAAATGAGACAGCGAATAGCCTATATCTTCTGCTGGGCCTGTGTGCACGTAATTGTCCGGAACGAACAACCTGCACAGATGATCGCGCAAGTCAGTGGAGTCTACGGACCCTCTTAGAACCTTGCAGCAAATTGCGAGCTGGTCTGATAACCTTCTCACTTCAAGTGAATTAAAACCAAGCTGACCAAGCAAGAACTTAGTGGGATAGAGGTATGGGTAGTAACCGTAAAGTCGCTTATACAAGGATCGTAAGAAGGCTTTTTGCACTTTTTCCAGCATCAGCGTGTATGTAACATGATGAGGATTCCACACACATGAACTTGATTCTAACTTGCTCCTCACAAGGCTGTTAAACAAGGTACGAATCACCTGCGGATCCAGGAAATCCTTAGCATTGCGCAGGACAAATCCCAAGCGACGGAAAGATTCATTGGCAATGCTTGCAATGTGAACGTGAAAAGTGACGCGGCGATCAAAAATTACTCCTAAATCTTTAATATTTGTCACTCTATTAATATAAATGTCGTTTAAATTATAATTAAAATGAATTGGATAATGTTTGCGGTCGAAAATCATAATATTACATTTATCCGAATTAAATAACATTTAAATCATCAGACCCTGGATACCACATAAAACTAGAGAACTCATCAAGACTAACCAAATAAACCCAAACTCGAAAAGGTTCTATTTTTTTGTTGTTTATTTCTTGTGACTACCTTCCGGCTCCATCATCAGACCCTGGATATCACATAATACCAGAGAACTCATCAAGAAAAACCAAATGAGTCCAATTTTGAAGTAGTTCTATCATTTTGTCGTTGAGTTCCTGTGACTACCTTCCGGCTCCATCGTCAGTCCCTGGATACTACATAACATCAGAGAACTGTTCAAAACAAACCAAATAAGCCCAAACTTTAAGGGGTTTCCATCATTTTGTTGTTGAGTTCCTGTGACTACCTTTCGGCTCCATCAAACCCAGGATACTACATAAAACTAGAGAACTCACCAAGACAAACTAAATGAGCCGAAACTCGAAATGATTCTATTATTTTGATGTTGAGTTCCTGTGACTACCTGTCGGCTCCATCATCAGACCTTGGATACCACATAAAACTAGAGAACTCACCTAGACAAACTACATGAGCCCAAACTTGAAAGGGTTCCATCCTTTTGTTGTTGAGTTCTTGTGACTACCTTCCGGCTCCATCATAAGACCCTGGATACCATATAAAACGAGAGATCACATCAAGACAAACCAAATGAGTCCAAATTTGATTCCACCATCCGATTGTGTAGATCCTTTCACTACTACTACTACTACAACTACTGTAGTTTTTTTAATTGTCATTTAAACTACACCCATGTGAAAACTTCAGCATCTTTGGACGTTCTTACATTATTCAAAATTGACTTGCAATCCAGTCCCAAATATAATAGTTAAATTAAAGCTTGTTTAAAGCTACTTAACTAATTTCGATGAAATGTATACAGTACCACACTAGAGGTCTTCTTACTCAAGTAAAAACAATCATCTAATTCGGTTCAGAAATCCCAAGATATTAGAGAACATAAACTATAAAACAAATAGATTTTCTTATAAAACTACCGAACCAATTTTGATGAAGTTTATATGGAACTACACAAAAAGTTTCCTCTTTTGAATAAAAAACAACCATTTAAATCGGTTTAGAAATCTTAGAGATAAACTCAATATCAAGGCAATATAAACACAAAATCGAATGCATTAATTAAAAAAACTATTTATTCTCGAAAAACTGCTAAACCAATTTTGATACCATTTATATGGGATGACCTGGAGAGTAAACCCTTTGAATAATACAAAAAATAACGGTCCGCAATTGACTGAGATATCGACGGACATAAATAAAAATATTAAAAAAAACATACATACAATCGAACATATAACCATGTCCATTTATGAAGTCGCTTAAAAGTACTGGAATATTCACTACTTACCCGTGGTACTACCGTTGGTCCTATAGTTTTGGAAAGTACTGGAATATTCACTACTTACCCGTGGTACTACCGTTGGTCCTATAGTTTTGGAAAGTACTGGAATATTCACTACTTACCCGTGGTACTACCGTTGGTCCTATAGTTTTGGAAAGTACTGGAATATTTATTACTTACCCGTGGTACTACCGTTGGTCCTATAGTTTTGGAAAGTACTGGAATATTCACTACTTACCCGTGGTACTACCGTTGGTCCTATTGTTTTGGAAAGTACTGGAATATTCACTACTTACCCGTGGTACTACCGTTGGTCCTATAGTTTTTTATTTTTTTATATATATATTTTTTGGTAATATTTTTTGCCCTTTGTAATACCAGTCAAGTTAGTACTATTGATGAATACAGCACGGTGATGCGCTCACCGTGACCTGACCTTGCCGTTGTCATGCCAACCAGCCTCAACAGTGTTTTATTTTTTGACAATTCATGACAAACATTCTGACAGTGGGGCCGCACCTTGTTGTGATATCTCGTCGCATTGCTTTGTAGTTTTAGCAGTGGTAAGGGTGAGTACTAATTGGCTCACCTCGGGTTTTTGTCGAATCCTCGGCTATTACCGGTCCTGGTCTCGCTCTCGTCGTACCTGATGCGTCACGATATTTGCCTAAGCGTTTTTTCTTACTTGCCGACTCAGGCGCTGCTTTACGGTTGGGGCCGGTGCACTTGAAGCCGATGGTTTCCGAGTGGCGTTGACGGCAGTTGAAGTACCCTCCATGTCTGATCTCAACAGTGCAATCTCCTCAGTGTTCTTCACAACTATTGCATTTTGTTCGATGATCTTGCACTCCAGAGTGACAACTTTGTAACTAAGGCCAGTAACCACTTCAGTTAGGTCGCAAATGCCACTTTCAGTACTTTTCTGCGCCGTTTTTTAAATATATAAGGCGATAATTACTGGACTGCTCTTAGTTCTTGAAGGCTTCCCCCTCCAATAAAATGCCCTTTAGATCACTATGGAATGTTGATGAACACCGCATGGTGACGCGCCCGCCGTGACATAGACTCGAAGTACATCATAACTTGACGGCAAACCGAATAAAGCGGTAATATCATGTTACGTCAAAACGTATTTATATATATTTGTATTTTATGCACCTTAACGCATTATGTGAATTATTTTCATATATTTTTTGCCGTAAATGCCTGAGTTATTTTAATAACCGTCTTTATTATACTGAAATATGACATGAAATAAATCATTCGTACTCCATAAGTTATCAGAATATTACATGTTATTCACACCAATATATAAAAGTGAAACGTTGTCTGTTTGTTTGCTTGTTTGTTTATAAGGGATCTTTCACGCCAAAACGGCTGATCAAATTTTGATGAAACTATGTAAATAGGTAGTGTACAATATAAAGGCCTACATAGGATATTTTTATCCCGGAAAATAGTAATTCTGTTCTTCCTTTTTTGTTCGCTCTCAAAATAAGTCCTTATGCAAGGACTTCTGCACAGGAGGGAAGATGTCTGTAAACCCCAATTTTTTAAACATATAATGATATTTTTTGAGTTTCGCTCTATATCTTTCTGCAGTGGCCGGGTAGTCTCGGGGGCTGGATATCATAGAAATGTTTCAAGCTAGTGAAGAACAATTATAACAAGAGGGACCGATACAGCTGAATGTTCCTATGGAGATAAGTGTGTGCCACAAAGATATTATACAATGCCATAAATAAAATACTAATCGCTATTTACTTCCGGATACCGCTCTTTGTGTTCTGCAGGATTTCAGAGCGCAATCGCTACATCGATGATAATTTACAAATTGTAGACAAAAAGGCCATTTAATAGCAACCAGTAATGATATCCTATAAACTATTATCCATTAAATACAAATAATTAAGTGTTTAATTTTCTGATGCTGTAAATATGTCAAAATTATGAAAATTACGAAATTAACACAATTTGGATAAAAATCAAGTAAAATCAATATTTATTTCCTAGAATGAAGATAAGCTCGAGTTTAAAAAAAAAACAAAATGAATGTATTCTAATGATATATGTTTAAACTTTGTAACACGTTGTTTTAAGTTATCTATATACTTATAATAAAACTGTAACGGGTCCAATTCTGTACATTGAAGATATTTAGAATTTTTTTTTGGAACTTAGTCTTGATTCGATACTGAAGCCAAAACTGTATTTTGTTTCATTTTTGTCTGTCTGTCTGTATCTTGGCTAGGCATCACGCCAAAACTAATGAATGAATTTATATGAAACTTGATATGATTTGAGTTCATACTACGAGGTAGGACATAGGCTACTTTTCATCCCGAAAAATGAGAGGGTTCCCGCAGGATTGAGGTTTAAAGTTATTTCAAATACACTTACCACTCTGAAACTACTGAACGGATTTTGATGCAATTTGGCACAGTTATAGTTTATATAATGGATTAAAATTCAGGAAAAACTAAAGAGTTCCTGTGGGATAATGTCCCAAATTCTGTATTTTTTTTGGTACCTTTTTATTTTCTATACTAAAGCCAAAACTGTGTTTTTTTATTTTTCGGTCTTCTGTCTGTCTGTCCGTCTGTCTGTCTGTACTTTGGAAGTGCATCACGCCGAAAATACTCAATGAATTCAAATTTAATTTGGTTTAATTTGAGTTCATACTTCGAGGTACATTGGACACTTTTCATACATTGGATACTTTTCATCCCGAAAAATTAAAGGGTTCCTGCAGGATAGGCGTTGAAAGTTATTTAAAAGAACATGTATCACGCTGAAACTACTAGACGGTTTTTTTTTAAACTTGGCACATTCATAGTTTATATAATGTGTAAAAATTGAGAATACTTTTTATTGCGAAAAATAAAGTGTTCCTGCGGGATAATGTTCATAATTCTGTGAATTGAACATATTATGTAATTTTTTTGGAGGCCGTTCTATATTCAATACTAAAGCCAACACTGTATTTTTTATTTTTGTCTGTATGTCTGTCTGTCCGTCTATCCGTCTGTACCTTGGCAGCGCACCACGCTGTAAATACTCAATGAATTCAAATGAAATTTGGTATGATTTGAGATCATACTTCGAGGTAGGACATTGGATACTTTTCATCCCGAAAAAATTAAGTGTTTCTGCAGGATAGGGGTGGAAAATTATTTAAAAGAACACGTAGTGCGCTGAAACTATTGGACGGATGTTGATGCAACTTGGCACAGACATAGTTTATAAGATGGGTGAAAATTATGGATACATTTCGTCCCGAAAAAATAACGAGTTCCTGTGGGATATGGGTCCAAATTCTGTACATTAAAGATATAGTGTTTTTTTTGGAAGTTACTCTATTTTCGATAGTGAAGCCTAAACTGTATGTTTTTTCATTTTTGTCTGTATGTCTGTCAGTCTGTATCTTAGCCGCGCATCATGCCGCCGGAACTACTGGTTGAATTCAAATGAAACTTGGTATGATTTGAGTTCATACTACGAGGTAGGACATAGGATACTTAACATCTCGAAAAATTTATAGGTTCTCGCAGGATCGGGTTGAAACTTATTTAAAAGACCACATACCACGCTGAAACTCATGGACGGGTTTTGATGCAACTTGGCACTGTCTTAAGTTATATGATGGGTTAAATTTGAGTTCACGTTTTATTCCGAAAAAGTAAAGGGTTTCTGCGGGATATGGGTCCAAAGTTATGTTAATATTTAAGTAATAAAAAACTATTTTAATTTTTAATTTTGTCTGTCTGTTTGTCCGTATCTTGACCGCGCATCGCACCCAAACTACTAAATGAATTCAAATGAAAAAAATGCTCTTGGGTGCTTAAAAAAGGTATTGAAATATATATTTTTTGTTAATCGCGTCTTTCTTTCTGTTTGTCTATATGTTTGTTTGTTCACGCATCACGTAAAAACTACTGGACCAATTGCAATGCGGTTTTCATTGTTAGATAGCTTAGGGTTTGATTTCAATCTGGTGTAATTGGTATCTCAATCCGGTGAGTTAGAAGCCGAGCAATTGATAAAAGTATTTTTGACGGCTGAAGAAATTTTGTTCAAATGTTGTTGTTTATATTGGTCCTGGAATAGCACATTATGGTACTTTGAACCTAAGGAAAGGCCACGCGTGCGAAGCCGCGGGTACAGCTAGTCGTAAATATACTAAAAGTTACATAGATTTTCGTCTTTAAAAAGGTACTTAAAAAGGTAGGTACAAAACCAACACATCTAGTCTTGGTGAATAAAGGTGTACTAGATTAGTACGCGGCGCTACAATTATGAAAATACATGTAAAAAAGTTGGCAAGTGGTTTATACAAAAACATTTTACTGTCAATTTGAGACAAATAAAGACGTCAGTAACAGTACAAAAATAACCAAGCCTTTTTCATGGGAAAATAAAGATGATTTATAGTCTCCGTGTTTATTTGAGATTTTGTAAATATTTTCACGTATGCCACTTATTTCATTTGATACTCCATTTTATAACGATCCAATAATACCATAATTGTTTATATTGATCGTTCTTGTGAATGTCGAAACCGATGTTGATGTTTATGGCTCTTCTGTCAAATTACGATTTTGACATTACCACTTTATTCTGTTGTAATGTAGAGTGAACTAAGTTCTTGCAATCCTTAATGATTCAGAATAATCCTCATTAACCACCGGTTTCATTAATCTATCTGCAGTTACACGTATTTATATTATAAACTGATACATTTATATCGATAGAGAATGTTTTTGAATCACTATGGAATGTTGATGAATACAGCATGGTGATGCGCCCATCTTAACATGGCCTCAACGTTCGTCATGTGGACTAAGTGCCCTTCGCTGCAGTCACAATCAGTCAAATTATTCATTAACGGCCGGTCCTAATAATCTTTCGGCAGTTTTGTCTGCAAACTGCGACGAGCCTTCATTCTTCATTTAAAATCCGTACAACACGGAAACACAAGTGCAGTTGGCTACAAACACTCTTAATTGAAATTCTCGTGGTATTATCGTGGTGACCGTTACCTAGGCCTCACCTTGTATTGAAGCAGAGGCGGATGCAGGAAGGGGGCAATCGGCTCTCTCACTTTAAAATTTAAATAAAATTAAATAATGTAACATTTCATTTTATAAAATGTATAATTTATAATGTTATAAGGATGCTCTGATGGGATTAAGGCCTCATCTCAGAGAGTATTGGTATTCTGTGGAGTAACTGTATGCTGTTTCAAAATACGTGTGAATATAACATTAGCTTAGGTCATGGTCATGGGACCTGGTAATTACTATCTAAGACCACACGCATTTTGAAAAAGCGAAAGTAACTATGTATCTATTCTCTGTCTGTTTGATATTGGTGAGGACCTGAAATAACACATAGGGTTTTCATATAAATTATAACGCTGGCACAGCCGCGGGCGTAGCAAATAATTAATACAATTCTGATTATCTTCAACAATACACACAAATTAATTAATTAATGAAACAAAATTTGTTCACAGAAATGATTACTTCCGGGTTTCCGACTGACCTAAGTCTGTCCTCACTCGACCAGCAAAAGTCATGCCGTGAATGGCGGTCATTAGTCCCAATGATCGCAAGCGACAGTGATCGCTACTTGCGACAGTCGACCGCACTGTCTTCAATGCTGCAGTACTGTCTACTAAGTAGTAACGACAAATTTTACTGCATGTCGCTTTACGATCATCAAAATATTTGGATTAAAAGTTGATTCTTCTCGACTGACGGGACTTTTAACTGTTTGAATGACACAATAAAAAATTACAAGTGTTTAATTAAAATGGAAAAGCAAAAAGCTAATTTGGATGAAGTGTTAGACAAATTCAGCATATTCGGACGTTACCATTTTACTTTACTGTGTTACTTGTGGTTCGCGTATGCGACAAATTCGCTCTATTCCTCGAATTATATTTTTGCGGCCGAGGAAGTCAGATACAGGTAAATATATTTTATTATTATTAAACCGGAATGAGTTAGATTTTGTTATACTTTAGTTTGAAAAAGCTGGTTACAGGTACCTACTAATAATAAGAAATATGTTAATATTATAAGTTCGAGCATAAACCTTAACGAATCTGTTCAATCACGAAATTATTTCTTAAACAAGCTGTGTGCTAACATCATTTAAAAGTAGCCCATAAGTGTTATTCCAGGACCAAAAGTACATATAACGTACAATATACAACATTATACACACAATATAACCCTTAGCTATCCAACAGTAAAAACCGCATCGCAATGGGTCCAGCTGTTTTTACGTGATGCGCGAACAAACATACTGACAAACAGGCAGACACGATTTTTTTAAAACGTTATATTCTTGTTCAGTAGCTTATTTTAAGTACCCTAGACCATATTTTTATTATTTATCTTTGTACAGACTTTTTCGTTCATATTGCTTGATTTGTTTGTCGTATGAGGTAGTGCTGGCCTCTGATGTCAGAGTATATCAAGCCGCCCGAGGGCCTCTGACATGGCTTAACGACTGCTATTAATCAATAACAGCCGGGACCGACAGCTTAAAGTGCCCTCCGAAGCACGGAGCGATGGAAAACCGCACATAACTTAGAAAAGTCATTGGTGCGTAGCCTAGGTTTTCTAAATTGCACTATAGAACCGTTAGGCCACCATCGCTTTATTTTATAATAAAGCGATAGTTATAGTAAAGTATAGACAAAGTGAATGTTTTCTGAACTTTAAAAATAGTGTTCAAGGATATTAACAATTAATACAGTTGCTTTAAAAATGAAGTATATTTTTTCTCTGGGAGCTTATAATAAATTGCATCTTTGCTCGCTTGCGAACTTTGCACTTCACCCCTTAGGGATGTAATTTCAAAAAAACATATATATACTCGTACTTCAAGGTACTTCCACATCCAGTGCGTTATAAAAAAGGAATAACAAAGACTAGGATAGGTTGACGAACCTACAACTGGATTATTGCTCTACTTTTCATCATTACCTATATATACTTATCATAAAGCAGTAAGTAACGAAAAGTCTGTACAATAAAGATAATTACAAAAAATTGGTCTAAAATAAGCTACCGGACAAGAATATAATATTGTTTGTTCGCGTATCACGTAAAAAACTACTGGACCGATTGCGATGCGATTTTCACTGTTGTATAGCTTAGGTTTAGACTTAAAAACTGCTGTGTTTGGTATCTCAATCCGGAGAGTAGAA
Organism: Alsophila aescularia; assembly: GCA_946251855.1. NCBI lineage: Eukaryota > Metazoa > Arthropoda > Insecta > Lepidoptera > Geometridae > Alsophila > Alsophila aescularia. The sequence goes on along the minus strand of OX276378.1, from coordinate 3,163,467 downwards.
GTGGAGCAATCGATAGAAAACGAAAAACACAGACAGATAATGAAATGACAGAGAATGAAAGTCACCCACATAGATCAAAGAATTAGCAAACTATACCCCTAGTATAGTTATAGTTTTTGTAAACAAAATGTAGTTTCGTTTAGTTCCATACATTTACTGGCAGCGCCTCTATCGGAAACTTGTAGGAACTATTATCGGAAGGACGGGTTTTAGCAAATGATAGTATTCGAATTCGAAATAAAGTTTTCGAGTATTCATTGCATATTAGCAGTACGAGTTGCCACTTTGACAAGTTAGCGGTAGTAAACTTTGACGAATTCGATCATTTTCAACGTATTGTTACTAGATAGATAAATTTTCGTGAGAGCTTCATGAGATCTTGCGTTTTTTATTTTATTATTATAACGGGAGTGTATCTTGCCTGGATGGTAGCCTCGGAGGCTGTAGGAGCTGACCGTCGTGAAGGAGAGCGACAAGAGCTTGACGTAGGCGGACATTAATTACAAACAGCCGCATCTCTTACATTATCTTTGTGCAACGGTATCGGCACACGGGCTCACTAGAGAAGGTTTTGTCTATATTTGTAATACTTTGCGGGAAAATACAAATCTCAGGAACTCTCAAAGAATCTCTATAAAGACCAAGGTAAGTTAATAATTAGGTAGGTACCTAAGTACTCATACATAGAGATATTTTTTTCTTATTTGAACTTGTATTTTGTATTTTTATAGCTCTTTATGTACCTACAACAATATTTTCAAAAAAATTACATGAATTGTAGTGCGAATCACTACCAATCTACATACTTTACAATTTCAATGTCGTGATGACGTAAAAACGATTTTAATTTCGCCAAATATGACTGAATTGATGAAACAAACACCTAGTTCAGGATTCCCAACTAGTAATTATCAATAATCAAGTATTACATTGAAGCTAGATGTCGTAGTTGAGGCATAAACTCAATATAAAATAACTAGGTTTTGTTGGATTACTTTGGTCCGTAACTTCGTTAGTACTGAACGAAATTAAAGACCAAAGGTGCCAGAAGAATCAGAAAAATACGTTCTTTCTATTTATCACATCAATTAAACGTAAATCAATAATCATTTATTCCCAATAGATAAAATATAGTCAGTTTTCCCACAGATCCCAATAGGCAAGCGTGCTACACCTTCGACCACATCATCCTTTCCATCAGGTGAGATCGTGGTCAAACGATTACCTAGTCAGTAATAAAAAAAAAAAAGATAAAAACGACATACGAAAAACAAAACGTCAAAAACCAATACGATAGACTGGCTATATTTGGTCTCTTTTTTTTGCTTGTGGGGAAGAGAGATAGAAATATATAGTGTGAAGTTCGTTCAAACGAGCTCTTCGAAAAATTTTATCGTGTTAACTTCATTTGAAAACATGAACTCGTCCTACCGATTAGTTTAGCGAGCTCACGAAAAAAATGAGCGAGATCACGAAACTTTTTTCCGTTTTCTTATTGTGCAAACTTGTACTAAGCGTACTGAAGTGGCAATGGGCCGGTCATATTAGTCGAAGAACCGATAACCGGTGGGGTAGACTAGTTCTTGAGTGGAGACCACCGTATAGGCAAACGTAGTGTAGGACGCCCTCCAGCCATATGGAGCGACGATTTACGTATTCTCCTTTGCTTTGGCAGCAATTGCATGAGAAAAGCCGAAGATCGGACTCAGTGCCGCGCATTAGGAGAGGCCTATGTCCAGCAGTGGACTAATGCAGGCTGTTGATGATGATGATGATGATGAATCGATAGAAAACTATTTGACGTTTGATGATAATCGTACTTTTGGTTCTGGCATAACACATACTATAGGAGCCTTATATCCTAGAAAAATTACATAATAATAATAATTTCTGAATTTGAAGTTTCTCAGACTAAAGTTCCTATAGGAAAACAACTTGAAGACGCAAAACTGTAATATGATAGGGGCCGCTCGGGACCATGGTTATCAAATCAGAAATAGCTACTTCCTGTATTTCTGTGGAAGGGTCCCTGCGATTCTTAGGACCCCTTTCGCAATCAAATTGTCTCAGATCAATTCTTAGGATGGTTCTACTTCTACCTCTAGAGTACAAATTATTAACGTAAATGTAAATTTGTATCACATTACTCGTATTTAAACTATTTGTTTTATGTTTATTTGATTTCCGAAATTTATGAAAAAAAATTAACAATAATTTAAATAGTTACAGTCTATTTTTAGTCTATTTACTTTCAGTCTAACCTGTTCTGATATATTTACTCGTTTTTTTTTCAATTAGTTATTATATTATACCTCGACATCATCATCAGCCTATGTTCATCGATTGCTGGACATAGGCATCTCCCAAGGCAAGCCATTTGTCCCGATCTTCGTTCGCGCATCGCGTAAAACCTACTAAATCGATTGCAATGTGGTTTTCACTTTTGAATAGCCTAGGGTTTGACAAAACTATGGTACTTGGTATCTCAATCCAATGAGCAAAGGGCGAGAAATCGATAAAAAACTTTTTGATGGCTGAGGAATTTTGATCAAATGTTGGGATACTAGTATTTTAGGACTTGGAATAGCACTAGTGCTTTTAACCTAGAGAAATGTCCTCACGTGCGAAGCCGCAGGCACAGCTAGCTGTAAATATGCCATATTGGATATCTGGCACAATTTTATGAATGAATAATCGAATACATTATACCTAGCATGCATCTTCTCTCTTCTTTCTCCGGCCTTATCCCATTTTATTCGGGGCCAGCTCTCCTAATCGTCCGTCTCCAGAGATGTCTTTTCTGGTTCGTCATTGGGTCTATTTTATTATTTTCGAGATTTTCATAAATTTTGCCTCCGACGCGTATTGGCATTCACAGAGCACCCCTGTAAGCTCTTTCCACTTTTGCCAGCCCGTGTTTTTACGATGTGTATACCTAGCATGCACAATACCAATTTTAAATAATTACACATATAAAACAAATTTATCCTACGACATTCCAATTTATTTTCAAACATTAGTTTAAATTAGAGAAGGTATAGATTTTATCAACGAGTAGAGGCCACAATCGAGCGAGGCCCTTAAACAACTTTCTACAACGAATTAATTAGTGCAAACGAAGCAAAGAGTTTCGAATTCCATTGAAATAGCTAAACCGGTTATGCTAAATATATTTACGTAAGTAGTGTGAAGGCAAAATAAAATTAGATTGATTTATGTAAACTATCATTGTTATAATTATATTTTGTCAAAAACGTGAACAACCGACTTTAAACGCTCGTACTTCGCGAACGCTCGAAATTTTTCTTATTATTGGAACTGGTTAAAAAACTACTGAACCGATTTTGATAAAATTTCTTTGGGACCAATCTGAAAGTATACAGTTGCAAACAAAAAAATAATTTCGAAATAGGTTCACTAATCACGGAGTTCTGAGATACAAAAAAATCGAATCAAATTGTAAATTCTTGTTCAGTAGCTTATTTTAATTACCCCAGACCATTATTTTCTTTGCACCGATTATTTGGTACTTAATGCTTTATTATAAGTATAGAGATAGAAGATAGATAGATAGAAGATGTAATTAATATAAAATAATATAAGTAAATTCACTAGACAAATGTATCTCAGCTGTCACACAAAAATAATATATTGAGTAAACTAGTAAGTGTTAATTTTGTCAACAACTTCTCACGGAAAATCAAAAACAATGCAGTCTTTTGTGATTAAATAGTGCATCAACCACAAAATACCACAAATTGACTACTTACGCAGAGTCTTACTTCGATCCTCTTCGATTCTATGCGATTCTATGCGATTCGATTCTATTCGATTCGATTCTATTCGATTCTTTTCGATTCTTTTCGATTCTATTCGATTCTATTCGATTCTATTGGATTCTATTCGATTCTATTGGATTCTATTCGATTCTATTCGATTCTATTCGATTCTATTCGATTCTATTCGATTCTATTCGATTCTATTCGATTCTATTCGATCCTATTCGATTCTATTCGATAATATTCGATTCTATTCGATTCTATTCGATTCTATTCGATTCTATTCGATTCTATTCGATTCTATTCGATTCTATTCGATTCTATTCGATTCTATTCGATTCTATTCGATTCTATTCGATTCTATTCGATTCTATTCGATTCTATTCGATTCTATTCGATTCTATTCGATTCTATTCGATTCTATTCGATTCTATTCGATTCTATTCGATTCTATTCGATTCTATTCGATTCTATTCGATTCTATTCGATTCTATTCGATTCTATTCGATTCTATTCGATTCTATTCGATTCTATTCGATTCTATTCGATTCTATTCGATTCTATTCGATTCTATTCGATTCTATTCGATTCTATTCGATTCTATTCGATTCTATTCGATTCTATTCGATTCTATTCGATTCTATTCGATTCTATTCGATTCTATTCGAAACTATTCGATTCTATTCGAAACTATTCGATTCTATTCGATTCTATTCGATTCTATTCTATTCGATTCAATTCGATTCAATTCGATTCTATTCGATTCTATTCTATTCGATTCTATTCGATTCTATTCGATTCTATTCGATTCTATTCGATTCTATTCGATTCTATTCGATTCTTTTCGAAAATGCAGCCTTGTATAACAAATTAAACTATTTTGGAAGTCTTCAGCTTTTTTTAACCGATTCGGATGATTCAGTGTTGTTAGTAAGGGAAGTAGGAACATCCATCTGCATCTAAATTTCATCGAAATTGGTAGTTTATAGCAGTTATCTTCTATCTATACTATTTTAAAACTGTAACTGGGCTAAATACTCGTATGTACATTAAAAAAAATATGACAATTATAATTGAGATAAAGTTCAATATTGATATGGAGTGCAAAAAGGTTTTTTTATTTTTTGTCTATCTGTCTCTTTGAACACGCATCACTCTGAAACTACCCGACGGATTTTGATGCAACTTAGCACAATCATAGCTTCTGTTATGGATTTACATTTAGAATTTTTATCCCGAAAAAAACATGAGTTGTCGCAGGATAGGGGTTGAAAGTTATTTAATAGAACACATTTCACGCTGGAACTACTGGACAAAGTTTGATGTAATTTGGCACAGTCAAAGTTCATATTATGTATTAAAAATACGGCTTCTTTTTATCCCCAAAAAATATAGGGTACCTGCGGGATAGGTGTTCCAAGTTATGTTAATTTGAATGTAATAAAAATAAGACATTAAAACGGTATTATAATTTCGACCATCTAGCTATGAAGCTCTGTGGCGAAGTCGGAGCATGCCAGCCTTCCAACCCAGAGGTGCAAGATCGAAATCACGCACTTCTTAAAATGTTTTGCTCCATATTTTTAAGCATTTACATATTTCATGCGTTATTTTTACATTTTCCTTGATATTATGAGGGCTTCTGTCATTTCCTGAAGTAAACCGTCAAAACGTTACAACAAAATAGGTCTCAATAATTCCAATTCGGATAATTTAGATAAAACTCAAAAATAGAAAAGAATTCTGTCAATTTACTTTGTTTTTTTGTACATTGTAAATTTGTTCCCCTCTTGCGGCTGTTTTATTGGTAACCAAACTGCTTATTGTTTTACATTTTTAACCCCCGAACTAATTGACGGGTATTATAAGTTTAGGGTGTGTATCACTGTGCGTGTGTATGTGTGTGTGTGTGTGTATGTCTGTCTGTGGCATCGTAGCACCCAAACGAATGTACCGATTTTGATGCGGGTTTTTTGGTTGAAAGCTAATGTGATGATTCTTAGCTCTATGGGGAGGGGGAGGGGGAAGGTGAGAAAAAGGGGTGTGAATCTTAGCTTCCAAACGAAAGGTCCAATTTAGGTGCGGTTTTTATGTTTGAAAGCTGAGGTAATCGAGATGGTTCTTAGATAGCACAATAGAGTATCCTACTTCCTTAACCCGAGCAATCGATAAAAAAACTATTTGACGGCTAAACGAATTTTGAAGAAATGTAGTACAATATTGTACTTTCTAGGTATTTTTGGTCCTGGAATAACACGTGTGGACTACTTTTAAATGAAATGACCACGCGGGCAAAGCCCGCGTTTTATAAATAAATTTTAAAGTTTTTTTTAAAATAATTATTTTTAATATGAGTATAGCCTACATTCTAATATACTTATGATATATAATAATAATATTTAATTATGAACAGTTTAATGTCAAAATGGCGTTTCAAATTTGGTCATGCTCTGCTATCCGTTGCCCAAATATAAATATTTATCTGTCTTTAAACACGCACGTCAACATTTTGTCTGCGTTGCGCAAGATGTCTTGCACGTTGGGTTGCCTTACGCCTTAGAAAATAATTATACACTACGCGAACCCACTATGACTGAGTTCAGAAACTAGTAAGGACGACTTTTAAGATGTTGCTACCACTGCACCGCCTTCAAAAAAACTCTTTCTTATGTTATGTTATATTTATGCATTATTATTACGTTGGTAATTTCGAACAACTTATACTGTTCTAGCTCAATTGTAAATTATTTCATTATTTTTAGTGGTTGTTTACAAAATAACAAATTTTATTTATAATGGAATAGTTCCCATTTTTTATTTGCAGAAGCCAACCACAGCAATGGTCAAGTTTTGCAAAAATATTTTTGGCGTATTATATTATTTTTCTTGATAAGATTTCGTCCATGTTTTGATCTCGTGTAGTATCACACAGGGGGCAGGGCGCTATGGAAACCACTCATGCGAGCATAACAAGCCCTTGAGTCGTTGTAGGTTTATTTTATATGGTTATTACAATTTGCACAATAACACCATTGATTTGGCTTTGCATATCTCTCGGTTGTTGTCCAAACCTCAATAAGCTGAAGGAGACCATTTCTATGGATGCGTTCTGCAAAAAACTAAATTATGAATTGTTGCAAAAAGCAGAAAACGACTACGTGTTTAACTCAAAAGTTTATTAACAAACTAATTAATTTTCTAGTTATAGATATCACATTTTGTAGCCTCTGAAGTGTCCTTTAATATAAGTATAACATATAAATCAATTATGAACTGTACATAAAAAACAGCAAAAACCCTTTTAAACGGCTGTATCTCAAAATGCGTTTTTCGTCGATGGTCGCTTTCTATTTAACTACTCTTAATTATTAATATATTTATGAATATTATCAATATTTATTAATAATTATTGATATAATAATAATCATTAATATAATTATTAATTATAAATATTATAATGTACAAAGTCAATAAACAATTTATTTATATAGATTTTGAATTTTTGTAATATGTGCTGTCGTAGCATCATTAAGGTTTACTTTTGAATAAGTTAGTTTGAGTCGAATTGGCGATGAGACTTGAAGGTGTGTGACGGTCTTAAAACCAATCACTGCGAGGTTTTTACCATAACAACTCATTTCAGAGCACAATTTGTTGAAACAATGACATGATAGAAGAAACATTCTTGGAAACATGTCGATGAACAGCATTTCTTAAAAGAAAATGTAATTGTATTGTCCCAGTGAAAGTATGCGTGTGTTTTTCGCAATTTGTCTAGAACGAACATCAATTACGAAACTGTGGAAATATGCTCTGTTTTTTAGAGAAATAGCTGTGCCCGAGGCTTTGGCCGCGTGGTCATTTCTTCGTGTTATTCCAGGAACAAAAGTACCTAATGAGTACAATAATTATACTGCATTTCTTCAACATTTGTAGTATATATCAAATGCTCGGTTTTTATATATTTGGTTGAGAAAGCACACCAGATTTTAAGTCGAAACCTAAACAATCCAACAGTGGAAACTACATCGCATTTGTCCCAGTAATTTATACGCAACATACAGACAGACACACAGACAAACAGACAGACCCATTTAAAACAAGTTGTTTTTCTTGTTCAGTAGCTTATTAGTACCTTATATCATTTTTTATTGTCTTCATTGTACAAAATTTTCAACTTTTAACAATGTATGTACAACGAAGACATCCTCCATACAATCCATCCATACCAATATATAAAAGTGAAACGTTGTCTGTTTGTTTGTTTGTTTGGGTAGCTTGAATGCGATAACGGCTGGACGGATTTTAATGAAATTTGAAATGGAGATAGCTTATATCCTGGAAAAAATCATACGATACTTATTTTATCCCGTTTTTTTTTTAGTTTGCCACGGGAATAACTGGAAAATGTTGATTACTCGCTGTAAGGAACGGTAACCATGGAAACGAAATAACAAGTCTGTCAAACAAGCACAAATAAAAAATTGATATAACCCTGACCCCCCACCGAGATGTGATGATGTGATCGAGATGCTTATTATAGCCAAGAAGTATCTGGATCACATCAGTATTCAAACAGAAAAAAAACAGCATTAAAATTGGTCCATTCGTTTGGGAGCAAAGAAGCCACAGATAGACACACACACACACACACACACACATACACACACACACACACACACACACACACACACACACACACACACACACACAGTGACACAATGACAATAACACCCGTCTCCTTTGTTCGGGGGTTAATAACATCAAGAGCGTTGGTGCTATACCTACTTTTGCATTGGTTTTTAATATCCTAGAAGAACAGAGGATGCTTTTTTTCGCGATAAACAGTAGTCCGCGCGGACGAAGTCGCGGGTGGGAAAGCTAGTTATAAGTATAGTTAACATAAAACAATATACTCGTACCTACATAATAAAATCTTTAAGTTTTTAGAAAATTACTAGTTAAACTAAAATCAAATAAATAATTATGTTTTATGAAGCATTCGCAAATACGTAGTCTTCACGTACAATCCTTTTCCCTCTCTCTAAATTCTGTTACCATCTTTTCCAGATGCAAAGATGAAGACTTTGGCAACAACACATGCAGAAGTGCAAACGGCTCGCAGTGCTCGGAGTGGATCTACGACAAACCGCAAAGTTTTGTTGCTGAAGTAAGTAGGTATTACAAGAACCACTTAGATGGTAACTGGAGGACAAAATACCGCAGACTAGGAATTAATACAGAAAACTACTTCCATATCCTAAGCAAAACAATTGGACAATACATTATGGATGACAAAAATAAAACAAAATATATTAATACAAAATACTAAAGATTACTAGCCTTCTACCAGTTGGCAGCTTCCCTGAAATGATACTTGTAGATGCTTTAATTAAGAATTTGATTAAAAAACTAACCGATTACAGTAGTATTATTGCATCATTCAAATCACGCATCCCATTCTTCAGAACACCGCCTGGCGGGGTATTCTGACAAGTTTTTGATCATACGACGCTCGCAGTTCCTACACACAAACGTATGTCCCATAAAAGCTTAAAATCATTTATTTTTTATTCCAATTACAAATATATTTTTTTCCTTATGCCCTTTGAGCATTTGAATAAATACTGTAATGGTTCCAAATGGTGACATCACACCGAGCGGTAATACTGTTTGCCATGGTCTGGTGATCACATTCAGCATCTCGAATCTTTTATGCTGACCCAATGACTGAATCATGATAATCAGCCTATAGTTAGCAGGTATTACTATCAAACGCTATTGGATTCCTTGCAATACTTAATTCTTGGTGTCACGGACAGAATCATGATCAGGCAAATAACCTAGTTAGTTATATTAACAAAACAATTGCTGTACAAAATACCATGGAATAAAACATCGACTTCAAATGGATTAATAAATAACAACTAAAAAAAACTTAAACAATTTTGATGAAATTGATAGATTCAGGCGTTACTTTGCGGAAATCCATATTTAAAATGAACAAAATAAAAATATGTAGCTTACTTCCGCCAAAACTGTAAGTCAGACAAATGATACTTGTACTTACACAACAAGTATATACGTGTATACTTGTATTTGGGTAGGGTTTGTTTAGCTTGGGGGTTTTTTATTGTGTATATATATTTATATATATTATTTGTATATAAGTGTTTTTTCTGGCCTCCAGGCCTTAGCTTTTATTTCATTTATATTTTTCATTAGTTCAATCTGGGGTAGGGTTTTGTTTAGCGTGGGGTTTTACTTGTGTTAATTTTACCATTTATCATTTGTCTGACTTACAGTTTTGGCGGAAGTAAGCTACATATTTTTATTTTGTTCATTTTTTTTTATTTTGATGAAGTTGTGTAAGACTACACCAAAAGTCTACCCTTTTGAATAAAACAACAACCATCCAAATCGGTTTAGAAATCTTAGAGATTTGAGGCAATATAAACACGAAATCAAATGGATTTACTAAAAAAAACTATTCTCGAAAAACTACTAAACCAATTTTAATACAATATATATGAAAATACTTGGAGAGTACGAGTATATCCTTTCAAACAAAAATTAATTTTCATAATCGGTCTGCAATTGACGGAAAAATCAGTGTTTAAATGTATACATATACACAACAATAAAAACAGTAGAACATATTATAACCTTATAACCGTCTCCTTTGTAAAGTCGATTTAAAATATACAGATCCTCAATTATAACGTTGATTTTGTTTTTGTTAACAGTTCGATCTGGCTTGTCAGGAATGGAAGAGGACTTTAATTGGAACAATCCACAGTTTCGGCTACATGGTGGGGCTTCTTTTTGTGGGACCGATGTCTGATAGGTAAGATTCAGAGACCGGCAACTCCTTACTACAGAATAATAAAAAATAACGAAGTTATTCTATTTTTGCTGCAGCCTCTTCGAAAACAAAAAAAAACGCGGGTAGTGTTCGGTTTGACGTCACAAGTCAAACCGAACTCGTATTTCGGTTTGAATTTTTGTATCGTACTAGGAAAACTATGGAGAAATCAGTCTTCCGGTTCCCGCTCAAAAACTACTGCCAGAGGTTTCCTAATCATACAAGGTAGACAAAGAGGCTTGTGACGTCACACCACATCCCTTGGAACCACGAGTTATTTTGCATTCGAAAAGTATGCAGCAAAACTGGAACTTCGTCATATTCAAGATATAAACAAATTTATCATCTCTCAAATTTATCTTATTTAATGTAATTGTGTTTACCTATTCGATGTACATAAAAATCAATTGTTTTTATTCGAAAGGAAATTTTCCCAATAAGGTTAATTTTACCCATATTATGATGTATCTACTCGAATTTAAGTATGCTTCCATACTACTACATTTATTACAGTCACTTTGGTGTTTTCCATGACCAGCGAATTTACATGGTTCCATGGTTGTATCATTTAAAATAATATCCCGAAACACAATTTTTACTGCTTTTGGACCTTTTGTTTTACATCTGGTACCTAAAATTGACAAATGACATTCAAAGGCAATACAGGTACCAATCAAGCTATATTTTTTGTGCCTATCTTGTTTGTGTCATAAAGCAGTTCATGTCCAATTTTATCACAGAAACGTGAGTTGAGAAACGTTTGTCTGCTCTCCCACCTTTAGATTGTCTGTGCGTCAACATCGTGAAACACAATACTGTGATTACTTTTATTAATGGTAGGATACTTGCCTTTAGGAGTTCTTAACGACCTGTCTAATGGCACAGGTGTACCACATTATAAAGCAAGTGTTTATTTAAACAATGCTTTGAAAACATACTGTCATTATTTAATGGTTCTGGACAGAAAGGTTTGAGAAAGAATTTTAAATAACGTTCCGCATACAAATAAGAAATGGAGAAAATGCTAGGATTTCCATTTACAAAGGAAAACTACGCCTAGAATAACTAAGTATAGCTAGCGGCACGTAAGTCTAGCGGTGAACGAAACGTGGCGGGGATCTTGCCACAGTCAGTTTCCGGGATAAAAAGTATTCAACATTTTAACACATTATATAAACTTTGACTGTGCCAAGATCCCCGCCACGTTTCGTTCACCGCTAGACTTACGTGCCGCTAGGTATAATAGCCTAAAGATAGACGGCCTTAGTGGCGATGGTGACGGATCCACACTAATTGAAAACCTCCAGCTTTATTCTACAAACCCGTGCTGTAGTGCCTGCAATGTAAAAAAATACGTTTTATATCAACTCATGCTTAAAATTCTCAATACTCATATTTTATTCTGTACTTAAACTTATATACCAACCGTAAATGCAAAGGATAGGAAGAAAGACGACCTTGATCCTGACAGGCATGCTGGGAGGCGTCTTTGGCCTGGCCAAGAGCTACACATACTCCTACTGGCTGTACATAGTGCTGGAGTTCTTCGAGTCTGCTATCGGTGACAGTTGCTCACCTGTTTATGTGTTAAGTAAGTATTTATTGTATCAAAAGTACACGCACATATGTTTATACTCGTATACTAACGTGGTCACTAGCACTATATATATTAACGTAAATAATATTATTATAATGTTAATATATATTTAATAATATAGATATTTAGCACGAAAATTGTTTGATTTGAGTTTCCAAGATTTGGGTGTCTTTTTCTGCAATTTATGAGCTTGTTAAAGGAGAGATTTGACTTAATAACACAATTGTAGAAGCTCCAACATTGGCCAAAAGAGAAAAGGAAAGTTGAATGACGCATCAAAGAGAACATCAGGCAGTCATAAGCAAATGAAATATCAGAAACAGGATTCAAATAATATCCTGTGAAATATCCAATTTCTCATGTTTTTATAATTATGTCAAGTACGCACAAGTACATGTTTCCAACTGATATAAACTAATGGCTTATAATTTAACTGATCAATTAGATTACATTAATACCTACATTAATGCTGTCTTCAATTTCAGATTTGGAAATGGTGGCAGCAAAGAAACGAGTAATGTACTACAGTTTCTGCGCCCTCGGCTACGCTCTTGGCGGGACTCTCTTCCCCTTCGCAGCCTGGGGGATTCCTTACTGGAGGCACTTCCTTCGAGCCATATATTCACCAGCTCTGCTGTTTATAGCTTATTTCTTCTTAATAGACGAAAGCCCAAGATGGCTGCTCTCCAAAGGAAAAAAGGAAGAGGCTGTAGCTACAGTCCAAAAAATGGGCAAGGCAAACAAAGTCAAACTTGATCAAGACGCTCTAGACAAGCTCTTAGTTGAAGACGAAGACAAAGGGGTTACTTTTATCAATCTATTGAAAATGACGTTCCGATCTCGAGCATTGTTGAAGAGATGTCTCATATGCATCGTCTGGTGGACAACCTCAACATTTGTGAACTACGGAATGATGATTAACTCCGTGTCTCTACAAGGGAACAAATACGTCAACTATGCACTAGTGACGATGATCGAAATACCTGGAACCTTTATGATAATGTATCTTCTGATCCACTTCAAAAGGAGAAACCCGTTGATTTATTCGTTCTTTGCGAGTGCATTATTATGTTTCATACAGCCTTTTTTGCCCCAAGGTAATTGACGTTTTGGAAATATTCATTTACTTTTAAATTTTATATATTACTAGCTGCACCCGCGTGGGTAAAGATGAAAAAAAAAACAATATTTTTATATATATATTTCCTAAATCACTCCAGATTTTTTGTTGAAGCGAAAAAAACAAAAAAACAAATCAGTTAAGACATTTTGGAGTTTTTGCAAGACTGAAGCACACTTTTTTTTACGTGTAATCATCTAATGGCGCAGTAGTGGGGATTACGCCAACTCTTAGGCGTCGCCGCGCACTCGTAGCTCGACGGCTCTATCTGCCTCAGCTCGGTCGTATTCGATGTTTACACATCTGCCAGGCATCCCACGGCAGCTCATGTTTTTAATATAATAAATACAAGATAGTTACACTCTATAGGCTATGCCCGCGTGGTAACTTCATTTAAAAGTAGCCCATACGTGTTAATCCAGTACCAAAAGTACCTAAAAAGTACAATATTTAAAAAAAAAACAGCTGTCAAATAGGTTTTTATCGATTGTTCGGCATCTAATCATCGGATTGAGATACTCGTACCAAGCATACCAGTTTTGAAGCCAAACCTTCAGCTATCCCACAGTGAAACCGCAATCGGTCTAGTAGTTCTTAAGTTATGCGCGAACAAACAGACAAACAGACAGTCACGATTTTTTCAAATTTTATATTCTTGTTTAGTAGCTTATTTTAAATATCTTAGTAATTATTTTTTCATTCACTCATTTGTTTCGATGTTTAAAGCATTTAAGCGGCTTCAAAAAGCAAGCTGTCAAATTTAATACTATTTTTATACGACTGCCTAAAAAAGGAGTGTAATGTTTTCAGGGTTCATGTATGATTGTATGTATGTGAGTTTATTTATTCGATCATTACTTTTAAATGCCTGAAAACATTTAAATGTATGGGTTATCGTTAGAATCCATATATAATCACGAGTAACATAAGCTATATTTTTTTTCCAGGTCACCCATGGTTCTCCGTGATGATGTACATGGTCAGCAAGCTGATGACTTCCTTCTACTTCGGCATCACTTACATGTATACCTCGGAGCTGTTCCCGACGTACACCAGAAACTCTATGCACGCTACATGCTCCTCGATTGGAAGGATAGGATCCATACTTGCTCCTCAAACTCCTCTGCTGGTAAGACTTCAAATTAGTTTCCGTTTAAGACTACGCCATATTAGAGCCATGAGAGTGTGCTTTACTTGGTATAATAGTGGTATATTTTATATTTGTCGTATGAGGTGCTGCCCTCTGGTGTCAGTTTGTCAGGCCGCCCGAGGGCCTCTGACATGGCTTAACAACTGCTATTAATCAATAACAGCTGGGACCGACTGCGTAACGTGACCTCCGAAGCTTGGAGCGATGGAAAACCGCATATAACTTTGAAAAGACATTGGTGCGGAGCCTAGGACCGAATCCGGTATCGTTGGATTCTAAGTTGCACTATTGAACCGTTGGGCTATCATAGCTCCAGCATCTATTTTCCATTAAGACTACGCGGCTTATAACGTGTGTAGTAGCAGTTGGTTATTGAAATTCCAAGAATGGGGATGTTTCGAATTCATGGTGTATTCATGTTTGTTTGTTTGTTTATGCGATATCATAATCATCACAGTCATTACCATCTCTGTCCGACTGTCAATAGAGGTTTTCATATCCGATTTGGATTCCATTCAGAATTCAAATATTTTGAACAATTTTGCGAGTTTTCAAAGAAACTAGTTAGGTACTTCTAACCCCGGTCACTCACATTTGCACGAATACGCGAACCCACAAGTGTAGGACGACATTTGCAAATGATTATGCAAAGTTTTCGATGCATTCGCGGTTTTTCAAGCTGTGTCGGTTTCTTGACGCACATCAAAGCGCGCGAACCTCGAACCTTCGCGTAGTCTCCCACACATTCGTGCGACCAGTTGTGCACTTGGTTGCGAAGGTAACGGACATTTCGCTGGTCTACAGGCGGTCTGCTCCATAAGATAGGTAAAACAGTCCAACCTCAATAATAAAATCATGAAAAAAGTGAATTGTGAATGAAAGTCTGACTGCCCTCACATGCGTGCAAACATTTGTACAATGTACGAATATTTGTACGCATGTGAGTGACCGGCATGACCCGGAAATCTGTCTAAGATAATCGCATACTTGCAGTATATGTTGTAATAAGATAGGTGTACACCTATATTATTACTGACTAGCTGTGCCCGTGGCTTTGCCCACGTGGTCATTTAACTGGGTAAAAATTTGAGTACCAAAAGTGTCTATAATACAATACACTAAAACTAAAAGTTAACACTGAAAACTTAACTTAACTTAAGTGTCAAAACTTAAAACTTGATTATTGTATCATCAATTTCATTTCTTGTGCAATAAAGAGTTATCTATGTATCGTCTATCTATACTCGTACTACGTTTCATCAAAATTTGTTCATCGTTCAAATAGTTTTTATCGATTGAAAGGCTTGTATTCGTCGGATTGAGATACCAAGTACACCTTTTTAAGTCAAAACATAGGAAAAATATACGACTTAAATGAAACTTGTTCAGTAGCTTTTTTTAAGTACCCTAGATCATTTTTTTAATTATCATCTTTGTACTGACTTTTTGTTACTTACTGCTTTATTATAATTATATTAATAGATTATACTAGTAAGATTGAAAAGTGCCCAATATGAAAATAATTATAGAAAAAAAAATACCGGACTTTACGAATTTACCCTTCACCTATTGGGCAGAATAATAAAAAGATGTGTTCTATTAAATTATTTTAAACATGCCTATAAAACAGTACCATGACATGCCTACTGACTGATTGACAGACAACGCACAGCCTAATCCGGTGGACCTAGAGATTAGAAATTTGGAGGAATTTTCGCTTGGTATCGTCGTGCAAAATGCACAACCCCTAAAAACGGCAAAAAGCGTGAAAACAAAACTCTTGAACAAAATTTAATATTAACGTCATTAAATCTATTGAAATGGCTGTGAGATAACATTTAGGGGGTCGCCGGACTATTCTTTTATAATTATAATACAACATATAGCTAACATTATTAATTAATCCACGCCGATATATAAAAGTGAAACGTTGTCTGTTTGTTTATTTGTTTTGGGAGCTGTCACGCGATAACGACTGGACGGATTTTAATGAAACTTGGAATGGATAGCTTATACCCTGGAATAAAACATGGGATACTTTTTATCCCGGAAAATGGTAAAGTTCAACGGGAAAATGTTGTTAGCTCGCTGTAAGGAACGGTTGCCATGGAAACGAAATTATCAAAAAGCATCAAAAGCATTGGTGCTATATTTTAACATTGGTTTTTAATATCCTAGAAGAACATAGGATGTTTTTTTCCCAGTAGTCCGCACGGACGAAGTTGCGGGCGAAAGCGAGTATTAAATAAAATAAAGGCAATTAACGGTGGTCGTGCATGTACAAAATATGCAACCGTAGAGGTACAACCAGAGAGTGTCAAAAATTTGGTCGTTATAGTAGTACAACAAATTATTTATTAAGTATATTATTACTACAACAAACACAAATTAATTAATTATATAACCTCCGACCCCCACTATAGCTAAGAACCATCTCGTTTACCCCAGCTTTCAAAATTCCCCCTTTCTCGCCTCTCCCCCCCGTTTCTCGCCTCTCCCCCCGTTTCTCGCCTCTCCCCCGTTTCTCGCCTCTCCCCCCGTTTCTCGCCTCTCCCCCCGTTTCTCGCCTCTCCGCCCGTTTCTCGCCCCCCCCCCCCGTTTCTCGCCTCCCCCCGTTTCTCGCCCCCCCCCCGTTTCTCGCCTCCCCCCCGTTTCTCGCCTCCCCCCCGTTTCTCGCCTCCCCCCCCCGTTTCTCGCCTCCCCCCTGTTTCTCGCCTCTTCGTTTCTCGCCTCTTCGTTTCTCGCCTCCCCCCCCCCCTATATATCTAAGAACCTATTTCATTCACATTGGCTTTCAAACAGAAAAAAACCGCATCAAAACCGATCCATTAGTTTACTAATCTCACCCCCCCCCCCTTCCCTTTTTCCCCCATTGTAGCTAAGAACCATCTTGATCACATCAGCTTTCAAACAGAAAAAACCGCATCAAAATCGGTGCATTCGTTTGGGAGCTACAATTTCACAGACAGACACACATTCACAGTGACACTGTGATACACACCCTACACTTAAAACACCCGTCTATATGTTCGGGGTTTAAAAAAAATAAAAAAATTGCAAATCATCTATTACAGATTTCCGGCTCTTACCAGTTTCCTTGAAACGTTCGAAAGTTTGAAAGAGGGATGAAAATAACAATAAATATGTGACATGATACATTCTCATCCACATAAGCATCTAAAACTTATTTGCTGTAGTTTTATATATATAATTAATTATTAATTCGAAATACTTAAAATCTTCCAGATGGTCTACTGGTCTGGTCTTCCATCGGTGATCTTCGGTGGTGCGTCTCTAACAGCAGGCCTCGTGACGTTCCTTGTACCCGATACTGCAAACGATTGCTTGCCGGACACAGTGCGGGAAGCCGAGAACCTAGGAAAGAAGATCCCCAAGGAAATGAAGGGAGTGGACAACTTGGCCATGTCGAGGGAAACAATCATTTTGGAGAATAGTAAACCTACTTGACGAAGAGTTGATTTTGCAGAGGTGCGATGCGATAGTTCATGTGAAAAGATTTAACAAAACTTGGTTGGAAAAGATTTCAATGAAGTGAGCGCCTAATGAAATTGTGTAAGCAAATGTGTGCCCAGGGTTTTCCCGGTGAGAACTATCTTTGCAATACAAGAATATACGGTGTCCGAAGTGCACTTTATTTATGTAAACTTATTAATAATCATATATTTTAGATTATTTTATAATTAAGGCATTAATCTTAATTATTTGTAAACGTAGCCTCCCTGGGCAGTCGATAAGTTAAAATAATAAAGTAATAGCTTTTAAAAATTATGCTTATGGTCAAATTACATTAATTGAGACTGAAGTATACAGCATAAATTAAATGCCGATGTTTTATTTTACTACTCTCGATTAGTGCTTTCAGACGAATTTTTGTTGAATATGTTGTTGATGTTCAAAGGTTTCCGCTCGAACAATCTGCATTTTGCCGGAACAAATGAAATGCCGAAATAAACATAATAATTATAATAATATGTGATTATTAAAGTTGTATCTATGTAGATTTTGCACAACACAATAAGTTTATTGCACTACTTTCCTAGAGTTACGGTATCTTTTAACTATATGTAGGTGCTTACCTACCTTCTGAAAAGTCGTATGGTTTCAAACTTCTCCGAGGAGCTTAATTGTATATAGGTACTGTTTTAGTAGTGAATTACTAAACCAATGTGATGTAATGAATGACAAGCTTTTATTTAACCACGTCTAAGCAAACGTAGCGCAGGACGCCCTATAGGTTTGGTGGACGTCACTCCACCTGCGACAAGCAGCTGGCAGAAAACGGATGAGGAGAGCTGAAAACCAAGCTCAGTGGCGTCCATTAGGAGAGGCCTACGTCTAGCAGTGGACAAATATAGGCTCATATAATTATGATAATTTAACTCACTCTGTTAGTATGTTTGGGAACAATCTTGCAATGAAGCTGATTTTTTGCACACGGGTGTAGTTCTGATGACAATACAACATGATGGTGCTGTTGAGCTAGTGTGATGATGGAGCTGGAAGGCAGTCCAGAAACTCAACAATCAAGTGATGGAATCCCTTAGAGTTTGGGCTCATTTAGTTTGTCTTGATGAGTTCTCTGGTCTTATATTTTATCCAGGATCTAATGATGGAGCCGGAATGTAGTCACAGGAAATCAACGATCGAGTGCAATATATTTAAAGTTACTTATTAGCAAACAAGTAAAAAATGACATAATTTGTTGTATGTCAATACAACTTAATATGCGCGATCGAAGCATTAAGTTAAATCTTTATATCATCTTAGAAATTTGATTGAGATACCTACGAGGCTGAACGATCTGTGCATGCTCAGTGTTCATAGGGAAAGGGACTGAAAGGGTAAAGGAAGACACTGATATGTATCGACAATTAGGTTATCCATTTTGGACATCAACCTAGTGCCTCAATTTTTTATTCCTACAATTTACTTTAATGAAACCAACTTTTTTACATAAGTTAGATACATTACGTACATAAAGAGTATCAAAAATAATATTATTTTACATAATAGCTACATACAATAATTAAATTGTGTAAAGCCAGGGGGACTCAACTGCATCCCCTGCACCCCTTTCCGGTGCTCACGATGGTCACTAATAGACAACAGACGATTTTGCTCAGTACCTCGGTTGTAGAGACTTGCATTTTTTGACGTAAAGTAAACAGTTTTTGTCGTTATTATTTAACGACGGTAGCCTCGTTATCAATGTCGAGACTGTAGGCCCTGGGATCATTTTGTACACGTTCAGTGGGATCGCTTAGCCTTAAATGCTTAAATTGCATCATTCAAATAGAAAAGCTAAATAATTTCAAAGTGTATGTCGTCAACTAAACTAATAAGAGTAGACATGAAAAAACCCACTATATATTCTTCCCAATAGCCGGCATCGCTATTGGGAAGAATATTGAAATGGACGCGTTTATTTTATGCATCATGCATGCATGCAACATTTAAAAGTTGTGCACAATTTTATCTATTCATTTTGATTTAAATATAAAAATTCGATGCCGGTTATTGGGAAGAATATGTGGGTTTTTTCATAAAATTGTGTACAACATTTAAATGATGCATAAAGTACGATTTACAATACAATACACAATTTAAATGTTGCATAAAGTAAAATGAACGCACCGATTTCAATATTCTTCCCAATAGCGATGCCGGCTATTCAGAACGCCATGACTTGACACTTCGTATGACTGCGAGTATGTGCATGGGACTTAACTTAACGTACAGGCCCGCTAGATGGCAAAGTGGTTATTAACTTATTGTGCAACAATCGGCGTTTCTTTTACACGGGAGTATTATGTACACATCTCCTCTAACTGATTAATATTATATTAATAGTTTAACTATTTTGCTGAACATTATTGTTGCATTAAGATTACGAGCTTGCTTTGTCTGATTGCCTAAAATATGTAGGTACGAGTAAGCAGATAAAACAAACATAAGAATAATATTTAAAAAAAACACGTTTCATTCTAACTTTTGACGATCTCATGTTTATTTTCTGCCTTTTCACGTTTTTAAGTGTTTTGTTTGTTTTCATTTTTCAGATATCTTATACCCTGGACTAACACATAGGATACTTTTCATTATCACCATCATCATCATCATCATCAAACTTCACCATCATCATCATACTTCAGTCTCAAACGGTTGAACAGATTTTGATAAAATTTGGAATGGAGATAGCTTATACTATTTTATCACTATCGTCATCATCATAATCATCATCATCATCACTATCATACTTCACTCTCAAACGGCTGAACGGATTTTGATGAAATTTGGAATGGAGATAACTTATACCCCGGAATAACACATAGGATACTTTTCATCATCATCATCATCATCATCATCAGCATCCCTTACGCGGTTGAAGCCGTGGAGCACAGCTAGTACAGTAGGGAAATGTAGGCAATGGGAGTCAGTTGGCAATGGTGATCACCTCAAAATAACAAAAACCGAACGCAACCAAACGATGCTAACATAACTACACGCTAGCATTACGTCATTCCCGTGCGCGGCCGTTGATTGGCTCAGTTCGCGCGACGCGTCGGAGAGTAACAGGTGTGTGAAGGTTTCGCGCCATTTTCATCTAATTTTTCGAGTTGATAAATCCGAAGGTAAATCACAAAATACCAAATATTTATTACTGTACTTGTAATGTGTAATAGTCGTAGCATTTTAGTGTGCAATTCAACAGCTTTATTGTTATTATAACCTATAATTTCTCCTCAGGTTTTTTTTTTCCGTCAGTTTGCCCATGTAGGTAATCGGAGTCAGGTGATCCCAATTACCTACATACTGATCCCCATTGCCCACACAACCTAATCTCGGTAAAACAGTATTATTTTTTGTTTGTAGATGCCGAAAGTTCGTTCTAGAAAGACTAATAAAGCTAATTGGACTATAGACCACCTGGAAAAGGCTGTAAAGCTCATAGATGAACAGAATTATTCAATACGAAAAGCGGCCAAGACCATGAATATTCCATTTGCCAGTCTTCACAAGAGGTACAAAAAAAATATAGTTAAGGCACCTCGTCTCGGCCGTAATACTGTCTTCACTTCTGAGATGGAAAAAGAATTAGCGGACATAATCAAAAAAATGGCTAACATATTCTACGGGTGCACCCCAAACCAAATAAAAAGAGCAGCATTTGAATACGCTGAAGCCTTAAATCTGAAACACAATTTTAATACGAGTTCAAGATTGGCTGGTCGAGTTTGGTTTGAGGGATTTGTTACCAGGAATAATATTTCTGTGCGGAAGCCCGAAGCTACTAGCATAAATAGGGTTACAGCCTTCAACAAGACTGAAGTTCAACGATTCTATAAGCTGCTAGAAGAATTAATGGGAAAATACAAATTTTTACCGAAAAACATATACAATTGTGACGAAACTGGCATCACTACCGTCCAAGATCCTGAAAAAGTATTAGCTGCAACGGGACAAAAGAGAGTAGGGTCCATAACAAGTTGGGAAAGGGGTAAGAATATCACTATGCTCTGCGCTATGAGTGCTGCAGGTGGATATGTCCCGCCAATGTTTATTTTTCCCCGAAAGAGGATGACCCCGACTCTTGAAAAGGATGGGCCAATAGGAGCAATATATAAATGTTCCGACAACGGATGGATAAATGAAGAACTTTTCCTTCAATGGCTCAAGCACTTTACCCTGTATGCCAAACCTTCTGCAGAAGAACCGATTCTATTAGTATTGGATAATCATGCGAGTCACATTTCTCTGGCCATCTTTGAGTATTGTAAGGAAAACTTTGTCCATATGTTATCTCTTCCACCCCATACCTCTCATCGCATGCAGCCATTGGATGTGTCCTTTTTTGGTCCATTCAAAGCTGCATATAGAAGAGAATGCGATTTATTCATGAAGAGCCAACTTTTACAAAGAATAACACCCTATGATATTGCTTCATTGGTCAAAAAAGCATTCTCTAATGTTGCCTCCATGAGTAAGGCCGAAGCAGGATTCAAAGCAACGGGCATATTTCCTATAAATCCCAATATTTTTCCAGATGAAGACTTTATAGCAGCTGAAGTCCTTCAATCAGATCCAATTGTTGTTCAAGATCTTGCTGACTCTATTTCAGAATCGACTTCTGCTGGTGCTGTTGTCTCCGTATCATCCCCAACAGCTACTATTGAGCTAGAACGAAATATTCCTATTCCAAGTACATCCACATTTTGTCCCACAACTTCTGAACCAGCGACTGCATCGTTGTCTCAATTAAATATACCATCAACATCTAAGGATCTGCCAAGTATTCAAAATTTCATTCAGATGCCTACGAAAGTAACTGTTGTCAAGACAAGACAAGGAAGAAAAAAACAGCACGCAACGATTTTAACGTCTACACCAATCAAAGACGCCCTAGTTGAAAAAGAAAATAAAAGGAAGAACAAAGCTGTGAAAAACAAAGGAAAAGGAAAAGGAACAGGAAAGAAAAGCAAGCCAGAGAAGGTCAGTCGTGAGAAGGTTAAGAGGAAAATTCTGCAGGAGTCAAATGATACTTCGACGTCAGACGTGAACACGGATGAGTTATGCCAGGATGACGAAAATGACGACGCAGAAGGTGCAGGCAACTTGTGTCTTGTATGTGGTGAATTCGGACGAAATAACGAAATATGGTACCGGTGCACTTCTTGTGGGCTATGGGCTCATGCCGACTGTACTGGATGGGACTCTGCGTACAATTATGTGTGCGATATGTGTTGATCACCATTGTCCACATGCTGATCACCATTGCCAACCGATGTTGACAATCGTGATCAAACTTATTTTTTTTTTTTTTTTTTATTGAACCAAAGTTTATAAACCAAAGTGATTAAAGTTGATCTCAATTGATAGTTAAGAAAGTAAAGTTTATAATAAGAACACAGCAATAAATAGTTGATACATAGATTTGCTTTTTTTTTCATTCTCGCTTAAGTGATCCCCATTACCTACATTTCCCCTATACTCGTACATACATAGTTTTACATACAACTTTGTCAGTAATGTAAGCGGTAATGTTCCATTGCTCAAATCCCACTGTAAATCTCTGCACTACACCCTAAGTGAGTTCACCTTGTCGGGATTCCATCATTGATCCCGGATAAGATGGGATCGAGTAATAAATGGGGAAGAAGCGATAATCTGCAGATTTAAATAATCCCGGGATCAACCGGAACTTTCAACAGACTGCTGCGAATTTTTTCGACAAGTGTTTGGAATTCTTATTAGAGATTTAAGTTATTGGAGGCGTTTTCCAGGAATATTAACAAGCATCTCTTGTTCCTTTTGTTGTTATGAGAGACATGAATCATTATTATTCCGTTGTTAAGACGCTGTGAGCAGCATTGTGATAGCCGGTTTTAAATTTTACCATGAACTGGTTTCAGTCAGGGTTACTAGTCCTAGCACTAGGGTAGGTATCACTAGCGAACTCCTCAACGGTTATTAGTACAGACACGAAATGTTGTATTAGCATTTGTGCTCTAACCCGTTCTAAGTTTCACCATGACATTGCTTCTGCATAAAAGCTTCTATTTTGTATGTTTTATATATTAACTTTTTTTGGGATGAGAAATGTAATAGAATCAAGTCACAAAGCTAATACTTTTATGTGTTTCTTTAGTCTAGTCTAGATTTTAACTTGAGGAAAACTTGATTCCATACCTACACTATAATTTATCGAAAGTTTTTCGAAACTTTGCTCTTTTTCGGTCCTTAAAAGGCTCAAAGGGAATGTTTGTGAAGTTTACGGTGTTTTGTACTGTGCTTTGGTAACCACAGTTACCGCTTGTATTAAACGCAAGTGCAATATAATAAAAAAAACTATTATGAGTATCGGCCCGTAATTTGCTTTGTTATTTATGTTTTCTAAATCTATCAATTTATCTAAAATCAGATCCAGACTTCTTTTTTTATTGCTGTATAGTCAATTGTTTGACCACGATCGCACCTGATGGAAAGCTTTGATGTGGTCAAAGGTATACACCTATTCACTCTTGACTTAAACACATCTGGGTTATATTTCACCGGAAACACTGACGAGGGCAAGGTGTTCCACTCCTTTGAAGTTATTTTAATGAACTGCATCATTTCTCCCGGTCAACTTGGACCTAAACGTATAAGACAACAATTTGAGAGCGTACAGTGCCTTAAGTACCTACAGTTGAACTTAATCAATGAATTCTGATCAATTGCGTATCCTACACGCATATCCTGCTCAAAATTATGATTTCGATACCTCATGAACATGTTATCTGCAAATCGGTTTAGACGAGTGTCTGTCTCTGTCTAATGCACATTGAGTTGCTGTCGCCGGCAAGCATTTGCGAGGTTGAGGAGCACTTCCTTCGAAGATACAGTATATGACTAGTTCGGAGGGTAGGGCAAATCATAATCCAGTATGAGCCTTCTTTGTAAACAATGTGCGTATATATTTTATTTCCGTCATATATATTAAAGTAATCCACACCAATATATAAAAGTGAAACGTTGTCTGTTTGTTTTTTGTTCGTTTGGGGAGCTTTCACGTCAAAATGGCTGATCCTATTTTGATGAAACTTTGTAAATAGGTACTGTACAATTTAGAGACCAACATACATCAACATAGGATACTTTTTACCCTGGAAAATGGTGAGTTACTGCGGGAAATCGTGAAATTATTTTATTATGTGAATTGACGGATTAAACTTGACGTTTCCGACAACAAACAATACGATATTTTTACCTTCTAACATATATTTGACAGATTAGTTCCGAAAATCGAACTAGATGGCGATGATAAACGACACATATTTTCTGAATCGTGGTGACAAGATTCTCCGCACACAAAGATGGGTCTAACATTATGTTTTAACCGACTCTTTGGTCCCCAAAATTAAATTAGATGGCGATGATACATAAGACCTATTTTCTGAATCGCAGTGATAAGATTCTCCGAGTTCAAAGATGGGTCTAACTTTATTTTCTGACAGATTGTTTGGTTCCGAAAATTAAACTAGATGGCGATTATACATGCGACGTATTTTCTTCATCGCGGTGACATGATTCTCCGCCTACAAATATCGGTCTAACATTATTTGTTGACAGATTCATTAGTTCCAAAAATTTAACTAGATGGCGATGATAATCGAGACGTATTTTCTGAATCGCGGTTTCAAGATTCGCTAAGTTCAAAGATGTGTCAAACATATTTTTTGACAGATTGGTTGCTTCCGAAATTTAAACTAGATGGCGATGATACACGTGATGTATTTTCTTCATCGCAATGACAAGTAAAACGTAGTGATTATATTCTCTTTGGTGACACGATTCTCCGAGTACTACAAAGTTGGGTCTAACATTATTTTTTACCCGACTACAGCAAAGCAAGGGAATGGTTATGAGTTCAAAAGTATATGTATCTATTCATGTACAGTAGTCGCAGCCAATGTATATGTTTGTGAAGTTAGGCTCTGTGACGATTGCGCAGGTACTGCTGTGGGGATAAAATAGCATAACGTAAGAGCGAGATGGAATATGCGAAAAACGTAAGCGAGTGAGCGAGGCAGTTATACAATGCTGTCTTCAACTTCAACATTAGGATTGCGTCTAAAAATAGTAGTTTGCGCAACGACTAGCAGACAACTTCCGAGACACATACTTTTGCTGCTCCTACTATATGTGGTTATGTGGATGTTCCACCATAGCGTCGCTCCTATTGGTCCGATTTAGACAAGCGAGATCGATCGATTCGTCTTCAGGTACAGAGTGTCATAGGCTATTTTTATCCGACTACGTTGAAGCAAAGGAAGGGCATAACCCTTCCTTTGCTTCAACGTAGTCGGAACAAACTAAACATAGTCGGTTCAAACTAAATACTTCATCCGATTTTGACAATCGAGGTGACAATCGATTCGTCTCCATCGCAAGAGTGTCAAAGGCTATTTTTTACCCAACCGTAGTCGGGTTTTAGTTTTTGAACTTATATTTTGTTAACAGATTGGTTGGTTCCAAAAATTACATTAGCTGGCGATGATAAACGAGACAAATTTTCTGAATTGCGGTGACAAGATTTTCCGAGTACAAAGATCTAACTATCTAAGGGTCTAAAATTATGTTTGTCGATGACTGTAGTGGATATTTAAATGATGATGAAATGTATGGTAAATTGATAGTGGTCTAATACTGAATTGTGTTTATTGTTCGAAGTTCCAACTGATTTGAATGGTAATGGTTTTAAAAGTTCATAATGTTGATTTCAATTTGTTGTTAACAAAGAGTTGCTATGTAATATGTTCGTTTTCGTTTGTTTAAATTTAAATTGGATGGGCTATTTAATTGTTGCTTTGGCATTTTGAAGGAATCTGACATATACAAATATATCAGATGTCTTCAAAATTCCAAAGCAACAGTTATATACTCTTTGGAATCTGAATTCGCTCATGCGTTAATCTCGCAACTGATTTAATTAGATTAATGTTTACAAATTTTTGATATATAATTGTATACGTTTCAAATTTTGGTTAATAAAAATGTGCGGTTGGTGAATCATTAAACCGAAATGAGACTTCAAGAGCAAGCTCAACGGCAAGCTGAACTACGATCTCAAGAAACGATTGAGCAAAGCCAAGATCGGGTATACTCGCAAACCCTTCGGCAGGTATCTATGCAAGCCTTAGAGACATCAGATCAGAATGAAACTTGGCGTCAGTCGCAAGCCAGTTGACAAGCATCCTTACGTGCCTTCGAGACGCCAGAGCAAAACCAAGCTCGGCTTCAATCTCATGCTACTCGACAGGCATCCATTCCCGCTTCCGAGACACCTGATCAAAGCGAAAGTTGGCTTCAAGAAAATGGCGTGCATTGTGAGGAAGCACATAAGCTATTTTCACATAAACAAAGAACACAACAAAAATTATAACGGAAGGACATAGGTAGACAACGCGGGCAAAGCCACGGGGCGCAGCTATATAATATATAATGTTAAGTAACTACTAACTACCTATCTACTCAAGTATAATATTTAATTTTAATGTTAATCTAGCATAGATAGGCTAAGTGTAATGTTAATCTAGCATAGATAGGCTAAGTTTAATGTTAATCTAGCATAGATAGGCTAAGTTTAATGTTAATCTAGCATAGATAGGCTAAGTTTAATGTTAATCTAGCATAGAGAGGCTAAGTTTAATGTTTAATCTATGCTAATTAATTTAGCATAGAGAGGCTAAGTTTAATGTTAATCTAGCATAGAGAGGCTAAGTTTAATGTTAATCTAGCATAGAGAGGCTAAGTTTAATGTTAATCTAGCATAGATAGGCTGTTTTGTAAATTAAATTATTTGTATTTGTTTATATTGTACTTGATATACCGAAATTATTATTTTTTTAGGCTGTAAAGACCTCCTATAGTTTAGTCTAGGCTGGTTTTAATAAAGCTAAAACTGAATGATTACTATTTTTATCTAGTGTGTAAATTTTTCACAATTTTCAATAACCAACATTAAAGCTGACCTGCTCTGCGGCAGGAATACCAAAGAACAGACTAAGGATAAAGCCGCGCATTCCCGGCACGTTTGATCCGTCGGTTGGCGATATTGAATCGACTTTCCACGCGTGTAGCTCGGCGTGCGGGACGCTGCTTGCGACGCTTATTGCCTTGTATTTACGCCTGGTGATTTGAGACAATGCTTCCTAGTGGAGATTGAATAACCTGTCTTTAATAGATTAGGAATAAGCTTACGAAGAGAGTCTA
The DNA here is from genome assembly GCA_946251855.1 of Alsophila aescularia. Classification (NCBI taxonomy): domain Eukaryota; kingdom Metazoa; phylum Arthropoda; class Insecta; order Lepidoptera; family Geometridae; genus Alsophila; species Alsophila aescularia. The sequence continues at coordinate 3,135,183 of OX276378.1, read as the reverse complement.
GAGCGCCCTTGCCCATAAAAAAACTACCTCTAAACATTTACCGATTTCATTGTTTTTCTAAATTTTTCAATAACTTCATTGTAATAAACAAGGTTTCAATAACTTCATTGTAATAAACAAGGGTTTTGGTGCTGAAACTATGACAAATTGAAAATGCCCTTTGTTCAGAAACGAAAAGCTTTCTTTAACTAAATTGAACGTATAAGCGTACATTATATTCTATTCAAGATTTCACCACAATTTAGGGGGTGGAAAGTGCTTTCCCCCCAAACACAAATTCTATCAAAAACTGTACTACTAAAACTTACAACCAGCAACTCTATCTATCGCTCGTGTAGGGGATCGGGGGGAAGAGGTGGAGCTAGCAATATATTTACTAAATATCAACTTTACGAAAATCGCGTATCCTCTACTCTTAGACGGTCGATGAGTCACGCGCGTGGTCCTACGCATACACGCTTGGGGAAATATGTCCCGGCCGGCCCGCGATAGAAGTTTGTACAGCAACTTAAACTAAAAAAAAAACACAACCAGCTCTACGTATAAATTAAATAACATTTAAGCAAGATAATTTGATTGCCTACTCACTACAGCCCATTTGTGCCTTCATTTTGAATTTTTCGGATTCAATCATTCATTCTCCTGCGTGCGATCGCGCATGCAAGGAAAAAAGGAAATCATACCGTGACTCCCGTGGAAATGATACGGTTTCTAAAGCCGCGTCGTTACGGCTGCACTGCAGAGCATTCTGCCCACGTTGCATGCCTCGCAGACGTGAGGCAACGGGATAGACGAGCTGCTCTTAAGTAACAATTTGTGACAAAAAGTTTAAAAAGAAGAATTAAAGAAGTTTTAGCAGAATTAGGTAAGTATAAAATTATTAATATTGAATATTCTCAATTGAGTGCCGACGCACAGAATCAAATAATAGTACTACGTGTAGGGTTACCATCTTCTAAAATAAAAAAGCCTGACTCAGCGCTGAATAAGCCAGGACATTTGGCCCTAAAAGCCGGACATTACCTTTTCAAAAGCCTAACACACCTTTTATAAAGCCGGAGCTACGTTTTTAATGTTGAATATAACTTTAGTAATAAAAATAACTCGTTAATAAACTTAACGACGTTACCTGTTATAGTTGTTTATTAATCTCAGTTTTAATACAATTTGAACAGAAACAAACAAATTACAACTTTTCTTCTGGTAAAACAAAGAGAACTAAAAATAAACGCTTAAACAAATATATTTTTTTATCAATTTTTAAATATATTTTATTTTGGATAGGTATCATAGCTTCGCTCGTACTTCAGGCGCCGCGGCTGCGTGCAACGAGTTACACTAACAAAAAGCCTAACAAAAGCCGGACAGGCCGGACACATAAATATTTGGCAGGACACAACCCGAAAAAAACAAACATGTCCGGCTAAAGCCGGACAGATGGCAACCCTAGCTACGTGGCTGAAGTTATCTTTCTTGATGAGTAACTGGCCTTATCAGATTCTCTTGGTTGCTTGCTTGCTTACCGTATGATTTAGTACTGGCCTCTGATGTCAGAGTTTGTCAGGCCGCCCAGCGGATCTGACTTTTTTTTTATTTTCTCTTTTAAACTATAGGCGTCAAACGTGCCAATGGAGAGTGCAGACTAGGATTTAATTTAACAAAATAAAAACACAAAAGTGGCTGCACACGTTAATAACTCATTGTTAATAAAAAGTATTATTATAATATATATTTTTTAGATATACAAGGCTGTATGTTCACTGCTTGTCGCCCGTCTACAAGCCCCCAAACTTCTCTCAATCCAAGTTAGAATATCGCGTATCAGATTGAAGTAGGTAAGGCCTACTGTTCACTGAGCGCGCAGACTGATCGGTGATCGGCCTAGCGTGCACTGATACGCTACGTCTACGGATTTCGTAGAACTGCTACGAGACGAAATACTCGAGATACAAAGGTAGCATCGAGTCTGGAGAATAGCTTTCAAGGTCAAATGATATTGAAAGATAAAAATATAGAATTGAATTTGGAAGCTAGCTTTTTAGGTCCTGAAAAAGATCCACTTACTCGATTCGACATCTCGGCGAAGCCAAATATAAGGTTTCAATTTATTTCGTCTAGTGATATAACTTTATATTTTTGTAATGTATTGTATTTTCCTTCTTTGGCCAGTCCAGATTTATAAAAAATATACCAAATGAAGATAATATTTGTAATTCCAAAAACAGATTCTAAGTTATTTCTTTGCAGTGTTATTGATTTCAATGCATTTTTCGATGAAATATTTATATACTAGCTTGTGACGCCCGTGACTTTGTTCGCACGGACTACAGTTTATCGCGAAAAAAAAGCATCCCATGTTCATCTAGGATATTAAAAACCAACGCAAAAGGATAGCTCCAAATTGATGCATTTTGGCAGACTTGTTATTTCGTTTCCGTGGCAACCGTTCTCACCTCACTCTGCTCGAGCAACAATTTTAATACTGCAGTTAGCCACGTCAGATCATTCGTTACTGCTAAACAAATGGAAGAATACATATCTCAAGCACTATAGATACCATTTCTTTTTCTCTAGACTGCCTACAAGGGAGAGGAGAGAACGTTCTACTGTGCAGAACTCCGAACAATGATGGCAAAACTCGCAGTAAAACAACCCCGATTCGTCAATTGGTCTTCACCATTATTGCTCCATGATAACGCAAGACCTCACTCTGCTTGAGAAACAATTTTAACACTGCAGTTAGAAACCATCCGTCATCCTCCATACTCGCTGGACTTCGCCTCAACCGACTACTATTTTTTCCCGCTATGGTTAAATTTTTACATGGAAATAAAAATCCTCCCAGGTAGCAGTACAAAATGCCTTCATATAGTTTGTGGAGTTTGTGGAGTCCGGGTCCCCAGAGTTCTATCGCTAAGGTTTAAATGAACTTCCGATTAGATGGCAGAAATGTATAGACAACAACGGTTAATACTTTGATTTCATAAATATTTACTCGTATTTTCCCCAAAAAAAAAACTTTCAACGGCAACTTCATACTTTAACCCCTAAATAATTATTTACATTGTAATAATATGATTTCGTTATGAGATATACTTGTACAAAATATCGGTAAATACCTGATGGGGATGATGATGTTCATAAATATATGTTCAGTCTGTGTGGATTTGAATGTAAATAAATAAATCCACAATGCTTCCACAACTGTATAATTAAGTGGTATTTTTTGTGGCTAACATATAACGTTTACATTTTCCATCGACCACATGCGTTGATTTGATGTAAGAACATACTTAGGCATGTACAATCGACACAGACTTACAACGCCAGACATACTGGACACCCTACTCCATCGCTATTTTGAAAACTTGTAAATTAGCTCACCTGTGGAAAATACACCGAAAATACAGCGAATATACACCATTTTATATAACTTTACTGATAGATTAAGCTGGAAACACGAAAAGTACACCGGTCACTATATATCTACAACAATCGCCGAGCAGCCATATTAATTATATTGTTTACAGTGTGTCCACTTAAAGACATCGGTATACTACCAATATGTTTTTAATTTGGTATGTATTAATATGTATTTTATTTGCAATTTTCTATTCAAAAATTAAATCCATGTAAAATTAAAATTGATTAACGATATTAGTATGTTTTCAAAGTAAAATATACAAACTACTTCAGCAAAATATTTTTTTTCATATGTAAGATTTCTCCCAAACACTACCAAAAATAATTTCACTAAGTTACGGCAACATGCTAGACAAGGACGTACTACTAAGACGTACTACTTAGAGTATAAGTTTGTATGAATGATATATTGGAAGTACGCGATCCAGTTTACGAAGTATTACAGATTAGGTACCTAGTTACTGCGCAGAAGCTTTTGGTAGCGCAATGTAAATTCAATGTCCAGATGATTATTATTTTTTCCTAGATAACTATGCAATACTATCATTTATTCTGTGCTACTATAGGGTTTGATGTAAAGTATTATTTGCGTAATCCTTAAAAGTAAAATCATGAATGAAAAATTTAGAAATTTCCCCCTGCCGAACACCATACCCCACCCCGACTTCTAATAGGTAATTATGTTACATTCTGTATATTATATGAATATATTTCCAACAAAAAATTAAATCATCTTCATATTAAAAATGATCTTTTGTAAACAATAAATAAAAATAATAAAATAAATACAATTGAGCCAGAACAATATCACGTATTCAAAATTAGCAATGTAATAATAATACAAAAATGCAACATAAGATAAGAAAGAGTTTTTTGAAGGTGGTGCCAAACCGAGCCATAATTTAACAATAACATAACATAACATATTTAATTTAACTTTTTTTTTTTTACTTTATAGATAGATAGATAGATAACTCTTTATTTCACTAAAGAAACTTAAAATATGGCACATTAACAATGAACTTAAAATAGTACAATCGGCGGCCTTATCACTAAGCAGCGATCTCTTCCAGGCAACCTTAGATTAGAAAGCGAGAACATGAACATTAATAAACGATAGTGTGCATATGCAAGTATAGATTTACTGAACAGAATAAATTTATATTTATAGAATATAAATACGATAAAATATTACTTATAAATACCATAAGTACAATATATAAAATAAAATAAATATATATAATATAAAAATACATACATATAAACATATATACTAATAATAATAATAATAATACATACTAAAATAAATAGGAACCTACACACAAAATACATTACACTACATAAACATATTAAACATAAAAATAAGTAAATACAGCAACATGTCATAGCGTTGAATGATATAAGTTTCTGACCCGATCTTTAAAACATTGAAGCGATGTCGCTTGACTTATGGTTACTGGCAAAGAGTTCCATAGTCTTACCGCTTGTACAGCAAAATACTTGTCATAATAGGAGCTCTTGTGTAGAGGAGTCTTCAGGAGAAGATTATCTGATGACCTAAGATTTAAGATGTGAGAGCAATTAAGAAATTGAAAACATTCCTTAAGATAGCGCGGGGAGGAAGGATTAAACAGTATAGTGTAATGAGAAGAAAGGATGTGAGTATTCCGACGAAGGCGAATTGGGAGCTTAACACGAAATTGAGTGACATGGTCATACTTGCGTAAGCCAAATATAAACCTGATACAAAAATTTTGAAGTCGCTCAAGCTTGTTCAGGTGGTCCTCAGTGAGATCAAGATAGCAGGCGTCAGCGTAATCAAGAATAGGAAGCAGAAGAGATTGTACAAGCGCAATTTTAGTAGCCGTAGGTAAAAAGTTACGGAGCCTTCTGAGTGAGCCAGCAGATGCAAACATCTTGCGGCTTATTGCCTCGACCCGTGGACACCATGATAACTGTCGATCGATCATGACTCCAAGGTTTTTAACTACATCGCTGTAAGGAATCAAGATTCCATCAAAAATAACAGATAAAAAAAAACATTATCTTAAAAAACAACATTATCTTATTAAAAAAGATAATGTTTTAAATGGCTTGACGTGCTATAGAAAATGGGTAATTAGCTATTTAAGTAATTATCTACAAAAACTTTATCATTTACTAGATTGCTGTATTCGTGTCAATCGGTTTGTGAACGTTTGAAAGTCAAAATCCGCTCGTGTGTGTCTCTTATTTTGTCTCTTTTGCGGTTCGTGTGAGTATGATGTCGGTTTGTATGAGGGAGCGAGACAACTGCATATTACTGTGGGGTGCGTAGATACGTGTGTATTAATGTTGTTGTAAAGATGTTAGATTGAAATGATGCCTGGGTTTGGCACTGCCTTCAAAAAACTCTTTCTGATCATATGTTGTACTTTTGCAATATTATTACATTGAGAAATTTCGAAAAGTGATAATGTTCTGGCTTAAACTTAATTATTTTATTCTTTAGATTTTTGTCGATGATCGGGTGGCCATATATCGCCAGCACGCCTCATTGCACTCATACTGCGCGGGCGCACGCGGCAAGGTACTGGTTAAGTGATTGTTTACAAAAGTGTTTTTTAATATGAAGCATATTACATTTTAATATGTTTTTTTTTTCATGATTTTGAGTGGCCTAAGCAAACATCTGAAGGAATATATACCAAAGAAAATAGTAAAACTCACATTAGACTCAAGACTTAGGTCAATTAATACCAAGGATGAATAACCTACATATAAAACAACAGAATTAGTTTTGACGAAAATTATCTATGATTTCACTGGAATGGATTTCTTTAAAAAATTGTTACACATTTCGTCGATATGAGGAAATATAAACATAAGCAGTATATGTAAATTTAAAAAAAAACTTTTACGTGACACCACCAGTACCACATAAGACCTGAGAAATCATTGAGACCAATCAAATAAGCCTAATCTTGAAGAGGTTTCATCATTTCATTGTTGGGTTTTGGGGTCCTATGACTACGGCTCCATTATCGGCTCTGGATACCACATAAAACCAGACATCTCAAAAAGACAAACCAACTGAGCCCAAATTCGAATTCCCAAATTCCATACTGTTTTTGTTGAGATTCTGTGACTACCTTTCGGCTCCATCATCAGACCCTGGATACCACATAACACCAGAAAACTCATCAAGACAATCCAAATGAGCCGAAACTCGAAGGGTTCCATTTTTTTATACGCTTTATATTAGCTTCACTTGTATGTTTGTATGTTTGTATGTTTGTGTTTGTATGTTTGTAACTGACTCCTTTGGACGCTATTTTGACCCACTTTAAACGGTCAGATTTCATTCAAATTTTGCACACCTGTCAAAGACCGTTGACAATGCAATAATTCGAAAAAAAAAACTATTTTCTATATTTTAGTTTGGTTTTCTATATTAAGCGTGTTTATTAGTTTTTTTAAACTATTATTTATTGTTCTTGAGTTCCTGTGACTACCTTCCGGCTGCATCATCAGACCCTGAATAACACATAACACCAGATAACTCATCAAGACAAACCAAATAAGCCCAAATTAGTTCCTGTGACTATCTTCCGGCTCCATCATCAGACCCTGGATACCACATAACACCAAAGAACTCATGAATATGAACCAAATGAGCCCAAACTCAAAGGAGTTCCATTATTTTGTTATTGAGTTCCTGTGACTACCTTCCGGATCCATCATCAGATCCTGAATACCACATAACACCAAATAACTCATCAAGACAAACCAAATCAGCCCAAATTCGAACGGGGTTCTATTTTTGTTGTTGAAGAGTTCTTGTGACTATCTTCCGGCTCCATCATCCGACCGTGGATACCACAAGACAAACCATATGAGCTCAAATTCAAAGGGGAACTATCATTTTGTTGTTGAGGTTCTATAACTTTCTTCCGGCTCCATCATCAGACCCTGGATACAACATAAAATCAAAGAACTCAACAAGACGAACCAAATCAGCCCAAACTCAATGGAGTACCATTATTTTGTTGTTGAGTTCCTGTGACTCTACCTTCCGGCTCCATCATCAGACCACCTTGAGAAAAATTTCAGGTTCATTGGACGTCGTTAAACGGTTCAAAAATGACTTGCAAACTTGTCTCAAGCTTAATAACCCAGTGAATTGAATACTAAAAAGCTTGTAAAAAACAATTTTGAACCAATTGAATTAAACCAATTTTGAAGAAATTTATACAGTACCACACTGGAGATCTTCTTTTTCAAGTAAAAACAATTATCTCATTTGGTTCAGAAATCCCAAGATATTAGTGAACATAAACTACGAGTAAATAGAACTGAATAGAACTAGATATAAATCAAATAGATTTTCTAATAAAAACTACTGATCCAATTTTGATGAAGTTTATATGGGACTACACTTTTTTTACTAAGACATTAAAAAGTAGTCTACTTTTTAAAATAGAATGACAACCATCTAAATCGGTTTAGAATTCTTAGAGATTTGGGGCAGTGTAATCACAAAATCAAATGGATTTACTAAAAAAACTATTAATTCTCGAAAAAATACTGCACGCATTTTGATACAATTGATTGATATGGAACCACCTGGAGAGTAGGTATACCCTTTCAAACTAAAAATAAGTTTCAGAATCGATCTGCAATTGACGCAGAAATCGGCATTCACACATAAAAAAAATAAAAACAGACAGACATACATTCGAACTTAATTATATAACCGTCTCTTTGAAGTCGATTAATTACCAAGCCATTTTCGAGCTTTTGTGAGACTACTGCAATTGTTTTTTTATAGTTTTGTCTGCTACCGCGGCTTTGCACTGGTACAAATTTTGTTTCTCTCTTCCCCCTCCCTCCCCCTCCCATGTCCCTCCCCCTTCCTCGTCCTTCCTCGCCCATCCCCAGCGCGATTAAGTCCCGTTTAAATTAAATATATAACTATTCTAATAATAAGACAAATCCAACAAATCAGAGATCATAAAAATCGTTTTTTTTTGAGTTATAAATGGTACACTAATCCGACTTTGTTTTATATATTTAAAAAAAATATCTATATCTAATGAATAGGTATCTACTAGACAGGCGTACTACACCTTCGACCACTTCATCGCTTTCCATCAGGTGAGATCGTGGTCAAACGATTGCCTAGTCCGTAATAAAAAAAAACTATATATCTATACTTATAATAAAACTGTAACAGGTCCAATTCTGTAAATTGAAGATATTTAGTTTTTTTTATTGGAGGATACTCTGTATTCGATACTGAAGCCAAAACCTGTCTGTCTATCTGTATGTCTGTCTGTATCTTGGCTAGGCATCACCCCGAAACTACCGAATTAATTTAAATGTGACTTTGTATGATTTGAGTTCATACTACGAGGTAGGACTTATGATACTTTTCATCCCGAAAAATTATAGGTTTCCCGCAGGATAGGGGTTGAAAGTAATTTAAAAAAATCTTTACCACCCTGAAACTATTGGACGGATTTTGATGCAACTTGGCACAGTCATAGTTTATATGATGGGATAAAATTAAGGATACCTTTTATCCTGAAAAATAAAGGGTTCCTGCGGGATAGGGGTTAAAATGTATGATAAGCATGAAGTAATGTTTTTTTTAGGGTACTCTATATTCGATTCTGAAGTCATTTTTTTTATTTTCATTTTTGTCTGACTGTCTGGCTGTATCATGACCGTGCATCATGCCAAAACTACTGAATGAATTCAAATGAAACTTGGTTAGATTTGAGTTACTACGAGGTATGACAATGGAAACTTTTCATCCCGATATTTAGCATGGTTTCCTTGGGAGAGGGGATAAAAGTCCAAATCTGTACTTACTTAGTTGTAATTCATGAACGCGTAGTCCAAATTCATTCATTTTTTTTTTTTCAGAAAAGAGGTACCTACTTTAAATATTGTTATGTAAATATTTCAAAGTCATCGGGTTTGCAGTTCAGAAATTACAGATAACTCAACCCTCAGTATTATGTCCAAATAACATGAAAACCGAAATGTACAGGAACGTTTGAATGTATGCCTCATCTTAAGCTGACCTTCGCACTTTATCATAAAGGATTAACGGATACCGTAGACACAAACACAACGTAGTGTGGGACGCCCGCCGGCCAGGTAGAGAGACGACTTGCGAAAGACAGCTGGCAGCGACTGGATGAAAAGAATGGAAGATCGGGCTCAGTGGCGTTCATGAGGAGAGGCCTACGTCCAACAGTGGACTAGTATAGGCTGATGATGATGATGATTATTATTATTATTATTTAGACACAAAAATCACTGTTTGTTTGTTCGTTCGCGCATCACGTAAAACCTACTACACCGATTGTAATGCAGTTTTCACTAATAGATAGCTTAGGGTTTGACGTAAAAACTGTTATACAGTTTAACACAATTGAGTATGTCAAAATAATGTGTAGAATCCGAGCAATCAATAAAACACTCTTTGACGGCTGAAGGATTTTGATTAAATGTTAGTATATTGGTGTTTTAGGTCCTGGAATAGGACATAGAGTACTTTTAACCTCGATAAATGAACACGCGTGCGAAGCCGCGGGTACAGCTAGTGTAATTATATTATTAGATAGATAGAAGAATATATATAGGATTAATAGAGATAAAAACTTCTTAATATATATAAATTAAGAACTTTTTATCTCGAGCTATGGCACATTGTCATATTTTAAGTTTCAGTTTTATAAAGGCTATGCAGAAATAGAAATCATTTTTGCTTATTATATGTTTATTGTAGTTTCCATTTGTTTTCTTCTTGACAGTACAAAGTGTGATTGACTAATAGCTAATTTGACGCGCTAAAGATTTGTCGATTTATGAATTTGCTGAATCGATTATTTGACTACTTCAGGGTTTGACCAGTTTATAAACTTTTTTTGACATGTATTTGGCCAATCAAGTATTTGACAAGTATCTGCGAAACCAACTAAAGGGCTATTATTGCACATATTGATTTTGTTGGTGATGAGGATCAACTCTTGAAAAGACAATCTCATAATCATTTCAAATCTCATATAGCAAAGGTCATTATCATCATCATCAGCCGTAGAAGTCCACTGCAGTGCAAGGGCCTCCCACGTACCTTAAGCACCACTACTGGTTCACAGCACCCGTATTAGAGAAGGTATAGACCCGTCACTCTCGTGGCGACCAAATGAATAAAAAAAATAAAAAAATAACGATACAAAGTTTTTTTAGTACATTACAATTTATCTAGATGGCGTTCATATGCAAATTAGCTCGCGGTGGTTTCGCTGAAATCTGCATGAAATCTGAAATAATTTCTTATGGTCACGGTCGTGTCTCGTTAAATTGATATACAGGATGTACTTTTTAACAGAAATATCTATGACAACTATGATAAAGATAGGAAGATTTGTTCTGCATCATGAGGTTTTGAGAGTTATCAAAACTGTACTATTTCAAAATTCGCGAAGGCAGGAGTGACTGTTGTACTCTCATGAACTGCACTTCGGTATGACAAAAGAAACGGCTGGATGTGCTTGTCCCAATCCCTTTGCCTGGTTTCCACCACTTTTGCTAGATATCTCTCCAAGGTCTGGTTGAATCGTTCTACCATTCCATCAGATTGTGGGTGATAGGAAGTTGTTCTGGTTTTATGTGCACCCATTACTCTCCAAGTCTCCTGGAACACTTGTGACTCAAAATTCCGCCCTTGATCGCTGTGAATTTCAAGGGGTACTCCAAAACGACAGAAGACTTCATGAACCAATTTATCTGCCACTGTAGTAGCTTCTTGGTTTGGAATGGCGAATACCTCCAGCCACTTAGATAAGTAATCCATGACGACCATGAAATACTTGTTCCCGCTGTCACTCACAGGGAAAGGTCCCGCAATGTCAAGCGCTATTCGTTCCCATGGAGCCCCGACGTTATACAGCTTTAATGCCCCTCTGCTGCGTGTGTGGGGTCCTTTTACAGCTGCACAACTAGTGCATTTGCGGCACCAATTTTCCACATCATCTCGACAATGGATCCAGTAGAATCGCTCACGTATCTTTAACAGGGTTCTTTTGACGCGCCCATGTGACCTCCTGAACATCCATCATGGTAAAGCTGCAGAACATCAGGTACCTTGGCTTTAGGGACAACCATTTGTAAATGTGTGACGAGGTCCAAACCTCTTTCTTAATAATACTCATTTGATCTCTTAATTCTTTCATAATCCATTTCTTTGCATTTTTGATAGTTGGTCATCATTGATTCATTCTAAATACAAATAACCTGTCATTCGAATATTGATTTTTGGAAAAACCGAAATAATATTATAAAATTCATAAATAAGTTCATAACAACTTGAATTACTCTTTTAAATATATATATGATAATACCTACATAAGAGATTATTTTCATCCGTATTGTATCAACACGAAATTGTCCAAGTGCACTATGTTGTTCCTGTTCCTGTAATTCTGTTGTCCACTGAGGTTTGTGTCCTGGGCTAGTGGGACAAGCCAAAACCCTGGGACCGCCTCGTGATAAATTACAGTGATCTCCTCTAGCATTTTCCCATTTGCGGCACAGTACCCCATCGTGGATAGCCAAACTGTCCCACTGTGCCCAATAACGTTTTGTTGATGTGCTCATTCTCGCAACATCACTCCATTTAGGTTTAGGTGCACTGGCTTTAACCCACTCAAGAATTGGCTTGATGTCTGCATCTTCTTGTTGTGCAAGCTGCAAGGCTTTCTTCCACTCATCGCTAAGGTCCGTTCTCAGCATTCCGATAGGTACCGTTGCTTTGGCCTCCTGCCTCACACAATGCTTGCAATTCTCTGGGCAAGGTCTCCTTGACAAGGCATCCGCGTTACCGTGAGATCTGCCACTGCGGTGCTCAGTTTCGAAGTCAAACTCTTGCAGCTGTTCAATCCATCTTGCCACTTGTCCTTCAGGATTCTTGAACTGGAGCAGCCATTTCAATGCAGCATGATCGGTTCACACATTAAATTTGCGTCCGAGCAGATATTTACTAAAATGCTGCTGTGTTTTTACCACAGCGAGTAACTCTCTTCTCATGACGCAGTAGTTACGTTCCGGTTTGGACAAGGATTTGCAGAAATAAGCAATCACAACTTCCTGGTCTCCTTTTTGTTGAGACAACACACCGCCAATACCAGTATTACTCGCATCTGTATCTACGATAAATCCATTCTCGGTGTCAGGATAGCCCAGAATTGGTGTATCGCACAGACGTTCGTCGTTCAAGTCTTGGAAAGCGGTGTCACAGCTCTCATCCCAACAGAAGGACCGCTTCTCTTCTGTGAGTTTTTGCAAAGGCTTAGCAACATCAGCGAAATTCTTCACAAACCGTCGGTAATAAGAGCACAAGCCGAGAAATGCTCTGACTTCTGTTTTGTCTTTCGGAGCTGGCCACTCCTTGACTACGATGATCTTCTCTGGGGTCAGTTTGCACCCCTTCTTGTGAAACCACGTGTCCCAAAAAGTTCACTTGCCGTCTGAAAAATGAGCACTTTTTCGGACTCAACTTCAGATTAGCAGCCCGAATTTTTGCCATCACACGTTCCAGGTTTCGAAGGTGGTCTTCAAACGTGCGCCCCACGATGATGATGTTATCCAAATAAACGATACATGCGTTTCCAATGAACCCAGTGAGTACCAGCTCCATCAACCTTTCAAAAGTTGCAGGAGCATTGCACAATCCAAATGGCATTACATTAAATTGCCATAGACCCTTCCCCGTAGAAAACGCTGTTTTCTCTTTATCCTTTGGGTCTATCTCCACTTGCCAGTAGCCACTCTTCAGGCTCAGCGTTGTAAACCATTTCATTCCCGTCAGCGTATCCAGGGTGTCGTCGATCCTTGGTAGGGGATAACTGTCCTTCTTGGTGACATCGTTGAGCCGACGATAATCCACACAGAAACGTAAACTGCCATCCTTATTTTTGACCAGCACCACAGGAGCGCACCACGGACTGGATGAAGGTTCTATTATGCCGTCCTTCACCATCCCGTCAATCATGGTTTCCACCTCCTTTTCTCTTGCAACTGGCAGCCTCCTTGGTCTTTAACGGATCGGTAACTCGTTCCCTGTGTTTATCTTGTGCCGAACTAATCCCGTCTTCCCAATGTCAGCATCATTTGAAGAGAAGATGTCCGAGTACCGAAGTAACATCTTTAAAGCCTTCGCAACTTCCTCTTTGGAAAGATCCTTTTGGCAATCTTCGAAAAGTTCCGACACATTAAATCCGCCATTATGTTTAACGCAACTGGATAATTCATTCATCACGTCGCATCCAGTCTACTTCCTCCCAAGTGGGTACTTGGGAGGATCCACGTCCCTTTGCTAATGACATGTTCTTCATTAGTTGGGTTCAATACGCGCACTGTTAAAGTGTTGGTGGCCCTCACCAAAGTCCGTGCCACCACCCAAGGTTGATCATTTTCCGATTTTTCTAGTAGTACGCATCGATGTTTTTGCGTAGGATCACGTGGCAGACTCACTGGCACGATGGTTTCAGACCTGGGAGCAAGGACTATTTTCTTAAGGCAGTAGATTTTTCCCGATGTTCCTCCTTCCATGAAGATTTCCTCGCTGCCGCATTTCAAAATTCCTTGCTTCACGTCGATCTCACAATGATGTTCTCTCATGAAATCCAAGCCAAGAATGCAATCATCGACTATGTCGGCCACAATGACTTTATGTCGAAAAATCCTTTCACCGAGTTTCATCTCCACCTGCTTTTCGCCTTGGACGGGTATGTGCTGACCAGTAGCTGTTAGTAGTCTAATTGGCTTGCAGTTCCCGTAGAAGTCCCCAAGAACACTATTTCTAAGCTTGGAACTGATCACGGTTCGAGAAGCACCCGTGTCTAAAGTCAGTTTACATGGTATCCCGTTAACTTCACCCTTAATGATCAGGCTGTTCCCGTCGTGAGCTTGCGAGATTGAAATTCTGGGGGCTTTCTCATTCGTCATTTTAGTACCTACTGTTTTTCTAAGAATCGACCGGCGTAACAGTAGGTTTGTTTGTATTCATCTCATGAGGGTCTGATGCTGAGCAGGGTTTCTGCGCCAATCCTTTTCATAAGAGCCTAATGATGAGCAGGGACTGACAACACAAAAGTCAGTAAAGGTAATGAGTAATTTCATGCGTTCATTTCTATACACTGCCAACGCTCTTATTTATTGACAAGATATTGCAGATAATGTCCCATAAATACGAACGGAAGACACTACGAGCATCATGGACCGTGAAAAACTTAGAAGAGGCTATGCGGTCTGTACAAGATAAAACAATGGGAATCAATCAAGCAGCAAACCACTACAAGATAATACCATCTAGAACATTGAGAAGACATTTGATAACAGGCAGATCCAAAGTCCCTCTTAGTTCGACCAAGAGAGAATCTATTAAGTAAATATTAGGCGATAGTCTGTCACCATGTCTCAAAAGTTGTTTTAGTATTTAAAGTGTATTTAGTATGTTAATCTCAATGAAAACTTTAAACTTTCTTATAATCCAAAGTGTCTTATTCAAATAATGCTATTACTAAGGTAAAAATTTTACTTAAAGAATGAGCGTTTAACTCATTCTTTTATATACTACATTTTATATTATTTGTTTATAATTTGTTGTTATAATTGGTTGGGAAATGTTATTATTACATTGGGGCATTCTATAATACAGATTGGGGCATATTACCTAATGGTCGTTATATAAAACGCCCCACTTGAGGTTTTTTTGTATAGTAAGTCCAATATCTTATGCAATTGCTTAATTTACTAAGTGCCATAACGTTAAGAAATAACTTAATTATGTTCCTCAATAAAAACTTTGATTATATCTTAAATAGTTTTTTCTAAATAATATTTTATTGAATGGTGGGGCGTATTACCGAGTATACCCTATGTTACGGATATCTCATGCAATAGAAGCTCACTTTCAAATTATTATTATTTTAATGGATAGGATATGCCTCAGGAGTAGTCCCATTTACATTTCATGAAAATATTCCACCTTTATGGGTGGAAAATAAGGGGATGACTTAATTTTATTAAGTTTCACCCACTTTATGACGCGACATCTCCGTCAAATGTGGGTCGTTTTTGAAGTATTTTAGTTGAATTAGATATACTTTAGGTATAATACATGTATATAATTTGGTGAAGATCTGATGAAGACCTTTGGAGATAGAAAGGAACTCCTCAATGGATAACAGCAAGTCACTTCCGTTAGCTGTAATCGCATGTTCGTGTATTGTTCACGCCACTCAAAATAGGGAAATAAATTAAACTTTCAAAAAGTAAAAACCGACTTCAAAAAATAAAATAATCTTATGTGGGAAACAGTTCAGAAAATTGGGGCATAGATTTCCTTAACTGTTTCCCACATAAGATTATTTTATTCTTTTTGAAGTCGGTTTTTACTTATTTTTTTATTTCCGTTAAGTACGCCTGAGTACATTTACTGCTTTAAAAATCATAGATGGAATTGTAAGAACAAATATCCATAGATATCCATGGTTAAATACTCACTTTGATCTAATTATAATAAATACTTAATCTTTTTTCTCCTTCTATGTGAGATGTTATTTTTTAACTTGTAAACGTGTATTCGCCTACTCTACAATGTAAACGTGTATTCGCCTACTCTACAATGGTCACTATAGCGCCAAACCAAGAACTGCTAAACCGGTTTGAACGTTAAAACTGCTAAATACTTTGAATTTGACACGCTGTATATATTTTTAGTTACGGAATTTACATATTGAACGAAATTTGTTTCGCTTTAGCATTTATCTTCCTACTAAATTATAATAAATTAGTGACGCTTAGTTACACCTAATGATCTATGAAACTATGTAACAATAACACTATTTGAAAATAAAACTGTTATTACGAATTACGTTCTTTGTAGAGAAACTTCGCTATCAATTTTTTGTTGAAAGTTAAAATAATTACATCAGGTATTATTTCTGTAACTGGCACATTGTTCAAAAAATTCAGGAAAAAAATGTGTAAAAAATCAATCGCTTTGTAAAAATAAAAGATGGAGAAGCAAAAAGGAAGTTTGGATGGCGTTTTAGATAATTTCGGCATTTTCGGACGATACCACTTTACTTTACTGTGTTACTTCTTGTTCGCGTTAGCGACAAATGCACTCCATTCGATGAATTACATTTACTCGGCTGAAGAAGTCAAATACAGGTAAGTGAGTCTTTTTTAACTATCGCATATTGTAATTTAGTAATAGATCGGTTCGGCTGATAGTCGAATTCGGCTGGGCTGGGCAGCATTTGGGAAACTTCATTATGTTTTCTCGACGCTCATTCCACAGTGCCTAAAGGCGAAAGTTTTTGATCAGTGCGTGCTACATGACATTCGGAGCCGAAACGTACACTGACTGTGAGACTGGTCCACAAATTTAAGGCCGCTCAGCGAGCTATGGTACGGGCCTATGCTCGCGGTTGTTCTCTAAGGGATCGCATCCGAAGGATATTTGAGAACGAAAGTCACCGACATAGCTCACAGAATTAAAAAACTAAAGCAGCAATGGGCTGGTCACATAAGTCGAAGAACCGATAACCTATGTATGGTTCTTGGGTGGAGTCAATGTATAGGCAAACGTATTGTAGAGAGGCTGGACATATCCAGAAGTGGAATAATCCAGGATGTTGATGATTTTGTTGAATAGTTTGGTAAGTATAAATAATCAAATTATATTACATTTATGTACAAAATAAAATCATATTATGGTCAATTTACTTCAGCAAAGCAATTTAAGCACCGAAAGTATGCTAACCTCAGTAGTAGCGTAGGACTATTACTTATTCTGTGGTAATGGTTACATACTTGTGTCATTTGGTGCGGAGATATTGGGACCATGGAACTCTTAATATTCTTAAAAATCTATCTGAGTGCCTGATCGTTGCTATCCGTGACCAAAATGCTGGTACTTATTTGGCTCATCGAATTAAATTCCGCTAACATGTTGGGTACTCTGCCAACTGGTATAGTCTGTTCCAAAAGCAAAGAGAATCTCACAGTATTGTATACAACTTTCAACTTAACCATATTGGGATTAAGATACATTTTCAAACAAAAAATCTTTGGAAAAATGTCGTATCTATATACTAGTTGTAATAGAAATTGCATTGAGTATAGTGGGCTAGGCATGTGTGGGGTTTACCAACTATTTAATGTAGTTAGCAAGTTTATTTGGAAGTAGTATCGACAAACACATAAGTACTTTCTATCCAACAAAAATTGAAAATTTAAAGTTTTAGTCAATAAATTGTATTTTGTAAAAATGGTAAAGGCACTTTCCCTAAAGTGATAAACAAAACTAATAGAAATAAGAAAGAAGAAGATAAATATATATATATATATATATATATATATGTGTAAGAGTGTTGGTCTAAGCGGACTACCCTGCGGTACACCATAGGTACAGACTTTGCTCTCACTTATGTTATCATCGACCTTTGCAATCCTGATAACTAATACTTAGTAAATGAACTAGTCAAGGAACAAACCTGTAATGACAACATTATCATTGATATAGTACTACGTCAGCAGTCGCAAAAGTGTGTTTTTTACGTGAGATCCGTTTCTTCTGTAAATAACTACAAAATTTTCCCACTATCTTTTCCAGATGTAAAGATGAAGCCTTTAAAAACAACTCTTGCACAAGTGAAAATGGCAAAAAGTGCTCGGAATGGATCTACGAGAACCCACATAGTTTGGTCTCCGAGGTCGGTATCAACAAAGTTCCAGCGTTCGATCGAAACTCTTCGAGGTCGGTCTACAAGACCAAGTACGAGGCCCTTGTCAAGGCGAACGAGTCTCAGTGACTGAATCATTATAATCATTATTTAGTACTAGGTAGGACTATCAAATTCTAAGCTCTAGGTGGAATATTCAGTCAAAACCTGGGCAGTGTTACAATAATTACAGCGTTGCCAGATTGACTACTGGTACATGGAAGTGTAGAAGTGTTTGTATAGCAAGGCCACCATGACTATCCGTCTCCAAGATCAGAGCACAAATTCTATCGCATTGCAAAAAGGTGTGAGACAAGGAGACGTTATTTCTCCGAAACTGGTCACCTCTGCACTGGAAGATATATTCAAGTTTCTAAACTGGAACGGATATGGTGTTAACATCAATGGCGACATCACTCGCCTTCAATTTGCTGATGATATAGTCATCATGGCAGAGACCCTGGAAGACCTAAGCACAATGCTCAGTGACTTCAATATTGTTTCCCACAGGTGGGTCTTAAAATGAACATGGGTAAGACGAACATCTTGTCATATGCCCATGTCGCACCCATGCCGGTCTATGTTGGGAACGATAATATGGAAGCTGTTGATCACTATGGCTACTTAGGTCAGACGATCTAACTGGGTAAATCCAACTTCGACAAAGAGGTCAACCAACGGATACAACTCGGATGGGCAGCGTTCGGGAAATTACGCCATATCTTCTCGTCACAGATACCGCAGTGCCTCAAGACGAAAGTTTATGATCAGTGCGTGTTTCTAGTGATAACATAAGGCACTGAGACGTGGTCGCTAACTATTGGTCTCATACACAAGCTCCGAGTCGCGCAGCGTGCAATGGAAAGAGCTATGCTCGGAGTTTCACTACGTGATAAGATCCGCAACGAGGAAATCCGTAGAAGAACTAAGGTTGTCGACATAGCTCTCAGAATTTACAAGTTGAAGTGGCAATGCGCAGGGCATATAGTTCGCAAAGCCAACAACCGCTGGGGAATAAAATTTCTTGGATAACGACCACGAACAAGCAAGCGAAGTACGTTGGACGGACGACATTACATATAGCCATCGCAGGGAGACGGTGGATGGAGGCGGCACAAGACCGTTCGCTCTTTGGGGGAGGCCTATGTTCAGCAGTGGACTTCTAAAAGCTGAAATGATGATGATGCTGATGATGTTGAGGTCGAAATTTAACTATAAATAAGCTACTGAACAAGAACACAACATGTTTTTAAATCGTGTTTGTCAGTTTTTTTCTGTTACCGTATCACGTAAAAACTACAGAACTGATTGCGATGCATAAAAATCTATTTGACGGATGCACAATTTTGATGAAATGAAGTATTATACTTTATATGTACTTTTGGCTAGGAATAACACATATTTAGGTTACTTTTAACATAGAGAATTTACCACGCGGGCATAGCTAGTTCTGTATAAATTATAATGTTGACTATGTTTTCGTTTACAGTTCGACCTGGCCTGTCAGGAATGGAAAAGGACTCTGATTGGAACCATTCACAGCTTCGGTACAATGGTGGGGCTTCTATTTGTGGGACCGATGTCTGACAGGTACCTAAGGATCAGAGTATTTTGTATATTTTTTTCAATGTTCTTGAATAAATCAAAATGATTTGCCCTATTTATATTACAATCTAGCCTTGAATTAGGCCAATAAGCAATTTTATTTTACTTTATATTACAATCTAGCCTTGAATTAGGCCAATAAGCAATTTTATTTTACTTTATATTACAATCTAGCCTTGAATTAGGCCAATAAGCAATTTTATTTTACTTTAACTCTTAAAATATCTTAACTAAGAATGTGTCCAACAACACTTTTCTTATTGTCTCTATTAATATGAAGTTACTTTGTGCATGCGTTATTTATCGGTAGCACTTCAATTAGCACTACATTACAGTATAATCACTGACACTAAACACTAATTCTAACGGTTTTGTTCTTTTTTGTGGGACCGATGTCTCACAGGTTCAGAAATCAATTGACGTTAAATTTTACATTGATAAATTATTATTTAGGTTAATACACCAAATAATCAAGCCTTTTTTTGTGCTTTATATTGTCACGATGCAGTTTATGAGCATATTTTCCTGAGAAAAAAGTGTCAGAAAATGTTCTCTTCAGTGCGTCGAGTTATGAAACACTAAATCCCTCCCCCTCCCATTAAAGCTAATAAGAATCGTCCTGTTTACTTCAGTATTCACACATTAAAAACAGCATTAAAATTGGTCCATTCATTTCAGAGCTACGATGCCACAGACACACACAACACACACACAGGCACACACACAGACGCACACACAGACACACACACAGACACACACACAGTTACACAGTGTAACACACAGTGATACACAGACTAAACTTATAACACCCGTCTCTTTGTTTGGGGGTTAAAAAATGGGCAAAGATACATAAAATAAACTACTGAACCTACTGAACAAGAATATAACATTTTTTTAAATCGTATCTGTCTGTTACTTTGTTTGTATGTTTGATCGCGCATTTTTTTTTATGTACTTGGTATCTCAACCTGATCAGTAGCATTCGAGCAATCGATAAAAAAATATTGGACGTCTTCGAAGTTTGATATTTTGGTGTTAAAACACACGCACACACGCACACACCCTCTCTCTCACTCACACACACACACGCACACACCCTCTCACACACACAAACAAAAACACACACACACACACACACACACACACACACACACACACACACACATACACACACACACAGAACGTTGCGGTGGTGGAGGCGGGATTCATACAAATAGAACACACTCATATTTATTCTTCAAACCTGTGGTGTCTACAATCTATTTATAGAAAACGATGGTAGCCTAATGGATCAATAGTAAAACTTAGAATTCAACACCAGGTTCGTTCCTAGGCTCCACAACAATAACTTTTCTAAGTTATGTGCGGTTCCCATCGCATCGTTTGTCGGAGGATACGTTAAGTTGTCGGTCCCGGCTGTTATTGATTAATAGCGGTCGTTAAGCCATGTCAGAGGCCCTCGGGTGGACTGACAAACTCTGAAACCAGAGGCCAGCACTACTTCATACGACAAACAAACAATTTGTAGAAAAACCTAATAAGTAACAAGCAAATACGCCAATTCTTTATAAAAAATAATACTACTTTTTATGTTTATTTGTGCAAAGGATAGGAAGAAAGAAGTCCTTGATTCTGACAGGTATCCAGGGAAGCGTCTTCGGCCTGGCCAAAAGCTTCACATACTCCTACTGGCTGTACATAGTGCTGGAGTTCCTCGAGTCTGCTGTCGGTGTCTTTACCTCACCTCTTTATGTGCTGAGTAAGTATTTATTACGTCAATGTACGAGACGTTATTAGCATGTTTAACTAACACCTTCTCTTAAACTTAACATTAAGTATACAGTATTATTGGTTATTGGTCACGATTCCGTGGCAGGGTATTAGGACATGCTGTCCACTATCAAATAACCCTAATGCTTTAGGCAAAAGTCAACGATATTCGAGTTTTTTTTTTGTAATTAGACGGATTGGCATTCATAAAAATTAACATTAAAAAACCATTGCAAGAAATCAGACCTTTTTACTGTTTTAGGTTGAGAAAACAGTAACAAAGAATTGTGTATAATAAAATAAGAATAATCTGCAATTTGAATCAGGGGCCTAAAACTAAGCCAGTTTGATGATTTGTGTCAGTTTCTTCAACAAAAATATTTAAAAAATAACTACATATTATCACCTATCCAACACGGTATATTTTTGTTGTAAGTGACACAGTAACAAACTATGCGACATTAAACAAAATGTCGGAAAATTAAAAAATGCGTCAATTTGGTTTGTTTAAATCATATAATAAAATAATAAATACAGTTTGCCCAGGTGTTCATCATTCATAGCCATAATTCACAATTGGCCAGAGATTTTCTAAAGAATTTTAGTTTTGAGAGGTATTTTCTGAATAGCTTTTATATGTCATACTTAACAATGGTTTAAAATAAAAAGTACTTTTTGTCGATTATTAATTAATTAAGCAAATGAAATAAGAAACTCGTTGTCTAGTAATATTATATTGATCGATTATAATATTGATTATAATATTGGTTATAATATTGGTTATAATATTGGTTATAATATTGGATATAATATTGATTATAATATTGGTTATAATATTGGTTATAATATTGGTTATAATATTGGTTATAATATTGGATATAATATTGATTATAATATTGGTTATAATATTGGTTATAATATTGGTTATAATATTGGTTATAATATTGGTTATAATATTGGTTATAATATTGGTTATAATATTGGATATAATATTGATTATAATATTGGTTTAGTATATATTTTCCGTTTTACTAAAAACATATTGCTTAAATTATTATGATTGGTTTTCAAAATGCGAGCCCATATTTTGGATACAGAGGTGCAGTCTCTATCTTGAGTGTTTTTTTTACTACGCTACTAGACAACGAGTTTCTTATTTCATTTGCTGCATTTCTCATGCGAGCCTGAAGATCCTCAATATACAGCACAGAGCTTTCACTGTAGACAATACATAAGAAACGGGTCATTTAAGGAACTTCTAACAAAATAACTCCCATCATAAGTATTACTAATTATATTCGCACTTAGATCTCAAGAATGATATATAAACACATGTAGTATCGCCACCCGGCCGACCATTTTATGCACAAGTTGAGAGAAAAAATAAAAATAAATCCTCTTTGCTTTATTGCAACCTTCCCGTATTCTCCTATTACTAGTTAAGTCATCGGGGCATGTTACATTGTCAATTTTATCACAATATCGTGATATTACTGATAGCAAAATTCGGCCTATTATGCTATCAGTAATATCGATCGCAGTATCGTGATAATATCACAGATTACCTGGAAATTTTGAAATCCGCGATACTAAGGGGGCGTGGCTTCAATAATATTGAAATGTAAGCAATTCTTCTGTCAGTATTCGCTTGCAGCCATGACGGAACGACGTCCGAGTAGTGACGATGACTCTGTTGTTGATGATAACAAGAAAAAAATGTCTTGAAAGAGAAATGAGAGGTTTTTAAGCTCTTGAAGCTTCTGCCAGTTGCTAAGTACCGCAATGGTACGGCAAGCTTTTCTCTCGGCGATATGGCACGTCATCTGTGTTTGTCTGTCTTGTTGACCGAGCGAGCGCGAAGCGCGAGCAAAGCGTCCCCGTTTCAGCTTGGGCAAAAATGCTTTCGTATGTCTGGATGTCTGTCCGTCCGGATCTCTGTTCTCTTCTACAGGTCGCATTTCAAAACCGATCTAAGCGAAACTTGGTATACAAGTTAAACGAATTTTTAGAATTTTTTAGTCTCTAGAGATTTTGGATTGGGGTGGTACTTTCAACAAAAAGGAGCAAAAGTGGCTACTGAATACCTCCGAGTTATTAGATCCGATTTCGATGGTTCTTTTTTATTTGTTAGGTAGTAACTTTGAATTAGTCTCATAAAATTTGGTGAATATCTGATCAGAATGATTGGCATGATGAGCAGAATAGCTCCACAAAATGCAGTAAATTTCTTACTTTTAGGTTTCTACCAGTGGAATCAACCCTTTACTTAGTAGGTAGGGATTGATGGAGCACCTTGGTTATTAATGTCAGTTTTACAATAAGGTAACTAGATGACTCTACTGTGCACTGCTAGATTGTTTGCAAAAAAGTTTCTATTCACGAGGTCTACACCTCACGGAGCCAGTAGTGTAGTAATATTATTATAACCAAGGTTAAAGATTCTCGAAGAACTCCTCACTCGTTCTAAAATAATAAGTATAATTGTTCAAGTGCCGCCCAAGATCATTTCTTGCGTAATGTTCAAATGAATACCTATATTGATTTAGTTTTAAATTCCAGTTTTTCATCCAACGCGTTCTCTTACGTTTAATTTTAAGGCGCATGCGAGCACTGTGGTTATAATTGCTTTTCTACTATTACCTATTTCACACGACTTCACTCTAGTAAATTCAACGGCATACTGATGATGATATTATTGACAATGTAATAGACTAATTTCAATACTTGCGATATTGTTAGACTAGGATCGTGATAATATGGACCATGTAATATGCCCCATTCGCATGTCTGTGCATGTCCATTGCACATCAAATTAAAATATTTTATTCATTTCATTTGTTTGAGGTGTTTCTACTATTTAAAACAGGCAAACATGCTTTAATGATGTACAATAAACTTGCTATCAAATTAGCATTGAGGTATGATTATGGGACTGTTTGCCGCATAATTATTGCTTGGAGACAATCGACTATAAATTTTAGGTATTTTAGATATTTACGTTGACAACTCAATGGCTACGCGGTGCCTAGATTTCATATCGTATAACGAAATTCAACCTCCTTGCGTTAAACAGAATAATTCTATAGACGAAATCGTAGGTGAGTATAAAACCTATAAACATAAACATTTTGTGTAAGAAATTGTTGTTATTCTATTTGTCCAAATAAAGTACCTACTAATTTTATCTTTCTTTATATCTACCCGTGCGAAGCCGGGGCGGGTCGCTAGTGTGTTTATATATCAATCTCTTCTGCTCTTCGGACTCCTATAATTATTAAAGAACTTCTCTTACAGGTAAGTTCGTTTATTCAATAAGTGTGTTTGTTTGTTTGTTTTAAAGGGCCGTTGCCCGGAAAACAAGATGGAAAATTCAATAACAAAGGGCTTTATTACAAAAAATAGAAAAAGCACACATGAGTTATCGAATAATGGTACTCTCCCCTTTACTGAGGAATTTAAAAAGAAATATTTTACACTTAATTTAGTTTGTTCTGCATCAAAATAATTATAAACAGCAAGACCTTACAATAGGAAATATTACTAACTTAATACTCAAAACTCAAAATTCTCAAATGTGATTATAATTTCCTCAAACATATAAATTTTAGTACATAACTCCGGCCTGTATGATATGAATTTACTATAGTATTGGAGAATCCTAGGCCAATAAAACTTAGAGAGTCTGTGCTCAGCAGATTAACATGTATTGGTCACAACGCAACGGAATATTCTTGTCATTGCCATAGAATGTTTTAAATTAAAAAGAACTTGTGCAAACAGAGTGTGTGTGTGTGTATGATTGTGTTTCCCAGAGGGAAATCAAACTCTAAAATAGAAAGTAAAACAGAATCTAAGACAGAAGGTACATAGAAAATAAACAGAAAGTATCTAGATAATATCAGAAAATATCTAGATAATAACAGGAAATTAGACAGAAAGTATCTTTCAACAATATATTAACCCACAAGTAGGCGAAGGCTTCCCACAACACTGTAGCTCGCTGACTCAAAATGATTTGGAGTGGACCAACCTGGAAGCTTCCTGGGACGCCGTATCGTCGTCTCGCGTACCGCCGCGGAACGCCTCCTTACTCCACTCGATCAGCTCCTACTGCTTGACCACGAACGGTGGTGATATCTTCTACTGGACAGGTGGTGTGTTGGAGTCCTTCTGGAGTCCCTCGTAGACCGGCTTCTTCCACGAACGGTGGTGAGCCCCGGGTGATCGCGCACAGCAGCTCGCAGTGGTGACGACAATAGCCGACCGTAGATGCACGATATAACCTGGTTTTTGCACTGGTATACTTATTTCGCCTGTAACAGGGCAGCTTCGTTCTGGACAGCGTGCCTCGGTCGTTTTGTTCACACAAGAGAAACTGCGTATTTTTCTGCCGCCTGCGTCGATCTTAATTACGTGCCAACTATATAAAGTAAATTCGGTTTTACGTCCGAAATCCAAATCCAATCCACAGGCTTCTCACTTGTTTATATACTATCTTGTTTTGCATCTTCGAGTAGCGTTCTACTGAGACTTTGAACTTCCGGTTATCTCGAAAAATCCAGAACTAACTCTGCCATTTGCTTCGTAAAGTAGACCTTGTCGGCCTAGTAATACTGGTCACTGTCCTCCAGCCAGATTTGGTACATATCAGCCAGCATCCGGTGTTTACTCGAACAAGTCCATACAAAAAAAAGAATTTCTCTGGAACTTTGACGTGATTTTTGCGTTATGTCAAAACCTTCCATGGTGTGACCATCGCAAGCGATTTCTAGATTTAAATTATTTTCGACATATCAAACGCTGCATTCTGTAATTATTATTTGTTAGCCAACTTAAAGATGCGACCTATTCTGGATTTTTAAACAAGCCGTTCCTCTTCCAAAGTTATTCAGAGCCAGAAATATTCCTGGAACGTCAATTATTAATAGCAACACTAAGAAGCTCGCTACTTGCCGACAGAGACCTCCACTTAGTTTGCACCTTTCTTCTAGTTCACGCCACTTGTAGCTAGCTGTCGCTGCGTGGATTAACCATTTTATCTATTTTGAGACAGTAGATGAAAACTTTTCCCTTTCACTCGCAGAGGCCAATTCAACCATTATTTCTTGATTCTTAGATAGGCGAAATTATCAATCTGTCTTCAACAAGAAAAGCTTTCATTATTCCTTTAACGAAGAAAGTGGCGCACGCGCGGTGGAGTTCGGCGTTTTTTACAAACTCGGCGTCTGGTTTTCAGATACGGAGAAAACACAACTTGATCTAATAGAAAAGACGCTGCTCCTCGTCAGATGGCGTTGTACAATATATTCTATTATCGAGATCTATAACAAAATCTAACTTGGAGTATGATTTAACATGTTACAATACACCCTCTCCTGCCAAAGTTTCACATGCTAATGTGAAACACTCGCTGCCCTCAGCGATAACAGTCACTGGAACTATTTCAATAAGAGATTTAAAAGCAAACAGAACCAGAATAAAAAAAAAAAAACATTGACAATGTGGAAACCAAAAAAACTTCCTGGACCTTTTTGGGTATATTGTAAATCCCCAAACAAAATATATTGAATCAAACAAACTCTGAAACGCAAACTTTAACGAAGAATGAAAACAAAAAAAATATGACCAAATTCCCCAACAGAATATCGCAGTTCTAAGTTCGCTGCTGCAGGCGCAGGCCGAAAGTTAACAATAATTTCAATCCTGGAACTAAAATTTTACCAACAAACCTTTCTAAAAAAAATAAATAAAAAAAAAATTAACCTATGCACTAAGTCCCTTCTCCTCCTGTCTCCTTCATTCATGTGACATTTCAACCGGGTACAATATATTTATCAAGATCTCTAATTTAGCATATTTCCTCTTATATGTTTCCTAATCATTTTGTTATAATGCCAATCTATTCGGGTGAATCTATTTGTGGAAACAAAAAATTTATACATTTACATTGCACTCCTTTTATTTACAAAATCTCTGACAAAAATCAATCACTACAAATCCGGTATAGTCGGTAAGTAAGTCGCTATATATCCTTCTTTCATACCATAAGTCCTGCTACACACCTAATTGTGAGCATTCACTTTCCTTTTAAACAACCTATATAGACACAGTACCGAACATTTAGCTGTTGGGACTTATACTACATTTGGTAAAACATTCATACCCCCTATCCCCTTGTAAAGAAAAGTATCGAGTGGAAAACCCGCTTTAGAATTTCTGTTACTGGTAATTAGGCTTTTTATTATAGAGGTTACCAGGAAATCCGCCTCTTCGCGCTTTTACTGGTTTTAGGCTTTTCATTTATAGAGGTCACCAGAAAAAACCGCCTCTGTTTGGTTAACTAGTTTCTAGGCTTGAGTTTAAAGAGGTCACCAGTCTAAACCGCCTCTGCGCTCGTTTGATAAAAACTAAAAAAAAATAACATGCTGGACTAGGATCAAATATGTTTCTAAATAAAATAACATAATATGCCTGAACAAAAATATCCAACTACCTAGCCAGTCTCTAAAGTTTACTGTTAAATTTCGATCAAAGTAACATGCCAAACATTGACACAAATAATGTACTTTAAATCGTCTAAAGAAAATGTCACATGAGTGATTACCCCAATTCTAAACATTTTTACCTTATTGAGATTGCCATTCCTTTTTTATTCCAACTGCCAGGACCAATGTTCTACACATCAAAAAAAAACCTGTCTCGTCCGGGCTAATCCTATATTCTAACACAAAAATTCTAAGTTGGCTGAGCTAAACCTAAAACAAGAAACCAAAACCTGAGAATCTAAACCAAATTTACCCTGCAAAACTCGCCAGCTAATAACAATACAACAAAAAAAAACACCAAAAATATACCTAAAAAATAATAATTGGACTACCCATAAAATCTTTCTTTCTCTATTACTCCAGTAATCACTTCCTAGTAATGAGCCTTCCCCGGGACAGATGTTCACGCAACCATATTTGCGGTCCAGGGTTAGGTCTGACCCTGCTCTCCATGAAAATATAGAACTAACAAAGAAAATATGTACAAAATATTATTGGACTACCCATTAAATCTTTCTTTCTCTATTATTCCAGAAATCATCTCCTAGTAATGAGCCTTCCCCGGGACAGATGTTCACGCAACCATATGCGGTCCAGGGTTCCTATACTCTCCACAAAAAACCTTCATGAAAATCCATGTTTTTGACCCAGGCTTCTTTAGTTCAGGTGTTGTCATCCGCACCCGTGTATCCGGCCATCAGTCTAACCCGGCTAAGGTTATTCTTGCCTGAAATTCGCGCATAGACATATGTGCTACAAAATTTGTCACACCACTAGGGCGTGCCAAAAAAAAACCAGATCCGTCGTAACCGGCACCACCCCACCGATTTTCCGAACACGACTGAATCTATAAAAAACGATCATTATGTATCCCATAATATACGATCACCAAAACAAAACCACTCTCTGATTAGTCATTCATCATGTATATACGCAAAATATGTGTATCGTACGCTGACAATGAGAGGTGAGCGAGAGAAAGCACAAGCGGCCCTACCCCTCCTCTGAAAATATGGAGCTGTCCTCAGCTCTGATACCATCTACCGACATCTCCAATACCATTAAGGTCTGAAAAGTAGAAGATATGTTGTGTATGGATTAACTTTATTCATTACCCAAACGCAACAATATCCACAAAAGGATGATCAATGTGTTGTCCACAATTCATGATCAAAAAACTTCTCCAAGTCATCACCGGTACCGTAATGGCGCATAAAAATGTGCCTCAAAACTTCGACACCCTGTATATACTTATGTACAAAGTTCCATTCTATCTAAAAAAAAAACTGTTACTAACTGTAAAAAAAAAGTTACCAAATATCAACAATTACAAAAATTTAACAAAAGATTTAGCCGATGGAACTAAAAAAATAAAATAGACAAACCTTATCTATTTAACCAAACGAAAACATCACAACCTAACTAAAACAAAACTGGACATAAGCAATGAACCTGAAATTGTTCAATGCTTCACAATAGAGGTAGATTTAGAACGGCACTAACCCCCAATCACCGCTTTATGGATTTTGAATTGACGGACTTGTCTTTGTGGTTGTTGACTTTAAAACCTGCCAAACAAATAGAACCCTACTAAATCTGCTCATCTTTAAAAAAAGAATATAGCGTCATTAGGCGTGCTCCATTTGTGCTACTGCATACTGTTGTGCTAAAATAATAATGAAATCCTAAAAAAATAATTAACAAACGATCCAAAAAAAAAAAACTACAGAACCTCACATATATTTTACTGACCCCTAAAATACAATGAACAAAAGGTAAATGAAATCCTAAAAAAAAATCTACTACCAATCAATTAAAAGAATCTACAGAACCTCACAAATATTTTGAGCGAACCCTAAAATATAATGAAAAGAAGGAAAAATGTGTGTATGTGTTTTGTGTAAAGAAATTGTTCTATAATGTTTTGGAACCGATATGTCAAACAAATATATAAAAAAAATATCTGTTGTGTTGTGACACACTTGCAATAAAATGGTACATACCTACCTACAAAGTATAAGTCACTCCACTAACAGATCTATACTGTTTTAAATATCACACCAATACATAAACCAATGATAGAAAAAAAATACAATCAATTACACTGAATCACCATTAAATACACATAATATTTTTCCTAAAACAGACAAATAACATACCAAGATTTTAAAATAACACAAACAGTATTATAGGTTCAACACACAAAGAGATATTATAGTTTAGTTTCACACACAGTAATATTACACGTGACCACGGGGCAGTTTGAAAGATACTTTCATGAACACATCTGTTTGCTTGTAATTATTATTAAGCGTTGTGCCTATTACCTATTACAAAAAATCCTCTCTTATATATGATGCAGAAAAAACCAACAAATTTACATTGAACGCCACTGTACCTGAGCGCCAGTTTGTAAGAAAAAAATAAATGAAAAAAAATATATGTAAAATATGAAAAAAAATATGTGAATTTATTCAGTTGGGCGCCATTGAAAGGGCCGTTGCCCGGCTAAGGAAACGGACCTCCTTCTCAGGTAAAGGCGAGGAATTAAAACAAGATGGAAAATTCAATAACAAAGGGCTTTATTACAAAAAATAGAAAAAGCACACATGAGTTATCGAATAATGGTACTCTCCCCTTTACTGAGGAATTTAAAAAGAAATATTTTACACTTAATTTAGTTTGTTCTGCATCAAAATAATTATAAACAGCAAGACCTTACAATAGGAAATATTACTAACTTAATACTCAAAACTCAAAATTCTCAAATGTGATTATAATTTCCTCAAACATATAAATTTTAGTACATAACTCCGGCCTGTATGATATGAATTTACTATAGTATTGGAGAATCCTAGGCCAATAAAACTTAGAGAGTCTGTGCTCAGCAGATTAACATGTATTGGTCACAACGCAACGGAATATTCTTGTCATTGCCATAGAATGTTTTAAATTAAAAAGAACTTGTGCAAACAGAGTGTGTGTGTGTGTATGATTGTGTTTCCCAGAGGGAAATCAAACTCTAAAATAGAAAGTAAAACAGAATCTAAGACAGAAGGTACATAGAAAATAAACAGAAAGTATCTAGATAATATCAGAAAATATCTAGATAATAACAGGAAATTAGACAGAAAGTATCTTTCAACAATATATTAACCCACAAGTAGGCGAAGGCTTCCCACAACACTGTAGCTCGCTGACTCAAAATGATTTGGAGTGGACCAACCTGGAAGCTTCCTGGGACGCCGTATCGTCGTCTCGCGTACCGCCGCGGAACGCCTCCTTACTCCACTCGATCAGCTCCTACTGCTTGACCACGAACGGTGGTGATATCTTCTACTGGACAGGTGGTGTGTTGGAGTCCTTCTGGAGTCCCTCGTAGACCGGCTTCTTCCACGAACGGTGGTGAGCCCCGGGTGATCGCGCACAGCAGCTCGCAGTGGTGACGACAATAGCCGACCGTAGATGCACGATATAACCTGGCTTTTGCACTGGTATACTTATTTCGCCTGTAACAGGGCAGCTTCGTTCTGGACAGCGTGCCTCGGTCGTTTTGTTCACACAAGAGAAACTGCGTATTTTTCTGCCGCCTGCGTCGATCTTAATTACGTCCGAAATCCAAATCCAATCCACAGGCTTCTCACTTGTTTATATACTATCTTGTTTTGCATCTTCGAGTAGCGTTCTACTGAGACTTTGAACTTCCGGTTATCTCGAAAAATCCAGAACTAACTCTGCCATTTGCTTCGTAAAGTAGACCTTGTCGGCCTAGTAATACTGGTCACTGTCCTCCAGCCAGATTTGGTACATATCAGCCAGCATCCGGTGTTTACTCGAACAAGTCCATACAAAAAAAAGAATTTCTCTGGAACTTTGACGTGATTTTTGCGTTATGTCAAAACCTTCCATGGTGTGACCATCGCAAGCGATTTCTAGATTTAAATTATTTTCGACATATCAAACGCTGCATTCTGTAATTATTATTTGTTAGCCAACTTAAAGATGCGACCTATTCTGGATTTTTAAACAAGCCGTTCCTCTTCCAAAGTTATTCATAGCCCGAAATATTCCTGGAACGTCAATTATTAATAGCAACACTAAGAAGTTCGCTACTTGCCGACAGATACCTCCACTTAGTTTGCACCTTTCTTCTAGTTCACGCCACTTGTAGCTAGCTGTCGCTGCGTGGATTAACCATTTTATCTATTTTGAGACAGTAGATGAAAACTTTTCCCTTTCACTCGCAGAGGCCAATTCAACCATTATTTCTTGATTCTTAGATAGGCGAAATTATCAATCTGTCTTCAACAAGAAAAGCTTTCATTATTCCTTTAACGAAGAAAGTGGCGCACGCGCGGTGGAGTTCGGCGTTTTTTACAATTTCGGCGTCTGGTTTTCAGATACGGAGAAAACACAACTTGATCTAATAGAAAAGACGCTGCTCCTCGTCAGATGGCGTTGTACAATATATTCTATTATCGAGATCTATAACAAAATCTAACTTGGAGTATGATTTAACATGTTACAGTTTGTGGTATGAGGTAGTGTTGGTCTCTGGTGTCAGAATTGTCAGGCCACCGAGGGCCTCTGATATGGCTTAAGAACTGCTATTTATCATGAACAGCTGGAACCGACAGCATAACGTGCCCTCCGAAGCACGGAGCGATGGAAAACCGCACATAACTTGAAAAGTCATTGGTGCCAAGGACCGAACCCGGTATCGTAGGATTCTAAGTTGTACTATTGAAACGCTACTATCGCTCTCTGTGTTTTTGTGTATTTCTAAGTTCTTGGATATATGTATTAAAATACTTTTACAACTGATTTAAACCGAAAGCTCAAGTATCAAATTGAGCGATCTGTTTCTAACTATCTACCTGTCTATGAAAGCTGTCTTCTATTTAAGGTTTGGAAATAGTGTCAGCAAAGAAGCGAATAATGTACAGCAGTGTCTGTGACCTCGGCCTCTCCTTCGGCGGGATTATATTTCCCTTCGCAGCCTGGGGGATTCCTTACTGGAGGCATTTTCTTCGAGCTATATACTCGCCAGGTCTACTGTTTATCGCCTACTTCTTCTTAATAGACGAAAGTCCAAGATGGCTGCTTTGCAAAGGAAAAAAGGAAAAGGTTATAGCTGTAGTCCAAAAAATGGGCAAATCCAACAAAGTCAAACTTGATCGAGACACTCTAGATAATCTCAGCTTAATTGAAGACGAAGACAAAGGGGTTACTTTTATAAATCTTTTGAAAATGACATTCCGATCTCGAACACTGTTGAAGAGATTCCTTGTCTGCGTAGTCTGGTGGACAACCTCAACGTTTGTGTACTTTGGAATAATGATCAACTCCGTGTCTCTACAAGGGAACAAATATATCAACTACGCACTTCTGAGGGCTATCCAGATACCTGGGACCTTTATGGTTATGTATTTACTGATCCACTTCAAGAGGAGAAACCCTTTGATTTGTTCGTTCTTCGCGTGCGCATTATTGAGTTTCATTCAACCTTTTTTACCTCAAGGTAAATGCATCTTTTTAATTATCTGTATTTATCTTTCAAGCTCTGTACGTTTCTATAACTTGCTGCTAAACGAGTTTTTAAACACGTTTTTAATTTTTATTTTAAAGTATTAGAACTATCTGGGGCACCTGCATCTTGGGCAAAGTCCTGTATGGCTCTAACCTTTGTGGCATAGCTACATTGATTAAACCTTTATAAATAGACAGAGAATTTAAAAAAAAAATTTAGAACTCTAGTATCGTGTTGCGTTTCTGACATATTGGCCCTCTAAAAAAACATTCTGTATCTTACAGAATGTTTTTTTAAAATGGGGCAGTAAGGACAAGAAAATGTTCTTTTGAGACTTTCCATAGATTTTTAAATACTGAATTCACAGATTTTGGACAAAATGTATAGTTATCAAGTAAATGGTCAATTTACTAGTAGTTTAGTAGGTGGATGGAGGTGGAACAAGATCGCTCGTCATGGGGCTCTTTGGGGGAGACCTATGTTCAGCAGTGGACTTCTAAGGCTGACATGATGTAGATATACGTATTTTTTATTCTTCCAATCTTAGCTATATACTCCGAGAAATTATTATTAAAAAGTAGCTTATTCTTAAAAGACGTAACTACAAGAGTTCGGTGTTATGAAGAAGCCACAGTAGAAAAAAAACATTTATTTCTGTCTTAGTCATGCGCTATCATATGTTTCTTTACAGGCAACTGAATTTTTATTATTCCACCGAACTCTGCTTGGTTCAGAGTTATTACTTTTAGTTACTGTACTAAATATTTGCGCGCAATATCTCGAAATGGTTTTCAAATTTCATTGCCTTATGAAACTTTTCAAAAGATCCTTGTTCTTTGATGGATCAAAAGTATTTATAGAACCGACTGAGGTTTGAGAGAAATGTCAGATATCGAGAAAAAACTTTTTCCACACACTTAGAACAAAACTTTCTAGCACAGATAAACGAGACTTCTTAGTAGACTTTACAATACAATACAACAACACTCTGTCGGCACATGAAAGGGAAATATTCTTTCCAAACTCAAAGAATACTTAGTTTATCTTAATTTTGTTGATTTGATCTTTTCATAATATGTTATGTATTGTTATCCTTGTTCATGAGATGTTAATTTTGACTTGTAAAAGTGCTATTATTTTTGCCTATTTACAATAAAATACTTTGACTTTGACTTAATTGCACACCGAGAAGGACTAAACCAAGAAGAAGACTCTCTTTAACTTTCGTGCAAAATAAACGAGAAAAGTTTAATATTAATACGATTTCTGTTTTTTTTTTTTCTAGTACTTTAACATGAGTTGGTTCGGTAGAGACTTTTGATCCTCATAAGAATGAAATGACATCAGAAAAAGTCTGTGTGTAAGTTGCCCATTTTCTCGTTGACAAACCATTTTTCCAAAATTTGTGTATGCAAGTCAAAATATCTCCAAAAGTTAAGGACATTCTCGTGTGAATATTTTCCTCTAGCTACAGCGATTAAGGTAATTTCGTGCAAAATGTATGGAAAAAGTTTTTCGCCATTTCTGTCATTTTTAGTACTCAAACCTCAATTAATCGAAAGACTTTTGACGCATACCAAAAAAAAACATTTGTGTGAAGTGACCATTTCCTTGACGACTGTTTTTTTTTTCAAAATCTGTGAATGCAGGTCAAAATATTTACAAAAATGTTGGACTGTCTCAGTGAACGTTTTCCTGTAGCTGCAACGGTAAAGGTACCTGCCCTTACTGCTCCGTCTCAAAAAATTAGTCATTATCCAATATGATAGAAACCCGACTCTTTAGGATACCAGTGTTCTAACATATTTTTTTCCCATTACACGGTTCATTCGGTCCATTGTTCACCTAAAACGGAAGCAGAAAATATCTCACATTTTACACGACTGCCCAAAAAAAAGGAGTGTATTGTTTTTAGCATTCATGTATGTTTGTATGTATGTGAGTTTCTTTATTCCACCATAACTTTTAAATGGCTGATCAAATTTAGACATATGGGATATCTTTAGAATTCTTACATTCCCCCGAAATACATAGGCATTTTTTTTTAGAAAAAAAACATTATTGTGTTATGGCTCCATATTCAAATTCGAAAAAAATAAAAACTTCCGTTTTTACAATATGGGTATCAAATTGAAGGTCGATAAGCACATTCCAACAGTGTTTTTAGCTTTTAAGCTAGTTTTTAGATTTTCAAGATTCATCACACTAATAAAAAGGCGTAAGTTTGTATGTATGTGTATTATGTTTGTTACTCCTTCACGCTCAACCGGCTGAACGGATTTTGATGAAATTTGGAATTGAGATAGCATATACTCTGGAATAACACATGGGATACTTTTCATCATCATTATCATCATCATCATCTTACACCACTTTTAAACAGCTTGATGGATTTTGATGAAATTATGAACAAGATAGCTTATACTCTAGAATAACACATAGGATACTTTTCATCATCATCATCATCATCCATCACCCGAGTGACACCACAGGGTGCAGCTTGTATTGAATGAATGCATTTGTCTAACAGAGATTTAAAAATAGAATGTGCTATTTTTTAAATAGAGTGTGTCGAAATTGGCGCGCATTTAAAAGTCAATGTGACTGTTCACGAAAATTGTTCTGCTTACATTTAGGTGAACAATTATTGGGACATTACTTTGTAGTAGAAAGAAAATCAGATTATTGATAATCTACTATTGTTTATATTGAAGTCCTGTATCGATTTAGGTTCGATCAGTGACCATGACTTTTCTGGGGTTTCCCTTGTAGTATAATGTAATATCCCCGTTCTTGCTGTCAGATTAACATTCAAAAATAGGTACCTGAATATCTCAAAAGTTTATGTGGCTTTCCAGGATACCCTTGGTTCTCCGTGATAATTAACATTACTAGCAAGCTGATGACCTCCTTCTACTTCGACATCACATACATGTATACCTCGGAGCTGTTTCCGACGTACACTAGAAACTCAATGCATGCTATGTGCTCCTCGATTGGAAGGATAGGATCCATACTTGCACCTCAAACTCCTCTGCTGGTAAGGCTTTGACATATTTCCTGTAATATTTATTTGAAAGGAGTTCCAAATAGAGAAAGTTGTATTCACGAATGTTCAAACGAACCAACGTTCAAAAGAAAATACGTTCGTGTGAGCGTATACAAATCAGCATGAAATGATATTATTTACGGACTAGTTATTATTTTGTTTCCATGCAACGAGTCATTATTATTTCATTTCCATAGCAACGTCATTTTGTTCTGTACTTTTGATACCTTGGGTTAAATTATTACAATATTCGTAGGGTTATTTTTTATGATTTTAGGAGTTAACGCCTGCTTATCGTAAACATATATAATAAGATTCTAATTCTATGATTTTAAGTTGACATTATTGTAGTATTATTTTTGCGTTGTTTAAAAAAAGTTATTTTGTAGGTGGACCATGGGCAATAGATATTTTTAAATTCCTCTTAATTATCGTTAGGGTGAACCACGGGCAAGAAAAAGTGCCCGTGGTCCACCCAGGTGAACTGAGCAGGTGGCCAATGCCCGGATCGCTCGTCATGGCGCTTTTTGGGGGAGGCCAATGTTCAGCAGTGGACTTCTAAGGGCTGACATGATGATTATGATGATCTATCTATCTATATACATGAAACAGTAATATTAAAATAGTTAGGTAGTGAGGGACAATGCCACATGGTTAGGTTTGATATCCACCACTGGCGGGCAGTGCAACACATTCTTACCGATGTCCACCGCTGGGGGACAACGGGAATAGACGCAAATATTTGGTTCCAAATATTTAGTAACGTGGAACCAAATCGGAAATAAAATAGTATATCGCTATTGCCTTCGGCTTACAGTAGTTTTGGCATGATGAGACATCGATAATATAGTATTATGTTCAAATGTGTTCTAAGTAAAAAGAGTTTGGATTAAAATACGATTAGCTTAAAAATAAATTGTATACTTGACGTTTATAAGAAATATGTGACTGATGGAATGAAATGTCTTTTGTTAAATTAATATATAGATAAAATAAGTATTAGATGAGTCGTCATAGATTAAATGAAATTAGGTGAAACGTGTTTCGAAGTAGCGTAGTGAACCCGATTTTTTTGGATCACAGACGACATTCGAACTAGCATACTAAAAATAAATTTGGGATGCGTTATCTTTCAGACACGAAGTTAATCAATATTAGCCGTGTTTGGTTGGTAGTTCGTAATACTAACAATATTAGCCGTGTTTGGTTGGTAGTTCGTAATACTAACAATATTAGCCGTGTTTGGTTGGTAGTTCGTAATACTAACAACATTAGCCGTGTTTGGTTGGTAGTTCGTAATACTAACAATATTAGCCGTGTTTGGTTGGTAGTTCGTAATACTAACAATATTAGCCGTGTTTGGTTGGTAGTTCGTAATACTAACAATAGATTCCCATAAGACGGGTTCAAAGAAGCTAGTGGTTTTTTTTTGATGACGATGCATAGGTCACGGTAGCCAAATTGGTAGAGGCATGTGCCGCGCTGAGACACAGTATGCGAGTTCAAATCTCGTCCGTGATCCCAATTTTTCCATTAGAAACTTATTATATATTCGTAGGGTTTTTTTTTTTTGAAAAAAAAATATCTTCTCTTTTTACTCGCTGATAACTGATTTTGCTTTGTAACGCTGAAATAATATTTAAAATCGGGTTTGTTTTTTTTGAGTTTATCCATAACAAACAAACATACAAACAATCCAATTTATCCTCTATTTAATATTAGTGTAGAACCTCAGTAGTTTTTTTATATATAATTATACAACTTAAACTTTATATTATATCTTTTTTTATCTTTATATCTTTGTCATACTAGTAAATTAAAATATTTACAATCTTCCAGATGGTCTACTGGTCTGGGCTCCCGTCAATGTTCTTTGGGGGTGCGTCTCTTGCCGCAGGCCTCGTGACGTTCCTTGTGCCTGATAATGCTAACTACTCCTTGCCAGACACAGTGCGAGAAGCCGAGAACCTTGGGAAGGAGATCCCCAAGGAAATGATGGGAGTGGACAACATGGTCATGTCGAGGGAAACTATAATTTTGGAGAATATTAAAACTACATGATCAAAAATTGATGAAAAAATACTGGGTCTGGTTTCCATAAAGTTAGAGCCTAGTTTCGAGCAAGCAACCAAGTCCGTTTGTAAATTGAGTAGCAAAATGTCAAATAAGCAATAACAAAAAATACTGGTAGTTTTCGAAGGAGAAAAGTGGGGCGGGATGTTCGCTTTTAAATGTTTTTCTACACGTTGACGAGTGCAGTCATCAGTACGCTCGCCAATAAACACTGGCGCACGTGTAGATAGAGAGAGGTATCGCTTCGGTAGCAATTTAACCCTGCAACGGTTGCGTCCTAATAAGCCACATTTTTTATTTAATTTAAATGATAAATGATAATCTATTTAATGAAATTGTATTTTTTTTCCCAAGCATTAGACAAAAAAAATGTCGCAGGCTAGACTTTTAATTGAAAGTGGCATTCAACTTACGACATGAATGATATGCAGCCGTATGATATTTAATGAATTGGCTGGCTGACTGCTTAGGCCATTCATGTAATAGGGTGTGTGTGTGTGTGACAAAAAAAAGAAGCAATTGTATAAAACATAGTAAGTACTTTGCAAACAGACAAATGTTTTATAAACAGGTTTCGTATTCAACATTACCAGCCTACCTAGTTTTTTAAGGTGCAATCCTATCAAACATAGTAGTTTGCAAACAGACGAGTCACAGCTAAATTCACATTATTTTGTCACTTCACGTTCCCATTGTACTACTATATTTTTGCGTAAACGCAATCAAACTTTGCGAAACACCAACAATAATATTATTGCTTGCGGACGTTATATTGACCACAGACTATTGACAGTGTAAGTATATTGACAGTGTATGGGCTTCAGCGTCAGGTGGAACTAAATTTAAATGACTAGGCTAGGCAGGTAGTTAAATGTTATCGATCCAAATAATTTGCCTAGCTGTTAGATTGAATGGTTGAATATCATTAAGGCAGTCAAATAAACGCGGTGTGTAGAAAACAGGCTAGACAGTTAATTAAAGGGCGGATTAAGCCATCATCGCTTTCAATCAGGTGAGATCGTGGTCAAATGATTGCATAGACAGTAATTAAAAAAAAACTGCCTCCAACATATATACAACATTGATATCATAGCTTAGGCCAAGATTAGGCCTTTAGTAAGGCCTAATCTTTGTGGCAAAAAACTGAAAAGTCGCGGCCGCTGTTCAGAATAAGACTCTGAAAAAATATATTTATTAACTAATAGTATTAATTATGCTAGCGGTAATAATCCAGGTAAAAGCGCAATGAAGTGACATCAGTTTAGCCCCAAAAATCGTGTTACAAACTTTTTTTAGGAGCAATAATTTCAGATGCAAGTAAAACCCATTCTTCATCATCATCATCATGTCAGCCTTTAGAAGTCCACTGCTGAACATAGGCTTCCCCCAAAAAGCGCCATGACGAGCGATCTTGTTCCACCTCCATCCACCGACTTCCTGCGATGGCTACAATGTCGTCGGTTCATCGTGTGGGGTCTCCCCACACTTCGCTTGCTTGTTCGTGGTCGCCAACCGGTAACCTTGGTTCTTCTACGGATTTTCTCATTTCAGATTCTATCACGTAGTGAAACACCAGCACAGCTATCTATCCATTGCACACTAAGCGACTTTGAGCTTGTTTATGAGACCAATAGTTAGCGACCACGTCTCAGTGCCGAATGTCAATAATGGCAACATGCACTGATTATAAACTTTTGTCTTGAGACTCTGCGGTATCTGCGACGAGAAGATGTGGCGTAATTTCCTGAACGCTGCCCGTCCAAGTTGGATTCGTCGGTTGACCTCTTTGTCGAAGTTGAATTTATCAAAAGTTGGATCGTCTGATCTAAGTAGACATAGTGATCGACAGCTTCAGTAATATCGTTCCCAACATAAACCAGCATGGGTATGACATGGCCATTTGACATGATGGTCGTCTTACCCATGTTCATTTTAAGACCCACCTGTTGGGAAACAATATTGAGGTCACTGTGCATTGTGCTTAGGTCTTCCAGGGTTTCTGCCATGACGACTATATCATCAAAAATCGAAGGTGAGTGATGTCGTCATTGATGTTAACACCATATCCGTTCCAGTTCAGAAGCTTGTATATATCTTTCAGTGCAGAGTTGAACAGTTTCGGAGAAATAACGGACAAGACGGACAGTCATAGTAGCCTTGTTATACAACCACTTCAACACTTTGATGTACTGGTAGTCAATCTAGCACCGCTGTAATGACTGTAGCACTGCCCAGGTCTTGACTGAATCAAAGGCTTTCTGATAATCCACAAACGCTAGACATAGTAGCCGATTATAATCTTCGGTCTTCTGTATAATCTGCCAGGGCGTATGGATCTGGTCTACGGTGCTAAGCTTTTTCGAAATCCAGCTTGTTCTGGAGGCTGAAAGTCGTCGAACCACCGAACGAGTTGGTTTGTAACTACTGTCGAAAACAGCTTATAGATGTGACTCAGCAGCGAAATGGTCATATAATTCTTCAAGAGGGTGTTATCTCCTTTTTTGAAGAACAACACCACTACGCTCCTGTGCCATGTTCGTCAACAGGCTTTGACCAATAGACAGATTTCTGGTGAACATAAGGGGCCATTGTTTCATTCTATTGCGTTCTTAATACAATTAGTATTATAAGAACGCAAATCGCGTCGCATCAACTTGGAGATCTGTTTATTAAGCAAGCTGTAACTCGACATATCTACTGAAGACTGCAGCCTCATCTCGCCTCGTTCTGCCATAAATTTGAGTATATCGTCAGAGAGTTTCTGTGTTTTATTTATGCGGTGGCTCCTATCAAACTTTGACCCAACCGCGTGAACAATTTCCACCAGCCAGTTAGTTCGTCCACTGTATCGCATTCGGTAAGGATTTGGGAGCGATTTTGGAGTTCCAACTAAAAGCTCTCAGGGTTTTGGATTTGGGCAGAACTTAGAGTAAATCTCATTGAACGAGACCTCTCTAGTTTTACGTTGATATTCAATGAGCCTCTAACCATGCTGTGATCACTGGTAGTCTTAACCCTGTTGATCACAGATAAATAATTGAATATATGTCTATTGGTTCTCAAAATGTAATCTATCTCGCGCTTATGACCATCGGGCGTAGCCACATCCATGACCTGGACGAGCGCTTCTTTAAAAAGGATTTCATCATAAAGAGTCCCTCCACCTCCATAAAGTGAGCCAATTGCTGACCCCCTTGATTCCGCTGTTCAAATCTAAACTGCCCCACTCTCAGTTTATCGCCATTCTTCATGCCTAGCCGTGCGTTGAAGTCCCTCATCACCACTGTGAAGTGTGTTTTCGCGGCATGTCTAGCATCAAATTTGCATTTGGAAGTTGAAGTGGCAATGGGCAGGCCATATAGTTAGCAGAACCAACAGCCGCTGGGGAGTAAAGGTTCTGGAATGGTGAACACGAATAAGCAAGCGAAGTGTAGGGAGATACACCTACCTACACGATGGACGGACGACATTGTAGCCATCGCAGGGAGTCGGTGGATGGAAGCGGCATAAGACCGCTTGTCATGGCGCTCTTTGGGGTAGGCCTATGTTCAGCATTAGACTGCTAAAGGCTGAAATGATGATGATGATGGCATTAGAAATATCATCGTACATAGCACATCCACTTCATCGTCCGGACTTCGAGTGTAGGGCGTTCACCTGTATGACCTTCAACGAATACCGTTCGGTAATTCTGAGTATAAGGTATGCCACCCTGCTCAAAACGCTTCCGATCTTCACAACGTTGTTGACGAGGGACTCGTGGACCAGAAACCCGATACTGTGTTGGGACTGCTGGTCGCCCTCCCGGTAATAAAGTAAGTTGCTGGATTTGAGGGTCATCGTATCATTTCTTGAATTTATGACGTTCTTGGATATCCCGGTTTCCTAACGATGATTTTCTTTTACCATTTTTGTACTCCCGAACTGTAAAAGAGAGGAGTGTTTTAAGTTTAGGATGTGTATGTATCATTGTGTCTGTATGTAGCATCGCCAAACGAATGGACCGATTTTGATTTGGATTTATCTGTTTGAAAGCTGATGTGATCACGATGCTTCTTAGCTTTATTGGGGGTTATATATTTTTTTAATTTGTGTGTTTTCAACGATGTCATCAAAATCTCAAATAAGTGGAGATTCGAACCGCGTACCGTCGCACGATTACCGTTCAGCTACCACTGCTCTTAGAAGTGGCTAAAGTCACAACTCAGCTTCATTTTTAGGGTTCCGTAGGTTCCGGTTGGTCTAGTGGCTAGAAACCCTAGGAACGAAATCAAACGGTCGTGGGTTCGAATCCTGTAAGGTGCAATCATTGGTGTGATGAGCAGAAATGTTTGTTTCCGAGTCATGGATATTGATATAGTTAAATATTTAAACGGGACTTAATCGCGCTGAAAACTTAATATTTATTTACCTCGACATTTCGATCAAGTTGCATTGATCGTGGTCACGAGAAGACAATACAAGTAGAGTAGTTGTATTAGTTACAATGGATATTGATATTCTTATTTATGTATGTTTATCCGTTATCTAGTGCCCATAGTACAGGGTATCCTAGTTTGGGGCTAGGTAATTGGTGTGGATATGTCCCGAATATTATTATTTTTATTATTATTAATAATAAGATGAGTTTTGGTAGTTTTCTAGATTTTTCAAAAGGCTTAAGACGTGTGAAAGTCAAAATCCGCACGTGTGAGTCTCTTGTTTTGTCTCTTCTGCGTTTCGTGTTTTGTATCAGAGTGCGACATAGACAAGTGCATATTACTTCGTACTCTAAACAGGCTCTTGACGAATGTCACAAGCAAATCCATAGAGATCAGTGGGTGCGTAGATAGGTGTGTATTAATTTTGTTGTAAAGATGTTGGATTTAAATGATGCATAGGTCAAAAACTCTTTCTTATGTTATTTTGTATATTTGCATTATAATTACATTGGAAATTTCGAAAAAGTGATATTGTTCTGGCTCAGTTGTAAATATTTTACTCATTTTCGTAGTTGTTTACAAAATAA
The DNA here is from genome assembly GCA_946251855.1 of Alsophila aescularia. NCBI lineage: Eukaryota > Metazoa > Arthropoda > Insecta > Lepidoptera > Geometridae > Alsophila > Alsophila aescularia. Next base: position 3,091,391 of record OX276378.1, on the reverse strand, counting down.
CACTTTTAATATGAACTCTATTGTTATTTTTTTGGAAAAATGTTTTTGTTTTTTAATTTTGAGTGGCTTAAGCAAACAATGGAAGGAACATGCCAAAAAAAACTCAGTATGTACTCAAGGCGTTAGTAATTTAAAACTAAGAATGTATAACCTACATAAAAAACTCAGTATGTACTCAAGGCGTTAGTAATTTAAAACTAAGAATGTATAACCTACATAAAAAACTCAGTATGTACTCAAGGCGTTAGTAATTTAAAACTAAGAATGTATAACCTACATAAAAAACTCAGTATGTACTCAAGGCATTAGTAATTTAAAACTAAGAATGTATAACCTACATAAAAAAACAACTAGATAAGATAACATAAATAAGAAATAATTTACTCTCACAAACTGTACACAGCAACACATAAATCAACAGAGAAACTTAACCAAAAACCAGCAACTAAGCATGGCAGCGATCTTTGTACGCAGGTGCGTACAAAGATCGCTGCCATGTACAGTGCTGCCAGAAAAGGTCTGAGCTCAGCAAAAAAGCTGTGAATGAAAATCCACAGCGCTGATTTTCAGCTCAGGCCATTGGTAACGCACGGACTTTTTTTAAATTAATAAATATAAAATAAGTATACAAATATATAGAAAATAAATATAACTATATAAATAAATATCACAATAATTCACGCACAGTATAAATAATATTAAAATATATAAGATTTAATATACTTGGAATTATAGTTGAATTTATATGTAATGATTATTGGAAACTAAAAGATCACACGAAATCCTTGTATTTTGCTTAGAGGGTAGGCATAACAAGAAAGAAAAGACTACATACGTGCGGCACGGCCAAACGGCAAAATTCCTACATTAATTACCTGTGCCAGAGTACAATTTCATAAAACTAGACTGGAAAGTGAGGGTTTTCAGGGGAGACCAATTCAACCTGGAACTGCCTTACCATTTTAGGAATCTCCCCATAGATGAAACAGAAGATGTCGAAAAGCAGTACGGTAATATAATAATAGGAATAAGCAATGCCAGTTATAAAATTAAGAACACAAAAAATCATAAACAAAAACTTTAGAGAGACTATCAAGAATAGAGATGCTCTTTTTAATAATAATGCAAACGGGATAAATATATACATCGTTACCTGATAGTAAAAGAGAAGATTTTAATATTTTTTGTCCCTTACTGCGTATGCTGTTTTGATTGTTTGGCTGAAAGCTCATTTCAGCCAAACAAACCGTTCAAGAGACTTTTGTCGTCGATATTTTAGTGATTTGTGCTATATTGGCTGCATTTGAACGTTTCTGATACTGTTTTATAGTGAATAATTTAAATCTGACCTACAGTAATGGTGAATTTTTGCTGCAAAAGCCGTACGAACCGAAAACATGAAAAAAAAATTGCCACACGTAAGACTTCATTTTCAAGTACATTATTGAATAGCCTTGCATAAATTATTGCTATTAGATTCTCATCCACGTTAGGTGTAGTGAGATTTAATTGACTTTAGACGATATTTTTATTATTTTTCGATGGTTAAACGTTATGTATTTCGAAGTATTATCCTCACAAATTGCGTGGCTTGTTTTATTTTGACATTTGTGTTTATCTCGCTCTATCTTGAAGTTGTTTGTGTGAGTTGGAACGAGTAAGGACATAGACAACGGATCTTCTACGTTTCATAGGGTTAATCTGATTTTAGGGATACCACATTTATTTTTTTACCCATCAATTCTGGGTAATTTTAATTAGGTATCTAATGTAAAATAATAATTGTTGTTTTTCTTTGTTTTTGATGTATAATAAGTATGTGTTTACAAAATAATAAGTATGGATCAATGATAGCGGCTAGTTCTCATAGTAAAGGCATTGCTTAGTCTGGAGCTAAATGGCCCTGTGTGTGAAAAATCCACCAAAATATAAAATTTTGTTTAACAAAATTGAATTAAATGGTATAAAATTAATAATATCTGTCAATTGTCTAATTTAATCCCCTTATCTTTTGAATTTTAGGAAATCTGTCCTAAAATTCTGACCATAAGAAAGTTATGGAAAGGTGTAACTGGTCGCACTAACTGGCTTCTTACAATGTCCTCATGTAAATGCTCAACACATTTTTAAATCAAAATATTTCAGAAAAACAGAAAATAAGATATTGTTACGAATTGGTTTTGTACCTTCAATTGAGTAAGTTAATTTTATACTGTGTAGTCAGCCCTTCATGATTAACACTAGCAGCACCCCCAGGTTTCCCGATGTCCTACATGAACTGTTTTTTTGTTGGGATATAAAATAGCGTATGTATTAATCCAGGGTATGAGCTACCTTCATACCAAATTTCATCCAAATCCATTCAGCGTATCAGGAGTATCAAACATACTATTACACTCTCTCTCTCTCTCTCTCTCTCTCTCTCTCATTCTCATTCTCATTCTCTTCTCATTAGTGTGTCACGAGGCGGTCCCAGGGTTTGGGCTTGCTCCACCAGCCCAGGGACCAAGCCTCAGTGGACAACAGAATTACAGGAACAACAGGTGCATAGACTTTTTCGTGGTGCTACAATATGGATGAAAACGACCACTTACGAAGGTATTATTTTATGTATTTTAAAGAATCCAGTTGTAATAATCTTATTATTGGTATTTTATAACAATTTCGGGTTTGCTAAAAATCCATATATTGGAAATGACAGGTTATTTGTATTTTTAATGAATAATGAACTATCAAAATGAAAAGAAATGGATTATGAAAGAATTTAGATGTCAAAAGAGTATTATTATTAAAGAGGTTTGGACCTCGTCACAATACCCCGCCTCCCCGGAGAAAAAAATTTTTTTTTTTTTGTAAGGTTTATTTAAATAAAAAAATATGCTAAGAACAAAAGAAAAAAATAATAGTAGAAGTAATAATAAAAATATATATAATATTGGTAATAAAGTTAAAATAGTAAAATAATTAATTAAAATAATGGAAATGCTGAGAAGTCTTTATTAATTTTTATGTGAAAATGTTTATTAACAATGTCAATATACAATTGATTGGATTCCTAGATGCATTCATATTCATAAATCACACATTCATTCATCATCATTCATAGTCTTATTCCCATTCCTTGGAAATAAAACTCATAAGAAAGAGAAACCTTATATATCAATAAGGTCACTCGTGGAACCAATACAGTATAGTGTAGGCTTATTTATACAGTCATTAGCCGCTGATCAGAATGATTATGTGAGTGTATGTGTGTATGTGTATGTGTGGTGAATGTGTGGTGTGTGATGTGTAAATGTATGTATGTGTATATTTATTTACAATTATTTTGCCAAAATGGCTAAACGTACCTTAGGGTACGACGTGCCTATAGCACATGAATGTACATAGTAAACGTTATGTTAGAACGTTAAAATAATATAAGTAAGGTAGGTAGGTAATAGCATATTAACTATAAAATAATACAGGTTTTGTGACCTAGGCTTGGTTTATAGAATACGAGTAATCACATTTGCCGCTCTTTTCAGTGTTGGTAGTTTTGTGTGTAGGTCTAGTAAATAATAATATATAGAACTTGTTTTCGCTTTAAACTGAACATTATGTTTGTAAAATATAAAAAATTACATAGCTAATAAGTAGGGTATTAGCTACCATAAGTACCAAATAATTAAAGTATGTAGTAAGTAAAATAGCACTGAATAGCAATACGTAGGGACTTGAAGTCAATATTCATAATGAATCCGAAAAGTTAATGAAGTGAATAAAAAAAAATAGGCTAGAAATGTGGACATTACTCCGTAAAGGGAAATTATATTAAAATTACATTATTTACAACATAAATACAAGGTTATTTGTAAGTAGGGAACCTACAATGGTCATAAGTAGGTATTTAAATATATGGTAAGGTACAGGAATATGAAAGCAACGTAACTTTCATAGTACATAATTATAATAAAGTATGTAAGTAGAGAAGTGATGGTTAAGGTTAAGACGTACGTGGTATAGGTTTAATGTCTTTGACATGCCAACGGCCTAAGGGATTACCAGATAAATCACTAAGGTCGTAAATTAGTGGTGAAATTTTAGCTGCTATGATGCATTTTACAAATTTAGGAGCTAATTTAGCTGAAAAATACTTGCCTGCTGAACTTATGGGATAATTACGTTTCCATATAATGTCACCTTGGTTAAATTCAAGGTGTTGATGATGTTTATTATAATATTTTGCGCTAGTTTCATGAGCGCGGAATAAACGTGCTTGAACTTCAGCAAATAAAGGGCTTAACTGACCTATGTTGTAATGCTGTTATAACGCTTAAGAGTTCAGGTTCAGTGATAGAATAGTTTCTTTGGGGACCTGTAAGTAATTTGCTCATGTAAGCTATGGGTTTTTCAACTCCATCGAAGTCTTGGGTAAGCATTGCTCCAAGTCCAAAAGCGGATGCGTCGCAATGAACAGCAAAGGGTTTAGAAAAGTCAGGGCAAGTTAGAATAGGAGTTGATATTAAAGCTTGTTTGATTTTATTAAAAGCTTTATCAGCTTCAGAAGTCCACTTGAAAGCGGGAGCTTTCTTACTGGTAGACGTAAGTTTAGTGAGGGGAGCAGCTAATGTGCTAAGATTGGGTACAAAGCGTCTATACCAACTAGCTGTACCGAGAAACTTTTTCACCTCGCGAGCAGACCTGGGTGCTGGTATTTCTAAGATTGCTTTAATTTTATCAGGGTCTGTGTGGAGACCTTGATCATCAATTACGTAGCCTAGGTATTTAAGTTCATTTCGGAAAAATGCACATTTTGAAAAATTTACTGTTATACCTGCTTTTGAAAGTTTTGCGTGTAATTTGTTAAGCAAACATACGTGTTCCTCGTACGTTTTTGTGGCTATTATTATATCATCCAAATAATAAAAAAGAGAGTCGTTATTAGACTCATCAGAAAGAAGATTATCAATGAATCTTTGTTGCGTAGCTGGTGCGTTAGTAAGACCAAAAGGCATAACCTTAAATTGAAAAGATCCACGGCCTGGAACGTGAAAAGCAGTCTTAGGTCTGTCTTCTAAACGTAAAGGTGTGACATGTTAAATCATGACTCCAAGTTAGATTTTGTTATAGATCTCGATAATAGAATATATTGTACAACGCCTTCTGGCGAGGAGCAGCGTCTTTTCTATTAGATCAAGTTGTGTTTTCTCCGTATCTGAAAACCAGACGCCGAGTTTGTAAAAAACGCCGAACTCCACCACGCGTGCGCCACTTTCTTCGTTAAAGGAATAATGAAAGCTTTTCTTGTTGAAGACAGATTGATAATTTCGCCTATCTAAGAATCAAGAAATAATGGTTGAATTTGCCTCTGCGAGTGAAAGGGAAAAGTTTTCATCTACTGTCTCAAAATAGATAAAATGGTTAATCCACGCTGCGACAGCTAGCTACAAGTGGCGTGAACTAGAAGAAAGGTGGAAACTAAGTGGAGATCTCTGTCGGCAAGTAGCGAGCTTCTTAGTGTTGCTATTAATAATTGACGTTCCAGGAATATTTCGGGCTCTGAATAACTTTGGAAGAGGAACGGCTTGTTTAAAAATCCAGAATAGGTCGCATCTTTAAGTTGGCTAACAAATAATAATTACAGAATGGAGCGTTTGATATGTCGAAAATAATTTAAATCTAGAAATCGCTTGCGATGGTCACACCATGGAAGGTTTTGACATAATGCAAAAATCACGTCAAAGCTCCAGAGAAATTCTTTTTTTTGTATGGACTTGTTCGAGTAAACACCGGATGCTAGCTGATATGTACCAAATCTGGCTGGAGGACAGTGACCAGTATTACTAGGCCGACAAGGTCTACTTTACGAAGCAAATGACAGAGTTAGTTCTGGATTTTTCGAGATAACCGGAAGTTCAAGATCTCAGTAGAATGCTACTCGAAGATGCAAAACAAAGATAGTATATATACAAGAGAGAAGCCTGTGGATTGGATTTGGATTTCGGACGTAAAACTGAATTGTGCATTCATAGTTGGCACGTGATAGATTCGGCGCAGGCGGCAGAAAAATACGCAGTTTCTCTTGTGTGAACAAAACGACCGAGGCACGCTGTCCAGAACGAAGCTACCCTGTTACAGGCGAAATAAGTATACGAGTGCAAAGGCCAGGTTAGTGTGTTTACCCGTGACTTCAGTTTTGATCCAACGAAATATCTGTTTTGATTTTGCACCGCGTCTATCTAAGGCGGGCATCTCGAGACACATTTGAACACGAAGGAACGTGGGTTCCAGGTTATATCGTGCATCTACGGTCGACTATTGTCGTCACCACTGCGAGCTGCTGTGCGCGATCACCCGGGGCTCACCACCGTTCGTGGAAGAAGCCGGTCTACGAGGGACTCCAGAAGGACTTCAACGCACCACCTGTCCAGTAGAAGATACCACCACCGTTCGTGGTCAAGCAGTAGGAGCTGATCGAGTGGAGTAAGGAGGCGTTCCGCGGCGGTACGCGAGACGACGATACGGCGTCCCAGGAAGCTTCCAGGTTGGTCCACTCCAAATCATTTTGAGTCAGCGAGCTACGGTAGCGAGGGAAGTCTTCGCCTTCTAACGTGTTAATACCTATAATGTTGGAAGATACTTTCTGTTGCTTTCAATATACTTTCTGTTTATTTCCAAGATACTTTCTGATATTATCTAGATACTTTCTGTTTATTTACTATATATTTTCTATAGATACTTTCTGTCTATTTCCTATATACTTTCTGATATTATCTAGATACTTTCTGTTTATTTTCTATGTACCTTCTGTCTTAGATTCTGTTTGCTTTCTATTTTAGAGTTTGATTTCCCTCTGGGAAACACAATCATACACACACACACTCTGTTTGCACTAGTTCTTTTTTAATTTAGAACATTCTATGACAAAGTCAAGATTATTCCGTTGCGTTGTGACCAATACATGTTGATCTGCTGAGCACAGACTCTCTAAGTTTTACTAGCCTAGGATACAGCTTTTCTATTGTAAATTCATATCATACAGGCCGGAGTTATCTACTAAAATGTATATGTTAGATGAAATTGTAATCATATTTGAGAAATTTTGAGTTTTGAGTATTAAGTTATTTCCTATTATAAGATCTTGCTGTTTAGAATTATTTTGATGCAGAACAAACTAAATTAAGTGTAAAATATTTCTTTTTAAATTCCTCAGTAAAGGGGAGAGTACCATTATTCGATAACTCATGTGTGCTTTTTCTATTTTTTTTGTAATAAAAGCCCTTTGTTATTGAATTTACCATCTTGTTTTAATTCCTCGCCTTTACCTGATAAGGAGGTCCGTTTCCTTAGCCGGGCAACGGTCCTTTCAATGGCGCCCAACTGAATAAATTCACATATATTTTTTCATATTTTACATATATTTTTTTTATTTTTTTTCTCTTACAAACTGGCGCTCAGGTACAGTGGCGTTCAATGTAAATTTGTTGATTTTTTCTGCATCATACATCAGAGAGGATTTTTTGTAATAGGTAATAGGCACAACGCTTAATAATAATTACAAGCAAACAGGTGTGTTCATGAAAGTATCTTTCAACTGCCCCGTGGTCACGTGTAATATTACTGTGTGAAACTAAACTATAATATCTCTTTGTGTGTTGAACCTATAATACTGTTTGTGTTATTTTGAAAACTTGGTATGTTATTTGACTGCGTTAGGAAAAATATTATGTGTATTTAATGGTGATTCATGTGTAATTGATTGTATTTTTTTTCTATCATTGGATTATGTATTGGTGTGTTATTTAAAACAGTATAAATCTGTTAGTAGAGTGACTTTTACTTTGTAGGTAGATATGTACCATTTTATTGCAAGTGTGTCACAACACAACAGATATTTTTATATATATTTGTTTGACATATCGGTTCCAAAACATTATAGAACAATTTAATTACACAAAACACATACACACATTTTTCCTTCTGTTCATTGTATTTTAGGGTTCGCTCAAAATATTTGTGAGGTTCCGTAGATATTTTTTTTAATCGATTGGTAGTAGATTTTTTTTAGGATTTCATTTACCTTTTGTTCATTGTATTTTAGGGTTCAGTAAAATATATGTGAGGTTCTGTAGTTTTTTTTTTGGATCGTTTATTAATTATTTTTTTAGGATTTCATTATTATTTTAGCACAACAGTATGCAGTAGCACAAATGGAGCACGCGTAATGACGCTATATTCTTTTTTTAAAGATGAGCAAATTTAGTAGGGTTCTATTTGTTTGGCAGGTTTTAAAGTCAACAACCACAAAGACAAGTCCGTCAATTCAAAATCCATAAAGCGGTGATTGGGGGTTAGTGCCGTTCTAAATCTACCTCTATTGTGAAGCATTGAACAATTTCAGGTTCATTGCTTATGTCCAGTTTTGTTTTTTAGTTAGGTTGTGATGTTTTCGTTGGTTGAATAGATTAGGTTTGTCTAGTTTATTTTTTTAGTTCCATCGGCTAAATCTTTTGTTAAATTTTTGTAATTGTTGATATTTGGTAACTTTTTTTTTTACAGTTAGTAACAGTTTTTTTTTTAGATAGAATGGAACTTTGTACATAAGTATATACAGGATGTCGAAGTTTTGAGGCACATTTTTATGCGCCATTATGGTACCGGTGATGACTTGGAGAAGTTATTTGATCATGAATTGTGGACAACACATTGATCATCCTTTTGTGGATATTGTTGCGTTTGGGTAATGAATAAAGTTAATCCATACACAACATAACTTCTACTTTTCAGACCTTAGTGATATTGGAGATGTCGGTAGATGGTATCAGAGCTGAGGACAGCTCCATATTTTCAGAGGAGGGGTAGGGCCGCTTGTGCTTTCTCTCGCTCACCTCTCATTGTCAGCGTACGATATACATATTTTGCGTATATACATGAATAATGACTAATCAGAGAGTGTTTTTGTTTTGGTGATCGTATATTATGGATACATAATGATCGTTTTTTTATAGATTCTGTCGTGTTCGGAAAATCGGTGGGGTGGTGCCGGTTACGACGGATCTGTTTTTTTTTTTTTTTTTTTGCACGCCCTAGTGGTGTGACAAATTTTGTAGCACATATGTTTATGCGCGAATTTCAGGCAAGAATAACCTTAGCCGGGTTAGACTGATGGCCGGATACACGGGTGCGGATGACAACACCTGAACTAAAGAAGCCTGGGTCAAATACATGGATTTTCATGAAGGTTTTTTGTGGAGAGTATAGTAAACCCTGGACCGCATGAGGTTGCGTGAACATCTGTCCCGGGGAAGGCTCATTACTAGGAGATGATTACTGGAGTAATAGAGAAAGAAAGATTTTATGGGTAGTCCATTATTATTTTTTAGGTATATTTTTGGTGTTTTTTTTTTTGTATTGTTATTATCTGGCGAGTTTTGCAGGATAAATTTGGTTTAGATTCTCAGGTTTTGGTTTCTTGTTTTAGGTTTAGCTCTGCCAACTGAGAATTTATATATTAGGATATAAGATTAGCCCGGACGAGACAGGAACTTTTTTGTGTGTAGAACATTGGTCCTGGCAGTTGGAATAAAAAAGGAATGGCAATCTCGATAAGGTAAAAATGTATAGAATTGGGGTAATCACTCATGTGACATTTACTAAACGATTTAAAGTACATTATTTGTGTCAATGTTTGGCATGTTACTTTGATCGAAATTTAACAGTAAACTTTAGAGACTGGCTAGGTAGTTGGATATTTTTGTTCAGGCATATTATGTTATTTTATTTAGAAACATATTTGATCCTAGTCCAGCATGTTATGTTTTTTTGTAGTTTTTATCAAACGAGCGCAGAGGCGGTTTAGACTGGTGACCTCTTTAAACTCAAGCCTAGAAACTAGTTAACGAAACAGAGGCGGTTTTTTCTGGTGACCTCTATAAATGAAAAGCCTAAAACCAGTAAAAGCGCGAAGAGGCGGATTTCCTGGTAACCTCTATAATAAAAAGCCTAATTACCAGTAACAGAAATTCTAAAGCGGGTTTTCCACTCAATACTTTTCTTTACAAGGGTTAGGGGAGTATGAATGTTTTACCAAATGTAGAATAAGTCCCAACAGCTAAATGTTCGGTACTGTGTCTATATAGGTTTTTTTAACAGGAAAGTGAATGCTCACAATTAGGTGTGTAGCAGGACTTATGGTATGAAAGAAGGATATATAGCGACTTACTTACTGACTATACCGGATTTGTAGTGATTGATTTTTGTCAGAGATTTTGTAAATAAAAGGAGTGCAATGAAAATGTATAAATTTTTAGTTTCCACAAATAGATTCACCCAAATGGATTGGCAATATAACAAAATGATTAGGAAACATATAAGAGGAAATATGCTAAATTAGAGATCTTGATAAATATATTGTACCCGGTTGAAATGTCACATGAATGAAGGAGGGACTTAGTGCATAGGTTAATTTCTTTTTTTTTATTTCTTTTTTTTTAGAAAGGTTTGTTGGGAAAATTTTAGTTCCATGATTGAAATTATTGTTAACTTTCGGCCTGCGCCTGCAGCAGTGAACTTAGAACTGCGATATTCTGTTGGGGAATTTGGTCATATTTTTTTGTTTTCATTCTTCGTTAAAGTTTGCGTTTCAGAGTTCGTTTGATTCAATATATTTTGTTTGGGGATTTACAATATACCCAAAGAGGTCCAGGAAGTTTCTTTGGTTTCCACATTGTCAATGAGATGTTTTTTTTATCTGGTTCTGTTTGTTTTTATTTCTTGTTTGAAATAGTTCCAGTGACTGTTATCGCTGAGGGCAGCGAGTGTTTCACATTGGCATGTGATACTTTGGCAGGAGAGGGTGTATTGTGACATGTTAAATCATGACTCCAAGTTAGATTTTGTTATAGATCTCGATAATAGAATATATTGTACAACGCCATCTGGCGAGGAGCAGCGTCTTTTCTATTAGATCAAGTTGTGTTTTCTCCGTATCTGAAAACCAGACGCCGAGTTTGTAAAAAACGCCGAACTCCACCACGCGTGCGCCACTTTCTTCGTTAAAGGAATAATGAAAGCTTTTCTTGTTGAAGACAGATTGATAATTTCGCCTATCTAAGAATCAAGAAATAATGGTTGAATTTGCCTCTGCGAGTGAAAGGGAAAAGTTTTCATCTACTGTCTCAAAATAGATAAAATGGTTAATCCACGCAGCGACAGCTAGCTACAAGTGGCGTGAACTAGAAGAAAGGTGGAAACTAAGTGGAGATCTCTGTCGGCAAGTAGCGAGCTTCTTAGTGTTGCTATTAATAATTGACGTTCCAGGAATATTTCGGGCTCTGAATAACTTTGGAAGAGGAACGGCTTGTTTAAAAATCCAGAATAGGTCGCATCTTTAAGTTGGCTAACAAATAATAATTACAGAATGGAGCGTTTGATATGTCGAAAATAATTTAAATCTAGAAATCGCTTGCGATGGTCACACCATGGAAGGTTTGACATAATGCAAAAATCACGTCAAAGTTCCAGAGAATTTCTTTTTTTTTGTATGGACTTGTTCGAGTAAACACCGGATGCTGGCTGATATGTACCAAATCTGGCTGGAGGACAGTGACCAGTATTACTAGGCCGACAAGGTCTACTTTACGAAGCAAATGACAGAGTTAGTTCTGGATTTTTCGAGATAACCGGAAGTTCAAGATCTCAGTAGAATGCTACTCGAAGATGCAAAACAAAGATAGTATATATACAAGAGAGAAGCCTGTGGATTGGATTTGGATTTCGGACGTAAAACTGAATTGTGCATTCATAGTTGGCACGTGATAGATTCGGCGCAGGCGGCAGAAAAATACGCAGTTTCTCTTGTGTGAACAAAACGACCGAGGCACGCTGTCCAGAACGAAGCTACCCTGTTACAGGCGAAATAAGTATACGAGTGCAAAGGCCAGGTTAGTGTGTTTACCCGTGACTTCCGTTTTGATCCAACGAAATATCTGTTTTGATTTTGCACCGCGTCTATCTAAGGCGGGCATCTCGAGACACATTTGAACACGAAGGAACGTGGGTTCCAGGTTATATCGTGCATCTACGGTCGACTATTGTCGTCACCACTGCGAGCTGCTGTGCGCGATCACCCGGGGCTCACCACCGTTCATAGAAGAAGCCGGTCTACGAGGGACTCCAGAAGGACTCCAACGCACCACCTGTCCAGTAGAAGATACCACCACCGTTCGTGGTCAAGCAGTAGGAGCTGATCGAGTGGAGTAAGGAGGCGTTCCGCGGCGGTACGCGAGACGACGATACGGCGTCCCAGGAAGCTTCCAGGTTGGTCCACTCCAAATCATTTTGAGTCAGCGAGCTACGGTAGCGAGGGAAGTCTTCGCCTTCTAACGTGTTAATACCTATATTGTTGGAAGATACTTTCTGTTGCTTTCAATATACTTTCTGTTTATTTCCAAGATACTTTCTGATATTATCTAGATACTTTCTGTTTATTTACTATATATTTTCTATAGATACTTTCTGTCTATTTCCTATATACTTTCTGATATTATCTAGATACTTTCTGTTTATTTTCTATGTACCTTCTGTCTTAGATTCTGTTTGCTTTCTATTTTAGAGTTTGATTTCCCTCTGGGAAACACAATCATACACACACACACTCTGTTTGCACTAGTTCTTTTTTAATTTAGAACATTCTATGACAAAGTCAAGATTATTCCGTTGCGTTGTGACCAATACATGTTGATCTGCTGAGCACAGACTCTCTAAGTTTTACTAGCCTAGGATACAGCTTTTCTATTGTAAATTCATATCATACAGGCCGGAGTTATCTACTAAAATTTATATGTTAGATGAAATTGTGATCATATTTGAGAAATTTTGAGTTTTGAGTATTAAGTTATTTCCTATTATAAGATTTTGCTGTTTAGAATTATTTTGATGCAGAACAAACTAAATTAAGTGTAAAATATTTCTTTTTAAATTCCTCAGTAAAGGGGAGAGTACCATTATTCGATAACTCATGTGTGCTTTTTCTATTTTTTTTGTAATAAAAGCCCTTTGTTATTGAATTTACCATCTTGTTTTAATTCCTCGCCTTTACCTGAGAAGGAGGTCCGTTTCCTTAGCCGGGCAACGGTCCTTTCAAAGGCACTTCCCAAAAAGCTTTAGCAATGTCAATTGAACTCAGATATTTAGAATCTTTAAGGTTATCTATAATGTCTGATATGAATGGTAATTTATAAGCATCTTTTCTAGTTATGTCGTTAAGCTTACGACTGTCGACGCAAAATCTCCAAGTACCATCTTTCTTAGGGGTAATAATTACAGGATTTAGCCATGGGCTTTCACAAGGCTCTATAACATCAAGTTCTAGCATTTTATCAACTTCTGCTCGGAGAGCTTTCTGTTTTTCAGGTGATAATCGATAGCAACGTTGACGAATAGGTGGGTGGTCACCTGTATCAATACAGTGTTCAATAAGGTTTGTTCTTCCTAAAGGAAGTACGTCGGTAGAAATATTACGAAATTGTTCTACGACTGCATTAGCAAGAATCAATTGTGTATCTGTAATTCTGTCATAAGACTGTAAGTAAGTATCATTATTATTAATGATAAACATGGGAGTATCTGAAATATTGAGCATACTGACCGTATTAAGTATGTCTGGAGCCAGCTTAAAAGTTTTCCAGAAGTCGATACCTAATATGAAAGGTTGAGTAACAGCGGGTATTACATGGGCAGTAATTATAGCAAACTTATTTTGGAAGCTTAAATTTGGAAGCTTAATAGTACCAATTGAATTGATTGTTTGACCATTAGCAACAGAACCTTTGATAATTTGGTCACGTTGTAGTTCCAAACCATGTTCAAGTAATGATTTATGTGAGTTATTACCTAAAATTGTAATGGCACTGCCACTATCCAGCAAACCGTTAAGGGTTAAATTCCCAACATTTACTCTAAGGTATGGACGTTCAGTGTCCGATGTATTATCAAAGAGGAGCGTAGAAACGTTGTATGTTTTGAAAAATATTGAAATAGTTTTAAGCCAATTGTTCCAATCATTTTGATCAAAGTTATTGTTAGTATTACAATTTTGTGTTTCTATTTCCTCTCTAATTAGTTTTTGTTTTTTTTTGTACATACAGGGCAATTGGTAAAAATTACGTCTTTTTTACCGCAACGAAAACAAACTTTATGTCTGTAGGGACATTGACATAAAGCATGACTGTCGTTTCGACAGCGAGGGCAAAATATAGATAGTGCAGGTTTCTTAGAATCTGCAGCAATTGAATGTACAGGGTAAGGTTGAGGGTAAGGGTGTGTTTGCACAAGTGGTTGTTGCAAGGTATTGTACGGATAATGTGGTATGTTAGGTGTAGCATTGACTTTGTGTTGGGTATTAGAAGTCGAAGGCTTCGCTAAGTCTTGTAATGTAGAAGGAGTATCAGAGTTGGAAATTTCAATGCAACTTTCGTACCATTTGCACGATTTTAATAATGTTGCGACCGAGTCGAGATCGTCTGGTGATTTGGTGACCTTTGACCGAATTCGGGTCGCAAGTTACGCCTAAGAATATCAATCTTGGCTTTTTCTGAAATAGGCTTTGTTTTTAGTTATATTGTCCTTTTCGCACATGAATCTCTAAGAGACTGTTATAAATGTATGTGGATATAACTGTCATTATTTTATGCTTCTTGAAATAATTCCTGACTGAAGTGCGTTTTCGTAATCCAAACATTATTCGTATTGCTCTCTTTTGGCTCGTCAGTACCTTTTTTATGTCAGCAGCGTTTCCACAAACAGTAATAGCGTACCTAACTACCGAATGAATGTAAGCGTAGTAGACTGATATAAGTGACTTATTATCAATTAGCGGCTTAAGCTTGAGCAAAGCATATTTGTCACTTGACTTTTTTTTTAATAGTTATCTATGTGTGTTGAATGACTTAATGTATAATCTACTGTATATCCCAAAAAAACATTATCCTTTAAGCCCATATTGCTTTTGTTACTTTTCCTAGTTTGATATTGCATTACAACACTTTTATCAGCATTAAGAATGATTCCGTTAGCATTAAACTATTCTCTTAGAATACACATAGTTTCACTGATTTTTAATTGTAATTTATCTTTACATTTGTCACTAATTCCTATATGAGTATCGTCAGCAAATAAACTAGTATAGGTCCAATCTAGCATATAATTTACTAGGTCATTCACATATATTAGAAATAATACTGGCCCCAGTATTGAGCCCTGAGGTACACCAATATCTACAGTTCCAACAACCGAATTTATTCCATTTACAGACACAAACTTGGCTCCGATTCTGCAGATATGAACACATTAAATTAAGTTCAGATCCCTCAAAACCATAATATTTTAGTTTTAAAATTAATATGTCATGTCGCAAACAGTCAAACGCTTTGGACAAATCGCAGTAAATACTTGCGCATTTCTGCGACTTGTCCAATGAGTCAAGAATAAAATATATAACATTTCTTATGGCCATTTCTGTCAATCGCCCTTTGCGAAATCCAAATTGTGACCGAGTGAAAAGGTCATTTTCTTCAAAATATTTAACAATTCTATGCTTTATGATTGATTCTAGTATTTTCGAGATTGTAGGTAATATGCACACTGGCCGATAATTACCAAGTTCGGAACGGTCTCCTTTTTTATATAAAGGTATTATCCTACCAGGCTTAAGACAATCGGGGAATAATCCTTCCTCTAGGCACTCATTGATAACAATATACAACAATTCCATAAAATTGCAATTTTTCAAAATTAAATCTTTTAATGTCTTAGTGTTCATGTCATATATATCTGGTGTTGTTTTTTGTTTCATGTTATTAACAATCGTTCGTAATTCTTTGTAATCTACTGCGTAAAATTTAATTAATGTGTTTGGTTTGTTCCCCATTTCTAAATATTCTAAGCATTTATCAGTCTCAAACTGAGTTTTACACGTAAGATTGTGGGCTATGTTCCTAAAAAAAATGTTAAATAAGTCTGCTATCACTTTGCAGTCTGTGAATTCTAAACCATCTTCGTTTTTAATCGAATGTATACATTTTTTCTTATTATATTTTTTATTGCGTCTCACTCGTTCGTTTATGATTTTCCATGTTTCTTTTATCCTGTTTTTGGAAACTTTTATTCTATGCGCATATTGCATTTTTTTAGCTGTAGTCAATACTTAGCACTTTTTTATACTGTCGTATCTGTAATTTTCTCTGCAATACTCTTGCAAGATCTCCATTTTGGCCAATTTATTTTTAGATATTTCTATACCTTCCGATGTCAACTTTTTAGCTACTTTACATGCACGATATCCTTTTTTAGGGAACGCTATGTTATAATAAAATTTTATAGCGTCTTGCAAAATGTTCATTCTTATATTTGAGTTCTTACACATAACTATTTGTTTTTTTAACACAGCAAAGTCTCTTTTCAGCAAATAATGAAAATAGTTACAATTATTAGGTGATATAACTCTAGTTTAATAAGGTGAATTATTGTCACCTGCCTCTTCTTTATTATCACCAAAACTTAATTTAATGCCTTCACAGCTGTCAAAATTTACTATGAAGTTGTCAATACAGGTAGCACTTTTTCCTTGTACTCTAGTAGTTCATTTATAATCCATTTAAAAACAAAATTATTGAGGATCATTGACAACTTTTTTATATTTTGACAATTTTTAAAACATTTAAATTAAAATCTCCAGCAAGTCCTACATTTTTCCCTTCTCGACATAGTTTATGTAACAGTTTTGTCAATAAATAAATAAAAAGGTAAATGTCTTTGTCTGGTCTATAAACTACTACAATAATAATTTTCGATGCTCTTAATTCTATTGCTGTAATTTCAAAATTCATTTTAAATGATAATTTATTTATGTCATTTCTATTTTTAAATTCTAAATTATTTCTAACATAAATGGCTAGTTCCGCCATGTTCAAAAAATGATCTATTAAAATAAAATGCAAGTTCGAATTCTTCAATATTCATAGACTGTACTTGGTGATCTTGCCCCCATGTTTCAGTTAAACATATAACGTCGCATTTGTACTCGTTTAGTAAATCTTCAATCCCTATATATTTGTTATGGATGCTTTGTACGTTGGCGTGCAATATTATCTTTTCTTGATTGGTCGCAGATCTTTTGGAAAATTGATACCATTATTTTCGGGCAGGCACTCAATAAATCGAAGTGTGGATGATCCTTGAAATATTTGTGTAGAAGAAGGTATTATTGTTTGTAACAAAAGTTGCTTAATTCCATTAAAGCTGCGGGTTTTACCGCTTTACCTTATATTTGGGTCGACGTATTTAACATTTTCAGTCATATTTGCTAGGTGTGCTAGTCCCCTGTTAATTTGGTATATAACATTGTCAGTGTATGAATTATTGGTATATCGAATACCACTTATTATTACATTGAAGGCTCTACTTTATTTAATATTTCCCTTAGTACATTAACATAGATTTGCTGCTTTGTCAAAGGATTATATGTTTCTTCATAACTGCATATAAGTATAGCTACTGTATCTTCCTTTGTCAGAACTTTCGTATTTTCATTGAAGTTTTCCAATACTTTATTGCAACTAGCTCCTGGTTTGCAGTAATTTATGACTCTAGTATTATTATCTACGCAGTTTGCTATTCTTGATGCTAAGCCTTGCCCTGTACTGTCTGAAAATATTAGTGTTGTTCTTTTGTGTGATTCGAAGGGCTCGACATTTCTTATACTGTCTGCGAGAGTGATTGTGCTCATTTTGTGAGATTTGGTATTGTTTAAATCTGTTCCCTCTTTTATATCCTTGTGCTTCAGATTTTTGTTGTTGATATCGTTCCCAAAGTTTAGATCTTGCCTCGATTGTAATTTAATTTTTTATGACTTAGTTGTGCTTTCTCATATTTCGTTTTCATGCATTTCTTTTGTAGTCTTTTTATTCTCCTGGAAAGGTTTTAATTTTCTTAATATTAACAATCTAGTTTTATATTTAATATTAGTAAATCTAGTTATTTTTCTATTACACTTAGATGTTTTTTTAGAGCTCTCTTTAAGGTCGTTAACATTTCTACCCATTCTTTCCTCTTTACACTCCTGTAGCTGCTTTATTTGAATATTTAATTGATATATTGTGTCTTGCCTTTCATACTCGAATTTTTGATGTTTTATAAGTGTCGATGCTTGTTTTGGAGAATTTGATATGTCTTCAACCCCGATCGAAATCCGTTGCCTTTTCCTCTTCCGACTAACTGACGGTGTGTTAAGTACATCATTGTAGTCAATCTTTTTGTAGACATAAATGAGTTTGAAGGCCTTCTCTAACTCTCTCTTATGACTTTTATTTTCCAAAAGCAAGTTATCGATTTCATTGTGGGCGGCAATAAGGCAGTTTTCTAATTCATTTATCCTTTGCGTCATAACAATGTTTGAATCGCTCAGATTTTGAACAAAGGCGAACTCCCATACTTAGTTTTATGTCAGTAAAATTCACGGCGTCTTTAGGCCAAAAATATCGCTTGTAATTCAGCATCATTTCCTGAGATTGTTAGTTTAAGTTTTTTTTATTGGGGAGGCCAGGAATAATTGTTATTAGGCTTCAAAGTTTTGTAGGTAATGTTACTGTTAACTACTTTTGAAACAAGTCTTAGAGATTTTAATCATTTTATCTGCATAACTAGGTAGGCAATTAAGTACTTACCTATGCGTGATAAATATAATGTTTAAAGATATTGTAGTTTAACAGTCTAGCCTTTTGAATAATAATTATTGTGAAGCTGTTACTGCCTAGCAAGATCACAAAACCGTATGTTTAGATATGTTGCTGTTGTTTCACTGTGCAGGGAAATTGTCGTTTAATATTAGCACAAATATTTTGCAACAAATCCTAAGTAACAACCATAACCTAGCAGCAATTCCTTACTTCCTCCATAAACTATAATGCATTGTATTCTCTTTGCTAAAATGTTTTGTTTATAGGTTTTATACGTTTTATATTGATGTATCATTTTGTTTAGAGTATTATTCTGTTTAACGCAAGGAGGCTGAATTACGCTTTCTGATAAAAGGTAAGTAAGTGTAATTCAACCTCCTTTGGTATAAAAAACCGGTCAGGAAGTATACTATTTTGATGATTTTGACGTCCGAACCGGAAACGTCATTGTATTATCTTTTATTTTTCACCCATTCGGCAGGCAACAAATCCGATAAAACCCGTAGACAGAGAAACCAATAGACAACTAGATAGCTTCCATCGCAGTGATACAAGAAAGAAAACAACATATGTATAGGTCTTTTGAAGAAATGAAACAAAACGATATGATCTTTTGTTGCAGGTCGCGTGCCGGTTTTTTAAGGGTCAGCACACCTCTGTGCTAAAAAAATTTGACAGTTGACCATAGTGTTGTATGGATTGTGAGAAAAATAATTCTGCTTGGTGTGTTGCTTGCATTCGAAATGAAAGATCTCTAGACCCTTTTAGTATTCTGTGCCCAAACTACACTTTTTTTTTTTTAAATAATTTAATTGCATTGGTTCTCATTTTTATCAATATTAAATTCAATTTAATGTACGATGTTGTTAATATGTATACATAATAGAAAGTTTATTCAAGAGAGCAAAGGCACCTACAACTACTTAAATGCCCTAACCATTAGAGCTACATACATCAAAACTGTGTAAGCCATGTCAGAGGTCCTCAGGCAGCCTGACAAACTTTGACACCAGAGGCCCAGCATTACCTCATACGACAAACAAACAAACAAACTATGTGTCCACCTTCCGTGGATTTTGGAGACAGTATGATTAAAATTTACAGATTTGGGAAAAATGTACAGTCTGCAAGAAAAATTATAATTTTAACAAAAAATTAGCATTCCTTTTCCTTTTGTGGAACAAAAGTCTAAACTATGAGATTAATATAGGTTAGAGTCTAAAAAAGTTCAATAATATTGAAAGGTTATTCCCATACATTTGAGTCTGGGGGGAAATGATTGCAGAAATTCAAAGTGTGACAAATAAAGATAGTAAAAAGAAAAACTGATCACTCTCAAGGAGACCCACCAGCAATCTCCCTGTCTAAATTATTGCAGTTAGACAAGAAGAGAGCTGGTCGGTCGGGAAATAATGATTTTCATTATGGGCGTATTTTTGCAATGTGTTCGCCGCGACACCGCGTTTTTTTGTTGAAACGCACTATTTTAGACCATGGTCACCATAACAGGTCAGGTTATACCAAAATAAATAATTATTTTATGAAGCTTCATGGTCCATCATGGATGACCATGGTATACATATAATGATGCATGTCACCAGTATGTATGTATCGCTTTTCATGCAAGACACACCATATTTAATATATTTATTTTACGCTGAGGATGGCCCACCATGGATGACAAAGGTATATAAATATAAATAAATATATTCCAGACAATTTCACACCAATTACCCAGCTCCAAACTAGGATACCATGTAATATGGGCACTAGATAACGGTTAAACATACATACATACGATATTCGTTTTTATATACGAATATCAACATCCATGACTCGGAAACAAACATTTCTGCTCATCACACAAATGATTGCCCCTTGCAGGATTCGAACCCGCGATCGTTTGATTTCGTTTCTTGGGTTACTAGCCACTAGACCAACCAACCGTCAAATATACTACTATATATATATATGTATATATATATATATATATATATATATTATTATACTGTAAGCATGTTCAAGACAAAATATTTGTAGAAATTGTAAAAAAAAGCTTTCTGAAGTTTCTATTACCCTTGTCCACATTAGTCCCATAAAGATACGATATTTTTATGTAACGAGATCGTACAACACCTAGAATTATTCAAAATCTCAATTTTTCTTTCTGACCGTACATTTTTCTTAACCCCTTACTTATAAAAAGTTATGCGATGATTAAGTAATGATTAGAAATACTGCGCAGTACAATATTGTACTGCGCGGAATTTTTAATCATTGCATAATCATTGCATAACTTTTTATAAGTAAGGGGGTAAATCTGTAATGTCTCTATAAACCATCAATAGTCTATAATATACTTCATCTTGAATCTGGGATTGCTTAAACTCAGGGTAAAAGTTTTGAAATGGCAGCACACCCACTTATCGTTCTATCTCACAAGTCGCACAACAACCAAGTGTCTATTGGTTTCTTTGTCTACGGTAAAACCAATGCTGCCTAAATTCTAGAATCTATGGGTAAAACATTGTAGGAAGGAAATTAAGTTTCAATTTAATGTTTCTTTTAATTGATTTGTTAACCTGGATTTTACTAGTTTACATGCTATGTTGAAAAAACGTAGAAAAATAATTACTTAAGTTCTGTAGAAATGATATTTCAAGACGCTGCAATATTTCTCGCATAAAATTTCACCCTTGTTCTTTGCAAGCGGGAGGCTAACGCTTGTAGATTCAAACAATGAAGAGTCTGTAAGGTTGGTTATGGAGCTAGCTCTCTGCCGTTGCCGAAATCTTAAAGTCACGTTATCGGTATCCATTGCTTCCATTGTAATATTTATATATAAAATTAATCTCCAGTTTAAAAACAGTAGGTAATTGAAGTAAAAGAAAAAATATAATAAAATAAAAATAAAGTGCAAAAAGACGACCCGGTAAATTCAGTTAGTAAGATCTACGAAGTAAGATCCGAACTCGGTGGCGGTAAAGTAATGCCGCGGCGGACAGCGTCCGTAACCCCTAGACCAATGCAACAGTTAACATAGCGTCATATGTTTATTGGCCCAGAGTTTGTGAGATTATTGGTTCGACGTGGGACTAGTGTCCAAAGGTCACTCAGATTCAAAACGAAAATTCTGAAGTTGATATAATATGTATGATTTAGCACATAAAATAGTTCACTTATTTACCAATGTGTTTTTCTCCCAATTCGTAATTATTTCCAAAGATAACACTTTCACACAAGTATTCCAGCACTGTCGTCATATTTATGTTATTTTTTTAATATTTCGCGCATAAATGTAATTTTAGAGAATATTTACTTAAGAGCCAATGTTACTCTAACCGGCGCCATCTGGCGGAATTGGCGCTTTCTACCTTTACCGTATGACTAAAATAATACAAAAATGAAGTTTAAAAGGTAATTTGTTATTTACATTATTGAAACAAAGTACAAGAAAACAAAATAAACAAAACAGAGCTTATAATAATGACAGAAACTCAGAATGTAAACTAATTTTTGTGTGCATAATATGGAAATTTCTGCTCGAGATTGCAACCTGGTTCTTAAAAAGCCATCTCTAGAAGTAGCGTCAGTTACCTCAAGTAAGTATGTTGTATATTTACCTACTTTAACTATGTAGTAGATAGCTTCATTCATTCTTCTCATAATAAAGGCAAGTCACGAATTAAGTGGCTTGTTTTTTTTTCTAATCCAAGGAATTTAAGGACCCTACTATGATTTTATGTTCTATTAAAAATACATTAAATTCCTTGATATGACAGAAATAGAAAAAGCTTTATTTATGACAAACAACACAAAAGAAAATAAAAATTTGCATGAGTTAGTCACAAATCGGCCCCAACTCAGCATAATGCTGGTTGTTAACCAACGCTGATCTTCCGTTGGAGCCGTTAGGTGTCACGGTCACACACACATGTACAGCTGCATAAAAAAGAAAGACAATAACTAAATTAAACAAACTGCTATTAAAAATAATAATAAAATTACATTATACAAAACTAACAAGTAAGGAGTTAGAAATTAAAGCTTCAAAAGTTAAAAAGCAACGTTACGTACGTTAAGGAACGTTAAGGTACTGTAGTTATCTGTTACTGTGGAAACACAGTAACAGATAACTACAGTACCACAAGATGACACAACGGTAACTTTTGATGACAAAGGGAGTAAAATCAAAGGAAGGATAACAATCAATTTTATGGTTTGGCTTATTTATATTGCACTCGTATCAAATTTAAAAGTTTCTTCTCGCTGCTGATCAGTAGTAATAAAATATTTAAGTTTAATTCTAAAACTATGAACATTTTGCAGGTTCCTCACTGGCAGCGGGATGTTATTCCAGCATTTGGTAGCAGCGTAGCGAAAACTGCCTCTGAAAGCGACTGCACTATGGCGTTGCGAGGAGAGCCGAGATGCGCACTGTCGAGACTCATGGGACCTGTGGCTGGATATCCAGGACAATTTCTCATATAGATAAGAAGGCTATTTATATTTTAGGACACCAAAAAGTAAACAAGCCAGGTGTAACTTGCGGCGATGCTTCATTTTAAGAATAGAATGTTTGTTGAGGTAACATGAGCTCTGTACGGAATCTTAAAGCAAAAACGAGCACAGGCGTTTTGTACTCTTTGTATGAGTTTTTCTGTCCGTGCTAGAAGTCTGGGGCCAAAAATCGCATCCATATAATTTAATTTGAACAACACTAGAGACTCCACTAGTTGGATACGTAAGTCTTCTTTCAGAAACGGTCTCATACGGTAAATAACTTTTAATTTATAAAAACAATTTTGTATTGACTTTCCTACATGTTGTTCATAACTTGCGATCCTTGAGCAAGCCGAGATTGCGAGCTTCGTATCCGCTCAATGGATTTACCCATGAGCATAACATTCTGCGATGAGTTTATTTGAGCAAGTTGATGTTTATATATTTCGTTTTTAAGGGATTGAACAGCAGACATTTTTTATTGAACCAGCAGGCTATACTAGTGAGATCTTCATTTAGCTTGAATATGGAACTATCGATCTCGGTGGGCTTGCATGAAATGTACACCTGGGTGTCGTCAGCATAAAAGTGAAACTTCCAATGTTTTATATGGTCTCGTAAGTCTACCGAATACAAAATAAAAAGGATTGGTTCTAAAATAGATCCTTGAAGATCCTTTAAGAAGAGGGGTACCCTCTTCTTACAGCAATTCTATTTGATGCCACAGTCGAGCCATCATTTCGGTTAAGCTTCACGTACTGATAACGGTTACTAAGATAGCTATTGAACTATTGTAAAGCTGGAGTATCGAAACCATAATATCGTAGTTTCGACATCATGAGGTCAATATTTAAAGAGTCGAAAGCCCTAGAAAAATCTAACAAAACTAGGATTGTGCACATGCCTACATCTTGGGCACATAGTATATTGTCCGTCACGTCGAGTAATGCAGTAGCAGTGCCACGTCCTTTTCTGAACCCTGATTGTTCCTTTGGCAAAATGACATTTTTATCGAGAAAATGTGAGAGTTGTGCGCAGCTTTTTCAAGAATTTTCGACAAACATGGCAAAATGCTAATTGGTCTAAGATCTTTCAATTTAGTCGGGTTTGAGATCTTAGGAAGGGGACGCACAATAGCGAGTATCCACATATCAGAAAAAGTAGAAGTGCTAATAGACTTATTTAACGTTCATCCACGGAGCACGGTATGCCGTACCAAGAGCGAGCTTCTTTCCGTTAAAAGTCATGATGAGCCACATTTGCTCAACGGACTTGTGCAGCGGGGTTATAGCTATGCATACCTACTTATTAAATTATACAAATCGTGCGTTTACAAAGCACATCACCGTGAATGTTACATTATTATAATAAACTAATAAAATTAAAAATTTATAATCTTTGCACAGTGGACAAACAAGTATAATTCAGCGATGATGTTACTGTCCCACAATAACAAAACATGTTAACGTCGGCGTTTCACAAAATTATTTTCAACTTGTTAATGCTCCCATTATGTTGATTCGGGTCGTTACTATATTCGCGATGAACAGTTTTATGTTAATTTAGTAAATCTAAGATTATTGCCGCCATTTACAGGCTCTTTAGCATATTCTGTCTGTTTAAAGTTCAATGGAAAATAATGATTTAAGGTCACTACTGGTATTAAACAGTTGTATGATGGTGAACAGCGATGGTGGCCTAACGGTTCTATAGTGCAATTTAGAATCCAACGATACCGGGTTCAAATCCTAGGCTCCGCACCAATGACTTTTATAAGTTATGTGCGGTTTTCCATCGCTCCGTGCTTCAGAGGGCACGTTAAGCTGTCGGTCCCGGCTGTTATTGATTAATAGCAGTCGTTAAGCCATGTCAGAGGCCCTCGGGAGGCTTGACAAACTCTGACATCAGAGGCAAGCACTACCTCATACGACTAACAAAACAAACAAGTTGTATAATTTTCGCTATTAAAACAATTACGTTTAAATGAAAGTTCTTCTGTGCCACTAATGATATGAAGGCACTATTATGGCTATGCTGCTAAGTGACTGATTAATATAAGATTATAAGAATGACTATTTACTTGAAAAAAGCTGCTGCACCTCTTTGTATGAGATAGTTATTTTTCCAACATAACTTTCATAAAACTTCGTTTAAACGTCAAATAGTTTTTTATCTACAGCTCTTTGGATTGATATACAAAGTACACCAGATTTTAAGTGAAAACCAAAACTATCCAACAGTGAAAACAGCATGTCAATCATTCCAGTAGTTTAAGGGATGCGCAAACAGACAGACAGACACATTTTTTTATAAACTACGTTTGCCGAGTCACGGTCTCCAGTCAAGAAAACGTCTACCCCAACGGTTATCAGTCATTTGACAGATATGACCAGCCCACTGCCACTTCAGCTTACAAATCCTAAGGTCTATGTCGACAACTTTGATTCTCTGCCGGATCACCTCATTCCGGATACGATGTTTCAGAGAAACTCCGAGTATAGTCCTTTCCATAGGCCACTGAGCGGCCTTAAATTGGTGGACTAGTCATACCGTGAGCTTCCACGACTCGGCTCCGTATGTCATAGGTAAGACACTGGCTTTTGTCTTCAAACTTTGCGGGTTTTTTGGCGACGTGAAGACACTACAAAGTTTCGTAAATACTGCCCAGCCCAGCTGTATTCTTCTGCGGGTTTCTCTCTCAAAATTGTTTGTACCTAGTTGCAAAGTTTGCCCCAGATAAACATTATCATTATCATCATCATCATCATCATGTCAGCCCTTAGAAGTCCACTGCTGAACATAGGTCTCCCCCAAAGAGCGCCATGACGATCGATCTTGTGCCACCTCCATCCATCGACTTCCTGCGATGGCTACAATATCGTCGGTCCATCGTGTGGGGGTCTCCCTACACTTCACTTGCTTGTTCGTGGTCGCCATTTGAGAACCTTTATTCTATACAAACCCAGTGGTTGTCGGTTCTGTGAACTATATAGCCTGCCCATTGCCACTTCAACTTGATAAAAATACTCATGAACTACTTCCAAAGCAATTCCATAAACAGCAATTGGTTCCGGAATAACATGTTCGTTGAACATAATCTTGGTTTTGTCCAAGTTCATCCGGAGACCAATGTGTTGAGACGAATCAGCTAGGCTGTCCAACATCTGTTGCAAGTCCTGCAACGTTTCTGCCAAAATGACGATGTCATCTGCGAATCTCAAGTGTGAGATGTACTCACCGTTAATGTTAATGCTACATTCTTTCCAGTCCAGAGTCTTAAACATATCCTCCAATGCATTTGAGATTAATTTCGGAGAAATAAGGTAATAAGGCACTTGTCTCACACCTAGATGCAGGGGGATATACTTAGTCTGCTGGTTTCATTGTTGCAGCATCATACAGACATCACAGCACTTGGATATACCGCCAGTCAACTTTGCATCGCTCCACGGACTCCAAAACAGATCAAGTCTCAATAGAGTCAAAGGCTTTCTCATAGTCCACAAACGCTAGACACAGGGGGTGATTATACTACTCTGTATTCTGTATAATCTGCTCCACTTTATGGATGTGGTCTATGGTGCCGTATCCAGGGAATTCAGGGAAAACTTCGCCTGTTCGCCGAATTTGTCGAATTTCCACGAAAGATGATTCCTGATGACTCTCGAAAACAGCTTGTAGACATGGCTGATGCAGGCAGGAGGGAAATGGGCCAATAGTTTTTCAAAAAAGTCTTATCTCCCTTTTTGAAAATAGGACGACCACACTCTTGTTCCATGCCTTTGGAGTTATCCCAAATAAAGAGACAGAATCAAACAAACGCTGAAGCTCTTTTAGCGTGGGAGTACCTTCAGGAGCTCCGTAGTAATTCCTTCCTCCCCGGGGCCTTTACATTTTTGAGCTGTTTCAGAGCCATCTCGATTTAGTCAAGGCTAACTTTTGGCAGCTCTTCGGTATAGTGACGGGTCAGAGTGGCCCTGGAATCCTCAATATTGGGTTCGGGTTGCAACGCCTGAGACACGTACAGTCAGACATAGAAAATTTCAGATTCCGTGAGAATTTCCGGCTTAGAAACGACATCTTTCCCGCTTTATGTGGTCAACTTCGTCAGATGGCTTTGACCAAGCTGTTGTACAAAGACTTTTGACCCCTATCCTGCTGTCGGAGGTATCGCCTTACCAGCTTAGTTATATGCATATTTAAAGCCCGCTGATCTGACCAAGTGACTGCTGGATCTTCGCGTCGTTTTTCAATGAGCTGCAAATGCTCCACCTAAAGTTTGGATTTCCTGCCTGTACGCCGCATCTCGCAAAACTTCGTTCCCTCTTTCCTCAGGATTCCCACTACTTGGTCATGTTCCTTGTCAATGTCAACGTCAATTGCGCTTTCCAAGGCAGCGAATCGGTTCTCCAGTTTCAACTGGAGTGTTTTGGATCCAACAACGGTTTGGAGCATGTTAGGTCGGAGCGTGGAGTTTATCAAACAGAGACGTTCAAGCTTGCAATCAATATCCAGAGCGCCTTGGACGAGTCGGTGATCATTCCCGGTTTTTAACCTAGTGATCACTGAGACATCTCTGAATATATGCGCTTTTTGTCCGCTATGATGAAGTCGATCTTATTTTTTGTCACACCTTTGGGGCTTTACCACGTCCACTTCCGTTCAGGCTGCTTCTTAAATAATGAGTTCATTAAAAACCGCCCTTTTTCTAGGAAGTTTACTCGCATTTGCCCCCTATGATTTCTGCTGCCAAATCCGTGTTGTCCAACTACTGACTCGCTGCATGTCTGTACTCTCACTTTAGCGTTGAAGTCTCCCATGACAACGTTGAAGAGAGTCTTGGAGGTGTTGTGCAAGGCTTCAGATATGTTTCATACATATCCTCTACTTTAAAGCATTACATTACGAAATAGCAATTTGATATATAATAAGTAGTTCATTATTATAATTCTCAGAGGACAAAGGAACCGTCGAGAGCGATTTTCTTTGAATTCTAATTTAAATTAATTTTGGGGTGGATATTGTTGATCTCAACAACAAATAAATCTATTTGACGGAGAGTACCTGTCCAACAAATAATAACATCGTCCACATATCGAAAAATATTTGAATAGTTAACTAAATCTTGACATTCAAATTTGACCATAAATAGCTCAACCATCAGAGGACTCAAGGGCCTTTGCTAAACCTTCTCTTTGTCTAATATATTGATTGTTAAATCTAAAATAATTTTGTTCCATACAAATACTAGTCAAATTAATAAGATCATCTGTCTCACCAGGGTGTAACCGTTGTTTCTCAAAAAGAGAACCCAATACTTGTAAACACTCTTTATAGGGAACATTGGTAAACAAACTGTCTACATCCAATGACAACAATTTAGCATACTGAACTGATTTTCATGAAACTTTGACTATGCTCTAAGTTGAAAGATACTGAAACTATTACAAGTATAATTCTTGCAATCAGACTTGTAGGTTTCGAGAAATACGTGGACAAACTATAACTACATACATAAATACGTGTACAAACTACAACTACATACATACATACATACATACGTGGACAAACTACAACTACATACATACATACATACATACGAGTACAAACTACAATTACATACATACATACATACGTGGACAAACTACAACTACATACATACATACATACATACATACATACATACGAGTACAAACTACAACTACATACATACATACGTGGACAAACTACAACTACAATCAAACATACATACATACATACATACATACATACGAGTACAAACTACAACTACATACATACATACATACATACGAGTACAAACGCGAAATTTTAAATTTGTTCGTATACTCATATAGACTAACATATATAAACTAGCTGTGCCCGTGGCTTCGCTCGCGTGGTCATTTCTTTTGGTTAATAGTATTCTATTTGCTATTCCAGGACCTAAATCACCAATATACCAACAATGGATCAAAATTCCTTCAGCCATCAAAAAGATTTTTATCAATAGCTCGGCATCTAATCATCGGATTATCAATAGCTCGGCATCTAATCATCGGATTATCAATAGCTCGGCATCTAATCATCGGATTATCAATAGCTCGGCATCTAATCATCGGATTATCAATAGCTCGGCATCTAATCATCGGATTATCAATAGCTCGGCATCTAATCATCGGATTATCAATAGCTCGGCATCTAATCATCGGATTATCAATAGCTCGGCATCTAATCATCGGATTATCAATAGCTCGGCATCTAATCATCGGATTATCAATAGCTCGGCATCTAATCATCGGATTAAGATAAGGCCATTACCCCAGTTTTTAAGTCAAACCCTAAGCTATTCAACAGTGAAAACCGCATCGCAATCGCTCCGGTAGTTTTTTCGTGATGCGCGAACAAACATACATACAAACAAACAGACAGACACAATTTAAAAAACAGTTTTACAAAATTTGTTCGAATCCAATGTCATACTTATCAGTACAACATATCTAGTGGTATTTTTTAATAGACTTCGCAAATTAAAAGGATATGTTCGATTGTATGTATGTATTTTTGTTGTGTATGTACACAGATTTCTCCGTTAATTGCGCACCGATTTTGAAAATTATTTTTGTTTGAAAGTGTATAGAGAGGTGATCCCATATAAATTGTATCAAAATTGGTTTTGAAGATTTTCGAAATTAATAGATTTTTAGTAAATTAATTAAATTGCCTTGAATCTCTAAGATTTCTTAATCGATTTGTATGATTGTTATTTTATTCAAAAGGGTAGACTTGCAGTATATTTCCATATAAACTTCATCAAAATTGGTTTAGTAGTTTTTTTATCAGAAAATATATTTGTTTTAATGTTTATGTTCTCACATATCTTCGGGATTTCTGAACTGAAAAAGATGATTATATTTATTTGAGAAAAGAGGACATCCTGAGTTGTACCTACTGTGTGAATTGCATCAAATTTGGTTTAGTAGCTTTTTACAAGGTTTTATTTAATTCACTGGGTTATTAAGCTTGGGACAAGTTAGCAAGTCAATTTTGAACCATTTAACGACGTCCAATGAAGCTGAAGTTGATGATGAGTTCTCTGGTTCTATGTGGTCTGATGATGGATCCGGAGTCACAGAAACCCATTACCCAACAATCAAATGATGAAAGCCCTTCCAGTTAAGCTTATTTGATTGGTCTCGATGAGTTCTCAGGTCTTAAGTGGTAAATGTCTCTTAAAGATTGCTCTAAATAAGTATTTTTATATTTAAAACTTATAAATCCATTTGTTTTGTGTTTATGTATGTAACCATTTTTTTAAAGAGTTCCATTCCAGTGAAATCATAGATAATTTTAGTCAAAACTGATTTAGTTTTTTTGTATGTAGTTTAGTCATCCTTGGTTTTAATTTAACTTGGTAATATTTTCTTTGGCGTATATTCGTTCCGATGTTTGCTTATTCTACTCAAAAACAAAATGTATTTTTTTCCAAATAAAAATACTAATTCATGTTAAAAATGATCTTTTGTAAACAACCATTTGGAAAAATAAAATAATTACAATTGAGCCACAATAATATCACTTTTGTAAACAACCATTTGGAAGAATAAAATAATTACAATTGAGCCACAACAATATTACTTTTGTAAACAACCATTTGGAAGAAAAAAATAATTACAATTGAGCCACAACAATATTACTTTTGTAAACAACCATTTGGAAGAATAAAATAATTACAATTGAGCCACAACAATATCACTTTTGTAAACAACCATTTGGAAGAAAAAAATAATTACAATTGAGCCACAACAATATCACTTTTGTAAACAACCATTTGGAAGAATAAAATAATTATAATTGAGCCACAACAATATCACTTTTGTAAACAACCATTTGGAAGAAAAAAATAATTACAATTGAGCCACAACAATATCACTTTTTCAAAATTACCAATGTAATATTAATGCAAAAATACAACATAAGATAAGAAAAAGTTTTCTGAAGGCGGTGCCAAACCCAGGCATTATTTAAATCTAAATAATATCTTTACAACAAAATTAATACACACTTATCTACGCACCCCACTGAGTACGAAGCACAGATTACCCCCTAGGGGGTATGGGGGTAATCTGTGGTACGAAGTAATATGCAGTTGTCTATACCGCACCCTCATACAAAACACGAAACGCAGAGGAGACAAAACAAGAGACTCACACGCACGGATTTTGACATTCACACGTTCACAAACCGATTGACACGAATATAGCAATCTAGTATGTGATAAATTATGTGTAGATAATTACTTTAATAGCTTATTACCCATTTTATGTAGCACGTTAAGACATCATCTTTTTGAATAAGCTCAACCATTTTAAAAATCCTACATGTATAAACATTAGAAACATTCAGTTACTTCAGTTATCCGTGATCATGGCGCTTGCAACAGTGCCGAAATATCGGGAACTCAATACAAATAGTATCCATGGTAAATATCCCGTTTCTAATGTTTATACTTATAGTGTTTGTGAACATGTCAGTTTTAAAAAACATTTTAAAAATGATGGCTCGTTTTGGCACCGCCTTCAAAAAACTCTTTCTTATCTTATGTTGTATGTTTGCATTATTAATACATTGGCAATTTAAAAAAGTAATATTGTTGCGGCTCAATTGTAATTATTTTATTCTATTTAGTGGTTGTTTAAAAATGAACATTTTTAATAAATAGACGATTCAATTTTTTTGGAAGAATATTTTTACTGTCCAATCTAATCGAACAAATAGTTAGTAGAACGAACCAGTTGAACTAACTCTTGGGAACGGAACTGTAAAAACCGGCAAAAAAATATGAAAATTCATAAAAGCAGATGATATCTCACAAACTGTATCGGGCGCCACGAGCCGATAAAGTTGGATATGCAGCCCCAGACGGCCGTGCGCTCTGTGAGAACACGTGCCGCTAATTCGGCCGGGTTGTTGCAAGGGAATTACACACGGTTTCATTTGCCGCCATAGGCTGGGAGATGATGCCGAAATATTGCTGGGCAGGTCACATTAACAGGATTGGGTGTGATTCGTACGGCACCGAAACAAACGGAATATTTCCAGCAGACTGCTACTTCTCACAGAAGTGCATGTGGAGGATATATTCCGTTTGTTTCACAAAACGAAACAAAGTGATCCAGTATAGTCTCTTTGACTACCTATTCTACCTGTTGATCTGAAGTAAGATTCCTGTTTATGTCCAGTTATATTATTCTTAAAATTTAATGAATATCTGACTGTATTGGAAAGAAGTGTATGAAATCCATACCTCCCATACCAATATATAAAAGTGAAACATTGTCTGTTTGTTTGGGGAGCTTTCACGCGATAACGGCTGGACGGATTTTAATGAAATTTGGAATGGAGATAAAACATTGGATACTTTTTATCCTGGAAAATTTTAAGTTTCCACGGGGAAACTGGAAAATATTGATTACTGACTGTAAGGAACGGTCGCCATCACAGAATGGTCTGTGGTTGCCATGGAAATGAACTAACAAGTCTGTTAAAAAACATCAAGAGCATTGGTCCTATAGGTACCTACTTTTGCATTGGTTTTTAGTATCCTAGAAGAAAATATAATGCTTTTTTTCGCGATAAACAGTAGTGCGCACGTACGAAGTCGCGGGCGGGAAAACTAGTATTTTTTTAAACTAATTTAAAAAGAAACAGACTACAAATCGTGTAAAACTTAAGAGAAAGACGTAAGTAAATTTTTATTATGTCTGTGCTACGCCCGTACCGACTTAAGTAAGTAGGCACTTATCTGGCACCTTCTAGCAAAGACATTATTTTTTTAATTATTTTTTTAATTTAAGTTTTATACTATTTGAAGTCGGTTTTTTGGACTGTACCTTAAGTTGAAAAATATTGAAATTATTACAAAAATAATTATTGTAATTAGACTTGTGGTTTCCGAGAAATATACGTGGAGAAACATACATTCGCGAAATTTTGTATATTTGTTTTGTATACACTAACATATATAAATATTAAGCATTTTTGACCACATTACATACATACATGAAATTTGGTCACATGAAATTACACATCAACTTGAGAACCTTCCTTTTTTTTGAAGTCGGTTAGACATACAGAGTGGAAAGACGGAAAAGGAGTAGAGAAATAAAAGAAAGAAAGTAAAAAAGAGGATGTGGAGGGAAAGTAGGTACTATAAATATTTGATAGCGAATTTTACTCAAAGAAAACATTCCTTAGTTTTTGACATTAATTACACCAGTATTCTAAGATTTTGAAAACTTGCTTTTACCTCAAAGTTCGTTTGAGTAAAATTCGCTATCATCAATATCTAGGGTACTGTTAATTAAATATCCCTTGAACGGATTTCTTCTCAGTAGTTTTGTGACCGTTATACAAAAGGAGGAGGGATCTAATTCTCGCTTGTTCGATATAATATCAGTAGACAGTACAGACATTTGTTAATTTTTATTTTAAGTTAAACCAGCTTTTGCCCGTGACTTCGTCCACCCAGACTACACCGTTTATCGCAATTAAAAGTATTTTGTGACCTTCCGAAGGGTTTAAACTACCTCCATACCAAATTTCATCACAATCGTTTTAGCCGTTTAGTCGTGAAAAGGTAACAAACAAAGACTTTCGCTTTTATAATATAAGTAATGAGGATGGCTATTTTTATGTATGGTATGATCTGAAGACCGAGCTCAGTGGCGTGCATTAGGAGAGGCCTTCGTCCAGCTGTGGACAAGTATAGGTTGATGATGTGATGATGATGGACATGTACGAGTATAGTATGGATGCACATCTAAGAGCTCTTACAGACGAACGGATTGTTGCCAACGACAGGATAACTGCAGCAGTCGTCGCAGACGGTTGTTTATTGTCACTGGCAGGCGTCGACATTAACCGTTGGCTTAGTACCCTGACTAATAAATAACTACTTAAAATCGTATAAAACTTAAATGAAATAAATAACTTTTTGTTTGAGTTCTGTGCTTCTCTCAAACCGATAAGTAAGTAGGCAATTACTTGGCCCAGAACAAGATGTTTATTTTAAAGTTTTATACAATTACTTACTTCAGTAGTTTTTTTTATTTAGTTATTATTTCTTACATTTTCGTTTAGTTAAAGTAGGTCTAAGAAAATAAAGTACCTACTTATTCCGTTCGCTAAGAAAAAAGCAATACTGGAAACATATCCATATCATATCATATCATATATATCATATTCCATATCTTTTAAACTACTGAAACGATTTTGATGAAACTTGATTATTCCCTTATTTGAAAGATACTAAAACTACTACAAAAAATATATTGCAATCAGACTTGTAGTTTCCGAAAAAACGTGGAGAAACATACATACACACAAACATACATAAATTCGCGAAATTTGGTATTATATTTGTTCAGATACTCATAAATATGGACTAAAATTTATTAGAATATCACGAAGTTTTGTCAATATTACGTACATACTCAAAAACTTGAGAACTACCTTCATATAGATTTTCATGAAATACAAAAAAAACACCATACAGATTATGTTTACTCTTCCACGTCACGATCCGTTGATGTTAATAAACCCCTCTTTTAAGTAGTTTTAGCCACATTGAGATAACACACGTACCCGTGACATTTTAGGCAGTATCTCCACATCTAACAGTCTTGTTCGTCTGGACACAGGTGGAGGCTAACGGTTTAATTAAAAACACGCGTTTTTTATTCACATTTTGTTTTAAAAGCATCGCAGGATTGTCTGTATTGTGCCTAAGTACTGGGTACTGGAGTGGCGAGGAATTATAATGAGAGAGCCGCGCGTCTTTTGATTAAACAAGGGCTTTCATCTCGGTTGGTGAACTGTATAAACTCTCGACCTATACAAAAAATACCTCGAAATGCATCTTAAACACGCGTTCTAGAAAGAAAACCTAATTTCTGCAGTTTATGGTCTGTGGAACCTACGTTATGTACAATCAGTGTTTTGTTGCCAACTACACTGGACTTCAATATTTAGTACCACACTTTAAATGTCTGCCTGTTCGCGCAACACGTTAAAACTACTGGACCGATTGCAATGTGATTTTCACTGTTCAATAGCTTAGGTTTCTATTTAAAAACTGGCGTACTTGGTAACTCAATCCGATGAGTAGGACACAATTTAATTAAAAAACTGTTAATGTTAAGTGTGTTACTAAGTTTTGAATAAAGCTACTAAACTGATTGCGATGCAATTTTCACTGTTCAGTAGCTTAGATTTTTACTTTAAAACTGGCATACTTGGTAACCTCAATCTTATGAGTAGGAGCCAAACAGTTTAATAAAAAAAGAAAAAAAGTTTGTTACTAAGTTTTGAATAAAGCTACTAAACTGATTGCGATGCAATTTTCACTGTTCAGTAGCTTAGATTTTTACTTTAAAACTGGCATACTTGGTAACCTCAATCTTATGAGTAGGAGCCAAACAGTTTAATAAAAAAAGAAAAATAGTGTGTTACTCAGTTTTGAATAAAGCTACTAAACTGATTGCGATGCAATTTTCACTGTTCAGTAGCTTAGATTTTTACTTTAAAACTGGCATACTTGGTAACCTCAATCTTATGAGTAGGAGCCAAACAGTTTAATAAAAAAAGAAAAAAGTGTGTTACTAAGTTTTGAATAAAGGTACTAAACTGATTGCGATGCAATTTTCACTGTTCAGTAGCTTAGATTTTTACTTTAAAACTGGCATACTTGGTAACCTCAATCTTATGAGTAGGAGCCAAACAGTCAAATAAAAAAAGAAAAAAAGTGTGTTACTAAGTTTTGAATAAAGCTACTAAACTGATTGCGATGCAATTTTCACTGTTCAGTAGCTTAGATTTTTACTTTAAAACTGGCATACTTGGTAACCTCAATCTTATGAGTAGGAGCCAAACAGTCAAATAAAAAAAGAAAAAAAGTGTGTTACTAAGTTTTGAATAAAGCTACTAAACTGATTGCGATGCAATTTTCACTGTTCAGTAGCTTAGATTTTTACTTTAAAACTGGCATACTTGGTAACCTCAATCTTATGAGTAGGAGCCAAACAGTTTAATAAAAAAATAAAAAAGTGTGTTACTAAGTTTTGAATAAAGCTACTAAACTGATTGCGATGCAATTTTCACTGTTCAGTAGCTTAGATTTTTAATTTAAAACTGGCATACTTGGTAACCTCAATCTTATGAGTAGGAGCCAAACAGTTTAATAAAAAAAGAAAAAAAAGTTTGTTACTAAGTTTTGAATAAAGCTTCTAAATTGATTGCGATGCGATTTTCACTGTTGGATAGCTTTGGTTTTGACTAAAAAACTGGTGTATTTGGTATGTCAATCTTAAGTAGGAGCCAAGCAAATTAATGAAAACTCTATTAATTTTAAAAGTGTGGTGGTAAGTTTGGAGGTCAGTGTAGTGTTAAAACATTATGAGTTAAGATAATTACGCTAGTTTATAGTATTTTACGGATAACAAATAAATTACAGTTCAGGTTCCAATACAAAACTAATAATCTACAATGAAAAATGCATGCAATTCATAAAATAAACGCCACTTCGCTATCTTCGTTATCATCAGACCAAAACGCCTATCTCAAAAAATTACTTCCGAGTTTGTGTAAGTCTCGAACTGGTTCCCTTACCCTCTAAATTTATTCTTACCCTAAACCACAGATAACCTAGTCAGAACAGTATAGAGTTCTTGAGAAACACAAGGCAGTTGTAACTATACTTGATATCCTCAAAGTTCACACACCCCAGATTCTTTTGATTTCTTAAAAATAACTTTTGTCGTGTCATAGAGCCAGCTTTTGATTTGGCGGGTAGGGAGATTGGGTCCGTTATCAGCACCAATATTTACATATTTGTGCGAAACTCTCGAGTCCCAAAAGTTTTCCCCGGTTCGATTATTCTAAGGATATCAGCTCCTCAATATTGTCCTACCGATATTTGTTTTTTGTCTGCGATATTTTATTCTCTTTATGCTATATTCAATTTCTTGAGGGTCCCCTATTTTCATATTGTGTTGTTTGTGCAGCTGACATTGTGTACTTTCGATATTTTTTGTGTATTAAAGTTATCCTTATCTTCGGTTTGGGCGAGGACAAAACTGTAGGAAAATATTTTGGGATAAGTATTTGCTGACAATAGCTGGTTGATAAAACAATATTATAATTTTTGGAGTATCACGTGACTTGCTTTTCTTCATGAAAAAGTCAACTGCTATTGGCCGATATATGAATCTCATGCAGTGGTGGACTTACCAGCAGGCTAAGTGGCTGGAGCCTAGGGCGGCAGATTTTAGGGTCGGCAAAATTGGGGCCAACATTTGGCGAATGTTTTTTTGGTGAGAAATAGCGCTTCTACCGTAGATTTGATAACTGTTCCTGATCTTTTCAAATCTCTTTGCAAAATTTTCATAGCTGAACTAGAACATTTTAATTATTTCGAAGAAATGGAAGCGTGTCGAAGCAAGAACCAAAGACATGAAAAAATATATATGATGAAGTAATGAGAATGACTGAGAGTGATACATTCAGGGTTAACACATTTCGCCTCTTCAATGATAGACTCGTATCTGAATTAGAATAACGGCAGGAGGCCTACAACAGGTTCAGTGAAAAGTTTAAATTTCTGGACCAAAATTAGAGAAAGCCCTTTTCTTGGAACGCAACCTTTCTTCTGAGAGAAATTTGTTAAAACCAGATTCTGGATCATCGAAAAGTCTATCTACGTTCCTGCAGAATTTGCAAAAAGTTAGCTATAGCAATTATTTGGTATATTATGACATGATTTATGATGCTGTATAAAAATTGTTTCTACAAAGTATCATTAAAATTATAAATCAAATGATTGTTTTATTTCTATAATGTAATTTCA
This sequence comes from Alsophila aescularia, assembly GCA_946251855.1. NCBI lineage: Eukaryota > Metazoa > Arthropoda > Insecta > Lepidoptera > Geometridae > Alsophila > Alsophila aescularia. The sequence goes on along the minus strand of OX276378.1, from coordinate 3,053,270 downwards.
AACAATCAATGCTCAACGAGCTTGCAGATAGGCAAGTTACTGTCTCTGTCTGTATAGACGCTAAAATCAACTTGTGTTGGACATCAGACTTCAGATTATTCCCAACGACCTCCACTAAAACAATCAGCACTGGATGTAGTATACATTCTTTTTAATGCTATGCAGCACAACAACTTTCTTTTTGAAGGCTTCTCTTCTGTTAGAGCACTCCAGAACCACCTTTTTATGACAATATTGTATTGAATGTTCGCTTTTGAAGACATCATTATAACTTTCTTCGTAATGACTTTATGGTACAGGAATTGCCACTTGTCACACAGGCTTTATACATAATTATCCACCGTCATCTGAAAATATAATTTAAGAATAAGTAGTTAAATTAGCAGGTACATGCGCTAGAAACTCAGATTAGTCTAATCTGAGCGCTAGATAGACAAAATAGGGTTTCCTAAATACAGGCTACCCCTGTATTATGGATACCTACCTACTGATACCACTTAATCTAGTAAAAAAGTAGGTAGGTAAGTATTTCTAGTAAGTAATCTACGCGTAAGAATCGGCTGCTCGTTAGGAAAATACAATATAACATTGACTAACCTTTATTTCTATAATGAAGGCAAGCCGCTTATCATAGGAGCGCTTGAAATAAAAGCGTTACTTCCTCGACATCCACTTTGGCTTTGAGAGGCAATTTCTTAACGGACATTGAGAATTCTTCATGCTTATTCTAACTTTAGTCCCAGTAGCTTCATCTGACGAGACATCTCTAATATTAAATATAAGTTACACGTAACCCACGTTGCGCGCTGACGTTCGTAGCGCTCGTCGCGGGTTGTCGGCGTACCACTCCCAGGTGAAGGACTTCAAAATAGTCCGAAACTGGTCGGATTATTTCCGATTTTCTTTTTCGTGAGTTTTTAGCCGTTTTATTTTTATTTATATTTAATATGAATATCACTCGCGTTAGTTTTCAAAATCAAATCTCTAATATTGTCGATGTCAATAATTACTAGGTTCCTCAAGGCTAGCTGCTAGCACAGAACAAATTAACCGAGCTGCTAGTATGTAATAACTCATTGGTAGGAACTCTTAATAAAAGAAACAACACACGAAACTTTGGATATAAGCTATTAATATGAATGAAACTGCACGAAATTTCAAAAATATCACCGGGTGATTTCAAAACGAGTTGGTTCAAAGGGAGGCACTTGTAAACGAAATCATACGTATGATATTTTTTATCACCCAGTGACATTCAAAAATACGACTTTCGGGAAATCGGTGACTTTTGGTCATTTCGCTGATATTTAATCGGTGATACTCAAAAATCGCACCCCTGTTCATAATCTTTAACTTACCTTAAAAGACAAAATTAAAGGCGGTATCGGGCGTGGCGATAGTCGCAGCCTTTAGAAAATCACTGTAGTACTTAGTTATTTTGTCCCATATGCACTCAGGTCTGTTTGTTTGTTCACAGCCTTAAGACTGGGTATCAGTGAGTTTTATGTCCCTCTCATTCGTGATATTTCATATTTCATATTTATTTATTAAGCTTAATGTACATCGAGGACAGATCACGGTATAAAAAAGTCATGCATGGTAAAGTACATTATACCCATTAAGGGCGTTGCCAAATGGTGTTAGTAAAAGTTATATTATGATCAAGGATGCATCATCATAATATAACTTTTTTTATTTTTTTTTTTTATTTTTTTTTTTAGCTTTGAATTAAAAAGTGGGCGCCATTTTCTCAATCATAATAAGCTCTTTCTCTTGGTATATCTTTGATATCATTTTGTGGCTGGGTCTCTTTCCCATCAATGTTCTAAGCTCAGATAAATTATAACCGGAGAAGCCTAGCGTACGCGTTCCCCTCTGCCGAGGTACATGACCGTTTTGATCGTGTCCGTTTATAAAAACTAGTTTTCACGATCGTTCGCCATTTCGCATTCACATCTGTCGCTATACGGAACTCACCAAAAATGGTTTGTTGTACTGTGTTTTCTTGTAAAAGACGATCAGGAGCATCAAATTTAAGTAAACACGGAGTTTCCTATCACACTTAAGTAATTTACTATACAAATAAGGTATTAACTTCACTGTAAAATACATTTTGTTACTACAAGCTTATGACAGAATAATGATACGTAATTTCTTAGTACGGAGGCTAGTGATGTGACAACGAGGAACGAATGAACGCAAAATATTAATTATTTTTATTAAAATGATTCTTTATACTAACGAATAATAATTATTCTATTTTAATAGACTATGGATTACATTACTTTAATTTCAGTGTCGAATTGAACAAGTAGCTCAAACAAATGAATCCCTACTATTAAAAATGTGAAAGTGAGGTTGTTTGTTTGTTACGTTTTTACGCTTATCGCGCTAAATGGTTTTTGATGAAATTTGGAGTGGAGGTAGCTTATACCCTGGAATAACACATAGAATACTTATCATCGTCATCATCACTCACGCAGGTGGAACAAATTTTTATTTAGATTGGAGAGGGAGGTGGGAGGGGGGGGGGACGTACTTCCCCCAAAAAGGGGCAAAAAGAGGGCTACTGAATATCTCCGCCTTATTAGATCCGATTTCAATGTTTTTATTTACTAGAATGTGAGTCATTTAAAGTTGGTCTCATAAAAATTTGGTGAAGATCTGATGAGGATATTCGGCATGATGAGCAGAACAGCTCCTCAAAATGCAGAAAATTGTTCACTTTAAGGTTTCTACCAGTTGAATCAGCCCTTCACCTTCATCCCTACTAGGTAGGGATTGATGGAGCACCTTGGTTATTAATTATAGTTTTACACTAAGGTAACTAGATGGCGCTACTGTGCATCGCTAAATAGTTTGCAAAAAGTTTGTGCTCGCGTGGTCTACAGCTCTCAGAGCCACTAGTTTTACATTGCGTAAACTTTATTATAAGTATAGGTATTTGCTTTTATATAATAATATTTGAATATGAAACTATTACTTGTTCTACAGATTTCCGAAAGAACAAATCTTAAAAAAAAATGGATCACTTTTTGCCACAGACGCGATGGTTGGATTCCTACAAGAACAAGTGTTATTTGCTCCGACCATTTCGACCCTTCAAGTTTTGCATTAGTTTTATTGTTCCGCGCGGATGGAAAGCTATAGTACTGAATAATATCGTTTTATTGATATTAGGGATACCTATTGCGTGGTATTAGTCAATTATTAGGTATGTTTTTAATATTGGTTTCATTGCGTAGTGAATGAATACTATCACTTCGCAATATAGGTATAACATACATTTTCGATACTCGCAGGGATTGGCACGTAATCTTAAGTGAAACGGTGATTTACTTTCCCTTCATACTTTAACAGACTTAGGACTTTCAACGACAAAATCATTGTCTATTTAAAAAGTTAATCACGTACAATAATAATTCATGTGTTTTTATACATAAAGTTTTTTCTCTGTTCTTATTTAAGTATGTTTAATTAAAATGATTATATGTTACATAACTAATATATAATCATTTTATATGGAAAGATGGGAAATCATCCAATAATCACAATCACATTAGTTTATCACAACAAAAACTTTAAATATTCACAAAAGTTTACGAATTGAGTATATTTGCACTTAGCGCTTTGCGCGAGTTATGCTAACTAAACTTGCAAGGACAAGTTAAGTAAGCAATGCCACAGAATAAATAATAGTAAAAAACAGAAGGCTAACTGAGTAAAGTCATTTAAATAAATAGCGACTCTCGCTACAACGCTATAAAGTGCAATTTAACTCGCACGGCGCTGCGAGCTTTCAATTGTATTTACCTAGGAGGCGCCTAGGTGGGCGAGCCCACCGCGTGCAGGCTAGAATGCACCGTATCACAACGCGCGAGAACTTCCATTGCTCTAACCGTTTCAGAATCGCTCTGTCCCTTTTTCGCTCGGTAGGGTTGTATTAAGATATGACTAGGTACTTGTACTACTAATTATTCTGTGATATGTTATGACTTAGATATTGTAACAGAATAAATAAGTAATAATGTATTATGTTATTATTTATTATTATAAATTAAAATAGTTCTATTACATACAATGACATTCTTATCAGAATAGACCTACTACCTCATTTTTACTACCTACCTATCCCGTTTTCAGACCGCCGATAACTTTAGTGAGATACCTACCTACGTGTCGTTGGTTGATTATGATTATATCCTATAGGTATTGCACTTTGATGAATAAAGGTGCCTGTCTGAATTCCATGCTTTTTAATGAGTGAAAAATAAATTGCTACCTACGTAATAAAAGGTATTAAAAGTAGGTAGGTATTATACGAGACATATATTATATAAATTCCTAATTAGTTGTAGGCTACTTACTAAGTCAGCACAGTAATTAATTTTCCGATCAACAATACCTACTATAATCAATTATAAAATTACGTTGATCGATTTAATAAACGACTTTATTTCTGCGCGGAAAAACCTTAAATATGCGTAGCTTCGGTATGGAACACAAATGAAATAACTTAAAACTATAGACATAGACATAGACATAGCTTTATTTATGGCAAAAAACAAGTACACAAAATAAAAACATTGAAGAAATAAGTTAGTACCTAAGTAGTTAGTTAAGTTTTTTGCCATAAGCCGGCCCCAACTCAGCATAATGCTGTTTAATAACAACCAGCGCTGGTCTTCCGTTGGAAACGTCAGGTGACGCACGGAAATGTCACATAAAATAAAAAATTAACAATAATAAAAATTACACATTAGGTACAAAAATACAATATAAAGTAAATAGGAATTAATATATAAATTGGCAACACTGTTCCACACAAAAACTAAAATATGAATTGAGTGTCTCCTATATAGTCTGTGGAAGTGAGGCATATTCCATATATCTTAAATTGTCAGAGGTATTAATGTGCCCACAGACCAGACAGCAAAATAAAATGAAGTTGGCAGACAAAAACTGATGATTTACAGAACAAAACTTATGTTTACAAAAAATGCTTGCACGGAAAATACAAGTAAGTATAAGGAGTTTAAAAAGCACTGGTATCGTATTTTAGTGGTTCTTCGCTTTTTTGATGCGCGTATATAAATCTTTTCAGCTTAAATTTAAATCCATGTGTACTTTGCAGGTTCCTTAGTGGCGGTGGGATATTATTCCAACACTTGGACGCAGCATAACGGAAACTTCCTCTGAAGGCGGCTGAACTGTGCCGCAGGATGTATATAGGAACCTACGTAATAAAAAAATATCAATATCTAACTACATAACTAGGACCTATTATAGGTATTATAATTTATTATCTTTCAATATCCTTTGGTAACGTAAAGAATGACAATTCGTCATTTCTATCACTATTCAAACAGCCGAATGCTATGCAGTACTTTCTAGCTTTCTTCTTGGTACTCATAATTAAAACACGAAAAAAGTTTGTCAATAACTTTACGTAAGTAGGTGCTCTATCGCTAAGTACAAGGCGCGCGACTCATCGAGCGCACGCTTGACACGACTGAACGGACCCGAATATTGGGTCCTCGAATTGATTTGTACTTGTTGCGGAGTGCGACCGCCCTGGCAATGCGAAAGTAATAAGTATAAACTAATATCGATATTAGGCAGTATTAGATAATCCAATAGTTCGTATAATATTAGCACCAATATTTGCAGAAAATCCGTGTCAACGTAGAAATCCACTCCATAGCTTTCATACGAAGAGCGAAGTTAATAATGCATAGGCGCGATTGTGACTAGCAAGAAGCGATCGAAAGTAGTAGCGACCGTTTTGACGCAAATTCCGATCATTATCATTCCTTTTATCGTTCTTTTACACCCCATCTCTAGTTATTGCGCTAGTGTGTAACTAAACAATACCACAGTACATATATAGTCTTTACAGACAGTAGTGTATCGAAGCACTGTTTTCGAGTTTGATGTCTACTGTCAGTTGGAGACCGAGGGTCGATACTGGCGGGTCTTTACCCGGCTACAAAACAGCAAGGTTATGATTTTATCAGAATACATATATATGCATGAATGAATGTACGAGTGATTTTTTTTTCGGCACAAAAGGAATGTACACGAGTCCAATCTAGACACTTATATTACTATACTCTTTGGTCCAATCTATTTGTGGTACTGGCATCCTACTTGCAGAACGCAATTCTTACGTAGTATTTGTATACTCTTTGCACAATCTCTCTTTCTCGTATTTTTACGAGAAGATACTTCATGCGCAAAACTCGCTCGTAGCGTTCTTTTCAAAACCACGCTGAGCCCCTGCCTCCAGGCCCCCGCACCGCGTGCGTCAAATCGGCCGTTTACTCCTCGATACACTACTGTCTGTAAAGACTATAAGTATATGTACTGTGACAACAGTAATTTGTTAATTGTGTGCTTGTTTTTGTGTTTGTGTGCAGCTTATATGTGCGCGTGCGTTTATAAAGACGCCTCAACTTTCTGCAACAGTGTGCGTGAATAAGTAAATGTGTGCTGTACATGTTTACCTGGCCTCCCTCGAAACCTGGCAGAAAAATGTTAGTACTAGAATTTGCGCTTGGGAACTCCGGTTATAATTTCTCTGAGGTTCTAAGCATAAAGTAGTGTTACCTTTGATTTTATTTTGTATCGAGTGAATTCATACAATCATGTTTCTGTGTTTACAAAGTACGAGATAAAACATGTAAAAAGCAAAAAAATAATACGTCTTTGTGTTATTAATATGAAATAATAACCTTAAGGTGGATTATTATGACACGAACCTAAAAAATATATTTGCAAACTGCAAAAGCAATATTTGCTATGCTTAAAAATGTCCGATTAGGTATGTAGGAGAAAAACAGGTGGAAACATCTTTAAAAAAGTACTCAGGCCATGCTCACGCCTAGTGCAAATTGCCGAATGTCACTTGTATTTAAACTTCAGGTACCTAGGTATTTATCTAGACACTAACGACCTGCCCTGCTTTGCACAGGTAGATATATAGAACGATAAAATTTGTAAGTACTTTATTTGGACAAATAGAACAACAACAATTTCTTACACAAAATGTTTATGTTAATAGGTTTTATACTCACGTACCATTTTGTCTATAGAATTATTCTGTTTAAGGCAAGGAGGTTGAATTATGGTTACTGTTAAAAGGTTTAACGCCAGTAAGCGTAATTCAACCTCATTTGGTTTAAAAAACCGTAAGTAAGCGTAATTCAACCTCCTTGGATTAAAATATTTATATATATTTAGTCGGATTTCAGCACCAGACATTTCCTTCGCCATTGGATTTCAGCTATAGAACAGATAAACTCTCGATAAAAAGTTCTGAAACCGGGCAATCAGACCGAGAGCCCGTCTCAATCCATCCCAAGCCCGATTGAATAAATCAATCGGCCAATCCTCTGCGCTAACTACTAGTAGGTACCCATATTTAAAATTCGTTACGTTCGAAGCCTTAATCCGATTTAGTTTAGCAGTAGCTGGCATCGTCTCAAACGCTCCCCGCTTCCGTGTGATTTAGGATTGGCGAGTGGGGGAGCACGTAGGACTCTTGGCACTCGTTCCCTCACCGCTGCCAACTGTTTGATCAAACGTTTTTAGCGGCGCCACGCGCGGATTGTATTTGATAGCAGCGGATCATGCTCTTCTTTGCTACTTAAACGTTTTGCTTGAAAAATAGTGTCAATCATTTGTAAATAAAATTTGTGCTGTAAGTTGAATGCAGAGTAGAAGTAGCTACATGATTATGTATCTAGAATGCGTCCACTTTTCTGGCGCCCATGACTACCTACTCGAAGACAAACAATTTTTTTGAATTTGTGCGTATCAAGAGAATAGGCCTTTTTTACAGTTTTTCCACCATTCAACGTGAGCAGAGTCCATCGTCTATCAACATATTTATACAAAAATTATATGCTGTTCATTTGTAAGAGCATCACTTGAGAACGGCTGGAACGATTTTAGCTATTTGTTATTTTAAAATGTTCAAAATAGTCCGTTATATGTTTTTATGGAAAGAACAAGAAAATTTACGCACAATGAAAAACCTTTAAATCGTTATAGATCCTAAATGGTCATTCAAAATTAAAAATTATAAGAAAAAACTAAAGATGATTTTCAAATACCTATTCAATGTTACCCCAGATAACATAGTTCATCAACTTCTTATTTTTCTTTTTCACAACCAGCCAATGGCGTCTGATTGTCGCCATATTGAATTTTGTTTACTGTCATGTCTTTATTAGCACTCGCAAGATTAAGGCAAATAAATCGATTCACAAGAAAAGTCTTCATATTCAAAATGTTGTTGTAAATAAACACTAAAAAGTAGAAAATAATTATAATTGAACCAGAAAAGTACATTTAATTCAAATTTGAATATTTAATACCTATACAAAGACACAACATAAGATAAGAAAGAGTTTTATGAAGTTGGTGCCAAACCGAGCCCTTATTGAAGTCCTACCCTCTCAAATAAACAAAGAATTATCCAAATCGGTTCAGAAGTTTTAGAGATATCAGGTAACAAACATACAACACATTTTTTTCCTAAAAAAATATATATTATTTTTCATAATAAAACTGATCTTTTGTAAACTACCACTAAAAAGAATAAAATAATTAAAATTCAACAAGAACAATATGACTTTTTCAAAATCATAGAAAAATACAACATTAGAAAGAGTTCTTTGAAGTAGGTGCCAAACCGAGCCCATCATATAACCATAGTTTAATTAAAATATGTTTTTTTAAACGGCTAGACGTGCTCATTTAAAATTTAATAACCTATTAAAGTAATTATTACAAATACTTTATCATTTACTAGTGACTCGCCCCGGCTTCGCACGGGTAGCGCTCACACCGCGGCATTTTTCTTACTTAAAAACCTGCACTACACTGCTCGCGAAGTTGCTTCGACAAAGTACGGTTCGAAGTTGACTGAAGTTCGAAGTACGTGACTACACACTCGTGCAACTTCGAAAGGATCTCAGTCGCCCGGCGGCGCCCGCACGCTATGCATCATGGATAATGTTCGAATGGCAGCTGCTTTTGCAATGTTTTTTTCTCGCGTAAGTATTATATCTACGTATATACCACAAGAAAAAAATATTTAATAATGGTGGATGATTGCAATGCACTGGAACAGAACTATGTTATTAGAATAAACAAGGCACAATACATTTTAACATTACCTTTAATACATTTTTATCACTTAAATTTTTCGAAGTGGGCCGAGTAGTGTAGTGAGACGCTCCGTTATAGAACTTCGGGACGCTTCGAGTCCTTTGACTCGGGCACAAAAACCGACAACAATCGGAAGTCGCCCGAGGCGAGCCAAGGTTATACGAAGCGAACCGAAGTGCCCGTCTACACTCTCGTGTTCGCTTAACTTCGATCAACTTTGCGAGTAGTGTAGTGGGCGTTTTAGCCTTTTTATACCTAGTAATCTGTAAAAAAAACATCAGTAAGCTTAATTCAAAATCTTAGCTGCAGCAACGACCGTAATGTTTTTTGATCATAGACAACTGCATTATTACCCATGTACTTGACAGGCTTGTTATTATTTCGTTTCCCTGGCAACATGTCATTCCGCTCTTTATTTTTCATATCATGGGTTACATTATTGCAATTTTCGTAGGGGTCTCTAATGTTTTGAAAAATAAAATACTGCCCATGTTACTCGCTGAGAATGTAGCTTTATATAAGTGAAAGAATTTATAACATTGGTTTAGTATTTTTTGAGTTTATCCATTACAAACAAACAAAGTAAACAAACATACAAAGAAACAAATCTTTCCTTTTGATAATATAATTATAGTATAGAGTAGACTAGATTGCTGTATATGTGTCAAACGGTTCGTGGACGTGTGAGAGTCAAATCCGTTTGTGTGGTAGGTAGCGGCACAGACTAATATATGTACTGTGGTAGCGGTCTCTTGTTTTGTATATTCTGCGTCTCGTATTTTATGAGGGTGCGTAGATAGATAGGTGTGTATTAATTAATTTTATATTAATTTTGTTGTAAAGATATTAGATTTAAATTATAGCCAGGTATTAAAATGGTGGCAACGACTTCAAAAAACTCTTTCTAATGTTGTATTTTTGTATTGGTACTTATTACATATTTAATTTTGAAAAAGTCATATTGTTCTTGTTGAATTTGAATTATTTTATTCTTTTTAGAGGTATTTTACAAAAGATCACTTGAAATATGAAGTCGATGAAATTTTGACAGGCCTATGCAAACATTGAAAGGAATATACGCTACTTAAAATAGTTAAACTAACTTTAGGAAGACGTTTGCAAATTAAACCCAAAGATACGTAGTATAGTTATTTATTCTGTGCCAAAGATAAATTATTACTTATGAAACGTCTGAATCAGTTTTAATGAACATTACCTGTGATTTCACTGGAAATCGTACAGATAAAAAAGTAAGAAACCTACACATAACCAAATAGATTTACTATAATAAAACCTTTTTTTTTTAATATATCTTTTACTAGACATCACCAGTAAGTACCACGTAAGAGCTGAGAACTTTTACATCACCAGTAAGTACCACGTAAGAGCTCAGAACTTTTCGATACCAATCAAACAAGCATTAACTTGATTTTATTTGATTGTTTTGTAATGGGTTTCTGTGACTACCTTCTGGCTTAATCATCAGACTCAATCAGACCAAACTCGAAGGAGTTCCATCATTTAACAGCTGAGTTCTTGTAACTACCTTTCAGATCCATCATCAGAACTTGGATACCACATTAGAATTGGTTTGTCTTAGAACTGGTTCTGGTTAGAATTGGTTTGTCTCATTAAGACAAACCAATTCTAACAACCAAATGGGATCAAACTCGAAGAGGTTCCATCATTTGATTGTGTAGTTCCTGTGGTTATTTTCCGGCTCCATCATCAGACCCTGGATACCATATAAACCCAGAGAACTCATCAAGACAAACAAAATGACCCCAAACTCGAAGGAGTTCCATCTAATTTGGTTCATAAATCCCGAAGATATGAGAGAACATAGATATTAAAACAAATAGTACTTATTATTTTTATCAAAAAACTACAGCACTAATTTTGATTAAGTTTATATCGAACTAAACTGAAGATTTACACTTTTGAATAAAACATTAATCAACCAAATCGGTTTAGAAACCATAGACAAACCAAATGGATTTTGTAAAAAACTTATTTTTGTCCCAAAGACTACTGAACCAATATTGTTAAGAAAAAATCGGAATCTAATCGGGCTCTTACAAATTAAATCAAAAAAATATAATTTCAGTAGTTTAGAAATATAAGGTAAAAAAACAGGCTATTTGAGAACCTCCTCCTTTTAGAAGTCGATTAAAAATAGTAAAAATGTGTATATTATCAATTGATATCCTTTAAACAAAAGGTTCTGCGTATTTTCTGGATGACTCCGTGCATGAAATAGACTTTCTTGAAATTTGAAAATGGCGACAAAAACCGAGCTTTCTTATAAAAAATGTGTGAAAATCCAAATGTTTGATATTCGTATCTATGTATACTTATGCGTTGTCTAGTGCCCATTTCAGGGTATCCTAGTTTGGGGCTAGGTCATTTGTGGGATTGTCCCAAATAAATAATTATTTAGACATTTTTAGACGAAAAAACTAATAATTTAATAGGCATACGAGTATTTCATTATCTACCAAAAACCTATCGAACATCTCAATCAAAGCCTGAAATTTAGTAAAAAGTAAAAACTTTATTTGGTCTTATCATAAATTACGAAACCGAAACTTTACATTGGAGAACTCATTCATACTGCTATATAGAGTAAATAGCTTTCGTCCGCGACTAAGTCCGCGTGGATCGCGAAAAACAGCATCATATGTTCTTCTAGGATATTAAAAACCAATGCAAAAGTATAGCACCAACGCTCTTGATGGTTTTTGACAGACTTGTTATTATTTCGTTTCCATGACAACCGTTAGTAATCGACATTTTCCAGTTTTCCCGTGGAAACTTACCATTTTCCGGGATGTCTATACTGTATAACTGTCTATATTGTAACTGTAATAATTGTCTATATTGTACAGTACCTTTTTACAAAGTTTCATCAAAATCGGATCAGCTTTTTAGCGTGAAAGCTCCCCAAACAAACAAACAGACAGCGTTTTACTTTTATTATATTGGAGTGAATTATGTAAGCTGACGCGACGCCTCTCAGGCTTTGGCGGATGATAACCTCCATATTTGAGCTGAACCTCAGGAATACTGTTGATGAACGAAAACGCTCAACTAATTCTGGTAGGCGGGCGGATTACAGTATTGATATTCTAAGTTAGGAGCTTCATTGGATATTTTGATGACATTTATCTTATTCACGATGTAGACTAGGAATTGATACTACTTACAAGCACAGTCTAATAACAATATACCTAATCACTATGATATACCTACATTGATACATTGATACAAGCGTTTGTAAGAAGAATGAAGATATAACGAGTGGTTCCCTTCTCGGTCTATAATAATCTATAATAAAATAATATTTCGGGCACATCAATTAATATTATAATGTCATTCCCAGATCGGATATTGGTCCGAGTTGCCACCTGTGAACAACTCGATGTAAATATATATCTAAGTACCTAGTATACAAAATTGATATACCTAGGTATAGGTAGTTTTACACTTTACACAGATTTATATTTATTTCACTTTGACTCTTTCAGCTCTAATCGATTATACCGCAGTGATTCGACTGACCCAGAGCTGTAGACGGCATTCCACTGTAACGATTCATTAGGGAGTCAACGAGCCGCGGGAATGTAATCCATCACTAGAGTTGGTGTTTAGTCAAATATTAAACGGTTTATTTAGCTTCACTAGTATATGTGTTTGTTTGTTGCAAATCTTGCGACAAATTTTTCAAATAACTTCTCGTAAAACTTCACACAAAGCGCTTGGTTTCAAGCGTCGATCCCATATTCGGATGCTGCAGAGGTATTGCCAGTCTGAACCGTGAATCTTGAGCAACAGCAAACCTTGCTTTTTGTATATCATCTTATATAAAAAATATATAGATATAGTTGAATATAGGAGAAGACACGGCACGCTTTAATATGGAGGGTCCCTAACGAATCACACCGAATCGTGTCACAGTATGACTCGTTGGGAATTTTCTTTATATCGAGTCACACTGTTCCGCACTTAAAACAAAAACTGGACTGGATATAACTACAGGCGTTTGTCTGTAGTTGTAACACTAGTCTAGTTTTTACCTACAACGCTACGTTCCCACCGTCGTGCTTAACGCGAATGAAAGTCTCCGATAGACTAAAGCTACAAAAGTCAATTGTGTGCATTGCGCCTAATTTATGGGTCCCCGCAAGAGTAGAGGGTACATATTTAGATCTATGCATGAATCTTAAAGTTTTTTCATGTCACCTTTACTTTGTTTGAATCTATTTTTAGATTGCTTGTTTTGATTTGTGTAAGTAGTGTTGTTGTTTTATCACAATGCGTATCACTAGTTTTAAATAGCTGAGAGATCTGACGAAATTCACAATAAATATGTACAGATTGTAGTTTTGCATCCCCGCCATATTTGCAGAGGTAGGTATACTCCATTTACAGAACACAAATCATTAATAAAAGAAGTACAAAAAAAAATAATTAAAAATAAGTAAAAAAAGTTTATAAAAAGCGATATGTGTACGCGATCCTAATTTGAAATCACCCAGTGTGGCAAGAGCTTGCGCCCACACACACTAATGAAGCCTCGTCGCGTGTATTGCCTCATTCACGCACACTACGCGCCGGCCACGGCGTGCGGCGGTGCCCCAAGGCTGGCGGCACCCTCAAAGAAAGGCGGCACGGTCATTGCCCCAGTCGTTGCCCGAGCAATCAGCTGTTCGATCACTCACAGTCGGCAGCGGAACACGCTCGCTGCGATACGCTCGATGCTAAAATGGAGCAATTTTCTAATGTCAAACTTATGGAGATGGTTCATTTGTTTTTTTTTTTCCCACGCCCACGCGACGTGATGCTGGGTGCCACACAGAGCAATTCCAGGTGTTAACTCAATGTGAACGTGTTAAAAAAATTACACAAAACATTAAGACATCGTGCTCAATTGTGCATTGAAAATGAAGGAGGATACTGAAGAGTATCAATGTAACGTAAATTGTAAACTTGTTCATATTTTTTTTCATTCCAATCGAACTGTAAATAAGCTGATTCCAATTTTTTTACCACGCCGGAAATTCCTAACTAATGTCAACTTTGATGATACATTCTCACTTGCATTAAGTTTATTTATACCAACTGATAATTAAAGGTTCGCTATTTATTCTGTGGCGCGGGCGGCGGCGGCGCGCGGCGCGTCTATAGGAGCGCGCACACATACCTACCATACATGTGTGTGTGTCGTGGGGTTCTACTCCAAAATAAAGTTGGGCCTACTACGATTACAATTAGATATTTTATTAAAAATTTCACCTCCAGTTAAATGTAGGAATTAAATAGTATTGTTAGTTGATTAAGGTATACCTATTAAAATCGACTCTGCGAATATGGCGGGGATGGAAAACTACAACCTGTATATTAAGCCCCACTCCTCTCATCCTAAGCCTTTTTTTATACGAAAGAGATCCATTCTATTTAATTTTATCCACATAATCTATCTTTAAAACACCTAGGTAAAAGTAGGTAGGTTCGTCTATTCCAATAGATGGCTGCGGCGATAAAAGCTTTCTGTCTGAACCTTTGATCTCGCTTAAACCTTTATTCGAATAAAATGAAGTGAAAATGAACTGCAATTAGCCAAATTGCTAAAAGCCCTAACGTTTGAGTCCAAAAATCCCCTCCATATTAAGTTTCATCCTAAACGTGGAGCAACGAACTGTCATAGAGAGACGACGTAAATAATAAAAGATTGGTTTTAAGTATTATTTTCATAAATGTATGGTATATCGATGTCAACATAGAGTTCAGTTATGACAATAACATTAGAGTCAATAACTGAATCTAAGAAAGATTCAGTTATTGACTCTAATGACCTAAGTTTAGCTAGAGTGGATATGTGGCTCACCAAATTTATTTAAGATTTTAGCAAGATATTAAAAAAAAACTGTTGTACCAACTGAAAATTTCAACGATTGGTCAGTATCAATATCAACATCAATAAAAGTTTGACAAACACTTAACTCTCCCAATACACTGTAAACTAATTGAATGAACCTTTCCAAATTTTTGCCTCGGCTCATAATCTACGCATCACTGTCTTTCTATTTTACGACTCTATACCTGATAGATATCACTACTATAAAAATCGTTTTAGTCAGTACATAACTTTATTAATGGAATTAAACCTTCCATCCACTGTAAATAACAAAATTGTGCCTTGCCCACAGAAATCCAAATAATTATTAGAACTTCAGTGGTCTTGCCCTGACACCCTACCCCGATGTATCGCTCGTCCATACTTTCATTCATCCTCACACCTCCGTCAGTCCATTTTGGTAGACAATTTGTGCCAATTGTGGGTGGACGGAATCAGCCAGCAGTCGGTACCTATCGTACCGTAATGTAAAACAGTGGTATGCTCTAAAATTATTCATGCAAATTTCCTCCAATGATAGGACAGTGCACTTTAGTTCAAAATCACGGGCAAAACGAAGGCGGCAAAAATTAAATTTGGCGCCAATTTTCCCATCGGATCTCATTTCGGTTTATCCGCGGGCGGGTCGGATGTGTTGATGGAATTAATGAGTGACCAGTGATTGAATTATTGACTGGTGATTGGTTTTAATATTCAGCTCAACTTTGGTGTTGATTGAGTCTTGTTTTCATTTGTACTAAACGTTAGATTCGTGATTCTTGCCGGTTCTTTTCAAGTCATAAGATATAAACCTATTGTGACAGTTGATGAATCGGTATAACAAGTGAGGGCTCATAAATTTACGTTAATTTTTTGTAGGTTTTCTTGATGGGAATAGGCACCTACCTACAATTTAGAAAAGACATCTCGTTGTTAAGTAATGCCAGCATAGATTGGCGACTAAGTAAAATTAAAATATTATTAGTTTAGGTTTAAATTACCCCTTTTAAAAATTACCCCTGGTATTTACTCTGTGCCATTGGCTCAAAATATCCCCTTTTTCAGTTTCCCAAAATTACCCTTTCCCAGAATATTAGGTAAATCCTGAAAGCCAAACGGAAATAAAATATGATGAAAAGAGATGTTTGGAAAATGTATGAAGGCTGGTACTAGAATAATTTAAAATTCCAAACAATATATTAGATATTTGTAAAGAAATTGAATATTTTGCTGATAATGACTAGCAAATGAAAACAAAAAAAAATGCCTCCTATTTTATTTTATTAGAGTTTTGTTTTTCCTTTAGTAGAAAGAATAAACTTGCCACACTAGGTTCTTTACCTCTGGCAACTCTGATTTGACACTATGACCACAGTGATATTCAACACGGCACAATGTATGTAGATCTGACACTGACAGCTGATGAATGACAGATGACAGGACCTTAAGTTTTTTTTACTATGGGCTACTAACCCGTGTGAGGGTTATTTTTTGATGACATTGCACTATGAACGTTTTGTTATTTTATTATTATTTATATTCACATGGTATAATATAATAATTGAAATAGCAAAACATATAAAATATAGAAATCTGTTTTATTTTATTCCCAGTGCACGAAAAACGCACTAACTCAATAGAATGGAAAATATTAAAAGTTTTGTTCAATTTTATGTGTAGGAAAATATTTTCTCTTTTGTTTAAGAAATGGAGGCTCAATAAAATATAAATTACATAAATTTATGTAGCCCAGTATATAAGCTTTTACATGAGGTATATATCATAGCTTCTGGAATTTTCTCGGAATAAAGTACCACTACTGACCATCTCCTTTGAGTTGAAAATTCAATAGATACAATGAATAGCCGGCCAAGTGAGTATTAGACACACAGAGACTTAGGGTTCCATAGCCAGAATACTTAGCCATCTAATTACTGAATGAAAACTGCATTGGTCGGTCCAGTAGTTTCTACGTATTATAAATAAATAAAATAAAATAAATAATAATTATTTATTGAAACAAGGCATGAACAACAAAAAAATAGAGTGGAGCACCTGGTTCCTAAACTAGGCTCGAAACCCGTGAGATAGGAACCAGGAGCCCAATTCTCGCGCAAATAGACATATGTCGAATTCGAGATATGTCGAAAAAAAATGGCGTATGTCGATACAAAACAAATTACCGTATTCTCGGAGAGTCACGATAGAGATATGTCTACGCCCAGCGCTCGACATGCAACGAGTGGTCCGGAGCAGTAGACTTTTGTAAGTCGAATGAGAAGTTAAACCGTTTCTTATCTGTAGTCAAACTAAACTTGAACTCTCTTCTTTTAAAATAATAAAATATATCCGAAATCTTAAAAATGACAGATGCTTTTGCTGAGGAGTTTTTTTGACGATTTTACCACGTTATTTGTGAAATTACTGAGGATTTCACAAATAACGTGGTTGAGGCAAAATTATTTTTAATTTGTTTTCTTCATCTACGCTAAGTACTATAAAATAATAAAACTTGTATTATTATTATTTTTATTTATGACTTAGTTTTTGATCTTTGTTTTATATACATTTCTAAGTAGGTAATATTAATCATCTTAGCGTAACGGTAAAAGTAGTAAAAACACATACGAACAATAATATGTGACCGCTCATTAACCAGCGGGTCAATTTCCTATCTTGTTGCAATCAGATTTTCATTATCACGTGCACTTATTGTGGTGCGTTAGAGTTGATATTGCATTGAAAATCTGATTGCAACAAACCGCATTGGTTTAGGTAATTCCATATAATCGGATAGCTAATTGGGAAGTGCTTGAAATTTGAGTTGCAGGATTTCCCCTGGAACGACAGACAGACCGACAAACAAGAAAGTGACTTAATAAAAACATGGTAAAAAACATCATCATAGCCTCAAGAAGAAGATTAACACAGTATTTTAATTTAACCAGGTGTACTGTGTGCTCTTGGACTATGAAACTCCACCTTGCCTCTGCTATTGTTTTACTAAAGGTCGAGAACTTTCCTTGACGCAGCTCCTCGTTAGCCTCTATTAAAGTTAATAATCTTAGCTTCTGCGCCGAAGAAGGATAACTTTACCTTATTTTTTTCCATGTCTAAAACAATAAATATCTCACAACAAACAAACCACAACAAACAAACAAGCAAGATCCCATGCCATGTATTAAAAATATTGAAATTCGACATTATAGAAAACACATTTCGTTTCACGCGACTACTTTTAGAGTCTTTTCCTAGTTTAAGAATAGAATTTGAAGAATAAATTCTTGGTCTGAAAACTGTCTACTTTGCACAAATTGATGCAATTATGTATAAAATGTATCTAGTATTAATTAATATTATCATCTGCTATTATTTTTTCCGCATTGTTGATAATTCTCGATTTTAGGTCAACACATTCGAGAAAACGGAACGTATTTACAGATGTCTACGAATAAGTCTATGACAAAAATCTCTATAATCACTGAGAATGCGATTTTTTGATCCTATCGACATTTTGGTGACATTGTTCGTAGAGATTTAAAATTAGAGATAATCTCGAATCCGACATATGTCTATTAGCGCGAGAATTGGGCTCCTGGCCTCATTCGTTGGAGAACAAAATTAGCCTTAAATAAAGATTATATAAAATCATTAATAAGTACTTAATAATAATTTGAAGTTATATAATAAAATATCGAAAAAGAAAATTATGTTTTCCTTTCTTAATCCTGGATGCTGTGAGTATATGTCTATGATTATACTAACTAAATATAATTGTGAGGGTGTGTTTGGGTGCAAGGTTAAATTACGAGGAAAAGCTATGTATTTTATTAACTGTTAGGTTATATTTTTATTTAAGTGGAACAAGGAGATTCTCTGTTTCATTGTAATTCATTTTAACTTATTTCTCAAATAGTACTTTCTGAAGCTCATACTTAGTAATGGAGTAAATTTTATTACCTTTATTTATTTTATTGTAAAGGAATGGTCCAATGCAGTACAGAAATTTACGAGCAAACGAAGTGTTTATAACTGAGACATGGCAAAATTGTGAGAGTCACGCTTCTTTGCACGATTGCGATCGTATTTGGTAATCGAATGGTGATAGATTACAGCTTGTTGTATAAATAGCTGACGGACAGTAAGGAGTTGGCATTCTCTGTAAAGTTCAGCTGTGGGAAGTCTTAAGGGCCGTTTTGTAGTGCATTTAAGAAGTCCTCTCTGTGCCCTTTCGAGAGGTAATAAATTCGTTTTATAAGTACCTCCCCATGAGGTTATGCAGTAGGTTATAATAGATTGACAAAGAGAAGCTTCATAATGTCCCAATCTGCACAGTCACGTTGATCTAACTCGGTCAGCTATATCTCGTAAAGTAATATATTTTAGATAGCTGTGATATTTTTGTTAGTAAATTCATATTAAGGCGAAATGGTATCCAAATTTGACAATTTGTCCTCACGAATATTTAAAACTAGACCTTTGAAAACGGTTAATTGACTATATTTTTTTATGTATAATAAATATTTACAAAATATTTTATCCGGCTGTGGTCACCGAAACGGTTTGGTTTGACGGTCCCGATGGAATGAATCAACTTCATTCAGTTTCTATCGAAGATATTTTTACAAAAACCAAATGTGTGTTATGCCAGCAAACATTCAAATACTTCTGTGGAATTAGTTTTTTGAAAAATCGTAAGATTATTCAAAAAACGTTAAATTAAGTTGAAAATATTAACTTAAATTGGCTCCCGAGATGCATCACCTTTACTGCTTACTCTGCACCATAACGAGCAGGACAAAAATTTGGAGCCCATTAAGCGCTAGTTCACATACATATTTTTTTTCCTTTTTGATATAGAGGAGGGACAAGCAACTCAAGCAAAAAGCACACTTTAGAGCCGGATATTTCTCAACGGAAACAAATACAAAAAACTGAAAAAGAAACCTCATTATTTTAAAATACCTATTTACAATTATTATGTCAATAAACTTCTTTTTGTTTTTAATGTTCAATGAATAGGTACCAACTTTTTGTTTTTAATGTTTAATGAATAGGTACCACCTTTTTGTTTTTAATGTTTAATGAATAGGTACCAACTTTTGTTTTTAATGTTTGATGAATAGGTACCAACTTTTTGTTTTTAATGTTCAATGAATAGGTACCAACTTTTTTTTTTATGTTTAATGAATAGGTACCAACTTTTTGTTTTTAATGTTCAATGAATAGGTACCAACTTTTTGTTTTTAATGTTTAATGAATAGGTACCAACTTTTTGTTTTTAATGTTTAATGAATAGGTACCAACTTTTTGTTTTTTAATGTTTAATGAATAGGTACCAACTTTTTGTTTTTAATGTTTAATGAATAGGTACCAACTTTTTGTTTATAATGTTTAATGAATATGTACCAACTTTTTGTTTTTAATGTTTAATGAATAGGTACCAACTTTTTTTTCGCGTGCCAAGTTTCAAGCTGTAGTGTTATTAGCATCTCCATAAAATGCCTGTGACATGACTTACAGACAGACTGGCGGACATGGAGAAACTATGAGGGTTCCTTGTTTGACTAAAAATTAATCAACAAATATTTCGGGAAAAAGATTAGATATGCAGCAGCAGCAGAATCAAATACACTGGCCTTCAAAACTTCGTACCGCACTTGTTCACGCATCACGAAAAAACTACTGGACCGATTGCGATGCCATTTTCACTGTTGGATAGTTTAAGCTTTTACTTAAAAAAATGTGTACTTAAATGTGTATCTCAATCTGATGAGTAGGGGCCAAGTAATTTAATCTATATACTTATAATAAAACTGTAACGGGTCCAATTCTGTACATTGAAGATATTTTGAAATTTTTTTTTGAAGGATACTCTATATTCGATACTGAAGCCAAAACTGTATTTTTTCATTTTTGTCTGCCTGTCTGTCTATCTGTCTGTCTGTCTGTCTGTCTGTATCTTGGCTAGGCATCACGCTGAAACTACTGAATGAATTTAAATTAAACTTGGTATGATTTGAGTTCATACTACGAGGTAATCCCGAAAAATTAAAGGGTTCCCGCAGGATAGGCGTTGAAAGTTATTTAAAAGAACACGTATCACGCTGAAACTACTGGATGGATTTTGTTGCAACTTGGCACCGTCATAGTTTATATAATGGGTAAAAATTGAGAATACTTTTTATCCCGAAAAAATAAAGAGTTCCTGCGGGATAATGTCCCAAATTTTGTAAATTGAAGATAATTAGTATATTTTTTTGTCTGTCTGTTTGTGCGTATCTTGACTGCGCAACGCACAGGAACTACTGAATGAATTCAAATGAAACTTGGTATGATTACAGTTCATATATAGTACCAGGTAGGACATTGGAAACTTTTCATCCCGAAAAATTAAAGGGTTTCCGCAAGATAGGGGTTGAAAGTTATTAAAAAGAACACTTATCATGCCGGAACTACTAGACGGATTTTTGGATGTATTGAACACGTTATTTTTTTTTTAATCGTGTCTCTCTGTCTGTTAGTCTGTATGTTTGTTTGTTCACGCATCACGTAAAAACTATTGGACCGATTGCAATGCGGTTTTCATTGTTAGATAGCTTAGTGTTTGATTTAAAAACTGGTGTAATTGGTATCTAAATCTGGTGAGTTAGAAGCCGAGCAGTGGATAAAAATATTTTTCACGGCTAAAGAAATGTTGATCAAATGTTGGTATATTGGTCCTGGAATAGCACATTTTGAATAAAAGTACTGGACAGATTGCGATGCCATTTTTACTGTTGTATAGCTTAGGTTTTGACTTAAAAACTGGTGTACTCGGTATCTCAATCCGATGAGTAGGAGCCAAGCAATTTAATAAAAACTCTATTAATTTAAAAAGTTAGGTCCTATGTTTTGATGAACAGTGTACATGCAATGCGAGAAATGAGAAGATTTTTTATAAATTCCTCAAACAACGAAAGTAATTAGGGTAATGCGCAGCCATTGTTTCTTCCACAACGTGTGTTCCACATCGGCACAAAATCCTTTTGTGTTTTGTGACATCGGCTCTTTACAATACCACCAGAACCGCGAGACTTGTCCGCGGGACAAAACATATTGCAGTATGCCGACGTCAATTTTTATTTAAGGCGCTATGGGCTCCAAATTTTTTGTACTGCTCGTCAAGGTACAGGTTAGGCAGGAGAGGTGATGCATCTCGGGAGCCGATTGTAGTTAATATTATCAATGTTATTTTACTTTTTTAATAATGTTACGATTTTTTAAACAACTGATTTCACTGAAGTGTTTGAATGTTTTTTGGGATTACACACTTTTTTTGTAAAAATATCTTCATTAGAAACCGAGTGTTGTACTTTCATTCCATCGGCGGGAACGTCAAAACGGATGTTTTTTGCGAAATTTTACGTTTGTTTTCTATTTGAGGCAAATTTTAATTTAATTTTTTATTTATTTTTATTTCGTTGTATGACGAGACGGCAGGTCGCTCGCCTGATGGTAAGCGTCACGCCTGTCCATAACAGTTGCAGCGCCACCCAGAACTTTGGTTGCAAAGTCTTGCGCGTCTCTGTGTTTCGGTGACCACATCCGGATAAAGTATTTTGTGTACATTTATGACACATACAAAAATAAAGTCACTTAACCGTTTTTAAAGGTCTAATTTTAAATATTCGTGAGGACGAATCGTTAAATTTGGAGCCCATTTCGCCTTAAATGTAAATAAGGGCAGCAACATTGCTGATTTTAATGCATCTAGAAAATGAGTCTGGATGTCGTGTGCATGAAGCCGCTCGTACGTACAAGTCTCACGCACACACTTACACCTTGTTATGCCGATTGGCCACCACATTGCAGCAAGATCTCGACCTTGTTAGTCATAATAATTCTGTTGTCACGAAAAATCAATAACGATGCAGCCACCGTTTGCTATGCTTCACTCGTTTGTTTAGCGGTATGGACTCCGTATTTTTTATGCCTTCTTGGTCGTGTATATTATATTACAAACTGTGCCCCGCGGCTATGCCTGGGCAAATACAACAGTGACTGGAGACAAAGGTCTTCAATCAGTGCGTCCTACCAGTCATGACCTACGGTGCCGAAACGTGGACACTCACGGTCAAACTGGTCCACAAATTTAAGGTCTCTCAGCGTGCTATGGAGAGAGCTATGCTTGGAGTATCTCTGAAGGACAAGATTCGTAATGAAGATATCGGACGGAGAACCAAGGTAATCGACATAGCTCTAAGGATAAACAAAGAACCGATAACCGTTGGGGTAGACGAGTTCTCGAGTGGAGACTATGTTTAGGTAAACGTAGTATATGACGCCCTGTGGCCAGATGGAGTGACGACCTGCGAGAAGCGGCTGGCAGAAAATGGATGAGGAAAGCTTAAGAGCGAGCTCAGTGGCGTGCATTAGGAGAGGCCTACGTCCAGCAGTGGACAGATATAGACTGTTGATGATGATGATGATGAATATGCCTTAACTAGAAGAATAGAGTGCGCCATGAAAAAAATCCAATCCAAGATTGCCGCCGCCCCAAAATGGCGGAATACTTTGTTTTTCTAACCCCTAAATGTGGGTATCAAACGAAACGGCTTACCAAGTAGAACACAGTAGAAATAACTAACAACTTGAAAATAAACAAGAAATTTATTTATTAAATTAAATTGTTTTATTTGTACTAAAAGCTAATAAACAAAATAAAATCGTGTGGCGTCGAACTTCTATTACTCAGGGTAAGCTAAGCCTCAAAATTTTATTTTATTTTTTTAAATAGTTTTTTATCTAGTCAGTTCTGAAGTGTACTGTGTTCTACTTGTCAAGCCCTTGCATTTGATACCCATATTGAGGGTATTGGATTGCACCATTATGTGGTGGCGGCCATCTTGGATTTGTAATTTTCATTGGTTGAACAATCTTGCGTGTCACTGCACTGCGCTCGTCACCCTGAGACATTGATTTGTATCTATGTATGTTTATCCGTTGTCTAGTACCCGTAGTGCTGGGTAGTGGTGGCCGTAGTTTGGGGCTAGATAATTGATGTGAATGGTCGCTAATATATTATACTAGCTGCGCCCCGCGGTTTCACCTGCGTGAGGGATGATGATGATGATGATGAAAAGTATCCTTTGTGTTATTCCAGGCTATAAGCTATCTCCAACCCAAATTTCACAAAATCCGTTCAGCCGTTTGAGCGTGAAGGATGATGATGATGATGATGAAAAGTATCTTGTGCTATAGCTATCTCCTTTCCAAATTTCATCAAAATCCGTCCAGCAGTTATCGCGAGAAAGCTCCCCAAACAAACAAACCAGCAGCGTTTCACTTTTATATAATGGTATGGATTATTAACGCACAGATAGACAGACAGAGAGTTTTACACAGCAATAGGATTCCGTTCTGTCCCTTGGACGGCTACTATAAAATTTCAGTAGTATTCCGTGGTACAGTCAACTGTACCAGGGAAATATTTATTGATTTAGTCCGATCAACTGTACTACCGCATGAAAGTTCAACGATGGTCCAGTCAACAGGACAATCCCTACTGTACAGTATTTGCATTCTCTTTGAAATGTACTACGGGCAAGAAGCGTGTAGAACATATTGGTTTTTATTTTGTCAAATCTATTCTATTCCTTGGGAACGGAACTTTAATATGTATAAGGAACATAAAATTTAAATTTTAACAATTAAAGTTATTATAAAATACAAAAACCTGACTGCGAACAAAATTATTGAAAAAAAACGGTTTTATGGTAAAAAAACTTAAGAATGTTGCAGATAATGTCATAAAAGAGTATTATAAGCTAAACCAAGGAACAAATGTAGATTAAAGAATTAATCTAAAACCTTCTTTTTTTTTTAAATTCATTGTCGCCGAGTTGTGGTCTACCCTTACAGCCGGATAGCTAATTGGGAAGTGCTTTTTTGATTTGCAAGATTCCACCCGGAACGACAGACTAACAAGAAAGTGACTTAATAAAATCGTGGTAAAGAATACAATAAAATCGTGGTAAAGAATAAAATAAAATCGTGGGGCATAGCGTAACCTGAGTAATAGAAATTCGACTCGCTCCACGATTTTTATTTTTTAGCTTATAGTAAGTACATTATCTGCATCCTTCTTTAGTTTGTTTACAATAAAACCGTTTAACTTTTACTTATAGTAAGTACATTATCTGCATCCTTCTTTAGTTTGTTTACAATAAAACCGTTTAACTTTTACTTATAGTAAGTACATTATCTGCATACTTCTTAAGTTTGTTTACAATAAAACTGTTTAACTTTTACTTATAGTAAGTACATTATCTGCATCCTTCTTAAGTTTGTTTACAATAAAACTGTTTAACTTTTACTTATAGTAAGTACATTATCTGCATCCTTCTTTAGTTTGTTTACAATAAAACTGTTTAACTTTTACTTATAGTAAGTACATTATCTGCATCCTTCTTAAGTTTGTTTACAATAAAACTGTTTAACTTTTACTTATAGTAAGTACATTATCTGCATACTTCTTAAGTTTGTTTACAATAAAACTGTTTAACTTTTACTTATAGTAAGTACATTATCTGCATACTTCTTAAGTTTGTTTACAATAAAACTGTTTAACTTTTACTTATAGTAAGTACATTATCTGCATCCTTCTTAAGTTTGTTTACAATAAAACTGTTTAACTTTTACTTATAGTAAGTACATTATCTGCATCCTTCTTAAGTTTGTTTACAATAAAACTGTTTAACTTTTACTTATAGTAAGTACATTATCTGCATCCTTCTTAAGTTTGTTTACAATAAAACCGTTTAACTTTTACTTATAGTAAGTACATTATCTGCATACTTCTTAAGTTTGTTTACAATAAAACTGTTTAACTTTTACTTATAGTAAGTACATTATCTGCATCCTTCTTAAGTTTGTTTACAATAAAACTGTTTAACTTTTACTTATAGTAAGTACATTATCTGCATCCTTCTTAAGTTTGTTTACAATAAAACTGTTTAACTTTTACTTATAGTAAGTACATTATCTGCATCCTTCTTAAGTTTGTTTACAATAAAACTGTTTAACTTTTACTTATAGTAAGTACATTATCTGCATCCTTCTTAAGTTTGTTTACAATAAAACTGTTTAACTTTTACTTATAGTAAGTACATTATCTGCATCCTTCTTAAGTTTGTTTACAATAAAACTGTTTAACTTTTACTTATAGTAAGTACATTATCTGCATCCTTCTTAAGTTTGTTTACAATAAAACTGTTTAACTTTTACTTATAGTAAGTACATTATCTGCATCCTTCTTAAGTTTGTTTACAATAAAACTGTTTAACTTTTACTTATAGTAAGTACATTATCTGCATCCTTCTTAAGTTTGTTTACAATAAAACCGTTTAACTTTTACTTATAGTAAGTACATTATCTGCATCCTTCTTAAGTTTGTTTACAATAAAACTGTTTAACTTTTACTTATAGTAAGTACATTATCTGCATACTTCTTAAGTTTGTTTACAATAAAACTGTTTAACTTTTACTTATAGTAAGTACATTATCTGCATACTTCTTAAGTTTGTTTACAATAAAACTGTTTAACTTTTACTTATAGTAAGTACATTATCTGCATCCTTCTTAAGTTTGTTTACAATAAAACTGTTTAACTTTTACTTATAGTAAGTACATTATCTGCATACTTCTTAAGTTTGTTTACAATAAAACTGTTTAACTTTTACTTATAGCAAGTACATTATCTGCATACTTCTTAAGTTTGTTTACAATAAAACTGTTTAACTTTTACTTATAGTAAGTACATTATCTGCATCCTTCTTAAGTTTGTTTACAATAAAACCGTTTAACTTTTACTTATAGTAAGTACATTATCTGCATCCTTCTTAAGTTTGTTTACAATAAAACCGTTTAACTTTTACTTATAGTAAGTACATTATCTGCATCCTTCTTAAGTTTGTTTACAATAAAACTGTTTAACTTTTACTTATAGTAAGTACATTATCTGCATCCTTCTTAAGTTTGTTTACAATAAAACTGTTTAACTTTTACTTATAGTAAGTACATTATCTGCATCCTTCTTAAGTTTGTTTACAATAAAACTGTTTAACTTTTACTTATAGTAAGTACATTATCTGCATCCTTCTTAAGTTTGTTTACAATAAAACTGTTTAACTTTTACTTATAGTAAGTACATTATCTGCATCCTTCTTAAGTTTGTTTACAATAAAACCGTTTAACTTTTACTTATAGTAAGTACATTATCTGCATCCTTCTTAAGTTTGTTTACAATAAAACTGTTTAACTTTTACTTATAGTAAGTACATTATCTGCATACTTCTTAAGTTTGTTTACAATAAAACTGTTTAACTTTTACTTATAGTAAGTACATTATCTGCATCCTTCTTAAGTTTGTTTACAATAAAACTGTTTAACTTTTACTTATAGTAAGTACATTATCTGCATCCTTCTTAAGTTTGTTTACAATAAAACTGTTTAACTTTTACTTATAGTAAGTACATTATCTGCATACTTCTTAAGTTTGTTTACAATAAAACTGTTTAACTTTTACTTATAGTAAGTACATTATCTGCATACTTCTTAAGTTTGTTTACAATAAAACTGTTTAACTTTTACTTATAGTAAGTACATTATCTGCATCCTTCTTAAGTTTGTTTACAATAAAACCGTTTAACTTTTACTTATAGTAAGTACATTATCTGCATCCTTCTTAAGTTTGTTTACAATAAAACTGTTTAACTTTTACTTATAGTAAGTACATTATCTGCATACTTCTTAAGTTTGTTTACAATAAAACTGTTTAACTTTTACTTATAGTAAGTACATTATCTGCATACTTCTTAAGTTTGTTTACAATAAAACTGTTTAACTTTTACTTATAGTAAGTACATTATCTGCATACTTCTTAAGTTTGTTTACAATAAAACTGTTTAACTTTTACTTATAGTAAGTACATTATCTGCATCCTTCTTAAGTTTGTTTACAATAAAACCGTTTAACTTTTACTTATAGTAAGTACATTATCTGCATCCTTCTTAAGTTTGTTTACAATAAAACTGTTTAACTTTTACTTATAGTAAGTACATTATCTGCATCCTTCTTTAGTTTGTTTACAATAAAACCGTTTAACTTTTACTTATAGTAAGTACATTATCTGCATCCTTCTTTAGTTTGTTTACAATAAAACCGTTTAACTTTTACTTATAGTAAGTACATTATCTGCATCCTTCTTTAGTTTGTTTACAATAAAACCGTTTAACTTTTACTTATAGTAAGTACATTATCTGCATCCTTCTTTAGTTTGTTTACAATAAAACCGTTTAACTTTTACTTATAGTAAGTACATTATCTGCATCCTTCTTAAGTTTGTTTACAATAAAACCGTTTAACTTTTACTTATAGTAAGTACATTATCTGCATCCTTCTTAAGTTTGTTTACAATAAAACTGTTTAACTTTTACTTATAGTAAGTACATTATCTGCATCCTTCTTTAGTTTGTTTACAATAAAACCGTTTAACTTTTACTTATAGTAAGTACATTATCTGCATCCTTCTTTAGTTTGTTTACAATAAAACCGTTTAACTTTTACTTATAGTAAGTACATTATCTGCATACTTCTTAAGTTTGTTTACAATAAAACTGTTTAACTTTTACTTATAGTAAGTACATTATCTGCATCCTTCTTTAGTTTGTTTACAATAAAACCGTTTAACTTTTACTTATAGTAAGTACATTATCTGCATCCTTCTTTAGTTTGTTTACAATAAAACCGTTTAACTTTTACTTATAGTAAGTACATTATCTGCATACTTCTTAAGTTTGTTTACAATAAAACTGTTTAACTTTTACTTATAGTAAGTACATTATCTGCATCCTTCTTAAGTTTGTTTACAATAAAACTGTTTAACTTTTACTTATAGTAAGTACATTATCTGCATCCTTCTTAAGTTTGTTTACAATAAAACTGTTTAACTTTTACTTATAGTAAGTACATTATCTGCATCCTTCTTAAGTTTGTTTACAATAAAACTGTTTAACTTTTACTTATAGTAAGTACATTATCTGCATCCTTCTTTAGTTTGTTTACAATAAAACCGTTTAACTTTTACTTATAGTAAGTACATTATCTGCATCCTTCTTAAGTTTGTTTACAATAAAACTGTTTAACTTTTACTTATAGTAAGTACATTATCTGCATCCTTCTTAAGTTTGTTTACAATAAAACTGTTTAACTTTTACTTATAGTAAGTACATTATCTGCATCCTTCTTTAGTTTGTTTACAATAAAACCGTTTAACTTTTACTTTTTTTTTCTTAGGTATTTTATTTATGTTTATCTCTCTATTGTACTTACTCTATTAAACTTACTTACTCAGTCGGTCAGTCTTACCCGTTTTGATGTAAATCGGGTAAAACCAATGTACCAAAAATTTCCCGATTTCCCGTGTAAACTTTTCGGGAATAAATGTATCTTAGTTATATATTTAAACGGGACTTAATCGCGCTGAAAACTTAATATTTATTTACCGCGACGTTTCGATCAAGTTGCATTGATCGAGGTCACGAGAAGACTGAAGTAGCGGGTGTCAGCATTCGCATTTGGTTTTATAAAAAATCAGAGTTGTCACGACACACGACACTAACGACATCTGCAGATTTCTTCTGACATAAAAAGATGACCTTGAAAAAATAAAAAAATAACTTGTAAAATCTTGTATGTTATATACCTAAGTGTTTCGTATCGCGAAAGTTTAAAAGTTACAAATGTATCTTACGTTGATCTCTGTATTGTACAGTACCTAGAGTACCTAGCCTACCTATATTTAAAACTTCATCATAGCTGTCTTGGTGTGAAAGCGAGTAATCGAAATTTTCTAGTTTTCGCTTGGCAATTTTCCCTTTCCTTGGATAAAAAGTATCCAATGTTGATCTCTGTTGTAGATATACAGTATATGAACATATACATTTTCATCGTTTTTTTCGGTCGATTTGGTGTGAAAATGCCCCAAACAAACAAAAAAGCAGACATCGTTTCAATCCATACCAATATCTAGAAGTGAAACGTTGTCTTTTTGTTTGTTTGGAGAGCTTTCACGCGATAACGGCTGGACGGATTTTGATGAAATTTAGAATGAATATAGATTATACCCTGGAATAAAACATAGGATACTTTTTATCCCGGAAAATTGTAAGTTTCCAAGGAAAAACTGGAAAATGTTGATTGCTCACTGTAAGGAACGGTTGCCATCACAGAATGGTCTGTGGTTGCCATGGAAACGAAACAACAAGTCTGTCAAAAAACATCAAGAGCATTGGTAGATACTATACCTACTTTTGCATTGGTTTTTAATATCCTAAAAGAAAATAGGATGCTTTTTTCGCGATAAACAGTAGTCCGCGCGGACGAAGTCGCGGACGGGAAACTAGTTATATATTATTACATTAATGAGGATTTCTTTCAGAAATGCTTGCAAAGCCATGTGTCTGGTTTAAGCATTGTCAGATTGTCAAAGTACCACAATAAAAATAATAATTAATGCGTCAGTGAATAGTTTTTGAAGCATACAGTGAATCCCGTTTATGTTCTGACTATTACTCTAATAAAAGAGCTTTTTTAATGAATAAACTATTCTTATCTTACCCGATATATTTGACATGTTAATTTGTATTTATTTATTTATGTAAGTATCTATATGTACCCATATGACTGTATACCTATATTGGTTATGTATAGTAAGTATATAAGTACTGACTTCCTTTTACAATTTATTATAAATTAACCTAAATCAGCAAGAAAGGATTAAGCTCGCCTTTGTACACAAATTTATTTACTGTTAATGTGATTTATGTGTACAATAAAGAATATAAGAATCCTCTCTAATCTGTGGTTTTGACACTGTTATTCATAATTATGAAGGGGGTGAGCGTAACTTCATATACTTGCATTCCATTTTTTTAATGTAGGTACACCTCGCCCGGACTTTGCCTGCATAGACATTTTAAGGGATAAAAAGTAAAAAAACGTTGGACGACCTTCCTTATTTATGATGGACACTATTTTCTTATAAAATTGCATCAAGTTCGATTCAGCTGTATAGTGGTGAAAAGGGAACGAACGGGCAGAGAGAACAAGTTATTTTTGCATTTATAATTGTGTTGACCGCTCTCAAATGGCAACGAACCCGACATCAACCAGGCAACGAAACTAAAACATGAGTAGGGGAGGCCGGGGCTTCAATTGACAGAGGTAAATTAACAAGCGAATTTCTAAGAAACTATAAACAGCACGTCACTAGTGATTCCTAAAATTCATCCCTGTGACATCAATCTACAGGTTGAGACTCGTCAGTCCAGTTTTTTTTCGCAGTAGCTTGTTTTATTCTTAATAATGTTACATAACTTTACGAACGCTAATGTACACTATTGCGTAATTATATTTTTTTTATTGAAAACGTGCCCATCAGGCTAAAATTTAAAAAAAATACGGGGCATGTATTAACATGTTAATTCTTACCCCATATGTGGGGTTAGTATTTACTGAATATACCTTTGGATTCTATTTTTGCTTCCGTACCCGAAGGGTGCCCAACAGGACCCTATTACTAAGCCTACGCTGTACATCCATCTATCCGTACATCTGTCCTAACTTTAAAGAGCTGTATATTCACCACGGTACCTAATTATTCATTTATTATCTTAAACGTTACAGCATGAGGACATGCGAAAAACAACTCGAGGCATGACTTCGCTGGCGACCTACGAGTCAGCTGCTTTAGAAATAATGGACAAGGAAAGGAACTACAGAGATGTAGCCACATAATTTCAAATTTGTCACGTTTCGCTGTTCAATTTTGTGAAAAAGAAGAAAGCCGGAGTTCCAGTAGAAGTAGGCTACAAAAAGACCCGGTTAGTATTCAATTCTGAGTAGGAGAAAAAAATAGCAGATTATTTATTAAAGTGCTCCAACATTTATTTCGGGCTGCTACCTGACGAAGTAAAAAAAATAGCACACCAGTGTGCTGTTTTTTACAAAATCCCGAACTTGCCAGAATCGTGGAAGGCTAAGAAAAAGGCTGGTGATGACTGGTTCACGAATTTCATGAAAAGAAATACAATATTGTCGATTAGAAGCCCTGGATCGAAAAGTTTAAGTAGGGCAACAAATGTGCATGCATTTTTTGAAAAATACAGATCTGTATTAGAAAGATACAAACTTAGCCCATCCCGGATTTGGAACATGGATGAGACGGGCGTAACTACAGTGCAAAAGCCAAAAAAAGTTGTTGCTGGATGGGCCATAAAGCAGGTCGGTGCTGTGACATCCGCCGAAAGGGGCGTTTTGGTTACATTGGCTGTAGCCATAAATGCAATTGGTAATGCGATTCCTTGTATGTTCGTTTTTCCCCGTATTCGTTACAGCGATTTGTTTGTTAGAAACGGACCACCAGAATGTATAGGCGTTGGTAATAAATCAGGATGGATGACACAAACAGAGTTTTTGAAATTTCTCGATCATTTTATACATCATGTGAAGCTGTCGGAAGAGGATCCAGTTTTGCTATTAATAGATAACCACAACTCACATGTAAACGTTGAAGTCGTCGACAAAGCGAAGAGAAACCATGTCGTTCTTTTGTCGTTTCCGCCACATTGCTCGCACAATTTACAGCCCATGGAGTATATGGTCCGTTAAAAAATTACATAAGCAGAAAACAGACCAACTGGATGACCAACAGCCCAGGATTAACCATGACAATATACGATCTTCCAGAGGTAGTCAGAAATTCACTCCCGTTGGCATTAAATCCCATGAATGTCACAAACGCGTTCATGATGGTATCTGGCCATGCAACGAAGACGTATTTCAAGAATATATATATGCACCATCTTTTGTCACCGATCGTCCAGATCCCACCCAAAGCGGTCCTAACGTAGCGACTACGCCATCTGTTGAAGGCGATAACTTGCTTGATGACGTGTCATTAAATTTAGAAAATCCTGAGATTTTAAATGACATGTCTATTTTGGATATTAACGTTTCTGACGTGATAGCACTAATGTCTAACGAACCAGTGGCTGGACCCTCAGGCGTGCATAAAAAAAATGGTTTCATCCACGAAGTACGATCGCAAACACTTATAATACCTATAGAAGTGGTTGCTGGTCCTTCACGTGCTCAAATAGATAACTGTTTTATAATCGAATCCGTACGACCTCTCCCAAAAGCTCAACCACGGGTTCAATTGAATCGTAATCGCACCAGAAAATCTGCCATACTCACCGACACACCGGAAAAACAAGCACTAGAAGAGATAGAAAGTAACAGAAATTTAAAAAGAAAAAGACCGCAGAATAAAGACTATGGAAAGAATAAAAAGCAAGGTAAAGAAAATGATAAAGAAAAAATACCTAAAAAGGGGAAACAAAAGGAAACATCACAAGTGGAAAAGGCAAAGAAAAGGATATTGGAAGAAAGCAGCGATAGTGCAGAAGATGAATATTTCTGTTTAATGTGTGGTGTCTCATACAATGAAGACACATCTGGTGCAGACTGGGTGCAATGCATCTTGTGCAAGCAGTGGGCTCAGTCCAGATGTATCAGAGGCAACACTGTTTCATACATTTGCCAAAATTGTGATTCAGACGATGAATATGATTAAAAATGAAACATATTGTGATTACATGAAAATGATTCTTAGTAGATTATATTGTTAAGATGTTGATTTTATATTGAAACTAAGCTTTATTGAGACTGCTTTATACTATATAGGTAGGTTATATAAAGACTGCCATGTTTAAGAATAAGCTAATTACTACCTTATTTAAAGTGATATATTGTTATTCGATAACACACATAAGTCTGATTAAACTACTTAAAAGACTGTTAACTTAATAATAACAGTAAAAATGGTTTTTAATTAGAAATTATTTAAAGATTTGTTGATTTTTGTTCTTCTACGAAGAGGTTTTCTTTGAGTTTTTGTTTCTATTCATTGATATAGCTGAAATATTGTTGTTTAACGGAGTGTTATAACTTTTAACCATAATGTTAATTATTTTTCCACTAAGTGAACATTGTGATTATTAAAAAGTAACATTTCCTTCAATAATATAACAGTAAAAGTAACTGTTAATAAGAAATCATTCAGATATTTGTTGATTTTTGTTATTATATAGAGAGGTTTTGTTTGGTTTTCTTTCTCTATAATACTTATATCGCTGTTGCAGGGAAAAAGTGCTATATTGTATGAGCCTAATGCTAATTGTATTGCTTAATAAAAAAAAACATTGTAATTTTGCTTTTTCTTTATTTATATAGGAAAATACTTAATTGTTAATTTTTGCCCCTCTTATTAATACTTACCTCAGAACCGTTAATTGTAGCCCCGATCGCGGGGTAAGTATTAATTTCTGACTTTTCTGAGTAAAATCGACTTTTTTAAAAAGGTACCAATTTCTTGTCAAATTAAAAGCAACGATATGGTTATTGAATAGTTTGGACATCATTTTACACAAAAATCATTTCAAAATGTTTAGGCGTTTTGAAGCTACAACTGAAAATATAAATTTTGTTAAGTCGCGCCCCGCTCTCCCCTAGTCATGTTTTAGTTTCATAGTCTATGACACTCTTGCGATGAACACGAATCGATTAATACTTCGCTTGTCAAAACCGGACCAAGATTTTAGTTTGAACACATAACCCATCCTTTGCTGCGCCTTAGTCGAGTAAAAAATTTAAAGCCTATTACACTCTATATATGAAGACACGATGAAGACGAATCGATTGACACCACACTTGTCAAAATCGGACCAATAGGGGCCACACTATGGTGGAACATCCCCATACATACATGATACATACATACATATACTATTAAACTCATTACCCTGCCCTTGCTTCGCTTTAGTCGAGTAAAAAGAATGAATTGGCAACCTTTCGCTTAGTCGCGTTCGTTGTTGCAACTAGGTTGCACGGACACGCGACTTCACTGGCTTCCTGTAGGGATGCAAACGATGCATAGATTTTTTCAAAACATCGACGTATCGTTAATGACGTTTAACAAGGCGTGTATGTCATACGTTTAATGATAAGTGTCACGCCTGCTCAGAACAAGCGCAGTGCCAGCCACAACATAGTAAATTGTTGTGTGGATTTAGTAAGAGTATATTAATCTTAGTCTATGACGTGTCTTGGGGTCTAAAGGATGTGACTCGCTTACCTAGGAGTCACTAGGAGTTACTACAAAACATAGTTTTACAAGAAATTATTCTTGTATTATTAACTTTAATATTGTAGTTACCTTTATTCTAAATCGACATACTTAGATAAAGATGAACAGATAAGTTTGCCCAGCCAAGAGTTTTAACTTAACACACTTGCTTAAGAAAAGTCAACAGAGCAAGAGAGCCATTCCATCGTCCTCGCTAACGATGTTTTCGCGTCTGCAGAATTTATTAGCACTACCCCAATTCATTAACGGCACTCCGGAGAGGTGGCATCACTATTTTTCTTCGCACCTCGCCTCCGAATGTGGTATTTATGAGACCGTTGGGTGAAATTGTAGCTAACATGTCAAGGTGCAGGGGAAGTCAGTAGATCAAGTTGATGCGATGTAAGATTCTTGAGCTGGAGCATTTGACCCATTTCATTGTGTATGTTTGTGAGTTAGGTAATGTGAAGAAGGAGCTTTTTCGTAGGAAATACCTATGTAAGGAAACCTAGAAGATACTTTTTGAAAATTCATACGCGTGAGCTAGATTGTTTACCTGCAAAAAAACAGATTCCACACCGTTGTTGTAGTGCGTGAGTAGATTACTTGTAGTGTTTTGTGATAGATACACATTTTCATTACAAAAAAACCTGCATTGTTTTGTTTTTTGTGAGAACTTGACAGAATTAACACGAATAAAAAGGACGAGATTTTGATCAATATCTTATCTGCATGGAAGTAAGGCACCACAGCATCGCCCGCGTGCAAACTTTGCCACCTCCAACCCCTTAAGATGGAATTTCAAAAAATCCCTTCTTAGTCATAGACATATTTCTTAGTCCATCTGAAATAATAATAATTTCTGATCATGAACATAGACAAAAGTGTAGATATAGGCACAGAATATATAATAGTACTAGATTCCACACTTTGGTTCGTTCGCTACTTTCCCTTTCCCTTTTTCGGCACTTTCTTGAATTCGGCACATTTCTTATTGGACACTTTCCTATCTTGATAATTTTCAGTCATGTACAGTTCCTCGCTAAATCTTTTTTGTGCTAGTTCTGTTTTTTTAAATTCTTTTTTAATCTTTTCCGTCCCCTTTCACTTTTTACCTTAGTAGGTAAAATTAGTAAAATAAATTTGAATTATGTTTTAAGTGCATATAAGTCATGTTATGCAATTTTAGTTAATGAACTTCGGAAATTGTTATTTTTAGTTTCAGTAAAATAAATGAATTCAGCTGTTTTGCTTTTGCTTTTAATTTGTTTTATCAATGACTATACCAAAGTATCAAGATAGGAAAGTGTTCAATAAGAAATGCGCCGAATTCAAGAAAGTTTCGAAAAAGGAAAAGTAGCGAACGAACCAAAGTGACGAATTAGGGAAAGTTTCGAACCGCTGCTGGACCCGAATATACTAGACACTTTACTAAAAGAAAACCTATGTAAAGTAATATAGAACCTATTGCCTATGAAGTAGGTACATAAATAACTCTAGGTAAACCCTGCCTTTCTTAGTATTTACCCAAAACCTGGTCATTTAGCTCCGGAAACCAAACAGGAAGCGCTGCGGACGTACCTACAGAGGCAGCCACAGGACGCCGTTCAATAAGTATTATAAATTCAAACTTACCCACAATTTACTCCACCTACTTGGTGCCAGGATGCGGGACTATTGACATGCCTGGCTTCCGGTGGCGAAGGCCTTATTTGTAACTTCGAGTGCGCTAGTTCTTGCTAGTTCACGGCAGTAATTTCCGGGGAATATTTTATGTTTCTAGGCCCATAGTTTCCGTTGTTTTTAGGTTTGGTTATAGAATAAGACTAAGTATTATACCGTTAGGTTTCAATGGTTTTTTTCGTTTATATGTGGCTTTCCTGGACTGACTTGACTTGATCTAGGAGCTGCTAGGAGATGTTAGGAGATTATAGCAAGGTGCGTAAAAAAAGGGGAGAAGCTTGCCAATTTATTATATATTTATTACTAGTTTTCCCGCCCGCGACTTTGTCCGCGTGGACTACTGTTCATCAGGAAAAAAACATCCAATGTTCTTCTAGAATATTAAAAACTAATGCAAAAGTATAGCACCAATACTCCTGATGTTTTTTGACAGAATTGTTATGTCGTTTCCATGGCAACCGTACCTTACAGCGAGTAATCAACATTTTCCAGTTTTCCCGTGGAAACTTGCAATTTTGCGGGATGAAAAGTATCCTATGTTTTATTCCAGGGTAAAAGCTATCTACATTCCAAATTTCATCAAAATCCGTCCAGCCGTCATCGCGTGAAAGCTCCCCAAACAAACAAACAAACAATCAGACAACGTTTCACTTTTAAATATTGGTATAGATTTATTAAATACTTTATGCACAAAAACAGTGTACAGAGGAGGACTTAATGCTATGACAGCATTTATTAAAAAAGTAAAAACTTTTTTACCAGACTGCGCAACGCAAAGGTCGGATAATGTGTTTATCAGTTTGTATGTATGTCTGTTCCTTTGTGGCACTTTAAAGAACAAACGCGTGGACCGATTTTGATGATTCTTAGTCGATGGATTTGTCTTAATCTTGCGAGTGCTACTACAGACATGACAGTAATTAAAATTCAATATAGATACAACCAGACGCCATAAAGTGAAAAAAATATTGAAAGTTGATGAACTATATTATGTGGGGCATATCATTAGATAAGATATTCAAAATGTTTTTTAGTTTTCTCATATCATTTGTCATTTGTAATGACTATTTAGGATCTATAGCGATTTAAAGTTGGTTAGCAACCATTCTCACTTAAATTTTCTTTAGTTTTTTCGCGGTCGTGATTTTTGTGAAGGTGCTTGACCGTGCCCGTTTATATTAGCTCTTTCTTTATTACTTGTGTAAGTCATCAGTAAAAATGTGTTCTTGTCCAACCTTTCCTATCACATTACGCTATGCAATACTCAATTACATAGTCCTGTTCATTCAACTAACTGTTTAAAACTTTCAAGTTTCAGTCGTGGTAAACAAGAGATATATCTCCGGGAGAAGCACTCAGGTATCCCAAGTGAAGTATAAGCAGGAACTTGACTTTAGGTCGGTACTATACACATGGGTATTAGTAACTGTAATTCAGCCAGTGTTAAGAGCAGGCTCTGCTTTTTAAGGGTTTTTTTCCATAAATATGCTGGGTCAACCACAAACCTGATAAATGTGAAACTTAACGTACATGTTTTTGAGATCCTTATCTCTCTAAGACTTAGGCCCGTAATATCAATAGCAGTTTAATCTACAAATCATAGTTTAAACTATCTCTGTCGATTATCTCGTAATATCAATGATGGTTAATCTGTAAATGAGAGTTTAAACTGCCACATAGTTTAAACGGTCAAGCAGGGGCGGTTAAACTGTTGTGTAGAGTTTAAGCTATTGTTTCAAAATGGTCGCTTTTAAACAGATGTTTGTTTGTCTTTTGAAGATTGCAAACAAGTAACCTTAGAATGGCTTTTACCGACGATTCAGATTCGGATATTGTAATTATAGAAGTTCTTAATGAGTTTCATACCTATACAACGAGACCTTACGTTGTTAAGCCGAGAGAATATAATTTTGATAATTGGGATGCCATTGAATTGCCCAGGTTACAACAAAAACAAAAAAAACAACGTTCTTTCATTTTTATTATTCAGAACGTTGTTTTTTACACTCTAAAATGGCAGCATGTTCTTTCACCAAAGGTTTTAACAGTCCTGTCACCGATTTATTAAAATTAGGAACACGAGATTTCACACTCATAATTCAGGTTTAAAAATGTGGCAGCAAAATGAAATGAAAAGTAACGTATAAAAATAAACACCGAAGCA
This sequence comes from Alsophila aescularia, assembly GCA_946251855.1. NCBI lineage: Eukaryota > Metazoa > Arthropoda > Insecta > Lepidoptera > Geometridae > Alsophila > Alsophila aescularia. Next base: position 3,014,120 of record OX276378.1, on the reverse strand, counting down.
CATCGTTTAACATACAAGAAAGAACCTAGCATAGCGCGTAATTTCAAAATCTAATATGTTGTCCTGTTAAAGTCAATGAAACGTCTGTTTTCTTAGTACAACATTCCTTACATTTCTTGAACAAAGGAGCGAAAGGAATGAACGATATCCCGAGTGTTGCTACATTTTAAAAACTGATCGAAGTTTAACTAATCGGCCAATGTTTTGCCATTGATATTACGAAAGAGGTTTAATCGACAGCTTAACTTTAGAAGCCGATTAGTTAAACTGTGAGTTAAACGATGGTTGATATTACGGGCCTTAGACAAAAACATGATTAACAAAATTTCATTCGATATTTTTTGTTGTCAAAAATTACGTCATTTTCGGTAATATTTACATTTTTCTACTCAACGGCTTAAGTTTTATCTCTAAAATAAATCTCACAGCAAAAAAATATAGTTTATTATCTAATGTTTAGACAAAATTTACCATTGATACCTCGCTTGTCATAATCGGACGTCTATAGGGGCGAAGCTATGGTGGAACATCACATAGATTGTTAACCCTTCTCTTGCTTCGCTGTAGTCGGGTAATAACACTCGCCTAATGCCATCCATACCAATATATAAAAGTGAAACGTTGTCTGTTTATTTGTTTGTTTTTATCGCAATAACGGCTGGACGGATTTTGATAAAATTTGATATGGCGATATAGCTTATACCCGATATAGCTTATACAATAAAACATAGGATACTTTTTATCCCGGATAATAGTAAGTTTCCACAGGAAAACTGGAAAATCTAGATTACTCGCTGTAACGAATGGTTTCCATGGAAACGAAATAACAATTATGGCAATAAACATCAAGAGCAGTGGTGCTATACCAACTTTTGCATTGGTTTTTAATATCCTAGAAGAACACAGGATGTTTTTTCGCAATAAACTGTAGTCCCGCGCGGTCAAAGTAGCGGGCGGGAAAGCTAGTTACAATTAAAGATGACGACAGCATGCAAAAACAGCAACTCTTGGATATTTGAACCAAATTTATTTAAAAATACACTAAACTTTAACAAAAATATCACTTTACTTGCAAAATCATTAAAATAAACATAACTGAACACAATTAATCAAAATGGCGGTAAGCAAAATAAAAACGACGACAAAAATGTCAGCGAGATGTTCTCTCGACGATGGCTGGCGGCTAAGTAAGAGGGCGGCACTTTTTTTTTTTAGCAATGACTAATGCTGTTGGCCTTATCGGCCTCTACAGCTTGAACCGGGCTTGGGGGCGGGCGCTAACAAGCACTCCGCCGCAATGCATGACGCAGAAGGCGCACGCTAAAGTTAAATTTGGACGACCCGCACGAGGGTACCCAGGGGGTACGACCCTCGGCTTGGGCGGCTTCTGCTTACGGGGGTATCGAACTAAACCCCCCTGGATCGCTACCGTTAGGTAGTGATCGAGGGGGCCCTGAACAATGGCTAGGTTCCCTTGGATTGACTTTTATAACTGACCGCCGATTCGTAATACACCTTCGATCTCGCCAGCGAGGTCGGTGTTTGTGTCTAAATGTGTTGATACCCCCTGGCGGGTTGCCAGGGGTGGTCGGATTGCGCGAGGCCATCGCTGCCAGTACTTTGACTGCGATGGCGTCGTCCGGATCGTCCAGGACATCGCGGGGACGTCTACGGAGGGCAAGAGGGCGGCGCTGGTTGACGGCGCCTCTTATAGTCTCGAGCTCTTGACGGTCATCTCTTCTACACTACATATATTTATAATATATTTAAAAAATGATTTCTTTTATTTTTAGTAATATAAAGTCAACGTTAAAGTGTAAAATCAAAATTTCTTCTAATAATTACTACTAATAATAAAAAACTAAAATATCACAGTAGTCTTTTTAAACTTGCGAATATTCTGTGAATACCTTGCGTTTTATATGAAACTTTCGTGGTGAAATGGTAAGGAGTAACTTGCTATCATCGTCTCACATCATCGTCACAGCCGAAAGACGTGCAATGCTGGGCATAGGACCACTGCTGAACATATTGTTTCCCAGAACCCCACAACTCTGGTCCGTGGTCGCCATTCGAGAACCTTCCTTCCCCAACCAACCAACTCAAATAGCAGTCAGTTTTGTTTTTTGTTGATAGGAATAATTACGCATATCGATATGAAGTTTTCAATGAGATTTAAAATTTGATTTGTCGTGAAACTGGTTCTGCTTGTGATATTTTCACTGCACAATCACAATAACTAACTGTTAATAAATGTAAGTAGGTCTATAGTTCAAGTACATGCCCATTAATACAATTTTCACAATCTACAAATGTGTTTATCGAGATAAAGGTAACTTTTTATGTACCTTGCAAGACAAAATTCTCTTAACGTTATTTTATAATGGGAACGAAGCCAAATAAAACCATTAAAATCAGACAAGCTTTCTATTTATCAGAGAAACTACTCGTGTCCTCTCTTGGCCAAAAAAGTTCCTTATATCTAGCAATACCTACCAGTAAATTAAGTTCTGGCAGCCCCACCGGAAGCCAAGCATCCGCGCTGCATCCCGCGCGACAACTCCAAATAAATGGATTCAAGTTCGGATTTAACTAATTTGATCCTCTTTGCTCGATGCAATGAGCCAAGAGCTTCTTTGGCCGCATTGTTTTCGGTACTCTCTGGTGAGGTAGATTTTACTATGGTTAAGTACAACAACATTTTAAAACTTGGCACCCACTTTTTTAAAATTAGTAGCTTCCAATGCTCGCACATTCCTAGTTCTACCTACTTTTCTTTAAGTTAATGCTATCCAAGCATGATGTGTAGAAGGTTCACTTTAAGTTAATGCTATCCAAGCATGATGTGTAGAAGGTTCACTTTAAGTTAATGCTATCCAAGCATGATGTGTAGAAGGTTCAATTTAAGTTAATGCTATCCAAGCATGATGTGTAGAAGGTTCACTTTAAGTTAATGCTATCCAAGCATGATGTGTAGAAGGTTCACTTTAAGTTAATGCTATCCAAGCATGATGTGTAGAAGGTTCACTTTAAGTTAATGCTATCCAAGCATGATGTGTAGAAGGTTCACTTTAAGTTAATGGTATCCAAGCATGATGTGTAGAAGGTTCACTTTACGAAGACACATTTATGTATCGAGGTTTACTAGACGTGTCTTTTTGGATGAAGAAATAGTTAACTATCATTTCAAAGCTTGATTAAACCATAACATATGCCTACCTACTTGCGTATTTATAGGCCTCTGTTATAAAGGGAAGAATAAAGTTAACATTACGAACGGGATATGTGCCATAAAGTTTTGAGTTTCCGATAGTTCAGTAGCAACCTACTGAAATATCGGAAACTCAAAACATATGGTAAATATCGAGTTTGTAATGTTGACTTTAGTGTTAGGTGACAATGGCAGTTCAAAAACTTTTAAAGGGAAGGATGCCAGTTCGGAGGGCCAACCCTTGCGAGCGCCTGGCAATCTCAAGTCAGCACACCCCAATCGACATACATAGGTACAATGTATGGAGGGAACCATCAAAACAAATACAAACTAGAAACTACCCCTCCGACCAAACGGCCATCGAGGCTTTTCCATTAATCTGCCAAGAAACGTTTCATTAGCGAGCTAACTCTGAGGAAACTCTAAAGTGAATTTTAATGCATCTTTTGTTTTCCGAACCTTCCGCTCGGTTGTTGTAAGCAAAAAGTTAGAGCCAAGTTTCGTTTTTTAGTTCGCCCCGGTTCGCGCAATCAGAGTCTGGGTATAGCGAGTTGTACAGTACTTGTATTGAACAGCATTAAGCTAGGTGCCAAGTGGAGAGTGTATTTTAGCGGTGCAAGATGCAAAGAGAGACTCGGTCCCGGAACCTGCAGTCCTCCTATCGTTTTGAGATTTGTATAGTCATCTAAGTTCTTATTTCTTGAAGCAACTGCAAATTTGTGTGACGAGATAACACAGAAGGCTTGATGTGATGAGATGTATCAGCTGAAATTCTAATTACATGAAGGGCTTCGTCAAACAACACAGAGAAGTATGAAAGGAAGGAAGGTATTATCACATTCCTACATAATCTTCTAAAAAAGGAGGCCAAAATTTCATTGTGCCACAGTGATAGTCAAATATGGTAACTTTGATACACTTTGGCATAGGTAGGTTGGTGTACTTATATTTATTAATATCTGTGCCCACAGCATCCCTGTGTGGTATCTTTTCTGTGATATAAGGATTCTATGAGTTATTCCAGAACCATAAGTATCATCATCATCATCATCAGCCCGTCTCAGTCCACTGCTAGTCATAGGCCTCTTCTCTTCCAACTGCTGCCATAAGTACCAATATACCAAATTTTATCAAACGTTGTTCAATCTTCAAATCGTTTTTATCTCATCGGGGACTTTTACTCATTGGGCTGAGATACCAGGTACACCAGTTTTTAAGTCAACCCCTAAACTACCCGACACTGAAAAACGCATCGCAAGCAGCGCATCGGTGTATTCGTGGGTGTTTGTTACTTCTTCTAAGACATTGCTACTGTTTAGTTATAAAAATTATATATTTTATTTAATACCCCACTTGATAGGTTTTGGTAATTTTTTGTTCCGTCGGAAATACAATATGGCAGCTGAACGCCGCCATATTAGTTTTCTTGACACTTCATATATCCTTTAGCGCTCAAGTGATCAAGACCAATCCAATGATAATACCTCATTTATCAAAATCTTCGCGCCTAAGAAACATACAAACATACATACAACCCAAACACATAACTCTCGGTGCAGTCGTGTAAAAAAGTGATTCTGCACGAGCGCTCGCTTTGAGCCTAACCATAACTAGATTATTTTTGGTGCAATCTCCCCATTTCTTAGCTCCTAGTCCAATATATGTGTTACGTAAACAGATAGAGGTATTCGCTGCATGGCTCGTACACGTGCAAGCTGGAATGAGCCGCCAGGTTGAGACATTCGTTACACGGCTGCGCGCCTGATTGCTCAGCAAAACAGCAAAAGTGCATGGTTCATTCCATTTGCCATTTTTTGCTACCAAGCAGGACAAGTTACGAATTTTGCATCCAATTTGTGGAAACTGGATTAGTTTCTGGGAATGTTCTATACTCGGTATAAATGCTTTAAAAATGCCTTAAGACCAGGCTCTGCTTTTAAGGGTTTTTTCCATAAATATGCTGGGTCAACCACAAACCTGATAAATGATCTCTTTATCTCTCTGAGACTAAGACAAAAACATGATTAACAGAATTTCATCCGAAACAATTTTTTTTATCAAATATTACGTTATTTTCATTAATATTTACATTTTTCTACCCAACGGCTTAGGTTTCATGTATAAAATATATCATCTATTGTTTAGACAAAATTTACCTAACTAAATTAATAACCTGCCAATAAAATAAATAACTTTTGAGACATACGTCATTTAGTTCCAAACTAAATTGTGTGTTCAAATCAAACAGCGCTCGCGATATTCAACCTTTGTTATGCAGGCACTTCAGTGCTTATTGCGGGTACCGGGTGGCAGAGTGCAGGGGAGTGGGGAGTGGGAAAATGTAACCTTGGAGCCTGGCCTTAAATGTTATAATATACTCTTTGTACAGTTGGGAGTAGAGAGCGGAAATAGCCTACATCAGTGCAACATAGAATCCAACGATACCGGGTTCGGTCCTAGGCTCATCACTACTAAGTTATGTGCGGTTTTCCATCGCTCCGTGCTTCGGAGGGCACGTTAAGCTGTCGGTCCCGGCTGTTATTGATGAATAGCAGCCGTTAAGCCATGTCAGCGGCGCTCGGGCGGCCTGACAAACTCTGACACCAGAGCCCAGCACTACCTCATACGACCAATAAATAGTCGCTAATAATGAAAACACTCCTAGCATTCTGTAGGAATATTTTTGCCTTGTTAAGAAAAATCCTGAAAGTAAAATCATCTTAGTCGAATTCAAGGAGCTGCCACTAATACGCTTAAAGCTTCCATGGCAAAATTAACGTATTCTATTCTTTAATCGAAAAAATAAAATTAAAACTTATATCACAACAGCAGAAGCTAACTATCCAGAAATAGTTGCACGCAAAAGTGCAAGCTAAGGACCAACTAAACCGGTACAAAAATAAATTTGAGTCCCAAGGAGCCGGAACGAAATGTGGCGAGAAGTTATGAAGAGATATTTTTATGGTCCCAGCAGCGAGGCAAAGCGAGCGTGTCGTGTCTCAAGCTAACTAGTAACTGGATGCGAATAAACTACGCTGGGGAACGGAGCACCCAGCTTCACAATACTAGATATCACTTAGATAAATAACGTGCGACACAACCACCGACACAATAAATAATATACCACAGATTACTCAGTGGCACATCTGATAAGGGAACGGAGCACCCAGCTTCACAAAGTTAGATATCTCTTCGATAAATAAGGTGCGGCACACCCACTGACACAATAAATATTCTTTACATTACACAATAAATAATATGCCACCTATCACTGATATTTACTAGTGATATTTACGGTGGCACATCTGATATTTACTAGATGCGAATAAACTACGCTGGGGAACGGAGCACCCAGCTTCACACTGCTAGGTATCTCTTAGATAAATAAGGTGCGGCACAACCACTGACACAATAAATATTCTTTACATTACACAATAAATAATATGCCATCGATCAATCGGTGGTATATCTGAAATTTACTAGATGCGAATAAACTACGCTGGGGAACGGAACACCCAGCTTCACAATGCTAGATATCTCTTAGATAAATAAGGTGCGGCACAACCACTGACACAATAAATATTTTTTACATTACACAATAAATAATATGCCACCGATCACTGGGTGGCATATCTGATATTTACTAGATGCGAATAAACTACGCTGGGGAACGGAGCACCCAGCTTTGCAATGCTAGATATCTCTTAGATAAATAAGGTGCAGCACAACCACCGTCACAATATATTATATGCCATCTATTACCCAGTGGCACATTTGATAAGACGGCAAGGTTCAGTTGCCAAAACTTCTAATGATAACTCAGTCTTATTTATTCTGTGCTTCTGCACAAGATGTGCTGGCCGTCAAGCTTGTTCTCCCGTGCTGGTCTTTACACTCGGCCACTGACGAAGACGGTTTTACGAAGACTACAGACATTACCACACTGACTGATCACACACAGCACAGTCATACATACCAGAAGGTTTATCTGTGCTTCTGCACAAGATGTGCTGGCGGTCAAGCTTGTTCTCCCGTGGTGGTCTTTGCACTCGGCGACTAACGAAGACGGTTTTACGAAGACTACAGACATTACCACACTGACTGATCACACACAGCACAGTCATACATACCAGAAGGTTTATCTGTGCTTCTGCACAAGATGTGCTGGCGGTCAAGCTTGTTCTCCCGTGGTGGTCTTTACACTCGGCCACTAACGAAGACGGTTTTACGAAGACTACAGATATTACCACACTGACTGATCACACACAGCACAGTCATACATATCAGAAGGTTTAAATAAATAATAGTTTAAAAAAACTAAAAAACATGCTTTATATAGAAAACCAAACTAAAAAATTGAAAATAAATTTTAATAGTGTAAATAAGAAACAAAAGTTTTATTTCATAAAAATCGTGGGGTGCAATAGTCATAAATATTTCATTGACAGATATGAGAAGAAGGATTATCATTTCGATAATATCTTAAAAAGCACCCCACGCTTTTTTTTAAATAAAACATTTTTTTCTTATTTACACTATTAAAATTTATTTTCTATTTTTTAGTTTGTTTTATTTATAAGAGCGTTTTTTTTTTGTTTTTTTTTTCGAATTATTGCATTGTCATCGGTCTTTGACAGGTGTGCAAAATTTGAATGAAATCTGACCGTTTAAAGCGGGTTAAAATAGCGTCCAAAGGAGTCATACAAACATACAAACATACAAGTGAAGCTAATATAAAGCGTATAAAAAGACAGAGTCCATATCGCCAAATCGAAAGTGAAGCACTCAAGATATGTGGATCCACTAGTAAGCACAATCCTCACGCACACACACTATGCTGTCTATTGGCTGCCACATCGCAGCAAGACCTCGACCTCGTTAATCGTGTTCTGTCAAGATCTTAAGAATATTGAAAAACAATGCAGTCTCTTGTCACAAAAGACTGCATTGTTTTTCAATATTCTTAAGATCTTGACAGAATTAATTTGTGATGAAATTGTGTATCAACCACAAAACACCACAAAATACTCATCTCACGCACACATGAGAAGCCGCCATTTGCTTTGCTTCACTCGTTTGTTTTAGCTGTGTAGACTCTATCTTTTTAGTGTTCCGTACCTCAAAAAGAAAAAGGGACCTCTATAGGATCACTTTGCTGTCCGTCTGTCTATCTGTCAATACCCTTTTTCTCAGGAATGCGTGGAGGTAGGTAAGTTGAAATTAATATCAAATATTAATTTATTTAATTAATATCATAATGATGGACGAACTATTTACATACCTACAAGTTTGTACGGAAGCCTCAGTGTGCGAGTCCGACTTGCACTTGGCCGGTTTATTTTATTCAATCCAAGATGGTCGAAGGACGAAGTCTTAGATTATTAAAAGTTGTAGTAGACTTAACAGACTTATTACTTAGGTACTAGCTCTGCCCTGCGGCTCCATCCGTAGTTTTCCCGATACACCAAAAGGTATTAAAAAGTATAAGTAATAAGTTAATTTAAAAAACTTTAGAAATAAGCTTTTATGCAGTAGCCATGTCATGATGAAACTTAGAACGGGCTATCCCAATTAAATGCGTATACAACATTTCGTGTCTATGCTGTTAACCATTGAGGAGTTTCCAAATCAGAAGCCAACCTTGAGTGCAGCAACCATGTCATAGTAAAACTTCAATCTGGCTAGCTTAATATAATGCGTACACAAATTTTCGCGACCGTGCTGTTAACAGTTGAAGAGTTCCTTTAGCTGGAGCTGTTCCTGGATGTCGATTCAGGTTATGCTTACCATAAAAATGCATTGTCATCGGAACTGAACCAACATGCAAAAATTCAGCTACGTTGAATAAGAGGAAGTGGTTCTAATTCAGATTGCAAGATTTGACTTAAACATACATACATACATACATACATTGCAAGTTAAATAAAAGCTTTTCAAAAGTATAACCTATGCCCATATGGAATAGTGTAGCCATCTATGAGTAAAATATTTTTGTAAATAGGTTAAGTATTTTTTGAGTTTATCCATTACACACAAACAAATATACAAAAAAAACAATTATTTTATAGTCCAAGGCCTCGCCTAAAATGGTTTTAAATCAAAATAATATCTGTCACTTATACTTAGATGTGCAAAACTTAGGCTTGTGTAGTTTTAACTTGAGTCAGAATTATGTATCTTATAACCTCAAATCTGATAAGATTTAGTAAGTAGGTATACATATGGCTTCATACCTAAAAATATTTTCACGGTTTTAATACTTAATTGTTAATTTATTTTATAAATACATAGTAGATACTTTAGGTAGATTACTTAAGTAAGAACTCATTTTGCATTCATCGTCCATTTTATTATTTTTGCGCGTAGACTATAGACGTAATAAAACATCTCTCTGGTAATATTATGCCTATTTTGACGCATTGCCCAATAAAAATATTACTTATAATATTTTATTACGTACTCGACTGAAAGGTAATAAAATCGACTTATTTGCAATTCTGTCTACCCGAACGTTATCTATGGCGTACTAAAACTATGATGGCTCGTAACATCACCGACACGCAGTAATATATTAACAATCAATAACTGCAACTACGGAGCGTAACGAGCGAAATAATTCCGCTTTTTACGCATTCGGTTAAAAGCGTAATTTTCAATTTTAACAGTTCGCGATAACGATATGCGAAGGTTTATGGCGACATTACTTTTACAGGCGTTCGATGGAAATCGAAACGGAATGGGCGTTATTAGTTGGTGTTAAAAAATTAAAAGTCTGTAACATTATACTATTCCACGTGGTATTACTGCAATCATAGGAACTCTTTGCCTACCCCTGTATACAGACTATTCGTACATGAGAATTTAAACCACCTCCTTTGTTATTCGTTGCAAACACTTGCAAATATCTAGCGTAGCATTATATTCTCCTTGATATTAAGCCGATTAATAAATGTCATTTAATGTCAAGTCATATTTACTTGTATCGAGTAAACTGACGATACGTCTGTTTGGAATGCTTCTAAATGGATTACTTCCTAATGGAAATACTGCAGATTACAGGCACATTGACTATCTTTCCATTTGGTCGTACGCGCCAACACTTCGAACGTTGCACGCAAACTTAACCTGCACTTCAACGCCTGACTGTGAACAAAAAAGTAGCACTACGAAATGCTACAAAAAAAAGCCAAAATGCTACAGAGTTTTCATTTTTTAACACCAACTGTTTCAAAGCTAACCTGCCCTTCAACGTGATCGTTACCTTTTGGTGTGGCGATACTTAGAAAAAAATAAAAACCTGGGGAAATGTGGACAGATGTAGGTGAAGGTTCATCCCCCCATATTTCCCCAGTTTTTTATTTATTCTAAGTTTGGCCACACCGAAAGGTTACGATCGCGCAGCGATCACGTTGCGGTTTATTAGCTGAATCGGGGGCAGTACTGTTACCAAAACTGTCGCCAACGCCATCGAGCGAGAGATAAATAATGCTAAAACTACACTTGGAAAACCACTCATTCAGATGGATTCCAAACGGCGTGGCGCACGTTTTTGACACTGACAGTCAGCCGCGAAGGACGGCTGTTTGGATTGGATACATGGATGCTATGATTCAATCCGTTTCCAAATCCAAACCTGGATGACGTCCATTCAATTGGCATACGTTTTTCACATTCACGAAACGATTTTGGAAGACATCCACTCCATTTGGATTGATGGACGTATCGTCAGTGGGCATCTATATACTAAATGAAATTAATATTGTTAATATTGAGTATAATTAAAATGTTTAGTGAAATAAGTTAATTAAAGAGAAAAGGCGGTACAGTACAGACTCCTGCTAAATGCGGTACAGTACAGACTCCTGCTAAATGCGGTACAGTACAGACTCCTGCTAAATGCGGTACAGTACAGACTCCTGCTAAATACGGTACAGTACAGACTCCTGCTAAATGCGGTACAGTACAGACTCCTGCTAAATGCGGTACAGTACAGACTCCTGCTAAATGCGGTACAGTACAGACTCCTGCTAAATGCGGTACAGTACAGACTCCTGCTAAATGCGGTACAGTACAGACTCCTGCTAAATGCGGTACAGTACAGACTCCTGCTAAATGCGGTACAGTACAGACTCCTGCTAAATGCGGTACAGTACAGACTCCTGCTAAATGCGGTACAGTACAGACTCCTGCTAAATGCGGTACAGTACAGACTCCTGCTAAATGCGGTACAGTACAGACTCCTGCTAAATGACAGACAGTACTATAAACAAAGAGAATCTATGAGCAGCTTTGTAAAATGGAATTCTCGTAAGTTTAATAAAGAAAAGTGCCCGGGTTCTCTAACTGTTAATATAAACTATCTTAACTACTACCTTGCCACGTGCGCACGCGCAATGCGGCGTGTTGGTGATGTGTCACCACCCGATCACCGACTACACCATGCTTGTACAGGTACTTTGCGTGTAATGATATTTTAATGCTTGATATTTTTATTTAAATTTCATCAGTGTAGAGAAGTTTTCAAAACTAAGGAACATTCTTGCCAGGTAAGTTTTTCAAAGAATAAAATCGATGTATGCATCGATAACATGAGAAAACAAGCTCAACGTTCTGATAGATACCACAAATTTATAAGGAGGGAAAAAAGTTATTGGGTAATCTAGGTATTCAATTTGTACCACCAATACCTGTTTTGAAATGTGTTCAAATTTGTTTGTATACAACTCGTAATAAGACGTTTTATAAAAATGTGGAGTCAGTTATAGCACAGAATAAATAATAGTACCTACAAGTTATAGTTCCATTACATTATACAAGTTTTCTTCTCGCTGATTATCAGAACGATAATTCTCGTATTCTTGTTTTTTTCTCGGAGGAAGGGAGAAAATTGTTGGAAAATGTCAAGGAATTTATAATGGATGGAACATTTAAATGTCGCTCAATGTAATTGTCTCAAATGCACACCATCCACGGCGATATGGGTAGTTCATCTTAGTTCGAAACAAATGTAGTTCCACTTGCTTACGCTCTTATGTCCGACAAAAAACAGGATTCCTATACAGCACTAATTTCCATGTTAAAGTATCGGATACCAAATTGGAGTCCCATAAAAATTCAGTTAGATTTCGAGATTGCCACTGCAAATTCCGTTGGATAAATTATTCCAACAATTATAACAAAAACACGTTACTACCATTTATGTAAAGCAATTTCGAAGTCAAAGTCAAGTCAAAGTATTTTATTGTAAATAGGCAAAAATAATAGCACTTTTACAAGTCAAAATTAACATCTCCTGAACAAAGAGATATACATAAAATATTATAAAAAGATCAAATTAATGAAAAATTAGATAAACTAAGTATTCTTTGAGTTTGAAAAGGAAATTTCTCTTTCATGTGCCAACAGAGTTAAATCTCACACTGGAAAAGGAAATACCCTTCTGACTCTACCGGTGCTTCGGAAATACGCCCGTTAGAGAAGAGAGCACCAAGAAACTCTACGGAGATGTTTTTTTTCCATATTTGTTATTACTTTATATATATTTTTCAAATGTCACAATTATAACAAAACGTAAACTGAACATGAATTTGGAAAAAAGCCATAGATGAAATAAAAATTAAACAAAAACTGAACGCAATATTGTTGGCCTTTGCAGGGCTTTAGCGTTATTGCCTGAAAATCTCTTTCATGATAGCGTCAGTTACATAAAATCTGAAAGCCCCAGTACGCAAAAAACTCTAAATTTATGAAATATTATTATGGAGTGTACCTGGTGGATAAAAAAGATTACAGATCTCAGTGGTGTGTAGTACAAAGTCAGCAGTCTAAACATATCCAACTGCGCAGGGGAGTGAGACAGGGGGGTTTATCGAAACTGTCCATTAAACCGGTTTTGTACTGAGTTTTGGCTGCCCCAGCAGCCGCGGAGCACTGCGCCTCTAATGCCCTGGAAGATATGCTTGAAACGCTGGATTGAAAAGGAATGGGCATTCCTTGGACTTCCCCAAACCTTCATTTCCCCACATTTCCCCAGTTTTTTTTTATTTTTCCTAATGGCACGCCGAAAGGTAACGATCGCGCTGCGATCACGTTGCGGTTTGTTAACTGAATTGGGGGACGTTTTTTTTAACCCCTAAACAAAGAGACTGGTGTTATAAGTTTAGGGTGTGTATCACTATGTGTGTATGTGTGTGTGTGTGTGTGTGTGTGTGTGTGTGTGTGTGCGTGTTTGTGTTTGTGTGGCATCGTAGCTCCCAAACGAATAGACCGATTTTGATGCGGTTTGTTCTGTCCGAAAGGTGATATTATCGAAATGTTTCTAAGACATATGGGGAGAGGGAGGGGGGAGGTGAGAAAGAAAAGGGGGTGAAAATTGTAGATTCCCAACAAATGGACCGATTTAGCTGTAGTTTTTTTATGTTTGAAAGCTGGGGTAAACAAGATGATGAATAGCTATAATGGGGGGTGGGAAGTCGGGGGTTATATACATTTTTAATTAGTGCTTGTTATTGGTTTAATTGGCTGTGCCTATGGCTTTTCTCTAGGTTAAAAGTTACCCATGTGTTATTCCAGGAACATAACTAAATTATGAATTTCGAGAAAAGTTTCCTTCGACTTCTTAAAATAAGTTTGTTTTTTTTTGGTAGAAACATCTGCGTAAAGATTAAATTCACCGCGGCTTTTTCGAAATTTAATGTGATTTTCTATCCAAATTGATCGCCTTTTACAGTGCGCTAATGCAATTTGCATATCAAATTCGAAATCAGAATCGTCGTCTGATGAGCTATCTAATAAATCTAATAGTTAAACTCTAATAGTTACTCATATTTTATCATTCTGTATATAGACAGCGGTGAAGAAATACGTGTGGCACCTAGGACGGCCAACGAGCGAATGAATAATTTCAATATATTATCGTATCTTAGCCGTGTGTGATACCCTAAGATGCTATAATATTTTATATGCAGATATCGTAACATCAAATATTATAGTATCTTAATCGTCTGTGACGCCCTTCAGCCGTGTTTGGTTGGTAGTTCGTAATACTACCAATAGATAGCGTTACCGTCCCCATAAGACGGGTTCAAAGAAGCTAGTGGAAAGATTTGGATGGCGATGCATAGGTCTTGGTGGCCGAATTGGTAAAGGCATGTGCCGCGGTGAGGCACAGTATGCGAGTTCGAATCTCGTCCGTAACCCAAATTTTTCCATTAACAAAATTATTAGACATTGATGTTGACTATCAATATTTAAGTACTAAAGTGAATTAATTACGAAATATTAATCTACACCTATCTATACTAATATTAGAAAGAGGAAAGATTTAATTGTTTGTATGTTTCTTTGTTTGTAATGGATAAACTCAAAAAATACAAAACCGATTTCAAAAATTATTTCACCAATAGAAAGCTAAATTATCAGCGTATGGGCAGAATTTTATTTTTCAAAAATTACTGTTCCTTACGAAAACCCACGGTAACCAAAAATACAGAACGTAATGACATAATGCCATGGAAACGAAATAATAACAACGCTATCAAGTATAGTAGGCGCAGCGAAAGTATGTGTCTCGGAAGTTATCTGCTAGTGGCTGCGCTAACTACTATTTTTCAGGCGCAATCCGAATGTTGAAGGTGAAGACAGCATTGTATAACTGCCTCGCTCACTCGCTTACGTTTTTCGCATATTCTATCTCGCTCTTACTTTTTGCTATTTTATCCCCACAGCAGTACCTTCGCATCGTCACAAAGCCTAACTTCACAAACATATACATTGGCTGCGACTACTGTACGTGAGTAATAACACAGTACATAATTAGACTCTGTAAAGATTATACCTCTAGTACTTCTATGACCACAGTACATGTGAAAATAATGCAGTTGTCAATGATCAAAACACACCACAATCGTTGCTGCCAAAGATTTTCGCTTACTGGCGTTTTTTTTAGAAGATAAAAAGCGGTATAATGGCATATGATGCCTGTAGTCAGTACGACACATTAATATGTTAATAATAATAATAATATATTCGGGACATTTCCACACCAATTATCTAGCCCCAAACTAGGATACCCTGTGCTATGGGCACTAGATATTCGGAACAATAGGTATATTATTGTCCCGTCATCATCAGCAGCCTATATCTGTCCACTGCTGGACGTAGGCCTCTCTTAATGCACGCCATGAGCTCGGTCTTCAGCTCCCCTTATCCATTCTGTTAAAGCCGCTTTTCGCAGACCTCCACCTGCTGTCAACTGTTTTATTTTTCTAGAAGGTCGGGGCTATCTATTTTGCCGCTAATAATTTTGTAGAGGAACACATCTTACGCCTATGGTACAGCGGAATCATTTTATAGAGGAACACATCTTACGCCTGTGGTAAGCGGAATCATTTTGTAGAGGAACACATCTTACGCCTGTGGTAGAGCGGAATAATTTTGTAGAGGAACACATCTTACGCCTATGGTACAGCGGAATCATTTTATAGAGGAACACATCTTACGCCTGTGGTAAGCGGAATCATTTTGTAGAGGAACACATCTTACGCCTGTGGTAGAGCGGAATAATTTTGTAGAGGAACACATCTTACGCCTGTGGTACAGCGGAATCATTTTGTAGAGGAACACATCTTACGCCTGTGGTACAGCGGAATCATTTTGTAGAGGAACACATCTTACGCCTGTGGTAGAGCGGAATAATTTTGTAGAGGAACACATCTTACGCCTGTGGTACAGCGGAATCATTTTGTAGAGGAACACATCTTACGCCTGTGGTACAGCGGAATCATTTTTGATCGACTTCAGACAAGAAGACGGTTATATGTTCGGCTGTATGTATGTTCGGCTATATGTATGTTTTTTTTTTATAGTATTCAATTCTCGAATCATAGGTCGATTATTGGCGTAATTGATAAGTTTTCATATTTCTTATGGCAGTGAACCATTTCGAGATCGGCGCTGATCTTAAGATCAGCGCCGATCTCGAAATGGTATTAATACTTAATTTCAAAAAAAAAGTGTTGTAACTACAAAGAAATTAAATAATAACTCTCAACCAAGCAGAGTGCGGTCGAACAATAAAATTTCAGTTGCCTGTAAAGAAAAAATAAGTTACGCTAGAGCCTGACTTTGACAGATATAAATGTTTTTTAATCGAATGTGGCTTCGGTAATCTTGTTCACAACACCGAACTCTTGCAGTTACGTCCTTTTAGAATAAGCTATTTTTTTAATAATTAATTTCTCGGAAAATATAGCTTACATTGGAAAAATAAAAAATACTTATATCTTATTTTACAATATTCTTTCAGAGAAAAAATTAAAAAAGTAATGTTAAAAATTAAAATAGTAATGTTAAAAATTAAAATAGTAATGTTAAAAATTGAAATAGTAATGTTAAAAATTAAAATAGTAATGATAAAATAGTAATGTTAAAAATATGAAAAGTTTTCAATTAAGATGGTATAAAAAAAAACTTAGCAGTCTCTCTATCCTAATAATATGACCTACGTAAGAGTTAATTTGACTGTTCAGTCACTGGCTTCGTTTACATTTGAAGACAGTTCGGTGACTAAGCCAGTGAGAAGCCAGTTATGTCTAATGTCTCCCCAGAGTCCACAGGTACTTGTACTATTATTTATTCTGTTCCCCAGGCGATGGCAAGTCAGCGCAGTGCAGGGACGAGGGCGAGAGTGTTTCAGACATAACTGGCTTCTCATTGGGTTACTTACTCGCAAACTGGCTTCGTGTCCAGAACGCATAATTTAGAAAAGTCATTGGTGCCGAGGACCCTGTTTAGTTGGATTCAAACAGACGCGCAATAGTAAATCTCTCGGCTATCATCGCTCTAAACTGTAAATATCATGTAGTAGGTAAACTGAGGACACATAGCTGGCTGTACTTGTTATCTTGCATTGATTTATATCTAACTAGTGACACGCCAAATGCAGTTAATTGCTCACTTTTAGGTTTCTACCAGTGGAATCACCATCTCCATCGCCCTTTACCTACTAGGTAGGAATTGATGGAGCACCTTGGATGTTAGTGTTACAAAAGTTAGTGCTCGCGAGGCCTCAGCTCACAGAGCCACTAGTTTAGTTTTAGCTCCGCGGTTTCACATGCGTGGATGAATAATCATATCTAAGTGGTATTCCAGGACCTAAAGTATCTTACATACCAAATTTCAAAATCTGTGAGCAAACAAACAAACTGTCGCATTTATAATAATTAGTAGGACAAAAAGTGGCCAACTGGTTACGATTTTTGATTGGGTTCCGTTCGTAAAAGCTTTATCAAGCCAATAACGAAAACTTATTATAAACCAAAATTTCGATATTAACAGAAAACGAAATTGTTTTTTGGACGTCAAAAGGGTTATTTATTTCACGGAATCCTACAAACGAAGACCTTTCTAACGAAATTCTCAGATTCTGCGGAGTGTCAGATCTAGTGATTCATTTTTTACGTTCAAATGTCAGAAAGATTAGAGGTAGGTAGCTACTTATAATACTCTACTATTATTCTTATTCTTCAACACAGCTTTCAACTCGTTCGGCTGTACCCACGCCCATCGATCATGTTCGTCACATTAAGGCTAAGTGTCGGTCCCGGCGCGCACAATGTTCGTGAAGTTCTGAAGAGCCTGTCAACAGGGATCGACTCTTTAATGCTTTTGCCGTTAGATGTATCTGTTTGAACAGGTGGAATGGAAAAGATGTTAAGACTGAGGCAGACTTTTAAATTAAAACACAAAAAATAATACCCACTTTAGTTTAACTTTTGCGAATTGAATTTATTTTTATAAGACTAAAACGGGTCAATTCGCGCTCAAATTAATTTCATAATATATCATACTAGCGACCCGCACAGCCAACCCAGTTAAGAAAAAAAATGAGGTGAAAAATTTAGTTCTCGCACCTCGACCTTCACTCCGATTCGGGTGACGGCTCCCCCCTCGCTATGTGCAGTTCTCGTATGCTCGTATTATCCATATCCATATTATATAATAAAAATCTCCGAAACGGCTGGACCGATTTTGACAGGATTTTCACTGGCAGATAGCTGATATTATAAGGAGTAACTTAGGCTACCTTTCTTTTATAAAATAGTTAGTGTTCCGCGCAAAAAATAAAACCCATGAATTTTGACTACGCGGGCAAAGAAACTATTTTGGAAGTGGATAACTTAATATCGCAGTTTAGAAGCATGGAGTAAATAGAATTAATAGCAAAAGCATTCCAGGTGCAAAGTGTAACAATTATTTACCGATGTGGCTCTCAAAGTAGCAAACGTTTCCATGGTGACTTATCTATGTCCTAAATAAAATGTAGATAAGTTTTTCTGTAATGATCTCATAACTTCTAAGAATAAAATGTTTAATTGTTGTTATTGTTTTATTTTATGTATATATGTCACGGTACTGTTTTATAGGACAAATATTTTGAAGTATTCAAACTTTGTTGTGAGAGCTTAGATAGGACACAGCAGGCAGCGGCTATATCACTACTTCCATTGCTTGCGGAAGTTCTCGCCACGGGAATCGATGTAGACAGGTGCGATAATGATCCTCTGACCGACACTTTGCCACAGAACAAAATACTTACTACACTTTTATTACTATGACGTCCCATCGAAGGGCTTAAGGAACGGGTAGAAATATGGATTTGGTACGCCGAAAAATTATATAGGAAACATGTGTACTTACCATGGATCTTCTTTAAACTAGGTAAATACATAACTCATCACGTCACTTTTTGGGTAGGGATAGATGGCGTATGTACGTACTTTGGTATTCATGGACTCGTCCCGTCTCCCACGGCAGGTTTTACTTAGCTGATGCAAAGAGAAACGTCGCGAGACCATTGCTTCGTTTCAAACACGAGATCGTTCGAGATCAGACCTGACCATAAGCACGATGCGTGGGAAAATCTCGCAGATGATAAGTACCAGTGGAGGATCCGCGTCAAAGAACGTCAAAAGCTACACGACGAAGGCTGGTTCGACCTTCTTTCGCACAAAGGAGCTAATGGCTTAATTGCGTTGCTGGTGCGTGTACTGCAACCTTGGCTGCAGCTCATATATTTATGTGTCACCGTTAGATTGTAAAATCCGATAGATTACAACTTAACGGATCGCTGATGGACCAATCAGTGCGCAGTTTTACAATTTTACAGATACAATCGCTTGTTATATTGTAAACCTTATCCTGATTGGCCAGTCTAGGTTTTGTCACCTTAGAGCTAAAGCTGTTTGTGCGAGAGCGACAGCAATACACATTTATGCGCGAGCGATAGAGATAAGTAGTGAAGGGTCATTGTACGAATTTATTTCTCAATTGCGGCTGTGCTTTACAAATAACGTGGTTCCACGTGGTTCGACCTTGCCCTACCTCCGGATACAATTCCAAAACGCGGAGCCAGAAGCTCGAAAGGTGCGAGGCTTACCTCGCAATGTCAATACCCGGCTTTACGCAGAAAAAACCTGCTGCAACAGACGTACCTATAAGGCCTTGTATGTAGAATATGTACCAGACCAGGAGCTGTTATGTTCTAGTAGACCATACGAAGCCTGGGATGGAACTTGAATGAAGATTGTATGGAACCGTCGAACTCAATTGGCATCGTCCCTATTCCTTATTCTCGTCACCTACCCTCCAGATTTGATTACTTTATTCCCAAGTCCCGCAATGCTGACTATGAAATCCCCATCGAGTCGAGATCGAGTCGACTGAGCATCAATCCGGCGCGAGATTTCAATAAGCCATTGTAATCAATCTGCGGGCTCCGTCAATGAATCCACTAGGGCTGCCAGCTAAATATAGGGAAAGTTGGCGAATTTGATATTTAATCAACTTGGAATTTTTTGTACCTATGTACCTTCATAATTACAGACAAACAAGACAAAAGTTCAAAATCTAAAACCCAAATAAAGTTTTTAGTTTTAAACTGCAACTAAAAAATAGCCTATATTTTTGCTATGAATACAAATCGATTGATACCTCGCTTGTCAAATCGGATCGAGTATTTAATTTGAACACATAACCCTTCCTTTGCTTCATCGTATTTAGGTTAAAAAAAACCCTATGACACTCTATACCTGAAGACGAATCGATTGATACTTCGCTTATCAAAATCTGACCAATAGGGGCATCGCTGTGGTGGAACATCCACATACATACTTAAATGCATAGACTTTTAAACTCATTACCCTTCCCATGCTTGGTCTTAGTCGGGTATAAAGCTCTAGTTCCTGTTTATTTAACTCTACAAAGTGTTATCCAATAGGTTTCTCCGAAGCATAATGCTAAAATATCCATCATCCCGAAAAAAGGTATAAAACACATCCCACCACTGCATCCCGAATGAAAATTCAACTCGGGAACCTCTGTACCCAATCAAGTCGCAAACCCATCTTTTGTGCACAGAAATAGACTTCGAGTGGCAATCCAGCGAGTCAGCGCAAAGTGGCAACCCTGGACGTGTTCGAATTTGCATTCTCGAACAATTCAAATGTCGAGAATTGTAATTGACGCGGGAACGCGAAAAAGAAAGGCGCTGTACTTACGCAGCGGCCGCCGTCCGTCCGACGGAACGCTTCGACAGATCCCTGATTGGGTTCCGAAGTATTTTCTGCTATTCTGCTTCGTGCGCGGCCGCCGGACAAAGACATGAAGAAACTGGAGCTGCCAACGACCTACAGGAAAGTAAATAAACAGTATGGATTCTAAAGCAGTGACCACTTTAACCATCAAAATAATGATAGGGAAGCACATTTTGAGACGTAGAGGCCAATCGTCTCAGTGTGCTTTCGTCTTCGGAATTCCAATGTTGTGTTTAATATTATTTTTTTAAACAAAAAGGCGGGTTCTGATGCATTTACTAAATAACTATCTCAATATTCTTTGAGGCCTGGAAGGTCTGGTATACCTTTTCAAATATAAATGTTTCATCCAAATCGGTTCAGAAATCACATAAAGTATATAAATTGGTTCCGAATTGAATTTTACTTACACAAAAATAAACTAAATGAGAAGCTCTAGAATGTTTGCAAAATGGAGAACTTCCTTCTTTTTCAAGTCGGCTAAAAATAATAAGAAAGATAGAAAATAAATGTATATCTGACAACACACAACATTAAACATAATCAAAAACAAAACAAGAAATAGGAAAATTTACAAACTAAAATTAATGGTTTTTGTTGTCACAAACAGGTCCCGAGTCAGCAATCGCTAAGGTCAAGGGTCTTGGCACTGATTTTCTTATGGAACCTATTTGTGGACACACGAACACAAAAAAAAAAATTTAAAAAATATATATAATAAAACAATAACATTTACATTAAAAAAAAATACAACAGAAATGTCCAAAAAAATAATTAAATAATTACTAACGAGCTCTCTGTTTTGGTATTACATTTGCAAAGTACCTACCTAAAAACAAAAATTCAATAGGCGTCAACAAATTAAAATGCAACTTTCGAAGTAGACTCCAAAGCCGTATTTGTAAAGGGAATGCGCGTATTTGTTCCAGTTCCCCTACTGTTTATTTTGCAACATCAGTGTCTGCCATGAATCGCCCCAATGGAAATTGTGTTTCTATTCTCTCGGGAGCTGCACTAATTTCAACGAGAGCGCTCATTCAGAGGTGTGCGTTTAAGTGTACCGGGTATACCTCTGTGGTATACGTGTGATATATTGTCCCGTGGTGGCAAAGTATTATTAGTTATTCTGTGATGGTGGCTTGCAAATGTTAACAGCTTTATCCATTACTAGTGACTCGCACCGGTAACGCACGGGTAGCGCTCACACCGCGGCATTTTTCTTTCTTTTAGCATTTTTAAACACGCCGTAACTTCTAAAAAAAATACGCAGTTAACTTAATTCAAAATCTTTGGCAGCAACAATCATAGTGTTTTGTGACACAGAATAAATAATAGTACCAGCCATAGACAATTGCATTATTACTCACATACTTGACAGACATGTTATTATTTCGTTTCCATGGCAACGTGTCAATATTATTTCGTTTCCACGGCAACGTCATTCCGTTCTGTATTTTTGACACCTTGGGTTACATTATTGAAATTTTCGTAGGAACCTCTAATTTTTTGAAAAATAAAATACTGCCCTATATACTTGCCCATGTTACTCGCTAATAATGTAGCTTTCTATAGGTGAAAGAATGTTTTAAATCTGTTCAGTTTTTTTTAGTATTTTCAGTATTTATCCATTACAAACAAACAAACTTACAATCAAATATTTTCTCTTTTTACCTTTTACACTAATATTATTATTAGTGTAGAAGTAGATGTGAGGGCTCGATTCGGCAATTTTGCAAATAACTACTTACTTATGTGTTAAGGTTGGGTGTAATGTTCAAGGCCTTTTTTCATGTTTATAGCAGTAGCAACTTTTAATTTGAATCTAACCGTCCATTCCATGATCACAGCAGGTACCATTCCTCAACCCCGTCACAAACTCAAAACAATCCAGTGTAAAACCCTCCCGCAAACGAAGCAAAATTAATCACACATTATTACAAACCTTTCCAATTATTTCCACCTCTCCACACGTCCGTTCCACGCGATTACTTCCGAGGCGGACCCTTGTTCCGAAACATTAAAGAAATGACTTTCGGATATTAGAGGATAATGGTACGGGCTTAATTATTAATTAATTATCTGAACACGTCGGGAGCAGACCCGGGTTACAATGGAAGGCTACACGATCAAGAGTGGCCATTGTGCGCGGCGGAAAGATTTGCCGGACCATTGGCAAGATGGGTGATTAATGTGATGTAATTGGATTATTTTCGACGATTGATGAGGAATGCGTCAGGAAACGTTCCTTATTGATGGTATGGTGTGTACTAGTATGTTGGGCAGAGCAGGCATCGGTAGGGCAAATCGAACATCCAGGCGAGAATACTCATTTGAGAGATATTTAATATTGGGAAAATCGATCTGAAATTGATTTCTGGCAAACCTATACTGTTACGTCGCTGGTCGATCGATACCTACAACGCTATCTAACGTCGAGTGGCATAACTTCTACTTTTAGCTACTCCACACTAGATGGCGCCTTTAGTATGAGATTACGCCAGTCTATCTGGAATGTTCAGGTACTGGCTACTGGATGAAGCAAAGTGCTAGTACCTACAAGTACTTTCCAGAAAGCAAGGGACGTGCGCGTTGGTGTATAAATATTAAATATGTCTGCGTGAGACAGTATTTTTTGGCTTAACTACGAGAGCGATTGAAGTTATCCGAAGCGAATAAGCAGTACTATAAATGATTTCAGTGATAAGTGATTATTGTGTACAGTTGAGTAAAAAAGTGATTTAGTGTTATTTGTTGATTTAATTTCATTTTGTGATGTGTGTGAATAAAAGTGTTAATTTTTGGTTTAATTTGCATAAATAAATTTTATCCGAACCTCAGCTCGTAACGCTGCAAACGTTGTTGAACTCTATATTAATAAATATATTTTAAAATAAATATATTTGGGACAATTCCATACCAATTACCTAGCCCCTAACTAGGATACCCTGTAATATGGGCACTAGATAACGGATAAACAAACATAAATACGAATGAAACATCCATGACACAGAAACAAACATTTTCTGCTCATCACACAAATGATTACACCTTGCAGGATTCGAACCCGAGACCGTTTGATTTCGTTCCCAGGGTCACTAGCCACTAAAACAACCGGCCGTCAAAAAATATATTATAAAAGTAAATCCATTTTCCCAAATATATGACTTTACCTTGCCTCCTGAATATATTTAGCCGTCTGAAACCTAATTTCTTCGGCATAATCCCGCGTCACGCACCTGAATGGAAAAGTAGAGATCGCGTCACACCGGGGCGGGGGCGGGCGCCTACACCTGTCGTGTCCCTACACTTTGGGTTTGACAGGTTTTTATTGGATCCCTGATTTCCTATTCAATAAGTTTCGGGTTTGCATTACGCTGTGAACTGGCCCGTGAAATGTTTGCGAGAGTATAATGGCGTGCGTGGCCATGTGACCAACTCGATTACAGTCAAATATTACTTTTTGTGTTTACTGGATCGCGTCGCGTGTCGTCTACATGAGCGAATCAGGAGGATATTTAAGTATTATGTGCCTACAAGGTGCCTACTTATAATAATTGGGTAGATAAGTAGGTACCTAGCTAACTTAACAATTAGATAAAACCTTAGAATAACTGTTAGGTACATCGACCCTATTAAACAAAGGAGGACGGGGCAACCTAGAACAAAGATAGAGAGACATACGCAGATAGAAGCGCAAAAGAGATAACAACATTAATTCTCGAAACAAATACGATTCGGGTATCGGGTAAGTTCGTCTTAGTCCGTAAACATAAAGTAATGTAAGGAACCATCAGCAAATAAATTTCAATGAAATAAAATAATATTAGCTTCTACCGCGGTTTTGATCACCAATGTAAAAAATTTTTTGTTAAGTTTGGTATTTTTTTGTAGTAGGTACTTAAAACAGCGGTGTTAGTGTGTGCTTGAGTAACAATATTTGAACATTTGATCGTCCAATAATGCCATTTCCGAAAGTTTGTTTTTATGTCACACAATCACGCTCGGACCGCTGATAAGACTATGATGAACATTTGAAAAAAAAAACGATTTCTTGGCCATAAATGAAACTAGTGTCAATCGATAGGGAAAATTATAAGAAACAAAATGTGTTCTATGAAAAAATCGTGATATACTTTAAGACATATTTGGGTTTATTTTTCGTCCAACTTCACGGCAATATTAATATGTCGTGCAATTATGGGATGGCGCATGTAAGATTAGTTGTTTGTGACATTAATTTCATCAGACCCCCTCATCCCTTCCTGACCAAGACTGAAAATCAATATTGCAACTTTATGTTCCTAACGCATGTAAAAGACGAAAAAATATTTTTATACCCAAATATCTCAGAAAGTATATCACTTAGGCAGTGTATTAATTCACTTTTATGATTATTATATTTTTTCCACTCGATTGACACGAACTCATTAATGGCCAAGAAATTGCCATTTTTTTTTCAAATTCGCTGCTGTTTAGGTATGCCAATAAGGTAATATGCTCTTTAATATAGGTAAGTACATATCTCCTACCCAAAAATATGAACCTGCGCTTTTTAATATCTTCCTATATCCTTTGTGAGTTGTACACATTATGTTCTGATTTGAAGTGTATGAATATATTCAACTGTTATTGTTGGGTAGCCAATCTGGCTCTTCCCCATAGACAACTGCATATTACTAGTACTTTAGACAGACTATTGACGAACGTCGCAATTAGATCATTTGATTATCGCCACTTTGGCGCTGTTGGCGCTGATAGCAGTACTTTGGCAGTCGTGAGCGTCCACGGAACTAATGTATTTACTACGTACGTAAGTAGTTAACGTATTTACTTTTTTTGTACTATTGTACGCTCAGTGGGGCGCTTTGAATCGGCACAAATGAAAGTACGGCAGAGCCTATCCATAGAGATCAGTGCTCTTCCCTCTGTCTTCTGACAACTTGTAGCCACTTATGTTTCCACAGTTCATCTTTAGGAAACCTATTAATAACAATTAACATATCAGTGGGTGTAGAGTAGACAAAATAAACATGTGAAGAAATATCAGGAACTTGTTAGAAAGTATCTATTAAGTTGACGCTTCTAATATAAACTAGGGGCCAATATCTAAAGGTTAAAATCTATGTATTTTTTTTCTTCCTGACGGTACAAAGAGATCTGGGCCCTATTTCATAAAGCGACAAATCATAATAAACCTACAAATGTCAGTCGAATACGCAAAACCTGCGTTTCATATAACAAAAATGTACGACATTTCTATAGTTTGACTGACAATTGTCGGTTTGATAGACATTTGTCAGTGTACTATAGTTTTATGAAATAGGGCCTTGATCAAACTTTTATACGCCGTTTGTCTTGTCGCACTCTTACGAATCGTATATTTCTGTCCCTTTCTGCAAATGGTGATTTTCAAACAATATCAATCAGTAGAATTTTAAAGAAAATTATGATTTATAGTACTTACGAGTGAAAAGTAATGCAGTGCAACTTATTTTTGGCTCTTGAGCTATTTTTGCACCTTATAAAAGGACAGGAAGGCATTTTTGCTGCGAATTCCGAATAATATGTGGTAAAGTACACGCACGTATTACACCAACGCAACTCCGATTACGACTGAGGCCAATTGTGTGCGTTGCACCTAATATACGCGGTCCCTACTGAGTAGTTGGTCCCTAGTCCTCCTTTGTTTAATAGGGTCAATGGTTAGGTAGTTGTTATTCTAAGGGTCGATTTATCAATGCTCAGATAAGCAATCAGATAGCGTTTATTCGACTCGTATCATAACACAGAATTTTTCAATCGTCAGATAAGCTTTATTCGATGAACAACTCGTTTTACGAACAAGGGTAAAATTTTATGCGAGAAATCTTGCAGTGTCTTGAAAAATTATTTCTACAGAACGAAAGTCATTATTTTTCTACGTTTTTTCAACATTGTATGGAAGCTAGTAAAATCCAGGTTAACAAATCAAATAAAAGAAACATTAAATTGAAACTTAATTTTCTTCCTACAATGTTTTACCCATAGATTCTAAAATTTAGGCAGAATTGATTTTACCGTAGACAGAGAAACCAACAGACACTTGGTTGTTGTGCCACTTGTGAACTTTTACCCTGAATTAATATGGTGTATCATGCATGAAAAATGATACATACATACTGGTGACATGCACCATTATACGTATACCATGGTCCTCCATGATGGACCATGATGCTTCATAAAATAATTATTTATTTTGGTATAACCTGATCCGTCATGGTGACCATGGTCTGAAATAGTACGTTTTAACATAAAAACGAGGTGTCTTGGTTGGCGAACACATTGCAAAAATACGCCTATAATGAAAGTCATAAATTCCCGACCGACCAGCTCTTTTCTTGTCTAACTGCAATAATTTAGACAGGAAGATAGCTGGTCGGTCTTCTTGATAGAGATCAGTTTTTCTTTCTACTATCTTTGTTTGACACACTTTGAATTTCTGCAATCATTTTGTACTCAAATGTATGGGAATAACCTTTCAATATTATTGAACTTTTTTAGTACCTACTCTAACCAATATTAATCTCATATAGACTTTTGTTCCACAAAAGGAAAAGGAACGCTATTTTTTTATTTTTTTTGCACACTGTACATTTTTTTCCAAAACCTATTAATTTTAATCAAACTGTCTCCAAAATCCACGAAAGATCTTCTCACATAGTTTGTTTGTTTGTTTGTTGTATGAGATAATGTTGGGCCTCTGGAGTCAAAGATTGTCAAACCACCTGAGGGCCTCTAACATGGCTCACACCACACAGTTTTGATGTATGTAGCTCTAATGGTTAGGGCATTTAAGTAGTTGTAGGTGCCTTTGCTCTCTTGAATAAACTTTTTCTTCTGTATACATATTAACAACATCGTACGATATTACTTTAAATTGAATTTACTATTGATACAAATGAGAACCAATGCAATTAAATAATTTTAATAATAAAAAATGTGTAATTTGGGCACGAATACTAAAAAGGTCTAGAGAACTTTCATTTCGAATGCAGGCAACACACCAAGCTGACTTATTTTTCTCACAATCCATACAAAACTATGGCGAACTGTCATTTTTTTTTAGCACAGAGGTGTGCTGCCTTGAAAAAACCAGCACGCGTCCTACAACAAAAGATCATATCATTCTCTCTCATTTCTTCACAAGACCTATGCATTATGTTGTTTTCTTTCTTGTATGACTACGATGGAAGCTATCTAGTTGTCCATTGGTTTCTCTGTCTACGGGTTTTGCTGGCCTTGTTGCCTGCCCAATGGGTGAAAAAAAGCTAATACACTGACGTTTCCGGTTCGGACATCAAAATCG
Organism: Alsophila aescularia; assembly: GCA_946251855.1. Lineage (NCBI taxonomy): Eukaryota > Metazoa > Arthropoda > Insecta > Lepidoptera > Geometridae > Alsophila > Alsophila aescularia. The sequence goes on along the minus strand of OX276378.1, from coordinate 2,985,970 downwards.
TCAAAACAGTATACTTCCCGCCCGGTTTTTTAAACTTAAGGAGGTTGAATTACGCTTACTTTCCACCTGGTTTATTAAGGCAAAGGAGGTTGAATTACACTTACTAGCCTTTTATCAGAAAGCGTAATTCAGCCTCCTTGCGTTAAACAGAATAATACTTAACACAAAATGGTGCGTCAATATAAAACGTATAAAACCTATAAACAAAACATATTAGCAAAGAGAATACAATGCATTATAGTTTATGGAGGAAGTAAGGAATTGCTGTTAGGTTATGGTTGTTATTTAGGATTTGTTGCGAAATATTTGTCGTAATATTAGACGACAGTTTCCCTGCACAGTGAAACAACAGCAACATATCTAAACATACTGTTTTGTAATCTTGCTAGGCAGTAACAGCTTCATAATAATTATTATTCAAAAGGCTGTTAAACTACAATATCTTTAAACATTATATTTATATATATTTTATATTTGTTTTATCGATATCGATAAAACCAAGAATACGTGCAAGCAAGCACTACTCTATCCGTTGTTGTTAGGTTGGTATTATTGTCAAGATAGGCTAACCTATAATGTTAGTAATGTTGGATGCATTGATGCCAATAAATTTCTGCCAAAGTGCTTTCATTGGCTAGTAGGGAGGTCCCGCCTCTTAAAACGTAGTATACGTAGTGATTATATTCTCTTTGAAAAATGCTGTCGTGTGTCCGGATCTACGATTGTTCTGCTAGGTGGCGCTACACGATAATATTTATAAACTCTTTGACGATAAGCCAAGGAAGTTGTTTAATGTCTAGTAGGCATCGACTCGGCCAAAATAATGTACGACTAGTATTGTACAGCCAATATTACACGGCCTGATATTACGTGTACATGGATTCGTAATATTTTGACGGCTAATACCGTAGACAGAGAAACCAACTGTCTACGGCTAATACTGGCCGTGTATTATTGCCCGTACAAAATCAGTCCGGGTTGATAATGCACGGCCAGTATTACGAAGCCAATAATACGTGTACAGGTTTCCAAGTACTGGATGCGTAATATCAGCCCGACTTAATTTTGTATGACCAATATTACACGGCCAATAATACGAAGCCAACCATAGACAAAGATAGAATCACTCCTTGATGCCTCGTTTGTGTAGGCGAGTGTCAAGAAGAAAAAAACTGTCACAGAACCGAATCGGCCAACCCCGACTCCACGTGGTCTTGTCTGCCCTACACTACAGTGTTTTTAAAAAGCCGGAAGCAAGGAGGGAGTCCAGCCCCGTCCGCTGTAACAAAGTGCAGGTACCAGGGTGAGCTGGAGCGGCGGAGGCTGGTCGCCAAAGGCGACCAAAAAGCCAATGCTGCGGAGGCAACAGCCAATAATACGTGTACATAATTTGGCTTAGTAATCCTGGCTGCGTATTATCGCCTGTACAAAATCTTTTCGGGGTGATATTACGTGGCCAATAATACGCGACCAAATAATGTTCATACACCCTGATATTACGAGGCCAATTCACGTAATATTGGTCGCGTATTATAGGCAGTGTAATTTATGATACGTAATATCGATACCTACACTCACTGGTGCCAGATTAGGCGAATTATTGCATTTAGGTTACCTCAGGGGGTCAAATGGCGACCGAAAAAATCAATCAGCTACCAGCTAGCAAAAAAAAAGGGTGATTTAGGCTATCTCAAGATTACCCCAAATTTATGAAATAATTCCTTGATAATTCCTTAAAATGCGTGTAACGAAACGAACCTTAATATATAAATGCATGTCTGCAGTTATTTCCATCCATGCTCCTTGCGTTCCATTGGGTCCACTATTTGTAGGAGTGAGATGGACAAACACGAACACGAACGAAACGACAAAACAAAATTTCTAACATAGGATGCATTCCAAGACACGCTATAAATAATCTATATTATCGCGTACCGAGTCATCGTGAGCACGACAATGATATAGCTTGTGACGTCACAGATTAAGTCATTACATCCGCCATTTTGCAATTACACCGACCATGCCTAAAACCGATATCACCGTGAGCACTACTGTCATGTCAAGTGGGGCTGCCATCTGTCCGGGTTTCCCCGGATTTGTCCTAGTATGAAGGGCATCCGAGGGGCATCCGGGGGGGTTTCTCAAGAAGTGTTCGGATGAAACCCTGACGCTCGTCATGTACTGACGTATAGATAGTTTTGTTCGTTTTATTTTCCAGTAATTAGTTATGTATACCATATGATGTACTAGCTTTCGCCCGCGACTTCGTCCACGTGGACTACAGTTTATCGTGAAAAAAACATCCTATGTTCTTCTAGGATTAGGATCTAATGCAAAACTATAGCACCAACGCTCTTGATGCTTTTTGACAGACTTGTTATTATTTGGTTTCCATGACAACCGTTCATTAAAGCGAGTAATCAACATTTTCCAGTTTTACCGTAGAAAATTATCATTTTATGGGATAAAAAGTACTCTACATTTTATTCCAGGGTATAAGCTCTCTAAATTCTAAATTTCATCAAAATCCGTCCAGTCGTTATCGCGTGAAATCTCCCCATTGTTTGGGGACAAACATAAAAACAAACGGATGTTTCACTTTTATTATTGCTACGGATGTTTTTTATACGACTTAAGTCAAACAAACTGCCTCTCGTTAGATAAAATTCTTATTGAGCATAGCATTTTTCGGGGCCAACATCAACACACTTCGGTGGAATAAGAAGAACAGGGACAAAAAGAAACATCCACGCAAGCTAAAAGGAAATATGTTCATAATCAGGTGACTCGCGATCACTTTTCATTCATATTTCAACTAACGCGTAATTTGTTTTGATTTTGATGCCAAAAAGAAGAGAGTTCTAAATTATTAATATTTTTGTTACATAAGTTCCTCCCTAATTTTCATAGTAGAGTACGATAGATATAATTAAATTATGTTATTGGAGTTATTTAAGACATTTCCAACTAGGCGAGAGTTATTTTATTAAATAAATATTTTAATGAAGGTGCGTCCGGGGAAAAAACCCGATTTAGACCGAATGGCCGGGGTTTCCGTAATTTTTGTCCGGTTTCAGAAATATAGATGATGGCAGCCCTATGTCAAAGTGTCAGACTGATGGTTATTTGAAATTAAAACTGTTGTTTGAATACAGTTGTGTGTGATTTTCGCACATTTTTTCAAATATTACTGTGTAGTAATATTTGGAAAAATGTAAGAAAATCACGATTGACCAAGTTTTAGATAGACTACTTTCCCCACGAGTAATACTTTGTATTTTGAGCAAATTTTGAGGTTATGTTGTTATGATATTGTAGTCACGCTCACAAGCGTTCCGAATCAACTACAGCACTCAACTGTGATTCTGACTTGGAACGCAAATTAGCACTGTGATAGCTCACATCAAATTTATCGTGTCTCGGAATGCACCCCTATCCTCTGCAAGGCTTAATTGCTCGAAAACGAAATCCCCGTTAGAGAATTTGAGGTACCAACTTAGCTGCCGCGGCACGCTGCGGAGCGGCACGGAAGTTGCGCTCCGGGCCACTTAACTTGAGATTTCTCAAAATTGGTAAAAGCGTGATCAAAATTGATAACTACGTTATGTCAGTGAAAGTTTTGACTAATAATTGAACGAGTTTTAAGGTTAAGGATTAAAACAATAACTTCCTACAGATTTTTTAAAGCGATCACAGCTCCGTCCATGTAAAAAAAACCATAAAAATATGAAAAAGTAATTATTTTTTTACATTTATTTATTTAACAGATGTATCAACAACATGTAAAAAGAACTTTATGCTTTCATATAAAAACTCTCAAATAATATCTTTTTAAAAATATATCTATAATGTTATATTTTTTTAAACTTATTTTATGATTTTAGTTAATCTACCAACAATTTTTTTTGACATTTGTACAAAAGAAGACCTGACTGATTGACGCGGCTGGGTCATGTATTTCCGCCACCACTTCTAGTGGAAATGAGGATTCTCCCCCTAATGATGATTGTGAACTTCTGCAGGAAGTTATTCTTTTAATAGAAAAGGATATGTAAAAAAACGAACACATTGATTAAATAAAAACGAGATCTACGCTTAAACTAGTTTTTTTTATTGCTTTACGTTGTATCTACCCATACCCATAGTACAGGGTATCCTAGTTTGGGGCTAGGTAATTGGTGTGGAATTGTCATGAATGTATGTATGTTTTTTTTTACATTTCTTCTTTATTTGTGCTAAATTTAGGCTTTATAACTCAAAATTTTGGGCTGGGCTAACTACTTGACAAAAAAACTAGGCGATTTAGGCTACTCGGTCGTCAAAATTAGGTGAATTCAGTTAGCTGATCATCTCTGGCAGCCCTGCCTAGACTGTGAATTTATCATAATGTTGGAATTTATGGACTCTGAAGACCACAGAAAACCAAAGAGTAGGTATACAAATACCAGAAAACTATTACTCCTAGCTCCTGCAGTCTGTGCAGCGGTTTTAGGTGATTTTTGTCTCCTTCAGGTTACTTCTAGGTCACACGACTCGAAAGGTTACTTTTAGGTGTTAATTGCGGAATTTCTAGAATTCATTTTTAATATCTTACATGAAATGGAACGCAATGTTCGCTAACGCAAAACCTCGATCGTAAGGCAGCGAGTGCAACTCCTAAATATATGTATTTCTCTCGCACTAATGTATCCAAATCATAAATCACTGAAATGACCAAAGCGGTTTCTGTTACTCGCTCGTTCAATCGGACGGATTCGCTCTTGTGCGTGTTCATTTTACCCAATCAAATTTGTCTGCAAACAGACGACTACTCGAAGAAAGTTTTTAAAATTAAAAACTTTGCAGGGGATGATCAAAGCATTTCGGTTACTCCCTCGTTCAATCAGACGGATTTGTTTTTGTTCGAGTTCGTATTACCCAATCAAATTTGTTCTGCTAATAGACGACTACTAGAAGATAGTTTTCAAAATGAAAAACTTTGCAGGGGAGCCTTTATACACTAATAAAAATAAAATGTATGCTTATGTTGGTCCTACCATTTTTTAACGTCAGAGGCATTTTCAGCCAGCTCAAACTAGTAAAATGTGTCAACAGCTTGGCACTGAAATAATTTAAAACGTTGATAGCTACATTAGCTACCAAAGAAGCCATCAAAAATGCGACAACATTTGATCCAACAAAAGCGATGCTCAAAACTATAGTAAAATTATAACAATTAAGGCGAAGGTTCTTCCCTACTTATAAACATATTAAATAAATTTTGTAAGTTTTTTTTCAATCGGAAGCTGTGTCGTAGGTCTGAGTAGGTACATTTCTATCCTTATTATTTCACTTGCAAATTACAACGACAACATTTTTTTTGTTTCAGGTCAATAGAAAAGTAACTGGTAATTACAAAATAAAAACTTAACACTATTTATTTTATTAAAAACTATAATAAACATGAAATTTTGAACATAAAATTGAAAATATTACTAAATTATCCATATTTCTCTATGTTAAAACAACCAACATATTCAGTCTATCCACTTTCAATCATAGTACTGTAAAAAATAAAAAAGGTTACTCTTCACACTAAAAGAAAAAAACTGACGACCGGCCAGCAAATAATGTTGAGATAGTGAACGACTTTGGACGTCCACATCAAAGAGTATATAAATACTAGGTACGTGTCCACATACAACTGACAACTTTCAATTGTCAGTTTCATACATACTATTCCTCCCCTCCACTACTATTTTTCGGATGACCCAGGCGAACGCCCGGACGACGCCGTCGTAGTATCTCTACCTAGTCTGTGGACGCCGTGAACGATTTCGAGTGTACGCGCGGGTGATCCGTGCGTCCTCGAACGTTTATGTGAACGGGCCCCTGTGTCTGTGGGCCAGCAAATCTCATCAAAATTGTTTGTTTTGTAATGTTTGTGTGAGAAATAAAGACTCGGACGAGAAAGATTCTTGATATTATTTAGCGTTCATTGGCTTAAAATTAATCTAAAGTTAGCATGTAATGATTGTAAGCCCATAATATGATGCAACATATTCTTCAGCATGATTGGTAAGTATTTTTTTAGAACAGTTTTCTTTTCTAGTTGAACTACAAACATCCAACAAAAAGCAAATTCGTAACAAAATCTCTGTTATGAGATCTGCTCTGGTTTTGGCTGGTTCGAGTATATTTAGTAAGGATAAATGAAAAATGGATATGATGATGAATACTTACATGCAGACCGACTGTCATATTTTACAATGTAAATTATTGTATGAAAAACTGTATTTTTGTTCAGGTGTTCTACAAGAAGTCATAATGATCCGTTTGTTGACGAGGTGGATATAGATAACTGCGCCATAGAGAGAATACTCCGCAACAAGTTCTGGGATCCGCTGATATCAAGTGATGATGATGATGAGCAACCAGTGGAAGCTATTGACTGGGATACTATTTTTAGAAAGAGGAATATTGTGAGTTCAAATATTAGTTTACTTTTTGTTCAACTCCTTGTCCATTCAAATGTTGTCTATATATTTAACTCTTTATATATCTATACAATACAATAAAACTATAAACAAAGTGAACAATCTGTACATGGAAGATAATTTAGAAAAAAAACATTTTTGTTTCAGTATATGAAAGTAGGGGAATCCATAAATATTGTTTAGAATTTTTGACTGTCTGTATGTGACTGCATCACGCAAAAACCATTGGATGGATTTTGATGATGTTTGCTGAACTGTATGGAGTCCTGCGGAGGTTTTTATATTTGTTTTATTAAAATCGGTTCAATCCAAAAAGGAGTTCCATTTTTTTTTATATATACTTGCGCCACAGAATAAAGAACGTGGAGGTACTTCTTGAGGTTGTTCAATTTTAAGATCTCTTAATTCCTCTTGTAGGTCTGTCTGTCTCAATATGCCATAAAATATCTTGGCTTGATGAAATGTCCTCGACATCAGACTCATAGCTATATAAGCATATCTTTTTTGGCTTTCTTGTCCAATTTCATGCGTGACGCCAACCAATACTAGTGGCTCTGCGAGCTGGAGACCTCGTGAGCACAAACTTTTTTGCAAATAATCTAGCGGTGCACAGTAGCACCATCTAGTTTCCTTATTGTAAAAGTGACAGTAATAACCAAGGTGCTCCATCAATCACCTAGTAGGTAAAGGGCTGATTCTACTGTTAGAAACCTAAAAGTGAGCATTTTACTGCATTTTGAGGAGCTCCTCATCAAAAATCCCCGACGACAAAAATAAATAAATTTGTTTTCCATAATTTTTAAAGTACTTCCTTATCTCATGAGCTTAGCTGTATATCAATTTATGTAGGTAAGTATTTATGGTTACATTTAACCCAGAGAAATGACCATCCAGGCAAAGCGGGTAGAGCTATAGGTTAATAAAGGTATTGGATTAATAACTAATGGTCCTCAGAAACAGGCTATTGTGCAATAGGTTATGCAGAGTGTATTCCAACGTTATTGCAGTTGAGTGATTTTTTTGCTTGGATTTATCCTGTTTCTAAGATGTTTAAAATTTTGCAGCAAGATCAACAGTTCCGTGTGTTTGTGCCGGGGTTTCGGTATCCACCGCCGCACCCGAAGATCTCAGCACTCACCAGAGAAGAGCACCGACAGTGTGTCAAAGTAATAAGTGCGAAGAACCAACGTATCTTGCCTAAAGTGTTTTTAGGGAGACCTTATAGTGGAGATTTTATTGTTTTTGAGGTAAGAATTGAAATGTCATGTCATTCTAATCAATTAATAAAATGTTCTACAGTATTGATAGGTTTTAGGAACCACTGAAGGGTCTACCCTTTCAAATAAGAAATTATTATTATCTACATTGGTTCTCTCAAAAAGAAAGAATAATCCAATTTAGATCCTCGTCTTTTGGAAGTCGATTAAAATCAGGTCTAAATTATGCACAGAATGTATTCAATAAATACATAGTCAATCAAAGTTTAAAAAAATGCCTGCTAACAAAACTAAAAAGAGGCAAACAAGCTTTAGATTCTTGAATAAGATGCAGCTGGGGGCCGTTCGTTTTGTAGCAAAGGTGAAATTAACTGTTACTAAGATGCAGCTGGGGGCCGTTCGTTTTGTAGCAAAGGTGAAATTAACTGTTACAAACCCTACGAGGGCTGTTTGATAAGTCCTTTTAAAAACTATTTATAAAACGTTGTTTCTGGTAAATGACATTAACACTGGCAGCCACAATCTTTCAAATGAAGACTGTCTAAACTTCAGCAAAAAAAAACAAGTTTTTGTCACTTTAACCATTGTTTAACTGTGATCACTCGTAAATTTTCAACAACTATGGAAAAATCTGAATTTCGTGTCGTTATAAAACATTTTTTTATGAAGGATTTGATTCTGTTCATGACACTAATGCACCAATGTCGCAGACTGTTTATAACTGGATAAATTATTTTAAATGTGGTCGGTCAAGCACATCTGATGCTCCACACTCTGGTCGCCCAATCGAAGTCACTACTGAGGATGTTGTTGAAGAAGTCCATAATATTGTACTCGACGACCGCCGAGTGAAGGTGCGTGAAATAGCTGAGAACACAGGCATCTCCACTGAGCGAGTACATAAAATCCTGCATGAAGATTTGGGTATGACAAAGCTGTCTGCGCGACGGGTGCCACGACTGTTGACAATCGAAAATGTGAACGAAAGCGAATTTCAAAACTGTGTTTGGATATGATGAAGCGTAATCCTCGGAATTGCAAAATTGTCCCCCAAGAAAGTCCACTTTCATCAAGACAATGCCCCAGTGCACATGTCAGCTATTGCAATGGCCAAAATCCACGAGTTGGGCTTCGAACTGGTTCCGCATGCTCTGTATTCGCCGGACCTAGCTCCGTGGGATTATTACCTATTCCCAAATCTGAAAAGATGGCTTGGAGGGCAAACATTTTTGACAAATGAGGACTGCATTGCAGGTGTAAACGGCTATTTTGAAGACCTCGACAAAACATATTTTTTGGAGGGGATAAAAAAATTGGAAACTCTCTGGAGCAAGTGTTTGGCCCTCAAAGGAGACTATGTAGAGAAATAAAAGTAAATTGTTTAAAAAAATACATATTTTTTTACTTTTTCAAACGACTTATCAAACAGCCCTCGTAAATGTGATCACATTTGCTGTTCCCTGTGCGAAATTGGTGTTCTGAACTGTTTTCGATCACCTTCTTTTCACTTTCTGTTCCTTTTGCACGTTTAGCTGACATGTTGACATAGGAAAATCGTTCTTTATACTCTTACTTTATTCCCTTTACCATAGGGTTGTTTTTCATTTGGTTTGGAAAGGATTGGTAGTGTCAAAAGTTGCAAAAAGGGTAAAAAAGTGTTTAAAATGTTCAAAGAGAAAATATGTACTTTTTGCGTAAAGACTTTTCGAAACTACAACGCCATGGGATCAATCTATATTATAATCTGCAATATTAGTTTTTGACATTTCATATATCATATCCCATTCCCACGATTAAAGAAAGATCCTCATTGGATTTTTCCCCTCATTATCAAAATCCATCAACCCGTTTTGGCTGTAGGGTGCGCCATAAGAACATACCCACATATACAGGATGTATTGTGGAACAATGTAGAGAATGGAGGACCTGATGAAGGGTATCAATATGATCATTTTAAACTGCATATGCCATAATGAAAAGTTTCATGGTTTTTAAGTTAATATCAAAAGTTTTTTTACTTATAATACTCTTCTTTTTTTCATTTAGAGGACAATAAAATACCAGATACTGCATTACCCACTTAGAGTATGAGCTTGTAAAACAAACTGGACCAGCGCAGGGTACTGTAGCAGCCTTGATAAGTTTAAAAGTTGTAGCAGTGGGACTAGGATACGGATTTACATTGCTAGGAAGTACGATTTTTAGTCTGAAAGCAAACCTACTTTGGTTTTTAATTATTCATAACAATTCAATCATCACAACAATCAATGAGCAGACAATCATAAACAAAACTTAAATTAAACATGTCAAAAAATATTTAGATCATTAAATGTTGTAAACTCTATCATAAAAAAATAGGAGACTTGTTAATGCAGCTCAGATTACTTATAAAACTACAACAAAACTTAAATTAAATGAACCATCATTTAATTTAAGTTTTGCTTATGATTGCCTGCTCAATAATTGCACAATAAAACCTCTGCTGTCGAGTAATAAGTGAAAAATCAATCAGTCAAATTGTTTTTATTTGTTATAAATATTGACTAGAATATGCATGTTTTTTTAATAAATGACTTCTTCCATTACAGAAAAAAAAGGAGTTGTATGCTCAAGAACAAAAAGAGTACATAGAATGGGCCAAAAATTTATGGGTAACGACAAACTGCATCAGAGCCTTGCGTCCCAAGCAAACCATAGAGATGGTGTACGAGGCTGAGTTCAAAATGAAGGCTCATATGATGCAGTGCTTCCCTAAGATGTACACGCTGGCTGCGCAGATACCTCTAAAGGCAGATAACCAGAAATGTGAAATTATATTCTCCAAGAAAGACTTGATACAGGTTAGTCAAATTTGCTGTACCAGGAGACTATTCCAAGAAAGACTTGATACAGGTTAGTCAAATTTGCTGTACCAGGAGACTGTTTGATTTAAATCAATCTATTATACTTATAATAAAGCAGCAAAGTAAGCATTAAGAATAAGTCTGTACAAAGTCAGCAGTAAGAATAAGTCTGTACAAAGTAAGCAGTAAGAATAAGTCTGTACAAACAAGATAAGTAAAAATAAATTGTTTAGGACACTAAACATTTTTTTAATCATGTCTGTCTATGTTTGTTCATGCACCACATAAAAAATACTGCACTGATTGCGATGCAGTTTTCACTGTTGTATGGCTTAGGTTTAGATCTAAAAACTTGTATCTCAAACTGAACAGAATTTGGTATCTTGTGCTCTAAATGTACTTTTGTTCCTGGAATATCATCACCATCAGCCTATATCCGTCCACTGCTGGATGTAGGCCTCTCCTAATGCATGTCACTGAGCGCGGTCTTCACCTCTCGTGGTCCATTTTCTTCCAGCCGCTTTTCGCAGGTTGTCACTCCACCTGGCCACAGGGCGTCCTACACTATGCTTGCCTGAACGTGGTATCCACTCGAGAACTCGTGTACCCCAACGGTTATCGGTTTTTCGGGAAATGTGACCAGCCCACTGCCACTTCAGCTTGCTTATTCTTAGTATTATGTTGGTAACCTTGGTGCTCTGTCGGATATCTTTATTACGAATCCTGTCCTTCAGAGAATCTCCAAGCATAGCTCCCTCTATAGGTCGTTTAGTTGTTTAGTGTTTCGGCTCCGTAGGTTGTGACTGGTAGGACACATTGATTGAAGACTTTTGTCTTCAGGCACTGGTATGGACGACGAGATGACTTGACAAAGCTTGCTGAATACTGCCCAACCCAGCTGAATTGTTCTGTTAGCTTACTTCTCAAAGTTGTTCCTACCTCGTTGCAATATTTGCCCAAGGTAAACATATTTTCGGACAACTTCAAGAGGTACTCCATTGACTGTAAACATATACTGCCTTATTCATAAAAAGTTAAGCAATGATTAGTAATACTGCACACTACAATATAGTACTGCGCAGTACTTTTTTATGTTTTTTATTTAAGATCTTTGAAAAAAATAACCTATATATACTCTTCACCTTAATTTATGTTGTGTTAATCCTAATTATTATTGCTACATTAAAATGGAACTACATTAGCTCACAGAACCTCAGAAGAGCACTAGTTACTGCAAACACAGTGGGAATCTTACCAAGGTAGCTAGCAATTATGAAATGGTTAATTAAATTTGTAAAACCTAAAGGGCGTCACAGACGATTAAGATACTATAATATTTGATGTTACGATATCTGCATATAAAATATTATAGCATCTTAGGGTATCACACACGGCTAAGATACGTTATCTTTATATTATTATATTGAAATTGAACATTCGCTCGCAGGCCGTCCTAGGTGCCACACGTATTTCTTCACCGCTTTCTATATACAGGATGATAAAACATGAGTAGTACGGTTTAACTATTACATTTATTAGATAGCTCATCAGACAACGATTCTGATTTTGAATTTGATATGCAAATTGCATTAGCGCACTGTAAAAGGTGATCAATTTGGATAGAAAATCACATTAAATTTAGAAAAAGCCGCGGTGAATTTAATCTTTACGCAAATGTTTCTACAAAAAAAAACACACTTATTTTAATAAGTCGAAGGAAACTTTTCTCGAAATTCATAATTTGATTAAGGAAAATTTAGTGAAACAATATACGAACATGTGCGAGAGCATTTGTACAGAACAACGACTTGCAGTATGCTAAGAACCAACTCGTTTACCTCAGCTTTCAAACATAAAAAACCGCAGCTAAATCGGCCCATTCGTTCGAAAGCTACGATTCGCACTGATACACACCCTAAACTTATAACACCCATCTCTTTGTTCAGGGGTTAAAAAAACCGTCACGAATACAAAACAGAGCAACCTGTAGAGCATATTACGATATATTTTGTATCTTTTACGATACATTTCGTATCTTAAGATAACATCTTTTAATAAATTCCATATCGCTCGATATCTTAAGATACTGTAAGATGCAAATATATATTATCTTCGCCGTTTGTGATGGTTCATATAAATTGTATAGCGAGCTACGATAGCGAGCGATATTTTATCATAAGATAAAATATTATCGTATCTTAGTCGTCTGTGACGCGCTTAACTGTGTGTCTTATATTTTGTATTATTAATCAACTAGCTGATGCCTGCAGCTCGCAAGCGTGGTCATTTCCCTAGGTTAAAAGTACCCTATTGCTATTTATTCCATGACCTAAAACACTAATATACCAATATTTGATCAAATTTCCTTCAGCCGTCAAAAATATTTTTAGCGATAGCTGGACTCATTGTATTGAGATACCAAGTACCCCAGTTTTAGCGATAGCTGGACTCATTGTATTGAGATACCAAGTACCCCAGTTTTAGCGATAGCTGGACTCATTGCATTGAGATACCAAGTACCCCAGTTTTAACGATAGCTGGACTCATTGTATTGAGATACCAAGTACCCCAGTTTTAGCGATAGCTGGACTCATTGTATTGAGATACCAAGTGCCCCAGTTTTAGCGATAGCTGGACTCATTGTATTGAGATACCAAGTACCCCAGTTTTAGCGATAGCTGGACTCATTGTATTGAGATACCAAGTGCCCCAGTTTTAGCGATAGCTGGACTCATTGTATTGAGATACCAAGTACCCCAGTTTTAGCGATAGCTGGACTCATTGTATTGAGATACCAAGTACCCCAGTTTTAGTGATAGCTGGACTCATTGTATTGAGATACCAAGTACCCCAGTTTTAGCGATAGCTGGACTCATTGTATTGAGATACCAAGTACCCCAGTTTTAGCGATAGCTGGACTCATTGTATTGAGATACCAAGTACCCCAGTTTTAGCGATAGCTGGACTCATTGTATTGAGATACCAAGTACCCCAGTTTTAGCGATAGCTGGACTCATTGTATTGAGATACCAAGTACCCCAGTTTTAGCGATAGCTGGACTCATTGTATTGAGATACCAAGTACCCCAGTTTTAGCGATAGCTGGACTCATTGTATTGAGATACCAAGTACCCCAGTTTTAGCGATAGCTGGACTCATTGTATTGAGATACCAAGTACCCCAGTTTTAGCGATAGCTGGACCCATTTTTTTGAGTTATCTTCTTTGTACAGACTATTCCGTTCTTATTGCTTTATTATAAGTAAATATAGATATAGATGAGGCACAAATCCTATCATTACTAATGCACAACCAGGGTTTCTGGTAGAAAATGCTATCTAGTATTAAGTCCACTTATTTGAACAGAAGTGTTTATGCACAAATATAAAAACCCCCCCTCAAACAAAGTTTTTATAAAATTTCATAATTGATACCACCAACCCCTTCTATTTAAGACTTAAGGCTTCAACTCTACGAATAATAACTTCAATTAAAACACCCTTATCTTGAGTTGGGGGTTAGAAACTTGGCCAGGACTTGCTGGTAAAAAATAATCCATTTGCATTAACTTAATTCTGAAACATGCCACAAATAAAAAAAACATGACAGTACATATAACATTTATAGCTATGAATATTATATTTGGAACAGGTGAACATATCAAATCTGCCGGAAGTGTTATACCCTGAGATATATGAGAGAAAGGTGACCGTGCTGCAAGCCAGCGCCGTGCCGGAGCCCTGCACGCAGCACCCCTGCCAGTTCAAGCTGCCGAGTAAGATTATATGAATAAACTAAGTCGTCATATAATATTCTCAAGGAAAAATTTGGATAACGGATGAGGCTCGAACCCACATCACTCTTTGCCTCTACGCGGCACATGCCTTTAACCAATTTGTCTACCTTGACCAGTACATCATCAACCAAATTTTTCGCTTTGTTTATAAATCAGTCTTACGGGGACGGTATCGCCATCTATTGGCAGTATTCTGAACTGACCAACCGAACACGGCTATTAACGTCGTGTCGTAAAGGTAACGCCTCCCTTACCTAATGTTATTGGATATGTTCTCGCTAAGCAGGCGTTAATGCTAAAAATATAAACTAAGTTGTCCATAATTAATATCCTACAAGGTTTTCTGTAGAAGTTGTTTTTGATATGGCCGTCCATGTTTACTTTAATTTTGTATTATTAAGCTTAACCAGGTGTATAATGTACCCAAATGTAGTTACCCTCTTATAAAACACCAAAATCTTTAAGAAATAATAAAAAAATACTTATATGTTATTTATTTTTATCTCAAAAACTTTATAGTTCCACTTTGAAAAACTACTTTGAAGTTGCAAAGGCTGAAATTTCCATTATTCTGGCAGTATAAATGTTTGTAATTCTACAGGCTCCATTGTTATTTCATTGCCATCATAACTTACGGCAAGTAGTGTGAGATTAATGCCATCATAACTCACGGCAAGTAGTGTGAGATTAATGCCCGCGCCATGTCATAAAGAGCGCCTTGGCAGAAGTAAAGAGAAAATAAAAGTATTGTGCTTTTTCCAAATGTTGTCAACCAGCCTACTGATTTGTTCTTCTTTGTACTTATTTCAGATGAGACCGCAGTATCTCTGCTACCTCTCACAGAGATACACAAAGAACTAGCTCAGTATGCCAATGAGAACGGCGCGGACTACATAGCGAGTGAGAACGCGATCAAGTGCCTGCTCGAGATGGATCGCAGCTGGACCGTGCCCGTGTCAGTGTGTGACGTCATAGCGCCAGGTAACTCATCAACTGGACCGTGTCGGTGTGTGATCTCATAGCGCCAGCGTGCCCGTGTCGGTGTGTGACGTCATAGTGCCAGGTACCTCATTAAGTGCCTGCTCGACATAGATCGCAGCTGGACCGTGCCCGTGTAGGTGTGTGACGTTATAGCGCCAGGTAACTCATCAACTGGACCGTGTCGGTGTGTGATCTCATAGCGCCAGCGTGCCCGTGTCGGTGTGTGACGTCATAGTGCCAGGTACCTCATTAAGTGCCTGCTTGACATAGATCGCAGCTGGACCGTGCCCGTGTAGGTGTGTGACGTCATAGCGCCAGGTAACTCATCAAGTGCCTGCTCGAGATGGATGGCAGTTGGACCGTGCCCGTGTAGTTGTGTGACGTCATAGTTCCAGGTAACTCATCAAGTGCCTGCTCAAGATGGATCGCAGTTGGACCGTTCCCGTGTAAGTGTGTGACGTCATTTACTGTCTTCAATTTTACGAAGAAATCAAACTAAAATCGTTGTATATCTGCACTTCTGAGAGTTGATAAATTAAATCGATACTATTTCTCAAATGTGTACACAAACGCTAACCACACAAGAACAAAACAATCGCGAATTAGGAAGAATGGCATCACGCGTACAGTGCTGTGTGCAGTGCTCTAAGAATTAGGAAGAATGGCATCACGCGTACAGTGCTGTGTGCAGTGCTCTAAGAATTAGGAAGAATGGCATCACGCGTACAGTGCTGTGTGCAGTGCTCTAATCAAATGACAAAAAGTTACTTTATTGATTTTTGTTCTATATAAATAGTGTTTTGAATAATTAATGGATTTAGTTGAACATGTATTCGGGGTCCTTAATATACAGGTGTAACATAATTAATTATTAACCTGTGGACGAAGAGCGTTTTTGGAGTTCTTGGGCTATTTTTTAAATAAAGAATGATTGAAAGATTTGCCATACACAAAATCTGTATTTGAGGAAGCTAAATGAACCAAAAAATAGAAAAAAAAAATATTTTTACTTATTACTTTTTAATTTTTTACAAAATTTGCATAAATAACCTCAAATATCCCATACGGGATACCGATAGCAGACAGGTTAAGTAGCGGAACTTTTACGACATATAAGATTTCGAACTTTTTCCTATATGAATTTATTTTTAAAGATTCCTCTTGTAACACTGTACTTCAAACTCTAGTAGACAGAATAAATAATAGTACTACTTAGTAATCAGTCAGCTGGGAAAATAAATAATAGTTTAAAAAAAACTAAAAAACACGCTTTATATAGAAAACCAAACTAAAAAATAGAAAATAAATTTTAATATTGTAAATAAGAAAAAAATGATTTATTTCAAAAAAATCGTGGGGTGCATGGGTCAATAGTTATAAATATTTCATTAACAGATATGAGAAGAAGGATTATCATTTCGATAATATCTTAAAAAGCACCCCACGCTTATTTTTAAATAAATCATTTTTTTCTTATTTACACTATTAAAATTTATTTTATATTTTTTAGTTTGGTTTTCTATATAAAGCGTGTTTTTTAGTTTTTTTAAACTATTATTTATTTTCTACTGTTTAGTTTGGTTTATTTATAAGAGCGTTTTTTTCCAATTATTGCATTTTCATCGGTCTTTGACAGGTGTGCAAAATTTGAATGAAATCTGACCGTTTAAAGTGGGTCAAAATAGCGTCCAAAGGAGTCGGTTACAAACATACAAACATACAAGTGAAGCTAATATAAAGCGTATAAAAACATAGCGACCGTGGTCTTGATCTTTGTACAAGTCTGTTTTTCAATTGTAACTTTTAAACTTTCGCGATTCGAACTCATAGTTTAATATTTAAACGGGACTTAATCGCGCTGAAAACTTAACATTTATTTACCTCGACGTTTCGAACAACTTGATCGAAACGTCGAGGTAATTAAATATTAAGTTTTCAGCGCGATCAAGTTCTGTTTGTCAAGTCTGGTTGACAAACCTCGCGCATTGGAGCCTACTGCGCACTGGTCAGTTGAACTGAAAATCTGTTGAATCGAATTTCCTTTTTTGTTTTGTTATAAGTGATATAGTATCTTTAAATTTGTGATTAATATCAAGTGTAACAATACATGTGTTACACTTGATGTTATGTTACACCTTGTACATGTGTACAAGGTGTAACATAACATTGTCGTTTTAGGTTTTCTCGTTTAGTGTTAGTTATAGCTGACGAAAAGGCTTAGGAGTCTTTGGTGTTATCGTCAGCTATAACTAACACTATTTACTGGAATTATGTGCGTGCAACAATAGACATCACATCTGCTCGGACTGGTGAACCGTCTCCACTCAACAGGGTCTTTTTACCAGCGCGCTGGCAAGCTAGCTACCTGAACCCGCAGATGGAGCAGTATGTATGTACACTCCTACTTTTGGATGCGACGAGATAGATAGTAAACAAACATTTAGGGTTGTCGCAAACTAAGATTAAAATATTTTTACTTATGTATGGGAATATTAAATATGATGTATTCAACCATTGCATACGGAAACGAATTTACATGCTTGATTGAAATAAACCTGCTACGTACTTATAAGGCTACTAGCTGATGCCTGCGGCTTCGCACGCGTGGTCATTTCTCCAGGTTAAAGGTACTCTATGTGCTATATACCTAAAATACCAATATACCAACATTTGATCAAGATTTCTTCAGCCGTCAAAAATATTTTTATGGATTGCTCGGCTTCTACTCATCGGATTGAGCTATCAAGTACCCCAGTTTTTAAGTCAACCCCTAAGCTATCCAACAGTGAAAAACGTATCGCAACCAGTAGTTTTTACGTGATGCGCGAACAAACATACAGACAAAGAGACAAACAGACAGACAGACAGACACGAATTTAAAAAATGATAATTTCTTGTTCAGTAGCTTATTTTAAGTACCCTAGGCCATCTTTTTTTTCTATCCACTATTTCATTCTTATTACATTATTATATATGTAATTTGTTAATATTGAATAAAATGAATCATGTTGCTTAATTTACTACCCTACTTTACCTATACTACTACAATACCTATTGTTTTCAGACGGAGAAAGGTGCAACGTCGTAGTGATAGGAAGTGAGTTCCCGATGAAGAGAGACCCGGCGCCGCTGAGATCGTACAAGGCGTACCGACATCTGTTGCAGAAAGCCTTTACTACGTAAGATATGAGAGATAGTTTAACTCTTTATTGGACACCACAAGTAAAACGAGAAATTATATCTAAAAAATAATGTATAACAATGAGTCTGACAAGGGGCGGTCTTATCGCTCAGAGCTATCTCTTCCAGACAACCGTGCACAGATAGGAATAACGTAAGGGACGGTGGTTATCAGTAAATAAATGAACAACCAATAAATTATATAAATGTACTGCAATATACAAAAAATAATAAACATACTTACTAATATCAATAAATACATATATATATATATATATATATATATATATATATATAAATATATATTTAAATAACAATAACAGAACTGACGTAGCAGCTCAGCTAGTGCGATATGCTACAGCTACATGTAGGGCATTCCACAATCGAACAGCTTCAACTGAAAAGGACCAATCATAGAAATTAGTTCTGTGGATAGGTGTCCTTATAGATAAGATTCTCTGATGACCTTAGTCTACTATTGCTGGATGTATGGATGAAGTCAAAACGTTCCTGAAGGTAGCGCGGGGAAGAGGGGTTGAACAGAATACTGTAAAGGAGGGCAATATATGAGCATTCCGGCGTCGACGAATGGGAAGCCACTTGAGCTAAGCGCGATATTCTTAAACATGTTCATATTTACGTAGGCCAAATATAAACCTGATACAAAAGTTTTGGAGGCGCTCAAGTAAGTTCTAAGTTTCTTAATTAGTTATTAAATAGGATTTTACAGATTTACTTAATAGTAAATCTGTTTGCAACTATTATTTATTCTGTGGTGCCGGGTCACTTCCTCCCCTCTAAATTGGTTGAGGCCGGTACACAAGTCATACTCGCGTATGAGTGCTGCTTGTGAGGACTGGTCCAGCCTGGTTTCTTATTAGTCACATTTTTTTTATCCCAGTTTGATGTTTGTGGGACATCTCATTTTACTTTTATGTTTTGAATTTGGTAAAAAATACTAGTTTAGATAAAACAATGTTTTTTTTTATTTTGATGCCTTTCTAGAGGTTTTAGTCATTTTTTATTCTGTCGTAATATGGCGGCTTACAGCTGCTTAGCTTAGTTTTTATTCCGTCGTAATATGGCGGCTTACAGCTGCTTAGCTTAGTTTTTATTCCGTCGTAATATGGCGGCTTACAGCTGCTTAGCTTAGTTTTTATTCCGTCGTAATATGGCGGCTTACAGCTGCTTAGCTTAGTTTTTATTCTGTCGTAATATGGCGGCTTACAGCTGCTTAGCTTAGTTTTTATTCCGTCGTAATATGGCGGCTTACAGCTGCTTAGCTTAGTTTTTATTCTGTCGTAATATGGCGGCTTACAGCTGCTTAGCTTAGTTTTTATTCCGTCGTAATATGGCGGCTTACAGCTACTTAGCTTAGTTTTATTCCGTCGTAATATGGCGGCTTACAGCTGCTTAGCTTAGTTTTATTCCGTCGTAATATGGCGGCTTACAGCTGCTTAGCTTAGTTTTATTCCGTCGTAATATGGCGGCTTACAGCTGCTTAGCTTAGTTTTATTCCGTCGTAATATGGCGGCTTACAGCTGCTTAGCTTAGTTTTTATTCCGTCGTAATATGGCGGCTTACAGCTGCTTAGCTTAGTTTTTATTCCGTCGTAATATGGCGGCTTACAGCTGCTTAGCTTAGTTTTTATTCTGTCGTAATATGGCGGCTTACAGCTGCTTAGCTTAGTTTTTATTCCGTCGTAATATGGCGGCTTACAGCTACTTAGCTTAGTTTTATTCCGTCGTAATATGGCGGCTTACAGCTGCTTAGCTTAGTTTTATTCCGTCGTAATATGGCGGCTTACAGCTGCTTAGCTTAGTTTTATTCCGTCGTAATATGGCGGCGTACAGCTGCTTAGCTTAGTTTTTATTCCGTCGTAATATGGCGGCTTACAGCTGCTTAGCTTAGTTTTTATTCCGTCGTAATATGGCGGCTTACAGCTGCTTAGCTTAGTTTTTATTCCGTCGTAATATGGCGGCTTACAGCTGCTTAGCTTAGTTTTTATTCCGTCGTAATATGGCGGCTTACAGCTGCTTAGCTTAGTTTTTATTCCGTCGTAATATGGTGGCTTACAGCTGCTTAGCTTAGTTTTATTCCGTCGTAATATGGCGGCTTACAGCTGCTTAGCTTAGTTTTTATTCCGTCGTAATATGGTGGCTTACAGCTGCTTAGCTTAGTTTTTATTCTGTCGTAATATGGCGGCTTACAGCTGCTTAGCTTAGTTTTTATTCTGTCGTAATATGGCGGCTTACAGCTGCTTAGCTTATTTTTTATTCCGTCGTAATATGGCGGCTTACAGCTGCTTAGCTTAGTTTTTATTCTGTCGTAATATGGCGGCTTACAGCTGCTTAGCTTAGTTTTAATTCCGTCGTAATATGGCGGCTTACAGCTGCTTAGCTTAGTTTTTATTCCGTCGTAATATGGCGGCTTACAGCTGCTTAGCTTAGTTTTTATTCCGTCGTAATATGGTGGCTTACAGCTGCTTAGCTTAGTTTTATTCCGTCGTAATATGGCGGCTTACAGCTGCTTAGCTTAGTTTTTATTCCGTCGTAATATGGTGGCTTACAGCTGCTTAGCTTAGTTTTTATTCCGTCGTAATATGGCGGCTTACAGCTGCTTAGCTTAGTTTTTATTCTGTCGTAATATGGCGGCTTACAGCTGCTTAGCTTAGTTTTTATTCCGTCGTAATATGGCGGCTTACAGCTGCTTAGCTTAGTTTTTATTCTGTCGTAATATGGCGGCTTACAGCTGCTTAGCTTAGTTTTTATTCTGTCGTAATATGGCGGCTTACAGCTGCTTAGCTTAGTTTTTATTCTGTCGTAATATGGCGGCTTACAGCTGCTTAGCTTAGTTTTTATTCTGTCGTAATATGGCGGCTTACAGCTGCTTAGCTTAGTTTTATTCCCTCGTAATATGGCGGCTTACAGCTGCTTAGCTTAGTTTTTATTCCGTCGTAATATGGCGGCTTACAGCTGCTTAGCTTAGTTTTTATTCCGTCGTAATATGGCGGCTTACAGCTGCTTAGCTTAGTTTTTTTGACACTTCGTATATATTCTATGTCATGTTCGCGAGACGAATCCAATGATACCTCATTTATCAAAATCCATCTAGCCGTTTAGGCTATAAGACTAGCCAAAAAACATACAACCTAAGAACGTAACTTTCCGCAGTCGGGTAAAAACTACGATTCAACTCATATATGAACTTAAAAAACTACGATTCAACTCATATATGAACTTATAAACTATGATTCAACTCATATATGAACTTAAAAAACTACGATTCAACTCATATATGAATTTAAATACTACGATTCAACTCATATATGAATTTAAATACTAAGATTCAACTCATATATGTACTTTAAAAACTACGATTCAACTCATATATGAATTTAAAAACTATGATTCAACTCATATATGAACTTAAAAAACTACGATTCAACTCATATATGAATTTAAATACTACGATTCAACTCATATATGAATTTAAATACTAAGATTCAACTCATATATGAACTTTAAAAACTACGATTCAACTCATATATGAACCTAAAAAACTGTTATTTTTAACAACCTATCTACCAAATTCCAGATCAGATCAACATCGCAATGAACGTTTTGTACGAACAAACAGACATACAAACACCAATTAGTCCAAGTTGATGTTTAAGAAAGAAAGAAAAAAACATTTGTAAGTTTTCAAAATATTTAAGGCTAGTGACTTGCCCCGGCTTTTTACGATTAGCGCTCACACCGCGGCATTTCTCTTTTAACATTCTTATACAAGTCGTAACTTAAAAAAAACGCCCGTAAAGTGTAACAACTGCAACTGCATTATTACCTACTCACGTACTTGACAGACTTGTCATTATTTATTTTCCATGGCAACATGTCATTCCGTTCTGTATTTTTGATACCATGGGTACTTTATGCAATTTTCGTAGGGATCTCTAATTTTTTGAAAAATAATATGCTGCTCATGTTACTCGCTGATATGTAGCTTTCGACAGGTGAACGAATTTTTAAAATCGGTTTAGTATTCTTTAAGTTTATCCATTACAAACAAACAAACCAGGGTCGATTGATGAAAAACACTTTATTAGTTAATCAAATGATCAATTAATTAAGTGTTTTTTATTATTAAAATCAGTGATTTAAATCAAATTTGTAAAGTTATGAGGCTACAAATTTGTAAAGTTATGAGGCTACAAATTTAAAATGCTTATTAAAATATGTTAGTATGTATTTTTGTTTTGACAAAATTCGTTTCCACAAAGATTATGCAAAAAAATATTTGTTGCTCTTAAATTGGGAAAACGCCCAAACTGGGGACACTGCCGGCGAACAAATGAGCACATTTGCTGTTCGATTTGGACATTTGTGGGTGATATTAGCGTTCTCAAATATTATTGATCACCGTTTGTTTGCATGTTTAGTTGACATACTATTATTTATTTTGTGATGATAGTAAAAAAACACATAAGAAAAGTGACTTTATTCCGTAGGGAGTAGAGCAGTTAAGTCAAAACTATTGTTTACAGTAAAAAATAAAAATTTAATAATAAAAAAAAGTTTCTTATTTAAATAAATCTAAAAAGTCTGTCAGAAATAAAAGAACATGTTTTTTCAACTCAGCAAATCTTTCCTCGTTATAATATTACTGTAGAAAAACATTGTTGAAGATACCATGTTAATATTGTTAACAGGAAGCCAGGAAGAACGAGAACAATGACTGAACTCAGCGACAGCTCCATACCTTCTAAGTGCAGCAGGAGTCTGCGCAGCTGCAACAGAAACTCAACAGATACAACCACAAGGTGATACAACCATCTAATTAGAAAGAAACAAAAAACAAACGCAAATTTAAAAAAGACTTGCCTACCGACATTATAGCCATGAACCGGCTCGATCACATCAGCTTTCAAACAGAAAAAAAACGTATCAAAATATGTCCATTCGTTTGCGAGCTACGATCCTCACCCCCCGTTATATCTAAGAAGCATCTCGATCGCAACAAATTTCAAAAATAAAGAACTGCATCAAAATTGGTCCATTAGTTTAGGAGCTATTATCCTCACCCCTCTTTTCACCCATTATTATAGCTCAGAACCGTCTCAATCACATCAGCTTTCAAAGAGAAAAACCTTAAGAAATCTGTTCATTCGTTTGGGAGCTTACACAGACAGATACACGCCCTAAGCTTATAACACCCCTCTTTTTTCGTGTCGGGGGTTCTTAAATAATTTTCAAGTGTAATGTTGAAGGAACTCCACGGAGCAAGCCCCGAGCGAGAGCTACAAGACGCCCTCCGGCCGCAGGAACAGCAGGCTCGCCTCCCGGGAGTCCCACCAGGCAGCTGTTCTCCACACCGACATGAGGAAAAAGGTGAACCAGCAACTCGAAGATAGTGGTGATGACAGCGATGAGGATAATCGACTGCTTATTGATATTGAAGGTAAATAATAAATATCTTTACATATAAGCAGTAAGTGACTGAAAGTCTGTACAATGAAGATAATAAAAAAAATATGGTCTAGGGACTTAAAATAAGCTACTGAACAAGAATATGACAGTTTATAAAATGTTGTATGTTGTAAAATCTAATGGCGCGGTACGGGGGTAACGCTGACTGTTGGCGGCGACGCTAGAGTTCCGCGACGCGAGCACTCGTGGCTCGTCGGCCCTTTCCGCCTCAGCTCGGCCATATTCAAGTTATATACCATCACAAGAAGAAAAAGAGTTGCTGATTCACAGTTGACCAATAAGAGCGCGCGGTGCAAAACGTTGCTCGTTGTTTTAGTTATTTTCTTTTTTATGTTTACACATCTGCCAGGTATCCCGCGACATCTCATTTTTTTTGTTAGCGCGTTACTTAAAAGTTGCTGCACCAATTGCGATGCGGTTTTCACTGTTGGATAGCTTAAGGTTTGACTTAAAAACTGGTGTACCCGAGTACACCAGTTGTGTGTATTGCTCAACTTCTACACATTGATTGAGATACCGATATTTCAATCCGATGTTTAGAAGCCGAGCATCGATTAAAAACCGTTGGACGTCTGAACGAAGTAATATTTTATTTATAGTTATCATAATCATATCAGCCTATATCTGTCCACTGCTGGACTTAGGCTTCTCCTAATGCACGCCACTGAGCTCGGTCTTCAGCCCTCCTCATCCATTCTCTTCCGCCCGCCTTTCGCAAGTCGTCAGTCCACACGGCCACAGGGTGTCCTACACTACGTTTGCCTAAACTTAGTCTCCACTCGAGAACTCTTCTACCCCAACGGTTATCGGTTCTTCAGGAAATGTGACCAGCCCACTGCCACTTTAGCTTGCTTATCCTAAGAGCTATGTCGGTTACCTTGGTTCTCCGTCGGATATCTTCATTACGAATCTTGTCCTTCAGAGAAACTCCAAGCATAGCTCTCTCCATAACTTGCTGAGCGACCATTTTGTGGACTAACCCCTAACCCATGTGAAATGCCCATTTTCTTGATGACTGTATTGTTTTGCCAAAATCTGTGAATGCAGGTCAAAATATCTCCAAAAGTTAAGGAGAGTCGCCTAAGAACGTTTTTTTGTAGCTGTAGCTACAACGGTAAAGGTAATTGGGAAACTTTTTCGCAATTTCGCAAAAGTCGGTCCAGTAAAGACACAACAGATATAAGAAACAGGATCAATTGGCATCTAAAAAAAGATTCTAAAAAAGGTCTCCTAGGAACATTTTCCTGTAACAATAACGGTTAAATCACCTGTGTTTATGTCCTGTCTCAAACATCCATCCTGTATACATACATACATACATACATACATACATACATACATACGTACATAGACTTAAACTCATTACTCTCCCTTGCCTCGCCGTACTCAGGTAAAAATGAAACACAACGTCAGTACTAATAATTTGCTCGCTATTAATAAATTTCTGATCTGTGGATTTGGGCTTTATAAAACTAATATATCCCTTAATCTAAACTACTGAAAATTCCTGAACATACATGGGGTTAACTCCATACAGGTACTCGCCCCACCAGTGGTGAGACTCCTGAACATACATGGGGTTAACTCCATACAGGTACTCGCCCCACCAGTGGTGAGACTCCTGGATATATAGTCAATGTAGAATATTTTACGATAAAGAATGTATCATATTTCAGTTGACAATCCCGAAAAAGAAAAAGACCCCGAGGTATTCCAGTTGTCAGCTGGAGATGACAGGGGAAATGCGACCAAAACTACTAGAGAAGCGAGGTTCAGTTCCAGTGACCACGGCGCGTCTCCGCCGAGGAAGATAATGCGGGCTCAGACGCGGAAGTCTATCTATGAAGACGGCAAACTCGAAGTCGGACAGTTCACCTGTGTTTGTAAAGGTAAAGAAAGGTGGAAACAAGCTTAAATGTCCAACTGACACACTCAGAAATGGCAATTAACGCTAATTAGCATTAAAACCTGACATCCCATATAAAATAACGATTTTATGTCAGTTTATAGTTTATTGATATCTCTGAGTGCAGCACTTAGACACGAAACACGACATCTTGAAATGAATATAATTATTGTCCTGCATATTGCTTTTTGGGTTCATGCGTTTATTAACTAAACTAGCGACTCCCCGGATTAACACGGGTGAAATTAAGAAAAAATTAGGTGAAAATGTAGTTCTCGCACACTCGGCCTTCACTCTGCTTCGGGGGACGGCTCCCGCCTCGCTACGTTCAGGTCTCGTATGCTCGTATTATCCATAAGCTGGACCGATTTTGACGGGACTTTCAGTGGCAGATAGCTGATGTTATAAGGAGTAATTTAGGCTACTTTTATTTTTGAAAAGAAGTAGGGTTCCGCGCAAAATTAATAAAACCCATGAATTTTGACTACGCGGGCAAAGCCGTATAAATATATATAACACTTCCGTGAAAAATTAATTAACTGATAGTGAAAACTGCATTAAACTCCGTTGCGTAGTTTAAAAGATTAGGGTTACAGACAGACGGCGGAAAGCTACTTAAACCCACAAGGCTACTGTCTCACAGCGTTTCAGCACATGATGTCCTTCTTTTTATTACACGACTGCCCAAAATGTATGTGAGTTTCTTTATTGCACCATAACTCTTAAATGCCTGAACAGATTTAGACATATGGGGTATAGTTAGAATCCTTACATCCCCCCCTAAGAGTAACATAGGCATTTTTTTTGAAAAACTCAATATATTCATTTTCAAAGGCGAAAAAAATACTTAAAATTTTACAGTATGGGCATCAAATTGAAGGTATTGATAAGCACATTCCAACAGTATATAAGCACATTACAACAGTATATAAGCACATTCCAACAGTATATAAGCACATTCCAACAGTATATAAGCACGTTCCAACAGTATATAAGCACGTTCCAACAATATATAAGCACATTCCAACAGTATATAAGCACTTTCCAACAGTATATAAGCACATTCCAACAGTATATAAGCACATTCCAACAATATACAATTTACTGTCATAAGTTATTTTTTGGCAGGAAGCGTGTTTTTTTTTTCTTTTAAAATAACTAGTATTTTATTTTCTATACTGTGCATTTTCCTTTGTTATCTAACTACTACATGAAACAGTTGGACAACCCACATTACAGGCTTATAGGTAGTCCAAGTGTTCTAGCCCACCACCAGTTGGCAGCGCACCCCACATGCTGGCGGCATTGCCCCGCTGAATTGCAATGCTAATTCGATGAGCCAAATAGGATTTTAGTCGCGCGTCGCAACGACCAGGCGCTCAGATAGATTTTTTGAAAATAAGATGAGCCCCCCGCGGTCCCAATGTGTCAACACCGAACGGCTCGAATATGTAATCACTACCGAGGTCAGCTCGAAGTGTTACCTACTTCACACTGCTGCAACATCCTATTAAATGACAGCGCAACGAAATTCGGCAGAACGCAATATTGCTCTCTTGTCTGCAACCCGATAAAAAGAGCATCATCAACATGACAAAAAATACTATTTATCGATAAAGATGCTAAAAGCTGTGATTGTCTTCCATTTGGCTGGAAATCATTAGCAAGCATTGTTATCTAGCTCCAGCGCTTGCAGGTGAACGATATGAAAGTGTGGATACACTGAAAGCAGCGCTTCGTCGGGAATGGGACCGAATCCCACAACAACCTACCTTCGTACCGCGACTCGGTGCCATTATCCATGTCAAACGTAGTCTTATTCAACAATATGTTAGGTTTTCCCTGAAATGTACTTTATTTCCAGCATTGAAGAAAGAAAGTAAAAACATTTATTCGACGCACAAGTTCAGATATTAAATTAAATTACTGTGAAATTTAGATAAATTATTGCCAATTCACCAAATAACAGCATTATCAATTGAACACTTCTGGTGACGGGCCCTGTACTCAAATAATAGCATTATCAGCTTAGAAAACTTCTAGTGACGGGCCCTGAACTCAAATAATAGCATTATCAGTTTAGAACACTTCTAGTGACGGGCCCTGAACTCAAATAATAGCATTATCAGTTTAGAACACTTCTAGTGACGGGCTCTGTACTCAAATAACAGCATTATCAGTTTAGAACACTTCTAGTGACGGGCCCTGAACTCAAATAATAGCATTATCAGTTTAGAACACTTCTAGTGACGGGCCCTGTACTCAAATAACAGCATTATCAGTTTAGAACACTTCTAGTGACGGGCTCTGTACTCAAATAATAGCATTATCAGTTTAAAACACTTCTAGTGACGGGCCCTGTACTCAAATAACAGCATTATCAGTTTAGAACACTTCTAGTGACGGGCCCTGTACTCATATTTCACACATCTACACTAATATGATAAAGAAAATGAAATAAAGATTCGATTTTTTTGTATATGTGTGTGTGTATGTTTGTTTGTAATGGATAAACCGAAAAAATAAACCCAAACATAACCGATTTAAAAAAATATTTCATCTATAGTAACTACTGTTATCATTACATTACATTATCAGCGAGTAACGGACATTTTTTTTTATTAGAGTTCCTTATGAAAATTGCATTAATGTAACTAAAATAAAAAAATTGCCAATAAAAGTCATTATGTGGCGTGTGCTGCGAAAACTATTGTCGATACATAAAATATTGTACTACATGCTTATAGCTTCGTATCTTTACCCATAAAAAAACACGTGGCTATATGTCTAACTATTATAGTTAAGTCACAATAACCGTTATTTGTTCAAATTAGTCAATCAATTTTATCTTTCTATATATATACCCGTGCGAAGCCGGGGCAGGTCGCTAGTTGTGTACTTGTTATTACTCGTGACAGTACATGCAGTGCAATACACATATTTACTGTTTATCCGATTAACTGCCATCTTTATTTTTCAGATTCTGAATTTGAAGTGCCGCCCCCGCGTTCCTTTCGAAAATGGCAAATAAAAAATTATGCAACCAATGATCTAGTCAAAGTAATAATCCACTGCTCGCATAAACTTAAGGTAAGTTCATTAAACAAAGTGTACTACTGCTTTAGTCGCAAAGTGACATCTCTTCAAACATTACAAGTAACATGGTGGTCAGGTGACCGAAACGAACTATTGTTCTTATTTCAATTTGCATTCGTTCGATTGCCACCATAAGAAGAAAACGTGGGAATTGACCTTTTGTTCTGACTGTACAATTTTTACGAAACAAATTATTTAGGTAATATAGATTGTTACGAATCATGAACAATGATCGATTGACACCATGTGAAGAAATGGTGACAGTTTACCTTTTTACCCGACTACGGCGAAGCAAAGGGTAATGTGTTTAAAAGTATTTTTTTTTTGTTATAAAACTTTTTTTTTTACTTCTTTAAGCTAGCAACTCAAAAATATTTTGTCAAAAATCTTTATCCTAATCATCCTCTTAAATCATCCACCTAGGGTAGTATGTGTGTTATTTCCATTAACTTAAATCATCCACCTAGGGTAGTATGTGTGTTATTTCCATTAACTTAAATCATCCACCTAGGGTAGTATGTGTGTTATTTCCATTAACTTAAATCATCCACCTAGGGTAGTATGTGTGTTATTTCCATTAACTTAAATCATCCACCTAGGGTAGTATGTGTGTTATTTTCATTAACTTAAATCATCCACCTAGGGTAGTATGTGTGTTATTTTCATTAACTTAAATCATCCACCTAGGGTAGTATGTGTGTTATTTTCATTAACTTAAATCATCCACCTAGGGTAGTATGTGTGTTATTTTCATTAACTTAAATCATCCACCTAGGGTAGTATGTGTGTTATTTTCATTAACTTAAATCATCCACCTAGGGTAGTATGTGTGTTATTTTCATTAACGTAAATCATCCACCTAGGGTAGTATGTGTGTTATTTTCATTAACTTAAATCATCCACCTAGGGTAGTATGTGTGTTATTTTCATTAACTTAAATCATCCACCTAGGGTAGTATGTGTGCTATTTTCATTAACTTAAATCATCCACCTAGGGTAGTATGTGTGTTATTTTCATTAACTTAGATCATCCACCTAGGGTAGTATGTGTGTTATTTCCATTAACTTAGATCATCCACCTAGGGTAGTATGTGTGTTATTTTCATTAACTTAAATCATCCACCTAGGGTAGTATGTGTGTTATTTTCATTAACTTAAATCATCCACCTAGGGTAGTATGTGTGTTATTAACTTAAATCATCCACCTAGGGTAGTATGTGTGTTATTTTCATTAACTCATTTAATTCATATTATGGTAGGTATGTATATTATTTTTAGTAAAGTATTTATGTATTTATGTGTGTACTGGTTTATGTATAATTATTTAAATTTTTATTTAAAATTATATTATTTTATTTTGTGTTTTATTTACTTTGTTTCTTTTGTATTTTTTGTTTAGTACCTACTTTGAGCCGCACGCCCTACTATTATTTCTTTTACGACCTGGATGACTGGTAGATAATACTGTTTAGCATTAAGTCGTTCCTTGTACACTATTTTTTTTGTGCAAAACAATAAAATAAAATAATAAATAATATCTTGTTTCCTGGTTGTACCCATCTTTACCAAATCTTATGTTCAGATTGAAATAAGTCCAAAAAAGTTGCAGGCAGGACATTTTTCTGTGTCTACAATGGTTCACACTGACTCCCCATTTTAAATGACCACCATGTATGTATATGAAATTATGTAATGGTTCTTGGCGAGTATATAAAATGCAACCTTTGACATTTTAAATAAGTAAAATAGTTATTTAAAAAAAGTTTGATAAAGGGTTGATTATTTTGTTATTATTTTTCCATTTATCATTACTTTGACTTAGTTTAATGTTAGTTAGTAATAATGTAGTAGCAGGGCGGTCGCACTCCGCAACAAGTACAAATAAATTCAAGGACCCAATATTCGGGTCCGTTCAGTCGAGTGTCAAGCGTGCGCTCGATGAGTCGCGCGCCTTGTACTTAGCGATAGAGCACCTACTTACGTAAAGTTATTGACAAACTTTATTCGTTTTTTAACTATGAGTACCAAGAAGAAAGCTATAAAGTACTGCATAGCATTCGGCTGTTTGAATAGTGATAGAAATGACGAATTGTCATTCTTTACGTTTCCAAAGGATATTGAAAGGTAATAAATTGTAATACCTATAATAAGTCCTAGTTATGTAATTAGATATTGTTTTTTTTTTATTATAGTTTTATGTTATTTCATTTGTGTTCCATACCGAAGCTACGCATATTTAAGGTTATTCCGCGCAGAAATAAAGTCGTTTATTAAATCGATCAACGTAAATTTATAATTCATTATAGTAGGTATTGTTGATCGGAAAATTAATTACTGTGCTGACTTAGTAAGTAGCCTACATACTTTTAATACCTTTTATTACGTAGGTAGCAATTTATTTATCACTCATTAAAAAGCATGGAATTCAGACAGGCACCTTTATTCATCAAAGTGCAAACCTATAGGATATAATCATAATCAACCAACGACACGTAGGTAGGTATCTCACTAAACTTATCGGCGGTCTGAAAACGGGATAGGTAGGTAGTAAAAATGAGGTAGTCGGTCTATTCTGATAAGAATGTCATTGTATGTAATAGAACTATTTTAAATTATAATAATAAGTAATAACATAATACATTATTACTTATTTATTCTGTTACAATATCTAAGTCATAACATATCACAGAATAATTAGTAGTACAAGTACCTAGTCATATCTTAATACAACCCTACCGAGCGAAAAAGGGACAGAGCGATTCTGAAACGGTTAGAGCAATGGAAGTTCTCGCGCGTTGTGATACGGTGCATTCTAGCCTGCACGCGGTGGGCGAGCGCCTTCTAGGTAAATATAATTGAAAGCTCGCAGCGCTGAGCGAGTTAAATTGCACTTTATAGCGTTGTAGCGAGAGTCGCTATTTATTTAAATGACTTTACTCAGTTAGCCTTCTGTACTTGTACTATTATTTATTCTGTGGTAGTAGCTACATTATTTTTTCTTCGTTCATTTTAATTATGGATTTCCGCAGTTTAACGCCTGAGTCTGTCTAACAGTTATTAATAATATTATTTTATTTCTGAACTAGCTGATGCCCGCGGCTTCGCACGCGTTGTCATTTCTGTAGGTTAAAAGTACTCATTGTGCTATTCCAGGACCTAACGTACCAACACACCAACATATGATAAAAAATCCTTGAGCCGTAGAAAAGTTTTTATCGATTTCTCGGCTTCTACTAATCGGATTGAGATACCAGTTTTTAAGTTAAACCCTAAACTATCTGACATTGGAAACCGCATCGCAATCGGTCCAGTAGTTTTTGCGTGATGTGCGAACAAAAATACAGACAAACAGAAAGACACGATTTAAATAAATGTTATATTCGTGTTCAGTAGCTTATTTTAATTACTCTAGACCATATTTATTTTTAAATTATCTTCATTGTACAGACTTCGTTCTTATTGCTTTATTATAAGTATAGATTTAAAAATCAATTATTATATTATTTCAGAATATGGCATCAAACGAAGTAATTCTAGAGCCGATACTAGAATACCAACTGGACATCGGCGGCACGCTACAGTCTCCACAGAAAGTACAGTCCTTAGCTTTCTCGCTGATGTTACGTAACAACGCAGACTTGATTAATGGTATGTTTTATTTGTACATACATCATGTACATGTACCTCACATATTTATTTTGTGCTAGCTGTGCCCGCGGCTTTGCCCACGTGCTCTTTTTTCTGGGATATAAGGCTCCTGTGTGTTAGTCCAAAACTAAAAGTACCAAGTTTCATTAAACTTCGTTTAAATAGTTTTTTATCGATTGGCTCGGCATCGCAATTGGTCCAGTAAGTTTAAGTGATGCGCTAACAAACATGCAGGCAGACAGACAGACAGACAGACAAGATTTAAAAAACGTTATATTCTTGTTTAGCAGATTATTTTAAGTTCTTGAGAACATATTTTTTTATTGCCCTTCTTGTACAGAATTAACGTTACTTAGGTACGGCTGTATTATAATTTGATTGTCCTTATTGTACAGAATTAACGTTACTTAGGTACGGCTGTATTATAATTTTATTGTCCTTATTGTACAGAATTAACGTTACTTAGGCACGGCTGTATTATAATTTTATTGTCCTTATTGTACAGAATTAACGTTACTTAGGCACGGCTGTATTATAATTTTATTGTCCTTCTTGTACAGAATTAACGTTACTTAGGCACGGCTGTATTATAATTTTATTGTCCTTCTTGTACAGAATTAACGTTACTTAGGTACGGCTGTATTATAATTTTATTGTCCTTATTGTACAGAATTAACGTTACTTAGGCACGGCTGTATTATAATTTTATTGTCCTTCTTGTACAGAATTAACGTTACTTAGGTACGGCTGTATTATAATTTTATTGTCCTTATTGTACAGAATTAACGTTACTTAGGCACGGCTGTATTATAATTGTATTGTCCTTATTGTACAGAATTAACGTTACTTAGGCACGGCTGTATTATAATTTTATTGTCCTTCTTCTACAGAATTAACGTTACTTAGGCACGGCTGTATTATAATTTTATTGTCCTTCTTGTACAGAATTAACGTTACTTAGGTACGGCTGTATTATAATTTTATTGTCCTTATTGTACAGAATTAACGTTACTTAGGCACGGCTGTATTATAATTTTATTGTCCTTATTGTACAGAATTAACGTTACTTAGGCACGGCTGTATTATAATTTTATTGTCCTTCTTGTACAGAATTAACGTTACTTAGGCACGGTTGTATTATAATTTTATTGTCCTTCTTGTACAGAATTAACGTTACTTAGGTACGGCTGTATTATAATTTTATTGTCCTTATTGTACAGAATTAACGTTACTTAGGCACGGCTGTATTATAATTTTATTGTCCTTCTTGTACAGAATTAACGTTACTTAGGTACGGCTGTATTATAATTTTATTGTCCTTATTGTACAGAATTAACGTTACTTCGGTACGGCTGTATTATAATTTTATTGTCCTTCTTGTACAGAATTAACGTTACTTAGGTACGGTTGTATTATAATTTTAGATGTTTTTGGACAAAGTAAGACGTTGACTGTTGGTCCAGTAGAGTGATTCTTATAAGAACCAGGATCACACTCATAGTCGCGGCGTCGTGTATTTCGAAAATATACATCTGCACAACGCTCCATAAAACTGTGGCATTCGCAGAAGTTCAGTCTCTTTGTAAAGAGAGTCAGTCGAGTACCTGAAGGGTTTTCCTATCCTTTAATACAGCTCGTTGGGCCCTTTCGAGCTCAATCAAAACAGTTTTAAATGCACCTCCCCAAGCTAGAATACCGAATGTCAAAGTTGATTGGCAGAGCGAAAAATAAACCATATTAATCGTTTATTTATCACAGGCGTATCGTAGCGCCTTCATGATGTAAATTACTTTCCTTACTCGTACTGACAACTTTTTTGATGTGGTGCTTAAAAGTAAGAGTATCGTCAATCTCTATTCCTAAATATTTGATATGATCTACTTGGCCGATGGATTCTCAATTATTATTGCTCGAGAAAGTATAACATGACAATAAACCACCATATGAGTGAAACTTGATGGATGACTAGATCGTACTTAGGTATAGACTGTCGAGTTTTGTAAAAAGTTGTAAATTTAGTCTTTTTAGTCATAATTGTAAACAAATTTCGATCCAGCCATGTTGCTACTTTATTAATGCCTGATTCTGCTAGATGAACAACTTTCTCCCAAGATGAGTCACGAAAAATTCCTGCTGTATCGTCTGCATAGCAAATAATATCCGCCTCAGGGATGGTTAGATCTAGAACATCATTCATGTTTACTTCATGTTCATACTGCGAAGAGGGTTGGGCCCAATGTATTACCCTGAGGTACTCCGAAATTCACAAAAGATTCATCACTAATAATCGAACCCTCTCTAACACATTGTTTACAACATGTAAGGTAGCTACGGAACCATTTCTGCGCTATGCCTCGAATACCTATTGCGTCAATTTTTTTTAAAATAATTGGATGTGATACGGTATCAAAAGCTTTAGCGAGATCAAGAAAAACCCCTATGCAACGCAAGTTTTGGTCCACGGCAGATGAGACCCTATTGGTAAGAAGCACTGTTGCGTCTCCGGCGGATCTGCCCCGCCTAAATCCAAATTGTCTGTCAAATAGAAAGTGGTTATTTTCAAGGTATTAGGATTTTACCAATCTCTTATGTTCGACATTTTCCAGCAATTTAGAAAAAACACTTCACAGGGATATCGTCGGTCGGTAGACCTGCGAAAAGCGGCTTGAAGAAAACGTATGAGGAGAGCTGAAGAACGAGCTCAGTGGCGTGCATTAGGAGAGGCCTAAGTCCAACAGTGGAATAGGCTGATGATGATGATGATGATAACGGTTAAGGTTATTTCTTACAAAATGTATGGGAAAAGTTTTTAGCGATTTCTGACTTTTCTAGTATTTTAACCTCAGTTAGTCCGGTCTTTTCATCCTTATAAGAAACAGGATCTTGTAGCATTAAAAAAAGTTACACGTTCGACAGTTCGTCTAGACGGCACGGGCGGAGAGCTGGTGACGGTAGATACCGTCAAGCTGGAGGAGCTGGCGGCAGAGCACGGCGACAGCACGCAGCACACCGCCAACACCATCTACACCGCACTCAACCAGATGGCGGGCCTGCTGCCCGGGGAATACATACTGCGACACGAGGCAAGTGGACTCAGGCAGAACATTTATTTCTGAACAGCATCCAGGGTTAAAATTAAAAAAGTAGTCCATATCCTTCCTCATAATGCACAGCAGTATTTCCTTGTAAAATTTAATCACGATCGATCCAGCCATTTATTCGTCAAAAGGTCTCAAACAGACAGAGAGACAAAGTCAGGCTCACTGTGCGACCGCGTTACTTTAATGTTGCATGTAAGCTTCATATTATACATCTCGTGTCTTTTATGATTTCTTTCCGTCCTCACCGATTCCGGGCCTTTCCATTCTTAAGTTTTTTGAGTGCCATTTCAATGTCGTCTAGGCTGACGGCGTGACGACGGGCAGTTCATCAGTGGGTCAGTATTGCGCAGGAATCATCTGAGCTGGGTTCGGGCTTAGAAGCACGCGAGTCGTACAATCGGCCATAGAAGTCTTCGATCTCAGAAAGTATCTCCGGCTTAGAGAAGATTGTGCCATTATTGGTCTTGAGCTCCGTCAGATGGGATCTAATCAATTGCTGGGCGAAGACTTTTGCTCAATTGCCTTACTTTTCGGCGTGTATTTGAGCATCGGAGGTCACGTCGCACCAGCTTACTGTTTTTTTGATTAAACTCTCTTTTTTCTGACGGCGTGGCTTGCTGTTGCTGCCGTCGCTCGTCCATAAGCCGAAGAGCCTCATCAGAGATTTTAGACTTCGTGCCCGTACGCTGCAGCTGACAAAATCTAGTGCCTTCCTCCCTAAGGATTCCCACAACTTTTTGGAGTTCCTCGTCCAAATCATTTGTGGTTTCCAAGGCAGCGAATCGATTATCCAACTTGAGTTGCAACTGTTCTGAGCCAACAGCGGCCTGTGGAGCATGTTGGGTCGAAGCGTAGACTTCACCGATCTTTCAAGCTTGTGGTCAATATTCTTGGAGCCTCGGACAAGTCGGTGATCACTACCGGTATTAAACCTGCTGATCACTGAGATATCCCTGAATATGTGCTTATCATGATGAAGACTATCTCATTTTTAGTCACAGGGGCTTTACCAAGTCCACTTCCTCTGGGGCTGCTTTTTGAAGAAAGAATTCATCAAAAAGAACCCCTCTTTTTCCAAAAAGTTATTTCCTGTCTCCATTGTGTGGACCGGACCTATTTTAGATTCACTGCAAGTCTGTACTCCGACTTTGGCGTTAAAGTCTCCCATGATAACGTTGTAGTGGGCCCTTGTAGTATTATGTAGGACTGAAGATATGTAATCAAACATATATTCTACCTCATCATCTGAGTGTGCCTTTAGGTCAGCTTAAGAACCAGGTTCCCTGGTCGACACACTGGATATTTATTTCTACGACATTATCAATGAAGACCTTATTAACGTGAAACTCCACGCCACCCAAGTGACCAGATTCCAAGGTCATTGTGTCCCTCCCCTCTCTTCGGACTTCACTTAACCCTAGAAATTTCCACTTCATCTTTGTGAGCTCCGTCTCGAGTTGCGCCATGTGTTTGTCAAGCCTAATCGTTCATCCGTTGTACGTAGCCAGGGTCAGTTGTTTTAGTTTCGGGTGGCCTACGGTTGCCCGGTGATTCTTCGCACCCCCTACCCTGCCATTTCCGTGACCGCCACCTTGGTCAGGACTAGCAGGGCGACCGGGAACTGGGGGCCATTTTATAGTTGTGTCGTTCACATTAAGAGGTTTTGCCCATAATCGCCACACTGGTCGCATGCAGATTGGCGATCGCAGGGCGTAGCTTCTCGCACCGGTGACGCTGCTGCCAGTCACCGTCCTGGTCATTTGGCTACGCTTGTTTTTGGGAGGGATATACCGCCATCCGTCGGATGGCGAGAGAACCTCGTTCGTTACCCAGCAGGATGACCGCGTGCAGAAAGTTAGCTTGGAGCAGTGAGATCGTTTTTCTATCCCATTCATCCCCCGTGACATAGGTTAAACTTTTTTTTTTAAATTTGTCTGTTTTTGACATGGCCTCTATGGTTGTTTTCTCTTACTTTTATGATTTACTTGTACTACGGCGAAGCAAGGGAAAGGTAATGAGTTTAACAGTCTATGTATCTATGTAGGTATGTGGATGTTCCATAGTGTCGCTCCTATTAGACTTTGACAAGCGATGTATCAATCGATTCGTCTTCATCGCAAGAGTGTCATAGACTATTTTTTACCCGACCGTAGACGGGCTTTAGTTTTTGAACTTGTCTTGTTCTTTCTTACTTCTAATAAATTGTATTCCATGTGCCGTTATCACGTAACTTTCAGCCGCTCCAAGGATGCAACGCGATCCTGTACTCCGGCAGATCGCTGCCCTGCGCCGGCGCCGGCGCCGACGCTCTCTCGCTGGACTGGAACGACGTGTCGATGCCGGCCACGGAAGAGGCCAAGCTGGTGCAGAAGCCGCCGCTCCTGGGGCCCGTGCTGCTGCCCGCGCACAAGTCAGTGTATTGCGTACATAAGAAGAGCGTATAGCGCCCTTGTCTATACAAAAAGAACAAACACTTTATATACATACCCCAAGCTCGGAAAGATTCTGTTTGTCATTCGAAATCTGAGTGCAAAAGTGCATTTTACCCGCTAGCGTGGAATGAGTTTTTAAAATTCGAACCTTTATTCAATAATTTTCTATACCGACAATTCCCTGAAAATACTTTATTACTAATTTATATTATATGATTATCCGATTCGAGTCTACTCTACTTGACTCTATTCGTCCTCTTTTTAACTCTACTCGACTATACTCCACTCTACTCGGCTCTATTCGTCATTTTTCAATTCTATTCTACTCTACGAATAAGAATCTATTCTACTGTGTTCTACTCTATTCTACTCTGTTCTTATCTATTCTACTCTGTTCTACTGTATTCTTCTCTATTCTACTCTATTCTACTGTGTTCTACTCTTATCTACTGTGTGTTCTACTCTATTCTACTGTGTTCTACTCTGTTCTACTGTATTCTACTCTGTTCTGCTCTGTTGTACTGTATTCTACTCTAGTCTATTCTATTTTACTCGTTTCTATTCTACTCTTCTACTCTAATCTACTCTATTCTACTCCATTTTTTAAATCACTTTGCAGCCTTGCATGACAAATAACTATTTTTGATTGAAGTTTTTCCATTCATTAACTACGCTTATATGGCTTCGTTTTAAAAAAAAAAAAAACAACATCTTCGAAGTTGTAAGCACCTTAAGTGTCGGTTTTTGACAACTTGAAAATATTTTTTTTAAAAGAAAAAAAAGTTTACACTTTTCATTAGATTGCGTATATTATATTCTATTCAGCGATTGACTTGTAACAGAAGATTTCACCACAATTTAGGGGGTGGAAAGTGCTTTCCCCTAAAACACCAATTCTATCAAACACTAGGTACTACTAAAATTCACGACTAGCAACTGTCTCTATCTAGTAAGGAGATCGGGAGGAGGGAAGGAGATAGCAGTACATTTACTAAATACCTTCTTTGCGAAGATCTCGTCAAGCGCCTATCCTCTTAAGCGGCCGGCGGAGGATAAATTGTCCATACAAACATAATTACAATATTATTAGAAATGTGTGATTGTTGCTTAATGATAAAGCCGCTGATTGTTCTAATCTAATTTGCAACTCAAATTTCGAGCACTTCCCGATTAGCTACTCGGCTGCAACTTCCCGATTAGCTACTCGGCTGCAACTTCCCGATTAGCTACTCGGCTGCAACTTCCCGATTAGCTACTCGGCTGCAACTTCCCGATTAGCTACTCGGCTGCAACTTCCCGATTAGCTATTCGGCTGCAACTTCCCGATTAGCTACTCGGCTGCAACTTCCCGATTAGCTACTCGGCTGCAACTTCCCGATTAGCTACTCGGCTGCAACTTTCCGATTAGCTACTCGGCTGCAACTTCCCGATTAGCTACTCGGCTGCAACTTTCCGATTAGCTACTCGGCTGCAACTTCCCGAATAGCTACTCGGCTGCAACTTCCCGATTAGCTACTCGGCTGCAACTTCCCGATTAGCTACTCGGCTGCAACTTCCCGATTAGCTACTCGGCTGCAACTTCCCGATTAGCTACTCGGCTGCAACTTCCCGATTAGCTACTCGGCTGCAACTTCCCGATTAGCTACTCGGCTGCAACTTTCCGATTAGCTACTCGGCTGCAACTTCCCGAATAGCTACTCGGCTGCAACTTCCCGATTAGCTACTCGGCTGCAACTTCCCGATTAGCTACTCGGCTGCAACTTCCCGATTAGCTATTCGGCTGCAACTTCCCGATTAGCTACTCGGCTGCATCTTCCCGATTAGCTACTCGGCTGCAACTTCCCGAATAGCTACTCGGCTGCAACTTCCCGATTAGCTACTCGGCTGCAACTTCCCGATTAGCTACTCGGCTGCAACTTCCCGAATAGCTACTCGGCTGCAACTTCCCGATTAGCTACTCGGCTGCAACTTCCCGATTAGCTACTCGGCTGCAACTTCCCGATTAGCTACTCGGCTGCAACTTCCCGATTAGCTATTCGGCTGCAACTTCCCGATTAGCTACTCGGCTGCATCTTCCCGATTAGCTACTCGGCTGCAACTTCCCGAATAGCTACTCGGCTGCAACTTCCCGATTAGCTACTCGGCTGCAACTTCCCGATTAGCTACTCGGCTGCAACTTCCCGATTAGCTACTCGGCTGCAACTTCCCGAATAGCTACTCGGCTGCAACTTCCCGATTAGCTACTCGGCTGCAACTTCCCGATTAGCTACTCGGCTGCAACTTCCCGATTAGCTACTCGGCTGCAACTTCCCGATTAGCTACTCGGCTGCAACTTCCCGATTAGCTACTCGGCTGCAACTTCCCGATTAGCTACTCGGCTGCAACTTTCCGATTAGCTACTCGGCTGCAACTTCCCGAATAGCTACTCGGCTGCAACTTCCCGATTAGCTACTCGGCTGCAACTTCCCGATTAGCTACTCGGCTGCAACTTCCCGATTAGCTACTCGGCTGCAACTTCCCGATTAGCTATTCGGCTGCAACTTTCAGGAAAACAAACAAAAAAAATAAAATTAGAACCTTTTGTTTTACAGTGTACTTATTTTTAATAAGATATCATCTAATTTCTGCTGATATTCTCGCAAATTATTGAGAAAAGCACTATAAATGCCTCAGCGAAAAAGGCAATTGCTGGTCTCGTATTAATAGAAGGCTTCGTCTTCAAGCACAGCTCGGCCGTATCTCTACTCGACCTGCAATTGCTGCCCTCTTTATTTATTTATTTATTAGGTACACAAAACAGATTACAGAAATATAACATATGAGAATAAAATGGTAAATTATGCGATCGATTCCATAATCCAATCAATATGTGCACACGGCATCAATAAAAAAAAAACAGCGAAGTTGCCAAAAATATTAATACTTATAGCTAAAGTTGCAAGCACTATTCCACAATATAGGTAGGTATTTTAAAAGAATTGTATAGTACAGGCGAGCAGACTGCAAGTTCCCTTAATTGCCTTCTACCTGCAATGATAGGTGTATTATAACCATGTTATCAGGCATACACCCGTCACTATCGCCATCCAAAAACGCAAGCTGTTGAATTACAATAAAGAAATACCTAACTGTGAATAAGTTGTTAGATACAAAATCACGGCAGTGTTACGATACAGTACACCACAATACATAAAATTGTAGTGCATTACGAAAAGTGTTTATAAATGGCACTTCTGAAACGGTTGAGACTAAAACTGAATATATCAAGATCATTTAATTTCATGGTATAATCATTTGAGTGTTCATTACGAGCCTCTTGCTAATAATGTACTATTGTTTCTCTACCCTAGAAACCGTCGCCAACTGCCGCTGACGTTCACATACGACCAGAGAAATGTTGCCAAGGAGACAGCGAAGACTGCCTCGAAGAAGAAACCTCCGCCCGCTGCCATCCAGGTGAAATAACTACCTTACTGCTGCAAACTCTGTCTAATATCTGTTCACACATATTTTAGGATGTGCTGTTTGAATGCCTAGTCGCTTTGTAAAGTTACTAGTCGCTTTGTAAACCGACTAATCTACGATCAGAATGATTACAATAATAGATCTACGATAGGTATATTGGTACATTTATCTGAATGGCGTGGAAAGATCTCTTAAAATGGTGAAATATAGCACAGGGTTTTGTTGGGGTATAACAACGAAGCTGTTTCAAAATGCGTCTAAACGTTTGTCTAATGTATCGCAATGACAATCCAACTGAACGTCTGTTAGTCGTTTTACAATGTAACTATCTTTGTTTAGCTTGACCACTGACCAGGAATATAAAAAGCCTCGCCATGTTTCGAAAAATCTTTAGAACTAATACAGTTCATTTTTTCAGTTGGTCAGTTCTCCAAACTACCAATAGATGGCGTTACCATCCCGTAAGACGGATTTAGAAACTGAGGGAAAAATTTGGATTATGATGCAGTGGTGACGGTAGCCGAATTGTTTAAAGGCATGTGCCGCGCAGTGGCGCTGAATGAAGCGGGTTTTAGCCCCATCCATGATCCATTTTTTTTTCTTTAGAAAATTATTAGATTTGGAACTGATTGCTTTTACTTGCATCTATGGTCTGTCTTTTTTTGGAAAATTGTAGTGCTTGTTCACTGTTCTATTAGTTTTTGTGCAAATGCTAGATACGAAATAATATTATTACGAAAGAAATGTGTGGATAATATAATAAAATTGATGCATTTGTTTTTATTCTGCACAATTAAATTAAGGCCAAGTTTTTTAATTTCCTGGTCAAGCTGTAAGACGGAGGATTCTACAGCTTGGGCTACTGCATAACCAGCTAAAATTCCAATATGTACTTAACACATTTACTGCTGAACCTTAAGAAAGTACTTCTCTCTCGGAGTGCTAAATATACGCGCTGGGCAAAACACATCGCGTTTTTTCAATAGCACAACGTTTGTGTTTTCAGCAGTGAAAGTGTTAAATAGCAATCTGAAAGCGACCTTGGGTAAATATAGTATTTGCCATAGAATGCAAGGCGCGCCGCGGGTTCGAACCCCGCTACGGAACATAGGAAATGAGATCGGGAAAGAAGCGCGCTGAACCGATTGCAAGTACAACACTCCACAGCGCCAGTGGAGGCCGTTTTCGATATGAAGTATATAAGTAGGCATAGGCGTAGGTGAGAGCAGGACAGTGAGGCAGAGTAGTGGACAGAACATCACTGCTGCTATTTAAACGTATTTTCCGAGACAGAACTGTAACCAAGGCAAAAGAATTAATAGTTGAATACTCTTTTGTTAGGGCAGTACGTTTTCCCCACTACCTTTTATTCTCTTCTACCTAGAGACTGTACACTTCTCCTTTTCTACCTCGAGACTGTACACTTCTCCTTTTTTACCAGGATGGCTTCTGCGGAGGCACTGGCCTAGTAGCAATTTTGACACTGGTGTCTATTCTGGGTACACCAACTAAATTTGACAGCTCTAAAATATTTGCTAATTAGTGCACTCAGAATCGACACCAATGTCGAGTTTATTTATTTTAAAAGTATTGTCATATCACATCACAGTCAACTGTCAAATTTTCAATAAAATGGTGGAAATTTTACACAAGCTTCCGAGGGAATTTTGGAAAAAACACAAAATGCCTTTTATTTCTGCGTTTGATTATTTTGCCCACACTCTTGCACGTTACACAAACACTCGAAGAAACACCGAAATTGAGAACAAAATCAAACTACATGAAAACATTTTGTATTTTTCAAAAATACCCGTTATTGTATACATGTTAACGCGCAGACACTGACAGGATAGAGAAATGTCACTGACATTATAGCGTCAGGTATCATGTCAATATGACGTTATCGTAGACGCTTTGTAGCTGAACTTTGGCTGTAAAGTCCGTAACTTAAACGCCTACCAAAGAGAATACAACGCTCTGTCCGCTGGCTCTCCTTCACTGCTCTTGTGTGAAATAGGCTTTGCTGAGCAAGAGAACTTACTATATTGATTAACCAACGTAGTTCAGTGGAGAACACGTAGATGGCTCTGTTCAGGTATAAAAGCACAAATATGTGTTCCGTATTTGGGTATTGAGATCCATGAACCTTCTCGACTTGATAACCTTTTCTGAAAGTGAGAGCAAGATATGACATATTGACAGTAATGTGAGACCCCTTTTGATAATTCGATATTATTCAGATATAGAAAACACAAAACTTCTGCACAGATTTTGATAAGGTAACTACTCTACTAGTAAAGCTGCGGGCAAAAGATTTTCTGCCTGTCTGTCTGTACCCCTTTTGATAATTCGATTTTATTCTGATATAGAAAACACAAAACTTCTGCACAGTTTTTGATAAGGTAACTACTCTGCTAGTAAAGCTGCGGGCAAAAGATTTTCTGCCTGTCTGTCTGTTACAATACATTCCATCTGTATGTCTGTCAGTTCCGAAGCTAACTCTCTCAACTTTATATCTTCGTTACAAAATATTGAGGTAAATATTGTCTGCTTATTGAATTTGATTGAATACTACTGAAACTCGATTTATTAAATGTTATCGTGTGTTATTGTTTCTGTAGAACGAGGGAGGC
The DNA here is from genome assembly GCA_946251855.1 of Alsophila aescularia. Classification (NCBI taxonomy): domain Eukaryota; kingdom Metazoa; phylum Arthropoda; class Insecta; order Lepidoptera; family Geometridae; genus Alsophila; species Alsophila aescularia. The sequence goes on along the minus strand of OX276378.1, from coordinate 2,941,709 downwards.
AACGAATCCGGATTCAAGAGCAAGGTTCGAACACTTCACACGAACCGTTAAATTCTCGCTAAGAGGCGTAGCTTATCAGAGAATCGGTGACGTAAATCATATCTTACCTGAGAAACAGAACACTGTAATTAAATGAAAAGAAAATTGTTATTGATAATGTGTTGATGTGAGTGCATCTCGGGACGCGCCCGCTACTTATATAATGTGAGAACACACTTTTAGACGCCGATCTGTGTAAATGAAATTAACACATTCTATTTATAAAATTTCGTTAACGAATTGCTTCTCCTGTTAAAATGTCTGCCGTTACAGTGTTTTGCTTCTATGGTAGAGGTACAAGACATGGTTTTACAATCCAGTAAAGTTAACTTCAATTCGAGAGCCGAAGGTAATGTCTCTTCATCTACTATTGAACTAGATGCTTCCAAGAACTACTGAACTGAACTTGTGCAATCAATGGAAATCTTATTTTGATGCTTTTAGTTTATACCGCTTAGATACAAATAGTTTAGAATCCTCTCCTTCCAAAATTCCTCGCCTTTTTGCCCGATTACGACGAAGCAAGAGAAGGGTAATGGTTTAAGAGTATATGTATGTATGTATAAATGTTCCACTATAGTATTGCCCTTATTGGTCCGAATTTGACAAGCGATTCGTCTTCATCGCAAAAGTGACATATGCTATTTTTAATCGACTACGGTGAAGCAAAGGGAGGGTTGTGTTAAAACCAAAAATTAATAAATAAAATATAACTTCAAAAACTAAAACCCCAACGGTCTTACTGAACTAAAAAGTCACAAAGAAGAATTTTGGAAACGATTTGGAAATTTAAAACTCTAGAGCTGTGGGAGTGCGCTTTACTTGGTTTAACACTGGTGTAAATTTATATCTCACTCCTACGATATGAATGTATATTTTATTTGAGAAACAAGACAGGTGCGCTCTAAACTGCTTGCCTTTGCGCTTAACTTCGTTTGAAGTAACTTTTTGCTATTTTGCCAAAAGCAAAGAATAGCTAATTAAAGTTAAGGTCAATAAATATGTTGGGGACTTCTTGTCCCTGAAATAGAAACACAACATTAGTGCTGTTGCTGTCGCGCGTTCATGATTGCTCTGATGAAGTGTGGGATTCGGTTAAAAAACTAAAATGTCCCGCACTCCTAAACTACTCAAAATCGCCTTTTGTCGCTGACTGTACGTCAGCGACGAAAGTCGCTGACCATGCCCACCTTTTCAAAACGTTTGATCAGCTATTTGTTCGAAAGTCGCTGATTTACCATTACAACATAATTCAATGAGCATCGTTCTTTTACAAAAAATCGGTGAATATCATCGAAAAAAAATAATAGAACACATTTTGAAACAAAAATTGGTGAACATTTATCAATTGAGAAGAGAGTAAATGAGAGTAATTGAATGTAGTTGAGAGTTCAGGATTTTTAAGATAGCACACAAAAACACACGCACATACAAAATTTGTGTTATTTTATTTGTAATCACCGACAAAACTTAAGATATAGGAAAATATCATATAACAGTTTTATATAAAATATAACCTCAACATCGATTCCAACCAAATAATAGTGAAACATCGTTAAAGAGGTATGGTAGGATGTTTTCATGCAATACTTCAAAAATTTTAGAAGAGAAAAAAATATTCGTGCAAATCTACTCGTATTTTGGCAAAACTCAATGAGCAACATAATATACCTTTTGCCATAAATCCATGAACACTTACTATCTTCTCAATTTATAAATGTTCCCGAATTTTGTTTCAAAATGTGTTCAAGTAATTTTGTTTCGATGATGTTCACGGATTTTTATAAAAAAACGATGCTCATTGAATTATGTTGTAATGGTAAATCAGCGACTTTTGAACAAATAGCTGTTCAGGAGTTAAAAAAGTGGGCATGGTCAGAGACTTCTGTCGCTGACTTACATACATGGGCCTCGGGTTGCTCCAGCTCACTCTCGTGTTTGGTCCATGTATGGTGAGAGTAGATTTCTCCCTCCCATCCATTTATTCAGTCATATTCTGGCAACTCCTCCCGCTTGTGTAGCACGGTAGTTAGAATGCGCTCGCTTCGATTTCTTCAAAATCAGTTTTCAGTGTCTATGGTGAAGGGTAGAAGGATTTCCTTTTATAAAATCACTACTAATGGTTACGAAATGATATCAGATGTATTATTTTTACATGTATGTAGTTATTATTTGTTGTACGTTCGTATAAAGATAGACGGCCTAATCCTTAGAGATAGTAGTCGCATTAGTGATGTTGCCTTATGCATTAAAAGCTGCTAATATATTTCTATTTCCGTTGATTGCACATATAAGTATGTGCGTGCGTATGTGTTGCTTAGAACACGGCGACGGAAACTGCATGAAAATTTGATCAGCAGTGTTACATGATCGTCACATTGTGTAGTGTTTGTGTTGTCTTCGAGGGGCTCTGTTACATAATGGCAAGACGTGGGCATAGCTCGGAGTCGGTGCATTCGTTATTTATTCAATGTCATAATTTTTAAAGGGGATTGCGGAAGCAATCTTCTCATACAAACGTAGTTTCGTTTTCATACAACAACCAGTAGTCTGCTCGAAACCAATCTTTGTAGATAGACTACTCGTAAGCTTTGTTTTTCGAAGTCTAAAACGCATTTTATTTCAAAACGAAATGAGAAGTTAAAACTAATTTAAGTAAAAACTAAAGTTTGCTCCCACTTTTGTAAGCATAATATTTTAAACTTTGAAAAAATAATTTTATGCATAGTTATGGCATAGCTCATGCAATTTTACAACGATTTTATTATGTCACTTTCTTGTTTGTCTATCTTTTTGTTGTTCCGGATGGAATCTTGCAACTCAAATTTTGAGTACTTCCCGATTAGCTATCCGGCTGAAACTTTCAGGGTAGCACACAAATTTTGAGTACTTCCCGATTAGCTATCCGGCTGAAACTTTCAGGGTAGCACACAAATTTTGAGTACTTCCCGATTAGCTATCCGGCTGAAACTTTCAGGGTAGCACACAAATTTTGAGTACTTCCCGATTAGCTATCCGGCTGAAACTTTCAGGGTAGCACACAAATTTTGAGTACTTCCCGATTAGCTATCCGGCTGAAACTTTCAGGGTAGCACACAAATTTTGAGTACTTCCCGATTAGCTATCCGGCTGAAACTTTCAGGGTAGCACACAAATTTTGAGTACTTCCCGATTAGCTATCCGGCTGAAACTTTCAGGGTAGCACACAAATTTTGAGTACTTCCCGATTAGCTATCCGGCTGAAACTTTCAGGGTAGCACACAAATCAATGACAGAGCATTTTGAAGAAAAAAAAGCAATATAAAGAAAGTTTTTTTAAATCAACCTTTGCTGCTTGGTCATAACTTTGTTTTACTTATGACATTTGTATGAAAACTAAATTTAGTTTGTATGAGATTTCACAGATAAAAAACTCCCTAATAATTCATATTTTAGTTCACAAATATTAACATATATATAGTTCATTGATATATTCAGTATATTATTATATATTTATTATTGTAAAAACACAATATGTTGTATAATTACAGTGTGACCATTTCAGCTCTCTAGAGCATAATATTCTTGGCGAACTTGTGTTACCAAATAATATCAAATACTTAGTAACAGTAGATGATGCTTGATACTTTTCAACAGAAATTTCATTTTTACATCTATGTCCTGAAGTAATCATATAGAGCCACGGGCGGTCGCTAGTATCACCAATTTCAAACTGTTTTAGATTTTAGTAATAAATCTTCTTTTGCATTATTTGTTCTACAGTGTTTGTTATCTCAAATATTTCGTATGAAAATCTCAAAATGGTCACACTGTATGTTTTGGCGACCTATGGCTTATCGCATACGACTGATTTGAAACTTCTCCGAAACGACCTACAATCTAGTACGGTTTTTTTTTCGGTTTTACTGATTAAATACCTACGTTAGTTAGAGGTTTGCAGTGATCTAACTTAAACCCAATATAACGCGAGTAAGTAGCAGCATATATGTCTGTCTGGATGTATCTACACACACTGTATTCTGAAACAGTAGGTCGTGTACGATAAGCCTTGTCCCCTGTTGTAGGGCAGTGAATTACCTGAAGGTTTTGTTTCAGTGGCCGAAAAAGAAGAGAGGCAAGAAGAAAAACAAGAAATAAACGAAACAAACAGCGCCTGATTAAATATTTGCATTTATTAATAAACGTAATGACTGACATATCTAAAGCTAAATACTAAAACGTTGCGACTTCATTGTTTTCTATATTATTTTATGTAATCGCAATCTTCTATAAAACATAGTGAACAATTATAATAGGGTACAATTTTTTGGTGTTCATACACTTTTGATGCTATTATATTTTTTTGCGGGACACTAACATAAAATATAAAAAAACAACTCAACGACACAGAAGATATTCAAAGGCAAAATTCATAAATAATAATACTATAATGAACACTTGATTAAGGTTTCAAGTGACACTTTATAACCAACAACACAATATAAATAAGTAAATCCAATTATTAGTAAAGGAAAAATCCACCTTAATCCTTTTCGGGTACCGTTGAAGGTTTAATCAGGTTTATGAATTTCCTGAGTAATTAGCTTGTGTTTGATTAATTGATAAAAAATATATACTAGCTTGTGATAGAAGATAAGAAACTACTTTATTGTAAATAATTAAAATAAATGTGATAGGTATTTATGTAAGTGTATATTTATGTATTAGATATTATTAAGCAGCTTCGTCGAAATATCCATCCAGCTGTGAAGCGATCTGAAAGAAATAAAGTGTATTTTGAACAGATGACATTAAACTTATTTTTCTCCTTCTACTTGTGACGCCATCCTTTTTCATCAACATTACAATCTCATTTCATAGTTTATCGCTGTGCACGGTGTCTGTGGATTTGCTGTGCCGATTCAAAGCGCCCCACAAGCGTTTTGTCCATGGAACTAAAATTGCCATTGTTTCACCTGGCGTTAGTCACAGAATAAATAATAGTACATTAACCTTAGTCCCGTGGACGCTCACTGCTGCTATCAGCGCCAAAATGGCGACAATTAAATGCTCTCATTGCAAGAGCATGTCTAGAGTACGGAGTCATATGCAGTTTTTTAGGCTCCACATATATATCATACTTCCATTCTCAAATTAAAATAGTTCTATCGCAGCTTTCATTCTGCCATTCATACATTTGACTCGCTACGCCTTGTGGAGTGAGGATCTCTAGTCAAATAAACAGATGTAGGCTCTATTACAGTCGTAACAGTATTTTAGAGCGTAGCGAGTTCTCCGTCAACTTCTACAATCTTCAGTTCGGTACATTCCTGTATACATCATTATCGACTACGAGTAGTCCCCTTGAGCTGGTGGACCTACCGGCGGCGGACCTCTGGTCACACTACAACGTGTACAATTTCTAGATCATCCAAAGATTACCAGCCCATGTCTTTCCCACTGCTGGGCACGACACACCGGACTAACGAGGTCGAAATTTTGGATTTTTCATATGCCGCGTTCCACCTATAAATGCTACCTTTGTGTTAACATGAATGACTAGCGCTCAATCAGCGTTTCTCTTACGAAAAACCAGCAATGTTAGCACGGTTGACATCTACAAGTGAAACGTGTTGCTGCTCAACACAACTGTGGCCGTATTACAGAAGTTAGCTTTAATCAGATTGTCACTTTATTCATAGTAATTTCGACTCTATCGCAACGCATTAGTGATAGTGTGATATTGAAAATGTGATTGAAACCAAGATAGATCATATCATTACTGGGACCTGACCACAGAACTTGGCTTCAATCAGATTGTCACTTTTTTCATAGCAATTTCGACTCTATCGCAAGGCATTAATGAATTTGACAGCTTGAAACCGATATGATCAACATTATACATAATAGCCCTGCTGTTCTATTTACTTTCGTAGCACCATTCCCTCATCTCAATTTATTTAAAACTAGGAAATGAAAATAATTATCGAAAATCTTACACGTATCCGCAAGACCAAGCAAAACAATGTTTTTTTAATTTAAAAAACTAAACTACTAAATTTTGACACTAGTCAAAAAGTAGCATTTCGAACCCACAAAACAACATGGGTCTGACGATGCTAGTTTCCGAAGCTACAAATGTTAACATTTTGCACTGTGGAACGTTTGACGTTTGTTATCTGTGCTAGCATCGGAGGGCTTGTGGAACAACATTGGGGCTAAAAAGGTTAACATTGCTAGCATTTTGCTCTAAGTGGAACGCGCCTATAAAGACCTCATACATCTGTTTTTTCTACTCCGTCTTTTGTAGGTAAAATACATTATTTCCCCCACTGACTGGCTTACTCTACAAATCATGACAGAATACATACTACAACACAATAAACATTAATGTTTCTTAAGAATAGGCTTCCATTAACTTCAGGCACGCTACAGCCGCGTGCACTATCAGTAACTGACCTGCACGGGCGCGTACTTGACGTACTTCTCCGGGTTCTTGGAGAAGGGCAGGTGTGCGTAGTGCGCGTGGAAGGCGGAGTAGGGCGGCAGCAGCGCCTGCTTGTTGTCCCGCTTGAGAGCCTCGCGGAGCTCCGCGTCGGGCACGCTGTAGCCGCGCTGCAGCCGCGTGCACTCCTCCCACTCGCGGTTGAACGACTGCGGGAGTTCATTCACGGTAGCTTAGTAATTCAAGTCGACTTTTCCCGGGACGGCCCGAGTCTATGTCACGATTGGAATTATAAGTTATAATTGGCTAGGGAATGGTGAATGCACTAAGCAAAAAGTCGGCTAGCTGAATGTGACCGCAAATCGGAGACAAACTCCAAACTAGCAGTGCATCGTCAAGTGAGCGACTGCGTCACTACGTGTACTGCAAACCAGCCGCTGAATCATCATCAGCCTATATAAGTCCACTGCTGGACATAGGCCTCTCCTAATGCACGCCACTTAGCTCGGTCTTCAGCTCTCCTCCATTCCATCCATTTTCTGCCAGCCGCTTTTCGCAGATCGTCACTCCACCTGGCCACAGGGCGCTCACACTACGTTTGCCTAAACGTGGTCTCCACTTGAGTTATCGGTTCTTCGGGAAATATAAACAGCCCACAGCCACTTTGGCTTGCTTGTCCTAAGACATAGATTGGTATAATATATCCCTTTCGTTTTAGCTGCGCCGTCAGGCAACAAGAACTAGGAAATCAATAAAACCTTGTTTTCTGAAAATATTTAAATTTTAAAGAGTCGATACTTTTTAAAGAAAGATGCCAAGTTAAAGCTTATTATACTGAACTTACCGCAAACTTGTCCTTGAGTATCTGTCTGTCCTTGTCTCTCAACTTGACGGGCAGAGTCTCGTCCAACACTGTGTGCGCTAGCAGTTTATTCCAACTGAAACAAATATTCATTATTTTAAATATCACTACCGGCTATGACTCACGTATATATAGTCGAAAACATCGACCTAGGTTTCGAGCGTATCCGACGCTCTTCTTCATAGCCGGTAGTGATATTTAAAATTATGTATCAGGTTCACGAAAACTTTAACACTAAAACATTCATTATTATATTACTTACTAGCTTTAGTCCGCGACTTCGTCCGCGCGGACTACAGTTTATCGCGGAGAAAAACATCCAATGTTCTTCTAGGATATTAAAAACCAATGCAAAAGTATAGCACCAACGCTCTTGATGCTCCTTGACAGACTTGTTATTATTTTGTTTCCTTGGCAACCGTTCGTTACAGCGAGTAATTGTCATTTTCCAGTTTTCCCGTGGCAACCTACCATTTTCCGGGATAAAAAGTATCCTGTGTTGGCTTCTATATTGTACAGTATCTATTTACAAAGTTTCATCAAAATCCGTCCAGTCGTTATCGCGTTAAAACTCTCCAAACAAATAAACAGACAACGTTTCACTTTTATATATTGGTGAGTCTGTGTCTATAATAAATGCTTTTCGACCTACCTGCTAGCAGCATTATGTAAACAGGAATTAAAAAGTAAAGTATATGTACAATAAGATTCCTGCACATTATAACTAGAGGCAGTGGTTATAATTATCACTACAACAGAATATATGTTATCGCAACGCAGGCGTTAATAGTACATATTTATTTATTCAAACAACAATGTTACGATACTCGATAGCGAGTACAGATTTGGGCGTTTAATTGAACTCATAATAGAGGTACAGTACAGACCTTACCGCCCCCATCTAGAATTAGCAATATGTATATGTACTCAATGAGATTTTACCAATAGAGATGTCATACCCATTATAAAACACTAAAAACACGGCGAAATTGTACCATAGCTACTTACATAGAACTTAAGCAACTATATTTGCATCACTGAAGTGGCTAAAAGATACCAGATACAGAGATATACAGAACCGCGTCGTTAAAAAGAGATAAACATAATATGTTCGCAGTTACAGTGAGTTGCAATGAGTGGCCGATCGCCAATCACCGCCGATGACGGCGCCCGTGAAGTCACGTGCCTCGGCTAGCAGCTAGAGTAAACTGGGGCAAAATGGATAGAAGGGTTTATAAAAAATGAAATTTTTGAAAAACAAATACTTTCATAATGATAGTTCCATATATCCCGGAGAACACTCGTATGTTCGTCGGACAGTTGAGTAAAACAGTAGTGGTTGAGTGGACCCGCGCGTAAAACATATTTTTTTGTGAATTTCAACATAACATCATTATACAATGATGTTATGTTACTAAAAAAAACTTTGCTGGGTACCTAGCGAATAATATTTTTTTCAGTATAGTTTTTAAGGTAGATTCCCAGTTACCTCCATAATTTAGGACCTTTTTCAGTATGTAGTCTTCACATATTTTATAAAATAAATTCAGAACGCACCTCACATTCCTTATCTGTACTTTTGATTGGGTAGGTAGGTATTTATTTACATTCTTATAGAAAATAAATTGAATAGAAAACAAACGCCAGGATTGGCAACCCAGTTCGGCTAGTGTGCTATACTCAAAGCAAAAGATCATCTGCTTGATTCCAGTACTTTTTGTACAAGACTTCATCCTGGAGCAATTCCTACTTTGTTTAATGAATTGCCGCCAGGTCATTTATTATTTAAGTTTTATTATTATGTTTTCTTATGGAAATAAATTTTCCATCGTCACAAATATTATTATACATTACAGTAAGTGCCTATACAATTTTGGTGACGCAGAAAATCTGATTATTATATCAATTGATTAATCTTTTAATTTATGAACAGGATAAAGAACTATAGGGAAACCCAGACTCCGTCAAGGAGTTCCACTCCTTAGCGGTCCGCATGATAAATGTGGAAACGAAACGCTTCGTGCGTGTAGGTCGAATATTCACCATATTGAAGTGGTGACGCATCGCCGTTCGATTGACCGATGAACTAGATAGATAGATAGATAGATAAATTCTTTATTGCACACACCACAAACAAAATCAACAAAAAATAAAGGAACAATAGCAGAAGAAGTGTACAATGGGCAGCCTTATCGCTAAAAGCGATCTCTTCCAGGCAACCTTTGGATGGAGAGGATTTGTTATAGTTGTGAGGGACGGGGTGCATTATGATATAAAAATACTACTTAGTAAGAAATAATATATAATAATATATAAATTTCCAATATATATACATACATATATAAATAAATATATATTATATGAATACATAAATACCCAAATATAATTATGATATGATAAAAAACAAAAAAAAAACTGTAATACAAGCAACATGACAAACGTGATAATAAACATAATATTTGCTAGACTTCCAAGTAAAACCTCTTCACTTGACACTTAAAAACTTCCAAAGATGGCGCACGCCGTATAGAAACAGGCAATTTATTCCACAGACGAACAGCTTCTACCGTGAAAGAACGTCCGTAAAAAGTGCTGCAATGCAAAGGTAGCTTGAGGGTGAGATTTTCGGATGATCTAAGATGGAAGGTGTTGGATGTGTAGAGGAAATCAAAGCGTTCTTTAAGATAGCTCGGGGTAGAAGGATTAAACAAGATATTATAAAGAAGGTTAAGGATATGAGCATTCCGGCGAAGGCGAATGGGTAGCCACTTGAGCTTTGCACGAAAGTGAGAAACATGGTCAAATTTGCGCAAGCCAAATATGAACCTTATAGCAACATTTTGTAAACGCTCAAGCTTATTCAGCTGTTCTTCGGTAAGATCGAGATAGCAGACGTCAGCGTAATCGAGAATGGGAAGCAAAAGAGATTGCGCGAGAACAACCTTAGTGGCAGTAGGTAAGAAATTTCGAAGGCGCCTTAAAGAGGCTGCCGCAGCAAACATTTTACAGCTAGTAGCTGCTACCTGAGGGCTCCAACTGAGAGATCTGTCCATTATAAGTCCAAGGTTCTTGACTGAATCGCTGTATGGTATAGTAATTCCATCAAAAATCATATTTGGAAGGGTTAGCCAGTTCACCTTAGAGATCATACGGGAGCTCCCTAAAATAATGACCTGCGTTTTACTAGGATTTACTGTTAATCCGTAGGATTTACTCCAATCATTTATACGACGCAGATCACAATTTGTGCTTGTAACAGCTTTATCTAGCTCATTAACTGAGGCCTGGGAATAGATTTGAAGATCATCTGCGTATAGGTGGTAAGAAGAAGTAAGATTTTGAGATATGGAGTTAATGAAAATAGCAAATAAAAGTGGAGATAGGACGCCGCCTTGCGGTACACCGGCTGACGTGTTGCACCAGGCAGAGAAAGTCTCCTCCAGGCGAACCCGCTGCCGACGTCCGTATAGATAACTATGAAACCAGTTGACTACCGATGGAGATATGTTAAGTGAGCAAAGAATTGCAAGGAGAATATCAAAGTTGACAGCATTAAATGCATTACTAAAATCTAGCAATGTCAGCACAGTCAACAGGCCGTTATCCATACCAAGACGAACGTCATCAGTAATCTTAACAAGCGTAGTCATAGTGCTGTGCCCGGGACGGAAACCAGACTGGAATGGATTGAGAAGATTTTGGCTGGACAGGAAATGGCTAACTTGTCGGTGAACAAGACGCTCAAGAACCTTGGATAGAAATGGAAGGATGGAAATGGGACGATACTCAGAATATGACTGGGTTGGATTTCTTGGGTAAAGGTAAAATCTGTGCGTCTTTCCAGACGGCAGGAAAAACACCACTGAAAATAGAACTATTAAAAAGGAAACAGAGGACAGGTAGGATAATATCAAGGATGGGCACCAACATGTTTCGACTAATACTATCACCACCGACAGAGTTGGAGGAGATAGACAGTACCGCCTTCTTAACATCATATTCGGTGAATCGACTAAAGACGAAAAGAGGACGGTCAGGAGTTGTAATGGCCGAAAGGTAGTTGATTGTTTTATTCTTTACCGACGCTTGCAAGGCAGAGGTAGATGAAAAATGATGATTAAGAGAATCAATATCTAAATTATTGGGAAAGGAGTCCTGTCGTGATTTGCCAATTCCCAGAGACCTGAGGAACTTCCACACTTTGGCTGGATCCTCATCTTCAACTGATGCATAGACATGGCGACGTAACGCATTCCTACACACCATATTGCAGCGATTTCGAGACTGAACGTATTTAGCTTTACTGTATTCAGTGGGTCGCATCTTGTATCTAGTTTTCGCTGCAGCCTTTTTGTGCATTAATGATTTAATATCGTCCGTAAGCCACGGAGCAGGGAGATGCTTCAGTTTGATTGCACGCAAAGGAGCATGGACATCATATAACTGCGTGATGATAGAGTTAAATATAGCAATCTGATCATCCACTGACGGTGCATTATTGACAGTACTCCAGTCAACCATTCTGACATCATTAACGAATACCACACGATCTATACCACCAAAACTGCGCTGTAACATGATTCGAGGTTTAGGTTTTGGAGGGCGAATTTTATACGAAAGGAAAATCAAGTCGTGGAATGAAAAAGAATCAGCCGAGTACTGACCATGCTTAGCAACATGTTGAGGGGATGACACGAACATGAGGTCCAAAAGTGAAGGTGTACAATTTGGAAAATGGTGAGTAGCGCTGAGAGGAAGAATTTTCATGTTGCTAGAACTTACGATGGTTTCCAATGAGGAAGAACGATGATCCTTTTTCAGTAAACACGTATTGAAATCGCCCATGATAATAGAGTGATTGTATGAGGGGGTAAGATCCTCTAGGATCTTTTCAAGAGAAGAGAAATAGTTAATACGCAGTGATGGGCTATAAAAGACTCCGAGAAGAATTTTAGTATGGGAAAGAAGAACTTCAATTATGAGATGCTCACCGGCATTAGCAGCTGGTGGTTGCGGTGATTTGCTAATTACAGAACTAGTTATTCAGGTGGAAATAAATTTTTGCAGACCACCAGTTCTCTAATCTCGGTTATCTACAAGGAACAAACAATCATCCTTAATGCTGCCCAGGCTCAGTTAGGCATGTATGTGTGTGTGCTTGCTACGCTGTTTGATACCCAATGTTCAGTCTGCTGCTGTATATTAGAAGTCTGTGATATATACATTTATTTAACCCTTTACATCGAGAGACACTGAACAAAACGACGAAATGTTGTCATTAAATGTTCTAATGGCTATCCAATGACATTCATAGGGTCGCCAGACTATCCAATGACATTCATAAAGGTCGCCAGACTATCCAATGACATTCATAGGGTCGCCAGACTATCCAATGACATTCATAGGGTCGCCAGACTTTCCAATGACATTCATAGGGTCGCCAGACTATCCAATGACATTCATAGGGTTGCCAGACTATCCAATGACATTCATAAGGTTGCCAGACTATCCTTTTTCTAGTATAATACATCAAAAACAATAACATAACGCAATAGAATAAAATAAATAATAATCTCAAAAAAACATTAAAAAAAAATGTAAACCTGAGCTCGTATCGGGTGCCGAGAAAATGGTAACCAGAGTTACTGCTCATATTTAGACAATAACACATTGCAACATTTTCAGTTTCATTATAACACAAAATGATACAATACAACCGTAGCCATAAATTAAGGTGGACCATCTAGGCCATAGTCTAACTAATCCCGTCTGTCTGATTTCTCGTAACACCACAAAATATGTCAATCAATGAGCTAGCACGGTTGCCTTCCGCGCCTAGAGAGGGCGGTACCATCTGCACTGTGATTGTTATATACGATTGTATACTTTACTAGCGGCTTCGCACAGTTGTAATGTAGTTCTCGTACACTCGACCTTCACTCCGCTTCGTCTCTCGCGTTTCGTTTGCTCGAATTGTCCATATCCATAATAATAAAAATCTCCGAAACGGCTGGACCTATTTTGACGGGACTTTCACTGGCAGATGGCTGATGTTATAAGGAGTAACTTATGCTACTTTTATTTTTGATAAGAATTAGGGGTCCGCGAAAAAAAAGAAAAACCCATGAGTTTTGACTACGCGGGCCAAGCCGCGGGCACAGCATAAATATAAAACTTCCCTCAAAAACTGAAAGTGAATTCGGCATTAAAATCCGTAGCGTAGTTTAAAACATTAAGCGTTACAGAAGGGACAGACGGCGGGAAGCGACTTTGTTTTATAATCCTATGTATTGATTGTATACAAAATAATTATCACAACGATGCAATAATTACTGGAATGTTTGAACAGCGGTACATTTGAACAGCGGTACATTTGAACAGCGGTACATTTGAACAGCGGTACATTTGCCGGAGCAACTTCGGGATTCTGTTTCGAGTAAACTAATAGCATGCAGGATATTATCGTGACACAAACCTGTGCTTGTATAAAAGCCGTTTACCTTTGTAAGTACGCGTTCTTGTACTCCTGGATCATGTCGCGGTAGTTCTTCTCGCAGTCGGGCTCCGCTAGACTGAGCACGTCCAGCAACCCACTGCGCTGCAGACCCTTCGAACATCATATCTATTTTATAATAACCGGACGGTACACAAGCTTTGGCAGATGCTTTTTATATATCGCGGACTTGCAGAACGAGAAACTTTTTATCTATAGCGGACTTGCAGAACGAGAAACATTTTATCTATCGCGGACTTGCAGAACGAGAAACATTTTATCTATCGCGGACTTGCAGAACGAGAAACATTTTATCTATCGCGGACTTGCAGAACGAGAAACATTTTATCTATCGCGGACTTGCAGAACGAGAAACTTTTTATCTATAGCGGACTTGCAGAACGAGAAACATTTTATCTATCGCGGACTTGCAGAACGAGAAACATTTTATCTATAGCGGACTTGCAGAACGAGAAACATTTTATCTATCGAGGACTTGCAGAACGAGAAACATTTTATCTATCGCGGACTTGCAGAACGAGAAACATTTTATCTATCGCGGACTTGCAGAACGAGAAACATTTTATCTGCGGACTTGCAGAACGAGAAACTTTTTATCTATCGCGGACTTGCAGAACGAGAAACATTTTATCTATCGCGGACTTGCAGAACGAGAAACATTTTATCTATCGCGGACTTGCAGAACGAGAAACATTTTATCTACCGCGGACTTGCAGAACGAGAAACATTTTATCTATCGCGGACTTGCAGAACGAGAAACATTTTATTTATCGCGGACTTGCAGAACGAGAAACTTTTTATCTATCGCGGACTTGCAGAACGAGAAACATTTTATCTATCGCGGACTTGCAGAACGAGAAACTGGCAGAACAGATTAAAAACAAGTGATTTCAAGGGAAGTATGTTTATTTTTTATTCAATTAAAAGTAGAGACGAGGCTCTGCCGCCTAACTCAAAGCTAGAGCTGTCCGTCCTTGTCTTTATGTTACGATATGACAAGAACGGACAGTGCCTTGACGTCATAAACGAAAACAATTCCCAAAACAATAGAATTAGGCGGCCGAGCCCCAGACCCATCGGCTGAGGGCAAGCGTTACGACTGCCTGTAACAGTAGCAGTCCACCCAGAACTTTGGTTGCAATTCCTGACTCATTGGTTCATAAGTCTTATGCCATTGTAATTTTGCAGGAAACCAATTTCAGTCAATCCTTACCCGCGTCACATTACCTCAATAAATACAGCTTCAAACATTCATTAGCCAGACACACAACATTTGATGTACCATGTGTATTAGCTTTACCTGCAGTAGATACAAAGTGTTGTTCAGCAAAAATATTGCCTTCAGTGCATCGGGATACTGTTCGCTCTTGTTTCTCAGCGCGAAGTTCAGCTGAGCTAACACTTTACCTAAACAAAAATAAACTATTAGTCATATATGAAAAAATACCAATTGATTGGTAAAAGATAGTTTACAAGTCATTTAACAATCTAGATTGAGCTTAATAATTATAAAAATAGAACGAATATGTAATATTAATAATTCTTAATTTATAATTTCACTTTATAATAATTATCACACTAATGAATACTAATATATAAAGTAAAATTAATATATAAATACAAATAACCCGACTGCGAACAAAATGACTGACTATGAGCTGACCGCCCGAGAAATAATCACACTAAAGACGAAAGTATGAAAGGGTGTGTGTTTGTTCCTTCTTCACGCTTAAACAGCTAAACGGATTTGGTACGGAGGTAGCTTATACCCTGTTTTTTTATCCCGGAAAAATGCACGCTTCCTGAGGGACGCGGGTGAAACCCCGAATGTTTCCTTTTAACTCACATATTTAACTTTACTCTAATAGTTCAATTGCGACATCAGACCATTTACATAAACTTGAATCATCTAAAATTGAAAATTTTGTAATAAGCTCAAAAGACAATTGCTACTGTTTAGTTATAAGAATTATATATTTTTGAAATGGTGTTTTAGAGACCTTCATTTTGACCTCACTTGATAGGTTTTGGTCATTTTTTGTTCCGTCGGAAATACAATATGGCAGCTGTAAGCCGCCATATTAGTTTTCTTGACACTTCATATATCATATAGTACTCTCGTGATTGAGACGAATCCAGTGATACTTCATTTATCAAAGTCCATTAAGCCGTTTAGGTTGTAGACGCTCCTAAGAAACGTACAAACAAACATGCATACAACCCAAACACATAACCCTTCTCAGTCGTGTAAAAATACAGACATGTTTTAAGTCATTTTCTGGTATCTAGCTTATCATTTAGGTATTCGATGACCTTGACCTTGAGCTTTACCAATCAAAAACTTTTCTAGCTTTGTTTTCTATAATGTTGGCAACACCAAGACAGGAGGCAGAGCCCAGCAGCTGGTGGCCAAGCCAAGGTGGCGTGAGCCTGGGCAGACATCTCGTTGGCGTGGCGCCGAGAGCGGCGCGCCACTTATTCGTCAGCAGTCGAAGGAGGCAGACGTTCCTTAATTGTCTCACTTCATTCCGAGATATTGTGTTGTACGGACGTGTCAGTTTTGTAGATCGTGTCTGAGTGTTACTTTGTGTACTTAAAAGTATTTCTAGTTGTTCGAAGTTGTGTAATTGTTAAACTTAATGTGATTAAAGTGTGTGTCACCCGACTTGTTTTTTTTTTAATGAACCCGCTTCTGGAACCTAAAAATAATATATTTTCGGAACTCGTATTTATGATATCTTTTGGCAAATGGATAAAAATCGAGGCTCCTTTTAAATAAATAGATTTTTTCGATTTAGCAAGCCTGTGGGCTGTGGAGTTGCTGTATGTCATTTCTTCCCAGAACTCAATCCTTATTAGCGACACTATCGAATGGTGTAATAATACAGTGTGTGTTTTTTTTTTCCAAAATCAACGTGTTCGATTCCTCCCTATGAATATTGTTTTTTTCAAAAATCCAAAGATGCAGTTTTAGTTTTCATCAAAATCGGGCCCGAGACTCCTTTGAGTACTTTTCGCTATTCCTCATAGTTTCTGATTTAGCCAACCACGCCCACTTGAAAAATTCATCCTGTATACGATAGCTATGATAGCTATGATAGCTATGATAGCTATGAGACGCACCTAAGCACTGGAACTTATAGTAGGCGCAACGAAAGTATGTGTCTCGGAAGTTGTCTGCTAGTCGCTGCGCAAACTGCTATTTTTCAGGCGCAATCCCAATGTAGAAGGTGTATACAGCATTGTATAACTGCCTCGCTCAAGCGCTTATGTTTTTCGCATATTCTATCTCGCTCTTACTTCATGCTATTTTATCCCCACAGCAGTACCTGCGCAATCGTCACAGAGCCTAACTTCACAAACATATACATTGGCTGCAACTACTGTACGTTGGTTTGTGCAAAGAATAACGGTCAAAATCAAGGGTTAAGGATTAAATATATTAAGATTATTTAAGAAGTATAATTGAGATTCACATGGCTATTGAATCTAAAACCATTCGTGTTCAGCCTAATTAATGTAATTAAGCCGCGATTCGACTGACATGACGTGACGATGACGTGTTCTTACTAAAAACGTAGCTTTACATGTAACACTCACGCATGTAAACAGCGAGCATGGCAGCGTCCCGGTCGTGCGCGCCCGGCAGCTGTCCCACGGCGCGCGCGTACGCAGGCTCCGCCGCCAGCGCGGGACCTGCGGACGCAGACGTTACGTTAACGTTGGAACTGTGGCAGGTGCGGCACCTGTAACGTGCACTAGTACGTAGTTACGTACCGATAGTGTCGGCGTGCTTGGCAAGCGCGTGGCAGTGCGCCAGCGCCGCCACCGCCAGCTGGTGCACGGTGCCGTCGACGGCGCCCGTCGCGTTGTCGCTGCGGATGCCTTCGATCCAGTCTTCTAGCGAACGGACGCACTTGAAACAAAAATATATAATTAAAAAATACTCCGCGCTGCTCGCCGTGCGAGGAACTCATGTGACTGACCTCCTTCTGACAGTTTAGCGTGATCTGTGTGAAGGGCGCGGGCGGCGCCGGCGCGAGCGCGCGCTCCACGTCGGGCGCCAGCTTGTGCAGGCGCGCCAGCAGCGCCCAGCAGCCGCCGGCGCCGCCACAGCGCGCCGCCGCGCGCCGCGACTTGCTGCACGCGCGCTGCGATCCAAACAGACAAATGGAATTCGCACACTTTACTTATACAATCATTGTTAACGAATAGAGCGGTTACTTTCATTGTGGTCATCTCTTTAAAAGGTTCCTTGCTTGCAAGTGCAAGGCATGGTCATTATTTGCATCTATACAATTTGTCTGGACTCAAAACTTGGAGACTTATACAGTGTGTAAAGCACATAAATTGATTGAAGAAAATAAAAGAGGGGTGCACACTCACCCTCCCCCTATTATTGGCAGGTATTTTAATTCTTCAATTATATTTGATTACTTGACGTTATTTGATTACTCTGCACTCCCATTCGTCCAGTGCCGTGTACCTCCACATCCTGCGCCAGCAGCGCGAAGCAGTCCTTCATGACAGCGGCGAGCAGGTGCGGCAGGCGCGCCAGCGGCACCAGCCCCAGCGCCGTGCGCTGCTCGTGCCGCGCCAGCTTCCCCGTGCCGGCCGCCACCGACCCCGCCACACTGCACTCCCACTCGTCCAGGGCTTCCGAGCTGTCTTCCGAATCTGCAACACACTATTTTGACCAGGGGCTTGCATCCATGCAAAACCTGATCCCGCTGGCCCAGCTCTATGTAACTTTGATCGGAGAATTGAGGTTGCAGCGCACTGGGCAACTTATTTAATTGCAAGGTTGTTGAACCATCGACTGAATAACAAGAATTAGAAGTACATTAACCAGGGCTCTATTCCACAAAGTAACTATGCCACAATTAACGCAGCAAACCATAGTATTCTACTTATTTTTGAGATTGCTTATGAAACTTAAATGACAATTAGTTGTTATACGTGACAATAAGAAAAAAGAACCGAAAATCGGGCTTATTGGCGTGATTTGGGAGAGGCACACTGACTAACGTGGGCTGATGAAGGTGAACGGAATGACAGTAGACGAGGAACTTGCGATCTTATTACTTGGTGGCGTGATTTGGGAGAAGCACACTGATTAACGTGGGCTGATGAAGGTGATCGGAATGACAGTGGACGAGGAACTCGCGATCTTATTACTTAGTGGCGTGATTTGGGAGAGGCACACTGATTAACGTGGGCTGATGAAGGTGATCGGAATGGCAGTGGACAAGGAACTCGCGATCTTATTACTTATTGGCGTGATTTGGGAGATGCACACTGACTAACGTGGGCTGATGAAGGTGAACGGAATGGCAGTGGACGAAGATCTCGCGATGTAATAACTCGCTTGTTAAATTAAATATAATTAACATTCTACTTTCTATTTAACTATATATAGTGCTCAATAGAAAACTTACAGGATTCCACGACGGATCTGCGCGGCCCGATGGCCAATCCTGTCGACTGCTCCAACGTCTGAGATGCCTTCATCATTATCTTGTTGGCGCTTTTTTCGAACCTAAAAAAGACAGTTTTTATATTAATGAGCCCATGAGTAGTACTTGATATTTATTTTTATCGCCTTAGTTATAAACTCTAGATTGACTTACACTTTTTGCAACTTGCTCGTCCGTCTCTGGGTGCTGTCAGAACGATTCAAAATGTGTTTCGCTTTCTGAAAACATTAAATATCCATGTAAATATCTTACATACTTCCCTCTTACTACAAGTTTGTTAAAAACACAACAATTGTATAGGATTTGTAAAAATAAAATATATGAAAATTTGTATATATATTTTGGCTAGGTAAGTGTAAAATATATATACCATTCAATTGATAGTTCCTTCTTTTTTACTTGCCTAGCCAAAATATGTATACAATTTCACTTACATTATTTTTTGTCAAGAGATCATTGTTTTGTTTTTGTTTCTCTCTTTCTTTTCTCTTTTTTGGCTGAGCAATGCGCGTTAATCGACTATGACTCCTCAAGTCACTATCCTTTTCTCCAAAGCCAAAGTATAACTATTGTTATACTTTGGCTTATTATAGTTACGTTAAAGGCGGCGCCGGCCTTGTAGGTTAAATTACCTACCGACTACTGCTAGTACATACGAGACCTTCTGGAAACTTCTGTCGCGGTATAAATAGGGCGCGCATCAGCTGCCTGGAACTGTCTTGACTTGGCATTCGGAACGAAACGATTGAAGTGATTCGAAGCGAGTATTCAGTGATATTTGATTAGGTGTACAGTCGAGTTAAAGAGTGTTTGAGTGTTATTTGTCGGTTAATTTGATTTTTGTGGTTTTTTCGAATAAAGGTGTTCATTTTTGGTTCAATTGGCATACATTAATTTTATCCGAACCCCAGCTCGTAACACTATTATACACAATGCCCTTAATCACTTACATTAAAAAATAACGCCTTATCTCATCAAAATGCAATCGGAAAAGAATGAACATTTAGTGGTACCATAAGTGGTGAGGCAGCCATCGACCTGGAGCGCAGGTAGTCCTTGAACGCGACGAGCGACTGCTTAGCGGCCGGCGCCCGGGCGGCCAACAGCGCCTGCGCGGGCGGCCGGCCCGCGGCGCTCAGCCAGCCCGCCGCCACGCGCATGCACTCCAGCGCCGGCGCCGCGGGGCAGCCGCTGCCGCTCACGGACACGCTGTCCACGCTCGAGTCTGGTTACATCATTACTGAGTATTTAAGATTCTTATTTACTGACTGTGGTTGCCACAAGACTGGCGGCGACGCCGACAAAGTGATGGCGCGACGATCTAGATGCAATATGAGGAATGTTGGTCGGATCTGGCGGGTGATCGAGATAAATGGAAGAAAATGGGGGAGACCTTTGCCCAGCAGTGGGATAGCAAAGGACGAGAAAAAGACTGCCTGGAAATTGTACTTAATTAAGCTGCATACATATTCTACATTTCATATCAGCAGCAGCAGCCTTATTTATATAGGTGCAAATATTTAAAAAGCTTTTATTTTAATATAGCTTTTAAATGTTTGCATCTGAACAAATACCTATCTAACTCAAACGGGATTTAATTGCAGAGAAACATACATTTTACTTGACACTAGTTTCATTTATGGCACTGAAATCGAACTTTTTTCAAAATGGCGGATGTTTAAGTATACAATAAGATAACAAAAAGAAAAAATATATACTGTCTGTATTGTTAATAAACACCAGGCAGACTTTGGTCTTTTTTTAATTTGGAAGAGTAACTGGAAGTTGAAGAGGAGTTAATTAGTTATTATTTGATTAAAGATACTGATCTCTATGAATATGCTGTGCCATACTTACGTTTGTGCTAATTCAAAGCGCCCCACCGAGCGTCCATGGAACTAAAATTGACATTGTTTCATTTCCTGACGTTAGTCACAGAATAAATAATAGCACATGTACGGTAGTTCCGTGGACCCTCACTACTGCCAAACTACTGCTATCAGCACCAAAATGACGATAATCAAATGCAAATCTCATTGCAAAGTGCATCAAGAGCCTGTCTAGAGTACGGAGTAATATGCATTTGTCTATGATTAAAGAGGACAAAAACTAAACTTTCAAATAAGTATCATACCTTCCTCCAAAGCAATCATATCCATGAGGGTAGTCGGAGACAGTGGCCTTGTGTTCCTGTTGAGGAGCTCCTCAAATGCTGTCTCCAAGTTTTGGACACCTTTGTTGTACAGTTGGTTCTAAGTAAAAACAACAATGAAGTACCAATAAAAATGTACAGCTGTAAATATGTACAGCTGTAAATATGTACAGCTGTATAAATTAGGAACCAAACAATAAAGTGTATTTCACAATAGCAAAAGTTCATTAAATTAATACTTACTATGTTTTCCAACTCAACACTTTGTGGATTATTCTTGTTGAAATAATTTTGCGCCTCTGCTAATTTGTCCAGGGCCTACACAGAAATAGGGAATCATGACTTAGCAAGCTGCCAGTCCTGCCCAGTCCTGCCCAGTCCGGCGGACGGCAGGATAGATTTTCATACAAAAAATGCATTACAGGGAATCTGTTAATCATAGTTTTGTTTTACAAGGGACAACACTACAGCAGAAATAGTTATTACTAAGATAGTAGAGATACATGATTCTTCAAACAGGTCAAATTCATATTTAGATATAATATAATAGTATTTATTGTACAAGGAATCAACTCTACCCGCACATATTTCCCGATATCTATAATCTGAGTGTCTTCAAAGCAAGAGTGTATTGGTGTATTGCTTCTAAGCATGCATTCTAGGCCACATCATAACTTACCAGCAGGAGATCATAAAATTTTAATACGCAAGCTGATACTTAGTAAAATTATTTTGATGTTTCAAAGAATTTGTCTTTTTGCAGTCCATCTTCATGTCTCAGATTTCTTGGTGACTGTGGTGACTCGTGAGTTATCAAGTTTGATGGAAATTAAAAATGTGTTTTCAATTAATTTAGGAACTTAGGGCTACTCACAAGTGATTTGTGGGATCCTATTACTTTTTAGATCTTAGTTCAGTAACAAACATTAATCACTGCTTTCATTAACTGATACTTCACATACAATCTTTATTTTATGGACTCACTTCGAGATAGAGGTTCAGGGACTCAGTGGAGGAGGTGTGAGGCCCCGCTTGGATGAGGTCAGCCAGCTCTCTGGTCACCATGTAGTAGTTAATCACATGGTCCAGAGCTTTCACTGTGCGCTCCATGTCTGCAATGATTAAGCCGTTACAAATACCTGGCAATTTGTAAGCTGAATATCTATCTACATGGTATTTTCAATAACCAAAACCAAACACTTGTGTCATTGCAATCTATGTGGCTAATCTTGTAATCACAATATTACAAACACCACAAATATTTAAGGGCACAATAGTTGAGACGGACTCAAAAGAAGAAGACTAGATAGAAGCAAGGAATGTATGCATTTGATACCAATCTATGTATAGAACAAGAGTCTCATGACAGTAATGAACCATACTATGATGTATATGCTGCAGCCGAGCCGTATCTCCGTACAGTGGCAGTACAGCAGTCTCTAGCTGCTGTAGTCTGTGCTCACATGCCCCCAGGACATTGCACACGTCTCCCGCGAGCGCCGAGCTGCGCGCCGCGGCTGCTTTTAGCTCCTGGATGTTGGTCATCTCCTAAAAAGTATTTGCACAGATTGATCATGGATTCAAGGCATAAAATGAAAACAAAACATTCAATACAACTTGAACACAATTACTATTGAAGAATGTGTTGTAGATTGTGTTATTGTCAAGTGAATAATGGGGGCGTATACAGAGGACACGTTCAAAATTGTAAGATGCAGCATAGTATTTCAGTATAATTGCAAGATAAGCAGTTCCATGTAATTAATTTTTTACTTTGTTATCAGTCAAAATCTTGCCATGAAAAACATGAAAAGTGATGAAGTAAACAAGGTTTTTCTTCTTGGGAGTAAAGTTTAGACAAACCTTTCGAAGCTTCATTTCTATCTCGAATTTCTTCTCTATTGCATACATTTTGCAAGGACTTCTGTGCTCTTGTGGTAATTTTCACAAACACTATTTCATAATTCTATAATTTTAATTTGGAAAACAAAGCATAATTATTTTCAAACTGCTGTGCATCTGTATTTTCTGTATTCTGTCATATTTATATTCTCTTTGTATTCTGTAAGCAAAGAGAATGTAAATACCAGGGTTGCCAGATATTAGCTAACTCAATACGCCTAATTTTGACTACAAAGTAGCCTAGAACGCCAATTTTTTTTTGTCAAGTTGGTAGCCTGTTTCGTATTTTAAGGAATTATCAAGGAATTATTCAATAAATTTGGTGTAATCCTGGGATAGCCTAAAGGACCCGCTATTTTTTCCTAGGTAGCCTAAATGGCTTCTGGAAGCCGATCGGATTTTTGGTCGCCATTTGACCCCCTGAAGTAGCCTAAATGGCGATAATTCGTCTAATCTGGCACACATGGTAAATACCACAGACTTATAGATACTACTTAGTAAATACTACGCTTGACAGCGTTAGCAAATGGCATGACAGTGACGTACCGTAATAATCTCTGCGTTCGAGATGATGAGATGGCGTTGTGGCAGTTTCAAAATATTCATTTTTAACAAGCCGTTTGCTTTGAACATTTTCAACACTTTTGCTATTTTTGCAACTTTTGACACTACCGATCCTTAAAAAACCGAATGAAAAACGACCCCATGACTGACGGAATGAAGACGATTTTCCTATGTCAACATGTCATCTAAACATTCAAAACGAACGGTGATCGAAAACGTTAATTTAACGTTAGTGGCTGTTCGTTTTGATGCTAAATGATCGAAAATAGCAGTTAAGAACGCTAAATATGTTTCGATCAGCGTTCGCATTGGACATAACAGTTAAATTTGACATCGGAAAAGCGATTTTATGTACTAGCTTTGGTCGTTTTTCATTCGGTTTGGAAATGATCATTAATGTCAAAAATGGCAATCGAAACAGCCCAAAACGCCACTTCATCATCTTGAATGCAGGGAAAATGTCCAAAGTGATCGCCAAATGTGATCATATTCAGCGTTTTTAACAGTTATTTTTGCCATTAGTTACAAAATGAACGGCCCCCGGTTTATCGAAAAGGGACATCTGCAGCCGTACTACGTAAGTTGGTTTCAATCTGATTGTGACTATCAAGTGCACATAATGCAGCGTGATAGAGTCGAAATTGCTATGAAGATACTGGCAATCTGATTGAAATCAAGTTCTGTAAAAGGGCCCCAGTAGTGCTGTGACATGTTAAATCATGACTCCAAGTAAGATTCTGTTATAGATCCCGATTAAATAAAATGTATTGGGTACAACGCCATCTGGCGAGGAGCAGCGTCTTTTCTATTAGATCAAGTTGTGTTTTCTCCGTATCTGAAAACCAGACGCCGAGTTTGTAAAAAACGCCGATCTCCACCACGCGTGCGCCACTTTCTTCGTTGAAGGAATAATGAAAGCAGATTGATAATTTCGCCTGTCTAAGAATCAAGAAATAATGGTTGAATTTGCCTCTGCGAGTGAATGGGAAAAGTTTTCATCTACTGTCTCAAAATAGATAAAATAGTTAATCCACGCAGCGACCGCTAGCGAAAAGAGGCGTGAACTAGAAGGAAGGTGTAAACGAAGTGCTGACCTCTGACGGCAAGTAGCAGGGCTTCTGAGTGTTGCTATTATTAATTGACGTTCCAGGAATATTTCGGGCTCTGGATAACTTTGGAAGAGGAACGGGTTGCTTAAAAATCCAGAATAGGTCGCATCTTTAAGTTGGCTAATAAATCGTAAATTCAGAAGGCAGCGTTTCATATGTCTAAAATAATTTACATCTAGAAATCGCTTGCGATGGTCACACCATGGAAGGTTTTGACATAATGTCTAAATCGCATGAAAGTTCCGAAGAGATGGTTTTTTTTATATGAAGTTTTTTGAAGTAAACAACGGAACCTGATTGGAATGTACCAGAACTGGCTGAAGGACAGTGACCTGTATAGCTAGGCCGACAAGGTCTGCTTTACGAAGCAAGTTGCAGAGTTCTTTCTAGAGTTTTCTGGATACCGGAAGTTCGAGGTCTGAGTAGAATGCTACTCGAAATGCAAACCAAAGTTCGTATATATACAAGAGAGAAGCCTGTATGGATCTTGGATTTTGATTTCGGACGTAAAACTGGATTTAGTTCACGTAGTTGGCACGAGATTAAGATCGCCGCAGGCAGCAGAAAAACACGCAGTTCTCTGTTGTGAACAAAACGACCGAGGCACGCAGTCCAGAACGAAGCTGCCCTGTTACAGGCGAAATAAGTATACGAGTGCAAAAGCCAGGTTAAAATCGTGCATCTACGGTCGGCTATTGTCGTCACCACTGCGAGCTGCTGTGCGCGATCACCCGGGGCTCACCACCGTTCGTGGAAGAAGCCGGTCTACGAGGGACTCCAGAAGGACTCCAACTCACCACCTGTCCAGTAGAAGATACCAGGCACCGTTCGTGGTCAAGCAGTAGGAGCTGATCGAGTGGAGTAAGGAGGCGTTCCGCGGCGTCACGCGAGACTACGGTACGGCGTCCCAGGAAGCTTCCAGGTTGGTCCACTCCAAATCATTTTAAGTCAGCGAGCTACGGTAGTGAGGGAAGCCTTCGCCTTCTAACGTGCTAATATACTGTTGAAAGATACTTTCTGTCTTACTTTCTGTTTACTTTCTGTTTACTTTCTGTTTACTTTCTGTTTACTTTCTGTTTACTTTCTGTTTACTTTCTGTTTACTTTCTGTTTACTTTCTGTTTACTTTCTGTTTACTTTCTGTTTACTTTCTGTTTACTTTCTGTTTACTTTCTGTTTACTTTCTGTTTACTTTCTGTTTACTTTCTGTTTACTTTCTGTTTACTTTCTGTTTACTTTCTGTTTACTTTCTGTTTACTTTCTGTTTACTTTCTGTTTACTTTCTGTTTACTTTCTGTTTACTTTCTGTTTACTTTCTGTTTACTTTCTGTTTACTTTCTGTTTACTTTCTGTTTACTTTCTGTTTACTTTCTGTTTACTTTCTGTTTACTTTCTGTTTACTTTCTGTTTACTTTCTGTTTACTTTCTGTTTACTTTCTGTTTACTTTCTGTTTACTTTCTGTTTACTTTCTGTTTACTTTCTGTTTACTTTCTGTTTACTTTCTGTTTACTTTCTGTTTACTTTCTGTTTACTTTCTGTTTACTTTCTGTTTACTTTCTGTTTACTTTCTGTTTACTTTCTGTTTACTTTCTGTTTACTTTCTGTTTACTTTCTGTTTACTTTCTGTTTACTTTCTATTTTAGAGTTTAATATCCCTCTGGGAAACACAATCTTACACACACACACACTCTGTTTGCACAAGTTCTCTTTTAATTTAGAAAATTCTAAGGCAAAGACAAGATTATTCCGTTGCGTTGTGACCAATACATGTTAATCTGCTGAGCACAGACTCTCTAAGTTTTACTAGCCTAGGATACAGCTTTTCTATTGTAAATTCATATCATACAGGCCGAAGTTATGTACTATAATTTATATGTTTGAGGAAATTGTAATCATATTTGAGAATTTTGAGTTTTGAGTATTAAGTTAGTAATATTTCCTATTATAAGATCTTGCTGTTTATAATTATTTTGATGCAGAACAAACTAAATTAAGTGTAAAAATATTTCTTTTTTGAATTCCTCAGTAAAGGGGAGAGTACCAATATTTGATAACTCATGTGTGCTTTTTCTATTTTTTGTAATAAAGCCCTTTTTTATTGAATTTACCATCTTGTTTTAATTCCTCGCCTTTACCTGAGAAGGAGGTCCGTTTCCTTAGCCGGGCAAACGGTCTTTTCAATGGCGCCCAACTGAATAAATTCACATATTTTTTTCATTTATTTTTTTCTCTTACAAACTGGCGCTCAGGTACAGTGGCGTTCAATGTAAATTTGTTCGTTTTTTCTGCATCATACATCAGAGAGGATTTTTTGTAATAGGTAATAGACACAACGCTTACAAATAATACAAGCAAACAGGTGTGTACATGAAAGTATCTTTCAAACTGCCCCGTGGTCACGTGTAATATTACTGTGTGAAACTAAACTATAATATCTCTTTGTGTGTTGAACCTATAATACTGTTTGTGTTATTTTAAAAACTTGATATATTATTTGACTGCGTTAGGAAAAATATTATGTGTATTTAATGGTGAATCATGTGTAATTGATTGTATTTTTTTCTCTCATTGGATTATGTATTGGTGTGTTATTTAAAACAGTATAAATCCGTTAGTAGAGGTACTTTTACTTTGTAGGTAGATATATACCATTTTATTGCAAGTGTGTCACAACACAACAGTTTTTTTTTAATATATTGTTTGACATATCGGTTCCAAAACATTATAGAACAATTTAATTACACTAAACACATACACACATTTTTCCTTCTGTTCATTGGATTTTAGGGTTCGCTCAAAATATTTGTGAGGTTCCGTAGTTTTTTTTTTTTAATCTATTGGCAGTAGATTTTTTTCAGGATTTCATTTACCTTTTATTCATTGTATTTTAGGGGTCGGTAAAATATATGCGAGGTTCTGTAGTTTTCTTTTTTTTTGGATCGTTTATTAATTATTTTTTTAGGATTTCATTTTTTTTTTAGCACAACAGTATGCAGTAGCACAAATGGAGACACGCCTAATGACGCTATATTCTTTTTTTAAAGATGAGCAGATTTAGTAGGGTTCTATTTGTTTGGCAGGTTTTAAAGTCAACAACCACAAAGAGAAGTCCGTCAATTCAAAATCGATAAATCGGTGATTGGGGGTTAGTGCCGTTCTAAATCTACCTCTATTGTGAAGCATTGAACAATTTCAGGTTAATTGCTTATGTCCAGTTTTGTTTTTTAGTTAGGTTGTGATGTTTTCGTTTGGTTAAATAGATAAGGTTTGTCTATTTTATTTTTTAGTTCCATCGGCTAAATCTTTTGTTAAATATTTCTAATTGTTGATATTTTGTAACCTGTTTTTACAGTTTGTAGCAGTTTTTTTAGATAGGATGGAACTTTGTACATAAGTATATACAGGATAGAACAAAGTTTTGAGGCACATTTTTATGCGCCATTATGGTACCGGTGATGACTTGGAGAAGTTTTTTGATCATGAAAACACAACTAACCAACACAACATTATTGGTATGACCAAGGAAGTTCTATAAGTACATAAACTTCCTTGGGTATGACCAAAGATTTTGAATTACGCTCTGTTCAAGTTCTGTTTCTGTCAAGTCGTGCGTCAGTTTTGTAACAAATTCATTACTTATAGTATTTATTGGTAGTATTTTCTACCTTCTTGATATTATTTATTATAAATTACAGCTAATGATACAAAGAAAATGGACCGTTTTATTTAGATTTAATTTATCTACTTTAATAAAGTGGTAAATAAAATCGGAATATGTCCAAAATGCCAATATTATAATAATAAAAAACAAATAACAAATTTTACTACAAAAACAACTTGTCGTTCGTTTGATTTTGAAAACTAACGCGAGTAAAATTCATATTAAATATAAATAAAATGGCTAAAAACTCACGAAATAGAAGATCGGAAATACTTCGACCAGTTTCGGACTATTTTGTAGTCAAACACAAGTTTTAGGAACTTTAGATGGAGAATTTTATACAGAGGAAAGTTATGAAGAATTAGAAGAAGGAGTCGATACACAAATCGATGACTCGAATAAGGCGGAATTAGGAAAAAGTAGTGTATCGCAAGAAAGTACGTTACAAGAAATTAAGAGAAAACAATTAGACCATTACAGAGAAGAAGTTAAAGGAAAAGAAACAAGCCTGAGTAGAAACTTAGGATTATTTAAGGACATTGACTGTATTCTTCGCTGTAAAGGAAGATTTAAAAATGCTGAATGGTCATTCGATAAAAGGTATCCGGTGCTCATGCCGAGAGATTGTGAATTCACCAACAAAATTATTAAAGATATACACGAGAAAAATTACCATGTGGGTGTTAATCATACCTTGAGTATCGTTCGTCAATCGTATTGGATACCACAAGGTAAAAGTCAAGTTATGAAAATACTTAGAAAGTGTCCATGTTGTACGAAGCATGGAGGGGGACCGTTCAAACTACCTCCTACGCCTGCATTACCTCATGAGAGAGCTAATTTCAGCTCACCATTTACTTACACTGGTATAGATTACTTTGGACCAGTCTTAGTTAATACTGAAAAGAGGACATCCCAACGTTGGATATCTTTTTACCTGTCATGCTGTTAGAGCAATACACTTGGAAGTAGTTCAACATCTAACAGCAGAAGAAGCTTTACTCGCTCTGCGAAGAATGATATCTACTAGGGGTTACCAACGCTTATTACGTCAGATAATGCAGAAGTGTTGTCAAAATCCTATTGTGTGAAAAATGAAATTCTATGGAGATTTATACCAGAATTAGCACCATGGTTTGGGGGTTTTATGAACGATTAGTGGCATTAGACACTTCATAAACACTTGTTGAAGGATAGTCAATTAGCTACGATAATAAATGAGATAGAAGCGATATTAAACACAAGACCACTTACTTGTGTAGATTTGGAACTGGAGCATATTCTTAAACCAGCAGATTTCAACTTGGGGAATTGTATCACTATAGATACATCGTGTGAGGAAACTTACAAGGCACGACGACTAAGATAGATTTGGTCAAATGTTGGAAACGTGGGCGCGTAATAATAGAGGAATTTAATGAAATGTTTTGTAATCGCTATTTGCCCAGCTTACGAGAAAGATACGGAAAGTCACATAAAGAACCACGAGTGAAAATGAAAGAGATTCCTACAGAAGGTCGAATTGTTCAAATGAAGGACAATAGAAATCGTGAAGGTTGGAAAGTCGGTAAGATTGTTTCTCTTTTGAGGGGAGCTGATGGTCTGTGCAGAGTAGCAAAGGTTAAAGTGGGAAACACAATTTTTACTCGCTTTATTGCACACGTATATCCCTTGGAAACAGATGAATATGACAGATTTGGTGTAATAATGGGAAATTCGTCGACAATTGAGTAATCTAAAATACCTGACAGACGTCTTAAAATCATCCAAAGGTCGAATGACATACTAGGTTCTAATACTCGAGAGAATACAAAAGTTTTTGACGACAACATTGAAATGGAGTATCCAAATATAAGCGATAATGTTGAAATAATTAATCATGAGTCAGATAAAAGGGATGAGAGCATGAGTTCACCGGACCAAGTTGTTACAGTTAGTAATGATTCTGCGGTTGATACTAATTAAACCGACGAGTTCCAAGATTCTGTGACTCTAAATGATGATCATCCACATGTTTGTACTAATATTGAGAAAGATGGACAGTCTGAAGATATTAGGACAAAGCGCAATGCTGCAGTCCGAGCCCTAGACAAGATTAGGGAATGGACTCACAATTTAGTAACTACTTTACATTTTTTTTTTCGTCGGCGGGAGTGTCGCGATGTTCTCGCGAAAGTTAACGATGCATGGCAACACCGGAAATGAGCATTCATTAATACCAACCTGAAGTATATGACATAATTCTTGGTGAGTTAGTACTTCCGACTTTTGAACCACTTTTGTTTTTCTTCTTCAAGATGATAATAATTTTTGAGATTTAGTTTTTAAATAAATTAATACGAAAAGCAGCAGCCATCTATCGTGTGAAGGCGATCCTTTCTTCTGGATTGCAGCTAAGTGTTATAGGATAACTTTACGTATAGTCTAAATTTCTTATAATTTGTTTTTGGGAATGTCAGATGGATTTCCTTCATGGTGAGAATGAGGTTCATCTGGGCAGTTCTTTCTATATCTTAATGATCGGCGGTGGGTCGTTTGATCTTGTAGAATGTTATATATATATATATATATATATATATACCAGCAACTCAACACACATATATATATATATATATATATATATGTGTGTGTGTTGAGTTGCTAGGTCCCAGACAGGTGAATGCTGGGAACCTCCAGGCCTGGGGATGTTTTGTACTGCCGGTTTGAAGACCTTAATCCTTGTGCAGTTTGGCTGCCGGTTGAGACCTTAATTTGTGCAGCAGCGAGTTCGGAAGCTTGCATCATGGTCAATAATAGGCCATCATTCTTATCCGCCAGATCTAGGCTGCCGGCTTCTAGGCCTTAATCCTTGTGCAGCCGTGGGTCCGTATACCTGCTATAATGTAGAAGGACTGGCTGACGAGCTAAGTCCTTGTCCTTGGTGTGATCTATTGTTTAAAATAAACCCTTTTTACGTAAAGTGTCTTATACACTTAGCATGTGGGCCTTATGGTTTCACTTCAGGTGAACTCATGGAGCATAAATGTTTTATACAGGTGGAGCCATCATTCGTCCACTTCTGTTCGGGAACGAGCGCGAAGCATCATCTAACTGCGAACTTTCTACCGTGATAATACTGCAACTTTTCTGGTGAGCATTGCACTATGGTACTGAACTGAACACATAAACTACAGTTTATGTACCGCAACATGATGAACAAATTCACCAATAAAACCGTTTGCTAATCGTAGTCCGTTAGAGAAGCTCGAGTCGTCAAGAAAATATAAAAATAAATTAATTGCAGTAAAAACAAAGATCGCACAATTCACAAATAGCGAAATCGTTCATTTTTGACACCCAAAACTATGTCATCTGCTAGAAACACGCATCCGTCCTTTAACTGTTATGTCCAAAGCGAACGCTGATCGAAACATACATATTTAGCGTTTTTTAACTGTTATTTTTTTGCATCTACTTAGGAATATAAACGTCCCCCAGGTGACGTCCGTGAACGGAGCAGATTAAATTTTAGTCGGTTTAATTTTTCACCTCGCGGTGTGCTTGAACGAGGCGTTTGATGTTTAGTTAGTTTAAATTTTATAGGTACTCGTTATTTGACTTAAGCGCACCCGGTGCGTCTAACAACACACTTTGTTGTGGCTATTGAAATCAACCTTGGGATTGCTTTAGAATCCAGTCACATAATACTTCATAATTTGTGCCAGTCACACTAATCTACGAGGGGAAGGGACTATCCCCGGTCCCTCTCCACTAACTTCCTTGGTTGATATCATGGAGTAACAGACATTTCTTACTGTCGTTGGTTGATATCAATGAAACGAAATAAACCGTAATTTAACCTCTTTCCCTGCGTTCGTGATAATGAGATGGCGTTGTGGGCAGTTTCGAAATGTACATTTTAACAAGCCGTTCTCTTAGAACAATTTCAACACTATTGTAATTTTTGCATCTTTTGTCTCTACCGATTCTTTCTAAGCCGAATGAAAAACGACCCTATAGTTGATGGAATAAAGTCCATTTTCCTATGTCAACATGTCATCGAAACATGCAAAATTAACGGTGATCAAAACGTTCAGATGGCGAAATTAACTGTTAAAAACACTAAATATGATCACATTTGTACATTTCCCTTTGGACATTTGTGGGCGAATTTAGCGTTCTGAACTGTTTTCGATCTGTGTTGACATCGCTAAATCGACATTAATCCCTTTAACATAGGGTCGTTTTTCATTAGGTTTGTAAAGAATAAGTAGTGTCAAAAGTTGCAAAAAGGGCAAAAGAATTTAAAATTGTTAATTAAGGTTTTATATAATAGCTGTGTACAAAGCCTCCTTTGATATCTACACTATGAGTGTTTTTGAATTTGGTAATTCGAATTGTCGTCTTGTGTCAATAAGGAAAAATCACAGTACATATTATTGAATAAATTCAAGATTAATTATTAAAATGGTTTTGCTTCATGCCTGATAGATATATACGAGAACGGTAACCTCAACATGGTTGCATAGATCCGTGTTTGAAAATAATTTTGAAAGGACAAAACCAATGCAGGAACATTGAGGAAGCCATGGAAGGTAAAGGAGAGTTCCCTTTACCTATATTTGAGGGGTCCAACTACGATAAGTGGATATTTCGATTGAAACTTTTCCTGCAAATGATGAATGGTGATCAGGCGATCGAAAATTAAGTAAAACCAGAGGGACTGACAGAGAGTGAGTGGAAGAAAATTGAATTGAAAGCAGAGAACTATATAATAAACAGTATCAGTAACTCACAGTTAGACATTATCATCTCTAAAGTAATGGCATACAAAATGATTAAAAAATTAGATGATATGGTCCTTATTAGAGGATGCGCAAACAAACTATTGATAAAAAGGAAAATATTAGAAACGAAATTTAAATTACGAAATCCAATTGAATTCTTCCAAGTATTTCCAAAGAAAAACAGATTAATGATAACAAAAGTTCAGGAGAGTCAATTACAGAATAAGACAAACTAAATTATTTATTGTTGTCATTACCTGAAAAAATCTCAACATTGTGAATATTGTTACGAGCTGGGGTTCGGATAAAATTAATGTAACGGTTAAAATTATGTGTATAAAATTAATGTAACGGTTAACATTATGTGTATACAACTTTAATGCCCCTCTGCTGCGTGTGTGGGGTCCTTTTACAGCTGCACAACTAGCATTTGCGGCACCAATTTTCCACATCATCTCAACAATGGATCCAGTAGAATCACCCACGTATCTTTAACACGGTTATTTTGACCCCCATGTGAACCATCTTGAACATCCATCATGGTAAAGCTGCAGAACATCAGGTACCTTGGCTTTAGGGACAACCATTTGAAAATGACAGTGATCTCCTCTAGCATTTTCCCGTTTGTGGCACAGTACCCAATCGTGCATAGCCAAACTGTCCCACTGTGCCCAGTAACTTTTTGTTGATGTGCTCATTCTCGCAACATCACTCAATTTAGGTTTAGGTGCACTGGCTTTAACCCACTCAAGAATTGGCTTGATGTCTGCATCTTCTTGTTGTGCAAGCTGCAAGGCTTTCTTCCACTCATCGCTAAGGTCTGTTCTCAGCATTCTGACAGGTACCGTTTCTTTGGCCTCTTGCCTCACACAATGCTTGCAATTCTCTGGGCAAGGTCTCCTTGACAAGGCGTCCGCGTTACCGTGAAATCTGCCACTGCGGTGCTCAGTTTCGAAGTCAAACTCTTGCAGCTGTTCAATCCATCTTGCCACTTGTCCTTCAGGATTCTTGAACTGGAGCAGCCATTTCAATACAGCATGATCGGTTCGCAGATGAAATTTGCGTCCCAGCAGATATTTACTAAAATGCTGCAGTGTTTTTACCACAGCGAGTAACTCTCTTCTCGTGACGCAGTAGTTACGTTCCGGTTTGGACAAGGATTTGCTGAAGTAAGCAATCACAAACTGCGATTACGTAATGTTGATCATGACGGTTTCAAGCCGTGAAATTCAATAATGCTTTGCGATAGAGTCGATTTTGCTATGAAAAAAGTGTCAATCTGATTGAAGCCAAGTTCTGTAATTGGGCCACTGGTCTCCTTTTCGTTGAGACAACACACCTCCAATACCAGTATTACTTGCATCTGAATCTACGATGAATCCATTCTCGGTGTCAGGATAGCCCAGAATTGGTGTATCGCACAGACGTTTCTTCAAGTCTTGGTGTCACAGCTCTCATCCCAACAGAAGAACCGCTTCTCCTCTGTGAGGTAGTGCAAAGGCTTAGCAACATCAGCGAAATTCTTCACAAACCGTCGGTAATAAGAGCACAAGCCCAGAAATGCTCTGACTTCTGTTTTTTCTTTCGGAGCTGGCTACTCCTTGACCACGATGATCTTCTCTGGGTCAGTTTGCACCCCTTCTTGTGAAACCATGTGTCCCAAAAAGTTCACTTGCCGTCTGAAAAATGAGCACTTTTTCGGACTCAACTTCAGATTAGCAGCCCGAATTTTTGCCATCACACGTTCCAGGTTTCGAAGGTGGTCTTCAAACGTGGTCAACGAGACATGCGTCTCCAATCAACCCAGTGAGTACCAGCTCCATCAACCTTTCAAAAGTTGCAGGAGCATTGCACAATCCAAATGGCATTACATTAAATTGCCATAGACCCTTCCCCGTAGAAAACGCTGTTTTCTCTTTATACTTTGGGTCTATCTCCACTCGCCACTCTTCAGGTCCAGCGTTGTAAACTATTTCATTCCCGTCAGCGTATCCAGGGTGTCGTCGATCCTTGGTAGGGGATAACTGTCCTTCTTGGTGACATCGTTGAGCCGACGATAATCCACACAGAAACGTAAACTGCCATCCTTCTTTTTGACCAGCACCACAGGAGCGCACCACGGACTGGATGAAGGTTCTATTATGCCATCCTTCACCATCCCGTCAATCATGGTTTCCACCTCTTTTTATCTTGCAACTGGTCTATAATGGTAACTGGTA
This sequence comes from Alsophila aescularia, assembly GCA_946251855.1. Taxonomy (NCBI): domain Eukaryota; kingdom Metazoa; phylum Arthropoda; class Insecta; order Lepidoptera; family Geometridae; genus Alsophila; species Alsophila aescularia. The sequence goes on along the minus strand of OX276378.1, from coordinate 2,906,020 downwards.
TCTCCTTGGTCTTTGACGGATCGGTAACTCGTACCCTGTGTTTATCGTATTCCGAACTAATCCCGTCTTCCCAATGTCAGTATCATTTGAAGAGAAGATGTCCGAAGTAACATCTTGTCAGCTTTCACAAATTCCTCTTTGGAAAGATCCTTTCGGCAGTCTTCTAGTAGTTGCGACACATTAAATCTGACATTTTGTTTAATGTCATTGGATGATTCTTGGCAATTTCTCATCCAGTCTACTTTCTCGCAGGTACCCATCAACGTCCCTTTGCTAATGAGATGTTCTTCATTACTTGGGTTCAATACGCGCACTGCTGAAGTGTTGATGGCCCTCACCAAAGTACGTGCCACCACCCAAGGCTGGTCATTTTCTGATTTTTCTAGTAATACGCATCGATGTTTTTGCGTAAAATCTCGTGGCAGACTCACTGGCACGATGGTTTCAGACCTGGGAGCAAGGACTATTTTCTTAAGGCAGTAGATCTTTCCCGATGTTCCTCCTTCCATGAAAATTTCCTCGCTGCCGCATTTCAAAATTCCTTGCTTCACGTCGATCTCACAATGATGTTTTCTCATGAAATCCAAGCCAAGAATGCAATCATCGACTATGTCGGCCACGATGGCTTTATGTCGGAAAATCCTTTCACCTAGTTTCATCTCCACCTGCTTTTCGCCTTGGACGGGTATGTGCTGTTAGTAGTCTAATTGGCTTTCAGTTCCCGAAGAAGTCCCCAAGAATACTATTTCTAACATTGGAACTGATCACGGTTCGAGAAGCACCCGTGTCTAAAATCAGTTTACATGGTATCCCGTTGACTTCGCCCTTGATGATCAGGCTGTTCCCGTCGTGAGCTTGCGAGATTGAAATTCTGGGGCCTTTTTCAATTCCAGCCAGCACCCGCCCCGCGGTCCTGGCGTTTACTCGTTTCCCTGGGCCGGTTCGGTGGCGTTGCTGACCACCCGCACTTGCTGAGGCTGAGCTTCCCTGCCAACAACTCGTCTCGGGCAGCTGGATCTCAGGTGACCCTTCTCTTCACACTCGTAGCATCTGGGACTAAACTTAGGACGAGTGTCACGTGGAGGTGTTGCCACAACTTCCCTAATGCGGTGAGCTCGATGATCTTGTCGTACGGCCTCCACCTCCAAAGCATGGGCCAAGGCATCCTTAAGGGATTCGTGATGCCCAAGTCTCACAGTAGCTCTCACTTCTAGGTCACGAATTCCTTCGATAAATGCGTGGATCAAAATCCCGTCTATGAGTGCTGGTGAAGACTGGTACGCTTTCCGAACCAGTTTTTCAATTTCGAGAGCCCACTGCTGTAGGTTCTCGTTATTGCGCTGAGCCTGGTCTTCTAACGGAGCACGAAAGACGTGCTTTAGGTGTGCGTCACCATATCGAGATTCCAACGCTTCGAGTAGCTGTTCGTAACTGATATTTTTTCCAAGGGCCTCCAGAATAGTTACAGCCTGGTCACGAAGGCCCAGTTTGAGAGCATTCAAAGCCTGAGCTTTGCTCCATCCATTTGCCTCAACAACAGCCTCAAACTGAATCTTATAGGCCGACAACGAAGAGCTTCCATCGAACGGCGGTACTTTAAAACCACGCACTGCAGACGCAGTAACAACAGGAGCTGACATTCCACTTCCAGATTTCAAGACACCCAAAGCTTTTTTCATGTCTGCAATCTGGGTTTCAGTTTCAGAGATACGGCTTTCAGTTCCGGAGATGCGGTTTTCAGTTTCGAAGAAACGTTTGTCAGTTTCGGAGAAGCGTTTCTCATGAAGATGTACCTGCTCCTTTACATCTTTGAGTTCCTGACCCAAAGTGGCATGCAGGTCTTTTATGAGGAGAGTCTGTTCTTCCTGTCGGCGAGCTTGTTCTTGGAGTAATGCCATTAAGTCCGAAAGATCAAATGAGGGTGGCGCTATAGAAGACGGAGAATCTGCAGATGGACCGGTGGATGGTCCGGCGGCCGCGGCGGCGTCCAACTCAGTGGTTTCTTGATTGTCACCACCAACAGGCACTCGTAATGGCGAACCAAACCGTCTTTCGTCCACCTCCCTCTCTCGTTGGCTTCTTGTTCTCATGCGGTCTATCTCCTGTTTTGGTGTGGCCGGCATTATTTTATCCTCGCTTCTGACACCAAATTGTTACGAGCTGGGGTTCGGATAAAATTAATGTAAGCTAATTACACTAAAAATAAACCTTTATTCGAAAAACCACAAAAAGAAATTAATCCAACAAATAATGCTCAAACACTCTTTAACTTGACTATACATTCTTATCAATTATCACTGAATACTCGCTTCGAATCACTTTGATTGTTTCGTTTCGTCAGCCAAATCAGTACTGTCCCAGGCAGTCGATGCGCGCTCTATTTATACCGCGACCGACGTTTCGAGAAGGTACTCATAACTACTCGTATGTACTAGTGGTAGTCGGTAGGTCTTTGAACTTTCAAGGTCTGCGGCGCCTTTGAGTTGCCGCGCCGCGCCGCGTCTGTAGGTACTTAAGGCCGGCGGCACCTTTGATGTCGCCGCGCCCGTTGGTATATACCTACCGCGCGCTCTGGAAACTTCTGTAGGTACCTACGCTCTACTAGTGTGTTCCAGAATGTTCCTTTAAATGTAGGTATTGCGTCATTTTAGTACCTACTGTTTTTCTAAGAATCGAATTGTAACAATATTGTGGATGCTTTGCCAATAAAGGAACGCACTGTTGAATATGTGAAGTCCAAACTTATTTCGGACTACAAAAAATTTAACGGTAAATGTGGAACAAAATTTTCCTTTTTTTTTTTTTTTTTTAATTTTTTTTTTTTGTAGCATGTTAAATCATGGCTCCAAGGGAGTTTTGTGATAAATCCCGAATAAATTAAACTAAACATGTTGAGAACAGCGAGGAGGGATGTCTTCTCTCCAAGATCGCATATAATACCGACGTTAGCAAGACCTGTGGGTAGAAGCGCCATCTAGCAGCCTTCGAGGTGCGATTTCTCATCGAGAATGAAACCTATCCCGAACTTTATGTAAGCAACGCCTACCGGCAGTTCACTGCGTTTCTTAGTCAGCCACTCGATGAAATGATCGATGAACGCGTCGCTCGTGGCGAGAAGGGGAACTTTTGGTAAAATGCGCATTAATTACGGATAGACGGAGTGATAATTTTACCTTTCAAAAATTTTAGGGGAATGGTGAAATCTGCCTCTGCAAGTGGAAAGGCAAAGTTTTCATCTCACTTCTCAAAATAGTTGAAATGAAAATCTACACAGGCGACAGCTACACGATCGAGATGATACACTAGGGAGCCAGGTGAAGGCGATGCTAAAACCTCTGATGGCGAGTAGCGCTACTTTTGGGGATACCCTTATGATAAACGTTTCAGGATTATTTTCAGGGTCGGGACAACTTCAAATTAAGGGTAAGATATTTGGTAAAATTTGGCATAAGCCTTATCTTTGTGTTTGCTTAAAAATCAAAAATTCAGAGGCAGCGAATAATATATCTGAAATAATTTTAGTTCCAGATCACGCCACTGCCGCCGCCCAAATCGCTTGCGATGGCCACACCGTGGAACATTTGACAGGTTGAGTAGATAATAAAGAAATTTCTAGTCCCTTGGTTTTTTCTATATGGAATTGAGATCGGAGGGCAGATTACCGCAATGGAAGTTCACTGGAATGTGACGGGATTGCTGGAGGACTACGACCCGACAAGCAAGACCGTAAAGAGCCGAAATGCGGTGAAGGGGTGCGTGTTGTTTCCAGAAGCTGCTGGAAGCCAGAAGTTGATATCCTGGCTGCAGTGTGCTACTCGTTCGAATTGTGACATGTTAAATCATGACTCCAAGTTAGATTTTTGTTATAGATCTCGATAATATAATATATTGGGTACAACGCCATCTGGCGAGGAGCAGCGTATTTTCTATTAGATCAAGTTGTGTTTTCTCCGTATCTGAAAACCAGACGCCGAGTTTGTAAAAAACGCCGAACTCCACCACGCGTGCGCCACTTTCTTCGTTAAAGGAATAATGAAAGCTTTTCTTGTTGAAGACAGATTGATAATTTCGCCTATCTAAGAATCAAGAAATAATGGTTGAATTTGCCTCTGCGAGGGAAAGGGAAAAGTTTTCATCTACTGTCTCAAAATAGATAAAATGGTTAATCCACGCAGCGACAGCTAGCGACAAATGGCGTGAACTAGAAGAAAGGTGGAAACTAAGTGGTGATCTCTATTGGCAAGTAGCGAGCTTCTTAGTGTTGCTATTAATAATTGACGTTCCAGGAATATGTCGGGCTCTGGATAACTTTGGACGAGGAACAGGTTGTTTAAAAATCCAGAATAGGTCGCATCTTTAAGTTGGCTAACAAATAATAATTACAGAAGGCAGCGTTTGATATGTCGAAAATAATTTAAATCTAGAAATAGCTTGCGATGGTCACACCATGGAAGGTTTTGACATAATGTCTAAATCGCATGAAAGTTCCGGAGAGTTGGTTTTTTTTCTATAAACTTGTTCAAGTAAACACCGGATGCTGACTGGTATGTACCAGAACTGGCTGGAGGACAGTGACCAGTATTACTAGGCCGACAAGGTCTACTTTACGAAGCAAATGGCAGCGTTTGTTCTGGACTTTTCGAGATAACCGGAAGTTCGAGTTCTCAGTAGAATGCTACTCGAAGTTGCAAACCAAAGATCGTTTATATATATACAAGAGAGAAGCCTGAGGATTGGATTTTGATTTCGGACGTAAAACTGAATTTTGCATACATAGTTGGCACGTAATTAAGATCGGTGCAGGCGGCAGAAAAATACGCAGTTTCTCTTGTGTGAACAAAACCGAGGCACGCTGTCCAGAACGAAGCTGCCCTGTTACAGGCGAAATAAGTATACGAGTGCAAAAGCCAGGTTAGTGTGATTTCCCGTGACTTCAGTATTGTTCCAACGAAATATCTGTTTTGATTTTGCACCGCGTCTATCTAAGGCGGGCATCTCGAGACACATTTGAACACGAAGAAACGTGGGTTTCAGGTTATATCGTGCATCTACGGTCGGCTATTGTCGTCACCACTGCGAGCTGCTGTGCGCGATCACCCGGGGCTCACCACCGTTCGTGGAAGAAGCCGGTCTACGAGGGACTCCAGAAGGACTCCAACGCACCACCTGTCCAATAGAAGATATCACCACCGTTCGTGCTCAAGCAGTAGGAGCTGATCGAGTGGAGTAAGGAGGCGTTCCGCGGCGGTACGCGAGACGACGGTACGGCGTCCCAGGAAGCCTCCAGGTTGGTCCACTCCAAATCATTTTGAGTCAGCGAGCTACGGTAGCGAGGGAAGTCTTCGCCTTCTAACGTGTTAATACCTATATTGTTGGAAGATACTTTCTGTTTATTTCCTAGATACTTTCTGTTTATTTCCTAGATACTTTCTGTTTATTTCCTATATACTTTCTGTTTACTTTCTATATACTTTCTGTCTTAGATTCTGTTTTACTTTCTGTTTTTAGAGTTTGATTTCCCTCTGGGAAACACAATCATACACACACACACACACTCTGTTTGCACAAGTTCTTTTTAATTTAGAACATTCTATGACAAAGACAAGATTATTCCGTTGCGTTGTGACCAATACATGTTGATCTGCTGAGCACAGACTCTCTAAGTTTACTAGCCTAGGATACAGCTTTTCTATTGTAAATTCATATCATACAGGCCGGAGTTATCTACTAAAATTTATATGTTAGATGAAATTGTAATCATATTTGAGAAATTTTAAGTTTTGAGTATTAAGTTATTTCCTATTATAAGATCTTGCTGTTTAGAATTATTTTGATGCAGAACAAACTAAATTAAGTGTAAAATATTTCTTTTTGAATTCCTCAGTAAAGGGGAGAGTACCAATATTTGATAACTCATGTGTGCTTTTTCTATTTTTTGTAATAAAGCCCTTTGTTATTGAATTTACCATCTTGTTTTAATTCCTCGCCTTTACCTGAGAAGGAGGTCCGTTTCCTTAGCCGGGCAACGGCCCTTTCAATGGCGCCCAACTGAATAAATTCACATATTTTTTCATATTTTACATATATTTTTTTGCATTTATTTTTTCTCTTACAAACTGGTGCTCAGGTACAGTGGCGTTCAATGTAAATTTGTTGGTTTTTTCTGCATCAGAGAGGATTTCTTGTAATAGATAATAGGCACAACGCTTAAAAATAATTACAAGCAAACAGGTGTTACAGGTGTTTACATGAAAGTATCTTCCAACTGCCCCGTGGTCACGTGTAATATTACTGTGTGAAACTAAACTATAATATCTCTTTGTGTGTTGAACCTATAATACTGTTTGTGTTATTTTGAAAACTTTGTATATTATTTGACTGCTTTAGGAAAAATATTATGTGTATTTAATGGTGATTCATGTGTAATTGATTGTATTTTTTTCTATCATTGGATTATGTATTGGTGTGTTATTTAAAACAGTATAAATCCGTTAGTAGAGTGACTTTTACTTTGTAGGTAGATATGTACCATTTTATTGCAAGTGTGTCACAACACAACAGATATTTTTTTTATATATTGTTTGACATATCGGTTCCAAAACATTATAGAACAATTTAATTACACAAAACACATACACACATTTTTCCTTCTGTTCATTGTATTTTAGGGTTCGCTCAAAATATTTGTGAGGTTCCGTAGATATTTTTTTTAATCGATTGATAGTAGATTTTTTTAGGATTTTATTTACCTTTTGTTCATTGTATTTTAGGGTTCAGTAAATATATGTGAGGTTCTGTAGTTTTTTTTTTTTGGATCGTTTGTTAATTATTTTTATAGGATTTCATTATTATTTTAGCACAACAGTATGCAGTAGCACAAATGGAGCACGCCTAATGACGCTATATTCTTTTTTTAAAGATGAGCAGATTTAGTAGGGTTCTATTTGTTTGGCAGGTTTTAAAGTCAACAACCACAAAGAATGTCCGTCAATTCAAAATCGATAAAGCGGTGATTGGGGGTTAGTGCCGTTCTAAATCTACCTCTATTGTGAAGCATTGAACAATTTCAGGTTCATTGCTTATGTCCAGTTTTGTTTTTTTAGTTAGGTTGTGATGTTTTCGTTTGGTTGGATAAATAAGGTTTGTCTAGTTTATTTTTTTAGTTCCATCGGCTAAATCTTTTGTTAAATTTTTGTAATTGTTGATATTTGGTAACCTTTTTTTTTTACAGTTATTAACCGTTTTTTTTTTTAGATAGAATGGAACTTTGTACATAAGTATATACAGGATAGAACGAAGTTTTGAGGCACATTTTTATGCGCCATTGTGGTACTGGTGATGACTTGGAGAAGTTTTTTGATCATGAATTGTGGACAACACATTGATCATCCTTTTGTGGATATTGTTGCGTTTGGGTAATGAATAAAGTTAATCCATACACAACATATCTTCTACTTTTCAGACCTTAGTGGTATTGGAGATATCGGTAGATGGTAGTTATAAGAGCTGAGGACAGCTCCATATTTTCAGAGGAGGGGTAGGGCCGCTTGTGCTTTCTCTCGCTCACCTCTCATTGTCAGCGTACGATACACATATTTTGCGTATATACATGAAGAATGACTAATCAGAGAGTGTTTTTGTTTTGATGATCGCATTTGATCGTATTTTTTTTAGATGCTGTTTTGTTTGGAAGATCGGTAGAGTTGAGCCGACCACAATCAGGTCTAGTTTGATCGTATATTATGGGATACATAATGATCGTTTTTTATAGATTCTGTCGTGTTCGGAAAATTGGTGGGGTGGTGCCGGTTACGACGGATCTGTTTTTTTTTTGCACGCCCTAGTGGTGTGACAAATTTTGTAGCACATATGTCTATGCGCGAATTTCAGGCAAGAATAACCTTAGCCGGGTTAGACTGATGGCCGGATACACGGGTGCGGATGACAACACCTGAACTAAAGAAGCCTGGGTCAAAAACATGGATTTTCATGAAGGTTTTTTGTGGAGAGTATAGTAACCCTGGACCGCATGGTTGCGTGAACATCTGTCCCGGGGAAGGCTCATTACTAGGAAATGATTACTGGAGTAATAGAGAAAGAAAGATTTAATGGGTAGTCCAATAATATTTTGTACATATTTTCTTTGTTTTTATTTTTCATGGCGAGCAGGGTCAGACCTAACCCTGGACCGCAAATATGATTGCGTGAACATCTGTCCCGGGGAAGGCTCATTACTAGGAGATGATTACTGAAGAAATAGAGAAGGAAAGATTTTATGGGTAGTCCAATTATTATTTTTTAGGTATATTTTTGGTGTTTTTTTTGTTGTATTGTTATTAGCTGGCGAGTTTTCAGGATAAAATAGGTTTGGATTCTTAGGTTTTGGATTCTTGTTTTAGGTTTAGCTCTGCCAACTAAGAATTTATATATTAGAATATAAGAATAGCCCGGACGTGACAGGTTTTTTTTTAGATGTGTAGAACATTGGTCCTGGCAGTTGGAATAAAAAAGGAATGGCAATCTCGATAAGGTAAAAATGTATAGAATTGGGGTAATCACTCATGTGACATTTACTAAACGATTTAAAGTACATTATTTGTGTCAATGTTTGGCATGTTACTTTGATCGAAATTTAACAGTAAACTTTAGAGACTGGCTAGGTAGTTGGATATTTTTGTTCAGGCATATTATATTATTTTATTTAGAAACATATTTGATCCTAGTCCAGCATGTTATATTTTTTTTGTAGTTTTTATCAAACGAGCGCAGAGGCGGTTTAGACTGGTGACCTCTTTAAACTCAAGCCTAGAAACTAGTTAACGAAACAGAGGCGGTTTTTTCTGGTGACCTCTATAAATGAAAAGCCTAAAACCAGTAAAAGCGCGAAGAGGCGGATTTCCTGGTAACCTCTATAATAAAAAGCCTAATTACCAGTAACAGAAATTCTAAAGCGGGTTTTCCACTCAATACTTTTCTTTACAAGGGTTATGGGAGTATGAATGTTTTTCTAAATGTAGCATAAGTCCCAACAGCTAAATGTTCGGTACTGTGTCTATATAGGTTGTTTAAAAGGAAAGTGAATGCTCACAATTAGGTGTGTAGCAGGACTTATGGTATGAAAGAAGGATATATAGCGACTTACTTACTGACTATACCAGATTTGTAGTGATTGATTTTTGTCAGAGATTTTGTAAATAAAAGGAGTGCAATGTAAATGTATAAATTTTTAGTTTCCACAAATAGATTCACCCGAATAGATTGGCATTATAACAAAATGATTAGGAAACATATAAGAGGAAATATGCTAAATTAGAGATCTAGATAAATATATTGTACCCGGTTGAAATATCACATGAAGGAGGGAAGGACTTAGTGCATAGGATAATATTTTTTTTTTTTTTTTTTTAGTTTTGAGAAAAGTTTGTTAGTAAAATTTTAGTTCCAGGATTGAAATTATTGTTAACTTTCGGCCTGCGCCTGCAGCAGTGAACTTAGAACTGCGATATTCTGTTGGGGAATTTGGTCATATTTTTTGTTTTCATTCTTCGTTAAAGTTTGCGTTTCAGAGTTTGTTTGATTCAATATATTTTGTTTGGGGATTTACAATATGCCCAAAGAGGTCCAGGAAGTTTCTTTGGTTTCCACATTGTCAATGAGATGTTTTTTTTAGTCTGGTTCTGTTTGCTTTTAATCTCTTGTTGAAATAGTTCCAGTGACTGTTATCGCTGAGGGCAGCGAGTGTTTCACATTGGCATGTGAAACTTTGGCAGGAGAGGGTGTATTGTGACATGTTAAATCATGACTCCAAGTTAGATTTTTGTTATAGATCTCGATAATATAATATATTGGGTACAACGCCATCTGGCGAGGAGCAGCGTCTTTTCTATTAGATCAAGTTGTGTTTTCTCCGTATCTGAAAACCAGACGCCGAGTTTGTAAAAAACGCCGAACTCAACCGCGCGTGCGCCACTTTCTTCGTTAAAGGAATAATGAAAGCTTTTCTTGTTGAAGACAGATTGATAATTTCGCCTATCTAAGAATCAAGAAATAATGGTTGAATTTGCCTCTGCGAGGGAAAGGGAAAAGTTTTCATCTACTGTCTCAAAATAGATAAAATGGTTAATCCACGCAGCGACAGCTAGCGACAAATGGCGTGAACTAGAAGAAAGGTGGAAACTAAGTGGTGATCTCTATTGGCAAGTAGCGAGCTTCTTAGTGTTGCTATTAATAATTGACGTTCCAGGAATATGTCGGGCTCTGGATAACTTTGGACGAGGAACAGGTTGTTTAAAAATCCAGAATAGGTCGCATCTTTAAGTTGGCTAACAAATAATAATTACAGAAGGCAGCGTTTGATATGTCGAAAATAATTTAAATCTAGAAATAGCTTGCGATGGTCACACCATGGAAGGTTTTGACATAATGTCTAAATCGCATGAAAGTTCCGGAGAGTTGGTTTTTTTTCTATAAACTTGTTCAAGTAAACACCGGATGCTGACTGGTATGTACCAGAACTGGCTGGAGGACAGTGACCAGTATTACTAGGCCGACAAGGTCTACTTTACGAAGCAAATGGCAGCGTTTGTTCTGGACTTTTCGAGATAACCGGAAGTTCGAGTTCTCAGTAGAATGCTACTCGAAGTTGCAAACCAAAGATCGTTTATATATATACAAGAGAGAAGCCTGAGGATTGGATTTTGATTTCGGACGTAAAACTGAATTTTGCATACATAGTTGGCACGTAATTAAGATCGGTGCAGGCGGCAGAAAAATACGCAGTTTCTCTTGTGTGAACAAAACCGAGGCACGCTGTCCAGAACGAAGCTGCCCTGTTACAGGCGAAATAAGTATACGAGTGCAAAAGCCAGGTTAGTGTGATTTCCCGTGACTTCAGTATTGTTCCAACGAAATATCTGTTTTGATTTTGCACCGCGTCTATCTAAGGCGGGCATCTCGAGACACATTTGAACACGAAGGAACGTGGGTTTCAGATTATATCGTGCATCTACGGTCGGCTATTGTCGTCACCACTGCGAGCTGCTGTGCGCGATCACCCGGGGCTCACCACCGTTCGTGGAAGAAGCCGGTCTACGAGGGACTCCAGAAGGACTCCAACGCACCACCTGTCCAATAGAAGATATCACCACCGTTCGTGCTCAAGCAGTAGGAGCTGATCGAGTGGAGTAAGGAGGCGTTCCGCGGCGGTACGCGAGACGACGGTACGGCGTCCCAGGAAGCCTCCAGGTTGGTCCACTCCAAATCATTTTGAGTCAGCGAGCTACGGTAGCGAGGGAAGTCTTCGCCTTCTAACGTGTTAATACCTATATTGTTGGAAGATACTTTCTGTTTATTTCCTAGATACTTTCTGTTTATTTCCTAGATACTTTCTGTTTATTTCCTATATTCTTTCTGTTTACTTTCTATATACTTTCTGTCTTAGATTCTGTTTTACTTTCTGTTTTTAGAGTTTGATTTCCCTCTGGGAAACACAATCATACACACACACACACACTCTGTTTGCACAAGTTCTTTTTAATTTAGAACATTCTATGACAAAGACAAGATTATTCCGTTGCGTTGTGACCAATACATGTTGATCTGCTGAGCACAGACTCTCTAAGTTTACTAGCCTAGGATACACCTTTTCTATTGTAAATTCATATCATACAGGCCGGAGTTATCTACTAAAATTTATATGTTAGATGAAATTGTAATCATATTTGAGAAATTTTAAGTTTTGAGTATTAAGTTATTTCCTATTATAAGATCTTGCTGTTTAGAATTATTTTGATGCAGAACAAACTAAATTAAGTGTAAAATATTTCTTTTTGAATTCCTCAGTAAAGGGGAGAGTACCAATATTCGATAACTCATGTGTGCTTTTTCTATTTTTTGTAATAAAGCCCTTTGTTATTGAATTTACCATCTTGTTTTAATTCCTCGCCTTTACCTGAGAAGGAGGTCCGTTTCCTTAGCCGGGCAACGGCCCTTTCAGAATGAAAGGTAGAATCCATGTAAATACGAAAGGAGGGTCTGCTGTGGGGATTCCTAGATGGACAGTGATTTAGTTTGGTACACATAGTTGCACGTAAATTGAATCGGCGCAGGTGAGAGACTCGTTTGTTCCCGGGATTCAGGAAATATTTGGTGAAGACGACGATTGTTTACGGGTTTATTATTTATAGACAGCGGGTGCGCAGGACTAATTTGTGTACGAAGCGACCAAAAGACGCAGTTGAGGGGCATTTGCAGAAGGAGACACGGAAATTGTGACTGCTTTGTATCCGGCGAAATAAGTTTACGAGTGGAAACGAGGTAGTGGAATGTCCTGTTGTTCAAAGATTGTGCTAACATAATATCTGTTTTGATTTTGTGCCACGATCAACGAAGGCGGGCACCGAGAGACACCATATAAACACAGAGGAACGTGGATTTCAGGAAGTAGCCGAGCGTCAACGAACGACCGCAGCCATCATCACTGCAAGCTGCTATTGCGCCGATAGTGGGAGGGCACCACCGATTATGGGGGGCACCAGCGATCGTGAGGGACACCAGACACCGATTGTGGCAGACACAGAAACCGTTCGTAAGGAGCGGAAGGCACCGATCTCGGAGAACATGAGGAGCTGAACAAGGGGAGCGAAAGGAGGCAAAAAAAATGTAGATACACAAATGAAAAGACAGTGTCAGCGAAAGAGAAATGGTACCGAATCATGCAAACTTTTCAAAGCTTAATCAAATGTGTAGGCATAAAGTTTTAGATGGTTTACAAACTCAGCAGAAAAAAGAGTCCATATGAAATATTTCATGGCAGGAAACCAGAAACAAGAAATTTAAAAATTTACGGCAGGAAATGTTTCGGTCCAGTTCCCGAAGAAAGAAGAACTTCAAAGTTAAATCCAAAAGGCATCAAAGGGATTTTAGTTGGTTACACAGATACGGGATACAAGATATTGGAAGATAACAAAATAGTTATTAGCCGCCAGGTTACATTGATAGATCCAGATGCAGCGGTGATCAGATTTCAAGATCTAGAAACAAATGATGAAATGAAAATTGCAGGAAGAAATTTGCAAATTCGCAAAAAAAGCTCTGAGACTAATAGAAATATTGAATCAAAGAGAAACCAAGGAAACTATTGAACCAAAGAAAATAGAAAACAGTGATATTGATGAATTTTATGACACTGTAGAAAATGATGAAGAAATCTGAGTTTGAGGAGGCACGTACTCAGCGCCGAGTCGCCCTAGAAGAGAAAGAAGGTTACCTGAAAAGTTTAATGATCATGTCGTTTATGTAAATGTTTGTGATGCCAGAGTACCAGATACTTATGAAGAAGCAGTTAACAGCTTAAAAGCGAAAAAGTGGAAGCAAGCTATGGATGAAGAAATTAATAGTTTAGATGAAAATTTAACGTGGGAAATTGTTGACAAGCCAATAGATAAAAAGATAATAGAAGTGAAATGGATTTTTAGAATAAAAACAAATGAAAGATATAAGGCACGTGTAGTAGCAAGAGGTTTTCAACAAATATATGATGATAACAAAGAAATATACTCACCTGTAGCGAGAATAACAACTATGAAAGCATTACTGTCTGCAGCGTGCGTCAATGGATGGGATATCCAAGAAATGGACGTTGAAACTGCATTTCTTAATATAGAAGTTAAATCAGAAGTGTATATATACCTGATGGTTATATTGTGGAAGATAATAAAGTGTGCAAACTGCGAAAAGCTTTATACGGATTGAGGGAGAGCCTAAGGTGAATGGTACAATTGCTTTAATGATTTTATGTTAAGCATTGATTTTAAAAGGTCTGATTATGACTATTGTTTGGATACGGGATGTATAAATGATGTGAATAAAGTACATTCATGTCTTTATGTCGTTAATATTTTAATCTGTGGCGAAAATAGTGATTCTTTACAGATGCTCAAAGAACTTCTAAAAAAACATTTTCGAATAAAATGTTTAGGAATGGTGAAGCAGTATTTAGGAATTGATTCTGATTATAAACAAAAAATGAGTCAAGAGAAGTATATAGATAGTATAATGGAGAAATATAATGTGAAGGAGTCCAAAAAATTCGAAACACCAATGGAATTAAATCTTTCACTTGATCCCAGTGATGGAGTAAAAGCATCTATAAAATACAGAAACTTAATTAGAGCACTTTTATATGTTGCAAGTGGAACGCGACCAGATGTGTCATATGCTGTTAATAATTTAAGTCACTTTCAAAACTGTTACTGCAACACCCACTACAAATATGCATTACGTATTTTAAAATATTTATATGGGACCAAACATTTGAAACTTAATTACAGTGCTGATCATGATGAAAGTTTTGATGCATACGTGGATGCTGACTAGGCAGCAGATAAAATAGATAGGAAATCTACTACAGGAATTATACTAAGACTGTATAATAATCCAATAACGTGGAAATCGCATAAACAAAAAATTGTGTCACGAGTATCTACTCTTGTTGAATATTACGCATTAGCAGATTGTGTAGCAGAAGTTTTGCCGGTGATAGGAGTATTGCTTGATTTAGATATTGATATCACAGGACCAGTTAAAATTTATGAAGATTATAGTGGTGCCATGGTTTTTTCAAAAACGATAAAATTTTGTAAAAATTCAAAACATATTGATATCAGTTATCATTTTGTTAACGATTACGAAAAGAAAGGAATTATAAATGTGACAAAAATTAATACAAAAGATCAGTTAGCAGAAAAATGACAAATTAACAAAAGCATTAGGAAAAATTAAATTTATAAAATTAAGTGATTTGCTGAATATTTTTTAGTGATGTTCTTATTGTTGCTAAGTGAGTTGTTTTATAATATGATTGTTAATTATAATAGATAATGATTGCAATTATTGTTGCACTCATCAATTAAATCAATTGTTTATTTTTGAGAATGTTATATTATTATGTTAATTGAGAAGTACTAAATGTTATTAAGTTATTTGTAATAATTTTGATTTTCTACAAAACTCAAGGTGTGCTAATAAAAAGGTTTTATATATGAGTAGTGTAGAAAGCCTCCTTTGATATGAGTGTTCATATCTCCTAGGAGTGTGTTTGAATTTGGTAATTCGAATTGTCGTCTTGTGTGAATAAGGAAAAATCACCGTACATATTATTGAATAAATTCAAGATAAATTATTAAAATGGTTTTGCTTCACGCCCTCAGTTCACGCCTGATAGATATACATTCAATCCGGAAAACGGTAACCTCAACAAAAATGTTCAAAGAGAACGGCTTGTTAAAAATGTACATTTCGAAACTGCCTACAACGCCATCTCATCATCTCGAACGTAGGGCTGGTGTATCCGAACACGACCGGTGACGTGCCAATCGTGCCATGATTTTCAAGACGTGGCTGACGTTTCGTTGAGTTGTCAAATATTTCGATCTTGTAATTTCTGAATTTCTGTGATCGGCTGCTTGCGTTGCGAACAAAATCATTTTTGTAATCAAAACGCCTCGTTAGCGTACGTTTATTACTGCTATTTGAAATTATATCCTGTAAGTGTCTGTAGAATATTGTAATACTCTTTACGGAAAACAAAAAGTGTTCAATTTATTGGTTTCTATTATGAATCTTTTTCAGAAAAATGGATCAAATTGCTAAGTTCGTCGAGCCTGGCAAGCAGTTCGCCAAGGACTCCATCAGATTAGTCAGAAGATGCACTAAGCCAGACAGAAAAGGTAATTTTATAATTTATTTAATTCACAATCTTGTAAGGTTTCTTGCAGTGTTGGCATCTAACACAACGCCTTCAGGACGTGCAACTAGGACTTACGAAAGATATTTTGACTATTGGAATTCAAGTTTATCTGCGTAATTAAAGTGTCTGTCCGCCGTGTGTTATTACAAAGAGCTTAACAGATTTCAGGTCTAAGTAAGCATAGGTGTGGCAATAAAATATTATTTTATAATATAACCATCTATATAGGAGATACATTGATTCACAGACAAAGAGCAATTTACATAAACTGTACAATTACAGATTCTCTAGACATAAGGAGGTTCCACACACATAGTAAACCTAACAATATAGTTATTGTGTACTTTCACTATTTAACTAATTGTAATGTAGGTCAGCTCCACGTAAAGTACTATCCTGCATTATTCCTCCGCTGTTCTATTGACCTCAATGCAGACTATGAGGCGCTGAAGCAGCATAAGCTGCTCTGCGGTTTATCTCCCAATTCTGGCACTTCAGTACCTAGCATTGTGCCAGAAGTACACATTATTTTAAGCTAGACTTAAAATGTAGTATAATTATATTAATAAACCTAGTTATAGAGCATTTGCGTTTCTTTGCATCCTCCGGCTGCAGTCTCCGTAATTTAGTAGACAACTGTTTTATTATTTTGGTGAAAAACTTGGGGAAAGGAAACAGAACATCCTATTGTCCAAAGATTATAAACAACAGAGTCTGATAAAATAAATTCTATTTATTTACTCGTAAATAAAAATACAACAACAAACAACACAAGTTATGCTATATATTCAGTATAAGATGATGAAAGTAGTGTTATTTTTTATTTATAATTATGTTTTTCATATTTCAGAATTCCAAAAGATCGCCATCGCCACAGCTATCGGTTTCTGCATCATGGGTTTCATCGGATTCTTCGTAAAGCTGATACATATCCCCATCAACAACATCATTGTCGGATCTTAAACTCTTCTAGTAAATTAGTTTTAGATGTAATTTTTAATAATAAGGCCTCTACAACACCTAAGTTAATTTCATAATGTCTCTCCGTATTCCAATTTGTTAAATTAATTTCGTAAAATAAATTATTATTTTGAACTATCTGGATGTTGCGAAGTATTATTGAAGAAGTGGCATTCTTCCCTCAGCAAAGTGGACTTGGTATGATGATAGTATCAGCAGTACGATGGTATGATGATAGTATCAGCAGTACAATGGTATGATGATAGTATCCGCAGTACCAACTTTAGAAAGTGTATAAACTGCATAATCTGATCTTTGATAATCACACATATTATTTATTTACTAGCTGTGCCTGTGTGGTTATTTCTCTGGGTTAAAAGTATCCTGTGTTATTCCAGGACAGGATAATATCCCGATACTCAATATTAGATCAAAATAATTTCTATAGACGTCAAAAAGATTTTAAGCCAAAAGCTGAGCTAGAGTAGTTTTTACTTGAAGTGTGAATAAACTTCCAGACAGACATAAATTTTAAAAACATATTATTGTTAAGTAGCTAACTTTAAGCCCTCCAGACCAATTTATTAAATTATCTCCTTTGTACAGATGTTTTTCTACTGCTTTGTTATAAAGTATATTATATTACTTTATAGATGTAGATGAGCTGCATTACTACAAACGCGTCTATCTGTCTGTCGGTATATATCAGTAACTTCTAAACCGATTTTGTTCCGGTTAACACCTAGGCGTAGGTTGGTTGATTCAAGAGGAAGATTATACAGTATAATTCATAAGTATTTCTTATAAATTATGTCAATGTAAGGCAAATTTTCTCAATAGAGTTTGGAATAAAACAGCTGTCCCGGTAGCGGTATTTTGCGTACCTACTCTGCGTATACCATAAGTGCTTTGTGAACACAAGACAAGTTCCAAAACAAACCCAACTAAGGTCGGTTAAAACCAGCATATGACACTCTTGCGATGAAGTTCTAATACCAGTGTATGATAGTATAGTTCGAAGTATTCTGGAATTTAATAGCTGTGTATGGTCTCCTAGTTATGCTGTCCACTCTGGCAGGTTAGAGCGAATTCAGAAAAGGTTTTTGTATCATCTGTCCTATGTAAATAACAATTGCAAAAAATTACCCTCTTATGAGCAGAGATTAACTTTTTATAAAATGAAGTCCCTTAATATTCGCCGTAAAGCATCAGATATTATATTCCTATATAAACTTCTTCATTGCTTAATCGATTGTCTAGAAATTCTTATGCATGTCAAGTTAGAAGTTCCCCGATCAGGAAGCCGGTTGTTAAATAGAAGGTGTTTCAAGTTGCCTAAATGCAGAACAAATATTGGTCGACATTCTCCGTTGTACAGAATGTTTTCATATTATAATGGAATCAGGTCTAAATATGACATATTTTCTGGTTCTTTGGCCTCGGCAAGGAGTAGCGTTTTTATTTCTTTGGGTGATTTTTAGTTACAACTATTATTTTGATGATTATTATTATATATATATATATATATATATTTTTAATTCGAAATGTAATATTCTTCGAATTTAACATTGTCCGCAAACTGCATGTTGTGTTCACTATATTATGAATTACACCGTGCTTTTTTAATATTACGCAAGACTTTAGACTAAGAAATGTGTATTCACCAAGCTGTGAACCAAAAAAAAAAAAAAAAAACGATTGGTACCTCGCTTGTTAAAAGTGGACCAAGTTTTTAGTGTGTACACGTAACGCTTCATTTGCCTTGCCGTAGTTGGGTAAAAAAATAATAGCCTATGACACTGAAGACGAATCGATTGAAACATTGCATGTCAAAATCGAGCGAATAGGGGCGACGCTGTGGTGGAACATCCACAAACATAGATACATACATACATAGACTGTTAAACTCATTACCCTTCACTTGATTTACTGTAGTCGGGTAATAAAAAGTTCTACAAAAAATTACGCGACACCAGATTATGTGTACCTATTACATAAACATAAAGCCTAGTTACTATTAGTTTATTCTGTGGTGTAATAGCGCAGATGTTGGCCGCGGGCGTGTGTGCTCAATGCTACGAATAATTGATTTCCGTAAGGTCAATGTATAGAAAAACCCTAAGCTACCCGTGCAAAGCAGGAAGGAGCGGGTAGCTAGTGAATGCTCAAGTGTACAAGTTAATTAAAGCTTGTAAGGACATGTGGGTTGTCCAATAGCTGTTCTGTATCATGTAGGTAGTAGTTAGATAGATAGATAGATTGATAGATATAAGTAGTCGCAGCCGATCTTTGTGGTTGTGAACTTAGGCTCTGTGAACGATTGCGCAGGTACTGCTGTGAGGATAAAACAGCATAAAGTAAGAGCGAGATAGAATATGCGAAAAACGTAAGCGAGTGAGTGAGGCAGTTATACAATGCTGTCTTCACCTTCAACATTGGGATTGCGCCTGAAAAATAGCAGTTTGCGCAGCGACTATTTGCATAGAATAAATAATATGACCGTGGTCCCCTTCGTGTCCACGTCACGGGGGACACTATTCTGTGACAGTTAGCTAAGGTGCGGCAGGGGACCCTTGGGCCACCCGTAAGCCGCGAACATGTTTGTTTTACATAGGTAGGCCGGTAAAACACGAAGACAAAAGTCTTCGTGTTTTTTTAGCCTTGTAAACCTATCTGTTTGAACACAATAAATTAGTATTTGATTTGTTCGAATTAGTTGGCCTTTTATTTTTCACGCCCATGCGGCAGATGAGAATTTAAATTCCCACCTACCCCAATAGCGTGAACAATGGGGCAGGTGCGTATTAAAATTCCCATCTGCCCATTGTTGGAGACGTTAATGGGGCAGTTGGGAATACAAAAAAGGACCAGGTTCATACTCGTAATAAGTTTCTTTTTGTATGTTTGTTCTCACAGCTACTCATTTTCCCAGGATTTCTGCAGTGCGAGCATGGATCTTATCGATCGATAAAATTCGATAAATTTATCGATCGGTAAACAGTTCTTTTTTTACCAATTTTATCAAAATACGGTAGCATGGATCTAGCCTCTCGGTAAATTTTATTGATTCAATAACGTCGTGAGTTTATCGATTTAAAAAATGGCAACTTGTGGACTATATCATATATCTAATAGTCTAAAAATTATTTTTTGACACAATTTCGCAGATTTTTATTTTTTTGAGTTGTTATGGAGAAACTGACATTTGGAATTCTACCTAACTACCATAAAGTAGTATATTCCTTGAACCTAACCTAAAGTATAACTAGCCATAACCAGGGCGATCGCACTCCGCAACAAGTACAAATATTATACCTAAACTTCGGGGCCGTAATATTAGGGTTCATTCAGTCGCTGTGCGAGTTAAATTGCACTTTATTGCGTTGTAGCGAGAGTTGCTATGTATTTAAATGACTTTACTCAGTTATCCTTCTGTACTTGTACTATTATTTATTCTGTGCCATAACTAAAAAGAATCTTAAAATGCTATTCTGCCAGATTGAAAGGATCATTGGCATCCCTGAAACTTGCCTCACGATGTTCTGACACCTCCACGTTTTGGCTTATAATCCGAAAAGGAATTTACAAAAAAAAAGTTTGTCGTGTAACTTTGGAAAGCCGATAAAATTCGATAAATTCGGTAAAATTACCGACATTATATCGACAACAATTATCAAAAATAAGATTCATGCTTCCTTTTGTCGATATAAATCTATATATTAAATATGATTTATCGAATTTATGTCGTTGTCGATAAAGTACGTATCGAATATTAACGTCAAACTTGATTAAAAAAAATCGTTAAATTTATCGATCGATAAGATCCATACTCGCACTGCTGAATCGATAGGATGATTAACTTTATTTATTTCCAAGGTAGTTTTATTAGTCTAAATCAAAATTGATTCTCTATAACATTTCTGTGGTGTGGATAGTAAAACCATTAGTACTTGAAATTGATTTTTAGAACAAAGTGTTTTTTATCAAGCATAACGTAATTACTTATGTACTTACCAAGAAAGTTTTATGTACTATTCTAGTAGGTACGTAAGTAAGTACATAGAACTTCCTTGAACTTAGGTACTCAAAAAAATAACGTTTAACTTCATTTAACATTTTAATGGGTTATTTTTAGTCAACAACGTATATAAAGTTAATTGATCAATGATTATGTTTTCTTTGGATGTAGAATAAATGTACAATTACAATTTACAGATTATTAAATTATTTAAACAGCCTTTTGAGGTAGGTACTTATACCAGAAAAGGTACAACATTCATATTGCCTTAATATCAAAACTAAGTATCTACCTACACCATAGCATTATTATATGTAGATATAGAGATCAGTGATCTACATCCATCAGAGTGGGTAACGCTACTTTTGTAAATATTTAAGAATTTCATGTTGTCGATACCTACTCGTACCGTTTATACTTACATCGAAAATATATTTAACCAATACTCTGGTAAACTATGAACAACACAATTTACATTATTATAAATTATTCAAAAAACAGATCTTTTAAAAATATTTGAGCACTAAATTCATTAACAATATTTAATAATAAAATAGTCTAAACTAAGAGCTTCATTTATGTTTTTGCATGACGTGAATGTAGAACGCAGGGACGGGTACTTGGTCCAAAGGCTTGAAGTCTGCGTAGATGTGGTGCGTCGCTTTGTTGTCGAAAGCTTCGTCCAGCATCTGCGTGAACTTCTCCAACTTGTGGGGGTAGTAGCAGAGGCGGAACTCGCTGGAAACAAAGATGATTACAATTACAGATATAGGCTTACAACAAGATAAAATGATTGGTCGGGCCTTGTCCATACAACTTGCTCAAAAATAACGAGTCAACAATCTGATTATGGTTGACTGACATATACTTCAATATGTTCAAAAATATACGTAACTAGGTAATATGATTTAGATGTGAGAAAAAAATATAAACTGTTTTTATCTATTTCAAAAGATTAAAACAAGAGTTAATCACTTATAGAAGATAAATTATTCCAACTATAATTTCAACCACATCCGGTGGTCTTTCTCAAGGGGATTGCGGAACGCTCGCAACTTCGCACGGACAGGTGAGCGCCCCGGGCCTGGGCGACGGCGCGGCGCTCAGGCGCTCACTGTCCCTGCACTCCCTGCGAGATGATAAGATGACGTTGTGGGCAGTTTCGAAATGTAAATTTTTAACAAGCCGTTCCCTTTGAACGTTTTCAACACTTTTGCCATTTTTTCAACTTTGTAACTAACGATCCTTTCAAAACCGAATGAAAAACGACCCTATGCTTGACGGAATAAAGTAGATTTTGCTATGTCATCTAACATGCAATATGAACGGTGATCAAAAAAGGCTAAAGCTAACTTCACCCACAGGCTAGGTTTGTTAGCTGCATACGGGGGCAGTGCTATGCCAGACAGGCATACAATTTAAAATATTCTCAACAAGAACAAGATTATAAATAGATAGAATATATATAATAGATCTGTTTAGATTTGTTTTGTCACAGCAATTCCCTTAAAATTCATGTTGATCACATCACATACAATAATACCATACCTACGCGAAATTAATTGTCTTTTATTACCTTTTCACACTGACATAGGAACTATTCAATGCCTTTTGACGACTAACCGGATCAATCTTGACGAAATTTGACAAGGAAATAATGTGCATGGTGAGGAAGGACAAACTATTATTACCACATTTCATTAAGTTTATTTCTTGTTTGTCTGTCTGTCTGTTGTTCCGGGTGGAATCTTGCAACTCAAATTAGCTATCCGGCTGAACCTTTCAGCGGGTAAGTAGCTCGCAAATCGATGACAATGCATTCTAAAAAAACGTGGGTATTAGATTAGTTTTTAATGTACATTTGCTACATTTCATCACGGATAAATCATCATCATTATCAGCCCGCATCAGTCCACTGCTGGACATAGGCCTCTCCCAAAGCCTACCACTGAGCCCGACCTTCGGCTCTTCCTTTTCAACCACCGCCAGCCATCTTCCGTATGTCGTCGCTCCACGCTGGAGGGCGTCCTGCTTTACGTTTGCCGAGTCGCGGTCTCCACTCAAGAACACGTCTACCCCAACGGTTATCGGTCCTTCGGCAAATATGACCAGCCCACTGCCACTTCAGCCTGCTAATCCAATGGGCTATGTCGATAACTTTGATTCTCTGTCAGATCAATAAATGTCTACCTAGAAAGGGCAAAGCCGCGGGGCGCAGCTAGTATATAATAAACTAGGGCATGCCTTGATCTCTTGAACTATGAATTTCCACTATGGGTTTTGTCTAGGGTTCCATCAAACGACTCACCTCTTTTCACTGACTTCTCCATCTTCAGTGGTGTCAATCAGGTAATCCAAAGCTACCAGCTCAGGCTGCCCCCGCACCACGAGGACCGACGTCTTGATGTCCACTGGATATTTGCACTGGAACGGACACATTTATCACTATTACCTATCCGGAATAAACGCACGCATACATGAGCTCTTTTCTCTCACTACGTTTAATTTTACTGCTGGGCCTGCGTTTAGTATACGATACGATACGAAACACTTTATTGTAATTACCAGTTAGAAAACATATACATTGTAAATGAATTAAAACTATGGTAGTACAATGGGCGGTCTTATCGCTCAAAGCGATCTCTTCCAGACAACCTTTAGGTGGACAGTAAGAAGTAAAATAAATAGACGGCAGCGTACAATTCTAACATTTAAATTCTACTACATAAAATTAACATCCTAATATATATTTATAAAATATATATATATATATATATATATATATAAAATAGCAGCGTAGCAGTGTTGTCAAAGTTTGGATAAGGTCACATAGTGACTTATATATAGTGACATATAGTGACGGGTAGTGAGTAGTAGTGGGATATAGTGACTTTTCACCATATTTTTAAAAATAGGTAAGGATTTAGCGCATCGGATATCGAGCGGCAGTGCATTCCACAGACGGACAGCTTGTATTGTAAAGGATTTACTATAGAACTTATCGTTAAGACATGTCAGAAGCCCTTGGGCGGCCTGACAC
Source organism: Alsophila aescularia (assembly GCA_946251855.1). Lineage (NCBI taxonomy): Eukaryota > Metazoa > Arthropoda > Insecta > Lepidoptera > Geometridae > Alsophila > Alsophila aescularia. The sequence continues at coordinate 2,882,254 of OX276378.1, read as the reverse complement.
ACTCTGACACCAGAGGCCAGCGCTAACTCATACGACAAACAAACAAACAAACCCGCGGCTTTGCCCGCGTGGTCATTTCATTTAAAAGTAGCTCACACGTGTTATTCCTGGACCAAAAGGATAAACATTTCTTCAAAATTAGTTTTGCCGTCAAATAGTTTTTTTATCGATTGCTCGGAATCATCGGATTAAGATACCAAGTAGGTACCCCAGTTTTTAAGTCAGACCCTAAGATATCCAACAGTGAAAACCGCATCGCAATCGGTAGAGTAGTTTTTACGTGATGCGCGAACAAACAGAAAGACTATTTAGTTGCCTATTTTAAGTTCCCTAAATCATGTTTTTAATTATCTGCATCGTCGAGTTTTTTTGGAACTTCCAAAAAAAAAACCTAAATTTATCTACAATGAAGATAATAAAAATCATACCACACGGGCAAAGCCGCGGGCACAGCTATTAACTTATAGTAACTAGTTGTACCCGCGGCTTTGTCCGCGTGGTCATATCTTTTAAAAGTAACTCATACTTGTTATTCCAAGTCCAAAAGTACCTACAAGGTACAATATACTGCATTTCTTCTTTTAAATTCGTTCAGCCATCAAATAGTTTTTTTATCGATTACTCACTACCAAGTACCCCACTTTTTCAGTCAAACCCTGAGCTATCCAGTAGTGATCGCATCGCCATCGGTCTAGTAGATTTTACGTGATGCGCGAACAAACAAACATACAAACAGACCTTCGGGCGGAAGCGCAGCGCAGCGAGCTCCCGTCTTCGTATTCTAACCTATCACGTCCATGTCGGGTCGCCACTGAATCAGTTTTTTATCTGTGTTACAGTAAGGTTGTGTGGAGGTATATTTTCAAAATATGCCGCGCGAAATCTTAAATTCGAAAGTACCTATACCCGATCTCAGCTCGGCCAGTGACGTCATAAATGTCACGTAAAGGTTTACTTTCAAAGAACACATTTTCGCTTTCCGGATTTGAAAAAATACCCGACGCCAACACGGCCTCGGACGTCATGAGCGTTGTGTAGATATATATTTTCGAAATACGGAACGATATCTGCCGTCACTTTAGTTAGATTAGAGTATCACGGAAGAAACCGTGCATGGTTGCGCGGGCAACCGGGGGACTGCTTTGCTCGCTTTGTTTTTTTATTTATTTACTTAATCCAACTCTTTCTTTAGTAAGAAGTAGGAAGTTTAGGTTTCTGCGTGACTGGTCTCTTTCCGCATTATCATAGAACAACTATCATTATGTAAGTTACTTTGTCATACCCCGGGCGTGGTCGAACACGTGTGATTATTGATTCTTATCGCAGGGGTCAATACTTAATCATGAATATAATGACTCTACATATTTCATTACATTTTGATCAATATTGAAATATGACAATGAGTTTAGACTTATCAGAGAATGTTATAAAATAACAATTAAGTAATTTATCTCGTTGAAATTACTTATAAACAAACAAAATTGATAATGTTAACTGTCGTGCAAGTATTATTTAATTAAGGATTTACAAGTAAATAATGTACGTATAAGTATTAAAGACTGACTTACACTGGATTAGGTCTCTATCAGAAACTGAAAGGACTCGCACTCTTCTAATGAAAAGCTACATGAAAGACAGCGTACAACACAATCACCTCAGCTTTACCTATAGCACAGAATAAATAAAAGTACTACGCGACGACCTCGTGGCCATTTGTCACACGGGTGTGACCACGAGTATTTTTTTACTCGTGGTCGCACTGTTTTGTGTGACAAATAGTAAGCTACAAAATTTATAAGACTCCTGATTAATGTCAAGAAGGGTCAAAATCGTGTAAAGCTAATTTTTGTAATGCACGTTTCTACAAAAGCATTCGATCTTATTGAGATGAGCTAAGTGCCTTGTTTTATTAAAGTATTTTGACTAAATGAACACAGTAAATGCTGAATCTGTCAAGATATAATTAATGTCAACAAGGGTCAAAATCGTGTGACGCAAATTTTTGTAATGTACATAGCTCTATAATCATTTAGAAAGTATGAGACGATTTAAGATCTTATTGACATCCTCCCATCACCAGGCTTCACCCTTACCTTCACCCCATCCTTTCCCCATATTTATATTTATTTATTACTAGCTGATGCCCGCGGCTTCGCACGCGTGGTTATTTCTGTAGGTTAAAAGTACTCTTTCTGCTATTCCAGGACCTAAAATACCAATATACCAACATTTGATCAAAATTCCTTCAGTCGTCAAAAATATTTTTATTTATTGTTTGGCTTCTACTCATCGGATTGAGATATAAAATACCCCAGTTTTTAAGTCAAAATATAAGCTATCCAACAGTGAAATCGAAATATTTCTAGTAGTTTTTACGTGATGCGTGAACAAACATACAGACAGACACGAATTTTTAAAACGTTATATTCTTGCTCTGTAGCTTATTATAAGTAACCTAGACCATTTCTTTTTTAATTATATTCTTTGTACAGACTTTTTCATTCCCATTGCTTTATTATAAGTATAGATTTTATTGTTCCCTCATTTTTCCCTACTCCACTCTTCTCCTTACTTCCCCATACCCCCCTCACACTTTACCTCACCCACCCCTCTCTACCCCTTCCTCTCATCTTCAGTCTCCAACCTCCTAAGGGTTTCTGCTCTCAGGGTAATTTGAGAATATTTTAAATATTGCAATAACTCGATAATTTATAGTCTCGTGTAGTGGTGTGACCACGAGTAATTGTTTTTACTCGTAGTCACACTGGTGTGACCACGAAACCGTCGCCGCATTTTAAAATCAAAATGCAAATATGAAATACTCACATTATAATAAATAGAGTGTCCCGGCGTGGCGCCACTGTTCACAATCGCATCATAGTTCCTGTGGTCGATGAACAGCAGGCCGCCAGGTTTGAGGCACTTGGCGAAGTTGCTGAGGCACATCCTCTGCACCCGCTGGTCAGGGTTCTCGTCCAGGAGATGGGCGAAGGAGTTCCCGAGGCAGATGACGGCGTCGAACTGCGTGCCGGGCAGGAAGCTGTTCACGTCGCGGGGAAGAGTCTCCCAGTTGGCTTCTTCGATCACTGAAATTGGGAATTCATCATTGGATTTGGAATTGGAATGTCTTTGGCTGATGCAGGAGCTTATTGTAGGTGAGTCAGTACACTTACAAGATTTCTAAAGTTGAGAATTAGTGTTATCTGATCTCATGAGTATTCCACAATAGGTACCTAATAAGGTATTGTATTAGTTACATTGAAAAGGTATAAAATTACATAGTTGTATATAAATGTCAAAGGTAGGTAGACAATAGTACATTACTGCCGCGGTCTGTAATGACTGCGTTGCTGGCAGCGATGAAGATGGCCAAGAGCGCAGGGCAGCACCATTCCAGAGGCCATCACAGCGTGGTCAGCATTGCAGCCCTTGATGGCCAATAGCGCGTACAGTGCAATGATGGCCAAGCTTGAAGGACGAGAACGTAGCTTAGCAAAGCTCGAGGCCATCATAGCGTGGCCAGCAGGGCATTCATTGCGGACCAAGGCTTGTATAGTGCTTTACTCAAACAATGCAACAACAACAAAAACAAGAAAAGAACAACAATAGCAACAAAAACAACAAAACAACTACGACAATAGCTAAAAACTATCTCCATCACATCAGCTTACAAACAGAAATAATACATCAAAATGTGTCCATTCGTTTGGGAGCTACGACGCGTTCGAAACCACAGAATAAATAATAGTACTACAACAAAAGACGACAATAATGGATTTTCAAAGGAAATTGCTGGCCGCAATACACGACAAAAATTAAATTCCATACAACTTTGCTGGCGCCTATTCAACAGAGCGGCAAAGTCGACTTTGCTCAAAGAAGGTTTTCGAAATAATGACCACATTACTAGTTTGTTTGAGTAAAGTATTTTTCAACCCATCTATTCGAAAAACGCTGATTGGTTCCTCGAAAAGTGGGAGCAAAATAGGTCTTTTCTGTTCAAAACTTTCAGAGAGGGTAGTAATGGCATAATGGTAGTAATGAGTTTAGAATTTGGAACGTGAATTATTGATGTTGGCGATCGATAGATTCCGCGACGCGAGCGTTTGTAGCTCGTCGGCTCTTTCCTCCTCTGCTCGGCGTTATTCAAGTTATCAGCCATCACACTTTTTTTTTAATGTGCGAAATGTAAGCACTCTTGTTGGAAATTGAACTCCGGTACTAAAGATCGGAAGTCGAACGAAGTTCCGTCGAGCCATGCAGCCGAAAATTTAGTATAGATCAGATGAAGGTTTGCTGATTTACAGTTGACCAATGAGAGCGCGCGGTGCAAAACTGCTGTTCATAATTTTATTTTTTGTTTACACTTCTGCTAGGTGTCCCGCGACGGCTCAATTTTTTTATTCATTGCGTCGCGTGGCGCGCTGTCTGATTTAAAAAAAAAAGTGTAAATGTACGGAGAAGAGGAAAAAATGAAAAGCCCGAGAATAACGATATCATTCGTCACAGATACAAAGAATATTGACAGCGCAAAAATTAAATAATTTCACGAAAATGCAAGTGTAGTGAAAGTAATATATATTACCTACTTACACCTGAAAATGCTACGCAATAAATGTGATTCAGAATCTATAGCCACATAAATCCCTGGAAATATATTTGAAAGCTTATAGGTAACAATTTTATCGAATGGGAAAATGCAAAAGAAGCGAAGTCTTTTTCGGAAACCTGTACGTATTTTCAAGAATTACCCAAATGTAAGCAACCTTCATACGTTGGCGGCCAGTACCAATAGTGACTTTCAAATCGAGATCTACACAAAATTAAGAATACAATATCTGAAAAGACTGTCTGAAGGACGTATAAATCACAGAAATACAAAGTAAATATTTTAGTTAAGTAAGTACTTATTAATAATTACATACCTAGTTTATTTTAAGTTGTTTACTTTTAGTCTATTTAATACCCTTTTAAATATCTAATGTGAGTTGTAAAGTATCTAATAGCGCCTTTTATTTATTTTCTCATAGTGAGGGATGAAAAGTAGAGTGTATCACTTGGACGCAACATTATTTTTTCTCGGGCGACGTATATTGAATCCCTCGCTACGTTGAGGATTCTACTTAAGAATCTACTCTAGAATCCTTCACTCCGCTCTGGATTCAAAATAGCGCCCTCGGCGGCAATATATTATTTTGCTCCCTTGTAATACTATCTACTATTATTGTAAATAGGCATAATAATGTAATGTAATAGATAGAAAATATAACAGTTATAAAATATTAAATCAAAGAAAAATGGTAAACTGAGTACCTACTGTGCTTTGAGTTTGAAAAGGAAATTTCCCTTTCATTTCACGTGCCGACAGAGTTAAATCTAACACGGGAAAAGGAAATACCCTTCTGGCTCTACCGGTGCTTTGGAAAACCAAAACCAAAACCAGGCTGGCCCAGTCCCCACAAGCAGCACCCGTTCACGAGTATGACTTTGTACCAGCCATCACCCCTTAACCATTTTAGAGGGAAGGGTACCCGCCCCAAGTCAAGACATTTTAGAGGTCTTAATAGGTATAAGCACCTATCTTTGTCAATTCCGAGGTAGAGACAAACCAGTTTGAAAACATACTTAGGTACTTATTTAGTTTCACCTAGTTGTATAATTTTTGAACAGAATTTTCATTTTGTTTTTTTGTTATTTGGAGATCAAAATAATTGTGATGATCCACAAAGTTCCAACAAAGGTTCTACATTATTATTTATTTAACTACCTATTACTGCTGGTACTGTCCTCTCCTCTAGTGGAATGCAAGCATTTGTAATGGACATCGCTAAATATTTTGTCTACGTACCCCATTCATCATACTTGGGGTCCTTCCTCTTGTCCCAGCGCGCCTTGAGCGCGTGTTTCAACATCTTGTCGGAGGCGTCCACAGACACCAGCTTGAAGCCCTCGTCCACCAGCATCATGGAGTCGATGCTGGGAACAACACAACTAATAAATAACTACATTATAAATAAAGAACGAGCGGGCGGATTTGCCAACGCAAAAAACACGTAGGAAATCTCATGACATCCACATAACCGCATTGGGACAGCGCGGTGAATATGACTCGAATATGACTCGAATTCTTTATTTCTGTCTGAAAGGGTAACTGTAGTGAAAGGTATTTAGGTAGGTAGTACTGTCACAGAATAAATAATAGTACAAGGTACTGTGGAATGATGATAGGATCAGACAGCACAGAAGACTTATGATCAAAAATTAAACCCGTTTTTTGTATAAGATACTTTTGCGATGAAGTCGAACGATTAAAAATGTCGCTTGTCAAAATCGGACCAAGTTTTTTGTTTGAATACAAAACCCTTCCAGTACTTCCCCGTAGTCGGGTAAAAAAATTGCCCATGACTCTATAAATTAAGACGAATCGATTGAATTCAAACTAAAAACTTGGTCCGATTTTGACAAGCGGGGTGCTTGTCAAAATCGGACCAAGTTTTTAGTTTGAACACATAACCGTTCATTTGCTTCGCCGTAGTCGGGTAAAAAATAGCCTCTTACACTCTATCTATTCCTGAAGACGAATCGATTGATACCTCGTTTGTCAAAATCGGACCAATAGGGGCGAGACGCTATGGTGGAACATCCACATTCCCACATAAATACACTACATACATACAAAGATTGTTATAACTCACTACCCTTCCCTTGTTTCACCATACTCGGGTAAAATTCCTGCTCGATTAAATAAATGACTCTTTAAAAAAATGTTGGTGACATTGTCAGATGACCTGCTCTGGCGCTGTTGCTACAAGAAAGTTAGGAAATTCTTGGGAGTAAGTATATTAAATATAAATTTTGTCCGCAATCATTGCCCCCCTGACAATCTCATTCAATACTTTCCTGCATTCGCTACAAGTTGTTGCTAGGCACGAACTGCACATGCATACAGGCCCGACTTCTTTCACTTCGCGGACAAATGATCATCATAATAATAACATGACAATAATAGCGACAATTACGTTGCACTGTACTGAACCTGTTGTCGGAGAGCGCAAATCAGATGCTCTCTTCTTTCCTCCGTGCTACGTGCTACGTGCTACAATCCAAAAGTATTGACGACCGATTGGCCTAGTGGTTATTGCCCCTGACTGAGAAGTCAAGCAAAGGTCGCGAGTTCAAATCCCGCAAGGTGCAATCATTTGTGTGAAGAGCAGAAATGTTTGTTTTCGAGTCATGGATGTAATATTCTTATCTATGTATGTGTACCCATAGTACAGGGTACAGATATGTCGATAGTATATAATGATGAAGGCGATATCGTGCGTGTTTTCGTTCGACGTCGCGCGAGATAACATGCGAGGTTTGCTAATAGGACGTGAGGTCAGACTGTTTTCTTGTAGAGCGTTGTTTTCGAGTAGATAACGTGTTGCTATGACATAACACTCAGCTGTTGACTCAACTGAAATGATAGCGGGGTTTAGTAACAATTTATCGTCCAGAAGTATTACTTAAGTATAAACGTTTGCATCAGGCAGAATGACAACGCAAATCCTTTTCATGATCTTATTTAGTTAGACTGGCTGGATGACAGAGTATCTATTTCCAGCGATAATCATCACTTGCTTATTTTTGCCCGACTACGGCGAAACAAGGGGAGGGTAATGAAGTTAACAGTCTATGTATGTATGTATGTATATATGTGGATGTTCCACCATAGCTTCGCCCCTATTGGTCCGATTTTGGCAAGCGAGATGTCAATCGATTCGTTTTCAAGTATAGAGTGTAACGCTATTTTTTACCCGGCGTTTAGTTTTTGAACTTATGTCTTTTTAGACGTACAGCAGGTACTTTAGTTAACTAGGTATGTTACTAATGTCGGTAGGACGTAGGACCTTCTCAAAACAAAGCACGAATATGTAATTGAACATGGCTCTAGCCTCCATCAAAAGTTGAATAATTATTATACTTCATGTTCATGTTATGATAGGTACACGTTGTATGTACCATATAATATATTGTATTCACTGTTACATAGTGGATTGATATGAAGGTAGTTAGGTAGATATGTAGAAGTGTCAGGAAGTAAACTACTAGTACTTGCTGATGCAATATTTTGCTACAATTGACGATGGTAATGCTTCGACAACGCATCCAAGACAACGCATCCAACGGAAATGGGACTATTTACGGAAGTCAAGTATTAAAAGAGGTCATAACCATGTAGGTTTATTTTCTTTGCCATAATATCCTAGGAATGCCTAGCTAAACCTAGGTACTCTATTTTTTAATAGGTACTAGCTGCGCCCCGCGGTTTCAACCGCGTGATTGATGATTATGATGAAAAGTATCCTATGTGTTATTCCAGGGTATAAACTATCTCCATTACAAATTCATCAAAATCTGTTCATAGATTTCAGCGTGAAAGAGTAACAAACATACACACTTACTAACTTTCGCCTTTATAATATTAGTATGATAGGAAACTGCATTCTTTTTAAAAAAAATGCAGAATCTCATCATAAAAAAAAAACATGATGGAAACTGATGATGCGGACAAAACTGAACAAATAAACAGTGATCTCAGTACCCAGTGCCGCACGCCGCGTCCAGCACCTTGGAGCAGCCGTGCTGCTTCAGCAGGCCAATGAGGAAGTTCTTATAGTTCTGCGTGCGCTGGTTGCTGTCTCCGATGAACTTGTTCCAGGCGCGCGCCGCCTTGCCGTCCGCGTACTGGTCCTTCACACCCTCAGAGGGGATGCCCTGGGACCGCGAGTGGAACACCTTGTCGGCTGACATGCTGGCCTAGCTCTGGAACTGGACATAACTGTGTTTTAGTACCATGGAACTGACCTCCCGAGCCATGTGGAAACAGGACCACCCCGTCTCACTCCGCCGGTGCTGTAAGCACCAGCAAAGGGAATTGAACCAAGCAGTAATAATGGAAACCTAGGAACCGCTCGTTGTGGCCTCGAGTCTTCATATGGGGGAGGCCTGTGATAAGCGCTAGTAGCTTTTTATCAGAAAATTTGGTACTTATAAGTAATAGTTGGACTCACATTTTATTCCTCATTACTAGATTAAAGATATTACGTCAGTGCGAAGCAAAACATAGGTCCATAAGCATGTATGCAGTAGCTATGTTGAGCGCGTCCACGTCTATCTACTCCAGAGCACATCACCGCCCGTGTACGATTAACCGCTTGCTGCGGTTAATCAACACAATATTACAATATTTTAAAACAATTCAATGAACTCTACAAAAATTTAATTTACACCACATCAACCTTAATTTATCACAAACGTTGCCTTATAAGTAATAAAAGAGAAAAAAAAGTTGAGTGCTCATATTGAAAATTCGGAACACCACGAGAACTTACAGAATGATGCAACACCGATCTCTCCTAACGTCTGCCGCTGACTGACGGCCGAATGTAGAGACGCTAACGTTTTAATAAAATCGTTGCGTGCGTCGTTGATTCTACAACTAACAAACTAACTACGTTCGGTCACAGAATAAATAATAGTTCGTCAGTCGTATACCTGATAAATTGTATTCTTACTATTTGCCACCACAATCCTGTGATTATAGCAGAGAATTGTTTGCAAAACAAGGGTCAAGTGTCCAAACAAAAAAAAACAACTAGGTGCACTAAACATGATGGAACATGACATCATGGATGGATGAGGTGCGATTGTAGACATCGTGCTACGAAATCAGCAAAAATCGCGCATACCTTTACTATGCGTAGGAATAGGAAATGAGGTAGTTGGTACATGTATACCACTACCCTAATTGACAACCTTGAATTGATTCATAAAATAATTAAAAAATAAAAACTAAACCCCGAAAACTAAAAAGATGCAAACAAGCTTTAGATTGTTGATGTTGAAATACTCGTATAAGGTACAGTCGGCGGCATCATGCATTGTTGATGTTGAAATACTCGTATAAGGTACAGTCGGCGGCATCATGCATTGTTGATGTTGAAATACTCGTATAAGGTACAGTCGGCGGCATCATGCATTGTTGATGTTGAAATACTCGTATAAGGTACAGTCGGCGGCATCATGCATTGTCGATGTTGAAATACTCGTATAAGGTACAGTCGGCGGCATCATGCATTGTTGATGTTGAAATACTCGTATAAGGTACAGTCGGCTGCATCATGCAATTTTTTGGAGCATGTCCCACGCGTGCTCTTTGGGATCTGGTGATGGGCGGGCCATTCTAAGACCAATACGTCATGCTCCTGCAGCCAGCTGGTCACCACTCACGCTGTACTTGCACCTAGTTACGATATTTTTCAGTGGTCATAGTGTTTCTGATCCAAACCCGAAGGTCTGTTCTTCCACCAACACGAATTCCTGCCCAAACCTTAATTATTATTTTTGGAGGCTGTTCTATATTTGATACTGAAGCAAAAACTGTTTTGTTTTTTCATTTTTGTATCATCATCATCATCATCATTCCACTGCCCGCATCAGTCCACTGCTGGACATAGGCCTCTCCCAAAGCACGCCACTGAGCCCTATCTTCGGCTCTTCTTTTCCTACCGCCGCCAGCCATCTTGCGTATGTCGTCGCTCCACCTAGCCGGAGGGCGTCCCACACTACGTTTGCCGAGTCGCGGTCTCCACTCAAGAACACGTCTACCCCAACGGTTATCGATCCTTCGGCAAATATGACCAGCCCACTGCCACTTCAGCCTGCTAATCCTTTGGGATATGTCGATAACTTTGGTTCTCTGTCGGATCACCTCGTTCCGGATTCGATTTCTCAAAGAAACTCCGAGCATAACCCTTTCCATAGCACGCTGAGCGACTTTGAATTTGTGAACTAGTCGTACCGTGAGAGTCCACGTCTCAGCTCCGTAAGTCATAACAGGCAGGACGCACTGGTTGAAGACCTTCGTTTTCAGGCATTGGGGAATTGGTGACGAAAAGACTCGACGAAGTTTACCAAATGCTGCCCAGCGCAGCTGTATTCTTCTACGGGCCTCTCTCTCAAAGTTATTTTTACCTAACTTCAGCGTTTGTAAACCCAAGGTAAACATACTCTTGATCAACTTCAAGAGGAGATCCGTGAACAGCAATCGGTTGCGGAAAGAACATTAAAATTAAAGTTCATTGAACATTATCTTGGTTTTGTCCAAATTCATCCGGAGACCGATGCGTTGAGATGAATCAGCTAGGCTGTTCAGCATCTGATGAAAGTCCTGCAACGTGTCTGCCATAATGACGATGTCATCCGCAAATCTCAAGTGTGAGATGTGCGCGCTGTTGATGTTTTTGTATGTCTGTCTGTATCTTGGCCGCGTATCACGCCGAAACTACAGAATTAATTCAAATAAAACTTGGCAAGGAGGCGTGGCTTGGCATGGCTTGGAGGTAGGACATAGGATACTTTTCATCCCAAAAAAATTATGGATTCCCGCAGGTACAAATTCTGTACATAGAAAATATGAAGCTTTTTTTGAGGCTTTTCTATATTTCATACTCAAGCCAAAACTATTTTTTTGTCTGTCTGTCTTTCATTCTGTCGGTATGTGTCTTGACCGCACATCACGCCGAAACTACTGTATGAACTTGTATGATTTGAGTTCATAATACGAGATTGGATATTGGATACTTTCATCCCGAATTATTAAAGGGTTCCCGCAGGATATTGGTTGAAAGTTATTTAAAAGAACACGTATCACACTGAAACTACTGCACCGATTTTGATGCAATTTCGCAAAGTTATATGTGGCGTAAAAATTGAGGATACTTTTTATCTTGAAAAAGTAAAGGGTTCCTGCGGGGTAGGGGTCCAAATTCTGTACATAGAAAATATGAAGCTTTTTTTGAGGCTTTTTGGCTTTCTATATTTCATACTCAAGCCAAAACTGTTTTTTTTTATCTGTCTGTCTTTCATTCTGTCGGTATATGTCTTGACCGCACATCACGCCGAAACTACTGTATGAACTTGTATGATTTGAGTTCATAATTCGAGATTGGATATTGGATACTTTCATTTCGAATTATTAAAGGGTTGTCACAGGATATTGGTTGAAAGTTATTTAAAAGAACACTTATTACTCTAAAACTACTGGACGGATTTTGATTCAACTTGACACAGTCATAGTTTTTATTATGGGTTAAATTTAAGAATACTTTTTATTACGAAAAAAGACAAGGATTCCTGCGGGATAGGGGTCCAAAGTTATGTTAATTTTAAAGTTATAAATAATATGTTTTGGAGGGTACTCTATATTTGATACAGAGAAGCCAAAACTGTTTTTTTTTCATTTTTGTACATCTGTCTGTCTGTATCTTGACCGTGCATCACGCCGAAACTACTGAATGAATTCAACTGCAACTTGGTATGATTTAAGACATTCGATACTTTCATCCCGAAAAATTAAAGGATTCCCGTAGGATATTGGTTGAAAATTATTTAAAAGAACACGTCACTATATTACAAAATATCTTCAATGTACAGAATTTGGACCCCTATCTCGCAGGAACTCTTCATTTTTTCGGGATAAAATGTATCCTCAATTTTCACCCATCATATAAACTATGACTGTGCCAAGGTGCATCAAAATCCGTCTAGTAATTTCAGAGTGGTAAGTGTTTTTATAAATACTTTGAACTCCTATCCTGCGGGAACAGTTTAATTTTTCGGGATGAAAATTATCCTATGTCCTACCTCGTAGTATGAACTCAAATCATACCAAGTTTCATTTAAATTTATTCAGTAGTTTCGGCGTGATGCCTAGCCAAGATACAGACAAAAACGAAAAAATACAGTTTTGGCTTCAGTCTGGATATAGAACAGCCTGCAAAAAAATTTACAAAATATCTTCAATGTACAGAATTGGACCTGTTACAGTTTTATTATAAGTATAGATATCTTTTTGGAATTGTTTTGTAAATACCTTCACTTAGATAAGCTTAGGTTAACCGATAGGTTTTGGTCATCAGTCGGGTAATAACCTAACCAACTTTAAATCGTTATAGATCCTAAATCGTCATTCGAAATTTAAAATTATATGAGAAACCTAAAGATGAATTTCAAATACCTATTCAATGATATCCCACTTAACAAAGTTCGACGACTTTATTTTTCACAACATGGCGTCTGGTTGTAGCCATATTGAATTTTGATTACTGTCATGTCTTTAGTGACACTCGCAAGATTAAGATAATACGATCGATGTAAGAATCATCAAAATCGGCCCACGCGTTTGGTCTCCTAGATCGCAAAGGAACAAACACACATAAATAGGTCTTAGCAATAAGGCACTAATAGGATATATAATTTTGCCGCGTAATGTTCTGTTCCACCAGTTTAGCAAACTAGTGGTTAATAAGTAACCTAAGTTCTTATCTTACTTTAAGTATATAGTTGAAACTAATAAAACTTGACTAATTAACTAATATCTGTAGTCACTAGAATACCACCTACCTACTTACTGAGGTTAGGGAGAGAAGAAAGATGAGTTTTGATATGTCGCTCGTCTGATGGTAAGTGCCACGTCTGCCCAAAACAATAAATAGGCTATTTGACAGTAGTGAAAATATAACACGGATTACTGTTATCCTAAAAGTATGTCTAACTAAATATCAGATTATTATTACTTTGAGTAAAAGTATTTATTCATTTTAATAAAATGCTAGGTACTTTGAACATCTTTAATTTTGATTTGACCATTCACCATGTAGGTCACGTGATCGCAAACGCTCTATGATTGACATCAGGCCTTGTGAAGTTATTTTTGTGTCACTTCTTGAAAACAGAATCTATTTTACTAGAATAATAGCCCCAGAGTAACCCCTCCTTAAGTTAGGTTGTAGAGTTGAGTAGATATTTTCTTTAGGTATGTAAATACTTACCATTCGTTTACTACCTAAGTTACCTGGTTTAGGTAACTACTACCTATAATCTAGTGTTAGACAAATAGTATCTAGGTATATGCATGTACTACCATCAGTATTTCTGTCTGTGCTAAAAGTAATGCTGGCTATTATTGAGTCCGTGGCTGAGCGTGGAGCATACTAAGATCCCTACCTAGGTAATAGGACTAGGTCGGATCTTCGAATATAATGTTGATGAAACATTTGGTTAACCAACAGTTAACTCTGTCTATAGTGTAGTACTATTGTTTATTGTGTGCTATAGTGCAGTCGGGCTCCGGCGTAATGTGCGTCGCGGTGCTCGTGAGATGAGGCTGTTATCGCGTTTTTTAGTTGGTCAATGCCAAAGCTGAGGTCTAAGCTGATAACTTTTGCATATTTTCAAAACATCTCGTGCAGTTTACACGACTGTTGAAAGACTTGCTTGAGTTAAATATCATTTAAAGAACTCATTTTTGATAAAAGCAAGACAAATATTTGTACGTCTACAAGGAGAGACTTTTTTCATAGAATTTTATGGGATTTGGTTTGGCTGGAGTAAAACCTGGTTTATTTTAGGAGTTCCTTTTTCTGTGCAGGTGCGACTATGCCCACCACGCGCCCGGCGCCGCCCGCGAGGGGTTCCTACGACGACCTCGCGCCGCACTACGACAAGGCTATAGGCAGCCTGGACCAGCGCTCCGACCAGTACAAGCATTTCTTCGCGGAGCTGCTGCAGCGACACGGCTGCAGACGTGTGCTGGACGTGTCATGCGGCACCGGGTGAGGATCTTCCATTTTATAACTCGGCTCAGGTTCATTTTAAACTGAACTGCACCGCGCAGTATTAAGGTGCAGTTTTTTTTTTACATGGGATTTTAATAATTAGGTACCATGACTCAACCACGTAATTGAGGTAGGTACTAAATTAGTGCAATTTAGTTGCACTAATTTAGTACCTACCGGGTTGCGTTTTGCCGGAAGACTCTCACTCAGAACATTAATAATTTAGCTTCCCCAGCGGCCTTCAATTCACGTAGGCCTACCTCGCCAGAATTAAAAGGTAATTACCTAACTACAACGTCTTTTCCTAATTTCAGAGTAGACTCTGCTATATTATTGGATCACGGCTTCAGCGTCGTGTCAACTGATGCATCAGCGCAGATGCTCAAGTTCGCCCAGAAAATGAAAACAGAAAGGGCGGGCGATCCCAAGTATGACGCCTGGAGTAAGCACTAACTTTATTATGTTCTAGAAATGTTTGAACTGACAGGTAACTTTAAATTTCAGCAGATAGGGATTTTAATGTCTGAATAAAATCTTTCTTTAAATATACTAATCCTGCTTACACCTTACAATAATGAATGCAACACTATTCTAGTACAGACAACTTCTACTCGGTCTTTCGAGCCCGATGTTACGAGTACCTAAAGCACGCGTTGTTGGGGCCTAAGTAAACAATCATCTTTGAATTTGAAAGTCACTTTAATCAAAATGTACATAATAAACAAATCATTAACTAATTTAAAACCTTGATTCAGATTTTTAAGCAAGTTACTTACTTTCAAAAGTAAATCTTCCGATCACTTTCAGTTATAAAGCAGGCCTCCTGGGAGACCCTGCCCGAGGACCTGGCGAAGTTCCTGCCTCCTGGCACGCAGTTCGACGCGGTCGTCTGTCTGGCCAACTCCATCGCCCACATCCTCGATGATGACGAGGAACAAACGATGCAAAGAAGGTGCTTGAAGAACCTGGCCACGTGCATCAAACCAGGAGGGATTCTACTAATCGATCACAGGAATTATGATGCCATGTTGAATAATATTCAGCCGAATACACATAACGTATATTACAAGGTACGAGTAAGTTTAATTCATCAGCCGAATAAACATAACGCTAACATACCTAACCTATGTCAGAAGATTACCGTAACTCCACGCAACAACTTGTACGGAACATTTAGATTCTTCAGCTTTTCACCTCATGTTTCGTGGCGTGAATCGAACCTGCGTCCTACTTCTAGTAGGTACCTTCCTATAGCTAGATGGTTTAACCTGTTTTGTACTGGTTAGGGTAGGTACATCATATCACAGTAATGTTATAAATCAGAGAAGTGTAGCGACTTTCAGAAAACTTCGTTTGCGCGATGCAGAACTCCATACATGAGAACTGACCATCTATCTTTAGAAGTGTGTGTGTATGTTTGTCACTCGTTCACGCTCAAATGGCTGGACGGATTTGTATGAAATTTGGTACCACGATAGCTGATATCCTGGATAAGCACATGGCCTACTTTTCATCATCATAATCCATGCGGGTAAAACCTCGGGGCGCAGCTAATTTTAAACTTTTAACATAAAGAGCGGAGTGAGTGGCCGTATTTTTATGCAAAACTGACAATTATAAATGTTTTATTTCAGTATCAAAATCCTATAGAAATCAAAAGTGCCTTGGTAATGGAAAATGGTAAACCTAAAATGGTCACAATTGATTTTTATGTAGACACCACTGTAGACGACGTTGCCAAGGAGAACAAGTGAGTTACAATTATTTATACTAATTTGAAGAGTCCTTGTAGGCACATATTGGGACGCATAATTTTTTAAAACATATTTTCATCAGTAGGTACGCATACCGATAATTTTATTTCGAATAAACGTCTTGGCATATTTTTTTAAGCATTTATTAAATATAAAACACCCTCAAGTTGATTTTTACTTTTCCTTATAATTAATTATAAATAGCTCTCGTCAGAACTCTAGCTTCGTAATTCCTTCGCCTTTCCTTCGTAACACTCGACCACTGTGCTCAGAAGGATCCAGGCTATTTAATCGTTAACTCCCCGGGAGAAAGAAGCGAAGGCGTTACTTTCAGGCCCCGTACGCTAGTTTGGCTCAGGAACTTCTTTCTAACTTCTGCCTCCGCACTTTGTGAGTTTCAAACCGGAGAAGGGTAAAGTCAGACTACGTGGATGTCGCCTGTCGGTGTGCTCTGAGCTCTGTTGCTCTGCTCGCCTGCTACTGCTAAGACTTCCGCTTCGCGAGCTTCCCTTACTACATAGCAGTGTTTTGTAGAAATTTTAAGTATAAATCATAAAAATCGAAATAAATATTTTTCAAATTGTATTAAAGGATATTAAATGACTAAGAGACGATTCAACTATTATGACTGTAATATTCATTCTCAGAGACGCTACCGTATAGTCAAATCTCTGTCGATACAAGAATAACAACATAAAGTATATTTAGTTATGTTTTTGATGTTTCTAAGTGCGGCAGTGAGTTAATAAATAGCTTAATAATATCTCCAACCCTGCTCATCCCGCGGGAGTTTTGGGAACCAGCATGCATAGAGGCGATTATGGCTCCCCGTTACAGGGTTGATCAGTGCCTACGAGTAGTGTACCTACGTCTATCGGCTGACGACGAGCTCACTATAATTTTCAGTAAGCTCCGCTTGTGCAGCTACCCTCACCGCCTGGACAGCTTCTCCCGGCTGCTGGACGAGGCGTTCGGCGGGACCGCGGATCACCAGGTGTTCGCAGACTTCCAGCCGGCTGGCCGGGTGTCCGCGCCGGGGTTCTACCAGCACGTCATGCGCAAGTCTACGTAAACACATACAATGCAACAGATTCTTGCCCTTGTTGTTCAAAATCCATGAATACTCAAAAAAAGCGAAATATCTCCCTTTTACCTTTTCACAACTAAACAGTTGAACCGATCTTGATAACATTTGGTACGGAGAAAGCTTGAACCTTGGGGAAGAAAATATATTATTTATCGCAATATACTGTAGTCCGCGCGGACGAAGACGCGGGCAAAAGCTAGTAGATCATAATTATAGATTTGCTATATGGTGTGTGATTATAGAATACTGCCCCCTTACTCTCGAACACCATTCCGATTCAATCACGATCCCAACAGTGCGATTCAGCTAGAAAACCTAACCTGCACTGCAACGTGATCGTTACCTCCAGGAGTGGCAACATGAAAAAAAACGTCCTTTCTCCATTTCTTCCTACCCTTCCCTTATTTCCTCGTTACCATCCTCCACTTCCCCCTTTCTCCCTCTGTCTCCACCCTCCCTTCAGTCTTCCTCCACTTCGCACCACCTTCCCCACTTCCCGCACCCTTCCCCAACATCCCCCACCATTTGTCCACTTCTCCCTACCCTCCCCTTACTTTCCCCCATATCCCCCCACGTTGCAGTGCAGATTAGGTTTTCTAGCTGAATCGCACTGTTGGGACCGTGATTGAATCGGAATGGTGTTCGAGAGTAAGCCAGCTGTTGCACTTAGTATGTATGTACCTACGTTCAGTAAAGTAGCTATCTAGGTATAGTTTTGGCCACAGGCCACGATATGATCTGTGGCCATAATGAGGCCATGTTATCAATATGTTAGTTCACACACTGATAACGAACTAATGTAAACATGAAATCGAGCCTCGTGTATGAAATATTCTGCCAATCTTATCACACGGTAATAAGCTCTTGTGGTTATATTATCGCAAGACATTTATGTATTCACTGATTCTAAATTACATTGCTTCGGGCTTTTTCAGCCGATTGATGCTTGAGTCAAAGTAGAGGTTCATTGAACTACTCATTCTTTCCATTTTATCCATACTAATATATAAAAGTGAAACTTTGTCTTTTTGTTTGTTTGGGGAGCTTTCGTGCGATACTTTTATCCCGGAAAATTGTAAGTTTCCACGGGAAAACTGGAAAATGTTGATTACTCGCTGTAAGGAACGGTTGCCATGGAAACGAAATAATAACAAGTCTGTCAAAAACCATCAAGAGCACTAGTGCTCTACTTTTGCATTGGTTTTTAATATCCTAGAAGAACATAAGATGCCTTTTTCGCGATAAACTGTACTGATACTGTCCGCGCGGACGGAGTCGCGGGCGGGAAAGCTAATAGTTCGGAACATGATTCACATTATGATTTAATACATAATTAGAAATGGGCTAAAAATGGGAGATATTTTTTCCGAGGACTAACAAAAACCCTGGGCTGTAGGCTGTAGGTACATTGTACAAATAAAACTATGCTTTACATTTCCATGATATTTACAATGTTTTATTGTATCAATAACATAAAACATAATTACAATATGTCCGAGTCTAGTACGAGTTTTATAGTTTTCGAAAACGAAATGTAGTTTCGTTTATGGAAACTATAAAAACTCGTACTAGGGGTACTGATACACTTTCCAAATTGACCATTTTCTTAGCAATTTAAAACTTTTATGAACATTATCTGTATACACGTGTACATAAAACAGTTTCAATGTGTTTATCTGTTTTAGTATCGCTTGCATTCGTGGTTTTGCGTTTAATTAACTATTGATAAGTAAAACAAAATGTTAATTAAATAAAAGTAAAACTAAGGTACGATTACTAATTAAGATTTAATAATGTGAGATATAGTCGCTGTCATAGTGTAAAAAGAAATACATATTTTGTTATAAGTTTTTCTTTCTGTCACAAAGTCCCACATAATATATAATCACCATCAAGTATCTAACATTATTTTAACTTAGACAGCACTTAGGCACAATAAAAATATCTTGTCTGACAGATACTCACTTTTTTATGGTATTTTTTTTTTCATAAGTTATTTAAGTTCAATCGTCAGAAACAACAGCCCCAACTTTATTGTCTTCGTTTGGGTTTACAAGTCCCGAGTGGTAGAAATCAGGCTAATTATAAACTATACCTTGGGAGCGTATATATCCTAAATATAGCCAGTAGAAACGCCGATGACGTCACGAACCTGACTGAGTTCTGGTGGGGATATCGGGAATAATCCAGTTTGGATATAGTGTTAGGAAATCAAATTAGTCGTGTGATCACCCCTAAATGTACCCTGCCCCGACGCGGCGATTTTACTGCGAGCTAGTAGTAGTAGTACATATGTATCAGCTATAATATCGAAAGAAACGCCACTTTAATTAATAATAATAATAATAATAAAAATCTTTATTTACATAGCCATTACAAGATATTTGACACATAAGTACATTGTTATTAGATATCAAACAGGCTGTAGGATTACAAAAAACACAATGGATCTGTTATTCCCGAAACTAGACTCGGGGAAGCCTGTATCTTCGAGAATAGCAAGATTCCTCCTAGGGTTGAAAATGTTATACAGCATATACAAACTAACAATTGACATTTCTTATAATAGATAGCATGGCTGTAGCTCAAGCTTCTGGCGAGAGCTCAATTGTAACTTGAGCTCTCGCCAGAACTCTCGCTTTGTCGTTCCTTCGCACACTCACCTTCACTTAATATAGCGTGTCGCCGGTTCGCTTCGCTCGCCACCTCTCTCCTCGCTACCTTCAAGTCAGGCCTCGTGCGCTCGTTTCGCTTAGGAACACCTGGCGAGCTTCTAACACCGCGCTTTGGAATTACACCCAGGGGTAAGACAGAGTCGGACCATGTTGGAGGTCGGGTGCTCCGATTCGTTCCTACCCTCTCCCAACCCCCACAACCCCCTGTTGCTGGCTGGATATTTTAGTAGTAAGGAACTAAGGAATAATACCTAAGTATATATAGTATTAAATATAATGTTTAGGAATTCTAATATTCAGCAAGCGTCATCCTAACTGTACCCGACCACAACTCTACAGGAAGTTTCTACAAGGTATATTTAGGATACCGAGACTAGACAGTACGAAGTTGTTAACTATGTGAAGCGGGCGGGCAATTTATAATGTCTCCCAGACATGAACAAATATAAATCGCCGCCCCCGCGTGACCGTCACCAGCGCGCCCTAGATGCCAGCGCCGACGTCGCTGGCGTCGATTCCCAACATCGCCATGTCGTCCAGCTCCTCCTTCTTCCTGGCGGCCGCGGCGGCCACGTGCTTGGCGGCGGCGTCTTTAGCGGCCGCGAAGCTCTTCTTGGCCGCCTGGTTGGCGGGCGGCGCGGCGCCGGCGAGCCCGTGCTCTTGCTTCATCTCTCGCTTCTTGATGTTGTTGCGCACGTTCTTGTTGGGCCGCTTCTGCTGGTTGGCCGGCAGCAGCGGCACGTGCGAGTCGTACAGTTGCGGCTGCGGGAACAGCCCGGTGGACGCGTTGAGGTCGAACCCGAACATGCCCGGCGGCTGCATGAGCCCCATGGGCGGGAAGGACGGCATGCCGAGCCCGGGCGGTACGCCCAGGATCCCCGGCTGCATCGCGTTGAACATGTCCTGTTGCAGCTTCTCGTTGGAAGTTTTTGCGTTAGTGGGGAATATGATGTCCAGCGCCTCTTGGAAGTCTTTGGGGAGCGCCGGCTGCCCGGCGATCTGCGTGGGCGGCGGCGGCGGCCTGCAAGCGGGTTCGCGTGAGAGTGTTGGCACACCAACGCTTCCTAGGCATTCAAACGCAGAGCGACCCGAAGGCGTGGCAAGCGAACCACAGAGCGAGTGCCGGTTGTTTCTTTACAAGCTAGCCTCGCGATCTTTTAGATGAAAAATGCCGCTAGACACGATATCGGTCGACATCAGCCGACATATATAGCGACACGTGTCGCGCTAGTGAATACGGGGCTTAATAATGAATTTAAAACACCAGATATATGTATGGGCAGCTGAGTAATGCGTCTTCGCACCGCTCACGTCTCGGATCGCTTTAGCGACGCCTTCGGTTCGCTTTGTTTCAGGCCTTTAATGCAAACAAAAATTATACCAACTTTTATGATAACAATTAGCATATTTTTTTAAACTAAGCCTCAGCTATGTAAGTCTGGGAAACTGTCGGACAAGATGACAGGTGTCCCAGAGTCTTTCAAAGATGTCAAATGCGAAGAGGGGTTTTATGAAAAAAAAAAAAAAAATGTTGTGTTTTAGAGTTTGATTTTATTCTCAATCTTGTGTTGGTGGAATATTAACTGTTCGGTGTTCGTTAACGTGCACGAGTGCGGGCAAAATCATCGAACGCAGAAATAAATGTCACTTGTGATTTTTCCAAATCTCCCTCGGAAGTTTCAGTAAAATGACCACCATGTTATTGATTTGTGACTTTGACAATTGACTGTGACTTGACAATACTTTTAATAAATCATACTTGAAATTGGCGAAATTGCTAGTAGGCCAGTGCCTCCGCAGAAGCGATAAAAAATAATAATTGCAAGGTTGTTAAAATCTGCAAACTATTTAGTATGAAATATTATGAAACCTAATGGTTATATCAGTGAAAATTCTTGAAAAGTTAGAGACATCGATATAGAATTGCGCCTAAAATACGTGATGCTCTTGCGCTTTAAAGTAGTTTTGATTAAGAGGGTCAACTTGAATAGCTTTTAATCGCAAATTTGCAGTCAAAAGCTCTTCAACCCAATGATTCAAAAGATGATGTTGAGTTAAAAGTACTTTTGACTGGTTATGACTTTTGACTGTAACATATAGATGCTTCTTTTTTTACTTTTTTGCTAACTATGATATACTATATATAAACTATATATAAACTATATATAAACTATATATAAACTATATATTAAATGCTCTGAAACGTAAATAAATAATCAACAGTGAACTCACGCGCTTTTTGCGGATTTTCTTATTCGCCGAGAGTTTGAACATGTCCAATGCAGCGTGAGAGGTGGTCATTACAAAAACATCATTTAAAGCGAAAAATCAGTGCTAACAACTACATACAGCAATCATGTACGAAAAAAAACGATTTCTGGTGAAAGCTTGACCAACCACAGTGTAATGAAATTTGGGCGTTGTGCTATTTAAGCTAGCCCTATTGTAATAGGTTTGGGTACTTTAAAGTAACCAGGGTAACTTACAAAGTAACCAGGGTAACTTACAAAGCTGCAGTGTGTACTAAAAGTGTTTGTACAATAGCATTTCAGCGTAGCCTTTAGTAGAAGGTGTTCCCCAAACTGTACAGACAGGACACGCTATACTTTATTACCGGTCCGAATATAGACAGTAGCTGACTAACTTCACGTGTCTAACGCAGTAGCTGAATATAGACGCGAGACCTATGCAATAGCTACGCTTGTCTAACGCAGTAGCTGAATATAGAAACGAGTCCCATCAGGCAGGTCTATCTGCTGATGCCGCTGCAGCTGCGATACTTACTGCGGCGCGGGCGGTTGTATGATGACGGGCGGCGGTAGGGCGGAGCCGAGGGCAGCGGGCAGTGCCAGGGCGGGCGGCGGCAGGTCGATCTGCTGTTGCCGCTCCAGCTGCGCCTTGGCTATTTTCTCCTTGAACTCAGCCACCTGCGACACAACTCATTTTCATCAGGTTGATATAGAGAGTGAGATAGACCGAGTGAAAGAGAGAGGGAGGGATGGTTGGTGGCACAGAGGGAGGCAGAACAATAAAAGGAGGGAGGGAGAGTAACCAACAAGAATGGTAAGAAAACAATTCAGGAATCTCAACTTGTGGTGTTGTTTAGACGATATAGATTTTCTCAATAATATTCGTAAACGTATAAAGCATTTCCTTAATTATCATGGTAGAGGAGTTTATTCGTACCTACACTTGTTGCGTGAGATAAGTTTTGCAGTAAACGTACCTACACTTGTCGCGTGAGATAAGTTTTGCAGTAAACGTACCTACACTTGTCGCGTGAGATAAGTTTTGCAGTAAACGTACCTACACTTGTCGCGTGAGATAAGTTTTGCAGTAAACGTACCTACACTTGTCGCGTGAGATAAGTTTTGCAGTAAACGTACCTACACTTGTCGCGTGAGATAAGTTTTGCAGTAAACGTACCTACACTTGTCGCGTGAGATAAGTTTTGCAGTAAACGTACCTACACTTGTCGCGTGAGATAAGTTTTGCAGTAAACGTACCTACACTTGTCGCGTGAGATAAGTTTTGCAGTAAACGTACCTACACTTGTCGCGTGAGATAAGTTTTGCAGTAAACGTACCTACACTTGTCGCGTGAGATAAGTTTTGCAGTAAACGTACCTACACTTGTCGCGTGAGATAAGTTTTGCAGTAAACGTACCTACACTTGTCGCGTGAGATAAGTTTTGCAGTAAACGTACCTACACTTGTCGCGTGAGATAAGTTTTGCAGTAAACGTACCTACACTTGTCGCGTGAGATAAGTTTTGCAGTAAACGTACCTACACTTGTTGCGTGAGATAAGTTTTGCAGTAAACGTACCTACACTTGTCGCGTGAGATAAGTTTTGCAGTAAACGTACCTACACTTGTCGCGTGAGATAAGTTTTGCAGTAAACGTACCTACACTTGTCGCGTGAGATAAGTTTTGCAGTAAACGTACCTACACTTGTCGCGTGAGATAAGTTTTGCAGTAAACGTACCTACACTTGTCGCGTGAGATAAGTTTTGCAGTAAACGTACCTACACTTGTCGCGTGAGATAAGTTTTGCAGTAAACGTACCTACACTTGTTGCGTGAGATAAGTTTGCAGTAAACGTACCTACACTTGTTGCGTGAGATAAGTTTTGCAGTAAACGTACCTACACTTGTCGCGTGAGATAAGTTTTGCAGTAAACGTACCTACACTTGTTGCGTGAGATAAGTTTTGCAGTAAACGTACCTACACTTGTTGCGTGAGATAAGTTTTGCAGTAAACGTACCTACACTTGTTGCGTGAGATAAGTTTTGCAGTAAACGTACCTACACTTGTTGCGTGAGATAAGTTTTGCAGTAAACGTACCTACACTTGTTGCGTGAGATAAGTTTTGCAGTAAACGTACGTACACTTGTCGCGTGAGATAAGTTTTGCAGTAAACGTACCTACACTTGTCAGTTGAGATAAGTTTTGCAGTAAACGTACCTACACTTGTCGCGTGAGATAAGTTTTGCAGTAAACGTACCTACACTTGTCGCGTGAGATAAGTTTTGCAGTAAACGTACCTACACTTGTCGCGTGAGATAAGTTTTGCAGTAAACGTACCTACACTTGTCGCGTGAGATAAGTTTTGCAGTAAACGTACCTACACTTGTTGCGTGAGATAAGTTTGCAGTAAACGTACCTACACTTGTTGCGTGAGATAAGTTTTGCAGTAAACGTACCTACACTTGTCGCGTGAGATAAGTTTTGCAGTAAACGTACCTACACTTGTTGCGTGAGATAAGTTTTGCAGTAAACGTACCTACACTTGTCGCGTGAGATAAGTTTTGCAGTAAACGTACCTACACTTGTTGCGTGAGATAAGTTTTGCAGTAAACGAACCTACACTTGTCGCGTGAGATAACTTTTGCAGTAAACGTACCTACACTTGTCGTGTGAGATAAGTTTTGCAGTAAACGTACCTACACTTGTCGCGTGAGATAAGTTTTGCAGTAAACGTACCTACACTTGTCGCGTGAGATAAGTTTTGCAGTAAACGTACCTACACTTGTCGCGTGAGATAAGTTTTGCAGTAAACGTACCTACACTTGTTGCGTGAGATAAGTTTGCAGTAAACGTACCTACACTTGTTGCGTGAGATAAGTTTTGCAGTAAACGTACCTACACTTGTCGCGTGAGATAAGTTTTGCAGTAAACGTACCTACACTTGTTGCGTGAGATAAGTTTTGCAGTAAACGTACCTACACTTGTTGCGTGAGATAAGTTTTGCAGTAAACGTACCTACACTTGTTGCGTGAGATAAGTTTTGCAGTAAACGTACCTACACTTGTTGCGTGAGATAAGTTTTGCAGTAAACGTACCTACACTTGTTGCGTGAGATAAGTTTTGCAGTAAACGTACGTACACTTGTCGCGTGAGATAAGTTTTGCAGTAAACGTACCTACACTTGTCGCGTGAGATAAGTTTTGCAGTAAACGTACCTACACTTGTCGCGTGAGATAAGTTTTGCAGTAAACGTACCTACACTTGTCGCGTGAGATAAGTTTTGCAGTAAACGTACCTACACTTGTCGCGTGAGATAAGTTTTGCAGTAAACGTACCTACACTTGTTGCGTGAGATAAGTTTTGCAGTAAACGTACCTACACTTGTCGCGTGAGATAAGTTTTGCAGTAAACGTACCTACACTTGTCGCGTGAGATAAGTTTTGCAGTAAACGTACCTACACTTGTCGCGTGAGATAAGTTTTGCAGTAAACGTACCTACACTTGTCGCGTGAGATAAGTTTTGCAGTAAACGTACTTACACTTGTCGCGTTAGATAAGTTTTGCAGTAAACGTACGTACACTTGTGGCGTGAGATAAGTTTTGCAGTAAACGTACCTACACTTGTCGCGTGAGATAAGTTTTGCAGTAAACGTACCTACACTTGTTGCGTGAGATAAGTTTTGCAGTAAACGTACCTACACTTGTCGCGTGAGATAAGTTTTGCAGTAAACGTACCTACACTTGTCGCGTGAGATAAGTTTTGCAGTAAACGTACCTACACTTGTCGCGTGAGATAAGTTTTGCAGTAAACGTACCTACACTTGTTGCGTGAGATAAGTTTTGCAGTAAACGTACGTACACATGGTGCGTGAGATAAGTTTTGCAGTAAACGTACCTACACTTGTCGCGTGAGATAAGTTTTGCAGTAAACGTACCTACACTTGTTGCGTGAGATAAGTTTTGCAGTAAACGTACCTACACTTGTTGCGTGAGATAAGTTTTGCAGTAAACGTACGTACACTTGTTGCGTGAGATAAGTTTTGCAGTAAACGTACCTACACTTGTCGCGTGAGATAAGTTATGCAGTAAACGTACCTACACTTGTCGCGTGAGATAAGTTTTGCAGTAAACGTACCTACACTTGTTGCGTGAGATAAGTTTTGCAGTAAACGTACCTACACTTGTCGCGTGAGATAAGTTTTGCAGTAAACGTACCTACACTTGTTGCGTGAGATAAGTTTTGCAGTAAACGTACCTACACTTGTTGCGTGAGATAAGTTTTGCAGTAAACGTACGTACACTTGTTGCGTGAGATAAGTTTTGCAGTAAACGTACCTACACTTGTCGCGTGAGATAAGTTTTGCAGTAAACGTACCTACACTTGTTGCGTGAGATAAGTTTTGCAGTAAACGTACGTACACTTGTTGCGTGAGAAAATTTTTGCAGTAAACGTACCTACACTTGTCGCGTGAGATAAGTTTTGCAGTAAACGTACCTACACTTGTTGCGTGAGATAAGTTTTGCAGTAAACGTACCTACACTTGTTGCGTGAGATAAGTTTTGCAGTAAACGTACCTACACTTGTCGCGTGAGATAAGTTTTGCAGTAAACGTACCTACACTTGTCGCGTGAGATAAGTTTTGCAGTAAACGTACCTTTCTCTGAATTTCGGCGTCCATCTCCAGCCTCTTCTTCTCCATGTTATCAATATCTTCTTTTTTTTTCTGCTCCTCTTTCTTCTGCTCCTCGGCTTTCGTCTTGCCGAGATGCTTGTACACGGGCATCTTTCCTGGGAAACGTTTTTTTTAATTTCATGTCACAAGAGTTAAACATAAAAAGTGTTATAGATCAGTCCGAATGACCACAGCTGAACATAGACGATCGGTTAGTCTAGTCTAGTGGCTCAAGACCCTAGGTACGAAATCAAACGGTCGCGGGTTCGAATCCTGCAAGGTGCAATCATTTGAGTGATGAGTAGAAATGTTTGTTTCCGAGTCATGGATGTAGTATTGGTATCTATGCATGTTTATCCGTTATCTAGAGCCCATAGTACAGGGTATCCTACTTTGGGACTGGGTAATTGGTGTGGAATTGTCTCGAATATATTTATTTTATAGGGCTTGTCCAAAATTTGATCAAATCCTCTCACGATTCTCATCAGGTCGTCGGTCCTCCACGTGGAAGGACGTCCTACGCTGCGTCTTCCGGTCCGTGGTCGCCACCCGAGAACCTTTCTTCTTCAACGATTACAGACTGTTAGAGCAATCAGTGTCATTGATTTCTGACTATCTTATCCACATTAATATTATAAAAGCTAAAGTAAGCTCTCTGTCTGTTCACGACTGACCCGATCTTGACAGAAGTAGCATGTTGGTTGTTTCAAAGCAATTGTCATAGCTCTAAGGATAAGCAAGTTAAAGTGGCAGTGGTCTGGTCACATTTCCAGAAGAACCGATAGCCGTTGAGGTAGACGAAATCTCGAGTGGAGACCACGTTTAGGCAAACGTAGGGTAAGACGCCCTGTGCCCAGGTGGAGTGACGAACTGCGAAATGCGGCTGGACGAAAATGGATGAGGGGAGTTCAGGACCGAGCTCAGTGGCGTGCATTAGGAGAGGCCTACGTCCAGCAGTGGACAGATATAGGCTGATGATGATGAACCCCTCGTTGATCAGACTCATAAGTTTAGTGAGTTACCTACCTCTACGTATTAACATCGTAGCTAATGTTAAACGCACGAGGAGCGCCGGAACAACTTGTCTGAAGAGGATTTATCTATTGAGTTTATTTCACAGAATACCTAATAATACTATGTATAGAACGGACACTATATCCCTCCCAACTAATCGGGGCTTCTTCGCCCTGCCACCGATTCGGAGATGTCGAGGAGCTGACTTGAGCCGGGACGCGCCACACGAGTTGCGATGACGCAGCGCGGTTCTTTTTAAAAGCTTATATTTAACTTGCAATGTTTCTATGTATGTATGTATGTATGTATGTATGTTTAGGTCAAATCTTGCAAGCTGAATTAGAATCACTTCCTCTCATCCTACGGAGTTGAATTTTTGAATGCAATGTTCAGTTCCGAAGACAATGCATTTTTATGGTAAGCATGACCTGAATCGACGTCCAGTATTAGTTCCATATAAAGAAACTCTTCAAAGGCCAATAGCACAGCACAGTCACGAAAATTTGTGTACGTATTTTTATATTTTAACACTCCGGGTTGGCTCCTGATTATAGAACTCCTCAATGGTTAACAGCATAGACACGAAATGTTGTATACGCATTTAATTGTGATAGCCGGTTCTAAGTTTCTTGATAACAATGGCTACTGTATCTTTTTTGTTTTTAATTTAATTTATTTTACGGTTGAAAATGGGGTATTCTTGTGCGGCTTACGGCTGTTTGTCAAGTAAACATAGAAGGATTTGTCATTCAAAAATCTACCTACGTAAGTGGCGACAAGAGCCTATTTGCTTGGGGCTGCAGAGCAGGAGCGTCAGAATGCAGCTCATAGAAAGAGGCGAGTGCCTTACGCGACAACCCATTGTAACTGCCGAAAGAACATTATAGGGCCAATTACAGACTGAGCAAGGGTTTATTTCAAGGGTTGTTCGAAAAAATAATTCCCCAACTGCTACCGGCGACAGTTTGGCGGTACTAAATTATTATTAATTATTTGGCTCTGCACGACCAGTGCCTTTAGCCAGTGCCAAGTAACATATAGCAAATTGTATGTTTTTTTCAACAGATATTCAAAATGTCCAGTCTCAGTCAGTCAGATAGTCAAAAGTTTAGTCATGTCACGATTCAGTGGTGGGGAGCGTTACTGACACTTCCTAGGGAGTTCGGGAAAGAACACGAAATGGCACGCTTGTATCATTTACCTACACTAGTGCACGTTACCGAATACCTTATGGTTAATATTCTACCAATATTACACATTAACACTCGAAGATACACAAGTTTAAAAAATAATACAAAGCAAAACACCCGTTTCGATTTCGTTTCCCGCCGAAAGTCAGTATTAATATAGAGGTTTATGATTTTAAAATGACAAATTAATAACGTTTGCGTTTACATTGCGTATCGGCGGTCGCCCTGCAGACGATTGAAAACTATTCATTCGTTCAATAAACCATTACAATACGATTACTCACCGCGATACCAATTTTTAATCGATAGTAATCGTCAATGGTAAACGTAAATGCAATTAAAACCATAACGATCGCTCAACCGCGGTCGACGTGCAGAATATTTTCGTTTGCTAAAACTTTCGCAACTGTCTCACTCGCACGTGTAAGTTCTTCTTGGGTAAGTCAACCGTAGCACAGTACATGTATAGTCTTTATGGACTATATAAAATATATAGCCCGTAAAGACTATATATGTACTGTGACCGTCTGTATATGTACTGTGTTCGCGCGTGTACGAAACGATATGTGTCTGTGTCAACTTTGTCTATGTGGTAGTTAGATCGCGGCTTTTGTATAGAGATCTAGGCAAGTGTCTGGGGTGTATTTATGTTTAAGTAGTTGAGGTTGTCATTTTTGAAAGGTGTCAGAAAATTGCATGCGGAGCTCCGAAAAAGCAATTTCGTTTTAGATAATTATAATTTAAAAATAAAATAAGAAATAAGCTTTAACGGGTTTTTTTAATGAACGTCCGTCACTTTCTACGTCAGTCATGACCTACGGAGCCGAAACGTCCGTCACTTTCTACGTCAGTCATGACCTACGGAGCCAAAACGTCCGTCACTTTCTACGTCAGTCATGACCTACGGAGCCAAAACGTCCGTCACTTTCTACGTCAGTCATGACCTACGGAGCCAGAACGTGGACACTCACGGTGAGATTGGTTCATAAGTTCAAGGTCGCTCAGCGAGCTATGGAAAGGGCTAAGCTTAATGTTTCTCTTAAGGACAAGATTCGTAACGAAGTAATCCGACAGAGAACCAAAGTTATCGGAATAGCTTAAAGAATTAGCAAGCTAAAGTGGCAATGGGCTGGTCACATCTCTCAAAGAACCGAAAACCGTTGGGGTAAACGAATTCTACAGTGGAGACGGCGCTTACGCAAACGTAGTGTAGGGCGCCCGCCGGCCAGGTGGAGTGACGACTTGCGAAAAACGGCTGGCAGGAACTGGATGAGAAGAGCCGAAGATCGGGCTCAGAGGCGTTCAAAAGGAGAGGCCTACGTCCAGCAGTGGACGAAAATGGCTGATGATGATGATGATGTTGGTCATTTTCATATATTTTTTTATTGTTTTGTTATTGGTTTGTGAGCTACCCTAAAAGTTTCAGCCGGATAGCTAATCGGAAAGTTGTCGAAATTTGAATTGCAAGATTTCCACACTGCGCTCGTTGTGTCCGGCTCGAGACCCCACATTGTGGTCTCAGTGTCAGTCGCATCAAGAACTGGAACACGCCGAAGGAATAATCCACCTACGATCCCGGTTAAAGTTAGAATGGCGACTTATTTCGATAGCCTCCCGTACCTTTCGAGGAACAAAAAACTTCTCCCTCGCTAGCACAGAAACCCTATCAAAACGCAAATAATGGCCAGAAGTCTAAGTCAGAAGCTGCGAAAACTGCTTATAGACGTGGCTCAGGAGTGAGATGGGGCGGCAATTGTTCAGGAGGGTTTTATCACCCTTTTTGTGATAAAAAGGGTGGCATAAAAAGAGGGAAAGGGTGGAGAAATAAAACTACTGTTACGCCGGTCGATTCTTAGAAAAACAGTAGGTTTTAAAATGACGCAATACCTACATTTAAAGGAACATTCTGGAACACACTAGTAGAGCGTAGGTACCTACAGCAGTTTCCAGAGCGCGCGGTAGGTATATACCAACGGGCGCGGCGACATCAAAGGTGCCGCCGGCCTTAAGTACCTACAGACGCGGCGCGGCGCGGCAACTCAAAGGCGCCGCAGACCTTGAAAGTTCAAAGACCTACCGACTACCACTAGTACATACGAGTAGTTATGAGTACCTTCTCGAAACGTCGGTCGCGGTATAAATAGAGCGCGCATCGACTGCCCGGGACAGTACTGATTTGGCTGACGAAACGAAACAATCAAAGTGATTCGAAGCGAGTATTCAGTGATAATTGATAAGAGTGTACAGTCAAGTTAAAGAGTGTTTGAGCATTATTTGTTGGATTAATTTCTTTTTGTGGTTTTTCGAATAAAGGTGTTTATTTTTGGTGTAATTAGCGTACATTAATTTTATCTCGTAACACTACTATAGTCCTGTTCCACGCATTTGGAATCTCCAGCAGAGTTAAACAACTTCTGAAGCTCCTGAAGTACATGTTTACCTCCTGCCTTCAAGAGCTCCGAAGTGACTCCGTCCTCACCTGGGGATTTTCCATTTTTAAGCTGTCCGAGCGCCATCCCAATTTCATCTAGGCAGATTTCTGGCAGGTCTTCCTTGTAATGGCGAGTAAGAGTGGCTCGGGTATCCTCTGCAATAGGGCTGGGTTGTGAAGCATGCGACTCGTACAATCGGCCATATAAGTTTTCTATCTCAGCTAAGATCTCCGGCTTTTAAGTTACGGTTTGGCCACTTGAACTCCTAAGCTTTGCCAGATGCGAGCGCTTCAACTGCTGGGCGAACACTTTTGAACTCCTAAGCTTCGCCAGATGCGAGCGCTTCAACTGCTGGGCGAACACTTTTGAACTCCTAAGCTTCGCCAGATGCGAGCGCTTCAACTGCTGGGCGAACACTTTTGAACTCCTAAGCTTCGCCAGATGCGAGCGCTTCAACTGCTGGGCGAACACTTTTGCCCCCCGATTTTGCGCACGTCGCACCAGTTTACTAATACGTATTACAATTGAGCGCTCGCTGTTCTGACGGCGTGGCTCCGTAACGTTCCGTATGTTCTCCATAAGCTGGAGAGTCTCAGCCGAGAGCTTGGACTTCGGGCCCGTACGTTGCAGCTGGCAAAACTTCACACCCTCTTCCCTCAGGACTCCCACCACTTGTTGAAGACCTTCGTCTACGTCCTCTGCGGTTTCCAAAGCAGCGAATCGATTTTGTAGGTGGAGCTGAAACTGCTCTGATCCCACAACAGTATGAAGCAGGTTAGGACGGAGCGTAGACTTCATCATTCGACATCTTTCGGGCTTGTAGTTGATATTCAGAGAGCCTCGGACAAGTCGGTGATCGCTACCGGGATAAAACCTGCTGCTCACTCAGACATATCTGAATATGTGCTTCTTGTCCGTAATAATAAAATCAATCTCATTTTTTGTATCGCCATCGGGACTTTTCCACGTCCACTTTCTTTGGGGCTGTTTCTCAAAGAAAGAGTTCATCATATACAGTCCCTATTTTTCCAAGAAATTGACGAGCATTTGCCCCCTGTGATTCCTACTTCCGTAACCGTGTGGAACTTACCTTCGATTCACTGCAAGCCTGTACTCCCACTTTGGCGTTAAAGTCCCCCATGACAATGTTGTAGTGCGCTTTAGTGATATTATGGAGCGCTGAAGATATGTCTTGATACATGTCTTCCACTTCATTGTCCGAGTGTTTCGAGGTCGGTATGTAAACCTGTACAACCTTGAGACTGTATCTCTCGGTAAGCTTAAGTACTAGGTACGCTACCCTAGTCGAAACACTGGAGATTTCTACAATATTGTCAGCGAGGGCCTTATTGACGAGGAATCCAACGCCACCCTGGGATTGTTGATCTCCCTCTCGGAAATACATAATGTGGCCTGATTCCAGGGTAAAGGTGTCCTCTCCCTCTCTACGGACTTCGCTCAACCCCAGAATCTGCCACCGTATCCTATCTAGTTCCGATTCTAACTGTACCAAGTGATCATCTAGCCTAAGCGTTCGTCCATTATACGTAACCAAGTCGATTTGTTTTTGTTTTTGGTGGCCTGCCGTCACCCGGGGATTCTTCGCACCTTCTTTTTTTTTTGTGCTTTCCATTTTGAGGTTTAGGTGACAAGGCAGACCTTGACTAACCTGTGCCAGGTTCAGAAATGTTGCATGATATGTTTAGGTGACAAGGCAGACCTTGACTAACCTGTGCCAGGTTCAGAAATGTTGCATGATATGTTTAGGTGACAAGGCAGACCTTGACTAACCTGTGCCAGGTTCAGAAATGTTGCATGATATGTTTAGGTGACAAGGCAGACCTTGACTAACCTGTGCCAGGTTCAGAAATGTTGCATGATATGTTTAGGTGACAAGGCAGACCTTGACTAACCTGTGCTAGGTTCAGAAATGTTGCATGATATGTTTAGGTGACAAGGCAGACCTTGACTAACCTGTGCCAGGTTCAGAAATGTTGCATGATATGTTTAGGTGACAAGGCAGACCTTGACTAACCTGTGCCAGGTTCAGAAATGTTGCATGATATGTTTAGGTGACAAGGCAGACCTTGACTAACCTGTGCTAGGTTCAGAAATGTTGCATGATATGTTTAGGTGACAAGGCAGACCTTGACTAACCTGTGCCAGGTTCAGAAATGTTGCATGATATGTTTAGGTGACAAGGCAGACCTTGACTAACCTGTGCCAGGTTCAGAAATGTTGCATGATATGTTTAGGTGACAAGGCAGACCTTGACTAACCTGTGCCAGGTTCAGAAATGTTGCATGATATGTTTAGGTGACAAGGCAGACCTTGACTAACCTGTGCTAGGTTCAGAAATGTTGCATAATATGTTTAGGTGACAAGGCAGACCTTGACTAACCTGTGCCAGGTTCAGAAATGTTGCATGATATGTTTAGGTGACAAGGCAGACCTTGACTAACCTGTGCCAGATTCAGAAATGTTGCATGATATGTTTAGGTGACAAGGCAGACCTTGACTAACCTGTGCCAGGTTCAGAAATGTTGCATGATATGTTTAGGTGACAAGGCAGACCTTGACTAACCTGTGCCAGGTTCAGAAATGTTGCATGATATGTTTAGGTGACAAGGCAGACCTTGACTAACCTGTGCCAGGTTCAGAAATGTTGCATGATATGTTTAGGTGACAAGGCAGACCTTGACTAACCTGTGCTAGGTTCAGAAATGTTGCATGATATGTTTAGGTGACAAGGCAGACCTTGACTAACCTGTGCCAGGTTCAGAAATAGTGCATGATATGTTTAGGTGACAAGGCAGACCTTGACTAACCTGTGCCAGGTTCAGAAATGTTGCATGATATGTTTAGGTGACAAGGCAGACCTTGACTAACCTGTGCCAGGTTCAGAAATGTTGCATGATATGTTTAGGTGACAAGGCAGACCTTGACTAACCTGTGCCAGGTTCAGAAATGTTGCATGATATGTTTTCGTTAGGCTATTTGTTTCACTAACTCATCTTCAAAAGGCTACATTATAGACAAATATCTAAAATCTTAAAGCCCATGTGAAAAAGAAATATTGATTTTGATTGGTGTAAATTTACAGATGTATTTAGAGGGGCGACTGATTTTTCTTCTGTTTTGCGAACCTGGTTTGCGATCTCATCATGCCATCTACCTTTCATGCCTCTCGCTCTAATTGATAAATATGGGGAAAGCCCCTTCTTTTAGGAGTATGATACTTATTGTTTGACTTATTACAATAAACTTTCGGAGTAGTTCAAAGTGTATGTCCTCGATGTCGGCTCACCAATAAAAGGCATCTTCTTGACCTCCGGCTTCTTGTCCTGTATTTCCTCTCGCTTGTCGCGCCGCTCCCAGCGGTCGCGCGCGCGATTCTCGTCTCGCCTGTCCCGAATCTCGTCTCGCCTGTCTCGATCGTCGTCGCGCCTGTCTCGATCGTCGTCGCGCCTGTCTCGACTCTCGCCGCGCCTGTCTCGACTCTCGCCGCGCCTGTCCCGACTCTCACGTCTCTCGTCTCGTATCTCACGCGACCGGGACTCATGACGTTCGCTTTCTCTGAAGAGGAAAGTGTTATGAGCTTGAAACAATTTTTTTCAAGGGTTGTTATATCGAATTGGATATAGAGAGACAGCGGGTGCACATCGTCATCGAAAACTTTTCAACCGACTGAGCGGAGGGTATTGTGTTTTTCAGCCTATGTATGTCTGTTCCTTTGTGGCGTTCTACAGAAACCCCCTAACGGCACGCTTGGGCCAGATGATTCTTACGTCAATCGATTTGTCTTAATCTTGCGAGTGTCACTAAAGACATGACAGTAATCAAAATTTAATATGGCGACAACCAGACGACATATAACGAAAAACAAAAAAAAGTCTACAATCTATGTTATAATATGAGTATATATGAGTATCGTTGAATATCGTATCGTTTCTCATATAATTTTTCATTTCATATGACCATTTAGGATCTATATAGTTTTAAAGTTGGTTCGCGACCATTCTCACTTTTTTGCCTCTTTTCAGTTTTTTTTGAACTTTCGATTGTCTTCCTTCTTCTGTTTTACTACAGTAACCCACAGCAAACTTTGGTTGTTAACAGTCATGTGACGTCACAAGTAAGGAGAGTTTTATCTGAATAAACTTTTAAATTGAATCTTTATTACGGACTAGCTGTGCCCGCGACTTGGTACAAAGTACAATATACTACTTATAGGTATATCTGTTATCATTTAAGAATGGCATAGATTATAGCTGTTTTGTTTCGCTGATCATCATCAGCCTATATCTGTCCGCTGCAGGACGTATGCCTCTCCTAATGCACGCCACTGAGCTCGGTCTTCAGCTCCCCTCATCCATTCTCTTCCGGCCGCCTTTCGCAGGTCGTCACTCCACCTGGCCCCAGGGCATCTTACACTACGGTTGCCTAAACGTGGTCTCCACTCGAGAACAGTACGCCTAGTACATTAAGAAGACGGAAAAAAGTTTCGTGTGCTCGCTAAACTAACAGTTTTGGGTGTAATCGGTAGGACGAGTTCATGTTTTCAAGTGACGTTCACACGATAAAAAAATTCGAAGAACTCGATTGAACGAACTTCACACTACATACTTCTATCTCTCTTCCCCACAAGCAAAAAAAAGAGACAAAATATAGTCCGCCGTATTGGTGTTTGACGTTTTGTTTTTCGTATGTCGTTTTTATCTGTGGTTTTATTGGGAAAATATGATTACCGATTTACGTTTAATTGATGTGATAAATGGAAATAACTTATTTTTCTGATTCTTCCGATACCTTTGGTCTTTAATTTCGTTCAGTACTAACGAAGTTACAGGCTAAAGTAATCTAACAAAACCTAGTTATTTTATATTGAGTTTATGCCTCAACTACGACATCTAGCTTCAATGTAATACTTGATTATTGATAATTACTAGTTGGGAATCCTGAACTAGGTGTTTGTTTCATCAATTCAGTCATATTTGGCGAAATAGAAATGACGACATCACGACGTGACGTCATCACGACATTGAAATTGTAAAGAAGGTAGATTGGTAGTGTTTCATGTTTTTGGAAGTATTATTGTAAAAATACAAAATACAAGTTCAAAATAAGATAAAGTATCTATAGATATGAGTAGGTACTTAGGTACCTAACTATTAACTTACTTTGGTCTCTAGATGGTCTCTAGAGGGATTCTTTGAGAGTTCCTGAGATTTGTATTTTCCCGCAGAGTATTAAGAGATAGACAAAACTTTAGTGAGCCCGTAAGACGATACCGGTGCACAAAGTTAGTGTCAGATGTGACTGGGTGTAATTAATCTCCGCCTACGTCAAGCTCCTGTCGCTCCCCTTTACGATGGTCAGCTCCTACAGCCTCCGAGGCTAATGCCGTCTCGTTATCATAATAAAATAAAAATCGCAGGATCTCATGAAGCTCTCACGAAAATTTATCTAACGAGTAACAATACTTTGAAAATGATCGAATTCGTCAACGTTTACTACCACTAACTTGTCAAAGTTGCCACTCGTAAAATGCAAACAATACTCGAAAACTTTAATACTACCATTTGATAAAACCCGTCCTACAAATTTTATTTCCTACAAGTTTCCGCAAGAGGCGCTGCCAGTAAATGTATGGAACTAGGCGAAACTACATTTCATTTTCAAAAACTATAAAAACTTGTACTAGGGTTACTGGTCGTTTCGCTGATATAAACTTTCACTTCTTCGAATAACAACGTAGTCCGAGCAGTGGGGTAGCTACACTGATCTCTATGGATTTGCTGTTAATCGCACTTTCGTTTGTACTGATTTAAAGCGCCCCATCGAGCGTTCGTGGAACTAAAATTGACATTGTTTCATCTCCTGACGTTAGTCACAGAATAAATAATAGTACAAGTACATTAGTTCCGTGGACGCTCACTACTGCCAAACTACTGCTATCAGAGCCAAAAACGGCGATATTCAAATGCTCTTATTGCTACGTTCGTCGAGAGCCTGTCTAGAGTACGCGTGCACATGAGGATGTATGAACGCAGCGCAAAATGCCCCTTTGCCCCTTACATTTTTTTTGGTCTGAATGCTTCTTATTTTATTTTATAATGGCAATAAATACATTATTACTTTCCTTTCTTATATACTAAATTT
Source organism: Alsophila aescularia (assembly GCA_946251855.1). Classification (NCBI taxonomy): domain Eukaryota; kingdom Metazoa; phylum Arthropoda; class Insecta; order Lepidoptera; family Geometridae; genus Alsophila; species Alsophila aescularia. Next base: position 2,844,356 of record OX276378.1, on the reverse strand, counting down.
CATCTCAATTTTTTCAGCCGTCAAATAGTTTTTTATCGATTGCTCGGCTTCTACTTATCGGATAAGCTATCCAACAATGAAAATCGCCTGGCAATTTGTCCAGTAGTTTTTACGTGATACGCAAATAGACAAACAAACACAAAGTTTTAAAAAAACTTGTTCTTTAGCTTATTTGAAGTACCTTAGTGTGTGTGAAGTATCATAGAGTATATAAACAAGCAGCAAATGTAGATTATAAAACTATTTTAAAAATAGTTTGTTTTTTTTTATTTTGTCTTCGATTTGTGAGCTACCCTGAATGGTTCAGCCGCGTAGCTAATCGGGAAGTGCTCGAAATTTGAGTTTCAAGATTTGACCCGGAACGACAGACAGATAGACAACCAAGAAAGTTACTTAATAAAAACGTGTTAAAAATGGGTCTATGACAGACATTTTCTTATACAGTACAAAACAGTTTTATTATACAGTATTTTTGTAAATGACTGTTTTATGTTTGTTTGTTTGTCGTATGGAGTAGTGCTGGACTCTAGTGTGAGAGTTTGTCGCCGCTCGAGGGCCTCTGACATGGCTTAACAACTGCTATTAATCAATAACAGCCGGGACCGATAGCTTAACGTGCCCTCCGAAACACGGAACGATGGAAAACCGCACATAACTTAAAAAAAGCATTGGTGCGGAGCCTAGAAACGAACCCGGTATCGTTGGATTCTTAGTTGCACTATTGAACCGTTAGGCCACCATCAATATTAAACTGCTTTTTATAAGTATAAATATCTACATCAGTGTTTAAAAATATATAGTTATACAATAAGATGATTTTCCAAAAGTAGTCAGACTAAAATACAAACAGCAAGAACACTTACCTTATTTTCCGCTGCATTTCTTTGACTCGCTCTATGTCTCGCGAATCCGATCTTTGCTTGTCGTCTCTTTCTTTTTTAATCCTGTAACAATCAAGGTACAACATTATAGTTAAAGTTACAACATTATAGTTAAAGTTACAACATTATAGTTAAAGTTACAACATTATAATTGAAGTTACAACATTATTGTTAAAGTTACAACATTATTGTTAAAGTTACAACATTATAGTTAAAGTTACAACATTATAGTTAAAGTTCAACTTCCAAATGACAATGACAAAATAATAAAGTTTTCTGTTAGTTTGTCTGTTGTCAAGCTGTTGCCCCTGACTACGCCTGGGGCGCTGTGAGAACCGGTTTCATTTGTCACTATCACATTATAATTATGAAATGCAAATTACATCATGTTTTAAAGTAAGTCCTAAGTTAGCCAACAGTGAAATCTGCATTTTAAGTTAAAACCTAAGTTAGCTAACAGTGAAAACTGCATTTCAAGTTAAATCCTATGTTAGCCAACAGTGAAAACTACATTTCAAGTTAAATCCTATGTTAGCCAACAGTCAAAACTGCATTTTAAGTTAAATCCTAAGTTAGCCAACAGTGAAAACTGCATTATAAGTTAAATCCTAAGTTAGCCAACAGTGAAAACTGCATTTTAAGTTAAATCCTATGTTAGCCAACAGTGGAAATTGCATTTTAAGTTAAATCCTTAGTTAGCCAACAGTAAAAACTGCATTTTAAGTTAAAACCTAAGTTAGCTAACAGTGAAAACTGCATTTTCAGTTAAACCCTATGTTAGCCAACAGTGAAAACTGCATTTTACACATTATAACATGTAGACGGTTTCTACCTGGAGGTTACATTTTAGTAGGCTATTTCGAGTCACTAGTGATCATCAGCCCGTACTAGTCCACTGCTGGACGTAGGCCTCTCCTAATGCACACCACTAAGCTCGGTCTTCAGCTCTCGTCTGTCTTTCAGTCGCTGCCAGACACTTTTCGCAGGTTGTCACTCCACCTGACCATAGGACATCCCCTACACTATGTTTGCCTAAACGTGGTCTCCACTCGAGAACTCGTCTACCCCAACGGATATCGGTTCTTCGGGAAATGTGACTATCCCACTGCCAGTTTAGCTTGCTTAGAGCTTTCTCGGTTACCTTGGTTCTCGTTACGAATTTTGTCCTTCAGAGAAACTGCAAGCATAGCTCTCTCTATAGCTCGCTGAGCGACCTTAAATTTATGGACAAGTCTGACCGTGACTGTCCACTTTTCGGCTCCGTAAGTCATGACTGGCAGGATGCACTGATTGAAGACTTTTGTTTTCAGGCATTGTGGTATGGAAGACGAGAAATTTGACGAAGCTTGCCGAATGCTGCCCAGCCCAGCTGAATTCTTCTGTTGGCTTCCTTCTCAAAGTTGTCCTTACCTAATTGCGTCGAGAAACATCAACTAGGTTGGACAGCATACTTTGCAAGTCTTACAGCGACTCCGACAATAGGACCACAATCTCACCTGATTGAAAGCGATGATGTGGTCGAAGGTGTAGCACACTTGCCTAGTATATATCTATTCACTCTTGATTTGAACACACCTGGGTTATAATTTACCGGAAACACTGAAGAGGGCAGGGCATTCCACTCCTTTGCAGTTCTTATAATAAATGAAGAAGCGTAACGCTTCTTTCTTGTGCGAGGTATTTCAACCATAAAAGGGTGGCGCTTTGCTGATCGTCTAATCGTACGGTGATGATGGAAAGGTGACGGGGGAATCAGGTTGTGCAGTTCTTGTGCACACTCTCCATAGTGCAATCTGTAGAATACCGACAGGCTTGCTACCTCACGTCGATGCGCCAGACTTTGAACTTACTTTGACTTTGAAGCTTACTCTTTACTAGAGTGTCATCCCCAATGTGCCTGATAGCACGTCTCTCAGTTGGATCCAAAGACTCTAGCTGATACTTGGCAGAACCATCCCAGAGATGGCAGCAATACTCCATACAAGATCGGACCTGTGCTTGATACTGTCCAACAGTTTCCTGTCACTCTCGCTGAGTCTGTCGGAGCTCCGACCTCGGCACACTCAGATGATGAGGTAGAAGATATGTTTGATGACACATCATCAGCCCTACATAACACCACAAGGGCCCACTACAACGTTATCATGGGATTAGGAAAATGAGGGGTTCTTTTTTTATGAACTCTTTCTTCAAAAACAACCTCAGAGGAAGTGGAGCCCCAACAATATGACTTTGAAAAATGAAATTGATTTCATCATGACGGACAATAAGCACATATTCAGGTAAGTCTCAGTGATCAGCAGGTTTAATACCAGTGGTGATCACCGACTTGTTCGAGGCTGCTTGAATATCGACCACAAGCTTGAAAGATGCCGTCTGGTGAAGTCTACGTTCCGATCCAAACTGCTCCAGGCCGCTGTTGGATCAGAGCGTTCTAACTTAAGTTGGAAAATCGATTCGCTGCCTTGGAAATCACAAATGACGTAAACGAGGAACTCCAAAAAATTGTGGGAATCCTTAGGGAGGAAAGCATTAGGTTTTGCTAGATGCAGCGTACGGGCACGATGTTTAAAATCTCGGATGAGACTCTTCGGCTTATGAACGAGCGACGGGAGCAACAGCAGTCCACACCGTCAGAAAAAAGGGAGCTCAATTAAAACCTCAGTAAGCTGGTGCGACGTGACCTCCGATGCTCAAATACTCGCCGAATAAATAGGCAATTGAGCAAATCAGGGGGTCAAAGTCTTCGCCCAGCAATTGAGTAAATCCCATCTGACGAAGCTCATGACCAATAATGGCACAACCGTCGCCTCTAAGCTGGAGATCCTTTCTGAGATAGAAGACTTCTATGGCCGACTGTACGACTCACATGCTTTTAGATCCGAACCCAGCACAGAGGATTCCCGCGCAATACTGATCCGCCACTATACTGATTAACTGCACGACGACAGCCTAGACGAGATTGAGATGGCGCTCAAACAACTTAAGAATGCATAGTTATACGATACGAAACACTTTATTTATATATTTAAACGGGACTTGATTGCGCTGAAAACTTAATATTTATTTACCTCTACGTTTCGATCAAATTGCATTGAGCTTAAGAATGGAAAGGCCTCTGGTGGGGATGGTATAACTTCGGAGCTCTTGAAAGCCCCTTGCTTTCAAGAGCTCCGAAGTTATACCATCCCTACCAGGAAACCCGAGCTTCGGGAGCTACAGGAGTATTTAGGACCGTTCCTTGAAGTGAGAGAACTCGACTGGCATGGAGCAGGAGTTTAATAGTACTCTTCTTTAAAAAAGGGAATTAAACTCGTTTAAAGAACTACCGACCTATTTCACTCTTGACTCAAGTATGTAGTTCTCGAGGTTATAGCTTTCGAGGGTCATCTCAAATTATCTCGCAAGAAGACTTGACGAATTCCAGCCCCCAAAACAGGCCGGGTTCACTATAGACCACATGCACACAGTAAAGCAGGTTATACAGAAGTCTGAAGAGTATAACCAGCCCCTGAGTCTTGCTTTTATGGACTATGAGAAGGCCTTTGACTCCGTTGAAACCTGGGCAGTTCTGGAGTCTTGGCAGCATTGTCAAGTGGACTGGCGATACATCAAAGTGATGAGGTTTCTGTATGACGCCACGAATATGAGTGTCCAAGTACAAAACCAGCAGTCTAAACATTTCCAACTGCGCAGGGGAGTGCGACAGTGGGATGTTAAATCCCCGAAACTGTTCACTAATGCCCTGGATTGGAAAGGAATGGGCATAAATATCAATGGCGAGAATATCTCCAACATAGTTGATGCTTCTCGACGCATCGGTCTCGGAATTAACATAGATAAAACCAAGGTAATGTTTCACGATCTTATTGACCCGGAACCGATTGTAGTCAATGGTATACCTCTTGAAGTTGTCCAACAATATGTTTACCTTGGGCATATATTGCAATTAGGTAAGAACAACTTTGAGAAGGAAGCCAACAGAAGAATTCAGCTGGATTAGGCAGCATTCGACAAGCTTCCTCAAGTCATCTCGTCGTCTATACCACAGTGCCTAATGACAAAAGTCTCCAATCAGTACGTCCTACCCGTCATAACCTACGGAGCCGAAACGAGGACATGGTTAAACTAGTCCACAAATTTAAGGTCGCTCAGCGTGCTATGGAGAGAGCTATGCTTGGAGTTTCTCTGAAGGACAAGACCCGTTATGAAGATATCCGACGGAGAACCAAGGTAGCCGACATAGCTCAAAGGATAAGCAAACTAAAGTGGCAGTGGATTGGATTCATTTCCCGAAGAACCGATAACCGATGGGGTAGGCTAGTTTTCGAGTGGAGGCCAAATGTAGTGTAGGACGACCTGTGACCAGGTGGAGTGACGACCTGCGAAAGGCGGCCGGAAGAGAATGGATGATGGGAGCTGAAGATCGAGCTCAGTGGCGTTCAATAGGAGAGGCCTACGTCCAGCAGTGGACGGATATGGGCCGATGATGATCCATATGTATAAACATGTTAGTTACCTGCTCTTGAGACTGTCCAACAGTTTCCTGTCACTCTCGCTGAGTCTGTCGGAGTTGATGGTCGACATCCATTGCTGCAATGCTTTGTCATCACTCACGTCTATGCTTTTTTGTTTCTTATCTGAAACAAATACGTTTATTGTTTAACTGAGGCTGACAAATCTAAATGTACAGAAAACAACAGAGACATTAACCTGAACAAAGCTCGAGTGTTGACTCAATACAGAAATGGCAAAATCTTCAAATAATAGATGGAAAAACAATCCAGAAATAGTTATAAATATACATGGAAAAATTACATTTTCTCTAGCTTGCTCGGAAATGTTTGTGCTAATGTTTTGAAATCTCGAAGAAAATTGTCTCCAAACTGTTCAGAATTACTTTTTCAGAGGAGTGGACTGTATTACAATTTTATCGCGTATTCACTTTTTCGGTCATAAGTCGCTGGTTTATATTCATCATCATCATCATTTACAGCCACTACGCTACCCACTGCTGGGTTTAGGCCTCCTTTCGCTGTTGCCACGCCTTTCGATCGGATGATAACCTCGTCCATGTCTTTCCCTCCACCCTGACGAGATCATCAACCCATCGCGCCGCTGGACGTCCAACCTTCCTCTTCCCAGTTCTTGGTTGCCACTCGGTCAAAGACTTGCTCCACCTGCCATCACCTCGCCTAGCCATGTGTCCCGGCCAATTCCATTTTAGTTCTGGTTTATATTAACTAACAGCAATAACTTATTCGTGGTTCAGGAGCTTCGAAGATTCAATGAATGAAACTACTACGACGGGTATAACAAACTGACTGACTGCCTTTATCTCTAGACAGACAGCAATTTGTAGTCCTCTCACTTCAATCGCCGCCAACATTAGATAGCTAACTAAAGTGACTCACACAGGTATAAACATTATTCGCCTGTAAAATATAAACAAAGGCAGCGAAATAAACAAAAGAATTATTTGTTACTATGAAAACAAAATAATTATTTGTTGCTATGAAAACAAAAGAATTATTTGTTGCTATGAAAACAAAAGAATTACTTGTTACTATGAAAACAAAAGAATTATTTGTTGCTATGAAAACTAACGTGATTTTTTCTATACTTATAATAAAGCAATAACAACGAAAAAGTCTGTACTAAGATTATTCAATAAATAATAGCTAACTATAATAACTTTTTTTAAATCGTGTTGTGTGTTTGTCTATATGTTTGTTCGAGCATCACGTAAAAAATACTGGACCGACTGCGATGCGATTGGATAGCTTAGGGTTTGACTTAAAAACTGACGTACTTGGTATCTCCATCCGATCATTAGAAGCCGAGCGAACGATAAGAACTTTTAGACGGCTGAAGGAATTTTACTTTAATAGTTGCAATTGCAACATTAGACTACAGTATTAACATTAACTTGAATAATCTAAAATTGAAAATTTTGTATGAAACTTAAAAGAAAATTGCTTCTGTTAAGTTATAACAATTATATATTTTTGAATTGCTACTGTTAAGTTATAACAATTATATATTTTTGAAATGGTCTTTTAAAGACCTGTATTTTAATACCTCACTCAATAGGTTTTGGTCATTTCTTGTTCCGTCGGAAAAACAATATGGCATCTGCAAGCCGCCATTTTCGTTTTATTGATACTTCATATATTATCCTATTATCCTATAGCACTCTCGTGGTAGTATTATTAGGTATTAAAATACTCGAGTGATACTCGGCTACGCCTAGTGAGATATACACACACGTGTTTTAATAACCCCAATTGTATGACAGTTGCATAAACTACTATTATATGATGTAAGAAGGGTTTGCTCCCAGTATTACTACTGCTCAGTACCACCGGAGGTGCTAATAGGAATAGCATTCTCAGTAATACCCATATGAGCAATTTATTTAAATGGTGGTACTAGTGGGAAACAGGTATTTTTTTCCCAGTAGGGAACAAACCGTAAGAAGTGATTATTCGCTTACTTTTAGCCTTTTTCTTTTTGGCAGCCTCGCTGTCCGAGCTGTCGGTCTGGCTGGACGAGCTGCTGCTGCTGTCCTTCTTCCTCTTACTCTTCTTCTTCTTATCTTTCTTCTTCTTTTTGTCCTCCAGCTGCGGGGAGGGACTTTTCTTCGGCCGCTAAAATAATATTTATTTTGTCATTCGATTTTTATCCCTAGTTACATTTTTCTCATTTTGTGCCTTCTTTTTATGCTATTATCCTATTGTACGAGGTTTTATGGTAACAATTTATTTCTTACAAACTATATTATCAATTAGTAGCGGAATAAACATTAATTTTTAAACGGAAATTACCGGGTACGGTTCATGACTAGTATATTCCTTATCCTTATAAACTACATTATCAACTACCGCTATATACATGCATATTTAAATGAAAATTATCGGATACGGTTCCTGAGTAGTTTATTCCTTACAAACTATATTATCAACAAGCTGTGCCCGCGGCTTTGCACGCGTGGTCATTTATCTAACTTAAAGTACTATTTATGTGCTATTCCAAGACCTAAAATACCAATATACCAGCATTTGATCAAAATTCCTTCAGCCTCAAAAATATTTTTATCGATTGCTCGGCTTATACTCATAGCATTGAGATACCAAGTACCCCAGTTTTTAAGTCAAACTCTAAGCTATCTAACAGTGAAAACCGCTTCGCAATCGGTCCAGTAGTTATTACGTGATGCGTGAACAAACATACAGACAAACAAACTAACCAACAAACGGACTAAAAAAATGATATATTCTTATTCAGTTGCTTTAATTTTAAGTACCCTAAATGTTTTTTTTTACTATCTCCTTTGTACAGACTATTTTGTTCCTATTGTTTTATTATAGGTATAGATATATATTACCGCAATAAACATGCATTTTTAAACGAATAATTATCTGGTGCGGTTCCTGAGTAATTTATTCTCTACAAACCACTTTATCATTTACCGGAATAAACATGCATTTTTAAACGAATAATTATCTGGTGCGGTTCCTGAGTAATTTATTCTCTACAAACCACTTTATCATTTACCGGAATAAACATGCATTTTTAAACGAATAATTATCTGGTGCGGTTCCTGAGTAATTTATTCTTTACAAACCACTTTATCATTTACCGGAATAAACATGCATTTTTCAATGTAAATTACAGAGTATGATTCCTGTAGTGTTTTTTGAGTTTTATGAAAATCTTGAACTTTGTTTTTCTGAATCCTACATGGTTTCTTGCTGCCCGCGTGAGCCTTCTTTCGGTCTGACATCCAGACCGTCTCCCAGTGCGAATTGTTCTACGAAGTTGTAACACAGTGTACCTTGGTGTGGAAGCCGTCCTTGCTGAAGGTGATGGTGTGCGCGGTGTACTGCTGCGCGGGCTTGTCTTCAATGGGCTTGAGCTTGTTGCCCGCGCGAGCCTTCTCGAACGCCTTCTGTCGGTCCGACATCCAGTCCGTCTCCCAGTGCGGGTTCTGTTCTACGAAGTTCTACAACAACACACATACCAAATCATTCATCGACTTGCATTTTTGTTTTTTTTTATTTTAATAGGTGTATACATGATTATTGGTAATTCGACGTATTCCCGGCAGGACATAGTAGGGGTGCTAATATTTAAGCCCCCCCCCCCCCCCCCAATGTATGGCCGAAAGTTATAGTTTTTGAAATGATGCAAATTTTTAGAAAAATACTCTGTTTCAATTTCAATTTATTTATTGCAAAAACATATGTACATAGTAAATAAAAAACACAGGCATTAAGGTGTAATTGTCAACATATGATATAAACGTGTAATTGTCAACATATGACCCTCACAGGGTATAGCAAAAAGTAACAAGCGTGTAATTGTCAACATATGATATAAAGGTGGAATTGTCAACATATGACCCTCACAGGGTATAGCAAAAAGTAACAAGCGTGTAATTGTCAACATATGATATAAAGGTGTAATTGTCAACATATGACCCTCACAGGGTATAGCAAAAAGTAACAAGCGTGTAATTGTCAACATATGATATAAACGTGTAATTGTCAACATATGACCCACACAGGGAAAAGAAGCAAGCAGACCGAGCCATTATCTATTATATCAATTAATTATATGTATAGATTTATCATATTATTTATCATATTTGTGATGAAATAAAAAAGAAATGGCAAATTGAATGTCATATAAGTTATTGTCTATTTCTACTTTTTATTAGTAATTTGGACACTCTGTGTCATCGTGTTTTTTTTTAAACTAAACTTATTTTACAAGTAACATAAACATTAGCAAAAAAAATGAAAATCTTTAATTGTTTTAGTGGCAACATTTTAAATGTTTTGAGATATTTTATTGATAATTAAACTTTGTTACTAAAGTTACCTACAAATAGACAATCCATACCAACATATAACAGTGAAACGCTGTCTGTTTGTTTGTTTGGGCAGCTTTCACGCGATAACGGCTGGACCGATTTTGATGAAATTTAGAATGGAGATAGCAGCCCTGGTATAAAACATAAGATACTTTTAATCCCGGAAATTTGTAAGTTTCTACGGGAAAACTGGAAAATGCTGATTACTTGCTGTATGGAACGGTTGCCAAGGAAACGGAATAACAAGTATGTCAAAAAACTTCAAGAACATTGGTGCTATACGTACTTTTGCATCGGTTTTTAATATCCTAGAAGAACAAAGGATGCTTTTTTTCATAATAAACTGTAGTCCGCGCGGACGGAGTCGCGGGCGGGAAAGCTAGTATCTTAAATGATATTCAATTTGCCATTTCATTTGTATTTCTTCACAAATGCCCAAACAGGGTATTCTTCGAAACATTGTAAAATTTAATATATCTTAAAAACCTATGGCGTAGTGCCATAACAATTTGTATATTAGTCTTTTGGACCACATTGGAGGAGACTTGGAGGCCATCATCGTCACATAAACATTTGGACCACATTGGAGGAGACTTGGAGGCCATCATCGTCAGATAAACATTTGGACCACATTGGAGGAGACTTGGAGGCCATCATCGTCAGATAAACATTTGGACCACATTGGAGGAGACTTGGAGGCCATCATCGTCAGATAAACATTTGGACCACATTGGAGGAGACTTGGAGGCCATCATCGTCAGATAAACATTTGGACCACATTGGAGGAGACTTGGAGGCCATCATCGTCAGATAAACATTGGAAAAGACTTGGAGGCCACCATCGTCAGATAAACATTTGGATACAACAAATGATGTCGACTAAATAAATAAATCGTTTGACTAAATAATAAGAGATTTAGAATTTCTAAGAGAACACATTAATGTAAAATAGCTGTTATGTATAACTTCAACTAACACAAAATAAATGTGCACTTCTTTCGTCCTCTCTTTACTAATATCAATTAAAGACACTCACCGTGTAGTTTTTGGAATGCACTATAGACTTCAGATGAGCAGAAGCGCAGTGCAAGTCGCCGATGAACTGGTCGCACAGCTTGCAGTACCACGCGGTCGACGGCACGAAGAATTGTAGACCTTGAATGAACAATAACAAACTTCACTTCCATTGCGTTCGGAATGAAGAGATGGCGTTATAGGCAGTTGCAATTTAATTTAGTTGAGCAGTGGGGAAGAAGCGAATTGTACATTTTTAACAAGCCGTTCACTGTGAACATTTTACAACACTTTTGCCATTTTTGCAACTTTTGCCTCTTTTGTATATACAGAGTTTGACATGATTTACCGGATAAGTGGATCTTAAAGCTCGTAATTCGACCTGACACGTAATTTACGTTGCAAAATAGTAATTGAGATCTCCAAGACGCCTGCTAAGTACGATGATAATGCTGTCATGTGCCAAGAAGCATGCATGCATGTCCTCACCTCTGATAGGAGTGCGCTTGGTGGGCGCCGAGGCGACGCTGGGGAAGCCCTCGTTGACGCCCGACACCGTGTGCCACGGCGCCTCCATGTGCTGCGCCGCCATCCTGGTGAACAAACTAATAAATAACGCCCCGCACCAACAAACACATTCCCCCTTTTAAAATAGATAAAGCCGGACTCCTATGTCGCCGGAAGCGCATCTCGGTGAGATCACTTCTTGAATTAAAATATTGTTCTACATTATTTATACAGTTCACTTCGCATGCTCGTTGAGTTCTTGTTTATGCTGGGTGTAGGCAGGCGACATATAACTGCATTTTATGCTCTAGTGCCTTAAGTGTCTTACTTCACTAATTCTCTATGGTCTCCGACCTGAGTCTAATGATTCAAGTACAAGTTTATAAAATACTAGTTTTGCCGCCCACGACTTCGGCCGAGCGGACTACTATTTATCGCGAAAAAAAAACGTCCAGCCGTTATTACGTGAAAGCTCCCCAAACAAACAAATAGACAACGTTTCACTTTTATATATTGGAATGGGTGTGTCTGGAAACCAGCTCTCGTCTGTTCCTGGTAGTATTTAAATGAGAAAAGGTATCATTGTTTAATTTCCACGCAATCGAATGAAAATCAGAGTGATTCGTTTTTAAAACTAGGCATTTTGTCCTCGACCTCAATATCTACCCTCGCCTTCAGCTTGGGCGGATAAATATCTCGGATACAATGGCTTGTTTTATTGCACTTGTTGTTTTGCCTCAAGTGTTATATACGAACGAAACTTACGAGACATTAACAATATTTCTAATGGAGTCTACACACTAAAGTCGCCGACTATCCCGCCGACACAGCCTTTCACAAGGCTTTGGACTTTGGTGTGTATGGTCTTTGACTTCCTTAATCACAGAAAAAACAAGTTCAAAACTCCATAATTGGATATATACCCATGAAAATTGTATTATGGAACTAGCTGTGCCCGCGGCTGCGCACGCATGTTCTGTTCTCTAGATTAAAAGTACTCATGTGCTATTCAAGCACCTAAACTACCAATATACCAACATCGATTGCTCGGCATCTTATCATAGGATTGAGATACCAAGTACCCCAGTTTTTAAGTCAAACCCTAAACTAGCCACCAGTGAAAACCTCATCGCAATCGGTCTAGTAGTTTTTACGTGATGCACGAACAAACATACAGACACAATTTTTTTAAATGTTATTTTCTTGTTCAGTAGTTTGTTTTACGATGCGATGCGATATTTTGTGATGGAAAAACGCACATAACTCAGAAAAGTCATTAGTGTGCCTAGGTTTTGAACTCGGTATCGTTGGATTCTAAATTGCACTATAGAACCGTTAGGCCACCATCGCTTTCAGTAGTTTCATGAAACTCAAAATGTTAATCCTGATATCATTATTAACATTTTAATTTTCGATACGCTAACTTAATGTTTCAAAATAAAAGCTTTGTTTTTCAAAAAACGTGTTTCTACAAGTTTTTGACCGTTAAAAACAGCAGAATCTGTTTTAATTTATTTTTTATTTTATCCAGTTTAGGCAGAAATATATACTAAAACAGCAGAATCTGTTTTAATTTATTTTTTATTTTATCCAGTTTAGGCAGAAATATATACTAAAACAGCAGAATCTGTTTTAATTTATTTTTTATGTTATCCAGTTTAGGCAGAAATATATACTAAAACAGCAGAATCTGTTTTAATTTATTTTTTATTTTATCCAGTTTAGGCAGAAATATATACTAAAAAATACTTTTGTAGTTTTATTACATTTGAAATCCTCTAGATGGATTTGTAGATGATTTTGTTCCTTGCTATATTAACGGATATCATAGCTGCCATAGAGACCCACCCCTGTTAAGAACCTCCGACAGGAGCCTTGACTTGACACCAACATCATCCTGTACTTGTCCACTGCTGGACGTAGACCTCTCCTAATATTCGCTACTGAGTTCGAACTTCAGCTCTCTGCATCCAGTTTTTGCCAGCTGCTTTCCACAGGTCGTCATTCCACCTGGTTCTCTGTCGGATCACTTCATTTCAAATCTTGTCCTTCAGAGAAACTCCAACCATAGCTCTTTCCATAGCTCGCTGTGCGACCTTAAATTTCTTGAATAATCTGACCACGAGTATCCACGTTTCGGCTCCGTAAGTCATGACTGGTAGGACGTACTGATTGAAGACTTTTGTCTTCAGGGACTGTGTTATGGACGACGAGAAGCCTTGACGAAGCTTGCCGAATGCTGCCTAACCCAGCTGAATTCTTCTGTGGGCTTCCTTCTCAAAGTTGTTCTTACCTACTTGCAATATTTTTCCAAGGTAAACATATTGTTGGACAACTTCATGAGGCTTCATGGCTTCGTCATCTTTTCCATTGACTGCAATCAGTTCCGGGTCAATAAGATCTTTAAAACATGATCTTGGTCTTATCTATGTACATTCCGAGACCGATGCGTCGAGAAGAAACAATGACTTGACATGATAAGACATGTATAAACTCACTTGTGGGAAAGAGAGTGTAGATGGTTGAGGTAGTCCTTAGGGGTAGGCGGGAACTCATTGCAGACGCGGCACCAGTGCATCTCGGGGTCGTAGTACACAGAGTTGAACTTAATGTTAGATGACAGACTTGTATAAACTCACTTATGATGCGCGACCGAGTGTAGATGGTTGAGGTAGTCCTTAGGGGTAGGCGGGAACTCGTTGCAGACGCGGCACCAGTGCATCTCGGGGTCGTAGTACACATAGTTGAACTTAATGTTAGATGACAGACTTGTATAAACTCACTTATGATGCGCGATCGAGTGTAGATGGTTGAGGTAGTCCTTAGCGGTAGGCGGGAACTCGTTGCAGACGCGGCACCAGTGCATCTCGAGGTCGTAGTACACATAGTTGAACTTCTTGTTAGATGACAGACTTGTATAAACTCACTTATGATGCGCGACCGAGTGTAGATGGTTGAAGTAGTCCTTAGCGGTCGGCGGGAACTCGTTGCAGACGCGGCACCAGTGCATCTCGGGGTCGTAGTACACATAGTTGAACTTAATGTTAGATGACAGACTTGTATAAACTCACTTATGATGCGCGATCGAGTGTAGATGGTTGAGGTAGTCCTTAGGGGTAGGCGGGAACTCGTTGCAGACGCGGCACCAGTGCATCTCGAGGTCGTAGTACACATAGTTGAACTTCTTGTTAGATGACAGACTTGTATAAACTCACTTATGATGCGCGACCGAGTGTAGATGGTTGAGGTAGTCCTTAGCGGTCGGCGGGAACTCGTTGCAGACGCGGCACTAGTGCATCTCGAGGTCGTAGTACACATAGTTGAACTTCTTGTTAGATGACAGACTTGTATAAACTCACTTATGATGCGCGACCGAGTGTAGATGGTTGAGGTAGTCCTTAGCGGTCGGCGGGAACTCGTTTCAGACGCGGCACCAGTGCATCTCGGGGTCGTAGTACACATAGTTGAACTTAATGTTAGATGACAGACTTGTATAAACTCACTTATGATGCGCGATCGAGTGTAGATGGTTGAGGTAGTCCTTAGGGGTAGGCGGGAACTCGTTGCAGACGCGGCACCAGTGCATCTCGAGGTCGTAGTACACATAGTTGAACTTCTTGTTAGATGACAGACTTGTATAAACTCACTTATGATGCGCGACCGAGTGTAGATGGTTGAGGTAGTCCTTAGCGGTCGGCGGGAACTCGTTGCAGACGCGGCACCAGTGCATCTCGGGGTCGTAGTACACATAGTTGAACTTAATGTTAGATGACAGACTTGTATAAACTCACTTATGATGCGCGATCGAGTGTAGATGGTTGAGGTAGTCCTTAGGGGTAGGCGGGAACTCGTTGCAGACGCGGCACCAGTGCATCTCGAGGTCGTAGTACACATAGTTGAACTTAATGTTAGATGACAGACTTGTATAAACTCACTTATGATGCGCGATCGAGTGTAGATGGTTGAGGTAGTCCTTAGCGGTCGGCGAGAACTCGATGCAGACGCGGCACCAGTGCATCTCGGGGTCGTAGTACACATAGTTGAACTTCTTGTTAGACTATGTGTACAGACATGACAGACTTGTATAAACTCACTTATGATGCGCGATCGAGTGTACATGGTTGAGGTAGTCCTTAGCGGTCGGCGGGAACTCGTTGCAGACGCGGCACCAGTGCATCTCCGGATCGTAGTACACATAGTTGAACTTCTTGTTAGACTATGTGTACAGACATGACAGACTTGTATAAACTCACTTATGATGCGCGATCGAGTGTAGATGGTTGAGGTAGTCCTTAGCGGTCGGCGGGAACTCGTTGCAGACGCGGCACCAGTGCATCTCCGGATCGTAGTACACATAGTTGAACTTCTTGTTAGAAGGCGATCTGGAAAACGAACGAACGTCTACATAAAGTGGTCTTTGCAAGAACTAATAATAAGTTGTATTTAAAATAAATCTATTGCAGTTCCACTTTGTGTTACTTTGAGGTTCATCATTATTGAATAATATTTTATTTTTGAAAACAAAGTCTACAAATTAACTAGACGTGGTTGGCTTTTTTTTTCCATAAATATGTTGGTCTACCAAACCTGATAAATGTAAAACTTAGCATATATGTTATTTATATTGATCTTTATCTCGCCGTGACCAAGAAAAAACGTGATTAACAAAATTTCATTCCATTCATTTTCTATCAAAAATTACGTTATTTTCAGTAATATTTTCATTTTTCTACTAAACGGCTTGAGTTTTATGTCTAAATTAAATCTCACAACAAGAAAATATACTTAATTATCCACTGTCAAGACAAAATTAACCTAACTACATGATTAGCCTGCCAATAAAATAAATAACTTTTGAGACTTATGTCTTTTAGTTCCGAGCTAAATTTTGTTTTCAAACAGCGCTCGCATATTCAACCTTTTTATGCAGGCACCTTATTGCTTGTTGCGGATAGCGGGTGGCAGTGTAAAGTGAAGTGGGATGGGAGTGGGAGTGGGGGTGGGAGTGTAGAGGCGGAGCTAGGGTTGGAAGATGTATTAAAGAAGCCATGGCCTTAATAGTGTCTGAATAAAATGGCTGTGACATACAGACGGACACGCGGATAGACAGACGGACATGACGAACTGTAAGGGTTCTCTGTTTGACTACGGAACCCTAAAAAAAAATGCCCCGAACTGACTACGCACAATGAGATAAGGGTAAGCTGATGTCCCCAAATAAATGGGCAACAGAAGATCAATCAAGAATTTAACCCAAGCATGTATTTTGCAACTTCCAATAACTAAATGAGCAAAAATACAGATCTACAAGCAGCATTAAACACGCCTTGTTTCATGTTTAATACCTCCACGTCTTATGAAATGCAATAAATAAGCAGAACATGAAACAATACATCTACAACACGTCATGTATTGTTTTAAAGAGCAATGTAATTCCAAGCTGTGATACAATAAAACGTCATTTGATTTCTGGACCTTTATTTAATGACACAAAAACGATCGTAACATAAATTGTAGAATTACAAAATGACTATGTACAAAATACAAGTTAGAATACAAAATAACGTCTTCATTGGTTAACAAATACTTGCACTTAACATAGTTGAAGATTTCAATGACATTTACAAAGATAATGTTACAAAATGTTGCTCATATACAGAGCAAATAGTAATAGTAACATTGAAATACAATAGCATGTAGAAAACAGTATAGTTATTTACAACACAATCTTAAACATAAGAGTTGCAGCAATTCAAATGAAAATGGGTAAGCTTACAGAGTCGTATTTCTTCTTAAATCTAGAAGCATATAAGTTGAATACAGATTTTTACCAAAGTACCAAGTAGACAGGATCAAATATAGCAACAGTCTGGAGATCCCTCTTCTTTTGTGTTTAGTCTTCTCCATATCTCTAATGCACTGAGTTCAAGAAGCAAATATATCTTATGCATATCCAAAACAAGCCGAGCCATCCTGTTGTTGGGAGAAATTTAAAACCAAACTTATCTTACCTCTCAGAATATACAGAGAAAAAGAATCATAAAATAAACATAAGTTCTGTTAACCACAAAGTTCCACAAGGAATTGCAAAGCTTTTGCAAAATTAAGTCAGGTGCGCAAAATGCAGACAGGCAGAAAAAAACACAGGAACTTTATGTCTAACAATTTAATTCATTTAAAAACAGAAACGTTACCGACCTGGACTTGCGCTTCCGTTCGGGAGACTCGTCGGACTCGGGGACTTCTTGGGCTTCCTCTCCGATGATTCCATTGAGCATATCCACCACGTTGTTAATAGTCTTCAGCTTGTTCTGGATCTCCAACTGAGCAGGCAGAATGTCAACGATAATTACATACACAAACTCGCAGGTATGAAAGAAGCTCTAAAAATTGTAAGCCAGAAACTGCTAAATGAGAATTTAATTAAACACTTTGTTTCAACTTATTAAATTTCATTTTTGTAAAGCATCCGCGTCAAACCTGTAGCTTCGTATTTTCCTTAAGGAATCGCTTAGTATCCGGGCTCGGTGAACGTTTGGCGTCGCCGCGGAGCTCGCTACGCTGGTCTTTCAACGTATCCAGCTCCTTTTTGAGTATGTTTGATTTCTTTATGTAGTCTTCCCGTTGTTTGGAGAGTGCGGCTTTTTGGTGTCGCATTTCTGACTCAATGGCCGCTGTAAAAATACATTGCAAATCAACTCCATGTCAAGTGGTGATGAGTGCAACATCATAGAACTTTATGTTCACATATTCCAGACACAGTGAACTTTTAATTGCTTCAATTAGGCAAATTATTAGGTTACTTATTACGGTAATTAATATAATGCAACCTGTGTAGAAATTTGTTGTGGTTAAAGTTATGTGATACTACACTCATGATAGCAAGTGGAATATATGACGTGGCTTAGCTGTTGTCTGCCCCCAGATTGGTGAGCAATGCATGCTTGTTCAGTAAATGTGGTGGACACCTGGATGAAAACAGCTGCAGATTTAGAGGTAACTTTCATAAGAATAAACAACTTCCCTGTAAATTCTTACTGGCCTGTACTTCACCTGTGTTATGACTGTATTGTAACATAAATAAATCCTAGTTAAAGACTTGGAAAAACTGTTTGTATCTGAAAAAGGAGGGTAATTTGTATTTTATATATTAATATTTGAATATGTAAAAGCAAGTCTTTCACAAGCAGAATAAAAAAGGAATAAATGAAGGGGCTATCACTATGTTAATAAAGTACGTACACTACAATAAAAAAATGCAGCTTTACATTTACTTCATACATTTGAATGGTCAGTAAATATTAGGAAAGAGATACAGTAGACCGACATGTTATAATATGCAATTACATACAAAATGTTTAAGGGTTTGCAAACCCTTAAACATTTTGTAATACATAAGTACAGTTACTTATATATTATATATATATATAATATATATATTATATTATATATATATATAATATATATAAGTACAGTAGGCACTCGGTAATCCGGCTCCCGATTTTTTCCCCTATGCCAGGTTGCTGGATGTGCCGGATTATTGGATTTGTATAGGAAATAAATTGCGACAATGATGAAGTTTATTTTGAGTTTAGTTTACACTTTGATGCACGAAAAAACAAAACAGGCACGTGGCACCAATTTCAAGATTAGGCCCACGCCTAAGACAAAATATTTGGCCCCAGACTGCCGGTAAAACCAAAAATTACACAATCAATGCATATCTGCTCACCCACTCGGTAATCCAACATTTGGATGTGTAAACTGCCGGATTATAGTGTGGGTCAACTGAGTCGCTAAATGCCGGACTGGGCTTGCCAGATTATAATGACGGATTACCAAGTGCCTACTGTATTTCTCTGACAGAATTGGATTGGCAACAATAATCTTCAGTACCATATAGCACAATAAGGCTTATTATAAACTCAGCAATATAACAACTAAACAAACATAACAATGATACATTTGCCTTGACTGACATTAGAAACCTGTAAATAGTTGAGACCATTCAATTGCAATCAATGTTGGGATACTATTGCCCACAAATACCTTCTTTCTTCAATTGGTCTTCAGGGTTGTGGTAAGGTGCAGGTGGCGGCGGCAATGCCATCTGATTCCACGATGCTATGTCTGGCGGGTGCGGAGGTGCCGATGCCAACGGAGGGAAGTCGTCATACATGCCGGAGTACGGAGCCACATAGTTGTTGGACCCATAGCTTTGATTTGATGGCTACAGTAATAAAAACACAACATGGACACAAAGAAAAATGATACATATTTTAATCATTCTTTATGTTATGTATGTAATATGCGTGATTTAGATTCATTAATTTTTATATCTACAAATGTGGGTAGTTATGTTTTGGCTCTATGAAATAAATCAGTTTGCTTCTTGTACTCTAATATGGCGTATTCTTTACTTTATTTAAAAAATACCCCAAAAACTCCAAAAATGCATTCGTCCACAGGTTAAACATGACTTAATCGCGCTGAAAACTAGATTTTTATTTACCTCAGCGATTCAATCAATTTGCATTGATTGTGCACAACCAAACAGCTGCCGTAAGTTGACTTTGGCTATGTGTAGTCATGTTCAAACCTAACCTACCCTAGTCTTTGGGGCCATACAAAGGAAAAAAACACATTCTACTAGTTAATAATATTATTGTCAGCAACCAAACAGCTGATTTTTTATAAACTTAAAACCGAAATATCTCTTAAACTAAGCATCTCCACTGGGGGAGATTCTATAGTCAATCCTATCTCATAAACTAAGCGTGTCCTGGAAAGGGGGAGGGGATCGTGGGGGACTTCCCCTTTCCATTCTCCACTCCCCTCCCTCAACGCCGGTACCGGATGTCTATAGCCAACCTGTAGTTTGCATTAGACAATGTAAAGTCTGTACTCTTTGAAGTCTTTGAACCATTTTCGCAGCTTAGCCAACGACACTAGAAGTGTGCTGTTTCTATGAGAGCTTGCTGTCAATCAGTGTCAGTAAACATACATGTTATTTTCATAGATATATATCGTTAACATACCTCCCGCGAGAAGGACGGCGGTGGCGGCGCTGTCACGTATCCTCCGTCTTGGAATTGGTTATTATTATCCCACAGCTCACTTGGCTCCGGCAGCTTAGAGATTTCACTGAGAATGTTATCGTCAATCATGTCTTTGTCGTTCTTCCTGGGCGATCGGCTGCGCCGCTTGCTAAGGTCACCGCGGGTGAGGCTACGGCTCCGCTTCCTGATCATGCCGCGGCCGCCACCACGGCCGCTTCTGTAGTCTGTCCCCGGCCGGTCCCACTCGCGATCGTGATCCCGAATGTCCCGATCTCTGCCGTAGAAACCCTTTCTGCCTCGATCGTGAGACATATTGGCACTATGTTATTTAACTTTCTTGAAACTATCACTTTAGCATCGAAAAATATATTTTTTTAAAATTCATATACACATACAAACTTCTTAAACCAAACCAACGCCATGAACCACAGATAATTAGCAAGCAAACAGTGTGACCAAATTCAAATGTCAAATTCTGCTAGCCTGAAGGACAAAAACCGCTAAATAATGCTAGACATTTTTCAAATAATGCTAAATTACTGCTATCACAGATATTGCTTAAATATTAGAAAATATGAATAAAAATGCCAATTTGTTCGACTATTATTTAGCCTACGCTGTCTGTCTGTTTGTCCGTCCTACCTTTTAATGACTGCGTGTAATGAGAGCGATGGTAGCCAAGTGGTATCATGTTGCGCTTTACAATCTGACGATACCCGGTTCAATCTTCGGCCCTGCACCAATGACTTATTTAGTACATAAATAAGTTATGTGCAGTTTCGGTGCCATCGCTCAAAAACGGTGAAGGAAAACATCGTGCGGAAACCGGTATGGCCAAGAACCCCAAAAGTTCAGATATATGAAATTCACCAATATGCACTGGGCCAGCATGGTGGATTATGGCCCATCCTCTCACTCTCTCTGAGAGAAGGCCCGTGTCCCAGAAGTGGGAACATTCCTACGCTGATAATGATGATCTTTTGAACTGTAATAGATAGCCTATTGAAATGTTCACAGAATATTACTGTAATGTTACGTCAGATTAATTAAGAAATAATAATAATAAAAATGAGATCCCAGTACAACAAAAGTATTTTATTACGTACAAGCGTCAAAGTCAAACTTGGCATGATTACACACTCTAAAGTAAAACAATATAACAAGTTAAAATAAAAAAAATACAATGTGGTGTGCCGGCCGATCGGCTGGTTTATTTCTATTTACAACACAATTCTATTTACGTCACTATCACTGTCGTAGCAAATCCTCTGTATAATGATGATGAGATAAGAGATAATTTTAACATATTTTTGTCAGCTCGAAATTCACACACCCATATATTTCCTTATTGCCTTTTTGGCATGCAAAATTGCAGAAATGTCATGTTTATTTTTGAATCGATTTCTAAATTGGATTTTTATATTGGTAATCAGTAAAATGATTCGTTCACAATAAGTGTTTGGCATCAGCAAAATCATCATAGCCCGCGCAAAATTCAAAAATTTTGGGGTATTTTTAGTACCATTTAATTTTAATTAAATTCATCTTTTCAATTTGTCTTCAGAATTTTTTAGTACCTGTTTGTTTGGCATCAGAGCTGCTTCCAATAGCCAATAAACTCAAATATAAAGACGTTGAGCGTACTATGTGCACTTTTGGGGCATTTTGAAATGCGATCAATAAATCCTGCGAGATTATTGCTACGTTTTATTGGATTCTGCTAAATAATGCTAGATTTAAAAAAAATGCTAAAAATCCTGCTAGGAGCTAAAATGAGTCTAATCCTGCTAAATCTGGTCACACTGCAAGCAAAGCAGACTAGGCTACGTTCACTTACACGCTCGAAACATCCGTGCGATTATCGCTCGATCATCAGAGTTAGTGAACGACTATAGACCTCCACATAGAAAAGTTTCAGTTTCATACTATTCCTCCCCTCCCCTACTATTTTTCGGATGACCCGGGCAAACGCCCGACGACGACGCCGTGAACGATTTCGAGTAATCGCGCGGATGATCCGTGCGTCCTCGAACGTAGTAAGTGAACGGGCCCCTAGACTACACTATAGTATATACCAACGAGTATATAAATACTACGGTAAATACTATAATAGGGAAGTTACATATTATTTATTCAATCAGCCCACCGATTAGGAACCTTTCATAACGAACCAAATCTATTCAATTCGATCTAATGAATGAAAAATGTATTGAATTATTGAACGATTTCAAACTGAATCCACAGAATAAATAATACCTAATCGATCGACAACAGCAGCCCGATTACATAACTTGGCTTCAATCGAATTCTCAGTATCGCAACCACTAATGCCTTGCGATAGAGTCGAAATTACTATGAAAAAAGTGATAATCCGATTGTAGCCAAAATCTGTAATTGGGCCACTGAGTTATCGGAAGGTTCTGAATCGGGGTAGAACCTTTCGATCGATAACGAAATGAATCGATTCGATTCGATACTGTGAAGTAAAAATGCTCAGAGAAATTATAACAGGAGTGGCCAAGCGTACGCGTTCCCTTCTGCATAGGTACATGACCGTTTTGATCGTGTCCGTTTATAAAAACTAGTTTTCACGATCGTTCGCCATTTCAAATTCACATCTGTCGCTATACGGAGCTCACCAAAAATGGTTTGTTGTGCTGTGTTTTCTTGTAAAAGACGATCGGAAACATCAAATTTAAGTAAACACGGAGTTTCTTATCACACGTAAGTAATTTACTACACAAATAAGGTATTAACTTCACCGTAAAATATATTTTGTTACTACAAGCCTAAGACAGAATAACGATACGTAACTTCTTAGTACGGGGGCTAGTGATGTGACAACAAGGAACGAATAATATTAATTCTTTTCATTAAAGTGATTCATTATACTAACGAATAATAATAATTATGATTTAATATACTATGGATGACATTACTTTAATTTCAGCGTTGAATTGAACAAGTAGCAAATTAATCCCTACTTAAAAATGTGAAAGTGAGGTTGTTTGTTTGCTTGTTACGCTTTCACGCTTAAACCGCAAAATGAATTTTGGAATGGGGGTATCTTATACCCTGGAATAACACGTAGAATACTTATCATCATCATAATCACTCACGCAGGTGGAACGAATTTTTATTTAGATTGGAAGGGGGGGGGGGGTACGTACTTCCCCCAAAAAGGGGCAAAAAGAGGGCTAGTGAATATCTCCGCCTTATTAAATCCGATTACAATGTTTTTTTTTACTTGAATGTGAGTAATTTAAAGTTGGTCTCATAAAATTTTGGTGAAGATCTGATGAGGATATTCGGCGTGATGAGCAGAATAGCTCCTCAAAATGCAGAAAATTGTTAACTTTTAGGTTTCTACCAGTTGACAGCCCTTCACCTACTGATGGAGCACCTTGGTTATTAATGATAGTTTTACAATAAGGTATAACTAGATGGCGCTACTGTAAATTGCTAGATAGTTTGCAAAAAGTTTGTGCTCGCGTGGTCCACAGCTCTCAGAGCCACTAGTTTTACATTGCGTAAACTTTATTATAAGGATAGGTATTTGCTTTTATATAATAACATTTGAATATGAAACTATTACCTGTTCTACATATTTCCGAAAGACCCTATCTTCAAAAAATAATGGATCACTTTTTGCCACAGACGCGATGGTTGGATTCCTACAAGAACTAGTGCTATTTGCTCCAACCATTTCGACCCTTCAAGTTTTGCATTATTTTATTGTTCCACGTGGATGGAAAAGCTAGTACTGAATAATATCGTTTTATTGATCTACCTATTACGTGGTATTAGTCATATATTAGGTATGTTTTTAATATTTGTTTTTTTGACAGTTACGTATGTATAAACTTGATTAAGTCATATCATCACATTATAGAAAATATTATGCTTAATGATGAAATATTTTTATATTATTTTACAGTCTGAAACCTTGAAAGAGAAAACTTAAAAAAAAACTAGAATTTAAAAGTAAAAAGATGAAGCAAACAGGCAAAAACCAGATATTTTAAGAAGAAGGTAAATGATTTACAGGATATTTTGAACAATTTAAGTGAAAAGTCTCTACTATATAGGGAAGAACGTAGAAGCCAAGCAATCAATAAACAAGAACAAATTAAAAATGTATATAACCTCCAACCAGAACCGACAACCGCTGGGAAGGTTCTCGAATGGCAACCACGAACAAGCAAGCGAAGTGTGGGGAGACCCCCCACACTATGGACCTACGACATTGTAGCCATCGCAGGAAGTTGGTGGATGGAGGTGGCACAGGATCGCTCTTCATGGCGCTCTTTGGGGGAGGCCTATGTTCAGCAGTGGACTTCTAAAGGCTGACATGATGATGATGATGATGATAAACCCAACTTCCCACCCCCTATTATAGCTAGGAAGCATCTCAATTACATCAGTTTTCAAACATAAAAATCATTCCATCTGTTTGGTCGTCAACCCCATTCCCCCCCCCCCATTATAGTTAAAAACCATCTCGTTTACCTCAGCTTTGAAACATGAAAAATCGCAACAAAATTGGTCCAGTCGTTTGGAAAATACATTTCTCACCCCCGTTTTCTGGACTACCCTTTACCCCCCATATAGCTAATCGAATGGCGGAATGAGATGCGTAGACCACAGCGCTAAGTACCTTGTTTTTAACGTATTTTGACAAAATTAACACAGTAACCAACCCTCTTTCACTCCCACCGACCCCCCTCCCTCATCCTCCTCTTGCTTCCTCCTACTTCCCAAATCCTCCCATCAACAGGCTTCATCCTTACTACACTTTCCCTCATTTTCCCCATCCCTCCTCCACTCTTCTCCCCACATTCCCAAACCATCCCCACACTACCTCACCCTCCCTACTCTCCCCTCCAATATCCAATCTCCAAAGGGTTTCTGATCTCCTGGTAATTTGTGAATATACTAACACTTTACCTCACACTCTCCCCACTTCCTTTCCCCTCCCCTCCAATCTCCAACCTCCTAAGGGTTTCAGCTCTCCTGGTAATTTGTGACTATTTTAAATATTATAATAACTCGATACGTTTTAGCCTCGTGTCGTAGTGTGACCAACGAGTAAATAAAATTCCTCGTGGTAACACTAGTATAACAAAACGGTGTGACCACGAGTCCGTCACCGAAATATACAATTTCCTCTTCTAGGTAGTATATTGCTATTCCCTTAACCACTACTAGTTGTGCCAAAGGGTAATATATATTATATCAATGACACAATCAAACAATGCCAGTAGTCCTAGATAGGTTTCATGTATAATGTGGCAAATAAAAACGGGTAGTTGGAAAGTAATAAAGCTAATTTTAAAATGTTTACCATCTAATAAATACTCTGTAGGTTAGCAAGTGATTTCACTTAACACTTTCACTGCTGACCTTAAAAAGCAAGTTTCAAAACACAACGTATGTGTTTTCAGCAGTGAAAGAATTAAATCAGTTATGATTTAAGCTACAAATAATACACCGATGCTCTCGAATATGTGGTGGTGACGAGACAAGGATATTGTTTGCCTGATTGATAGGAGTATATAACTAGTCTGGCCATAAATACTGTTAACTACATAAAAACTTTTATTTTTTTCAACTTTTTAATTATTTTGAATTTGGAACGCGTTTATTTATTTTAAAAACTTCTTTCGATTTCGCGCCATTTCATATATTTGTTCGTGTTAATTATCCAATTACAATACTTCATACGTAGATAGGTATTAATTTATTTTGTAAAGATATTAGATTTAAATGATGCCTGGGGTTGGCACCGCCTTTAAAAAACTCTTACCTTATGTTGTATAGCATTATTATTACGTTGGTAATTTCGAAAAAGTGATATTGTTCTGGCTCAATTGTAATTATTTTACTCTTTTTAGTGGTTGTTTACAAAATAACATTTTTATTATGAAGTCAATTTAATTTTTTTGGAAAAATATTTTATTTGCTGAGACTTTAATAAATATGTACATATAAGTTTTAGTAATATAACATTACCTCATAAAAATATATTTGGTTTTTCATTTGTAACAGAACTTATGGCCGGACTAGGTACATATAGTTATTCTGTTGATGGTGAGCATTCGCCTACATAAAGAAATTTACAGGGCCACTCAGAACTTTGAGTACAACATTTTGCACTGCACTGTACTGCACTCTAATTGAAACTTTTTTTATCATTCTGTCAGTCTTCTGGTCAATACTTGCTTCTCTGCTCACCAGATGAGAGGTGGGTCGCCCCGTTGATTTCATATGTAGGTATTCTTAATCTACACTAATATTATAAAGAGGAAAGATTTGATTGTTTGTAATGGATAAACTCTAAAAATTCTGAACCGATTTTAAAATTATTTCGCCTAAAGAAAGCTACATCATGTGTGAGTAACATGGGCAGTATTTTATTTTTCAAAAAATTAGAGATCCCTATGAAAATTGTAATAATGTAACCCAAGGTACCAAAAATAAAGAACGGAAATTACGTTGCCATGGAAACGAAATAATAACAAGTCTGTCAATTAAGTGAGTATGCAGTTCAGCGTTGCCAGAAGGTTACTTTTGTGACCTATTAGGTGATTTTTGACTCCTTCAGGTTACTTCTAGGTTACACGAATCGCAAGGTTACTTTTAGGTGATTTTTGACTTCTTCAGGTTACTTCTAGGTTACACGGTAGGTACGAGTTCATTTTACCCATCAAATGTGTCTGCAAAGACGACTACTAGAAGAAAGTTTTCAAAATGAAAAACTCTGCAGGGGATGACCAAAGCGTGTCGGTTACTCGCTCGTTCAATCGGACAGATTCATTCTTGTTCGAGTCCGTTTTACCCAAATTTGTCTACAATAGACGACTACTAGAAGAAAGTTTTAATGAAAAACTTTGCAGGGAATGACATAAGCGTGTCGGTTACTCGCTCGTTCAATCGGACAGATTCATTCTTGTTCGAGTCCGTTTTACCCAAATTTGTCTACAATAGACGACTACTAGAAGAAAGTTTTAATGAAAAACTTTGCAGGGAATGACATAAGCGTGTCGGTTACTCGCTCATTCAATCGGACGGATTCGTTCTTGTTCGAGTTCGTTTTACCCAGCGAAATTTGTCTGCCAATAGACGACTACTAGAAGAAAGTTTTCAATATGAAAAACTTTGCAGGGGAGCCTTTATTCACTAATAAAAATAAAATGTTATGCTTATGTTGGTACCATTTTTGAACGTCAGAGTCATTTTCAGCCAGCTCAAGCTAGTAAAATGTATCAACAGGAATAAGCTTGGCACTGAAATAATTTAAGCGTTGACGGCTACCAAAGGAGCTATCAAAATGACGACAACATTTTAGCCAACAAATGGGATGCTTAAAACTATAGTAAAATTATAACAAGGATGGCGAAGGCGAAGGTACTTCACCTATGTACTTAAGTATAAACATTTTAAATAAATTTTATGGGTAAGTTTTTTTTCAACCGGAAAATATAAGGAGGTAATTTTCTATCCTTATTATTTCACTTGCAAATTACAATGACAACAATTATGTTTCAAGTCATTAAAAAAGTAGCTGGTAATTGCAAAACTAAAACTTACAACTATTTTTTTTATTAAAACCTACAAAAAATCTTGAACTTTTGAACTTAAAATTGAAAACATTAACTAAATTATCTATATTTCTATAAGTTATTACAACCAACATATTCTGTCTATCCTCTTTTAATCATATTACTGTAAAAAAAAAGAAAAAAAGGTTACTTTTCACACTAAAAGGTTACTTTTTATCCATTTTAGGTAACATTTGAAAAGACCCGTCTGGCAGCACTGATGCAGTTGTCTATGGTCAAGAAACACTACTGCCACTGGTTTTGAATTATGCTTACTGTTGTTTTTTAAACCCCAAACAAAGAGACGGGTGTTATAAGTTTAGGATGTGTATCACTGTGTGTCTGTCTGTGGCATCCTAGCTCCCAAACAAATGGACCGATTTTGATGCGTTTTTTCGGTTTGAAAGCTGAAGTGATCGATATGGTTCTTAGCTGTCGTGTTTGAAATGGTTCTTAGCTATAAGGGGGGAAGGGGAGTTAGGGGGTTAGTGTGAGAATCGTAGCTTCCAAACGAATGGACCGATTTCGCTGTGGTTACATAAAATTTTCATCACCATACTTCACTCTCAAACAGCTGAACGGATTTTGATAAAATTAGGAATTGAGATAGCTTATACCCTGGAATAACACAGGATACATTCATCATCATCATACTTCACTCTCAAACAGCTGAACGGATTTTGATAAAATTAGGAATTGAGATAGCTTATACCCTGGAATAACACAGGATACATTCATCATCATCATACTTCACTCTCAAATGGCTGAACGTATTTTGGTGAAATTTGGAATGGAGATAGTTTATATCCTGGAATAACACGATACTTATCATCATCATCATACTTCACTCTCAAACGGCTGGACTGATTTTGATAAAATTTGGAATGGAGATAGCTAATACCCTGGAATAACACATAGGATACTTTTCATCATCATCAAACTTCACCATCATCATCATACTTCTCTCAAACGGCTAGACAGATTTTGATAAAATTTGGAATGGAGGTAGCTTATACCCTGGAATAACACATATGATACTTTTCATCATCATCCCTAACGCGGGTGAAGCCGCGGGGCGCAGCTAGTAATTGATAAACAGTTTGATTGATTATCAACCACTGCCTGCGGCCTGCAAATAAAATACGAGTAATGTGCTTACCACTTGCTCTTTAGCAAAATATGTTGTTTTCTGTGAGTACTTGTATATATTTACAACTGATTAACAAATAAGTACATAATTCATAACAATATATAAAAGTGAAAAGTTGTCTGTTTGTTTGTTTGGGAAGAAGTTTCCACGGGAAAACTGGAACATGTTGAATACTCGCTGTAAGGAATGGTTGCCATGGAAACGAAATAACAAGTCTGTCAAAAAACATCAAGAGAGTTGGTGCCACAGATTAAGTAGTTTGTGATATATCAACAAGCCACAGAGGCCATAACCAAGAAGTCTAAGGCTACTTTTGCATTGGTTTTTAATATCCTAGAAGAAGTTAGGATGCTTTTTTCGCGATAAACTGTAGTCCGCGCGGACGAAGTCGCGGGCGGGTAAGCTAGTATGTAAAATAAAGCATAGTTTTCACTGAGTTGTGTTACATAATGCAGTTGGTTGATTGGTTTATCTCAATTTACTTTTACAGCCTCGTTCTGATTTTATAATGAAAAAATAGTTTCTGCTTTCCTTATAATAATACCAAAAATAATCTCAGCAACCTGCGGTTACTGTAACAATGACATGATTTCGGTTTCCTGTAGAGTTAATAAGTATCCATGTCATTTTTAAGTATGTACCTCCTTTGAGTACATAACAAAAATCATGTAAAGTAGTCATAACGAATCTTTGTGGTTGTGAGGTTAAGTTCTGTGAACGATTGCGCATTTACTGCTGCGAGGATAAAACAGCATAAGGAGCGAGATAGATGATGCGAAGAACGTAAGCGAGTGAGCGAGGCAGTTCTACAATGCACAGTTGTGAGGATAAAGCAGCATAAAGTAAGCGAGATAGATGATGCGAAGAACGTAAGCGAGTGAGCGAGACAGTAATACAATGCTGCCTTCACCTTCAAAATTGGGATTGCGCCTGAAAAATAGCAGCTTGCTCAGCGACTTGCAGACAACTTCCGAGCCACAAAGATTCGTTGTGAGTACTGTACCGCCTTTGAACTAATAACAAACTTTATATGGAGTTGGTTATTTGCTCGAACACCATCACAGGTTGTTTATTTATTTATATTAAACCTCTTAACCTAACCCGTAACAAGATTCACTTTAACTAGTCTAGAAAGAGTAGGAAGCGCTGACTGCCCGACTTCAAGTAGGAAGCGCTGACTGCCCGACTTCAAGTAGGAAGCGCTGACTGCCCGACTTCATTGAATTTGAAGGCACAATTTAACCATGCATAAAGTGTCCATGTTTTTTGTGTCATTGAGCCTTTTATTTTATAGTCCGCACGCAAGTGCTAGATATCGCCTGAGGTATCGCACAAGTCACACTCGTGAGCGCATGCTGCTTGTGGGGACTGGCCCAGCCTGGTTTCTTATTAGTCATGTATTTTTATTATATTTATCTACACTCATATCGTAAAATCGGTTTATGAACTCAAAAATGGTGGCATAATGATATACATTACGCACGGCACGTCTCTAATAAGAAAAATAATAATTAAAACACTGTTTTTTGAACTAAACGATGTTATAATATATTTTATTTACCATTAATGCCCCGGTATTCTCCGCACCTACGAGGGTTTTCGTCATTTATTATCTATGGCGGCGCGTGTTAGACCGTATGCGAGCCAATTCGCTGTGGACTGGATTTTGGCGCTATAATTTACTTTACATTAGTACCTAACCAATTTTATGTGATTTATTATGTTGAACTAATATTTTATCCTGATTAAAAATGTGAGAAAGATGTGTTAAACATGTGAAACCACTGTTCGTGAGGAGAATTTGACTCCACCTGACGTCACGGAACAGCAACGAATATGACGAATGAGCTTTTACCAGCAAAATCAAGAAAAGATTACGCCTTTATTTTTTCATTAAATGTAAGTTCCTATTGCATGCGTGTAGATATAGTAGTGTATGAAACGTCACATAACAAGGTACTCGTATTAAAATACTCTAAAAACTTGCCTGTCCCTTCATTATGCAACCGTTTCCTATAATACTATCTTCCCATAAAAGCACCGGTTTGGCTCCGCACAACGAGGGTTGTTGCCATTTATTATGGCGGGTGCTAGACCGTATGCGCGAATTCGCTTTGGACTGGATTTGGGCGCCATAATTTACTTTAACATTTAGTACCTAACCAATTTAATATTTTACGTGTTTTTATTGATGAAAAGTTTTACCCTGATTATAAATGTCCTACAGCGGTGTTAGTGAGGAGAATTTGACTCTTTGACTTTGGTGACGACCGTAGCTCTCAAACCCCATACGAATGAACCGATTTTGAAGCGGTATTTTATGTTTGAATGCTGATGTGAATGAGATACATCTTAGCTAAATGAGGGGGGGGGGGGGGGAATGAGAAAAGGGGGGTGCGAATCGTAGCTTCCAAATGACCGATGGATCGATTTAGCTGCGGTTTTTTATGTTTGAAAGCTGAGGTAAACGAGATGGTTCTTAGCTATACTAGGGGATAGGGAGGGAGGAGGGGGTGAAGGGTGGGGAGGGGATGGGCGGGTTATATACATTTTTAATATGTGCTTGTAAATAAATATATGAGCTGTAAAGTATCTACAAGCGCCTTTTATTTCGTTTTTTCATAGAGGGTGATGAAAAGTAGAGTGTATCACTCGGACTGGAGAGGATGGGGTGTACGTTGTGATGTTGCAAGCGGGAGGTTTATCTGTACTCAGACCACTTGCAATATTTAACAAAGTACTTAAGGAAGGGATTTCACCTCAAGTTTGGAAAAACGCCACCGTAGGAATGCTCTACAAAAAAGGAGATAAATCCAAATTAAACAATTGCTGGCCTGTCAGCCTACTCTCCCAAATGTACAAGCAAGTCGCAAAAGTCTTGTGTAATATAGACTCACAACTCTCTAGACTCTTGCCAGCCTGTAGAACAAGCTGGCTTCCGGAGGGGATACTCAACCATCCACCACATACATGCAGTCAAGCAACTGATGGAGAAATGCAGAGAATACAACCAGCCCTTGTGTTTTGCCCTTGTCGACTATGAAAAGGCGTTGGACAGCGTCGAACACTGGGCCGTGTTCCACTCTCTCCATCGATGCGGAATTGACAAGCGGTATGTGGACCTACTCCGGGAGCTATACAGGACCGCCACCCTACAAGTGCGCATGCGTAGACTCACCGACCTCGTGCCTATCAACCGAGGCGTTCGACAAGGTGATACTCTCTCACCTAAATTATTTACCAACCTTTTAGAAGACTTCATGAAACTACTGGACTGGAGTAAGAGAGGGATCAATATCAACGGAAAACTCATGACGCACTAGCGTTTTGCCTAAGACCTTATCATTCTAGCTGAGAACGTTGCAGATCTCCAGTGTATGCTCGCAGAATTGCACGAAGCATCCCAGGGAGTCGGCCTCCGGATGAACATGTCCAAAACCAATATCATGACAAACCTACCACCACAGACACCTGCCGTTGTTGTAGGTGACTGTCTCTTAGAGATAGTGAATGAGTATGTCTATCTTGGACGCTGTTTATCCTTTGGACAAGACTCCCAGGTCAAAGAGATCGCTAGACGAATCCAGCTAGGATGGGCTGCCTTCGGCGAACTAGATGACGTCTTGAAGTCGAAAATTCCCCAATGCCTTAAGACCAAGGCTTTCAATCAATGCATCTTGCCTATCCTCACTTACGGTGCAGAGACATGGCCGCTCACAAAAGAGTACATGCACAAGATAAAAGTAGCTCAAAGGGCGATGGAGCGTGCCATACTCGGCATTTCGCTTGTGGACCGGATCCCAAATGTCAAGATCAGACGTAGGACTAAAGTTGTAGACGTAGGGAAACTGATCACAAAGCAGAAGTGAGGATGGCGAAACGAAAAGATGGCAGATGGCAAGAGCAGTGGCGGAATGGTGGCCAAAAGAAGGACGTAGATTAAGGGGTAGACCACCTGCATGATGGTCAGACGACGTCATCAAGGTGGCAGGAAGGCAGTGGATACGCTTTGCGCAGGACCGGAAAGAATAGCGTGCACACGAGGAGGCCTATACCCAACAGTGGGTTGATGTAGGCTGATATAGAGATAGATAGACGTATATTGAATTGAGAAGTTCTATGGACAATTATACACCTCATCGCGTAGTCCTCCTAGCGCGACTAGCGATGCAAGAGCCCGTTTGACCCGACATTATACCGAAGATATCCCGGACGTCAGCCTATACGAGATCAGAATGTCAAACAGCTTAAGAGCAAGAGGACGGAATAACGACAGAGCTACTGAAAGCGGGTGGAACACCGGTACTGAAAGTCCTTCAGAAGCTGTTTAACTCCGTCACCCTCAAGGTACTAAGCCAGAGGCGTGGCATAGGAGCGTAGTGGTTTTGTTCTTTAAGAAAGGTGATAAAACCCTCTTGAAGAATTATAGGCCCATTTCGCTGCTGAGCCACGTCTATAAACTCTATAAGCTGTTTTCGAGAGTAGTTACAAACCGTCTCGCTCGTAGGTTTGACGACTTTCAGCCTCCCGAACAAGCTGGATTCCGGAAAGGCTTCAGCACCGTAGACCACATCCATACGCTCCGGCAGATTATACAGAAGACCGAAGAGTATAATCGGCCACTATGTCTAGCGTTTGTGGATTACGAGAAAGCCTTTGATTCGAGACCTGGGCAGTCCTACAGTCATTACAGCGGTGCCAGATTGACTACCGGTACATCGAAGTGTTGAAGTGTTTGTACAGCAAGGCCACCATGACATGACAATCCGTCTTCAGGATCAGAGCACGAATTCTATCCAGTTGCAAAAAGGGGTGAGACAGGGAGACGTTATTTCTCCGAAACTGTTCACCTCTGCACTGGAAAGATATATTCAAGCTTCTGAACTGGAACGGATATGGTTTTAACATCAATGGCGAATACATCACTCACCTTCGATTTGCCGATCATATAGTCATCATGGCAGAAACCCTGGAAGACCGAAGCACAATGCTCAGTGACCTCAATATTGTTTCCCAACAGGTGGATCTTAAAATGAACATGGGTAAGACGAACATCATGTCAAATGCCCATGTCGTACCCATGCCGGTTTATGTTGGGAACGATATTATCGAAGCTGTTGATCACTATGTCTACTAAGGTCAGACGATCCAACTGGGAAAACCAACTTCGACAAAGAGGTCAACCGACGAATCCAACTCGGATGGGCAGCGTTCGGGATATTACGCCATTTCTTCTCGTCGCAGATACCGCAGAGCCTCAAGACGAAAGTTTATAATCAGTGCGTGTTGCCAGTGACGACATACGGCACTGAGACGTCGTCGCTAACTATTGGTCTCATACACAAGCTCAGAGTTGCGCAGCGTGCAATGGAGAGAGCTATGCTCGGTGTTTCACTACGTGATAGAATCCGAAATGAGGAAATCCGTAGAAGAACCAAGGTTACCGACATAGCTCTCAGAGTTTGCAAGTTGAAGTGGCAATGGGCAGGCCATATAGTTCGCAGAACCGACAACCGCTGGGGAATAAAGGTTCTCGAATGGCGGCCACGAACAAGCAAGCGAAGTGTGGGGAGACCCCACCCCACACGATGGACCGACGACATTGTAGCCATCGCAGGAAGTCGGTGGATGGAAATGGCACAAGATCGCTCGTCATGGCGCTCTTTGGGGGAGGCCTATGTACAGCAGTAGACTTCTAAGGGCTGACATGATGATGATGATATTGAATCCCTCGCTACGTTCAGGATTCTACTTAACTACTTTACTCTAGAATCCTTCACTCCGCTCTGGATTCAAAATAGCGCCCTCGCCGGCAAAATATTATTTCGCTCTCTAGTAATACAATCTACTATTTCAAACTCAAAGCATACTTAGTTTACTTAATAATATGGATTTCATCTATATATATGTTTTTCTCTTTGTTCATGAGATGTTAAGTTTGACTTGTAAAAGTGCTATTTAAAATAAATACTTTGACTTTGGGTACCTCCCTCCCGCCCCACAGCCCCCATACCTCGGGCGATATTAGCACTTGCGCGAGGACTATAATATTATTGCAACGTGTTATAATGTATGAACAAGGCTGATATGTACAACTATAAGTGAGTGTTCGCGCCGACATCTCCGGCGTCGATGCCCAACATTGTCAACTCGTCCAACTCTTCAGTGACGCCGGCCGGACGGTGTTGTTTATTGCGGTTGGTCCGGCGTTGTCTCGGGTTGGCGGCGCGCGCCGGCGGCATCAGCGGCACGTTGGGGTCGAAGAGAGGGGGCGGCGGGAACATGCCCGTGTTGTAGTCGAACCCGAACATGCCCGGGGGCATGAATGGCGCAAACGGCATCCCGGGCGCCGGACCCAGCAGCCCGGGCTGCTGCATGGCCTCCAGCATCTCGCGGCACTTCTTCGGATCGGTGGGGAATATCATGTCGAGCGCTTTTTGGAAATCCTTCAGCCCTGTCGGCCGACTCCCAGCGAGGATCGACGGCCTGTGAAGAAAGGGGGTTACATTTGAAAGTAATATGAACGATTTCATTATTTTTATTATAACCTGGTTCAATAGAGAAAAATATCTATAATGTAGGTGCCCATAATGTCCTCTTATTCCTGTGTTCCCTCACACACGGTCAACGCCGATCTAGACTGTATTTTTATCTTGACGCCCATCTTATTAAATCGGAAACACTTTGCCGCTTTGCAGACGCTTTTAAATTACAATTTTACAAATGTTTAGTATAATGAACCTAATGATAATCGTCCCTTCGCTCCTCTCGCACACTCGACCTTTTCAGTCCGCTTAGGACGTCGCCATTTAGATTCGCTCGCCACCTCCCCTTTCGCTATGTTCAGGCCTCGTACACTTGTTTCGCTCTGGAACTACTTGCGAGCTTCTGGCTCCGCCTTTTGGAATTGCACCCCTATGTATGGGATAAAGTCGGGCCACGTGGGGACCGAGGTGCTGGGGGCGGCTCTAATTCCGTTTCGCGAGCTTCTATTGAATTTGTAGCTGGTCAAGACTAGACCGACCAATCAGGAATAAGTTTACAATATAACTGACACTGGCATTAAAATATCGTAAACTTGTAAAACTGTGCACTGATTGGTCCAGCTAGCGAATAGCATGTCTGTTTATAATTTTACGTTTAGAATTTGTTTTATTACACTGGCAACATATAAAACAGCGGTGTTCCTCGTGTCTAAGTCGCGATCGGCGCGCTCAAAACTGTTTGAAACTTCAATAAGTATAATTTATTAATTTAAATGAGAAACAAGAAGGTTATACGTGGTTTTTTCGTGCTTGGTCATCGAGTTGTGAGCTACCCTAAAAGTTTCGGCCGGATAGTAATAGGGAAGTGCTCGTAATTTGAGTTGCAAGATTCCAGGAGAGAAATACATAGATACATACAAGTGAAGTTAAATAAAACTTTTAAAAGACGATCGTAATCGCATTATCTTGCAACGTTGCTGCAACGCTCCACGCTGCACGCTGCAAACTGCGAATCGACAAGGAGTTCATCCATATCGGGCGGCAGATAATACCTTTTTTGTTAACTGTACGATCTGTCAACTCAAGTACTTCAAGCCGACATCTTAGATTTTTTTCTTTAGAAAACCGGGTTATAACCAGCTTCACAAATCATTAAAGGAGGAGGTTGTTAAGTCGTCTGTATGTTTCTGTGTTTATTTTGATTTCTTATCTTATTATGAATGAACCCATTTGTAAGATTCTTTTTTATTTCAAACTAGCTTTTGCCCGCGATTTCTTCAAAGAGAACTACAGTTTCAAGCGTTAAAAAAGTATCAAAATCGGTTCAGCCCTTTTGACAGGAAAGCTCTCCAAACAAACAAACAAACAAACAGACAACGTTTCACTTTTATATATTAGTGTGGATGTGGATGGTGAAAGGTTAACTTTACTTTACCAGTGTTATAGTTTCAAATAAATATCATAATTACTATTTATTCATTCATGTCTCTAAAAGTTGATTTTTCATGAACTAAAATGTGTTCTTTTTTAATTTTAGCCCTGAACTTGAAAACAGAGGGGTTTTATAAGTTTACGATGTGTGTATGTCTCTCTGTGGAATCGTAGCTCCCAAACGAATGGACAGATTTTGATGCTGTATTAAAATACTTGTCGGAGTTGAGGAAACGTCGAGCGTAAACAAACGATGGTTGCAAGCTTGTCTACGTTCGGGTATAATCGGCGGTGCGAAAAGAGCGGCGACGATTGGCACTTCAGGGAGAACCGCGGAGCAGGGTGGTCGTGTCGCACGCGCACGTCGGTAATACAGCGTTATCTCGACTCCGAGTATTCTACTTAACCACCTAGGAAATTATTTTGTTTTGGGAACTGTTCTTATTGTTTGTACCTCCACACATTAAACGTGTGACGCAAGAAGGATTCAAGCCTACGATTTATCGAACCTACACACAAAACGCCCGCAACTATGGACACCAACATCGGTTATCCTGACGCAGCTTTGATCATCCTGGCGCTCATTCATGGCCTTCCAGACCGTCCCCCGTCATACTTATATATTCAGCAACGGGATCGCCTAAAAGGTTCACTTTACTTTAATAAATGCCTGAATGTATCAACTGTCTATGTGTACTTACTGCGGCGGAGGTATGCCGGGCGGCGGCAGCGGCGCTGGCAATGCCGGAACGGGAAGAGCCGCCGCGGGCAGTGCTGGCGCGGGCAGTGCCAGCGCGGCTGGCGGCAGCTCCACCTCTAGCTGCTGCTGTTGCCGCTCCAGCTGCGCCTGGAACTCTGCCATCTGTCACACAACAGATGCACTTAATCACTGCCTCAAAACCTACCGAACCACGTCAGAACTCGGGCCGTTATAGATCGTGGTCGGAGAGTTGCCTACTGTCACAGTACACAGACATATTCTCCCTGCGGACCAGAGTATCGAGGAGTAAACGCAGGCCGGTCTCACTCTAATGTTTAGGTATGACATCGAAGCGCCGAGTCACCCGCTGTCTTCAGTCTGCCGCCGCGCGCTGTCTTTGACTGACGCGGCTCAGTTTGACCAGATTTAGCAGGTTACTGCGATTTTAGCTGAAATAGACTCTTATTTAAGCTCGTCGCAGGATTTGTAGCATATTTTAAAACTTAGCATTTTTTTAGCAGGTCCAATAAAGTTTAGCAATAGTTAGGCAACATTAATTGTATTACAGGCTTTTCTTAATAATAATGGCGTCGCCGAGTGGCCGTGGCTACGTACTATTAGTTATTGTTCTGTGACCACGCGACCGACCGACTTCTAAAAGTAATGGCGTCGCCGAGTGGCCGTGGCTACGTACTATTAGTTACTGTTCTGTGACCACGCCACCGACCGACTTCTAAAAGTAATGGCGTCGCCGTGTGGCCGTGGCTACGTACTATTAGTTACTGTTCTGTGACCACGCCACCGACCGACTTCTAAAAGTAATGGCGTCGCCGAGTGGCCGTGGCTACGTACTATTAGTTACTGTTCTGTGACCACGCCACCGACCGACTTCTAAAAGTAATGGCGTCGCCGAGTGGCCGTGGCTACGTACTATTAGTTACTGTTCTGTGACCACGCCACCGACCGACTTCTAAAAGTAATGGCGTCGCCGAGTGGCCGTGGCTACGTACTATTAGTTACTGTTCTGTGACCACGCCACCGACCGACTTCTAAAAGTAATGGCGTCGCCGAGTGGCCGTGGCTACGTACTATTAGTTACTGTTCTGTGACCACGCCACCGACCGACTTCTAAAAGTAATGGCGTCGCCGAGTGGCCGTGGCTACGTACTATTAGTTACTGTTCTGTGACCACGCCACCGACCGACTTCTAAAAGTAATGGCGTCGCCGAGTGGCCGTGGCTACGTA
Source organism: Alsophila aescularia (assembly GCA_946251855.1). Taxonomy (NCBI): domain Eukaryota; kingdom Metazoa; phylum Arthropoda; class Insecta; order Lepidoptera; family Geometridae; genus Alsophila; species Alsophila aescularia. Next base: position 2,805,404 of record OX276378.1, on the reverse strand, counting down.
CTATTAGTTACTGTTCTGTGACCACGCCACCGACCGACTTCTAAAAGTAATGGCGTCGCCGAGTGGCCGTGGCTACGTACTATTAGTTACTGTTCTGTGACCACGCCACCGACCGACTTCTAAAAGTAATGGCGTCGCCGAGTGGCCGTGGCTACGTACTATTAGTTACTGTTCTGTGACCACGCCACCGACCGACTTCTAAAAGTAATGGCGTCGCCGAGTGGCCGTGGCTACGTACTATTAGTTATTGTTCTGTGACCACGCCACCGACCGACTTCTAAAAGTAATGGCGTCGCCGAGTGGCCGTGGCTACGTACTATTACTTATTGTTCTGTGACCACGCGACCGACCGACTTCTAAAACTAGAAATAGTAAAACTTTGTTTTTTATTTTTACAAGTTTTAGCTATTTACATCATTAGATTTATCAGTTTTTCATTATCAAGTAGTTTATATAAAGCAAAATTTCAAACTCTAAATTTGTATATTATTATGTTTTGTTTACATACTAGACTCTCGTCCGACAGCTCTCGGTCCTCATATTGCCGTTCTCGATGTTCGCCTCGCCGGTTCTCGCCTCGCCAGCCGCGACTATCGCCTCGCCGGTCGCGACTATCGTCTCGCCGGTCGCGACTATCGTCTCGCCGGTCGCGACTACCATCCCGCCGGTTTCGATTATGGCCTCGCCAGTTTCGGCCGTCATCCCGGCGATCTCGGCCACTGTCCCGGCGGTCGCGACTGCGCTCTCGCCAGTCCCGCCGGTCGCGACTGCCGTCTCTCCGGTCGTGGCTATCGTCACGTTGCTCGGGAGAGCGGAATCTTCGGCGTTCACTGTCTCTGAAAAGAGCAGGATGAGGAGGTCAGGCCGGTCACTGAGTTATCATAATCTATGAAAGTGCAATAGCGTATATGAAACGTAGTAAACGAAAAAAATATATGCATTAATAGATTATATCTTAAGGATTCCGAATATATGTTTAACTTAATTTAATACTTATGATAATCTGTAACAGGTCCAAATTCTATACATTGAAGATATTTTGAATATTTTTTTGGAAGATTTTCTGTATTTGATACTAACGCTAAAACTGTTTTTTTTTATCTGTCTCTCTGTATCTTGGGCGCGCATCACGCCGAAACTACTGAATGAATTCAAATGGAACTTGGCATGATTTGAGTTCATACTACGAGGTAGGTAGGACATATGGTACTTTTCATCCCGAAAGATTAATGTGTTCCCGCAGGATAGGGGTTGAAAGTTATTTAAAAGACAAAGTAGCACGCTGAAACTACTGGACGGATTTTGATGCAACTTGGCACAGTCATACTTATAAACTTTCTATCGCGAAAAAATAAAGGGTTCCTGCGGGATAGGGGTCCAAAGTTATTTTAAGTTTGAAGTAATAAATAATATTTTTGGAGGGTATTCTATCCGGTAAATCACTAACGCTCGAGCGGCCCCAGCCCGTGTTGACATGCACCCGACCATGTGACCTCACAAAATGCCGCTACAAGGTAGGACATTGGATACTTTTTATCCCGATATTTAGCATGGGTCCCTTGGGAGAGGGGATGAAAGTCAAAATGTGTACTTAGTTGTAATTCATTAACGCGTAGTCGGATTTTAATCATTATTTTTTTTGTTAGAAAGGAAGGAAAGATTGTCCTGTAAATATATCGTGGTTCAGAAATTACAGACAGACACACTCAGTATTATGTTCAAATAACTTGAAACAAGAAATATACAGGAACGTTTGAACGAACGGCTCATCTTAAGCTGGCAATCACACTTTATCATATATTAGTTTTTTTTTTTATTACGGACTAGGCAATCATTTGACCACGATCTCACCTGATGGAAAGCGATGAAGTGGTCGAAGGTGTAGCACGCTTGCCTAGTAGATACCTATTCACTCTTGACTTGAACACACCTGGGTTATAATTTACCGGAAACACTGACGAGGGCAGGGCATTCCGCTCCTTTGCAGTTCTTATAACAAATGAAGAAGCGTAACGCTTCGTTCTTGTGCGAGGTATTTCAACTATAAAAGGGTGGCGCTTTGCTGATCGTCTAGTCGTACGGTGATGGAAAGGTGATGGGGGAATCAGGTTGTGCAATTCTTGTGCACACTCTCCATAGTGCAATCTGTACAATACCGACAGGCTTGTTACCTCACGTCGATGCGCCAGACTTTGAAGCTTACTCTATACCAGAGTGTCATCCCCAATGAGCCTGATAGCACGTCTCTCAATTGAATCCAAAGACTCGAGCTGATACTTGGCAGAATCGTCCCAGAGGTGGCAGCAGTACTCCATACAATATCTGACCTGTGCTTGATAGATTCAAAATCTGTCCCGGTGTGAAGTACCGCCTAACCTTAGACAAAATACCAAGTTTTTTGCAGCTACCTTGGCTTTGGATTCAATATAAGACCCAAAAATCAGGTTTGATGTGAGTTCGACACCCAAAAGCTCCAGATGGTCGCCTATTGGTATTGTTACACTTTGGAAAGACGGAGATCGGTTTAGAGGACGCTTTTTATCAGAAAACAAACACGCCTGCGTTTTAGTAGCATTAAACTTAACCAGGTTAGCATCGCCCCAATCGGACACGGCTTCTAAGGCTAAATTTAAACGGTCTACCATATCCTCTCTCTGAAACTGGACAGCGTCACAGTTGGCTTGAGCATTGGAAGTGTATCTCTCAACTACAGTACTGTCATCAGCATACCTAAAGGTACCGGGCTTCAGAAGGTCATTAATGAGCAGTAAAAACAATGTAGTCGGGAGAAACGATCCCTGAGGTACACCGGCATTGATAGCCATTTGATCAGACGAGCAGCCCTCTAGGACTACTCGAATAGATCGTTCCCTCAAGAAATAAACTATCTAATTGCATAAGCCAACAGGTACCCCAAATGAGGGAAGCTTGTTTAAAAGGCCATCGTGCCAGACCCGATCAAATGCATTCGATATGTCAAGGGAGACGGCAAGCGCACCATGCATCTCTATGGCTTCGCTCAGTACGCGAGAAGATCCCTAGTAGACCGGTTTCGGCGAAATCCGTATTGCCGGTCACTGAGGAGATCATTGTCCTCAAGGTATGCCAAGAGCCAAATGTTTATGACAAGATGAACAAGAAAACCTCACCTTATTTTTCGCAACTGTTCCGAAATGCGTTCTCTGTCCCTCGACGTAGAGCGCGGCCTTTCTTCTCTACCCCTTTCATGTCTGCAAAGTATATAACATTACAAGTATTCCTCTGAACGACGGAAAATGTACATACTAGGTAACATTTTGTGTACAATAAACATAGTGTTTTTGTTGGTGTACAATACAAGTATATCTCATATAACCTTAACTTTGTTAAAATAGTCTTCACTTCATTGGCTTATTCGTATAGCTTTGTACCAGTGAAAGTATTTTCAGAATCGGATAAGTAGTTCTAAAGATTACCTCCTACAAACATACTGTATGTAAGTTAAAGGTAATCAATTTTACCTCTTTATAATACTAGTGTAGATTAGAGGTTACATTTTAGTGGTGACATTCTCACTTAAATACTAGTGTTTCAATATTATCTGATATTAGTATTAGTAGTTACTTTATTGGTTACGTTCTCTCTTTAATATTAGTGGTTACAATATCATTTGATATTAGTATTAGTAGTTAAAAATGAACAAAATAAAAATACGTAGCTTACTTCCGCCAAAACTGTAAATCAGACAAATGATAAATGGTAAAATTAAATTATAACAAAAGTAAAACCCCACGCTAAACAAACCCTGCCCAAATTGAACTATTGTAAAATATAAATGAAATGAAAGCCTGGAGGCCAGAAAAAAACACTTATAGATTTATAGGAACACAATAATAGGTATATATTATTGAACGACTAAACCAACTTAGTTTCATCAATTTTTTTGCGTATTTTCACTGGAAATGCGTCACAAGTAACAGGCGGCGATGACGTAATCGTAAATGTGGTGCAATAGTGGCGCGATCTTGTGAAATCGTAGTGAATCATGCCGGCTCAAACTGGTTCGCGGCGGTGCAGTGGTGCAGTCGCACTGGCTCGGGCGCGTAGCCTATATAAGGGAATTTGTCACTATTGCTTAGTCACTCTCAGTCCAGCACTCGACGAGTCAACATCACCCGAAGATGCCTCGTGCAGAGGCGAAATACGTGTATCAATACGACTCGTGTCAGTCAAAGTCAAGTGTTAGACGTTTGGTATTTGGATCGAGGTATGTTTTTATTTAAAGTGTATTTATATTATATGTATATAAATATATAAGTGTTACGATACTTGTATTTGGGTAGGGTTTGTTTAGCGTGGTCTTTTTTATTGTGTATATATATTATATGTATATAAATATATAAGTGTTTTTTGTGGCCTCCAGGCCTTAGCTTTCATTTAATTTATATTTTACAATAGCTCAATTTGGGTAGGGTTTGTGTAGCGTGGGGTTTTACTTTTGTTATAATTTAATTTTACCATTTATCATTTGTCTGACTTACAGTTTTGACGGAGTTAAGCTACATATTTTTATGTTGTTCATTTTAAATATGGATTTCCACAAAGTAACGCCTGAATCTATCAACTATTAAAAGTTACTTTAGTGGTTACATTCTCTCTTTAATATTTGTGGTTACAATATCCTTTGATGTTAGTAGTTACTTTAGTGGATATAACTCTGATTAATATTAGTGGATACAATATTATTTGATATTAGTATTAGTACTTACTTTACTGGTAACATTATTTCATTAATATTAGTGGATACAATATTCTTTGATATTAGTACTTACTTTACTGGTTACATTATTTCATTAATATTAGTGGTTACAATATTCTTTGATATTAGTATGAGTGGGTACCTTTTCCTGAGTGTTTCCAACAGTCTCCTGTCGCTGTCACTCAATGTGTCCTGCATGTTCGACATTACCACTAAGTCTTCTAATGCTAAGTCTTCAGTCTCTTCGCGGTCTTTTAGTTTCTTTCCTGTATCAAATACAATAAATTGTGATAATTTCATTACCTTTAGAACTTTATGGTGTAGCGTTACTAAATATTAGTCCTTCAGACAAACCGAACGCAAATATTATGTTTGCATCTTCTACGTTCCGATGCGATTTGATGGATATGTCAACGTCATTGTCCTTCAGACAGTGACAACATGCAAACAGTTCACAGGCTGACTGTTTTCACACCGATTCTTATCGCAACGCAGTTCAGGGCATAGCCCTGATAAAAATACCATTGACCTCCGTTCAAGGGTCTCTTGCCTCTAGGCCCTCCAAGCAGTACTACACGAACTACTATTGTGATAAGATGGTCTGGGTGAGTCGATTCCCATACGCCAGCCAGTCAACTATCCTTGTGTAACGTGATATTACAATGAATACATAACTCGGGTGTTCGTATCATAAGTTACTTATAAACTACTTGTATTATGTGTTGTGACGCTATTAAAAGTGTTAAATTGAACCATTCATCTAATCAATACACATCCCTGATAGGAATACCCAAATAGGAGAACGGGGAAATTAATCCCCGTTCCCTATAAAGGTGCTTTTTAATTACAACTACTAAAGGAGATGTTATTTTTTGGATGGGAGCGTGGGCAAACTGCTGTACACCATGTCATAAACAGCAAAAATATAACGATATTCGAAGTAGATACACAATTTAACTACGAGTAGTAATGAGTGTATAAAAAGCAAATCATTTTTTAACTTTGTTAATTATTGCAACACACCGCCATGTTATCACGTAAACTGTCAGAAAGTCAGTGTCTAGATCAGCAATTGACAGCATGACAGCATGCACAGCTCCTCGATTCAGCTAATAAACCGCAACGTGATCGCTGTGCGATCGTTACCTTTACATGTGGCCACACTTAGAAAAAATAAACAGGGGAAATGGGGTCAGTGCTCCACCGTCCACCCACCGGCTTCACCCACTAGTGGGTGCACGGGTAATTCGCATTTACACCTCCATCCACCGCACTAGAGTTGGAAACTAATAAAAAAAAGTAATTTATCAAGAAAACAACATGTTTTATAATTAGGTAGTAAGACATTTTAAAGTGACAGGTTTCAAAGTGAAGTTGAGAGGAGGATGGGGGATGTGAGGGGAGGGTAGGGGAAGTTGAGAAAAGGTAAGGGGAGGATGGGATTAACTGATGATAGGAAAGAGGAAGTTTGAGGGAGGGTGGAAAGATGTGATGGGTGGTGAGGGACGGTAGGGGGATGTGAGGGGAGGGTAGGGGCAGTTGAGGAAAAGTGAGGTGGAGGGTGGGTGAAGCAATGTACATTACAAAAACTAGCGTCACCAATTACCCCCACCCTCCCCTTACCTTTCCTCATCTTCCCCTACCCTCTCCTCACATCCCCAATCCTCTCCTACCTTCCCCCATTACCCCTTGCATCCTCAACATTTTTCTCCCTCCCATCACTTAATCCCACCCTACCCTAACCAGGCCAGTCGCACTCATCAACACGTACAAATATTATACCTACACTTTGCGGCCCCAACATTGCGGTTAATGCAGTAGTGTCAAGCGTGCGCTCGATGAGTCGATAAAGTACCTACTTACGTAAAGTTTTTGTTAAAATTTATTCTTTTCTTAATTATGAGTATCAAGAAGAAACCTACAATGTACTGTATAGCATTCGGTCTGACAAGTCTGGTAAAATACCTACATACTGACATTTTATTACGTAGGTAGCCGTTTCTTTTTCATTCATTATTAAGTATGGAATTCAGACAGGCATCTTTTATTCATCAAAGTGCAATACCTATAATGAGGTTTTAGGTCTATTCTGATAAGAATGTAATTATATGTAGTTAATAGAACTATCAACATTTATAATATGTATAAAAAAAACATGATTACATAATAGTTTATTCTGTTACAATATCTAAGTCATATCATATCACAGAATAATTACTAGTACAAGTACCTAATTATATCTTGATACAACCCTGCCGAGCGAAAAAGTGACAGTGATTCTGAAACGGTTAGAGCAATGGAAGCTCTCGCGCGTTGTGATACGGTACATTCTAGCCTGCACGCAATGGGTGAGCGCCTTCTAGGTAAATATAATTGAAAGCTCGCAGCGCTGTGCGAGTTAAATTGCACTTTATTGCGTTGTAGCGAGAGTTGTTATGTATTTAAATGACTTTACTCAGTTATTCTTCTGTACTTGTACTATTATTTATTCTGTGCCCTAACTTTTTGTCAAGTTCCCCTACCCTCCTTTTATATCCCCCCACCTTCCCCAAACTTCTCTCACTCTCCCCTCAACTTCCCCTACCCTCCCCTTACATTCCCCCACCTCCAAAACTTCTCCTGCCCTTCCCTCACAGCCCCCATCCTTCCCCACCCTCCCTCAACTTCACTTTGACACTAATTGACACTTTGACATCTGTCACTTTGACACCTGTCACTTCAAAATGTCTTACTACCTAGTTATAAAACATGTTGTTTTCTTGATAAATTACTTTTTTTTATTAGTTTCCAACTCTAGTGCAGTGGGTGGACGGGGCACGCACCGGGAAATGTGGGGGGATAAAGGTTTGGGGACGTGAAGGCAGGTGGGTGGAATTGAGGGGAGTGTACTGGGAAGTGGACGAATGGTGGAGGATGTCGGGGAAGGGTTCGGGAAGTTCGGCAGGAGGTGCAAAGTGGGGGAAGACTGAAAGAAAGGGTGGGAGCAGAGTGGGAGAAAAGGGGAAAGTGAAATTGACGTCCTTCCCCCACTTCCCCTCACTCTTCCCACTTTCTCCCTACCCTTCCCTTATTTCCCTGCGACCTATCTACACCTTTTTTCACTTTCCTGCCACCCTTCCTTTCAGTTTTGCCCTACTTCGCCCACCTGCCCCACCTCTCGCACCCTTCCTTGACATCCACCACCTTCCCTCATTTCCCCCGCATCTCCGCCGTTTCTTATTTTTTCCAAGTAAATCGGAAGGTAACGATCACGCTGAGTCGCCCTGCTGATGCAAAAACAGCCGTCAGTAGTGTCAATAAACATCGTTGTTTTTGGTAACAGTCATGGTGCCAGGATTGGTACCAGGGTTCGGTAAATAAAAAAAATGTTTTGCTTTTTTCAGCTCCACTCAGACATTATTGAGTATTTTTCAATAAATCGTTATATTTTTTTCTATCACCTTCGAAGTTGTACAGCTTAGAGCCCATTTTGTGAACAACTCTTTTGTAAATGTGAGTTTTGTGAAAGAAACAAAAATGGAATAACTCCGAAAATATCAAAATTAATAAATTCAATGTCTGGACTTTTGTGAAAAATAAACAAAAATGGAATAACTCCGAAAACATCAAAAATCGCGGAACATGGGGGTTATTCAGATGCCCGTCTGGGGTTGCTCTACCTCGGGACCTCCGCTTATCACTACTTCCTGGGACATTCTGTATACCGTATAATTTAACGGCACTGCAAATTTGTGCATATAGCACAAATTTGCAGTGCCGTTAAATTATACGTAGTAATGTAATCCAATACTCACTCTTAGACGTGGACTCCTTCGTAGAGTCACTGTCGGAGCTGTCGCTCTGATTGGACAGGTCGCTGTTGTTTCTTCTCTTCTTCTTCCTCTTCTTCTTATGAGTCTTCTTCTTTACTTCCGGTTGTGGGCTGAGACTCTAATTCGGTGGGGAGATCCAAATAAATTAGTTAAAATCTGACACAGGTTTACGTAACGCATATGCAATGAATTTACTCAATAAAATCTGACACAGGTCTACGTAACGCATATGCAATGAATTTACTCAATAAAATCTGACACAGGTTTACGTAACGCATATGCAATGAATTTACTCAATAAAATCTGACACAGGTCTACGTAACGCATATGCAATGAATTTACTCAATAAAATCTGACACAGGTTTACGTAACGCATATGCAATGAATTTACTCAATAAAATCTGACACAGGTTTACGTAACGCATATGCAATGAATTTACTCAATAAAATCTGACACAGGTTTACGTAACGCATATGCAATGAATTTACTCAATAAAATCTGACACAGGTTTACGTAACGCATATGCAATGAATTTACTCAATAAAATCTGACACAGGTTTACGTAACGCATATGCAATGAATTTACTCAATTAAATCTGACACAGGTTTACGTAACGCATATGCAATGAATTTACTCAATAAGCTACACTCGTGCTTTTTTATCTGTTTTCCAGCCGAAATCTAATTTACGAGATGCAATGTATGACCGGCCCATTGTGCCTATTTTTTAAATATTCACTTGTATATTTGTCCCTTAACTTTGGTGTCAATCAAGTTTTTATTATTATTATTATTATAAAAACCTATACTTTTCTCTCCATGAACAACAGGTGAACATTTGTACGGGCCGAAGCCAAGTACTTTATCAAAAGAAAATCAGTTCAGTAGTTGGTGATAAGGAATTGAGAAAATCTGTTCAGCGGTATGTCAGGAATTAGGGAAATCAATTCAGCAGTTCGTCAGGAATTTCCGTACTAATCGGCAAGTGTTGAGGATGACAGCTTTTTGTAAAAGGATGTATGTAGTTTGAGGAATGCAGAGAGTGCTCAGACTTGTGTGGAGTGTTTGTCGTATAATACCTGTGGTGGAAATATATTACAATGTCCGGTCGGTTAAAATGCACTGTTTTATCGGTAATAATAGTTCGATCCCAATACATTTTATAGTTTATGTTTTCCATTACTGACTGTGGTATATATTTGTAGTAAGGCAATTTCTCGTCTATCAGCTTATATTTTAATGCAAGGGTCTGGTGGATTATGGCAGCTACTTGGTCGTGTCGATGCTTGAAATCTTATTATTATTAATGTATTACTCACTTGAGCATAAAAAGCGGTATTAACCGGTATCCCAGTAGTAGCTACGTTACTTAGGTGTAGTTTTATGCTCATGTGGGGCCAGGTAAAGTAACGACCTGCGAAAAACGGCTGGAACAGAATGGATAAGGGGAGCTGAAGACCGAGCTCAGTGGCGTGCATTAGGAGAGGCCCAGGTCCAGCAGTGGACAAATACAGGCTGATGATGATGACAGGGAGTGGCGAAATAATGGGACATAAAGGGTAGATTAGAAGCTTTTGTTTTTAGCAAACATCTGTTATATTACGATGAAAAAAGATACGCATTTGTTTTAAAGTTGTCAGCCTGAAAATGACATAAAATATATTGATCTCACTCAATGAACTCCATTCCCACCAGGACAACTTTTCCCAATGTAACTTACTAAATCAAAATAGTAAAATTTTGATAAAAATAAACACTTTTATTTTATACTAGTTTTCCCGCCCGCGACTACGTCCGCGCGGACTACTGTTTATACTAGTTTTCCCGCCCGCGACTTCGTCCGCGCGGACTACTGTTTATACTAGTTTTCCCGCCCGCGACTTCGTCCGCGCGGACTACTGTTTATACTAGTTTTCCCGCCCGCGACTTCGTCCGCGCGGACTACTGTTTATACTAGTTTTCCCGCCCGCGACTACGTCCGCGCGGACTACTGTTTATACTAGTTTTCCCGCCCGCGACTTCGTCCGCGCGGACTACTGTTTATACTAGTTTTCCCGCCCGCGACTACGTCCGCGCGGACTACTGTTTATACTAGTTTTCCCGCCCGCGACTTCGTCCGCGCGGACTACTGTTTATACTAGTTTTCCCGCCCGCGACTTCGTCCGCGCGGACTACTGTTTATACTAGTTTTCCCGCCCGCGACTTCGTCCGCGCGGACTACTGTTTATACTAGTTTTCCCGCCCGCGACTTCGTCCGCGCGGACTACTGTTTATACTAGTTTTCCCGCCCGCGACTTCGTCCGCGCGGACTACTGTTTATACTAGTTTTCCCGCCCGCGACTTCGTCCGCGCGGACTACTGTTTATACTAGTTTTCCCGCCCGCGACTTCGTCCGCGCGGACTACTGTTTATACTAGTTTTCCCGCCCGCGACTTCGTCCGCGCGGACTACTGTTTATACTAGTTTTCCCGCCCGCGACTTCGTCCGCGCGGACTACTGTTTATACTAGTTTTCCCGCCCGCGACTACGTCCGCGCGGACTACTGTTTATACTAGTTTTCCCGCCCGCGACTTCGTCCGCGCGGACTACTGTTTATACTAGTTTTCCCGCCCGCGACTACGTCCGCGCGGACTACTGTTTATACTAGTTTTCCCGCCCGCGACTTCGTCCGCGCGGACTACTGTTTATACTAGTTTTCCCGCCCGCGACTTCGTCCGCGCGGACTACTGTTTATACTAGTTTTCCCGCCCGCGACTTCGTCCGCGCGGACTACTGTTTATACTAGTTTTCCCGCCCGCGACTTCGTCCGCGCGGACTACTGTTTATACTAGTTTTCCCGCCCGCGACTTCGTCCGCGCGGACTACTGTTTATACTAGTTTTCCCGCCCGCGACTTCGTCCGCGCGGACTACTGTTTATACTAGTTTTCCCGCCCGCGACTTCGTCCGCGCGGACTACTGTTTATACTAGTTTTCCCGCCCGCGACTTCGTCCGCGCGGACTACTGTTTATACTAGTTTTCCCGCCCGCGACTTCGTCCGCGCGGACTACTGTTTATACTAGTTTTCCCGCCCGCGACTTCGTCCGGGCGGACTACTGTTTATACTAGTTTTCCCGCCCGCGACTTCGTCCGCGCGGACTACTGTTTATACTAGTTTTCCCGCCCGCGACTTCGTCCGCGTGGACTACGTTTATCGCGAAAAAAACATCCTGTGTTCTTCTAGGATATTAAAAACCAATGCAAAAGTTGGTATAGCACCACTCTTGATATTTTTTGACATACTTGTTATTTCGTTTCCATGGCAACCGTTTCTTACAGCGAGTAATCAACATTTTTCCAGTTTTCCCGTGTATCTTACAATTTTCCGGGATAAAAAGTATTCTATTTTTTATTCCAGAGTATAAGCTATCTCCATTCTAAATTTCATCAAAATCCGTCCAGCCGTTATCGCGTGAATCCTCCCCAAACAAACAAACAAACATACAACGTTTCACTTTTATATATTGGTATGGATGGATGAGGTGACATTTGCCGCACCATTATAAGGTCCTTGGGAACAAATGAGAATTTCCTTTTTTCCTTTATTTTTCCGGTATAGTCAGAAAGGTTCAACTCAAGGTATACTTAGTTTACCTAATTTTATTGATTTAATCTATTTGTTCATGATTTGTTAATGTAGAAATGTAAAATTGCTATTATTTTCCAATTTTCAATAAAAATATTGACTTAGATTTGTTGATGACATAGATACTGAATGGAGCCTTTGACCGATACGCACTTGGCCGATTTTTGTCGTATAAAGATGATTTCAAACCGCAAAAGTATTAAAACTTGTAAAACTGACATTATGGTCACTAGAGTCATCATTAGACATTTTATCCATGATCAGGGCTCTTGCCAAAACATGGGAAACTCCAAACAAATGACACTATCGGAAATATCACGTTTCTTAAATTGACTTTAATTTAAAAAGTAAGAACGATGGCAGCCTAGCGGTATAATACAGCGGGTTGGAAACCAACGATACCGGTTTTTTAAGTTATGTGCGGTTTTCCATCGCTCCGTGCTTCGGAGGGCACGTTAAGATATCGGTGCCGGCTGTTATTGATCTATAGCAGTCGTAAAGCCACATCAGAGGCCCTCGGGCGGCTGACAAACTCTGACACCAGAAGCCAACACAACCTCATACGACAAGCAAATTTCTCGCTAAGCAGGCGTTAATGCTAAATCATAACAACATTAGATTTGGATCTTGTCACAAAGTTAATTGCAATATTAGCCGTGTTCGGTTGGTCAGTTCAGTAAACTACCAATAGATGGCGTTACCGTCCCCCCAGTAAGACGGGTTTAGAAACTGAGGGAAAATATTGTATGATAATGTAGTGGTCACGAATTGGTTAAAGGCATGTGCCGCACAGAGGCATAGATGATGAGGGTTTGTATCCCGTCCATGATCCAAATTTTTCCTAAGTGTTAAAGTTACCTGTGTATGTAGATCTTTGCTGATGGTAAATGTGTGAGCCGTGTACTGGACGGAGCAGGTTTTGTTCTCAGCCGGCCTCGGATGCTTGTTGACGCGAGCCCTCTCGAACGCCTTCTGTCGGTCCGACAACCAGTCCGTCTCCCAGCTAGGGTTCTGTTCCACGAAGTGCTACAATGAAACGTTTAGTAAATGAAAACAAACTATTGCAACGCCGGTCGATTCCTACAACGCCATCCAACGTCAAGTGGCATACATGGGAACTTGTAAATACTTGTACTAGATAGCGCCACTAGAATGAAGTTACGCTGGTCGATCTGGAATGTTCAGGTACCTACTGGCTACTGGATAACGCAATGTGCTGTGCTAGTACCTACAAGTACTTTCCAGAAAGCACGTGACGGGTCGTGCGTGTGGGTTTATAAATATGGTGCGCATCAGATGCGTGAGTCAGTTTAATTTCGGCTAAGACATGAGTGCGATCGAAGTGATACGGAGCGAATATACAGTGCTATAGTTAAGTTCAATGATAAGTGATTAGAAGTAATATCGAGTTCAAAAGTGATTAAGTGTTATTTGTTGGTTAATTTATTTTAGTGTTTTTTGGAATACTAGTTAATTTTTGGTTTAATTTGTAGAGATATCTGAACCCCATCTCGTAACAATATTAATCAATGTAGTGTACTTACACTATAGTTTTTAGAGTGCTTTATTGATTTCAGATGTGCAGAAGCGCAGAACCAGTCTCCGATAAACTGAGCGCACAGTTTGCAGTACCACGCGGTTGACGGCACGAAGAATTGTAGACCTTAACAGAAACGAAATAAAGTTTAAACTTTCGTTTGGTTTACCGATACTCAAATGATACTAGGCACAACATATACAAAGTATGACAAGGGGTCCTTAACCTTCCATTTTAATCGAACCTTCCATAACCTATAAGTTTTACATAAAACCGCTATTTTGAAAAAAAAAAACGGCATTTCACGGCCACTGATCAAACCTTAATAAATCGATACAGGACTTCAATACCAATAAAAAAATATCTAGTGTTCTTGGTGCAAAAAATGTAAGTGTTAAACCGCCAATTTTTGCATGTTAAAAATGTACATTTCGCAAAACGCTCTTTTGTCAATCCGAACTCAGGGCTTCCTTCCTTCTCAAACATTCGTCGCCTCTTTCACGCCAATTACGTTCCATTGATTTGCACATTTATGACAAGTGCCCGCGTGAGGGTTTAGCTGTAGACATATAGTCACCCACCTTTGATGGGAGTCCGTTTAGCGGGAGCAGTGGGGTAGCTCGGGTACCCCTCGTTGACGCCGCGCTCGTCCTGCCACGGAGCCTCCGCGTGCTGCGCGGCCATCCTAACGAACCGTACTACTAATAATAACCACATAGATAGATAGATAATACTTTATTGTACACCAGTTTACAAAAATAATACAGTGCATAGGAACATAATCATATTGTACTGTTTGTTTAAGGTAGTGCTAGCCTCTGATATCAGAGTTAGGCGACCGCCCGATGGCCTCTGATATGGCTTGACGACTGCTATTAATCAATAACAGCTAGGGGGACTAACGTGGCCCTCCAAATCACGGAGCGATGGAAAACCGCACATAACTAAGAATAATCATTAGTGCGGAGACTAGAACCGAACCTGGTATCGTTGGATTATAACTCGCGCTAGTATACCGCTAGGCTGCCGTCACTTTCTTGACGATAAAATTAGATTATCTTTGAACTCAAAAATCGAAAGAGATAGCAGCATTTGCATCCCAATGCGTGCGAATGAGGCAGCAATAAAGCGCAAATCAAAACCAAACACGACGGTCAATGCAACTTGATAGAATTGTCAAAATCAGTCTAAATCATAGCCCCGTATTTGTCTCATAAAGATGTCCTTAGAACTTAATATGTTAAGTTAAAAGGAACAGTTAGAACTCGCTTGTGATGGAGATGGTTGAGGAAGTCCTTAGCGGTCGGCGGGAACTCGTTGCAGACGCGGCACCAGTGCATCTCGGGGTTGTAGTACACATAGTTGAACTTCTTCTTAGATGATAGACTTGTATAAACTCACTTATGATGCGCGATCGAGTGTAGATGGTTAAGGTAGTCCTTAAAGGTCAGCGGGAACTCGTAGCAGCCGCGGCACTAGTGCGTCTCGAAGTCGTAGTACACATAGTTCAACTTCTTGTTAGATGACAGACTTGTATAAACTCACTTATGATGCGTGATCGAGTGTAGATGGTAGAGGTAGTCCGTAGCGGTAGGCGGGAACTCGTTGCAGACGCGGTACCAGTGCATCTCAGTTGCGTAGTACACAGAGTTGAACTTCTTGTTAGATGACAGACTTGTATAAACTCACTTATGATGCGCGATCGTGTGAAGATGGTTGAGGTAGTCCTTAGCGGTCGGCGGGAACTCGTTGCAGACGCGGCACCAGTGCATCTCGGGGTCGTAGTACACATAGTTGAACTTCTTGTTAGATGACAGACTTGTATAAACTCACTTATGATGCGCGACCGAGTGTAGATGGTTGACGTAGTCCTTAGCGGTCGGCGGGAACTCATGCAGACGCGGCACCAGTGCATCTCGGGGTCGTAGTACACATAGTTGAACTTCTTGTTAGATGACAGACTTGTATAAACTCACTTATGATGCGCGACCGAGTGTAGATGGTTGAGGTAGTCCTTAGCGGTCGGCGGGAACTCGTTGCAGACGCGGCACCAGTGCATCTCGGGGTCGTAGTACACATAGTTGAACTTCTTGTTAGATGACAGACTTGTATAAACTCACTTATGATGCGCGATCGAGTGTAGATGGTTGAGGTAGTCCTTAGCGGTCGGCGGGAACTCGTTGCAGACGCGGCACCAGTGCATCTCGGGGTCGTAGTACACATAGTTGAACTTAATGTTAGATGGAGGCGATCTGAAACATTTATTGTTTCAATTGTTTTATTACAAATACAAAGGAAGGATATAAGGAGTGGGACTCCTTGCCAGAGTCTGTTTCTAATAAATGTTTAATAGTTATAGCAAAATCTCTTGTGCATCAAACTGCATCCGCCCGTCATCAGTTCTTTTCATTCTAGCAAACGACGCTTCTGGGCGGCTGAAAGGAATAAAGCTACTGAAAAATGCGGTTCTAGAAGTGTAAGTGATCATGCCAGTTTAAAAACATTGAATGCGCTACTGACCCGGAGTCTTGTTCCCGATCAGGAGATTCATCCGGTTGTATTGTCGACTCTTTCACCATAAGCATGTCCACCATACTGGTTATGGCCATGAGCTTCTCGTGGACATTCATCTGTGCAGAACCAAAATATGAGTCAAATTATATTATACTGATACGTAACAAGGTCCCACTATTTTAAAATGTTAAATTTGTCGTAAACAGGTTTTGAATAATTTACATAGAAACCTCTATTTTTATACACCTATTTAACAAGACTCCACTCCAGGGACTACCCTAGTAAAATTTAAGCTGTGTACATGGAGTTAATATTATCTGAATTTAAATATCTGCGACATACCGAGCTAAAGACGTACATTAAAGCCACTAGGAAACTAAAAAGGTTCCTTGTTTGATATTGAATTTGTGGCGTCAGTTCCCAAACGCACATTTCCTTTTGGGCATTTTCATTTCATTATATTGTAACTGTCCATAACAAAGTATGCGTCTATTGTAACTGTCAATATCAAAGTGTGCGTCGATTGTATCTGTCAATATCAAAGTGTGCATCAATTGTATTTGTCAATATCAAAGTGTGCGTCATTGTATCCGACAATATCAAAGTGTGCGTCTATTGTATCTGTCAATATCAAAGTGTGCGTCTATTTTATCTATCAATATCAAAATGAGCGTCATTGTATCTGTCGATATCAAAGTATGCGTCTATTGTATCTGTCGATATCAAAGTGTGCTTCTATTGTATTTGTCGATATCAAAGTGTGCGTCTATTGTAACTGTCAATATCAAAGTATGCGTCTAGTGTAACTGTCAATATCAAAGTGTGCATCTATTGTATCCAGTGTAAATATTGTGCGTCTATTGTAACTGTCAATATCAAAGTGTACATCTATTGTATCTGTCAATATCAAAGTGTGCGTCTATTGTATTTGTCGATATCAAAGTGTGCGTATATTGTATTTGTCGATATCAAAGTGTGCGTATATTGTAAATGTCAATATCAAAGTATGCGTCTAGTGTAACTGTCAATATCAAAGTATGCGTCTATTGTAAATACAGACTGATACCTAGTGATGAAATAGACTCAGGCTTTTAAGGCCTTTAAAAGAGACTCGACACATTTTTAGCGACTCCCGACTATACTAAGTCTTTTAACCCTCAAGTCTTGAGTTATAAGAATAAAACTGAAGACTAATTTGAGTCGAAATCTTTTAACCTCAGGCCTTTAAAACTGAGTCATTACTTAAAAGGCTTAAATGACTAAAAGAACTCGCGCCTTATCGCCTCTGTGTTGCGAGTTGTGAGGAGTGTGCGTACATCACCCGGAAACTATATGATTTACATTTACACCAGGTGAAATCGTGGTCAAACGCTAGCTAGAAAACTATTTAAAAAAAAACTTAAATAATTGTATTAAATTTATCAGTCAGAATAGTTATTATGCCTTTCTCCGGTGTCACTTTCTTGTGGTAATGTTTTGGAGTCGGGGGTAGTTTCATTAGTCGATATTATTTCTACCTAGTTTCTACCTATAACACGTTTATTTTGCGATTAATGACATAATTTTTTGTACCTATCAGTTTATTATTATAACTACTTATTTCCAGATTTTTTCTTAGGAGATAGTTACAAAAATGAATAAGGATTATGCGATAGTCAAAGCATTTATCAATATATTATTTTAACAATAAACTATTAGAGCGTCAATGTGCATATCATCGTGGATGAACGTCCTATATTTTTTTCTAAAATAATTCCGTTATTACTTAATTAGTATGTAATGTAAATAAATAAAAACATGATTATATAATACATACTACGTATTTTACTTTTTAATATTTATTTACAGGATAAAATGTACAAAAAAACAAAAGTTCATTTTAAAATATAAATTAAAAAACTTAACTATTTACACATAACTATCTAAAAGTCCTTCGGAGGAAGGGAAAGTGCCCAGAATGCTGGCTGCATTGCCAGGCTGTATTGCAATACTAATTTTTTGGCCTAAATAGGAGCCAGCATTCTGGTCATATGTCACCTCCACCAAACGTGTTGCCAAGTCCCTGTAAATTTCGTGGCCGCCTGGCCCCAACGGACCCAAAGTTTCAACCCCAAACGGCACAAACATGTAACCCCTGTCAAGGTTCCCATATTTGCGCCGCTTGAGGTTTTCTGCTTTGGTTGCAGCGGCGCCAGCCTGAATTCTTGTCTCTGGAAGATGAGACGGCGCCAAGGTATCAACACAAGTTGCATCCCAAACTAATCATCTGGCCGTCCCATCTTCCAAGGAATTAAAGTCATACCATCTGGCCTCTTGCCGTCGTCCCGCATCAGGCCATTTGGTTCTAAGATTGACGGAACGCCGGCACTGACAAAGGCCCGACGGATGACTTCATTCAAACTGGCGTGTCGGGGAATCCTCCCTGCGCTTCTGTAGCAAGATAGTCCGTGATGGCCAAACCGATCCACCATATCGCCGCATAGGCAACGATGTGGGACTTGGCAAAAAAACGCCCAGACGCAGAGAAACGGCTAATCGGAATGTCTGGTTGTCTAATAAATTGCCAATGTTTTTTGATGGAAGTGCTTGCAACCAAAGGCCTGATTCCCAACGTGAAACAGCAATGAAGCGAGCACGCTCTGCATAACAAACAGATGTATCAAGAAGATTTTTTCGTTCAATTTCACAGAGCGGCCCGTCCCAATGCTTCAAGGAAGGAGGCGCTTTGGGCAAGGACTGATTTGGACAGGCTATTTTCCAAGCGTCCCTAGCCTCAGTCAAAATATTACGTATTTTTATTTTCAGGCTTCGGTGTTAATACTACAACATATTATGTTAATACTACAACATATTATGTTAATACTACAACATATTATGTTAATACTACAACATATTATGTTATCTTATCAGTCTTTTTAGTTTAAGAATAAAACAAAAAAAAAAAATGCGTAAACTTAATTTTAAATATCTTGCAAGACTCAGGCGCGAGTCCTTAAAGAAAAACTCGAGTCGTTTAAGTTTTTTAGTATAAAGTCTCAGTCTTATTAATAGAAGCTCTAACCTACAGTTTTTATTTTAGAGTCGAGTCTTGTAAAATGGAGTCGAGTCTTTTTAATGGGCCTTAAAATACTGAGTCTCTTTCATCACTACTGATACCCCCCGCACAAGTTTTCTTTTTGTCCTAGATGGCAAGCCACAAACACACATCAAAACAAATACAAACATACAAGACCTGAGAAAAAAACATGTATACTTATCGCACAAATACTTGCCCGGCCAGGATTCGAACCTGGGACAATAAGCTCAGCGGGCAGGCACACTACCAACAGCGCTGGTGTTGTGTGATATTAAAGCGTGGCTTAATATCACGTTTTTGTCTTAGTCATAGAGATAGAGATCTTAAAAACATATATATACTAAGTTTCACATTTATAAGGTTTGTGGTTGAACCAGCATATTTATGGACAAAACCCTTAAAAAGCAGAGCCTGGTCTTAACAATAAATAAGTGAAATATGACTACCGGCTATGACTCACTTGTATATAGTTGAAAACATCGACCTAGGTTTCGAGCGTAACCGACGCTATGGATAGCGATGGAGTTCCATCGCCACCGCCAGCAGGAGTTCAATCTCCGTCGACGGCGGTGCAGAGCAGTACGAGCACCGAGCGTCCCCGTTCCCAGTCGCCGCCGCATCTCACGCGCCGCTCGCAGCGGGCCGCAGCCCGCGTCGGGATCTCGCGGCGTGAACTCCTGAAGAAGAGCGTCGGATACGCTCGAAACCTAGGTCGATGTTTTCGACTATATACACGTGAGTCATAGCCGGTAGTGATCTTTTAAATTATGTATCAGGTTCACGAAAACTTTAACACTAAAATAAATAAGTGAATGAAAGCTTGGTATTACCTGTTGTTTCCTGTTCTCCTTCAGAAGGACAATAGTGTCTGGGCTCGGCGGGCGCGCGGCCAGGCTTTGGAGCTCTTGGCGCCGGTGTTTCAACTCGTTCAACAGCATTTTGTATTTGATCGCTTTCTTTTTACAGCCTTCTAACGTCATGGGTCTAGACATTTTAACTCCAACTGGAATAGGACATTGGTGTCAATTCTCTTGTTCAACTCACTACACTAAACTAGTTTTTCATTTAGTTGAGAAAGTAGAGATGTATAAAAGCTATTTGATAATTACAACTAAATGTAAACACCAGTGCGACGGAACTAAGGGACTAAGGGGTGTTGTGTTGTGCACGGTCGGGGCGGGGAATGGTTCCGGGGGGTGGAAGAAGGGAGTGAGGGTTTCTGAAAAATTTAAATCCAGCTCCCCTCCGTGTGCACAACAAACACCTTCCTTCCAAGTGTGTGTGTGTGTGTGTTTTAGTCTAGTTTAGTTAAGTTTGTAACAAGAGGTCTGACAGGACTAGACTAAAATGGCAAAGCTAAATTTAGTCTAGTTTTTAACAAGATAATCCGTTTGACAGAACTAAAATTAAATTTAGCGTAGTTTAGTCTACTTGGCAGTTCCTTGGACGGAACTAAGGCATCTGTACAAAGATAATTAAACAAGTCACAAATTTAAAAAAAATATAATAACACGCCTACCCTGGCAAAAATAAATTATGCCAATAAATTATATACTGTTGGAATGTGCTTATCAAGGCCTTCAATGTGATACCCATATTGTAAAATTAGAAACTGTTTCTTTTTTCGAATTTAAAAATGGTGTCATTTTGCCGCCATATTAAATGTTTTCAAAAAAAAATATAGCCTATGTTACTCGGGGGATGTAAGGATTCTAACGATACCCCATACGTCTTAATCTGTTGCCAGAGCCTGAGCCAAATCTCTCCAAAATCGCTTCCAAATACCGAATTCCTTACCGAATGCGATACAGTGGACGAACTAAACAACGGGCTGGTGGAAATTGTTCACGCGGTCGGGTCGGAGTTCTTTAAGACCCACCGCAAAAATAGAACACAGAAACTCTCTGAGCATACACTCAAACTTATGGCAGAACGAGGCGAGATGAAGCTGCGGTTTTCAGTGGTTATGTCGAGTTACAGCTTGCTTAATAAACAGATCTCCAAGTCGATGCAACGACATTTATAATGCCATACATGCCCCGAAAACACACTTCATAGTGGTGATGGGGGACTTCAACGCACGGCTGGGTATGAGGAATGGCGATGAACTGAGAGTGGGGCAGTTTGGATTTGGACAGCGGAACCAAAGGGGTCAGCGATTGGCCGACTTCATGGAGAAGGAGGGACACTTTATGATGAACTCCTTTTTCAAGAAAAAGGAGTTTTTCCCGTCCAGGAAATGGACGTGGCTGCACCCCGGCGGTCATAAGCACGAGATAGATTTCATTTTGACGACCAATAAGCATATATTCAATGATGTCTTTGTGATCAACAGGGTTAAGACCGGCAGTGATCACCGCATGGTAAGAGGCTTATTGAATATTAACGTAAAGCTGGAGAGGTCTCGTTTGATGAGATCTACTCTTCGCCCAAGTCCTGCCCAAATCCAAAACCCCGAGAGCTTTCAGTTAGAGCTCCAAAATCGCTTCCAAATCCTTACCGAATGCGATACAGTGGACGAACTAAATAACGGGCTGGTGGAAATTGTCCACGCGGTCGGGTCGGAGTTCTTTAAGACCCCCCGCAAAAAAAGAACACAGAAACTCTCTCAGCATACACTCAAACTTATGGCAGAACGAGGCGAGATGAGGCAGCAGTCGTCAGTGGATATGTCGAGTTACAGCTTGCTTAATAAACAGATCTCCAAGTCGATGCGATACGATTTGCGTTCCTATAATACTACTTGTATTAAGAACGCAATAGAGCGGAACAAGGGCTCCAAAGTGTTCGCAAGAGATCTGTCTATTGGGAAAAGCCTGTTGACGAAGCTGAAAACCGACAGTGGCGGCATCGGTTCGTCAAAGCCAGAGATATTGAGTGAGCTCGAGAATTTCTATGGACAATTAAACACCTCATCACGTAGTCCTCCTAGCACGACTAGCGACCCGACATTATACCGAAGATATCCCGGAAGTCAGCCTATACGAGATCAGAATGGCTCTCAAACAGCTTAAGAACAATAAGGCACCAGGGGAGGACGGAATAACGACAGAGCTACTGATAGCGGGTGGAACACCGGTACTTAAAGTCCTTCAGAAGCTGTTTAACTCCATCATCCTCGAGGGTTCTACGCCAGAGGCGTGGCACAGGAGCGTAGTGGTTTTGTTCTTTAGGTAAGGTGATAACTGATAATCCATGACTGATCATTGTGTTATTGTTTATATATTTTAATTTTGACATCTGCTGACATGTAATTTATAATTTATATTTGATTTTTAAGGTTTTTGACATTTGATTATTTTATTTGTAATACTTTATGTTATAATTTTCTTAATTAATTTGATATATGTTTATGAATTTTATGGTAAATTATTGTGTAATAATGTTTAATTGGTCTCACCATTCTTATTATAATAAATTAATTTGAATTTGATAAAACCCTTTTGAAGAATTATAGGCCCATTTCGCTGCTGAGCCACATCTATAAGCTGTTTTCGAGAGTAGTTCGCTCGTAGGTTTGATGACTTTCAGACTTCTAAACAAGCTGGATTCCGGAAAGGCTTCAGCACCGTAGACCACATCCATACGCTCCGGCAGATTATACAAAAGACCGAAGGGTATAATCGGCCACTATGTCTAGCGTTTGTGGATTACGAGAAAGCCTTTGATTCAGTCGAGACCTGGTCATTACAGCGGTGCCAGATTGACTACCGGTACATCGAAGTGTTGAAGTGTTTGTACAGCAAGGCCACCATGACAGTCCGTCTTCAGGATCAGAGCACGAATTTTATCCACGTGCAAAAAGGGGTGAGACAGGGAGACGTTATTCCTCTGAAACTGTTCACCTCTGCACTGGAAGATATATTCAAGCTTCTGAAGTGGAACAGATATGGAGTTAACATCAATGGCGAATACATAACTCACCTTCGATTTGCAGATGATATAGTCATCATGGCTGAAACCCTGGAAGACCTAAGCACAATGCTCAGTGACCTCAATATTGTCTCCCGGAAAGCCTCCCTTTCCACAGCCCTTCCCTCCCACCACCCCCCTCAACTCCTGCCCCTCGTTTTTACATATTTCCCGCAGTTTCTCTTTTTTTTTCCATAGTGTATGCATCAGTTTTTAACAGCTTTTGACCAGTTTATATGTGGATTGATAGAGCATCCTAGCTGCGCCAGATGTTTGCGCAGCTAAGATGCTCTGGATCAGACCCACATCAAGCCGGTTTACATTTATCACCTTGAATATTTCATCTCTCATAGATGCACTCCTGACACACTGCATAAGAAAATGGTAAACATCTTCCATAATACCACATACATCACAATTGGGGCTATTTACTTTATTCATCAAATATTTAAATTTGTTTAAAGGAATATGTCCAGAGCGCAACCTATGAGCAATCACAATTAACTTTCTACTAAACTTCACATCGGCACACCATGGTATACGAGGAGGCTCACTTTGCATTGTTCTGTACCAAATTCCCTTTTCGAGAGAGACAATATCAAAATACTCCTTCCAATGAGATGTAATTATACTTTTGTATTGGATAAGTACTTCTGAGTATTCCAGTTTCAGATGAACTTCTGTACCATTTGATATTGCCTCTCTGGCAAGTTTATCAGCCTCCTCTTTACCACGTATGCCAACATGTGAAGGAATCCATTGCAATCCCAGGGTCGCCCCCCAGCTACCAGCACTAGAACTTTATTTAATATGGTATAAGCTATCGATGCACCTCTGTGTCCAGAGGAGCATCGAGCTATATGCTGTAAGGCACTTTTGCTGTCAGACAAAATAATAGCCTTTTTGAGTCCTGCTGATAACATGTGACAGCGCCTCTCAGATTGCAAAGAGCTCCACAAACATAATGGCTACGGTTAAGGTTTTGTACCAAATTACCTTATGTATTTATGTATTAAATACATAAATAATTAATTAATAAATTATGTATAATTAATGTACATGTACAATAATTAATTATGTATGGGAAAAGTTTTTCGCAATTTCTGACATTTCTAGCACTCAAACCTCAGTTGGTCCAGTAGAGACTTTTAACCCTTATAAGAAACCGGATTGATTGGCATCAAAAAAGTTTTTGTGTAAAAGTACTCTTTTCTTGCTGTCTGTACATTTTTTCCAAAATCTGTAAATGCAGTTCAGAATATCTCAAAAAGCTATGGATGGTCTTGTAGGAACATTTTTCTGTAACTATAACGGTTATGGTACCTGCCTTTACTGTCCCGTCTCAAAAATCCAGTCTGTATAAAAGAAATTATATATTATAAGGCACTATAGGTCATTAATGGTAGTGACACTACATAGCTTGTATGAAATAGGCCAGTCTTCTTTGGAATCATTTTATGGCATCTGGTCAGACAGCATATTTATACAAAACGGTATACAATGTGATTTAACACTTAAAATTTTATTTCTTTAACCTGTGGACGAAAGCGTTTTTGGAGTTCTTGGGCTATTTTTTTATATACAGAATGATTAAAAGGTGAGCCATACACAAAATCTGTACATGAGGAAGATAAATGAATATTATTTACATAATTTGAAGATAAATTGTCATATTTATCCCCTAACTAAGGGATACTGCCCAGTGGTTAATTTACAACAATTTTCATACTAAACCTTCAAAGATCATATAAGTTCAAAGAAAAATCAAAATTTATCTCATTACACACTCTAAACCATCTGGTTCTTTCTAAAGTCATACTCAGAGCATACTTTATACAGTTAAACAAATTACATTTACTGTAAATAAACAAAATTACCTTTTTTGTTCATAGAACTATTGTTGTTGTGAGGCCGTGTTAGCCGAGGTGGACGTGTCATCTCATTTGGTGATACCATGACTGATGGGACTGGCTGTGGTGCAGACTCTTCGAGACTATTGTCTTTGCTAAGGGGTGCTTGGTGGTTCGACCCATGGCTTTGATTTGACTGCTGTCAGTAAACGAAAAACATGAGAGAACTACAGTAGAGCTAATAACATTAACAGAGACATAACAAGCTATCATTTAAGGAAGCAATCCTACCATCATTTGCATTATAAAATTACCTCTTGCTGTAACCTCGGATCTGGCAACTTAGTTTCACTGAGAACTTTACCATCAATCCCATCGTTTTCATTCTTCTTTGGTGATCGAGTACGACACATATCGAGCACGCTGAGGCTGTTACTTCGCTTTCTTGACGTGCTGACGGCGCTTCCCCGGTCGCTGAAGTCCGAGCCCGGCAAGTCCCATTCTTTGTCGTGCTCCCGCTGCCTCCGGGGATCCCGCGCAGACTCTTGAGACATTTCAATTCACAATATTAATTTGTGGATCATAAATACCTATATAAATTTTATATATCCATTGATTGCATGGAATCAAACAATTTTATTGATAGTTTCACTTGAATCACTTGTTTGTTTGTATCACAGACCACAGACTAGGTAGAGATATGTCACAGACTAGGTAGAGATACTAGTATGTTGCAAGGCAAGTTTGTTTTTGCTTTCCCTGCGTTCGAGATGATGAGTTGGCGTTGTGGGCAGTTTCGAAATGTACCTACATTTTTAACAAGCCGTTCGCTTTGAACATTTTCAACACTTTTGCCCTTTTTGCAACTTTTGACATTACTGATCCTTTCCATACCGAATGAAAAACGATCCAATACTTCACGGAATAAAGGCGATTTTCCTATGTCAACATATTGTCATCTAAACATGAAAACATGGCGCGGGGGGGGGGGGGGGGGGGGGGTTTGGAGGTTCAACCCCCCCCCCCCCCCCCTCCCCGCTCCTGCGAAATTCCTTAGTAAGCCACCCACCATTTATACACGGAAAGACTGAAAACTCAATTTATAATGAATTTTTACTATAATTAAAAGTGCAGTTAAAATTTCATTTTTTTAAATGTAAAATGGAAACGACATGAAAATTCTATTATATATATTTGTTTGGTTATTTTATTAAAAGATGAAGTAAAATTAAAGTATTTACCAAATAATGTTTTCAATTAAAACTAATGTCTATATGAATAACACCAGTCACTAAAACCATCAACCATCGCAATGTATCAATTTAATGTATGTAGTTTTTTATTGCTAGGACCCATGAGCGAGAGTAGTTTATATCCAAGTTTGCAACACTGAGCTACTACCATGGTGCTCGAAATTCTGGCACTTGATTCAGTTTTTTAGAAAAAATCTACTTTAGGGAAGCGTTTTCGGGTACTTATCTTTACTTTTAGTTTTTGAGGAAACTATGAGGCGTTTTAAAGCTAATTGAATGAAATTGAAGATAATTAATTTCTCTACAAATTCCTCTCTCATGACTTTTCTATAAAAAAAGTTTAGCCAGTTTGTTTGTTTGTTTGTCGTATGAGGTAGTGCTGGCCTCTGATGTCAGAGTTTGTCAGGCCGCCCGAGGGCCTCTGACATGGTTTAACGACTGCTATTAATCAATAACAGCCAGGAACGACAGCTTAACGTGCCCTCCGAAACACGGAGCGATGGCAAACCGCACATAACTTCGAAAAGTCATTGGTGCGGAGTCTAGGTTTTGAACCCGGTATCATTGGATTCTAAATTGCACTATAGAACCATAAGGCCACCATCGCTCTGTTACCAGTTTAGCCAGTACTTATATTGGAAATAAACAAAACCGATAATTATAAATATTTTTTGAAAATAATTATTTGCTCGTCTTTGTCTGGCTGTATCTCCACAAGCAATAGACCAGAGTTCAAGTTGAGCTCAAAATTTTATAAGATTTAATTTCCTATTCAAAAGTGTAGATTAGGGATACCCGGAAAACGCTAGTCTAGTTTTTTTTTTAAAAACCGGAGTAAGTGCCACAATTTCGAGTACCACGCGAATAGCACAAGATTTTCAGTGTTCCGAACTTGGTTACCTACATTTAAACACTCACAGGGGTCCTAACAATATAATCGATACCAATATATAAAAGTGAAATGTTGTCTGTTTATTTGTTTGTTTGGGGAGCTTTCTCGCGATAACGGCTAGACGGATTCTGATTAAACTTGGAATGGAGATAGCTTATAGCCTGGAATAAAACATAGGATACTTTTATCCCGGAAAATTGAAAGTTTCCACGGGAAAACTGGAAAAACTGTTTTTTTAATTATTCACTGTAAGAAACGGTTGCCATTGGAACGAAATAACAAGTACGTCAAAGAGCATCACGAGTGGTACTATACCTACTTTTGCATTGATTTTTAATATCCTAAAAGAACATAAGATGCTTTTTTTCACTGTAGTCGAAAAAACAGTAGTCCGCGCGGACAAAGTCGTGGGCGGGAAAACTAGTAAAAATAATAAACACTTAATAAAGTGTTTATTATTATTATTATTTTTAAAAATCCTTTTTGGTGTCAATAGAGACCAAATTTAAGGGACAAATATAAGGGATAATACTTTAAAAATAGGCACAATCAATAGGGCGGTCTTAAAAAGCGATAGACATAAGTTCAAAACTAAAACTCGACTACGGTCGTGTTCGTGTAAGTAAGTGCTGCCGTAGTCGTTTTTTTTTGCCTATGACATTATAAATGTAGACGAATCGATTGATCCTCGCTTGTCAAAATCGGACCAAGTTTTTAGTTTGAATACATAACCCTTCCTTAGTTTCACCGTAGTTGAGTAAAAAAAATAGCCTATGACATCCATATACCCACATACATACATACATACATACATACATACATACATAGACTGTTAAACTCATTATCCTTCCCTTGCTTTGCCATACTCGGGTAAAAAAACTGGTCTAAAGCTCGACCCCCCATCAAGTGAATTCCTGGCTACGGCCTTGCCCAACAGTGCAATTCAGCAAGAAAACCTACACTGCAACGTGGGGGGAAGTTAGGGAAGGTGGGGGAAGTGAGAGAAGGTGGAGGAAAGTGAGAAGAGGGTAGGGTAGGGAGGGTAGGACGAATGGTGGGGGATGTTGGGGAAAGGTGCGGGAAGTGGGGCAGGTGGTGCGAGGTGGGGGAAGACTGAAGGGAAGGTTGGGGGCAAAGTGGGGAATGGGGCGAAATTGAAAAGGGGAAGGGGAAGTGGGGAAAGAGTAAGGGGAAGTGGAGGAAGGTAGGGAATAAGTAAAGGAAGGGTAGGAAGAAAGGGGGAATGTTGGGGGAAGTGGGAGAAAGGTTGGGAAGTGGGGGAAGGACGTATTTTTTTTAAACCAACGTGGTAGACAAGCCACACCGAAAGGTAACGATCACGATGCAGTGCAGGTTAGGTTTTCTAGCTGAATAGCACTGTTGGGATCGTGATTGTGGTGTTCGAGAGTAAGAGGGCTGAACGCTAATTTCACCCAAAAATGTCCGAGGCGAACGCCAAATGTGATCATACTTAGCATTTTTAACAGTTATTTTCGCCATTTGCTACAAAACGAACGGCCCCTTTGAAACTTTTGAAATTAAAGAAGGATCGGTCACATCAGTCAGTGTCAGGGAGATTGTCAACATCG
The DNA here is from genome assembly GCA_946251855.1 of Alsophila aescularia. Taxonomy (NCBI): domain Eukaryota; kingdom Metazoa; phylum Arthropoda; class Insecta; order Lepidoptera; family Geometridae; genus Alsophila; species Alsophila aescularia. Next base: position 2,776,606 of record OX276378.1, on the reverse strand, counting down.
CTATCACTAATTTGCTAGTAGGCTAGTGCCTCCGCAGAAGCCATCTAATAAAAAAGAAGAAGAAGAAGACTTGCGATAAAGTCGAAATTGCTATGAAGAAAGTGACAATCTGATTGAAACCAAGTTCTGTAATAAGGCCACAGGGCCCCGACCACAGAACTTGGTTTCAATCAGATTGTCACTTTCTTTATAGCAATTTCGACTCTATCGCAACGCATTAGTGATAGTGACTCAGAGAAATTATAACTGAAGATGCCAAGCTTACGCGTTCCCCTCTGTCGAGGTACATGAACGTTTTGTTCATGTCCGTTTTTATAAACTAGTTTCCACGGTCTTTCGCCATTTCGCGATCACGCCTGTCGCTATACGGAGCTCACTAAAAATGGTTGATTATGCTGTAATTTCGTGTTAAAAATGATCGGAAACATCAAATTTAAGTTTCTTATCACTCGTAAGTGATTGGCTATACAAATAAGGTATTAATTTCACCGTAAAATACATTTTGTTACTACAAGCTTACGACAGAAATAACGATAGTTATATATTTAAACGGGACTTAATCGCACTGAAAACTTATTTTTTATTTAACTTCGACGTTTCGATCAAGTTGCATTGATCATGGTCCGAGAAGACTGAAGTAGCGGGTGTCAGCGTCTTGAAGAGGGACGAGTGTTGTCTCCAACTACCCGCATTTGGTTTTGTAAAAAAAAACAACAGAATTGTCACGACACACAACACTAACGACATCTGCAGATTTCTTCTGACATAAACCGCGACATGAACACTTGCTTATCACGGGATACCAGGATGCAGCCAACTTGAAACCATCCTCTCGGATGAAATTGGGATACTTTTTTAATTTCAACCGTTTCACGTACAATCCTAGAGTAGTAGTGACGTTCCGTGGAGAGGATCTTCAGGACATGGTGTTAAATCCAGTAATTAGGGCCCGATTGGAGCAAATGCTCAGCAATTGCAGATTTATTTATCTCTACAGCTGCAATGTGTTATTTGACCCTTTCCGCTATAATACGCTTGGTTTGTCCTATGTAGGACGACTAAGTCCCGTTTAAATATTTAACTATGTGTTCGAATCGCGAAAGTTTAAAAGTTATAACTACCACGACAAACAAACATGGTGCTTGTAAAATATATCACATATTCATTATTTTTTAAGTTATGTAAAGTATTAATCTATCTATCTTGTGACCGCCGAATTATAAGAAACTTAAATTTAAGTTATTTTAAAAAAAAAATATTTTCGTTATTTTTTTTAAGTAATTTTCATTGTAAATATCCCGTTTAATGTTTTGTATGTCGACCATAAAATATGTATTTATATTTTAAGTACAGCATATCTATACTTACAATAAAATATTTATCCAAAAAACAAACTACTTCATAATAAGAATGTTATTTTGAAAACAGTCACTAAAATGAATAAAATAATTACAATTGAGCCAGAACAGTATTACTTTTTCGAAATTACCAACGTAATATAATGCAAAAATACAACATAAGTTGAGTTGAGTTGAGTTTTTGAAGGCGGTGCCAAACCGAGCCATAATCTATACTTATAATAAAACTGTAACGGTGGACCCGTTACAGTTTTATTCTGTACATTGAAGATATTTTGAAATTTTCTTTTGGAGTGTACTCTATATTCTATACTGAAGCCAAAACTGTTTTTTTTTTTCATTTTTGTCTGTCTGTCTGTCTGTCTGTCTGTCTGTCTGTCTGTCTGTCTGCCTGTCTGTCTGTCTGTCTGTCTGTCTGTCTGTCTGTCTGTCTGTATCTTGGCTTGGCATCACACCGAAACTACTGAATGAATTTAAATGAAACTTGGTATGATTTGAGTTCATACTACGTGGTAGGACATAAGATACTTTTAATCCTGAAAAATTAAAGGGTTCCCGTAGGATAGGCGTTGAAAGTTATTTAAAAGAACACGTATCACGCTGAAACTACTGGATGGATCTTAGCACAGTCATAGTTTATGTAAAGGGTAAAAATTAAGGATAATTTTTATCCCGAAAAAATAAAGAGTTCCTGCAGGATAGGCGTTGAAAGTTATTTAAAATAACACGTACCATGCTCAAACTACTGGACGGATTTTGTTGCAACGTGGCACAGTCATAGTTTATATAATGTGTAAAAATTAAGCATAATTTTTATCACGAAACAATAAAGAGTTCCTGCGGGATAATGTCCCAAATTCTGTAAATTGAAGATATTGAGTAATTTTCTTTGGAGGCCGTTCTATATTCAATACTAGAGCCAAAACTATGTTTTTGTAATTTTTGGCTGTCTGTTTGTCTGTACCTTGGCTGCGCATCACACCAAAAATACTCACTGAATTCAAATGAAATTTAGTATTATTTGAGTTCATACTTCGAGGTAGGACATTGGATACTTTTCATCCCGAAAAATTAAAGGGTTCCTGTTGGATAGGGGTGGAACATTATTTAAAAGAACACGTAGCACGCTGAAACTATTGGACGGATGTTGATGCAACTTGGCATAGACATAGTTTATAAGATAGGTGAAAATTATGGATACTTTTTATCCCGAAAGAATAATGAGTTCCTGCAGGATATGGGTCTAAATTCAGTACATTAAAGATACAGTGTTTTTTTTTGGAGTTTCCTCTACGTTCAATAATGAAGCCTAAACTGTATGTTTTTTTATTTTTGACTGTATGTCTGTCTGTCTGTATCTTGAACGCGCATCACGCCACCGGAACTACTGGATGAATTAAAATGAAACTTGGTATGATTTGAGTTTATACTACGAGGTAGAACATAGGATACTTTACATCCCGAAAAAGTTATGGGTTCTCACAGAATAGGGGTTGAAAGTTATTTAAAAGAACACGTACCACGCTGAAACTAATGGACGGGTTTTGATGCAACTTGGCACCGTCTTAATTTATATGATGGGTTTAAAATTGAGGACACTTTTTATCCCGAAAAATGACTTCTGTGGGATATGGGTCCAAAGTTATGTTAATATTTAAGTTATAAATAATATTATTTGGATAGTTCTCTATTTTCGATACTGAAGCCAAACAGTTTTACTTTTTATTTCTGTCTGTATGTCTGTCTGTTTGTCCGTATCTTGACCGCACATCGCACAGAAACTACTTAATTAATGAATTTAAATGAATCTTGGTATGATTTGAGTTCATACTACGAGGTAGGACATTGGATACTTTTAATCCCGAAAAATTAAAGGGTTTCCGCAATATAGGAGTTGAAATTTATTAAAAAGAACACGTATCCCTCTGAAACTACTAGACGGATATTTTGATGCAAATTGACGCCGTCATATATATTTACTTATAATAAAGCAATAGGTACGAAAAAGGCTGTGAAAAGAAGATAAATAAGAAAAAGCTCTTGGGTGCTTAAAAAGGGTATTGAACAGGAATAAAAAAAATACGTGTCGCTCTGTCTGTTTGTCTGTATGTTTGTTTGTTCACGCATCACGTAAAAACTATTAGACCGATTGCAATGCGGTTTTCATTGTTAGATAGCTTAGTGTTTGATTTAAAAACTGGTGTAATTGGTATCTCAATCTGGTGAGTTAGAAGCCAAGCAATTAATAAAAGTACTTTTGACGGCTGAAGAAATTTCGATCAAATGTTGGTATATTGGTCCTGGAATAGCACATTATGGCACTTTGAACCTAAAGAAAAGGCCACGCGTGTGAAGCCGCGGGTACAGTTAGTTACTAATATGGTTGAGCTTATTCAAAAAGATAATATCTTTAACGGCTTGATGTGCTATATAAAATAATAAGCTTTTAAAGTAATTATCTACAAAAACTTTATTCGTGTCAATCTGTTTGTGAACGTGTGAAAGTCAAAATCTGCTCGTGCATCTCGTGTATCTCTTCTTTTTTTTTTATTTAATTTAAAGGACTTTGTCGCTGAGCGACTACATCGTCCCGTTAAGTCCGCAAAATCAAAATTAACTTAAAAATATTAATAACTATATTTCAACTTATTTGGCTTAGCCTAAATCTGTCAACTTATTTAACATTTTGGCTTCATCGGATGTCGGACAAGCCAAAGTACTATATACCATAGTACTATATACAAAGGCCAACGTGTATAGTCTTATCCCTACCAAAACGCAATAACCTAAATGTTTCGTTCCGGACACACTCCATCAAAATATGTTGTACATCTTCAATTACTCCGCATTCGTTACAATTTGGCGATGGGACATGTGTGAGTCTCTTGTTTTGTCTCTTCTGCGTTTCGTGTTTTGTATGAGGGTGCGTCATAGACAACTGCATATTACTTCGTAATTAGATAGGTATGTATTAATTAATCGCCTTCAGAAAAGGAGACGGTTATATGTTCGGCTGAATGTTTTTTTTTATGTATGTCGGTCGATATCTCCGTCAATTGAGGACCGATTTTAAAAATATTTTTTTTGTTTGAATGGGTATACTCTCCAGGTGAACTGGAATTGACAGACAGAGTACTCACTTTCTGAACTGATTGTTTATACTTGAGTAAGAAGACCTCTAGTGTGGTACTGTATAAATTTCATCAAAATTGGTAAAGTAGCTTTAAACAAGCTTTAATTTAATTCGTTGTGTTATAATGTTTAGGACTGGATTGCAAGTCAATTTTGAACAATTTAAGGACGTCCAAAGATGCTGAAGTTTTGCACATGGGTGTAGTTCTGATGACAATTAAAAACTACAGTAGTAGTAGCAGCAGCAGCAGCAGCAGCAGCAGCAGCAGCAGCAGCAGCAGCAGCAGCAGCAGCAGCAGCAGCAGCAGCAGCAGCAGCAGCAGCAGCAGCAGCAGCAGCAGCAGCAGCAGCAGCAGCAGCAGCAGCAGCAGCAGTAGTAGTAGTCAAAGAAACTGAAGGTTTTATTCATCCTTTGTTTTAATTTACCAACGCTTTGAGTCTAAAGTGAGTGAGTGTCTACTATTTTCTTTGGCATATATTCATTCCGATGTTTGCTTAGGCCACTAAAAATCAAAAAATCAAATATTTAAAAAAAATAATTAAATCGACTTCCTAATAAAAATGTTATTTTGTAAACAACCACTAAAAATAATAAAAATAAAAACACAACATAAGATAAGAAAGAGTTTTTTGAAGGCCATTTTGACAATTTATTGGTAGTAGGTAAACTTTGTCGAATTCGATCATTTTCAAAGTATTGTTACTCGCTATATAAATTTTCGTGAGACTTCATGAGATCTTGCGATTTTTTATTTTATTTTGATAACGAGACGTTATCTTGCGTGGAGATTAACTGTAGGAGCTGACTGTCGTGAAGGGGAGCGACAGGAGCTTGAGATAGGTGGAGATTAATTACTCCCAGCCTATCTCTTACACTAACTTTGTGCAACGGTATCGGCTCATGGGCTCACTAAAGAAAGTTTTGTCTATCACTGTAATACCACAGGCTCTGCGGGAATCGCACAGATGATTGGAGCGAGTAAGTGAAAACAGCCCAGAACTTCACGTGTGAAGGCCGTTTGACTTTGACGCGCCTGCTGACACCAATGAAAACGAAAACGGCAGGCAGCTTGGTAGCAAAGGTAATATAGACTACATTCTACGATGGCAGGCAGGAATTGGACGAGAAGATCGGGCTCAGAGGCGTTCAGATCACTGTCAATGAGAATCAGAATATTTATTGAGTAGGTACATCCGTCCACTGCTGGACGTAGACTTCTCCACCTGCACACGCCACAGAGATCGTTCTTAAAAAAAAAACTAACAATACTAGTGTTAGTTTGTTAAAAATTACTAAATTTGCGGTAAAATCTGGAGATAACTGAAAAAAAGGACACCTCCGTTAAAAAACAAAAATCGCAATACATATAATTGTGTGGACTATTCGGGCCCCTGGGCGTTGCTCTACTTGGGGATCCGCTTATCACTACTTTTTGGGACAACCTGTCTAATTTGACTATAGGAATAGGACCCCAGGGCTTGATGTGGAAATGGAAAACCATTCCTTGATACTTAATCATGGTGACCTCTTTTGCAGTTTAATTTTGGTATCAACTAGTACCTAATAGGTACTACCATAGCAAACTCGATCGGGTAATTATTTCAATGACGATATACCTAACTTAATTCAACAAAATTACAAATGTTGAAATTAATAAATTTGCAACAACAATCTGCGTGAAACGCATTTCAGCCGCTGCGCCTGCTTATGCGCTGAAATAGTGCGATTTCGGCAAGAGACTGTACCGCCTAACCTTTTTACCTTCACCTTCATTCGTTGTCGAGTCGGTGCAAGAGAGGCTACGACCGCGTGACCGGCGCTTATCTATGCTGTAGGAAGCTTGTTGCTGACTGGACAGACAGTGGGTCGTTGCACCACAATGGCGGGGAAGCAAAACTGCCGCGCCGGGTGAAGCGCAGCCATTGCCGCCTCGCCGCACCGAACGCATGCGCGGTACTCGCGAAAAACGCGCGAACACGTAGTAAAAGTTGCGATTTTAATATTTGTAATTTAAAAGTTTAGTGCAGTGATATTGATTTGATTGACAACATTTAAGCATCAAATATAATGAAGTACAAGGTAAGGAAACCATGGTTTAAAAAAATACCCTTGTCCGTAAGAACGTACTTAAATAAGTTATATAAATTTACGAAAACAATTCAATAGTTAAGTACTTATTGTTTTTTATTACTTTTTATATATTATAGTTAGGTAATAATTGCAATATTTCGTACATTTTAACATTCTAAGACGTAGGTATTCAATATTTAGTAGTAAATCCTGACTACCTACCTAATTAGCTATTGTTATACACTCTGATAGTAGTAAAACATTAAGATTACATAATTTTATTGTTTATCATCCCATACATGAAAGAAGGCAATAATGATGATGATTCGCCATACGTATTAAGTATTATTTAGGCAGATACTGATTGAGGAACCAGCTTTATTTTTATCATCAATGTAGGTGCATATGTTACTTTATTAGGTAGGTAGGTACCCACCTACCAACTCTATGAATATTTTTTTAAATTATATTTAACAAATAGCAAGGAACAAATATGGAAAAAAATAGCATCAAGCAGGTAGGACTTAGGTGAAATGTTTATATAATTAATTATACTACTTTACCTAGTGTTATTGAAGTTTAAACTTTCTCATGAGACCTATCTATACCCAAGAAGGTTTAAAAAAATTAACCTTTTTGAACATTCTTGTCTATACCTCTCTAACCATTCATACAGGAACAAAAAGAAAGCTTAATTCAAGATATTGGTACCTATTCTTTTCTAGATTCCGGATCGCATAATATTATCTGTCGTAATAGTATTTAAAATAAGTTCGTTTGTCTGTGACGTTTATATAATTGTTTTATGTAGTTTACAGTAGGAAATCATTTAACCCTTTACGGCGCAAGAGCGTTAATTTCTCTATACTTATGTAACAGTACAAATAAAGGAAAAATAAAAACATGTTTTTAGATTACCTTGCAGATATGCAAAATTGTGGATCAAATAAATTATTTTAGCCGAGAAGCTTAGACCGTCTCCCCTGTCCCCCACACTTACAGTATCTATGTTTTCCAAGTCCAGACAATTCAAATTCCCGCAGCTTACAACTCTTATTTAACCTATAAAACAAACGATATCAAGCGGGTAGATGTAATAAAAAAAATGATAGGTACTAACACGTAATGTGGTAAGCCAAAACATACGAGTGGCTTTATACTTAACTAGCTTTCGCCCGCGACTCCGTCCGCGCGGACTACAGTTTATGTTCTCGGATATTAAAAACCAATGCAAAGCTAAAGCACCAGCGCTTTGTTGACTTTTGACAGACTTGTTGTTATTTCGTTTCTACTCCTTTTAGTGAGTAATCGTAATTTTCCAGTTTTCCCGTGAAAACTTACCATTTTCCGGGATAAATAGTATCCTATTTTGGTCTCTATATTGTACAGTACCTATTTACAAAGTTTCATCAAAATCCGTCCAGCCGTTATTGCCTTAAAAGTCCCCAAACAAACAAACGAACAGACAACGTTTCACTTTTATAAATTGGTGTCATTGATCCTGTTAAAGAAATTAATAGGGTCAATGATTGGTGTGGATAGTTTACATAATCTCTACTATCACACTAATCATAGTAAGTACCTAGGTAATGCGAAACTAAGTTTAGTCTTTTCAGGACTAAACTGTTGAACCGATCCTGATGAAATTTGAAAAGCAAATAGTGTGCATAGTGAGCATTTTCTTTTTACATCGGAAAAATGACCACGCGACCGCGCGAGCAACTGCGGGGTGCCCGGGAGCAGGTAGTTTAAAATAAATGGTAAAATCGTAACTTCGATGAAATTAACGACATCGTCTCTGGGCCGCGGCAAAGATAGGCCCCTTGAACACAGTAGGGGCACATAATAAATAATAGTAGGGGTTAGCTGGGCCCGTAGAAATATTATACCAATAGAATTGCTATGAGCGTATAGGTAAGGGATAGCATTAGTTTATGACGTAGCGTAAAGAGTTGCTATGGGAGATATTTTACCCATATTAATGGGTAAAAAAAGCACCCATCACCAGCCTTAGTTTGATAACCAATGTGACCTGACATAGTAAAAACAAGTACAAACATCGCCATCCTTCACCTTAGTTAAGTAAATAAAATAATTTTAATAATCTTAGTCAGCGACTTGCGTTTAAAAAAATATAATATTACATCCGTCCGACACCATAGTCGGCCCCTCACTAGGGCATGCAAAATCGAATGGTCTTCGATTCCGAAACTTGAGATCCAACTCCCTATACTGGACACCTAATTCCGGAACTATCAAAATCTTAATGGTTTTCGATTTCTAGGAAAAGAAATATTTCTACGAATCAAACAAATTGTGATCTATCAGGCTTTTAATCAATATAAGAATGCCACGGACAATGTGTGGATTTTCTTCTTTTCATGAAAACGTACATTCCGGTTTAATCAAAAAAATAAAAGTCGAAACGAAACTAAAGTTTGTAGATAGATTGAACTGGGCCATAATAATATCTAGCCAAGGATTGCAGCGTTTTATTTTATCGCAACAAGAAAATGTAACAAAGTGTTTTTTTTAGTTCACGTCTTTATATCCATTGTCAATTTAATGTGACGTCACATAGCCTAAAACCAGCGGACGATGAAGAGACTTTCAACGATACCTCATTTGTAAAATTATGATAAGTAGTTAGAAATTATGACGGAACAGATGAACATCCATACATACATACATACCCACATACATGCCGGTTTAAATCATAACCCTCCTTTTTGATTCGCCGTAGTCGGGTAAAAATAAAATAATATACCGAAGAAGCTACAACCACTTCAATTTGGTGGTGACGGATATATAATGTAAATAATGAAAATATATAAATAAATAGCTTAAAAGCTAAAAAAACACGCCTGCTCTGCCAAAAAAGACCTTTTGCCAATAAATTATATACTGTTGGAATGTGCTTATCAATTTGATACCCATATTGTAAAATATGAAGATATTTTTTTACGAATTTGAAAATTGAAATATTCTTCCGCCACATAAAATGTTTTCAAATATATATATATATATATAGCTTACGTTATTTGGGGGGATGTAAGGATTCTAACGATACCCCATACGTCTAAATCTGTTAAGGCATTTAAAAGTTATGGTGGAATAAAGAAACTCACATACATACAAACAAACATACAAACATACATGAATGTTAAAAACATTACACTCCTTTTTGGGCAGTCGTGTAAAAATAAAGGGCGCTCATATTACAAGATGTGTTTTTCAACGTTTTTATTTTTTTGTTGACGTAATAACGGTGTAACTTCAAACTTGGTGTGACTAGAGAGACCCCCGACTTCAGCCAGCCGTTTGGCCGGTTGTAATTTTCTATTTTCATTTGGGCATTATATAAACATACCAGTTTTTTTCAATTCACTCATTTTACTAGTACCTACTCGTACTAGGTTGCTCAATTGCGATTGATTTATCTTCTTATGGAGTCTGAAAAGTACAATATAAAAATTGAGGTACAAATTTTATCATATTTTGTTTTATGATTACATACATACGTATATACATACTCGTATTACATATAATATAATCAGATTAATATGCACATGATTGTACTATTTATGTAACACGTTTGTATGGGTCAGATAGACGACGAACATATTTGAGGATATCATTGTCATCGAGTCTTCATTATGAACAACTTGGAACAACTTTTACTATGAGATCAATAAATTGCGAAAAAATTAAGCAGTTTACCATACATTTCAATGAACGCGAATGGCATTTTTTATGGATCAGCTGCGTATGTATGTTTATAGTTCGTATGCATTGGGTTGCGAAATGTTTTCATCTATCTACAGATAAATATTTATTTATGGGTAAACTAAACTTCTTGAGCACTGGTATCCCTAACTCGATAGAAACCCAAATAATTTATGGAGACACATCAAAATATACCACTTACATGGTAAGCTAGGACTATCTTTTCTAGTCAGGTAATACGAGAAAACAAACTGCAAAATTAGCTTATAATTTAGTTATGGCCTGATAATATCATGTGAAAATAACCAATTACAAATGATACGATCGTTTTCTATCGCAAATACTTCGTCAATCTTAAGAAAACATGCTCACTATATGGTTACGGGTTCATTTTACTGCTCAGGTCGGTTTGTACAACATATAAACAACAACGCCCCGTAAGCTACGTGCGCTAGTATGAATTATCTGTTTCACTGAGAAATACACACAATTATGAAATAAGCCTCACATATTTAGTTTTACAAATAATTTGCTATCAATTTACAGCAAGCTGACATTAGTTTGTTTATGTTGGGAGCCAGTACAGGCGTATAAGCGAAAAGGATAAAAAAATATGCATATGCGTCTCGCTCAATCTTACTGTTTTTATGGTATGTGTGTCCTTTTCGCATTATTATTCCTATTCAATGACAAGTCTGTAGTAGGTACATACTCGCGTCTATGGCTGGGCCGAATGTATGGATGGGCCAGTTTCCCACAGATAAAGTAACTTGGTAAGCTGTCGTATAGACATTTCTTACTGTCGTTGGGTAAACTTGACCCAAGCTAGTTTTTAATTTATTGTCTATGAAAATAAAGAGGTAAAATGTAGCGGGCTAGAGGGCTGCAGGTAGTATATAAATTTATTAGGTACTCTTTGACGGCTGCGTACACATTGTTATAATGTACAAACATTATTATGTCCTACTCGGAATACCTAATACTCTGGTAATATAATAAATACATCTATGTACGATTCAATCAAGATAAAATTGAAAGCAATTTAAAATAACGATTGGACAAAGACATCACCTTGGGTCATTGCATTGAAAAACTGGTAAATATTTTAATGATTAGATAATCAGTGGGATTTACAATACAATACAATACAAATATACTTTGTTGCACACCAATAAGTAATACAAGAAAGAATACAAAACATAAATATTAGAACAATTTGGTGATCTTAACGCTAAAGAGCGATATCTTCAAGAAAACCTTAGGATGGAGAAGAGCAGAGATACTTTTTGGTCGGTACTTATTAGTTTAGTGTCGCTCACTGACCCAATTAATCTTTTGTGTCACTGCACTCAATTAATTTAAACTAGATAAGATGTTTAAGGGGCGTTTAGTGCAGTTAAGGTCAACAACATAAAGTTTAAGGGGCGTTTAGTGCAGTTAAGGTCAACAACATAAAGCTATTAAAACGGACGCATTCATTTGGCCAGAAAAATGGATTTACTTTATTTTTTTATTTTTTTTAGAAAGGATATGTGCTGTTGGTCTATAACTGACCTCTACAGCGTCACCGGACGGTGGGGCGGGCGCAAAAGCGCTCCGCCGCAATGCGTGACGCAGAAGGCGCACGCCAAAGTTAAGTTTTTGGCCACTTGCTCAAGGGCACCCAGGGGGTATGAACCTCGGCTTGGACAGTTGCCATTGATTACTTGGGGAGTATCGAACTAAGGATTTACCTGTGTCGGTACTCGTGACTGCAGAGTGTCGCCCAACGACATAATATATTGATAGGTACCTACCAAAAGCTTTTATTGTAAACTTCGAACGAATAGTAATCGTAGTTCATTACCCAATTAGTTTGGAAATATATATACTTATTTGTAGATGTTGAAAAAATACTTAGGTAATGTTATAGTCTACTGAACTCTTGAAATAGATTTTTATGGAATCATGTCGAGGAGGTCCATTGCAGTTTTTTATGACAATTATATGATGTGCATGTTTGTGTGATCCTGACCGAGGAATATCTCTCATGTTACCGAAACAATATAAGAAAATATTTTAATAAGTCATTGTTAGCCTCAATACCGCGCCATTGTTATTCAAGTGATATTTTATAATCAAATAATTAGTTACTTTCAAGGCGAACACTTGTAGATTTGTAGAGCAGAGGAAACTACACTGGTACAATTAAGTAATACCAAGTGTCCGTCAGTCCATCTCCTGTCCTGCCTCTCCAGTCTTGATATTTGTTGGGTTCCGTCATAGTGTTCCGTCCCACGGCCCTTTCGTACGAATGGGATGAAACACTAAAAAAGGTAGAACAACACTTCGTCGTTCATTATTTCGCTACATTGCGTTTTTAAACAGCTTTCTGTATGTAAGTAATTAAGTATGTTAGTTTGTTTAGTTCAAATCTTGCAAGCTGAATTAGAACTACTTCCTCATGTACTATGGGTATGAAGTTTGTTTGTTAATCTTGCAAGCTGAATTAGAACTACTTCCTCATGTACTATGGGTATGAAGTTTGTTTGTTAATCTTGCAAGCTGAATTAGAACTACTTCCTCATGTACTATGGGTATGAAGTTTGTTTGTTAATCTTGCAAGCTGAATTAGAACTACTTCCTCATGTACTATGGGTATGAAGTTTGTTTGTTAATCTTGCAAGCTGAATTAGAACTACTTCCTCATGTACTATGGGTATGAATTTTTACGTATTGGTTCAGTTCCGATGACAATGCATTTTTATGGTAAGCATGACTTGAATCGACAACTACGATCCAGGTAATGGAACTCTTCAACGGTCAACAGCACAGACACAAAATTTTGTGTACGCATTTTATATTATGATAGCCGGTTTTAAGTTTTGCTATGACATGGTTACTCAGGGTGTGGTCGTTGAGGAGTTCCCTAATGAACTTCCTTCATTAGGGAACTCCTCAACGGTTATCAGCACAGACATGTTGTATACCTACGTATTTAATTGTGATAGCCCGTTCTAAGTTTCACCGTGACATGGCTACTGCATTAAATCTTTTTTTAATATTTTTTCAATTAAAGTATTTAACCTCATTTTAAAATGAAATCTGTGTGAGGTACTGTTAGCAACCAAAATGATTGATGTTATTTTAATTTTAACAATAGGTATTTAGGTTGCAGGTTAGCGTTTATACATGTACCTACCTAAAGTCCTGTAGTGAAGAGGCCTCTTTTGTAGTAAGTATTGGTGTAGTGGCCATGTCGTAGAGTTGATCATTTCATGAAATGGCCAGCTAAAACTGAAATATAGTTGAAACATAAACGTTTAATGATATTTCAATCCACGTTTGGCCATTTCATGATACCAAATTTGATCAAACAGATAGAGTTTCAAGGCAAAAATTCTTTTCAAGGCAAAAATTGGGTTTCTATCCTACCACGGACAAGTAGCGGTTCCGCCCTCGCCTTCTATTTTCCGAAGTAGCCGTGCGTTTAGCTGCTGCTCATATCGTCAAACGCTGATCATTCATTCATTCATCTGGCCAAACCATTTCATGAAATGATTAATTTTGCCACGACAATGGTACCGCCCTAGACGCATTCCGCAAGTCATCTGTGAAAGTACCTACTTACACCTTTGACAGATATTCAACCGCCAAGCAGTAGTGTGCAAAGATAACGCTGTTCCAATTGGATGGGCACTGTGTCTAATGAAATTATTGGGCCTTACTAACTTAAATTGCGAGTAAAACCAACGTCTCAAGGTAACGAGCGCGCAGGGTAGTGCTTCGCAAGATACTGTCGTACACAGGCCAATCAGAGGTCATCATCATCATCATCATCATTATCAGCCCGCATCAGTCCACTGCTGGATATAGGCCTCTCCCAAAGCTCGCCACTAAGCCCGACCTTCGGCTCTTCTTTTCCTACTGCCGCCAGCCATCTTGCTTATGTTGTCGCCCCACCTAGCCGGAGGGCGTCCTACATTACGTTTGCCGAGTCGCGGTCTCCACTCAAGAATACGTCTACCCCAACGGTTATCTGTCCCTCGGCAAAAATGACCAGCCAGATGTCACTTCAGCCTGCTAATCCTTTGGGCTTTGTCGATAACTTTGGTTCTCTGTCGGATCACGTCGTTCCGGATTTGATCTCTCAATATAACTCCGAGCATAGCCCTTTCCATAGCACGCTGAGCGACTTTGAATTGGTGAACTAGTCGTACCGTGAGAGTCCACGTCTCAGCTCCGTAAGTCATAACAGTAGGACGCACTGGTTGAAGACTTTGGTTTTCTGGTATTGGGGAATTGGTGACGAAAAGACTCGACGAAGTTTACCAAATGCTGCCCAGCCGAGCTGTATTCTTCTACGGGCCTCTCTCTCTCAAAGTTATTTTTATAGAGCTGCCATCATCTACATTGCTGAAACCGGACAAAGATTACGGAAACCACGGACATTTGGTCTAAATCGGGTGTTTTACCCGGACGTCCTCGTTTTTTTTTAGATATCTATGCTTACAATAAAGTAATAGGAACAAAAAACTGTACAAAGGAGATAATTGAAAAAAAATATGTCTAGGGTACTTAAAATAAGCTACTGAACAAGAATAAAATATTTTTTAAATTCGTGTCTGTCTGTTTATTTGTTTGTCTGTATGTTTGTTCGCGCATCACGTAAAAACTATTGGACCATTTGCGATGTAGTTTTCACTGTTGGATAGCTTGGGGATTGACTTAAAAACAGGTGTACTTGGTATCTCAAACCGATGAGTAGAAGCCGAGCAATCGATGAAAACTTTTTGACAGACGAGGGAATTTTGATCAAAATAATGTTAGTATATTGGTATTTTCAGCCTTGGAATAGGAAATACTAGCTTTCCCGCCCGCGACTTCGTCCGCGCGGATTACTGTTTAGGGCGAAACATCCTATGTTCTTCTAGGATATTACAAACCAATGTTAAGTAGGTGTAGCAACAATGCTCTTGATGTTTTTTGACATAGTTGTTATTTCGTTTCCACGGCAACCGTTTCTTACATTTGCGTTTTAATCAGCATTTTTTTAGTTTTCCCGTGGAAAATTGCAATTTGCCGGGATAAATAGTACCCTATGTTTTATTCCAGGGTATAAGTTATCTCCATTCCAAATCCGTCCGGACGTTATCGCGTGAAACGTCGTCTGTTTGTTTGTTTGTTTGTTTGTTTGCCATGGAAACGAAATAACAAGTCCGTCAAAAATCATCAAGAGCGTTGGTGCCACAGATCAAGTCAACAAGCCACGGAGGCCATAACCAATAAGTCTAAGTCTACTTCTGCATTGGTTTTTAATATCCTAGAAGAACGTAAGTAGGATGCTTTTTTCGCGATAAACTGTAGTCCGCGTGGATGAAGTCGCGGGCGGGACAGCTAGTTCAAAATAAAAAATAAATTAATATCATTTTGGTAGGTTAATAGTCACTGCAATATTTTGAATGACTCACGCGTGGGTTGAAATATAAATGAAAAGCGATCCCGTGTCACGTGGTTATGAACATATTTCCTTTTAGCTTGCGTAGAAGTCATTTTTTTGTCCCTGCTCTTCTTATTCCACCGAAGTTTGTGTTGCTGTTTTCCCCGAAAAATGTTAGACACAATAATAATTGTGTCAGACGAGAGGCACTTTGTTTGACTCAAGTCATATCCACAACATATAATATCCACGGCAATATATGCGCGATGCAGAACTCCATACATTAGAACTGACAGTCCATACAAAACGTCATAAAATGCATAGAAACCGATTAGCGCCATCTATATTTTTAAGTGTGTATGTTTGTTACTCCTTCACACTCAAACGGCTGAACGGATTTAATTAAAATTACCAGGATACCTTATATCCTGGATTAACACATATGCTACTTTTCATCATCATCATCGTCATCCACCAACATAATCCACGCGGGTGAAACCGCAGGTTGCAGCTAATTAAGTAATAACTCTGGGTAGCACTGCTTGTTTGTTTGTTTGTCGTATGAGGTAGTGCTGGCCTCTGATGTCAGAGTTTGTCAAGCCGCCCGAGGGCCTCTGACATGGCTTAACGACTGCTATTAATCAATAACAGCCGGGACCGACAGCTTAACGTGCCCTCCGAAGCACGGAGCGATGGAAAACCGCACATAACTTAGAAAAGTCATTGGTGCCTAGGTTTTGAATCCGGTATCGTTGGATTCTAATTTGCACTGTAGAACCGTTAGGCCACCATCGCTCTAATATTGTTATGGCTGCTCACCATCAGTCATACGAAATAGTACTCGTCTCGGCACTTAGATATAAAAAAGTTGTACAAAAGGAATACTTAAAATGTTGTGTCTCAATAGTGCCCGCTTGTACTTTTATTCATTCTGTGGTTTGGGCTTTCGGAACCTGATCTTTACTTTAATGGCAGCACATAACGGTATAACAGCGAATCATCCGGTTATTCAAACAAGATAAAAACTGTACCTAAGGGTTTTCCTCGTACTTTAACAGAAAGTAACTAATCCAAATGGAATTTATTTATCATTTGGACGGCCGGTTGGTCTAGTGTCTAGTGACCCTAGGAACAAAATCAAACGGTCGCGGGTTCGAATCCTGCAAGGTGCAATCATTTGTGTGATGAGCAGAAATGTTTGTTTCCGAGTCATGGATGTGATATTCGTATTTATGTATGTTTATCCGTTACCTAGTGCCCATATTACAGGGTATCCTAGTTTGGGGCTAGGTAATTGGTGTGGAATTGTTCCAAATATATATATATATATATAACTAGCTGTACCCGCGGCTTCGCACGCGTGTTCTTTTCTTTAGGTTCAAAGTACCATAATGTGCTATTCCAGGACCAATATACCAACATTTGAACAAAATTTCTTCAACCCTCAAAAATACTTTATCAATTGCTCGGCTTCTAACTCACCGGATTGAGATACCAATTACACCAGATTTAAATCAAACCCTAAGCTATCTAAAAATGAAAACCGCATTGCAATCGGTCGAGTAGTTTTTACGTGATGCGAGAATGTTTGTTACAAACAAACATACAGACAAACAGAAAGAAAGACACGATTAACAAAAAAAAATAGTAACTTTTTAAGCACTCAAGAGCATTTTTTTTATTTGAATTCATTAAGTAGTTTGGGTGCGATGCGCGGTCAAGATACAGACAGACAGACAGACAGACAGACAGACAAAAATGAAAAAAAAATACAGTTTTGGCTTCAGTTTGAATATAGAGTAAGGTCCAAAAAAAAATATCTAAATTTCTTCAATGTACAGAATTGGACCCGTTACAGTTTTATTAAAAGTATAGATAGATAATACTTAGGATTCTATAGGTAATGAGTGTCCATTCGTATAGAAAAAAAAACTTACATTTCTTATTATTGATGTAGGGTGCCTGCGGCGGTGTAAATAAAATTCATAGCACGGTGTTAATATATTCATATTAAAATAGGTCGCGGGTTCGAATCCTGCAAGGTGCAATCATTTGTGTGATGAGCAGAAATGTTTGTTTCCGAGTCATGGATGTAATATTCTTATCTATGTATGTTTATCCGTTATCTAGTGCCCATAGCACAGGGTATCCTAGTTTGGGGCTAGATAATCGGTGTGGAAATGTCCCGAATATATTTATTATTATTATTATTATAGAAACAAAAAAAAGTGCATGTATGTAATTATTTAAAAGTAAGTATACCAAAATAAACTTTTCGCAAGGAAAGGAAATTAGTTTACCAAACGCATCTTTTGAGTCGGTATAATATGAGGCTGTCCAAATGGGATGCTTACCAAGGATTCGGTGTTTGTTATATATGTATGTATGTCACCCTTTTTATCAGCAACATACAACATGTTTCCTTAGGCATTGGATAAAAATATGTAAGAACTGATGTACCTAAATTCCTAGTTACAGTCAGCGACAATAGCTCAACATGTAACATGTCAACTTCAGATTTACAAATAACATACGCAAAAACCTAAGTACTTAATGTTGAGTATATTAGAATTACAGTACTACCCGTACTGTAATTCTAATATACTTTTAGTTATAAATCAAAACCTGTATTTTTTGTGAATTGCAAGTTTACGTTACTGAAGTCATTTTTGACGTTGTTGTAAAACAATAAAATATAGGTGGACCATGGCCTACAGCTATATTAAAATATAGGTGGACCATGGCCTACAGCTATATTTAAATTTCTATTATTTATCCTTAGTTATTTATCTTTTAATAAGTTATAGGGTTGAACACAGGCTAGGAAAAGTGCCCGTGGGTTGACACCCAGGTGAACTGAGCAGGTGGACCACGACCACGTCCCGGATTTATTCTGTAGCGTAGGTTTGTTTGTTGTCGTATGAGGTAGTGCTGGCCTCTGGTGTCAGAGCTTGTGTTGCCGCCAGAGACCCTCTGACATGGCTTAACGATTGCTGTTAATCAATTACAGCCGGGACCGGCAGCTTAACGTGCCCTCCAAAGCACGGAGCTATGGAAAACCGCACATAACTCTGAAAACACAGGTGCGGAGCCTAGGACCGAACCCGGTATCATTGGATTCTAAGTTGCATCTAAGTTCTAAGTAGCGTAGGCACAGAAAAAATAACTTCAGAATCGAGAGAAATGAGAATGCGTTTGAGGAGAGCGAGAGTTCGAATTTGCCCATTGAATTATATGTAGGTACTTCGCACCAATCGTACGTTGTGATCATGTAGGTACTAAAACTGACACAATCAAGAACATAAATCCACCTATCTGCTGCAATGACTATTTATTTAACAAAAAAAACAGCTTTTAGTAATCTTTAGTATGTAACTTATAAATAACTTATATCGAAAGACGTACATTTTAGTTTTGTTGCAAGGTTTATTCTATACCTGACTGACGCCCACACTCCATACACTGACACAGTAAGTACTATTCTTACCAACCCATAATACGAGTATATCCTAAAACAATAAATTTGTGAGGTTTTTGAGGCTGTCAAAACTGATCAGGGTTCGTTACTCCCACAATATCCAAACCTCATACGAAAGGCATTGTATGACATTCTGCTCGAGTGAGTTGATACTTAATTAAGGACACTGGAAGTGTCCGATACGAACGGTAACTTAAAGCCCCGTTACTTGATCTTCATGCAATGTCATTGTTCACTTCCGACTCACCAGTCCTCAGCAGATCCCAGGTCGACAACCCGTGGTGACAATTACAATAGGTAATAATACCTACAGTTAGTTAAATCGTATACATTAACCCTCCCAGTGTTGTTGTTTGATGACCGATTTTGATTGTACCATTGTAACGGTTGGAACTGGAGCAGTTTTGATGGTTTTGAAAACCTGTTTGCAATTTGTTTCTGTGGCGGGACGGGGCATTATTAGCAAAAGTTTTATAATTGTGCCCGCGGCTTTGCCCGCGTAGTCATTTTTCTTGGATATGGATCTTATGGAGTGATAATCCAAAACCAAAAGTAGGTACTTAAATACCAAACATTAAGCTTTGTTAGACATCAATTTTTATCGATTGCTCGTCGGATTGAGATACCCAACACCAGTTCTAAGTCAAAACCTAAGATATATCCAACAGTGAAAAGCGCATATCAATCGATCTAGTAAATTTTACGTAATGGCGAATAGACAAATGGCAAATGACGGCTGCGTATGTGTACGGAGTAGATAATTTGTGGTGTTTTGTGGTTGATACACAATTTCATCAATACTGTTTTTGATTTTAAGTGAGAAATTAACAAAATTACAACTAAAAATCTTACTAACAATCTTGCTGCCATGTGGCGGCCGAGCGGCATAACATGGCATAACTTGTGCGTACGAGCGGATTGACATATTTCGGATGCTTCACTTTCGTTTTAGCGGTGTGGACTCCGTCTTTTTTAAAACCATCTTGGTATATTCTTGATCAGTAGACCATTTTTTTTTTTAATACTTTTTTGTCGTGAATAAATTGTAAATGGTATTATTTTGATAATTATTAAGCTTTTGTATTGTGACTTGCAACGTAAAATGAAAATCTACAATGTACAATAACATTAAAGAAAATAATTTATTTTTGTATGTTTGTAATAGATAAACTCAAAAAATTCATAACCGATTTTAAAAATTATTTCACTTAGAGAAAGCTACATTATCATCTATAAGCTTTGTTTCCCTATTAACCAGATTAAAATTACAAACAAATATAAAGCTTCACGGTGGATTACAAAAGGTTTAAAAGTCTATTGCAAAATTAAAAGATCCCTACACTATAATTACGATGACTGTAAGTCTCGGCGAAATAAACTTAAATATGAAAAGTACGCAAAAATATTACGAAAATGAATCACGAAAAATATTCAATGACAAATATATAAAGTGTTCAAAAAGTAAATGGAAGCATCATGGAAATTGATGAATGACGAAACTAAGCAAGCAACAGATATTAATGGTGAAATAACTACAAAACCCTATGACATCGCATGTAAATTCAACAATTGTATAATAGAGTTGACTAAAGATAATGTTAACGAGCGCAATAACAAACCAGCTATAGCTATAACTAGATATAGGTAACGTATAGAATCATAACAATTTAAGTTTGTAAAAGAGCGCAACTGAAACCTACAAAAATATGTGAATGGGTAGGCAGTAAATAGCAACACACAATAATGGGCTTAGGTATTATGTACATTTTGCGCCAATCGGCATATTGATAGACTAACGCATAAGCGAGTTATTAATTATTTTGTATAAGCTCAAAAACAGGCAAACACAGATAAGGATTTACGTGCCATCCCTTATGACGACTATAGCATACGGGATGACCGCGTACCTCTTTAGGTAAATGGATGGAAACTTGCAGCCACAGAGAGACTGAAGTTTTCTGTGGTTCCATGGATATTGATTGGTACAGGTTGGCTCAGAAAGAGCACCACAAGTTTATTACGGCTCCGATAGCCAACATTAATAACCGGGTTTACAAAAACTATATAATTCTGTACCATCCTTGTTTATTGTGATAATATAACAACTAAATTGTCAACAAGTGCGTTTCCGTTTCGTCCTCCTATCCCTCAACGAAGTCTCGTTTTCTCTGCAACTTTGACCCTGCATCTACGTGAGAGTCCGCAACAGATAACTTAAATTTCAATAATGACGAAAAATATACTAATAAACAAAACCTGCACAATAGTATCTAATATCTATTTATAGCCATGCAGTATAAACGAAATTAATAATATGATAAATTCTCTTAAAAATACAAATTCAGTAGGCTATGATGAGGTCTCTACAAAAAAACATAAAAACCGGTCAATATGAGTTAGGGCCGGTCTTAACTTATTTAATTAAATTATCTTTTAAAATTGTAGATTTCCACATAATTTTAAGTATTCAGTTGGTAAACCTTTACACAAAAAGGGAGATAAGGCTCTTTTGAGCAATTATCGCCCTACAACACTAGTACCTTTGTTATCAAAACTATTTGAAAAGGTAATGCACAAATTATGTCTTTTATGTTGAACTATGAGTATAACGTCTTAAATAAAGAGCAATATGGATTTCAAACAAATGAATCAACTTCTCTAGCAGTTTTTAACTTGGTGAATGAAATAAGTAGTAATGTAAAGAATAGTAAACCAACAATGATAGTATTTTTTTACATGACACGTGCTTTTGATTTAGTTTCGCATACTCTCGTACTTAAAAAATAGAGAATATTGGAATTAGGGGCATGGCATTAAATTGGGTAAAGTCATACTTAAGTGACAGACAACAATGTACAGATATAGAAAGTATTGATAATAAATCAGTTTTAACAAATTAAAGATCGCCATTTAGAAATAATTGTGGTGTTCCCCAAGGCAGCGTTCTTGGGCCACTACTTTTTATACTGTTCGTTAATGATCTTCCTAACGTAACCTCTAACAAACATATACTATTTACTGATGATATATCTTCTGTGATAACATGCAATGACAATAATATTGTCAAATACGAATTTGACATAAATTTAACTATTAATTCTAAAATAAACTGTTTAACGAGTAACAATCTACAAGTAAACTTGAAAAATATACAATTCAATAACTACAGAGCTAAATTATACAACTTGAATCTAAACTACAAACACCAACTACTTGAAGAACTTAAAGAAACTAAATTTTTTGAGATAATCGTCTATAGTAATTGTAATTGGAAAATCTAAACAGATATAACAGAATACAGTAAACAGATTTGTATTTGTCTTATACAGGTTACGACAAACAACAGCACTTGAAACACATTTAGCTGCCTACCATGGGCACGTAGCTTCGATTCTAAAATATGGATTGATCATATTATGGGACTTCAATAAAGTCTTTGACTGTCAAACAAAATGCATTAATGTGATTTGTGGAAAAAATAACATATGAGTCTTGCAAGCCTCTATATTTAGTGAATTTGGTATACTCGTACTTCCACTTCCCTGCATGAATATTTTTAAGCTAGCATTTCAATCATACACGAAATCCGAACAAATTGTATACAGCATCCCAAACATGTATTTTTACTAGAAGCAATGTTATGTTATGTGCATACTAGTGGCTCTGAAGTGGCCACTGGCGGTTCCAGATTGACTACCGGTACATCGAAGTGTTGAAGTGTTTGTACAGCAAGGCCACTATGACAGTCCGTCTTCAGGATCAGAGCACGAATTCTATCCAGTTGCAAAAAGGGGTGAGACAGGGAAACGTTATTTCTCCGAAACTGTTCACCTCTGCACTGGAAGATATATTCAAGCTTCTGAACTGGAACGGACATGGTGTTAACATCAATGGTGAATACATCACTCACCTTCGATTTGCCGATGATATAGTCATCATGGCAGAAACCCTGGAAGACCTAAGCTCAATGCTCAGTGACCTCAATATTGTTTCCCAACAGGTGGATCTTAAAATGAACATGGGTAAGACGAGCATCATGTCAAATGCCCATGTCGTACCCATGCCGGTTTATGTTGGGAACGATATTATCGAAGCTGTTGATCACTATGTCTACTTAGGTCAGACGATCCAACTGGGTAGATCCAACTTCGACAAAGAGGTCAACCGACGAATACGAGAGCTATGCTCGGTGTTTCACTACGTGATAGAATCCGAAATGAGGAAACCCGTAGAAGAACCAAGGTTACCGACATAGCTCTCAGAGTTTGCAAGTTGAAGTGGCAATGGGCAGGCCAAATAGTTCGCAGAACCGACACCCGCTGGGGAATAAAGTTTCTCGAATGGCGGCCACGAATAAGCAAGCGAACTCGTATACGCTTACTGGCGTAAAAATAAAAGCTTTCCAATCACAGCTGTGAATCACAGGCATGGTTACTTGAACTATTGTTTATTTTGTGGCATGGTTGTGATTGAGTAGGTACCTAACGGAGGAAGGCATAGTAAGCTCGTCTTGTTCATGTACTATTATTTATTCTGTGTCACATAGTTCATACTAAGCATAGACGTCATACCTATAGGTACTGTGGTTGTGTCCTATGTGTGTACTCTTAATGCAGGTTAAAGAATTATACCTCAGCTTGGCTATATATTTATGACCTGCCTATACTTATTAAATTTATGGTACGGTTTTTTTATGATCAATTTAAGTCCGATATCGAATCCGTATTAAACAATAAAATAAAAGAGTTTAAGATGATTTCTTGATCATCGTATATTTATCGTTGTAAGTTAGGTTGTACCTACCTATTCCCAAAAATGTTTCCGTCACACTAACCTTCGTGTGAACTTGGCGCAACGGATCCGTCCAAAGGGTCACGGCTGTCTAGGTCCGTCAACAAACACAACCGCAAGACAATTAACCCTTGCCTATGTGTAGAGTGTAAGACACGCACCCATGCACGCGGACATACAACATGCTATGACGATGACTATGTTGTGTCCACAGATCTACACTAATATTATAAAGAGGAAAGATTTGATTGTTTGTGTGTTTGTGTGTTTGTTTGTATTGGATATACTAAAAAAATAATGAACACAAAAATTAAAACATCTTTATAAAGCTACATTATCAGCGAGTAACAAGTAGTTTTTTTAAATTGTTTTCCCAACGAACATTGCAATAATGTAACTCAGGGTATCAAAAATACATAACGGAATGACAAGTTACCATGGAAACGAAATAATAACAAGTCTGTCAAAAACGTGGGTAATAATGCAGTTGTCTATTGTCAAAGAACACCACGATCATTGCTGCCAAAGATTTTGAATTACGCTTACTGGCGCTTTTTTAGAAGCTACGGGTGTAAAAATGTTAAATGTAAGAAAAATGCCGCGGTGTGAGCGCTACCCGTGCAAAGCCGAGCGAGTCACTAGTTAGAGATATATAGCTATAGCTAGTCGCGTATATTTTCTTTGGTTGAGGCTAGTCTATAAAAAGCATTACTTTGTAAACTTACGTATAAGTAGATAAAATATTAAGTACTTAAGTAGTATAAATTAGAATAGATGTATTGAATTAATTCAGGACTTCGTAGGTACCTATAGCACAGAATAAATATTAGTACTCTAAAGGTACCTACAAAATAGAAACGAGTTCTGCAGCTTTAAGTTTTATGTAGTTTGTTTTGGTAAAGAACCAGAACGAGCCATCAACTGATTCAAGTTCCAATATAAAGTACCTGCGAGGAAAAAACAATACTGTACATAGATATAGGTCTATGTACAGTACAGATGTGGTAGACAACGGTTCTTCCTAGATCTATAGGATCTCGGCTAAGTCCATAATTACACATGCGAGGTGATTCTTAATTATCATTATTATGGTTGTAGCACGATGCCTGGTGTTAACTTCATCATTTCCCGCGTTAATGAACATGAAGCCTATCTGGAAAGATGCGTTGCTGAATAATGCATGCGACGCCATCTTGGATTTAATTTAATTGCGAAAATTATACGGACAGGCAGATAATCTCACCTGCACGTGCCGAGTTCTTGGAAGGGCTGATAATTTTATTGCTGTCTTTGTTATATTGTAAAAGGTGTATAAGTACATACCTTGATAATTCTGTGATTGAACCCCGTATTCCTTTACATAACATTTAACTAGAAACATAGTTATGTAGATTCCTATATGACTAGGTACCTCATAATTAAGGTATCATATCCTATACACCTCTCTAGGAATTCATGTCGCGATTAATAATATTATGCATATAGCTAACCTGTCTAGTCTATCTACCCATTAACAATGAGTAGATAGACTAGATTGGTTACCTACATGCGAGCGATGGTGGCCTAACGGTTCTGTAGTGCAATTTAGAATCCAACAATACCGGGTTCAAAACCTAGGCACCAATGACTTTTCTGAGTTATGTGCGGTTTTCCATCGCTCCGTGCTTCGGAGGGCACGTTAAGCTGTCGGTCCCGGCTGTTATTGATTAATAGCCGTCGTTAATCCATGTCAGAGGCCTAGGGTGGCTTGAAAAACTCTGACATCCGAGGTCAGCACTACCTCATACGACAAACAAACAAACAATAATGAGAATATACGTACCTAGCTATTTTGACGTCTAATTCGACCTCAAACAAAACAACAACAAATCACAAGTAAATAATAAGAACAAACGGGAAATTTAGGTAAGTACCTAAATTTAGGTAAGTACCTAAATTTAGGTAAGTACCTAAATTTCCCGTTTGTTCAGTATCTAGGTCTCAACAATAAATCCTCGTGCACACGCGCACGCGCTTTCCCTCCAAAGATAACACCTACATTACGTCTGCACTAGGTACCTACTTGTACGTAATACTCAGTTCCGACATAGAGTGATAAACGAATTAGGTTCAGGTTTTCTTAATCTGATGTGCTGAACTTATTTATTTTATTATCCCGATTAGAAGTGAAAGGGAAGACTGAATTTGTTTGCAGAAAGCTTGTGTACATGGATAATACTGTCATGAATGTGCTAGACTAATTCTAAAGTGGAGACCGTGAATCAAACAACCGTGGCAAACGTGTTGTAGGACGCCCTCCGGCTAGATGGAGCGAGGATCTGCGCAAGGTGGCTGGCAGTTATTGGATGATAGGAGCTGAATAACTGGCTCAGAAGCGTGCCATGGGAGACGCCTATGTCCAGCAGTGGACGAATACAGACTGTTGTTGATGATAAATAAAATTCCATGATCCATACGTGCGGGATCGATGTATTATTTCACCTGTTAATAATTCCGTCATAGATTTGAACAAATCCTTCACAACAAGTATTAAGTTTGATCTACTTTGTGACTGGTCGTAGTACGGTTCATTGACAACGACACTTATCTTGAACTTGAGGTTTCTTTTGGAAAACCTTGTTTCATTGTTTCTTGCGGTTTTCTCTACGGGGCAGTCGGCCGAGCGGTCGTAATTTGGAGACTCTGGCGCAAAGACGGGAGAAAATTGTCAAAATAACAGAGCGGTTGTGAAACCATGGTGGCCGAATATCATGGCGTAAGTTTGGAGGTCATTATTGGCGAGATTTGGCATCATTGAGAAAGATTGAGCAAAACAAAACTGAAATAGTCGGGTGATTATATGCATTTATAGTACTTATCTAAGTGGGCATACCTTACAGAAATTTAATGTGTCGCAAATTTCTTATTGTTCTTTTCAGAACTAATCAGAACTAATCACTACTTTCGATAAAAGTTCGTCAGAAAACTTTTAATGGGGTATGCAGCACCGGAAGAAAGAACAAAGAGTGGCTACTAAGGCTCTCTTAGGAAGAGTCAGAGGTCTTATTATAAATCTGCATACGCTGTGAATTGCGGGCATGCATGCATCCATTCATACACACCCTCACTCACCCTCAAACACACACACACACACACACACACACACACACACACACACACCCTCACACACACCACACACATAAAACCTCCCCTTCAACCCCCAGACTTGTACTATTATTTATTCTGTGCCCCTGATTAGTGAATGATTACCCACTTATATTATGTAGAAACACATTATTTCAAAATCATATTTCATTTCCTTTTTTTCTGTTATTTGTTTAGCTTAAAAAATAAGTTTTTTATTACACATTTTTGAATTTCTGTTAATACTTGTACTTAAATTTGGTTCATCGCTCTCAGAGCCTCAAGATACGGCCTAGTTTGAGACTTGCTAATTACTTGGTATTTTTATTCTAAATTGTTTAACTCTGTATTTATTTTGTGTACCTTAAGTTCTTAAGTTATCTTTTCCTTTTTTTTTATTATTAACAATAAGCAAGTTTGCAAACAAGTACCTAGGAATCACACTAATATTATGAATCAGAGAAGTGTAGCCATTGCCGTAAACAGGCCAATCAGAGCTTAGGGTTTTAAAAATGAATATATCGAGCGGAAAACTTCGTATGCGTGATGCAGAACTCTATACATTAGAACTGACCATACAAAACTTTTTCAAATACATAAAAACCGCACCATTTATCCTTAGAAGTACATAATGTAGGTTTGTTACTCCTTCACGCTCAAACGGCTGAACAAATTTGGATAGGTACCAGGATATGTTAAGTCCTGCATTAACACATGCTACTTTTCATCATCATCAATCCACGCGGGTGATACCGTGGACCCGTGGACCCAGCTGGTACATTGTTATTAATAATTGAATAATATCTATCTCAGGGGTAACAGTAAAGTTCCAATGAATTTAGTCCTTCATTAGCCGTAAGCATTGTCTTTGAATAGTATGGCCATTTGGCCATGTATGGCTTAGGTTGTGATCTTACTTAACGTTACCATGCTGCAGACCTAAAGGTTAGTGAGCCAACCAAACAATACCTGCCACAAGAGGGAAAGTCATAAGTCATTGTACTATTATTTATTCTGTGTCATAAGTAAGAAATATACTCAATTTCCCACGATCGGGTGAAATCTGAAAATAAATTATATTGAAGTCCCACGTTGTTGCGTAACCTATGAAATGTGTCTTACCGTATGTATCTGCGTGACATTCGTCTTACATAGGTACAACAATATCATTTATTGCATTATAAGTAAGTAATTCCATACCAATTTATAAAAGTGAAACATTGTTTATTTGTTTGTTTGGGGGGATTTCACGCTATAACGGCTGGACGGATTTTGATGGAATGATAGTTTATACCCCACGTAGGATACTTTTCATCATCATCATCATTATCATCATCCCTCACGCGGGTGAAACCGCGGGGTGTAGCTAGTAGGTATGGATAAAATGTGTGTAAATGGATATTTAATTTATTTATTTTTCAAAGAATAGAATGGAATAGAAAACTCTTTATTGTATACTTAGTTTATAAACCAAAAACAGAAAAACTATTACAAAAGAAACATAATAGACAAAGAGCGATATCATTTCATAGAGCAAACTACATTCAGGTATATCAGCTCAATGAAAACTTTATAATAAACAATACCTTCCGTTATTATCACCCGAACATTTGTGTTTTTTCGATGTCAAGTCATTTCGTTTTTGCAACTGGCACTGCAAGATGATCCTTCGAGCCATCAGCGAGAGTTTCAACAGCTTTACTGTGAGAAAATTGCTGTATTTTCGACATCACCAATGTTTGGGATGGTTCAGTGCACATGGTGATCGCAAGTTGTGATTAGAACGTTGCCGCATTGTGGCAGGCGGCTCCACAGTAGTCACAGGTCTCAAGGTAGGTGCGCGTACTTCGCTCGAGGATTGTTTGAGTCACCGAGGCGATTAAGAAACAGTGACGAGGAAAAACGTGACTAAAAGTGGGATCTTCTCATTGTATCGTGCTTTGTTTTGTATTAGCAAAACAAGTACATAATTAATATTGTTGAGGCGAACAAAATGAATTGCCCATACAAACGTAATTCCAAAATCATTCATTTGTAATTGAAGCATATCTCCACCATGTCATTCGGATTCGGACAGTATATATCTGGCGTTTGGAAGCATTTTGAAAACAAACTACAGTTAGGAAGCTACAGTAGTCGCAGCCAATGAAAATGAATGAATGTTTGTGAAGTTAGGCTCTGTGACGATTGCGCAGGTACTGCTGTGGGGATAAAATACCAAAAAGTAAGAGCGAGATAGAATATGCGAAAAACGTAAGCGAGGCAGTTATACAATGCTGTCTTCACCTTCAACATTGGGATTGCGCCTGAAAAAAAAAGTTTGCGCAACGACTAGCAGACAACTTCCGATACACATACTTTCGCTGCGCCTACTATAGATAAATAATATCTGGATCCGAATAATATCATAATGTGGTAGAAATATGCTTCAATTATTATTTCAAATGATTTTGGAATTTTACTTATGTACCTATGGTAAATTCATTGTTCGCCGGCCACATAAGAAATGTTCTTATTGCTCTTTCCGAGAATGTTCTTGAAAGAGCGTGCATTGTCATTAACACAGGTCATTAGTAACTAAACAATTCAAGTAACCATATAATCTCCAATAAGTACCTAAACCGAATTATTTTTTCGTAATTACATCCCTAAGGGAGTGTTTCCGTGTGGGAGTGATCCGTATGTGGCATAGTTTGTGTGCGGGCAAAGCCGCAGAGTGCAGCTAGTTATCAATGAAATCTTCTGATAAACTTGAGATGACGGTCAGACAGTGGCCTATTTGTTGTACCTCGACAAAAACCAGTGCAGTTCGCTACAATAGTTCCAATAGTCGTCGTGCTCACGCGAGCCGTTCGCACGCGTTCAATGTCGCTACATTTAGAGTGCTCTCAGCAGTCTCAGCCCAACTGTCGATGTTATGTCAATCGACCCGCTTCTGGCTGTTCTAGATGCACTGCTCTCGTGCAAGGTGCTTATATCACTAATGATTGTAGGTTGCCTTAGTTCGAGACACGTGTGATATTGTTCACCGCAGATTCTCTTCATTCCATGAAACTTGCAAGTTATCCGAGAGGTGGATATTTTGTATCTCGTTATACGGAACACAACTTATTTTCGTCGGATAATTTAGGTTTCATTCTTGGTTTTTGTGAAAGATGATTGTCTATCAAGTCCCTGACCTACCTAACTAGGTCTAAAGTTTAAGTGCTTAGTTAATATTGGGGCAATGGTAGCCTAGCGGTTTACAAGTGCGACTTAGAATCCAACGATACCGGGTTCTGTCCCTGGGCTCCACACAAATGACTTTTCTAAGTTATGTGCGGTTTTCTATCGCTCCGTGCTTCGGAGGGCACGTTAAGCTGTCGGTCCAGTTGTTATTGATTAAAAGCAGTCGTTAAGCCATGTCAGGGGCCCTCGGGCGGCCTGACAAACTCTAACACCAGAGGCCAGCACTACCTCATAGGACAAGCAAGTGCTTAGTTATATTAGTTTAGTTTAGATGTCAACTGATGAGTTCAAATCACCCAGTTGCCCACGGTCGTCGTCACGCCAATCATACACACGCACCTATAATGACTGCATTATCGAACTGCCGGCATTATATCACCCGCCCCACTTACGATGCGCCGCTTGTACTGCAGCTTCCGTTTTTTAATCTTTTTATGTAGTTGGCCTAATGTTCTAACGCAATCGTTAGAACATTGGGCCTTGGATCGGACCAAGTTTAAATTAAAATAGTTGTTTTAAGAGCACTGTCACAGGAATGGTGATGCTGGTCTTTAAGTTGGTCTTTAACCTGCTTCATCATCAGCCTATATTCGCTCACTGCTGGACGTTGGCCTCTTCTAGTCAACTACTGAGCCCGATCATCGGTTCTCCTCATCCAGATCCTAGCGAACCGCCTGCTTAACGAGACCATATCTTATAATATTCCGCGAGAAAAAAAATGGATTCTGAACTGGAATCGAACCCGCACCATCCGTGCCTCTCCGCGGCTCACGATTTTTGCCAATTAAGTCATCGAAATCGCTACATAGCATTCCAACATTTTCTTTCTGTTTATTTTACCCGTCATAAGGGGACGACACGTTGGTAAAATCTATTGCATTCGTGCTAAAAAAAAGCATGATAAAATATAGCAATAAGACGTAATGCCAACCAAATGTGTAGTTAGGTAATATTTTTTATAAATATGTTTACAAAATCCAAAAAATAATTGAAAAGAAAAGACAGAGAAAACATTTATTTGAGACACAAAGAGAAAAACTAAGAATAATAACCAAAAAATCAATAATTTTCGACTCTATTTTCTAAAACTCTTTTCACAAACTATCTATATACATAATCCTTATCAAATTGTTAATAGTAGTTGTCCTCAGTTATTGTAAATCAATTCTAACTTTTCTTCGTACCTACCCAATAAGACATTATAGTTAATCCTACAGTGTACATAGTACTTATACTATTATTTATTCTGTGGTAGTAGTGCAATAACAACATGGGTGCGGGAGGGACAGCTTTTACTCTCCAGAGATGCCTGTTCACTGTGCGATGTTCCTTATAAACTACCTCCTACTTCCTTCAGGGACCTTATTCTCTATTGCCACTCGGCCACGTAACGCGCCGCGTTAAGATATCTGCGTGGAATTGTTTGTGCATGTTCGAGAATTGCCGTACTTTTCCGAACGATTCCACAGCGAGACGCGTTACGCGTGTGACTGTTCATAGAGAATAATGGCCTAGTATCAATCATCGCAAACTGGAAGATTACACTAATAAGACAAAAGCGCACCTACTCGTACCTATTACTGAGCTATAAATACTTTAACGTGAAATCTCTTGTAGACATACCTACTTCCAATCTACCAATCTGTCTGTTTACCCGAATAAATTAATTATCTCCACATTGAGAAACTGCTAGTGTATTTCTAGAGCTATGTTTCAGCACAGTTTGCAATTTTTTTGTTAGTTTACTCGGCGATTGTCATTCAATCATTTTCGCAACTCGAGTTTCACTGCAGCTTTGTGATACCATTATTGTTACCAATATGAAGTGTAGACGAGTGTGTGTATTATACAAGAAGCATTTACATTCATACACAGAAGTAAACACATTATGAAGGTACCTACATTTTTAATAAATTTCATTTTTACTCGACTTCACAAATTAGACGATTATATATTCGACTGTATGTTTTTTTTGTGTCCTATTTCCGAAAAAAAAAACTTTGTAGAGATATCCCTTAGTTTCGTATAACTTATTTAATACTAATTTACTTTGGCATAGTTAATGAGTAAGGCATAACTTTTAATGACATGATATTAATTTTACATAAACAGTCTGTTAAGGCATAATTATATTTTGGGCTATATTACTTTGGACTACTATTGAGTTGCATAAAAGTTATAAGGCATTTTCTTTATTCGTGTAATAGTTATTTGGTATAAAATCTTAAGAGGCATAATTGAATTTTATAATTTAGATACTATACTGTGACAGTAGGTTAAGGTGCGGCGCTAAGCCATGAACATGTTTGTATGGAGTTCATTTTCGGGCGTATTATTTTGTATACCGACGGACACGGGCGTATTATTTTGTATACCGACGGACATTATGCCTGAATATCGTTGTGTGTTTATAATATTATGCTACTAAATAATAATAAGCTTGGTTATGGTAACTTTAGATATAGTAAACACGATTAAGTCTAAACATTTATGCGTAAATATTATTATGTTGAACATTATTAGGATAATTAAAATTATGCCACACTAAATTATGACATTATATTTTATGCGTATCGATAGAGAACCCTCTCCAGATGGTCCCATATAAATTGTATGAAAATTGGTTCAGTAGTTTATCGAGGATAAATGATTTCTTTGTAGTAAATCCATTTGATTTTGGGTTTATATTGATTGCCTCAAATCTCTAAGATTTCTAAACCAATTTGGGTGGTTGTTGTTTTATTCAAAAAGGTAGACAGATAGATACAGTAGTTTTATTCAAAAAAGTAGACAGATAGATACAGTAGTTTTAATCAAAAAGGTAGACAGATAGATACAGTAGTTTTATTCAAAAAGGTAGACAGATAGATACAGTAGTTTTATTCAAAAAAGTAGACAGATAGATACAGTAGTTTTATTCAAAAAGGTAGACAGATAGATACAGTAGTTTTATTCAAAAAGGTAGACAGATAGATACAGTAGTTTTATTCAAAAAGGTAGACAGATAGATACAGTAGTTTTATTCAAAAAAGTAGACAGATACAGTAGTTTTATTCAAAAAACTAGACAGATAGATACAGTAATTTTATTCAAAAAGGTAGACAGATAGATACAGTAGTTTTATTCAAAAAGGTAGACAGATAGATCCAGTAGTATTGTTTAGTTATTAGCGGCTAATCCATTTGAAGTCGATTTTATGTACCATGGTATTTTGTACAGGACTTGTTGTAAATAGATCAAGGTATTTTGTACAGGACTTGTTGTAAATAGATCAAGGTATTTTAACTTTTTAACTAGTTCATTAGTTTATGTCGTATGCTCTTGGGACCTTAGGCACAGAATAAATAATAGTAAAAGTACAGTACAAGTACCTTAGGTACTCGTATAGACTCGAGTATCTAAGGAAGTGAATGATCACTTCCTTAGATACTCAAAGTTCATAAAGGTAATAGAAAAACTACATAGATAAAATAACAAGCTTAAAAGCTAAAAAAACACGCTTGCCCTGCCAAAAAAGAACTTATGCCAATAAATTATTTACTGTTGGAATGTGCTTAACAAGGCCTTCAATTTGATACCCATATTGTTGTAAAATACGAAGAAATAATTTTTACTTATTGATACGAAGCCATATGGACGCTATATTGATTTCGGCAAACAAAATGCCTATGTTACGAGGGGGATGTAAGGATTCTAACGATACCCCATACGTCTATATATGTTCAGGCATTTAAAAGTTATGGTGGAATAAAGAAACTCACATACATACAAACATACATGAATCCTAAAAACATTACACTCCTTTTTTTGAGCAGTCATGTTCTAAATAGGTACCTCAAACACGTAATCTATAATTTTATTATGAACTAGCTTTTCCGCCCGCGACTTCGTCCGCGCAGACTACTGTTTATCGCGAAATAAAACATCCTATTTTCTTCTAGGATATTAAAAACCAATGCAAAAGTAGGTATAGCACCAATGCTCTTGATGTTTTTTGACAGATTTGTTATTTCGTTTCCATGGCAACCACAGACCATTTTGCAATGGCAACCGTTCATTACAGTGAGTATTCAACTTTTTCCAGTTTTCCCGTGGAAACTTTCAATTTTCTGGGATAAAAAGTATCCTATGTTTTATTCTAGGGTATAAGCTGTCTCCATTCTTTGTACGTACGTACGTTTCACTTTTATATATTGGTATGGATTTGAATACCTATGCGAAAACCGGATTCAGTTAGTAAAAAAATCCTATGCTGCTGTAGGACGAACTCACATGGATACGCAACACAGTAGATATGAGGCGGTACTTAACAATTGGAGCCAGGATAATACTTCTTTTGCATAAACACAACGTCACTGTCATATGAACATCACCGGGGAGACAGATAACACGATAGTTTATCGTAGTAAACGTATACCGACTCTTTATAGGGACGATTTGTGCCTCATAAAAGGTTAATGTAGTTAATTGTTAGTCAGCTTTTATTGAACTTCACTTGTATGTATGCACCTATTAGTTATTCTAATGTATATATGTATTTCTGTCCTGGAATCTTGCAACTGAAATTACAAGCACTACCTGAATAGCTAAATCGGGCTGTAACTTTCAGGGTAGCTCACAACTCGATGACAAAGCATGAAAAAAACTTTTTTTTATTGTATTTGTTAAGGAAAAATAATAAATAATACCCAATAGAAAAGCACTTGATTTTATATAGCAACTACCTAAACTCACAAAACTTTACTAACGTACTAAAATAATAAATAATACCCAATAGAAAAACACTTGATTTTATATAGCAACTATCTAAACTCACAAAACTTTACTAACGTACTAAAATAATAAATAATACCCAATAGAAAAGCACTTGATTTTATATAGCAACTATCTAAACTGACAAAACTTTACTAACGTACTAAAATAATAAATAATACCCAATAGTAAAGCACTTGATTTTATATAGCAACTATCTAAACTCACAAAACTTTACTAACGTACTAAAATAATAAATAATACCCAATAGAAAAGCACTTGATTTTATATAGCAACTATCTAAACTCACAAAACTTTACTAACGTACTAAAATAATAAATAATACCCAATAGAAAAGCACTTGATTTTATATAGCAACTATCTAAACTCACAAAACTTTACTAACGTACTAAAATAATAAATAATACCCAATAGAAAAGCACTTGATTTTATATAGCAACTACCTAAACTCACATAACTTTACTAACGTACTAAAATAATAAATAATACCCAATAGAAAAGCACTTGATTTTATATAGCAACTATCTAAACTCACAAAACTTTACTAACGTACTAAAATAATAAATAATACCCAATAGAAAAGCACTTGATTTTATATAGCAACTATCTAAACTCACAAAACTTTACTAACGTACTAAAATAATAAATAATACCCAATAGAAAAGCACTTGATTTTATATAGCAACTATCTAAACTCACAAAACTTTACTAACGTACTAAAATAATAAATAATACCCAATAGAAAAGCACTTGATTTTATATAGCAACTATCTAAACTCACAAAACTTTACTAACGTACTAAAATAATAAATAATACCCAATAGAAAAGCACTTGATTTTATATAGCAACTATCTAAACTCACAAAACTTTACTAACGTACTAAAATAATAAATAATACCCAATAGAAAAGCACTTGATTTTATATAGCAACTACCTAAACTCACAAAACTTTACTAACGTACTAAAATAATAAATAATACCCAATAGAAAAGCACTTGATTTTATATAGCAACTATCTAAACTCACAAAACTTTACTAACGTACTAAAATAATAAATAATACCCAATAGAAAAGCACTTGATTTTATATAGCAACTACCTAAACTCACAAAACTTTACTAACGTACTAAAATAATAAATAATACCCAATAGAAAAGCACTTGATTTTATATAGCAACTATCTAAACTCACAAAACTTTACTAACGTACTAAAATAATAAATAATACCCAATAGAAAAGCACTTGATTTTATATAGCAACTACCTAAACTCACAAAACTTTACTAACGTACTAAAATAATAAATAATACCCAATAGAAAAGCACTTGATTTTATATAGCAACTATCTAAACTCACAAAACTTTACTAACGTACTAAAATAATAAATAATACCCAATAGAAAAGCACTTGATTTTATATAGCAACTATCTAAACTCACAAAACTTTACTAACGTACTAACACTTCACATTAGTTGTAACTACTGTTTTGTAGTAGATATAAGTGGGATATATTTATATAAACAGTATTCATTAAAGATTATTTGATTAATTTTGTAAAATAGGAATATTATTTTGTAAACAACCACTAAAATATACAAAACCTTAAATGACAACTATTTACAAATAAATAACAGAATGTAGGTCGCCGTCTGCAGGTAAGGTGCCCAAAAAGCTGGCGACGATACCTCGGTGAATAGCTAATTCTTTGACCGAGGTCAGCGCCAGCTCTTTGGTCACCTGTAGTTTCTACTAAGCGTCTGGACATCTCCCTGACAAAACCCCGTGCTTCCGGACCCCAGGGCCCCATAGTTTCTACCCCAAACAAGATATAAGTTAGTTTAATTATTCTTTAGTATAAATCTAGTCAGTTAATGTTATAGTATATTTCCATTACATTAGTATTAACCTACTTATACTTTCTTATCCAATCAACTACAGTTATATGGTTACGTGACGTATCGTGCCGCAGCAGTAAGCGACAGTTATTGTTTCCGATTAACAAAGAACAATTGTATAATTGTTACAGAAATATAGTAAACAGCTCTTATGTCACACAGTCGTACTAAATGCGAATGTGGCGAGAGTCATTAAATATTTCAGAATTCCAGGAACACTTGCAATGGACAGAATTTCTTGCACAGCTCAGTTTTAATGCAGCAGATCTGCAATGCTATAAAACTGTATTTAGAAGACATCCACTTTAAAAGACCGCAGTAAGAAACTTGATCAAACTGCCAGACTTCTTCATTGTTATCTTTGAGATTACAAACCGTGAGATGGTGTAGTGAAACGGCCAAACGGCCAGGTTCACCGTGGCTAACCGTGGCTAATCGTGGCTAATTTGTGCAGGTCAAGGACGCTGATGAGGAGAGCCAGCGCAGCGGGGCGCCGGTCCACGCCGCCAGTTTGGAGGAGAAACTGTGAGTGTCTATTCATAATTTAGATCTAGATAAATAATTGACCGAGAGAAAGGAGCGAAACTGCAAAGGCGTGGAATGCTCTGCCCTCGTCAGTGTGTTATCTACTAGGCAAGCGTGCTACACCTTCGACCACATCATCGCTTTCCATCAGGTGAGATCGTGGTCAAACGATTGCTTATTCAGTAGGTAATAATAAAAATAAAACGTCCTGTGAGATTTTAGACCATTTGTGTAATTGTCCAAATAATAGCTTGTAGATGTTTTAGTATATATTTATATGCTCTAATATAGATAAATATAGTCTGCATCCAGCATCCGTGGAGACCAAGAGCATAAAATATTCTTGCATCCATAAAAGTCAAAGATGTAAATGAAACATTATCGTTAATCGTTTAATTTGTAATATTTTTCGGATAACTACGTAATATATTTAATTGCTTCATGTGACATTGGCCTATATGCAGCAATCAATGTTTGCTAGTTAGGTAGTTATGATATTACAATTACTTACCTATTACGAGTATTAACTTAATTTGACTGATTAATCTGAAAGAATAGAAACATTTACTATTTTACTGCTTCTAAGCTAGAATGTAGCCGAGGATGAGATTTGCGTAAAACTTGGCCGGTTTGCGGTTCAGTGTGTCGCACTGTATAGACTTAAGTACAGTCATGCCAACAATGAAAATCGCATTGTAATTGGTCCAGCAGTTTTTACGTGATGCGTAAATAAAGTTGGACGGTTGGGTTTTGTCTCATATTCAAAGACTTACTTAATATTGAATTTGGTCAGAATTGATGGGGGGCAGAACTACGCTTAGTAACTAGTTGGGCTGGGAGATGGACAGACAGACGGTCGGACATGGGGAAACTATCAGGGTTTCTTATTTGACTACGGAACGCTAAAAACATTTCACAAATATGAGTTTATAACTATAAAAATGTTGGACAAATTGAAAAAAAACAAACTTATTTAAAAGCTTTTGTTTAACTTGCAGTCACTGTATATTAGTTTGTCGAGGTCAAATGTTGCAAGCTGAATTAGAACCACTTCCTCTTATCCTACTGAGTTTAATTTTTACATGTCGGTTCAGTTCCGAGGAAAATGCATTTTTATGGTAAGCATATAACCTGAATCAACATCCAGGAACAGCTCTTCAACGCTTATATACTCGGCACGGCATAGACACGAAATGTTGTATACGCATTTAATTGTGATAGCCCATTATAAGCTTCATCATGGCATGGCTACTGCATAAAAGTTATTTTTTAATCCATACCAATTTATAAAAGTGAAACGTTGTCTGTTTGTTTGTTTGGGGAGCTTTCACGCGATAACGGATGAACGGATTTTGATGAAATTTGGAATGGAGATAGCTTATACCCTGGAATAAAACATAGGATACTTTTTATCCCGGAAAATTGTAAGGTTCCACGGGAAAACCGGAAAATGTTGATTACACGCTGTAAGAAACGGTTGCCCTAGACACGAAATAAGAAGTATGTCAAAAAACATGAAGAGAATTGGTGCTATACCTACCTACTTTTGCATTGGTTTTTAATATCCTAGAAGAACACAGGAGCTTTTTTCTCGATAAACTGTAGTCCGCGCGGACGAAGTCGCCGGCGGGAAAGCTAGTATTTATATATATTAACTTATTAGCCATTATCTCAGGCCAAGGTGGAAAGTCACCCGTATAGAGATTGTACCATGTCGACACCGCGTCTGTTGCGATACTTATTTGGGCTACTGCAGTAATGCACGTTATGTCATCGAGCAGTAAACATAACATATGATGTCGCTGGTGGTAACATAAGAAAACAACCAAAACATTATAGAGATTGCATTTCATCATTTACCAGAATATGAGAAACGCTACTAAACACATTAAAATAAAATATAATAATTAATTATCGCATATAATTATGTTGATAAGTAATTCTCGCTGGTGGTAACATAAGAAAACAACCAAAACATTATAGAGATTGCATTTCATCATTTACCAGAATATGAGAAACGATACTAAACACATTAAAATAAAATATAATAATTAATTATCGCATATAATTATGTTGATAAGTAATTCTCGCTGGTGGTAACATAAGAAAACAACCAAAACATTATAGAGATTGCATTTCATCATTTACCAGAATATGAGAAACGCTACTAAACACATTAAAATAAAATATAATAATTAATTATCGCATATAATTATGTTGATAAGTAATTCTCGCTGGTGGTAACATAAGAAAACAACCAAAACATTATAGAGATTGCATTTCATCATTTACCAGAATATGAGAAACGCTACTAAACACATTAAAATAAAATATAATAATTAATTATCGCATATAATTATGTTGATAAGTAATTCTCGCTGGTGGTAACATAAGAAAACAACCAAAACATTATAGAGATTGCATTTCATCATTTACCAGAATATGAGAAACGCTACTAAACACATTAAAATAAAATATAATAATTAATTATCGCATATAATTATGTTGATAAGTAATTCTCGCTGGTGGTAACATAAGAAAACAACCAAAACATTATAGAGATTGCATTTCATCATTTACCAGAATATGAGAAACGCTACTAAACACATTAAAATAAAATATAATAATTAATTATCGCATATAATTATGTTGATAAGTAATTCTCGCTGGTGGTAACATAAGAAAACAACCAAAACATTATAGAGATTGCATTTCATCATTTACCAGAATATGAGAAACGCTACTAAACACATTAAAATAAAATATAATAATTAATTATCGCATATACTTAATTATGTTGATAAGTAATTCTCGCTGGTGGTAACATAAGAAAACAACCAAAACATTATAGAGATTGCATTTCATCATTTACCAGAATATGAGAAACGCTACTAAACACATTAAAATAAAATATAATAATTAATTATCGCATATAATTATGTTGATAAGTAATTCTCGCTGGTGGTAACATAAGAAAACAACCAAAACATTATAGAGATTGCATTTCATCATTTACCAGAATATGAGAAACGCTACTAAACACATTAAAATAAAATATAATAATTAATTATCGCATATACTTAATTATGTTGATAAGTTATTCTCGCTGGTGGTAACATAAGAAAACAACCAAAACATTATAGAGATTGCATTTCATCATTTACCAGAATATGAGAAACGCTACTAAACACATTAAAATAAAATATAATAATTAATTATCGCATATAATTATGTTGATAAGTAATTGGTCTTTTGGTTTCCCACACTGGTGTGACTACGAGTCTTATATTTTGTAGCTTCCTCGTTGTCACACCAAGCAGTGTGACCACGAGTAAAAATATTTCCTCGTGGTCACATTAATGTGACAAAACGGTGTGACCACGAGTCCGTCGCCAAAATAACTAGCTTAAAAAAACTTATGCCAATAAATTATATACTGTTAGAATGTGCTTATCAAGGCCTTCAATTTGATACCCATATTGTAAAAATCGAAGTTTTCTGTTTCGCTTTTGAATAACATGGCACCATACTGCCAATAGTGCCGATAATTTTAATTTTTTCAAGGCAAGGCAGGCATTTAAAAGTTATGGTGGAAGTTAAGGTGTATGTGTTAGTGTTTTTAGGAATCGAGTTACTTGATTCCTAAAAACACTAAACTCCTTTTTTTGGGCAGTTGTGTAATTAAAGATTGGGTGGTTCCTAATGACTCATTTTGGTCAGACGTGTATCTATTTAAATCGTAGTGATGCTTTATTCTCCAAAACGCGTCTGTCTGTCTGTCTGTGCACTAATATCTCAGAAAATACCAATTTCGTTCCGGTTGCACCTAGGTCAAAAGGAAGGTTTTGTGTAACTACGAGCAGGTAGGCCAAATTTTTCTAAGAAAATTGGGAAATATAGCAATAGCAAAATACAATTGTCTCGGCCGTGTTTTTTTACGTGCGGTTTATCATATTGTATTCGTAAACGTGCGAAGCTGGGACACAGAATAAATATTAGTCGACCGGATAGCGGCCTGGTTGCGTGGCTCCCTGACTCTCAATGAAGTCAACGGTCGCGGGTTCGAATCTCGCAAGGTGCTAACATTTGTGTGATAAGCATACATTATTTGTTTCCGAGTCATGGATGTATATATTCGTATCTATGTATGTTTATCCGTTGCCTAGTATACCATAGTACAGGGTATCCTTGGTGTGTATTGTCCTGAATATACCTATTTATATATTTATATTCTGCTCTGCACTAATTCGTATACTCTATGGTGACATGTTGGTTGATAATTTACGAAACTTGTCTGAATTGAATGACCTACTGTCAAGAAATACTTTAGACGAGAACCATTCATCACGAACTAGCTTCTTTCACGAACCTAGCTAGTTTAAGCTAGGTTCGTGAAAGAAGCGTCCAACAAAGAGTAATTTAACTGATGCTGAAATATAGGAAGCGTGTCCTCAAAATCTAGCGCCAGTGTTCAAGTTAGCTGGCTGTGACCGCATCGCAAGCGAGTGCCAGTGATGCAACTCGGTTGAGCCGCTAGATATAAACAGATGCTTTGGAGTGACGAAGCTGGCGCATGGCGGTGCGATGACAGATGAATGAGCGCATCATATTTTTTTTCGTATGAGCCCGGGTTTGCAATGATGTTTTTTTTCTATATTTCTTAATTTATAATCTATTTCAGATATTATTTCATTATTGAAGACAACTATAGTTACAATAGATATATACATACACTAGCTGTACTCTCGGCTTCGCACGCGAGGCCATCTATTACTGTTACAATAGATATATACATAAACTAGCTGTACCCTCGGCTTCGCACGCGAGGCCATCTATTACTATTACAATAGATATATACATAAACTAGCTGTACCCTCCGCTTCGCACGCGAGGCCATCTATTACTATTACAATAGATATATACATAAACTAGCTGTACCCTCCACTTCGCACGCGAGGCCATCTATTACTATTACAATAGATATATACATAAACTAGCTGTACCCTCCGCTTCGCACGCGAGGCCATCTATTACTATTACAATAGATATATACATAAACTAGCTGTACCCTCCGCTTCGCACGCGAGGCCATCTATTACTATTACAATAGATATATACATAAACTAGCTGTACCCTCGGCTTCGCACGCGAGGCCATCTATTACTATTACAATAGATATATACATAAACTAGCTGTACCCTCCGCTTCGCACGCGAGGCCATCTATTACTATTACAATAGATATATACATAAACTAGCTGTACCCTCGGCTTCGCACGCGAGGCCATCTATTACTATTACAATAGATATATACATAAACTAGCTGTACCCTCGGCTTCGCACGCGAGGCCATCTATTACTATTACAATAGATATATACATAAACTAGCTGTACCCTCGGCTTCGCACGCGAGGCCATCTATTACTATTACAAGACCTAAAATATCAATATACTAAATTTTTTTCAAAATTCCTTCAGCCGTAAAAAAGTTTTTATCGATTGTTCGGCTTCTACTCATACTCGGATTGAGTTAATAAGTACACCAGGTTTTAAGTCAAACCTCAAGCTATCTAACAGTGAAAACCGCATCGCAATCAGTCCAGTAGTTTTTACGTGATGCGTGAACAGACTAACAGACAAACAGACAGACACAAATTTAAAAAATGTTTTATTCATTTAGATAACAACACTTAGCATTGTAGCTTATTTTTACTACCCTAGATCTTTGTTTTTTTATATGTTCCTTTTAAAGATTTTTTGGTACTTACTGCTTTATTATAAGTACAGATGGCCTTCACTTTTGGTCAGAATATTAAACATATGTGTTTTATTACATTATTTTAATCATGCCTATAAAACAGTACCGTGACATCTGACTGACTGACTGACTGACTGACAGACTACGCCCAGCCTGAACCGGTGGACCTAGATATTTGAAATTTGGAGGAATATTCCTTGAGTATCTTAGAGGTGAACTACGGAAGTAACTATAAACCGTAAACATGAATACCAACACCAAATAAAATACCCCTTGTCCTGCGGGGACCCTTTAATTTACCGGTATGAAAATTATCCAATGTGGATAATCTCAATGGTAATCTTAATGGTATCTCAATGGTAATTCTCGTGGTATGAACTCAAATCATACCAAGTTTCATTTAAATTAATTCAGTAGTTTCGGTGTGATGCCTAGCCAAGATACAGACAGACAGACAAAAATAGAAAAAAATACAGTTTTGGCTTCAGTTAGGAACACAGAACAGTCTCCAATTTTTTTTTACAAAATATCTTTAATGTCCAGATTTGGACCTTTTACAGTTTTATTATAAGTATAGATAGATTGAACACCTTAATTAAAACAAAAACCGGATGGGGCTGTGCATAAAAGGGTGGCGCTTTACTGATCGTCTAGTCATACGGTGATGGAAGGTGATGGGGGAATCAGATTGTGCAGTTCTTGCGCACACTCTCCAATCACTCTGCAATGTGTAGAATACCGACAGGCTTGCTACCTCACTTCAATGCGCCAGACTTTGAAGCTTACTCTTTTCCCAATGAGTCTGATAACCGGACTCTCAATTGAATCCAAAGTTTGTTTAATAATTTTAATACGTAGTGTTTTCTGTAGATAAAAAATATTGCATCACATTTATATAGCGGGGCGTTATGATTAAACTAGCGCAATAGAGATACGTCCACGTCGCTAAAAAAAACGTTAAAAGCTATTATGCCTAAAATTAAACCCCTCCTTCCCTTTAGCCTTATTGCATCATCGCTTTAACTATTTTAGCATCCCTTTTGGTCTCCATATTTCAACAACCCCTAAACGCGTTGTTGCAGACTCTCACGTAGGTGCAGGGTACCAGTTGAGAGATAATGAGACTTCTTCGAGCACAGGACATTCGTTCAGGAGTCAGTTGAAGATATACGCAGTTTGTTTACACTTTATAGATGTTCTATTCTTCACATATTTCGTAAAACAAGGATAGTAATAGAATACAGCTTTTTGTTATCCCGGTTACAGAGTGTGGCTATCGGAGCTCTGATAAACTTTGGTGCGATGTACTAAATGTCCACATTATGGTCACTTTATAGGAGAGCTTCTTGTTTTCAACGGCTACAGCGAACGGGAACTTTTGACAAAATGCACCCCAAATTTTGGAAGTATGGGTATTTATACTATACGCGAAACATGCAAAGCTCTCCTATTGGGCGATTTATTATATTTTATTCGTGCCATATCTTCGCC
The DNA here is from genome assembly GCA_946251855.1 of Alsophila aescularia. Lineage (NCBI taxonomy): Eukaryota > Metazoa > Arthropoda > Insecta > Lepidoptera > Geometridae > Alsophila > Alsophila aescularia. Next base: position 2,731,840 of record OX276378.1, on the reverse strand, counting down.
TCTTTGTTGTCTGCCCTAACTTTCCCACGCTCGAAAACAGGCACAAAAAATCTCCACCACGAAGAAAGCCCAATTTTTATAGCTTTGCTACGGATGCGTTTAGAACTTCCGATCTTGTGATCTCCTCGCACCCGTACGGAGACGGTACCCGAACTTTAGGCATGTAGCTAAAAGTTTGTCCCATTTCAAGACATTCCTGTGTGTGACTCTTCGCAAGTCAACACACTTGACTGATTTTAGAGAAGCTTCTCCCATTGAGCCTCCTCTCGCTCTTACTATCTATATTTTACATTACCTTTACCAATACCTTGTACAAATTACCTTTTAGACTGGCTCAGGATCGCCCCGCGTTGTAAACTCGTATCTTTTACAAATCGCGGCTTTCCTGAGCCAACCTGTACCACTACCCATGCACCCACAGGGAGCTTCAGTCTCTGTGGCTGCATGTTCCCATCTATTTCCTAAAGAGGTACTCAGCCATCCCGTATGCTATAGAAGTCATACGTGATGGCACGTAGATTCTACACTACGTTTTCCTGTTTCCTAAGCCCATAAAATATAATTAATATCTCGCTTATGCGTTAACCTACTTACATGCAGAATAGCGCAGTGTTCGTAACACCTAAGCCTATTTTTCTGTGTTCCTATTTTCTATCTACTTATTCACATGTACTTATAGGTTTAAGTTGAGCTCTTTTACAATCTTAATTTCTAAGATTCTATACATGACTACCTATAGCTATACATATACCTACTTATAGCTATAGCTCGGTTGTTATTGCTTTCTTTATCATATTTTTGTGCTCGTCAACATACGGACTTAAAAATGATATTATTAAATACGTACTGGTATCTTCCAAATTTCACGAAGATCAGAAACAGACAGATAGCAAAATAGTGTTAGCAATAAATATTTTCTGAGCAAGTCGCTAATCGTTCGAGCATCTAAACGTATGGTGATTTTAATTGAACATGCTTCAAGACGTTTATCGCATTAACATTAGATACCCACTTAAGCTATGTATGTTATGTTATTATGGTATGTAAATTGTACAATTTGAATACAAAATGCTTAAAAGCAGCCATAACGTAACCTCTTCTACGAAGCATCGGTTGTTAAAATGTCTGCAAGTAGTTGTCATTACCTTGTACTAATGCGAGTATACTATGTATCAACACTTTGAAATTCTACTCAAAAATTAAGTACTTATGTATAAAAAAACAAAAGAAAAATAATAATATAGCCTTTTATTTCCCCAAAAATACATCAATAATTCATCTAATAATTTTCTTGGTAAAATTTGGATCACAGACGGGATTCGAACCTATTCGGCTACCGTGACCCACTACACCAAATATATTTTTTCCTTTAGAACATCATCATCATCATCATCATCATCATCAGCCCGTGCTCGTCCACTCCTGGACATAGGTCTCTCCCAATGAACGCCACAGAGCCCGAACTTCGGCTCCTCTCATCCAGTTTCTGCCGGCTGCCTTTCGCAGGTCGTCACTCTACATATTAGAACATTATTAGAAAATTATATTCTGGCTAAGCAAGCGTTAATGCATCATATAAACAACTAGCGACTCGCCCCAGCTTTGCGCGGGTAGCTAAGGGTTTCAGTGTTTTGATTGACTAATTTATTTATTGAGTTTATCCATTACAAACAAACAAACATACAAAAAACAAATCTTTCATGATTATAATATTAGAGTAGATTTATCCAATACAAACACAATAAACTAAAAAAAAACAACTATATCCTGTTTATAAATCACATAATGTCATATTGCTAAAAAATAACTTATATGCAATTATAAAAAGTTTAAATACATTCTGTCATGCTCGTGAATCATTTCATATTATATGGTATGCAATTAAAATAATACCAATTTAATTAGCTTTGTATTCAATGAATTAATATATCAGTTTTGATACATTAATTAATAAATTAAAATCTGGTTAAAACAGGTAGAATGCAAATTAAAGTACAGTCACATACATCGTAAACTGGTCTTTTTTCAAACAAAGGAAAGTGAAGGTAAATAAAGTAACATCAACAATAAAAATGTTTACAAATTCAAAACAAACCACCATTAGTGCAAAAAAATCCCATAAAAAGCGGTTCATGTGCATTAAATCTTACCGTGACTCATGGCGCAACAATCCAACAAACTTGGAATCAACAAAATATGCGAACCCTCGTACAAAAGACTTCGACGCGCGCGCTACCCATTCTGCATCACTTTCTTGAGGTTTTGCTTTTTCTTAAACAAAAGATGATTCAAATGCAGAAATTCCTTGAGTTCAAACTCAAATATCAATCAGTATGTCAAATATGTGAACGAAACGAAACGTGGTTTCCTTTCGTTTTGCTTGATTTTAGAAAAGCTGCCGCTGAAAAGAATTTTAAATAGCTCTGCTTTAGAATGAAAGTAATTTTCTACGAAAGTTTTCACGCTGATTGTAAACGCATTTCTTTGTTATATATACATTCTGAATGACTATGTCACTGTTTAGTACTTTTCGAAACTTTCCAATAGACAACCAGCTGATGTTCAATAGTTCGTACAATTGTTCGTAGAACCACAGTTTTAGAGATTGCCCACATAAGGAAAGTACAATTTATTATTTACAGATTACATTCAAAGATTATCCGTTACTAGTGACTCGCCCCGGCTTCACACGGGTAGCGCTCACACCGCGGCAATTTCTTTACTTTTAACATTTTATACCGTCGTAACTTCTAAAAAAGTTTGCCAGAAGCGTAATTAAAAATCTTGGCCAGCAACGATCGTGGTGATTTTGACCATAGACAATGTATTATTACGTTGACAGACTTGTTATTATTTCGTTTCCATGGCAACGTCATTTCGTTCTGTATTTTTGATAACTTGGGTTACATTATTGCAATTTTCTTAAGGATCTCTAATTTTTGAGAAATATATTACTGCCCATGTTACTCGCTGATAATGTAGCTTTCTATAAGTGAAAAAAATATTTAAATCGATTATCTGTATTTTTTGGGTTTATCCATTATAAACAAACAATAATATTAGTGTAGAATACATGAGTAAACATTCTAGTTTGTTTTACGATTTAGTCACGCTACGTTTGATGGCTACATGCTGAAGGCTTCGCCCCTGCCACAAAAAGCTGCCTTGGCGTGAAGGTCCCCATCAGACAGGCATTGTTTTTGTCACCAAGTTCCATCCGTGGCCAGTCTTGTGAACACATGAGAGAACCTTAATAGTGAACTAGCTGCGCGTGGCTTTCCCCACGTGGTATTTTTCTGGGATATAAGGATCCTGTGATATTCCAGAACTAAAACTATCTACTTACAAAAATCATCAAACTTCGTTCAGATGTCAAATGGTTTTTTATCGATTGCTCAAATTCTTCTCGTCAGATTGAGATACCAAGTACGCCAGTTTTTAATTCAAACACTAAGCTATCCAACAGTGAAAACCACATCGTAATTAGTGCTGCAGTTTTTACGTGATGCGTGAATAAAAATACAGACAAACAAAAAACAGACAGACAGACAACAATTTAAAAAATAAACTTATTCTTCTTAGTAGCTTATTTTAAGTACCTTACACCATATTTTTTTAAAATTACAACTTTTTCAGACTTGTTGGTACTTACTGTGCTCTGTAAGTATTGATACTTGATTCCTCTTGAAATAAAGGGAAATGTTTACGAACTTACATTATTATTTTCTTGAGTCAATCATTCAAATTGTTTTTACATTGCCTGCATTTTATGTAATTACGTTATTACGAAAATACTCATTTATTTATTTTTCGATGAATTTATAGTTTGGTTTGACAAAATGATTAAACTATGAAAGCCCCTGTGTGCAGTAGGTATTTAATATATTACATATTCACAATAAATACGTACGCAAAATCGATTTTTTTATCTACAATAATCTTAACCGTCGATGAAACCAACATGTTTATAATAACCGTGCAATTTTCCGGTTTCGGGTTTTAATTTTCTCCCATGATCAATCACCAACAATGCCGCTGGGAAGACCACCTACTAACAATGACTTGGCAGACGAAACTGACATACCTATTCCTTTTAATTTCCTCATTATGATAATGATTTGAGTACGTGATGATTATAAATTAACCAGTCAATAAAGTATCTAATCTTTTTCACACTGTTACTAATGTCTTGGCTTTGAGCCAAGTTATCTAATGAACATATAGTTTGACTCATACGTTCAGGTCATCTTTTTATCAATTGAGCTGTTGTTCTTACCAACATGATGTAAACCTAACTAAACCTTGTAATTTAAATGAAGTTTCACTTTGAGAATAAAAACGTTATTAACGTACCATCTAATCAAAATACTCGTCAGTGAACTCTCTTTCAGTCTTAATGCAGCCCATAAAGAATAACGTACAGAAAGTATCGGATGTTACTGTAACATAACTGCGAATTTTTTACGCATCCATAATATTATTCATAATTAATGTTCATCCGATGCGCGGTCATTTTGTTCTTTGTCGTTATACCATACATTATGGTAAACATTTCCGTACGAGAGACAAAGGCTTTCTTTATCGCAAGAGCGTGGGGTCATACATTTTATTTTTATTGTACCGATCGGTGCGTAGAGGATGAGGTTTATGTGTTATTGCAGCCTCAATAACACATGATAATGGACATTAAATTAAGATTAACTTTAGCGAACTTTCGCGGTGATCATCTCTTTTCGGTTGAAAGTGTGAAATTGTGGTGTGAGTGTTAATTGCTTATTTTAGCACGGCTGCCCAAAAAAAGAGTGTAATGTTTCGGGGTTCATGTATGTATATTTGTTTGTATGTGAGTTTTTTATTCCATCATAACTTTTAAATGTCTTAATAGATTTGGATGTATGGAATATCGTTAGAATCCTCCCGAGTAACATAGGCTAAGTATATCATCATCCACAGCCTTTCTCGCCCCACTGCCAGCAGTGGAATATAGGAATCTCTTTTAATACACCACTCGCCTCGGTCCTGTGCCAATCGTATCCAGGTTCGACCCGCGAACAATATCGTCAGCCCATTTAGTTTGCTGGACGACCATCGCTTCGCTTTCTGTCTCGGCCACCACTCGGTTACCGTCCTACTCCACCTGTCGTCACTTCTTCTGGCTATGTGTCCTGCCCAGCTCCATTTTAGTCTCGTAACTGTAGTTCCAACGTCCCGAACTTTAGTTCTTCGTCGAATCTCAACATTATGGACTCGATCTTGAAGTCTAATGCCAAGCATAGACCTCTCCATGTCTCTCAGTGCTACTTTGATTTTGTACACAGCCTCATGCGTGAGGGTCCATGTGTGGGCACCGTATGCCATGGTGGGGCAGGACACACTGATTGAAGAACGAGTTTTGAGACACTGTGGGATTTGGTGTGACTTAAGGATGTCATCCAGCTTTCCGAATGACGCCCAACCAAGTTGAATTCGCCTGGCGATCTCTCTGTTTTGATGCTCTTTGCCAAAAGATAGAACATGGCCAAGATACACAAAATTTTCGACCATATATATATATATATATATATATAAATATATAATATATTTATTTTGCGAAATAAATAAAATGTAATGGAATAACTGAAAACTTGACACTAAAATAACATTGGCATTACAGTCGGGGGACCTCTTAGATCTTTGGTCTTATGATCAAATCTTATGATTTTTGTTCTTAAGATATTTAAGATCCTTGGGCTCAAGTGGAGATCACGTTTAGGCAAACGTAGTGTAGGATGCCCTGTGGCCAGGTGGAGTGATGACTTAACACATGACTTTTAGTGGTGGAGTTATGAAAAGCGGCTGAAAGAAAGTGGATGAGGAGAGCTGAAGACCGAGCTCAGTGGCGTGCATTAGGAGAGGCCCACGTCCAGCAGTGGACAGATATAGGCTGATGATGATGGAACTCTAAGATTAAAAGTGACAGAACGGTCCGTAAAACATTTTAGCTTATTTTTTACATTTTGAAAGTTAAATTCAATGATTTCGCCTGGACACGGTGGTCCAGTTACTGGACACTGTAGTCCAGTTACTGCAGTTTTACAATTTATAATATTCCAACATTAATTCCTGCCCGTACCTCACTACAACAACAATACCTGCAATCTACGACACTATACAATTTTGGGAGATCTAAGATTGAAATGATTCCCGCGAAGTGATGAGTCAGAATGATTTCGTTAACAAAAAGCTGGTAATCTTTTCCGGCGGTCTCCACGCATGGCGGACGGCGCGATCAGATACCGCTGCTGCACCACCGGCCCATTATGGGGCTGCCTTGACATAGCTCTGGAACCCGCTGAATAATATTCAGAATGTTACATCTATTTAACAACAATGAAATAATACTCGTAATTGTACAAAATAAACAGATCGTAAACACTATTTCAGTGTAAATAGATCAAAAGTTCAATGGCACCTCTGTCTGATATCATCTGAGTAGTCCCGCTGTTAAAACGCGATTTTCTTTAGTTTCACTAATATGTTTAGGGTTTTTGGTGCTTATGTTAGGAAACAATGAAAAGTTGCGTAACAAAGAGATACGACAGCAGCGTAACACAAGGGAAGTCAGTCAGGTGTGGCGGGTGACAGCGAAAGTGAGCCCTATTATGGTGCGATTACATGGCGTCAGCATTTAACCGAATGCGTTTATCGTGATCATCCCTAATTATAGGCGCAAGTGATAAACTTACGATAACTTTTAAAATGCATTGGGAAGCTAAACGAGATACTAAAATTAAATAGCAAGTTCGGACTATGCTAGGTATTGTTCCTAAACTTTGTTACTTTTTGTTGTGTATATAAAGTGTTTATCTATCCATTTATCATAATAATTCATAGTACCTTGTACCTATTCATAAATTTTGCATACTACCTTGCCGCGTGCGCACGCACAGTATGCGCGCAATGAGGAGTGTTGGTGATACATCGCCACACGATCACCGACTAGTTAGTAAGGGTTAAGAGTAAAACCTATATTAAAAGCAAATTTATGAATGGAAACACACGCACTTCATCCAACAGATAGATATTGCCTAGGAGTTCAAGGCAGGCGCAGTGAATTTTAATAAATCGATCCTTGACTATAAAAACTTCCAGCGCGGGAGGGAGTGCTGATAGTGCTGCTAGCTGGCTGATCATGTCATCACGATACTTACCCAAAATAGCCCATTTTAAGGCACTGTGGTTGAAAAATCGACAAGAAAAAGAAATTACATATTTGTAATTTTGAGATTGTTCAATAATGTTATCCCTGCCAGGGAAAAAATATTAAACTCAAAAAAGGAAGCTCAATAAAACAATATTAAAATGAACAGATTATCATATATTTTGAATTGGAACTGAGCTATAACTTTATTGCCTCTAGCCGGCTGATTTAAGATGCACGCTATATCTCACTATTTAATACCTGTGTACACATGAAACCACGCAATACGCTACGTCCCGTAATTTACGCCAAAGCGCGGGCCCAGCGCGCCAGTGGAAAGCAGGAGTGGACGCGCGTTGCGTTGATTGCATGCGCGGTCACGCCGCCCGTGGCAGTGAACCTGTGCGATACTCCTCCTTACCACCTCCTCTTTAATCATAGGAAGACTCGCAAAGCGTGCTTCGGCACTGAAGGCATTATAGAGTACCTGCAATTATAGAGGGTACCTGTCATTAAACAAAGTAATGGGAGACAATTAATGTGGCCGGAAATATAGATACCTCCGGTTAGACAGTACGTAATATTTTAGCGTGAGCCCTCAAACGCAAAAATATTATTCGATAAAAAAATGCTTTGATGAACAGCATCCTCGAATGAAACTTTCTCGTGTATTTCTTTATTCATGTAAGCTACAATTACATCTAGGTATACTTATATTATAAAGAGAAAAGATTTGATTTTTGTATGTTTGTTTGAAATCGTTAAACTCAAAAAACACTTAATCTATTTTAATAGTTATTTTACCTATAGAAAGCTACATTATCAGCGAGTAACATGGACAGTATTTAATTTTTCAAAACACTATATATATATATTCCTTCGACAATTATTGCAATAATGTAACCCAAGGTATATATGTTTTTAATATAGAAAAATAATGACATTTGGCGTGCACTGCGAAAACTATTGATCATACATGAAATAACTTACCTACTTATAGTACCCATCATTATCCACAAAAAGTTCACACGCAGTTTGTCTAATTACTACAGTTAAGTCACAATAACCGTTTATTTTTCAAATTAGTCAATCAAAATGCGGTTAGAATCGACAAATGATGACATTCGTATCATGATATTAATCTTTATCCAACTAAATGATGACATTCGTATCATGATATTAATCTTTATCCAAATAAATGATGACATTCGTATCATGATATTAATCTTTATCCAACTAAATAATTTCATAATCAAAGTTGAATAAGAATTTACATGTACCTACATGTAAATTCCTTTTTAAATTATTCAAATCGGACCTGTGCCTGTCATTTAGACGTTACGGGTATGAAAATGCTAAAATTAAGAAAAATGCCACGGTGTGAGTTCTACCCGTGCGAAGCCGGGGCGAGTCACTATAGTTTATGATAAAATCGAAGTTGTTTACATTCAAGAGAAATAGCCAAGTCAATGGCGTTCGTTTTGACAAATGTAGACTTTCGGTTTCGCAGTCCACTCACATTGTCAGAAGCTTCAACGGCAAGGCAGCTCAGTAGAAAGTGTATCGAGCACGGACAAATCCGTCTCACAGTCACACGTATACCTAGGGTTGATCCTGTATGGTTTAACATATTACTACATACTACGAGTGAATTCAGTTTCAATTTAAATATATTAAGTAATTAAACATTTAAGTTTAAAAAAAAAAGCTTTTATGCAGTAGCCATGTTGGATTTACAATGATGTCACTTTACTTTTTGTGTTCGCTTATCAAGCCCTTTCATTATAGGAGTTACTATGGAAATGATAAATCGCAATTATGGACGTCCGACAATATGTCGGAAAAAAAATAACAAAACAAATTAAATAATTTAATAATTTTATATGACATTAAGTAAAGTGACTTCATTTTATGGATTTAAAATGAAGTCACTTTACTTATTGTGTTTCCCTCATCAAGCCCTTTCATTTGATACCTATATCATAGGGGTTACTATGGAAATGATAAATCGCAATTTTGTAACCTCCGCCATATTGGATTTAAAATTGCGGCATTTAAGTAATCGTGCATTTTAACGAGAACCAAACGTGTGTGCCTTCAGCCCGATAGCTTCAGTGGAAGTGGGTGAAATATTGATTGCAATATTCCAGGTCATACAAACAAGTGAAGTTAAATAAATGCTGCACCTTATTAAATAAATTTTAATAAGGTGCTGCAAACTAGAGCTAAGATTTTTAGATAGAATATCACATTTTGTTAGTAAGTATGTCCCTAATGAGATACTAACAATAAAAAGTAAGTATAAGTAAAGTTATTTAAAGCTACTTACTCTACTCACAAGCAGTGCTTTATGTTTGATACTGGGGATGACAACGGCATATACCGTCGTTTCTGAAAACTGCAATGTCAGACGCTTGTGACAACAGTCCACTGCAACCTTACAGTTAGATATCAGTTCTGTACTTATTTTGCAAGTGAAAGGCTTATCGTACCTTGTCTTTGCTAGGCCGTTTGTTGGTATTTTTATAGTCATTAAGACAATTGGATGTTTCACAAGTATCTAAGTGTGTTGACAACCCTAAGCTGTACCATAACATAATACATTCGTGCTGTTATGCAAATGATCGCGCACAATGGCGCGCTCTGTGTTTATCGGTCACAGGCACATGAATGACAACGGGATCTAGTCTTTTGACTCATGACTGCGATCTGCAACGGTTTCACTACTCCTTGTTTGGGTAGATCTGTGGATCTGTGCCACAGACTGTCACTGATGTGTGGACGTTTTATAAATGATCCTCCATCTATTTCTCATTGCATCTTAGGACGATTAGTATTTGTACAAATTTTGATTTTCCTCAGCGTAGCAGCGTTGTTTCTAGTCATTTTATGCTTACCAATCATAGTTTCACATGATTTAGAAATTATGTAAGAACTAGCTGCGCCCGGCGGTTTCACACGCGTGGTTGATTATGATGATGTATCATAATGTGTTATAATGTGTTATTCCAGGGTTGCTACCTCCATTTTAAAAATCCAAATCCGTTTAAGGGTAAAGACTGGACAAAAAAAAAAAAAAACAATTCATCAAATGTATTTTGTAATCTTTTTTATACTGTCAATAAATATTATTATTATTTTAAACATACACACAAGCTGTCGCATTTATAATATTAGTAGGAATTTTAAAGTTCACCGGACCTTCAAGCACATGCTAAACATGTTTGACCTTCACTGTCTCCTTACTAAAAATCCCTTTCGACTAAAAAAACAAGTACCTTCCAAACCAATACCATAAAAAAACACGATGACACCTAAAGTTTCCGACTATCAGGACGGCAATAACCGCGGAGTTTCCATCCATTATGGGCAGCGCACGGTCCGATCAATCACCTGGTATCGCTGGCCGTGCATCCTCACGTGTAGCGAGTGTCAGTGGCTTCCCGACCCTCGCAACACGTGCTGTGAATACCCGATGGGAGGACGGAAAGGAAAGACGGATGGCTCACCGTTATGCGAAACGATTACCATCAGCGGTATGATGCGGTTGTGCGGTCGGAGTCGAGAATTCGCTTCAAATTGCAGAGATCGTAAAGTGCAGGGTTTATAGTTTTTGTGAATAATACTCACTCAGGCCTTTTATGAGGAAATTTAACAATGGGTTATTTGAATTGAAGAATGACAGCGCTTTGTTTTTGAGTTTTTGCAAGAGCAAATTTTGCAAATACCCAAAGTGGATTTTCTTAGAATGTATGTTTGTCCTTATTAAAACGAAGCCATATAAAGATGACTAAGCTTACAGGGATTATTATTATGGATTATTAGGTAGGAGCATATATATAGAACACATCACACTAATAATATAAATGCGAAAGTTCGTGTGTGAGTGTGTGCGTAAGTGTGTGTTTATGTTTGTTACTTCTTCACGCTCTGCCTGAAACGTCTCAACGGATTGTGATGTTTTGGTATATAGATAATTAGCTGTGCCCGCGGCTTTGCCCGCGTGGTCATCTCGTTTAAAAGTAGCCCATATGTGCTATTTCAGGATCAAAAGTACCTATAAAGTACAATATACTACATTTCTTCAAAATTCGTTCAGCCATCTAATAGTTTTTCATCAATTGATTTGCTCGGTATCTAATCATTGGATTAAGATACCAACTACCCCAGTTTTTAACTCTAAGCTAACCAACAGTGAAAACCGCAACGCAATCGGTTCAATAGTTTTTAAGTGATGCGCGAACAAACATACAATACAAACAAACAGACAGACACGATTTAAAAAAAATGTTTGTTCATCAGTAGCTTATTTTAATACTCTAGAACTTTTTTTTAATTATCTTCATTGTACAGATTGTTTGATACTTACTGCTTTATTATAAGTATAGATAGATTATTATAGATATAGATTTAGATCCTGGAATAACACATAGGATTCTTTTCATCATCATCATCAACCACGCGGCTGAAACCGCGGGACGCAGCTATGTTAATATAAGTAGTTCCTTATTTTCACATAAGTAATTCAGATTCAGTGAGAATACGTTGGAAAGCAAGCGTTTTCCGCTAGCAAGAAACAACGCGTTACCTCACAAGGCGACGCCGCGGCACAAACCATTAATATCATCTTGCATCCTCGTCATTATTCAATAGGAAAGTGAAACGGTTCCGGTGCGGTGCGCAGTTCCGTGCCCGCGGGGACCTGTGACTGGTGCTCCGTGTGGCACAGCCGGACGGGACAATGGGAAACAAATCTGTGTAGCGGAAGAATGGTTGTGTAGGATTCTACCCACTAGTGTAGCATCCTCGCAGCCATTCTTTGCAATTCGGCAATCAGCCTTTCAGCACCATTTATTTTATTTTTCATTTGTTGTTCCTTTTCTTTAGTATACTAGTCAAGTTTCGGGACCGCGTTTTGCAACGCGTTAATAAAGCAATTAATTGCCCGAGCGAACGCGAAACGCGAGCTTGGCCAAAAATGCTTTCGTATGTCCGGCTGTTCTCCTCTACAGGTCGCATTTCTCAACCGATTCTCGTGAAATTTTCTGAGCAGGTTCGATAATTATATGTTTTTTTGTCGATTTAGTTTTTCGAAAATGGAGATGGAGTAAAAAGGTTTCAGCCATTTCAAAAAAAAAAACAGACCATTTATTCAGTTTTTTAAGCTTTGCAAAGACAGACTCGCGACGTCTACAGCTCACAGAGCCACTAGTTTAAAAATATTTTAATCAAATATGTGATTGATTATAATTATTACAAGTAAAGGAATAGAACTGAACAGAGCTGAGCTACTGATGTTTTATTTTATTACATTCTTAGTGTAAGATTAGAAGTCTGTGCATTCTTAGAACTAAAAATAAAACCGTTTAACAAAGGAACGCTTCCCACGCGTACCCGGAGGCACAGAATATGCAACGCCTGCAATTTCCTGAGAACTGACTCTCAGCAGGCGACCGAGCGAGTGCATGACCACTGTTGAATAAATGTATTTTCTGTCTTTAATTATTGCTAGAATTGACGCCTTGCCATCGGAGCTATCGCATTTAACCAATTGACTAACTCTAACTAGGCAGACTCCCTATTTAATTTTAATATTACCCAAGCTATGCGTAATCAGGCATAGTTATTTAAAAGTTATGAAATAAAAATGTCTAAAATGTCATCAAACAAAGTTCACTAAACATAATTGAAAGAAGGTAATAAAATTGATGAAAGCTTTTAACAGCTTTGCCCATAAAAATATAAAATCAAAGCTAATTATAATCAATAGTTATTTCCGCAAAACACTGCCTCACGATGACATGATGTATGTTTTTTATACACATAAGTAAGTGAGGTCCTCAGTGAGTGAAATCTGATGTGAGTGAGAACCTCTTTCACATGTCCTGATGTAAGCGCCACACTATTCCAGTTATAAGTAGCTTTATACGAATCAGTCAAATATGCCTTGTTTGAATTAACCTACTCATACGGTACACTAGCTCCGGCTTCGCACGGGTTAGCCAAGTGTTTATTTAAATCTTTTATTTAACTTTCAATGTATGTATGTACGAGCAAAACCTACAAGCTGAATTAGAACCACTTCCTTTTATCCTACGGATTTCAAATTTTTACACGTTGCTTCAGTTCCAATGACAATGCATTTTTATGGTAAGCATGATCTGAATCGACATCCAAGATTACCTCCAGATAAAGGAACTCTTCAACGGTTAACAGCACATAAACGACATTTTGTGTACGTATTTTATTATGATAGCCGGTTTTAAACTTTACCATGTCATGGTATCCAGATAAAGGAACCCTTCAACGGTTAACAGCACAGACATGAAATGTTGTGTACGCATTTTATTATGATAGCCGGTTTTAAACTTTACCAAGACATGGTATCCAGATATAGGAACCCTTCAATGGTTAACATCACAGATCACAGACACGAAATGTTGTATACGCATTTAATTGTGATAGCCCATTCTAAGTTTCATAATACTTACTCGTAGCTTTACTTGTTATCGTTTAACTACCTACTTATTTTACTTTAAAACCTTTCATTGTTTAATGTTCCTACGTTTTGTTGAAAATCAAAACAAAATTAGCAAAGTATTTTTTGAGATAGACGCGAACAGACAGACAGACGCGATTGTTGACTTTGTTTCACAGTAAAGTAGTGACAGTGATAGTGATCAAATCATTCATTTCCGTATAGAAATTTAAAATAAGCTTGGGATTACCGTTTATTTGAGTTCCGTAGTTTCCATAACCCCTTCCGCAGTGGGCTATAGTCCAGGCTAGCGGAAGTGAAACGTTTATTACAGCTCTATTGGGTTTAAGAGGCTCGACACAATCGCTGTCAGTTTACAACAGGCTGTACAGTTACTATAGCTTTTAGAGGTTTATTATGTTTAGACTATTCTTTCAAATGTATTACGCGAAAAGAAGCTGGTGACAAATCTATTGCATTTATTTTTTGTCATGATGTTATGACATCACTCGTCCTATTTATTCATTATTAATTGTATTGCAATGAGGATTACTGTAGTACTGTTTCTGTTAACGAATGCTATTAATCAATTATAGCCGGGACCGAAAGCTAAATGTGCCCTCCGAAGCACGGAGCGATGGAAAACCACACATTACTTAGAAACGAGCTGAGCTGAGAACCGAACCCAGTTTCGTTGGATTGGATTCTTACTCCCACATACTGCTAGGCTACCATCGATATAACTGTATGGATTTAATACAGTACAAGTATGTTCTGTTGAACCTTTCAAAATCCTACTTCTGAATTTGAAATTTTCATTCACTTTGATGACCGGTTGGTCTAGTGGCGAGTGATCCTAACTACGAAATCAAACGATTGCGGGTTCGAATCCCGCAAGGTGCAATCGTTTGTGTGTTGGGCAGAAATATTTGTTTCCGAGTTATGGATGTACATATATGTTTATCCGTTATCTAGTGCCCATAGCACAGGGTATCCTAGTTTGGGGCTTGATAATTGATGTGAATTGTCCCGAATGTATTTATTTATTTATACTTATAAATGCGACAAGCAAGGTGTCAATCGGTTCGTTTTCATCGCAAGTGTCATAATCTTGCATAGGCTATTTTACCCGACAGCAGGCGGGTGTAATTTTTTGAACTAATGTCTTGTTATTTTACACGACATTCGCATTATACATTGAAACAATTTTTAAAGCGAACGCGATTATCTCCCTGATAATGATCGTCACATCACAACAGCAGCAGTAAGTTCTTAAAAGTGTGCCGCGATAAATGAAATGTTTCCACACGGGTTGCTCCATTTAAAACTGTAGGCACCTAAACAAGGGCGGAGCGGATTGGAGTGGAGCAATCGAGGTTTATCAGTATTACTAATAAACGTGTAGGTATATACTCTTTACCAATAACAGCACAGATAATGAGATGAGCTCGGAATGGTGAAATCAAAATAGGAGTAGTGCTTTCGCTCATTTATATTTCACATCGTGTTTTAGTCACACTTTCCTTCTTGATATGCCCATACCGATGTTGATCCACTTGTCAAACAATGCCAGAATAGTTAAAGGAACCGTTATTTAACCAGGCGAGGATGTGATACAAAAAAGTGCATCCAGAATGTGGAGGGTCATAATTACCCTGTATTTCATTTAAATTTCTTTAATATGAGTTACACATATTTCTACAAAACATTGGAGGTAAATATATAAATTGGATATTAAACACCTTTGTTATATATATATAACAAAGAAAAACATTATATAAGATATGAAAATTAATAATTCGATATTCATTTCAAGGGCAAATTGATCGACTTTAGCAGGATTTTACTTTAACTACTTGCATACTTAAATTTCGTTTTTACACTATTTAGGGTACGAAAAGTAATAATTATATATTGATTTTATCATTGGTTTTACACTAATAAAATCCCAGTTCTTTCCACATAGACTGCGTTTTGTTGCATTTGAGATAGGCTCATTTTTACCCTGTTTGACTTTTGCGCACGTGTAACTTCTAGCCCAAACTAGTTCAATAGCTCCAGCTACTGAGAAGTTCGACAGCGATGACTGCGGGACAATAAACTATACACAAATCAAAATGAGCAGGGTCAAATGGATCCCTCCACATCCTCGCCGGGTTAAACTGCCCTGGTCGTTCTGAAACGGCTACGAACTGAACTCCAAAAAAGCATTTCTAAAGCTGTAGATATGTCGTGGCGATATTGTAGAATTGATCATTTCATGTAATGGTCGATAATTTCATGAAATGGTTCTATTTTATGAAATGGCCAGCATCGTACCAAAGCTGCAAAGGTGTTCAAACAGATGGCTAAAAAAACACGAAGACTCGGGCGGGAGCTCGCTTTGCTTAACTTATCACTGCCAAGTTGGACTTCCACCTAGCGGTGGATAATGTAAGAATGTAACTATTTTACGATATTGTCACTAATGTTTGACCATAACATGAAGTAGCCGTGCGTTTAGCTGTTCTTATCGTCAAACGCTAATCATTTATTGATCTGGCCAAACCATTTCATGATTTCAACTATAATTACGTGAAATAAAAATGTATCATGATCTGGCCAAGTGATCAATTTTACGATATCGCCACGACAGATAAATATCTATAAGCGAACCAACTAAGGAATCCGACTTAAGGAATGCTTCCAAAAGAAAGCTTGATGGAAGTGTATCGAGGTAATTAAGGCCATTGGACAAAGTCAAAAACCTTGTTTAAATTGTTGTTTGTTATTCCAGAGAGCGCACGGTGCGATGCTCGTCGGTGCTGATCGGCGCGCTAGGGCTGTCGCTGGTCGCGCTGGCCATCTACACCACCGTGCTGGTGCTGACGGAGTACAAGAGCCCGCGCCCCTGCCTCACCGAGGATTGCGTCGGCACAGGTGGATATAGAACGTCTTTACGGGCCGTTTTGTTTGTGCCACTTTTCATCAAAGTGCAGCCCTAAAACAAGTTTGAAATAAATTGTGTATGCAAAATACTTGTTTTTGTCAACCGCCAATATCGGAAGAGCTTTTGTGTTGTTTCTGGTCGATGCAGAAGGCACATTATATTTAGGTACCTGAGTACCTGTAACCACAGCATCGAGAACGAAAACATGGCAGCAAATCAAAGTGACGACGTAATTTATCTCCCGTAATATCCACTGCACCAGAGTTTGCATATAAACATAAACACCTTCATAAATCTGATGGAACATTGCATAATCCTATTTTCCATTACACATGTCGATCCTCGCTACAAGAACGCAATTCTAGGTAAAAAGATTTAGAGTAATTTTTAAACGACTGCGGTGGTTTACATGTTTGGGCTGTATATATGTATGTATGTATGTATGTATGTATGTTCTTATGGCATGTCCTACAGCCTAAACGACGCCTAACGTTTTAATAAATGAGATATCATTGGATGCTTCTTAATCGAGAGTGACATAGGATATATGAAGTATCAAGAACACTAATATGGCGGCTTACAGCTGCCAATTTATTGTATTTCCAACTGAACAAAAAATGAGCAAAATCTATCGAGTGAGGTATCAAAATAAAGATCTATAAAATACCATTTCAAAAATATTAATAAAATTCTTGTAACTAAACTTTAGCTTCTTACAAAATTTTCAGTTTTACATTATTCAAGTTAATGTAAATACTATAGAGTAATGTTGCAACTGCAACTATTACAGTAAAATATGTATGTAATTAAGAAACATTAAATTTATGTAAATACTAGCTGCACCCCGCGGTTTCATCCGCGTCCCTCAGGAACCGGGATAAAAGTAGCCTATGTGTTAATCCAGGGTATAAGCTACCTCCATACTCATCCAAATCCCAAGCGTGAAGAAGTAAGAAACATACACACGCTCACACACACTCACACACCTACACACACACATACAACACCCTTCATACATACAAACTTTCGCCATTATAATGTTAGTGTGATTATTTTTGCGGGCGGTCAGCGCGTCTATATACTTACAATAAAACTGTAATAGGTCCAATTCTGTACATTGAAAATATATAGATAGTTTATTCGAGGGTACTCTATATTCGGTACTGAAGCCAATACATTTTTTTTTCATTTTTACACGACTGCCCAAAAAAAGGAGTGTTATGTTTTTAGCATTCATGTTTGCTTGTATGTTTGTAAGTTTGTATGTGAGTTTCTTTATTCCCACATAACTTTGAAATGCCTGAACAGATTTAGATGTATGGGGTATCGTTAGAATCCTTACATCCCCCCGAGTAACATAGGCTATATATTTTTTTGAAAACATTCTATATGGCGGCAGTATGGCACCATTTTCAAACTCGAATAAATATTTTTTTCTTCTAAATCAAATTGAAGGTACTAAGCACATTCCAACAATATATAATTTTTTGGCAAAAGCTCTTTTTTGACAGGGCAGGCGTGTTTTTGTAGCTTTTAAGCTAGTTATTGTCTTTCTGTCTGTCTGTCTTTATCTTGACCGCACATCAGGCCGAAACTACTGAATGAATTCAAATGAAACTTGGTATGATTTGAGTTCATACTACGAGGTAGAACTTACGGATACTTTTCATCCCTAAAAATTAAAAGGTTCCCGCAGCATATTGGTTGAAAGTTATTTAAAAGAAAACGTATCACGCTGAACTACTGGACGGATTTTGATGCAACTTGACAGAGTCGTAGCTTATATGATGGGTTAAAATTGAGGATGCTTTGTATCCCGAAAAAAACAAGGATTCCTGCGGGATAAGGGTCCAAAGTTATGTTAATTTTGAAGTGATAAATAATATCTTTGATACTGAAGTCCAAACTGTTTTTTTTTATTCATTTCTGTCTATGTGTATCTTGACACGCCGTGTGTATCATCACGACGAACTTACAGGATCTCCCTATACTTCGCTTGCTTGTTCGTGGTCGCCATTCGAGAACCTTTATTCCCCAGCGGTTGTCGGTTCTGCGAACTATATGGCCTGCCCATTGCCACTTCAACTTGCAAACTCTGAGAGCTATGTCGATAACCTTGGTTCTTCTACGGATTTCCTCGTTACTCGGAACATGGGTAAGACGAACATTATGTCAAATGCCCATGTCGCACCCATGCCGGTCTATGTTGGGAACAATATATAATTGAAGCTGTTGATCACTATGTCTACTTGGGTCAGACGATCCAACTCGGTAGATCCAAAGAAGTCAACTGATGACTTCTTTGTTCCTCGACAAAGAAGTCAACTGACAAATCCAATTCGGATGGGCAGTGTTCGGGAAATTGCGCCATATATTCTCGTCGCAGATACCGCACAGCCTCAAGACGAAAGTTTATAATCATGCGTGTTGCCAGTGATGACATACGGCACTGAGACGTGGTCGGTAACTATTGGTCTCATACATAAACTCAAATTCGCGCAGCGCAATGGAGAGAGCTATGCTCGGAGTTTCACTACGTGATGAACAAAGATAGAACATTTTTTTAAATCATGTCTGTCTGTTTGTTAGTTTGTTTATCTATATGTTTGTTCGCGCTTCACGTAATAACTACTAGACAGATTGCGTTTCAGTTTTCATCGTTGGCTAGCTTAGGGTTTGACTTAAAACTGGGGTACTTGGTATCTTAATCCGATGAGTAGATGCCAAGTAATCGATAAAAAACTATTTGACAGCTGGACGAACCTTGAAATTTGTACTTTATAGGTACTTTTGGTCCTGGAATAACACATATGGGCTACTTTTAAATGAAATGACCACGCGGGCAAAGCCGCGGGCAAAGGGCCAATACTTATAATAAAGCAATAAGTATGAAAAAGTTTGTACAAACAAAGAAGATAAAAAATATATGGTCTAGGGTACTTAAAATAAGCTACTGAACAACAATATAACATTTATTTAAACCATGTCTGTCTGTTTTTATGTTTGTTTGTTCGTGCATCACGTAAAAACTACTAGACCGATTGCAATGCGGTTTTTATTGTCGCATAGATTAGGGTTTAACTTAAAAACTGGTGTAATTTGTATCTTAATCCTATATATGTGTAGAAGCCGAGCAATCGATATATATCTCTTTGGCGGTAGAAGATTGATCAAATGTTGGTATATTGGTATTTTAGGTCTTGGAATAGCACATAAAGTACTTTTAACCTAGAGAAATGAACACGCGTGCGAAGCCGCGGCCACCGCTAGTATTCAATAATTTTGTTCGCAGTACTTTTATAATAGTTTTACTTATTGTCATGTGCAAATAACTGAATCACATTAAACAAGTTGTCATCTCCACGGCAGGCTAATTGCATGTTAACTCATAAATCCCATAGTTGCATATATGCAAATTTTAGCAATTAAGCTTTGATAAGCTAGCATTTCATACACGACTTTTGTTGCGGTAAACCGTGATAAATAAGCCAGGAGCAGTAGATAATTAGGTCTGTGATTAATTGCCTGGTTAGCATACCTTAGTAATCAGCAGCTTGTTACCAGACATGTTTGTGATGAGACACTTCATCTAAGTCTTCATAAAAAGACGCCTAATATATGTTGTTCAACGCACTACAGATGTACAGTTCCAACCTGAAGCAAAGCCTGAAGCAACGATGTTGTTGATGAAAGTAATTGGGTAGGTAACTAAAATCACCGTAATCTGCATACAGTTAGATACTAGGTACCTACTGAGTAGAGACGCTGACAGCTACGCAATGTGTACTCGTATCTTCCCTGCAACTCATTATGCATTGTCCACTTACCAGACCATTTGTGCACTTTTGGACTCGGCTGCGTCATTTTACTGATAAGTATGTGGTTATGCGTGCATTAGTTAGCTACTGTACCGGCCACGCGCTGGCTTCTTCGTACTGTTTACCTCGTGTGCGCATCGGTTCAAGAGCTCGTGGTTTAATTAATTACATATTAACTGATCTCATTTGGTACGCAGTTGCATTGATTCACCCTCTGTGAGCACATACGCTGCGACGTGAGAATAAATTAAGATAAAGGTACTTAGGTGTTGGGTTTCGCAGACATTATTTAAACGCATTTTTTTTTTCTGAAGAGACAGTTTTATGTACCTCTTGGATACATCATCATCTCGAGGTTGAATGAAAATATAGTTGCCGTTTCAAACAGAAATAAAAACGCGATAAAATTGTGATAAATAAATTTAAGTTAGGACTAAAACTAAGACAAAAAATGTTCAATTTCACTCGAGTAGTAGGATTTCTTTGTTGGTTATTGGCAATAGCTTGGACGCGACCGCGAACGTTGACGACTGAACAAACAGGTGCATAATTTGTGTGTGAATAACTTGAATTTGCTTGATGTAAAAAAAAACTATTTATTTTCAAGGAAGGAGGATAGTAATTAATTCTCACTGCCAAGTAAACCCAGAGTCTTTAAAGCCACATTTTATGTAAATGGAGTTGGTTTGTTTGCTCGAACCTTGTCTCCCTCAAAAGATTTGATGGTCCAAACTATAATTAGTATAGCCGCACCTTATCTTATCCACAGCGTCAAGAATCCTGTCAGCCCTCAACAAAGACGTGGAACCTTGCACAGACTTCTACGAGTTCGCTTGCGGAGGATGGATCAAGAAGAACCCAGTCCCGGAATGGTCTACCTCGTGGGACCAGCTGGCCAAGCTACGGGAACAGCTGGTCACGGACTTGCGGGAGCTGCTGGAGGCTGAGGATGACGAGGACCTGCCTGGTAGTGTGAGGAAGGCCAAGTCGCTGTACCGGACTTGTGTTGATACAGGTAAGTGTGTAACATTCCTGTTGGTGTGCATTACTGTCTCCCAATTCGCCCACCTAAGGATCAAGAGTATATATATATATATATATATATATATACCTATAGCAAATTTACCATTTTAAACAAATTAATATTGAAACTCAGAAAAACATGTTAGGCACTTGCCAACTTTGGACTTTTCATTAAGTCCATTGCCGCTTTGTGAAACTCGTCATACGAGTATGTACATCTAAAATATGTTATGTGTAAATAAACCGTTTCGTTGGCGATGTTTGTCCAATATTTGCTAAGGAAAGTGTGCACATACGGTCTGTATGATTGCACCCTTTTCCGTTTTGCCAACACTAAAACATCAACAGCCTGCATTAGTCTACTGCTGGATGCCCGATCTTCGGCTCTTCTCATGTAATTGCTGCCAGCGACTTTGCATAAATCTTCGCTACACTACGTTGTCCAGTACGTGGTCTCCACTCAAGAACTCGTCTACCCCACCCACCCCAATCGGTTCTTCGACTTATGTGACTGGCCCATTGCCACTTCAGTTTGCTAATTATTTGAGCTATGTCTGTGACTTTCTTTCTCTGCCGGATTACCTCGTTCCGTATGCAATCCCTTAGAGCTCGAGCATAGCCCGTTCCATAGCTCGCTGAGCGACCTTAAATTTGTGAACCAGTCTCACAGTCAGTGTCCACGTTTCAGCTCCGTATGTTATTACGGCTACGACGCACTGATCAAAGATTTTCGTCTATAGGCACTGTGGGATGGACAACGCGAAGACATAACGAAGTTTTCATAATGCTGTCCAGCCCAGCCGAATTCGCCTACCAGCTTCCCTCTCAAAGTTGTTTCTGCCTAATATAAGAGTTTTTCCTAGATAGACATACTCCTGCACAAATTTAAGACGCATGCCACTGACTATTATTTGTTCCGGCATGTGTTGATTTATTATCAATTTTGTTTTGTCAATGTTCATGCGAAGACTAATACGTCGGAAGGCATCTGCTAGGCTGATCAGAATTTGTTGCACCTCTTGAAGCCGCCATAATTACGATTTCGTTTGCGAATCTCAAGTGTGAGATGCACTCGTCGTTTATGTTGATGCCCATTCCATTCCAGTCCAACAGTGTTGGTAAACAGTTTCGGGAATATGACTCTGCTAAGGGTCCAGAACAGACCCGGTGAACAGAATGCCTTCTCGTTGTCCACAAAAGCCAGAGACAGCGGCCGATTATTCTCTTCCGACTTCTACTACGGAGAGATATCCTTCGCGAAACCCAGCTTGCTAGGGTGACTGGAATTCGTTAGATCTACACGCGAGACGATTGGTATCACCAATTGTCTCGCGTGTAGACCCTTGAGACTACTTATAGTCGTGACACAGGAGTTAGGAGATGGGTCTATAATATAGTACGACCACACTCCTATTCTACGCCTCTGCAGTTCTCCCACAGTTGATGACGGAATTAAATAAAATCTGTAGCTCTCTAAAAACAGGAGTACCTCCTGCCTTTAAGAGCTCAGAGGTAATACCGTCCTCGCCAGGAGCTTTTCATTTTTCAGTTGTCTCAAGGCCATGTCCACCTCGTCCAGGCTGACATCTGGCAGCTCATCGGTGTAGTGGCGCGTCAGTGTGGCTCTTAAATCCTCACTAGGGACTTCCGTTCGAGGAGTATGTGGAGTATATAATCGGCCATAGAAATCCTCGATCTCAGCAAGAATATCCGGTTTGACAACGAGGTTTTACCGTCACCTGTTTTTATCTTTGTCAGATGACTCCTCCCAAGTTTCTGCACGAAAACCTTGGGCCCTTGGTTCTGCGCAATTGTTCTGCGTTCTTGTTGAGAGTCATCTGCTCTGACAAAGAGGCTTTAGCATTTTCCCGTCTTTGTGCCATTAACCGGAGAATCTCGTCTGAGATCTTAGATTTCTGACCCTTACGATGAAGACTACAGAATTTACGGCCCTCTTCCGTGAGAATTTTCACCAGCGTGTAAAGTGTGTCCCTCGTTAACGCTATTTGTGGTTTCCACGGCAAAGAATCGTTTCTCCAGATTTCCATGGAATTGTTCGGACCCAACTATGGTTTGCAGCTGATTTGGTGGAGCGTGGACTTTGTCATATACGAACTCGCTCAAGCTTAATCTCGATACTCAGTGCCCCGTACCATTCAGTGATCAATCCCGGTATTAAACCTGTTGATGGGGGTGTAGGCATCTCTGTTATATATATGCTTTTTGTCCGTCATGATATAGTCGATCTCATTTTACCACGTTTTTATTAAGTCACTTTCTTGTTTGTCTGTCTGTCTGTCTATCGTTCCGGGTTAAATGTTGTAACTCAAATTTCGAGCACTTCCTGAATCCGGCTGAATCTTTCAGAGTAGCTCACAACTCGATGACAATGCATTAAAAAAACTGGTTTTTAGATTAGTTTTTTAATCTACATTTAGTAACGCCACCCGGGCTTCGCCACGTCCACTTTTTCTGGGGCTGCTTCTTTAAGAAAGAGTTCATTAAGAAGTGCCCCTCCTTCTCCAGAATGTTAACAAGCATTTGCCCTCTGGCGTTTCTGCTGCCAACCCTCAATTCGTTGCACTTTTTTACTCCTACTTTAGCGTTGTTGTCCCCCATAACAACGTGGAAGTGAGCCCTCCTGTGCTCCAATTCTACTAAAACAATTGTTATGACAGTTATTATGACAATTCTTATGTTAGAAGCGTATTTTTTTGTGAATTGGGACCCTGGTGGTATGAAAGCGGTCTTGGATTATCATACATACATTTAATTATCATATAACATCATACATTTACATCTCCTTTCGGTAGAACAGACTGGAACACTTTATTCCATCTATTCTATAATAAGTAGGTTAAATACGAGGGCGACAATAATCTTTATCGAAGTCCACATTCCAACTGTGTCTACTAAGTACCTACTGTTGTAAATAATTGTCATGTATGTTCAACCTGTATTTACTAAAGTACTATGACTATCGTAGACAAGCTCGAGCTGGAAGGCACAAAGCCGATCGAGCGGATCCTCGAGGCGCTGAGCCTGCCTCCGCGTCCTCCGGCGGAGGCCAGCGGCAACTTCTCGTGGGAGACCACGGCGGGCCGCGCGCGTAGGATGCTTGGGCTCAACGTGCTGCTCAGCGTGCAGGTCGCGGAGGACGTCAGGAACACCAGCAGGAACAGAGTTGTGGTGAGTGTCCTCACGGCGCTGAGCCTGCCGACGTGCCCTCTGGCGGAGGCCAGCGGCTATTTCTCGTGGGAGACTACGGTAGGCCACGCACGTGGTGCTCGAGCTCAACGTGCTGCTCAGTGTGCAGGTCGTGGAAGACATCAGGAAAACCAGCAGGAACAGAGTTGTGGGGAGCGGCGTTAGGAAAATATTCATGCGATTTAGAAACACCGTATCTTCCTGTACATTAGTAAACAGTTTCAGGGTTGTAACATCCCCTGCAGTTGGTTATGCTTTGTATGCGGATTCTATCATTGAACAGACATAATTGCGGCATTAAACTAGCATCTATTGTATCTCAAGTCCACCTGGCATTGCTGCAGGGAATCGAGAACAGCCCTGGCTTCGATAGAGTAAATGCTTTTGATAAATCTGCCTTTTTCATAATCCACAATACCAAGAGACAGTAGCGTGTATTAATGGTACATGGTCCCGTAACCCCCTCGGAACCCAACCTGATCTGGAAGTTGGAACTCATCAAGTATTCTGAATCTGTCATTCTGAAGAGACAATTAAATATGTTGACCCGATGATAAATTTGGGATTCGTCCCTAAAGTAACGTGCTAGTAGCCCGTGTAACTCATATTTTTTTTTACACATTTCATTACAAGCTTAGTTATTATGACGGTGGAATCAATCTAACCAACAACCTATGTCCAGGTCGAGCAGGTACCGCCCGGGTTCAGTGAGCGCTACCTGCTGCAGCCGGCGCAGTTCTCGCACGAGCTCGCCGAGTACCATCGCTACGTGCGCGCTATGGTCGCCATCGCGGATCCGGCGGCCGACGCCGACGGGTTCGCGGATCATATCGTCGCCTTCAGCAAGGACTTGGCTAAGGTAACTAACAGCACGGGATCAGTGAGCGCTACCTGCTGCAGCCGGCGCAGTTCTCGCACGAGCTCGCTGAGTACCGCCGCTACGTGCGCGCCATGGTCGCCATCGCGGATCCGGTGGCCGACGCCGACGGGTTCGCGGATCATATCGTCGCCTTCAGCAAGGACTTGGCTAAGGTAACTAACAGCACGGGATCAGTGAGCGCTACCTGCTGCAGCCGGCGCAGTTCTCGCACGAGCTCGCTGAGTACCGCCGCTACGTGCGCGCCATGGTCGCCATCGCGGATCCGGCAGCCGACACCAAAGGGTTCGCGGATCATATCGTCGTTTCAGATTGTAGATTTTGTTTTTTCTTGATTTATTATTATTTTTCATTTAAACTGTACACAAACTTGAGAGAATATATCGGTATTAAATCACTAATTAATTCAAATTGTTTACAAATTATGATAAAAATAAAAAGCTACAAACACAGTTTATTCTGTGATTAATAAAAAGAGACCAGAATTGTTGGATTTGGTTATGGTATAGTAAGGTAGAAACGTTTTCTCCCAAAACGAAAATGTATGGCAAAACCTGTACAAGCCGCGTGTGTGCCCCCTATCCTCTTAAGCCGCCAAAGCTGCAGCCTATGATATGAAAGCGTTTGAAATTTATTAAATTTATATTTATTAATATACATTTATTTATAATTGCAGCTCTAAGTTGTTACAAAGGAAACCAAGCAGTGGCGATAGAACTCTAAATAATAACGTTGTTCTAGATAATGACACCGGTGGAGGTGCGGCGCAGCGGCACGCACCTGTTCCATGAAGTGAGTGTGGAGCAGCTCCTCCAGGGGTCGGCCGGGGGACCCGCGCAGTGGAAAGAGGTAAGTGCACACACACACACACACACACACATATATCCCCACAATCACACGCACAACTATAATGACGCCGGTGGAGGTGCGGCGCAGCGGCACGCACCTGTTCCACGAAGTGAGCGTGGAGCAGCTCCTCCAGGAGTCAGCCGGGGGACCCGTGCACTAGAAATAGGTAAGCACCGTGCACACACACATGATCATCATCATCATCAGCCCGTGTCAGTCTACTGCTGGACATAGGTCTCTCCCAAAGTACGCCACTGAGCCCGATCTTCAGCTCTTCTCTTCCAACTGCTGCCAGACACTTTGCGTAAAACGTCGCTCCACCTAGCTAGAGTTACACACTACGGTTACCGAGACGCGGTCTGCACTCAAGAACTGACTACCCCAATGGACCAGCCCACTGCCACTTCAGCTTACTAATCTTAAGGGCTATGTCACATACATCCCCACAATCACACGCACAACTATAACTACCAGTAGAAAACTCCCAGCTGTTCATAACCTGCGTTAGCTATCCTATCCTTTAATTGGCTCAGATTCAATATTAAAGTCAACAAACTTTAGTTATTTTACTATATCGAAGCCACGTTAAAGTGTACTTAATTGAAAATCACGTATAATGTTCCGGTCAAGGGCACAGTCCTGCGAACGTGACTAAGTCCCAATGTTCATAAGTTGAGCTACCATTAGTGTATCTTGTTGATATCAGCACGAGTGGTCGCGCTACATGTCGCTGGTGTTCGCGAACACGTCCGTGACGCTGCACCCGCAGCACGACCGCGTCATCGTCATGGACCTGCCCTACCTGCAGAAGCTGGCCACGCTGCTCTCGGACACTAAACCTCTCATCATCGGTGAGCACCAACTAAACCTAACTATTTTAAGCACATCAATCCCATGTTATTACTGAAAGCAAAAGTCGCCAACTAAAACCTGCCAAAAAAAACACCTTTAATTCCAGATAGGAGCTAGCATTCTTTCCTGGGTAAAGGCATTTAATTCCAGATAGGAGCTAGCATTCTTTCCTGGGTGAAGACATTTAATTCCAGATAGGAGCTAGCATTCTTTCCTGGGTAAAGACATTTAATTCCAGATAGGAGCTAGCATTCTTTCCTGGGTAAAGACATTTAATTCCAGATAGGAGCTAGCATTCTTTCCTGGGTAAAGACATTTAATTCCAGATAGGACCTAGCATTATTTCCTGGGTAAAGACATTTAATTCCAGATAGGAGCTAGCATTCTTTCCTGGGTAAAGACATTTAATTTCAGATTGGAGCTAGCATTCTTTCCTGGGTAAACACATTTAATTCCAGATAGGAGCTAGCATTCTTTCCTGGGTAAAGACATTTTTAAGTCCTCACAGACTGGAGTATTTAGTCCAACAGTAAGTGATTCTGAACCCGTCCGTTTCCAGAGCAGTTCCTATGGTGGAGCGTGTTCTCGACGGTGGCCCCGATGACGCGGCACGCGTTCCGCGACCTTGGGTTCGAGTTCTCCAAGGCTGTGTTCGGGCTGCAGCAGCGCACGCCGCGCTGGAAGTCCTGCACCGCCAACGTCAACGCAAACTTCGGAGTGGCGCTCAGCTACCTGTACGTGAAGAGGCACTTCGACCAGACCTCGAGGCAGAAGGTAAAGCCCGGCAGATCTAGTTCTCGGATAACCGACTAAAAATCTCGATCTTTGAGGTCGTGAATAGCTAGAGCACGCATACATGATGCAGACCTAGAGCACGCATACATGATGCAGACCTAGAGCACGCATACATGATACAGACCTAGAGCACGCATACATGATGCAGACCTAGAGCACGCATACATGATGCAGACCTAGAGCACGCATACATGATGCAGACCTAGAGCACGCATACATGATGCAGACTTAGAGCACGCATACATGATGCAGACCTAGAGCACGCATACATGATGCAGACCTAGAGCACGCATACATGATACAGACCTAGAGCACGCATACATGATGCAGACCTAGAGCACGCATACATGATGCAGACCTAGAGCACGCATACATGATGCAGACCTAGAGCACGCATACATGATGCAGACCTAGAGCACGCATACATGATGCAGACCTAGAGCACGCATACATGATGCAGACCTAGAGCACGCATACATGATGCAGACCTAGAGCACGCATACATGATGCAGACCTAGAGCACGCATACATGATGCAGACCTAGAGCACGCATACATGATGCAGACCTAGAGCACGCATACATGATGCAGACCTAGAGCACGCATACATGATGCAGACCTAGAAAATACCTAATCAACTTAGCCCTAAAGTTTTTTGTTATATGACTATGAGGGACTAGACAATCAGGTTGCTCTCCTGATGGTAAGGGTCACGCCTGCCAATGGCATCTGCAGTGCCACCCAGAACTTTGAGGGCAAAATCTTGCGCGTCACTACACTACGCTCGTCACCATGAGACCTTTGTTTTTAAGTCTCTTTGCCCAGTATAATTTTTCTGGAAACATTATCCTTCAAATCGAAACTCAGAAAATATGTTTACACGCTAGGCGTTTAAATATCTGACATAGATGTGGTACTTCCCCAGCGATCCTTGCGTAAGAGGCCTGCCGCTACATAAAAAACCCAAGTTATTGTTCTCAGGGAATAAGGAATATGGCGGGGAGTTACATCCTTTGCAACATAGAACCACATCGCTTCGTACAAATCGGTGGAATGTGAACCATAGTGTAACTACGAATCTTATAATTTCCGTAGGTTACGTACTATGTTACTATTGATCACACCAAACAGTATGACTACGAGGGAAAACATCATAGTCACACTAGTGTCACACATCAGTGTGACCACGCTTCCGCAGCCGATCTTCTGCCTATGTAACACTTAATAAATCTTCAAGACATTAATGACAATGCCGTAACGTTTTCCAGGCGATAGAAATGATAGAAGACGTGCGCTCCGCGTTCGCGGCAGGAGTACAAGACCTGGACTGGATGGACTCCAGCACGCGGCTTAGAACTCTCAACAAGCTGAAGGCCATCCGGAACTTCGTGGGCTTCCCCGCCTGGCTGCTGACCCACGAGCAGCTGGACAAGCATTACAAACACGTGAGCTCTTTAACCCTGCCCTACAGGGCTGACAGTTGTATCTGATACGTCAGTTAGGTTGGATGGACCACTTATTGGAAGCGCTCTTCTTCCGCGCTTGGCTGTTCTCCTACAGACCAGCTGGACATGCATCACAAACACTGTTGAATCGTTCAACCAGGCCTTTTAGTAGGTACCATTCACGTTAACTGATGCATCAGTTAACGTGAATGTTCGTTCTATTACAAATCATTGGGTGCTAATTACACAAACGAAACGTTTCATTGCATTAATAGAGTATATCCTAGTGATTCCAAATATATTTATTATATTCTTTCATAACTAAAACCATTTTATTTTTAAACAATTATCATACAAAGTAACTTTGCCCCATTTGATTAAAACACTGCGCAGTACGCATGACGTCACTCTTACGAATTCGCGGTTGTTATGTTCCTGAATGTCTTGCGTTTTTGTACACATTTGCCTTAGAATAACTAATAGTACGATTGCGCAGCAGTGACGTCACGTCACTATGACACCTAAGGTCGTTTTAGCGCGAATCATTTTAACAACTCTCAAAAGTGCAAATATTATTATTTATTTTCGTTTGATTTCTTCTTAAATAATGTTTCTTTTTGCTAAAATAGGAGTTCTGCGCACTATCGATCAGTTTTCTAAAGTTAGTCAAGTACCCTATTCTAGGCAAACAGTCAGCGATCACTCCTGGGACTTGGACCCGAGTGCGAAGAGCAGTAACCTGTGGGCTGACTGTGATGTGAATGATGTAATTTCAGGCGGAAGTGGTCGAGGGTAACCTGTTCGACACGTACTTGAAGCTGACCCGGGCGGCCGTCAAGAAGTCTCTGGAGTCTCTGCGAGAGAAACCCGACAGGAACAGGTGAAGAAACACTCGCTGCCTCACCTCTAGCTCCGATTTCAGCAGCTCGGACTTGTGGTGCTTGGTTACTCATGAATCATGATACTTTGTTGGTCCAGCTGCGCTTGCTTCTATTTGCAATAGAAATTGACCGAGCGAGCGAAGCAAGGTCTCCAAATCGACTTGGATGTATCAGCGTGTGACTCTTACTTTATTATTGTTATTTTAAGGATGACTATTAAGTTATTTAAATAATTATGTGTAAAAAAGCGGTCGCGATTTCGAGGCCGGAACACTAATAGGTACTTGAACTAACGTTTGTTTGCAGGTGGGTGGCGACCGCTACCACAGTAAACGCCTTCTACTCGGCTACTTTGAATTCAGTCAGTGAGTAGAAACCGTCCAATCAATTTATATAAACGGGCACGAAAGAAGATATTTAATAAAACATTATTATATTTCTCAGCATTCCCCGCCGGAATTCTTCAGCCGCCTTTCTACGGGAATGGAATCGAGTAAGTTCTGATTAGTGATGATATGTTTTTGTCCCTCACGTAGCAGTATTGTAATGGTTTAATTATTCGCAGGGCCATCAACTACGGATCTATAGGCGCCATAATGGGCCACGAAGTCACCCACGGTTTCGATGATCAAGGTACGGAACGAACTAAGTACCTACATGTTGCAAATCAGCGCCTGACTGAATAAGTCGGCGAGCGGCGAGCCGCAAAACGCGTACCTACTGTTAAAGCTGTACTCGTAGTTTAGTGAAAGCTGTATTCAAACAAACAAAAATACGCACATAGAAAAAACCTAACTGAGAATGGTTGATAGCCAACTTAAAGACATGAGTTTCACTAGATGGCGCTAATGACAATATTAGTTTAATTTATTTTTTTGGGCCTTAAATTGCAGTCAGGTTAGATTTAAAACTTTAGTCGCGGTTAAACACTGTACGATGTTTATGTTTGATCTATAGTTTTCATTGTCTAACTAACATTTTAACCGTATTCGCTCTCTAAAAATTTGGGTTCCATACTTGACTCAAGATCTGAACCCAAATTTATAAAGAACAAATGCGGTTCAAATATAAGATTTACAATTGAAACTTAAAATTAAATATCATCATCACACGGTAATATAGCCGCC
Organism: Alsophila aescularia; assembly: GCA_946251855.1. Lineage (NCBI taxonomy): Eukaryota > Metazoa > Arthropoda > Insecta > Lepidoptera > Geometridae > Alsophila > Alsophila aescularia. The sequence goes on along the minus strand of OX276378.1, from coordinate 2,700,380 downwards.
AGTAAAGATTTAAGACTCTGATTGCAATTAAAAGCCAAAAAGTAATAATTATGCACATATTGTCATTTAGCGCCATCTAGTGAAACTCATGTCGTAGACTTAATTTCATGTCTTTAGTGACACGCGCAAGATTAAGAAAAATTGATTGACATAAGAATCATCAAAATCGATCTAAACGTTTGGTCTATAGTGCCACAAAGGAGCAGACATACATACGTTCATACATAGGCTGATAAACACAATACCCTCCGCTGAGTCGGGTAAATACATATATACTTTGGTTAAATAGCTATCATCAGCCTGAACTAGTCCACTGCTGAACGAGGCCTCTCCTAATGCACGCCACTGAGCTCGGTCTTCAGCTCTCTCATACATTATCTTCCAGACGCTTTTCGCAGGCCGTCACTCCACCTGGTCACAGGGCGTCCTATACTACGTTTGCCTAAACGAGGTCTCCACTCGAGAACTCGTCAACCCCAACGGTTGTCGGTTCTTCAGGAAAGTGACCAGCCCACTGCCACTTTAGCTTGCTTATCTTTAGAGTTATGTCGGTTACTTTGATTCTCTGTCGGATCACTTCATAGCTCTCAAAATAGTATTAGGCACTATTTCAATAAGGCGCAAACAGTTGCGTAGTGCGTCCGTCTCCGTCAAATTAACTGTATCATGTGCACTTATCGTGTTCTACATAAATAGGTAGTAACTCGTGAATCACAAGTATCTATTATGGAGTATTTCCACTTGTCCAGGTCGGCGCTACGACTCTGATGGCAACCTGAAGCAGTGGTGGTCGGCAGCCACACTCGAGCACTACCACGGCAAGGTGCAGTGCATCATCGACCAGTACAGCCAGTACCACATGCCGCAGCTACCCAACTACACGGTACGTACACCAACCTGCAGCAGTGGTGGTCGGCAGCCACACTCGAGCACTACCACGGCAAGGTGCAGTGCATCATCGACCAGTACAGCCAGTACCACATGCCGCAGCTACCCAACTACACGGTACGTACACCAACCTGCAGCAGTGGTGTCGGCGGCCACACTCGCGCACTACCACGGCAAGGTGCAGTGCATCATCGACCAATACAGCCAGTACCACATGCCGCAGCTACCCAACTACACGGTACGTACACCAACCTGCAGCAGTGGTGTTGGCGGCCACACTCGCGCACTTCCACGGCAAGGTGCAGTGCATCATCGATCAGTACAGCCAGTACCACATGCCGCAGCTACCCAATACCACTCCAAGGTGCATTGTGTCACTGACCAGACCCGCCATTAAAGTACCGGCAGACTCCAAGGTGCATTGTGTCACTGACCAGACCCGCTATTAAAGTACCAGTAGACTCCAAGGTGCATTGCGTCACCGACCAGCCCCACCATTAAAGTACCAACACACTCCAAGGTGCATTGCGTCACCGACCTGACCCGCCATTTAAGTAACGGCAGACTCCAAGGTGCATTGCGTCACCGACTAGACCCGCCATTAAAGTACCAGCAGACCCAAGGTGCATTACGTCACCGACCTGAATTTTCATTTTCATTTAATTGAAGCAGATCATGAACCTTTGAAGGAGTCGTTTTTGTACGACTCATTTTACCCTATTGAAGAATTTCATAGAACCTTTGAAGGACCTTATACAACTTTTGAAGAAATTCATAGAACCTTTGAAGGAGCTTATCCGGTCGCTTTTTCGCGCGCGAGCAAGTTAGTAGTTATACAACTTTTGAAAAAGTTCATACAACTTTTGAAAAAGTTCATACAACTTTTGAAGAAGTTCATACAACCTTTGAAGGAATTCATACAAATTTTGAAGAAGTTCTTAGAAATTTTGAAGGAGTTCATAGAGGTTTTGAAGATGTTTATAGAACCTTTGAAGTAGCCTAAACAACTTTTGAAGAAGTTAATAGAACTTTTTAAGAAGTTTTAGAACTTTTTGAAGAAGTTGAAAGACCGTTGCCCAGCTAAGGACACGGACCTCCTTCTCAGGTAAAGGCGAGGTAATTTAAACAAGTTGGTTAATTCAATAACAAAGGGCTTTATTACAGTATAAAAAAAACACATATGTTATCAAAGCTTGGTTCTCTCCTCTTTACTGAGGAATTCAAAAAGAAATATTTTTCACTTAATAATGTTTGTTCTGCATCAAAAATATGATAATTCTTATCATAAGATTTAAATACTCAAATATGATTACAAAATTTTCTTAAATAATTAGTACTTAAATTCGGCCTGTATGATATGAATCTACATTAGAACTGCAGTGTCCTAGGCAGTGCAGTGTAAAAACTCACAACTCAAATTCATTACAAAAATAAGATATTATAGGAGCCTTGTGAAATCGCAAACTCCTTTAATGAATTCTTCATTGATACGACAAATCAATTACAAACCCATACAAACGCTGATAACAATCTGACCTCTCACCCTACGTCTATCTTCTTGAAACCAACAGATCCCTATGAGATATATAAAGTTATAAAATCTTTACGAAAAACTAATGCAGTGGGATATAATGAGCTGTCCACAAAAGTTATACAACTCTGTGCGCCCTGTTTTGCAGTACCCCTGTCTCATATTATCAATCTTTCATTTTGTGAAGGAAAATTTCCAAGCAAATTAAAAACTTCAATTGTGAAACCTTTGCATAAAAAAGATGACAAAACCATAATGAACAATTACCGGCCTATTACACTGATACGTGTTCTATGTAAAGTAATTGAAAAGGTCATGTATCAAAGACTGGAATCATTCTTCATGAAAAATAATATTATTAAAACAGAGCAGCATGGTTTCATGAAAAATAAGTCGACAACTTTGGCAGTATTCAAATTAATGAAATCTGACACTGAATGCTTAAACAGAGGAGAGCGAGCCGTAGCATTATTATTTGATATGACTAAAGCCTTCGATTTCGTTCATCACGGCAAACTGGTAGACAAATTAGAAAAATATGGGATCAGAGGAGTTGCACTTGACTGGGTTAAAACCTACTTAGATGATAGACAGCAATATACCGAAATTTGTCAAATATCGGATAGCTTAAGGAAAGAAACTTTTAAATCAACTACTCGTTTTAACAGTTTTGGAGTCCCCCAAGGAAGTATTCTGGGACCGCTGTTGTTTATTATCTACATAAATGATTTACCAAACGTTACAACTAATCAGACTATTCTATTCGCTCATGATACAACAGTTCTCATAACAGGGAAAAATAACGTGAAATTTGACATGGATATAAAATTGACTATAAATAAAGTAATTAACTGGCTGGATATTAACAATTTAAAAGCAAACATAACAAAAACTAAATTGATACAATTTCATACTAATAGAGCAACCCCATTGAACTTAAATATTAATTATAAAAATGAAAAAATTGACCAAGTTTCATTAACAAATTTTCTTAGTATAGTATTAGATAGTCACTGCAGTTGGAAAGAGCATGTAGATGCAGTTTGCTCTAAACTGAGCAGATTCATATTTGCACTGCGACGACTTCGTCGTGTATCTTCCTTGGAGACTTGTATGACAGCGTATTATGGATGCGTAGTATCGAACCTACAATACGGTCTAATACTGTGGGGGAACTCTGTAGATGCAGAACGGCCATTCATCCTGCAAAAAAGATGTATACGAGCTATCTGTAACGCAGAATTCACTGACTCTTGCAAACCCCTTTTCAAAATCACAAACTGCTTACGTTACCTTCCCTTTACATAAAACAAATAGCTATATTTGTGAAACGAAATCCCGAATTCTTTAGTACACTAGCAATGACTAGCTCGAGAGAACATAGAATAGTTCACACTAGCAATGACTAGCTCGAGAGAACATAGAACAGTTCACACTAGCAATGACTAGCTCGAGAGAACATAGAACAGTTCACACTAGCAATGACTAGCTCGAGAGAACATAGAACAGTTCACACTAGCAATGACTGAATTACCGATGGCAATTACGGATTTACCTTTGAATAAGTTTAAAACAATAATCTATAAATGGTTATTATCGTATAATTTCTATTCCGTTAATGAGTTTTTTAACATGAACATATAAAAAAACGCGATCAATTTTCAAAAATCCCTGAACAAAATATGTGTAAATTATTTTTGACATAAAAATTGCAGCCCTCTGAATTACAGATTTGTTCGCCAACTCAAAGATACGACTTATTCCGGATTTTCCAATTATTTTGCCCTTTGTTTGAAGCTATCCAGGGCCTGAAAATATTCCTGAAACGTTTATTATAATGGTATCATCAAATGTTGCACTACTTCCCGACAGAGGTTTCCGCATCGTTTACACCTTCCTTCCAGTTCATGTCTCTCGACACTAGCTGTCGCTGCGTGGATTTACCATTTTAACCATTTTGAGTCATGACATGAAAACCTTGCCTTTCCACTTGCGGAGCCAGATTCCTCCATTATCCATAGATTTTTAGGAAGGCCAAATTATCATTCAGACTTTAGTAAACATCGCTTACATTTGATCATTTATCGACTGGCCGACTACGAAACGCAGCGGACGGTCGTTCGGCGTTGCTTACTAAACTTGGAGCTGATTTCCACTTGAGGAGAAAACGCACCTCGATCCAATAGATGGCGCTTCTACCAATAGGTCTTGCTAACGCCGGCATTATTTGCGATCTCGGAGAGAAGATGCCCCTCCTCGCCAGATGTCGTTGTTTCCAATATATTCTATTTAATCGGGATTATGACAAATCTCCCTCGGACTCATGATTTAACACGCTACAAAGTTTGTAGCACGTTTTGAAGAAGTTTATACAACTCCCAGCAGAAGAAAACTTTTGAAGAAGCTCATGCTAGTTTATATGAAGCTCACACAATGTGTGTATGTGTCCCCAGGTGCACGGGTTCAACACGCAGGGAGAGAACATCGCGGACAACGGCGGGCTCCGCGCGGCGCTCAACGCGTACTCGCTGTTCGCGGCGCGCAGCCCCGCCGCCGCGCGCGCTGCGCTGCCCGGCCTGCCGCACTACACGCCGGACCAGCTCTTCTTTTTAGGGTTTGCGCAGGTATATGGGAACTATTATTGTAGTCTTTGGAAAGTTTTTTTCTTCTGATACATTTTACGTCACAGTTTAGCGTTACATTTGTAGCGGCTTTGCCAACCCCATTAGTACATTCACACAGTTGAATTAGGTAAGAACTGTATGACAAAGCCCACTTCTTTAAACTCTCAAATTTAACTGGGCCTGGCAGTGCGATTACGTAATGTTGATCACGACGGTTTCAAGCCTTCAAATTCAATAATGCTTTGCGATAGAGTCGATTTTGCTATGAAAAAAGTGACAATCCTATTGTAGCCAAGTTATGTAATTGGGCCACCGACCACAGAACTTGGCTTCAATCAGATTGTCACTTTTTTCATAGCAAAATCGACTCTATCGCAAAGCATTATTGAATTTGACGGCTTGAAACCGTCATGATCAACATTACGTAATCGCACTGCAGGACATACGAAAGCATTTTTGCCCAAGCTGAAACGGAGACGCTTCGCGCTCGCTCTATCAATCAGTAGAGTGTCAATATCTTCAGATTCTTGTTAAAACTTTCGACTCTATCGTAAGGCATTAGTGATATCGATACTGACAATCCGATTGAAGCTAATTTATGTGGTCGGGCTCCTGCGGCCCGATTACATAACTTGGCTTCAATCGAATTCTCAATATCGCAACCACTAATGCCTTACGATAGAGTCGAAATTGCTATGAAAAAAGTGATAATCCGATTGTAACCAAGTTCTGTAATTGGGCCACCGGACTGACATCAGCAGCCCGATTCCATAACTTGGCTACAATCGGATTATCACTTTTTTCATAGCAAATTCGACTCTATCGCAAGGCATTAGTGGCTGCGATACTGAGAATTCGATTGAAGCCAAGTTATGGAATCGGGCTGCAGTGGCCCAATTACAGAACTTGGTTACAATCGCATTATCACTTTTTTCATAGCAATTTCAACTCTATCGTAAGGCATTAGTGGTTGCGATATTGAGAATTCGATTGAAGCCAAGTTATGTAATCGGGCTACTGAAGTAGAAAGTAATAGATTAAGCGCCTTCAAAGGCGTTTAATTAGTTGTTCTTAAACATCATTGTGTAACCTTCTGGTTGCGTGGTGATTTAATTGGACGTACATTTTTATGGTACAATAGTATAAGACTTTTTACACAACTGCCCAAAAAATAGGGTAATGTTTTCTTTCAGGGTTCATGTATAGGAGTTTATTTATTCCACCATATCTTGTAAATGCCTGAACAGATTTGGATGTATGGGGTATTGTTAGCATCCTTACATCATCCCGAGCTACATTTTTTTGTTTCTTTTGGCAAGGAATGCATATTTTTTCTCTTACCTTGATGATTTACTTGTTGTTTCATTTGTGACTGCTACAAGCACTAATAATTTATTAATAAACGAGAAATGTTATCAATAGTACAACTAATAGTTCTGTCTCTAAAACTGGTATAGAATAAATAATAGTACTAAAGTGTAGTGATTTGTCTAAAAAAAGTGTACAAACAGAATAAAAAGTCTGTAGTATTCTGACTCCGTAATGAAAATCTTATCATTCTAGGTATGGTGCGGCAACTCGACGGTAGGCGCTCTCAAGTCTAAAATGGTGGAAGGAGTGCACAGTCCCAACAAAATCAGAGTGATTGGCACGCTCAGCAACTCCAAGGAGTTTGCCGAGGCCTGGCAGTGCCCGTCGGGGTCGCCCATGAACCCTGAACACAAGTGCGTGCTGTGGTGACAGTGCTCAGACTCCAACCAACTGTGATGTTAGTTGTAAGATAACCAAAGACAATGCTACTTTAGGGTTACCCTGAGTTACCGCCTTAGCGTTTATTGTACAAGTGTATTTTATAGTGAACGTTCTGACTATAGATAGGGTAATGCAACAAAACGTGTGAGATTATAATTAAGGTCTGAGACTGGTTAATGTGTCAAACTTGTTAAATTGTCACAACAGGTTTATCATTATAATTCTAGCTGTGAAACTGAATGCATGTTCTAGTGAAACTATTTTTGTAGGAACAAACAAAATTATGACAAAAAAGTATTTATTAGAATAAACATGAATTTATTTTAGCAAATTTTATTTCTTTCTCTTGTATTGGAACTTGTACACAGGTGCCGCAACCTTGGAGCCCGCTTTCACTCGCTTTGGTTTGCAGAGTTTGGCGTCACGGTCTCGGAGATGGCGTTTCAGTTCCATCTTCCTTTGTATTACTGAGAGCTCTTTTTCTCTTTCTATCCTCTTTGCAACCTCTTTGTAGACCTTGTCTTTCTTCTTTTGAATTATTCTTAAAGTCTGTAGAGAGAATTTAAGGTTTAGAAATGACATCATGTAAATGACTACAAAATTAAAGTCTCAAAGTAATAAAACTCAATAAAAAAAATTAAGCCAGTCGGTCCGGCCTCAGGAAGTATTAAAACTCAATGCTTTATTAATTCCTAATTAAATTCATAGGGTACCTATTGCAATAATAATATATAGGCAAAGAAGGAAAACTAGTAAACTCCTAACTTTTCACAAAATCACTCCTACTAAACTAGGAGTGATTTTGTGAAAAGTGTAAGCAATGTGTTACCGTAAGTGTAATAGGAAGCTGGAGAAGTGCGCAATATTTGATTTGACCAATGACGCGGTGCTATCAAGTAATAAGTCATCACATAATTTTTTTATAGTGCAAAATGTATACATTTTATTTGGGAATAGAACTCCGGTACTTCAGACTGGCGGCCGAGTGGTCTCCCACTGAGCCAACCAGACTTACGGTATTATGACGATAAGTAATATCTATATAGATCAGATGAAGAGTTGCTGATTCACAGTTGACCAGTGAGAGCATGCGGTGCAAAACATTGCTTGTTGTTTTAATTTCATCACACTTATATTATAATGGCAAAAGTTTGTATGTATGTGTATATATTTGTTACTCAATCACACTCAACATATGAAAGGATTTTGATTAAATTTAGAATGGAGATAGCTTATACCCTGGAATAACACATAGGCTACTTTTCATCATCATCATCATCATCATCACCATCTATCACGCATCATTCCTCAGATGACACATATTACATATCATACACGACTACTACAAGACTCGCTTGTTGTTTTTGAATATAAGTATATTGATTTTCAAAATTCAGGAACTTTAGTGAACACCTCATAAAAAAATTATAAAACCCAACCTCTTCATTGATATCAGGCAGTTGCATCGTAGCAAGGTCGGAGAGTCGGGGCCTGTTGGACTTCCGGTTGATGAGCTTGGGGTGGGTGTCCAGTCTCTTAGCCAAGTTGAAATTTTTCTCCTCGCCCTCCTCTACAAAGAATGTGTGTGTATTGCGGGTTGAGTCTGCCACTTCTGTCATATGCAGCTCACTCTGAAAAGGTTAAAATACATTTCATGAGACAAATAAAATAACTGACAATTATTTTGCTGTGATGCCCGCTCCACATTCCAGTGTGAATCACTTGCGTAGCCGCAAAGCATGTCCGTAGAACAGTTTCAAGTATTCTTCGCAGCTCCTCACTGTATTCTTGCCTTTTTTCCCGATTTTTGTTGGTGTTTTGCTCTGGGTCAGCACAAACTTGGTGAGACTATACCCTACATTTGCTGCATCTCAGGGGGAAGGTGAGTGCCACAAGCAGATGTGTGTATTGAATTTAAGTGCTGCGAGCTTTGATCATCAATAAAAATATTTTCGTGTTGAACCCACACTATGGGATACTAAATTTAAATATTACCCCACACATGCAACAGCAACTTCAGCATCCATCTTTGTCAAACGCACAAACTATAGTGTGAACCAGACAAAAACTTTTGTGAGATTGAACAGTTTAGGCCCCAATCCATACTCCGATTCGAGCCGTTAATTCACACAGGAATGTTGATCTGGCTTAATATTATATGTGGCAGACTAGGCCAAGGAATGAACAGTTGCTGAAACGTTTTAGTTATGGTATAGATTAAATTACATACCTGTAATCTATTAATCCGCCTGCTCTCAATGGTTCTTTTCATATTGATATATTTTATATCCTGAGTTTGCATCAACTTCACTTGCTCACCTGAGTGTTCCTCTGGTTTTACCACTTCATGATGAACCTATGAAAAGATGGAGATTAGTAATCAAAGCCTGAAAAATTATAATCAGTCAAAACATATCAGTACAAACGTTTCTTCCTTACCCCATCTTTTACTCGAGAGTTAACCATATGAAAGTAAAATTCATCAGGATTCTTATCAAGCGCCCGTTTGCGCAGAACCTTCAGCGTTTCGCCCTTCTCATGGTAGTCGTCTGCACGTTTCTTGTAGTCTTTCTTTTTTTCTAGGAGGCCTAGATGTTTGCGTGCCTCAGGCTGGTGCCGCTCCCGGTGAGTTTTCTGGTTAGCCTTCGCGGCTTTTTTCCATGAAGACATTTTGCTGAACTGGTTTTTGATTATTTGAGTACTCTTTGCTTCAGAACAATCAGTACAAATACCAGTTTCGAATTAAAAAACTAACCACATCACTTAATCACAATAAGCACGGCGACCACAGCGTGACGGTTTTTTTTATGGCATTTGGCATTTGTCATTTTGACATTTCGGCAGTGCTGCCAGCTGAAACATCATCAACTAGTCTTTTGCAAAAAATTGCCAGATCACCACATTATTTTACCCTAAAAAGTAGCTAAAAGTAGCAAAAGTTTAAAAAAGTAAGTTTCGGTCAAGGAAGATAAATGTACTTACGTAACTACATTTAGGTTCCTTGGTTTCGATCAGCGTTCCCTTTGGACATTGTCGTGGTAATTTATTTATTGGGTTATATATATGGGTTATGTGTCCGTCGGGTGGCAGTTGGGTGAACCATGGGTGGCAGAATGACGACGAGGGTCACCGCCCGCAGCGTCGCAGCAGATAGTAGAAGTTCGGTTTGCCACCGACGGACGACATGATTTGCTGTAGGGAAGGGTTGCCTGGATAATGTGCCAGTTGGAGAGCAATTTGGGCCTTATGACCAGGCCGTACTGCTCGTTGGGCCTCAGAGGCCCACCCCCGATGGAACGGGGCCTACCTGCGCCTACAGCCAAGGAGAGTGAGGGTATATCGTAGAAAGAAAACGGTATTATAAAGAGCACTTACAGATAATTTAATTAATATTTCTATAACAATGTTTTTGTATACAAGGCTTAAAAAAACTAACACAAGGATACGATGTTTGAGTCTAACAGTCTATGAAGAAGAGGGGGCACGAAAAGGGGGCTTAGAGTTACGCGCGGGATTCGTAGATCGTCTATTTTTCGCGTATTGGGAATAATAGTTTATAGGTACCTCTACGCCGGCCGGCTTACGTCACTAGACGGGAACATTTTGGCAGCGCGAACGCTTGCCCACGTGCTTGGTGGTCCTCGGGTCTGGGAGCTCCCTCCCTCACGTCGGGTCAGCTTGCGGGCTGGTCGCGCTGCTCCCTGACCTTCCGGCTTCCCGCCAGCTCCGGCTCCTTTTCGCGGCAGTCTCTTCTCGTCAAAATGGCCACCCACGCGGCTGTTCTTCTACTCGTCCCTATGGGACGGGCTACGCGCCCGCCACAAAGAAGTGGCTGGTCTGTTCTGTCCCTCTCTACGAGCGCGAAATTCTTATATATCAGACTCCACGGGGGTGAGGCGCGTGCCCTTGTCCGTCTTCCCCCCTCGCCCCTTCTTCTGCTCCAAACATAACCTAGTTTGTATTACTATAAGTTTTACAAATAAATAGGGTTTCACTTATATTGCTAGCCTACTAATAAATACTAATGCATCTACATAAAATCCCTACATATAGAAAGGCCTAATATAGTTAACAAAAGAGCTTTTATGATCAGCCGGACGATCCGATACGAAAATTAGAGGTCTAAATATATTTGAATCAATTGGGGAGGCAGAATGACCTGCTCGCCCCTCCTGTTGAATTTCACCGTTTTGTTATTGATTTAAATAACAATAATCCATAACTTTCATTTATGGGACACGTGGGGAGTGCGCCTAACTTGATATCAAACGAATCGATGAATTACCTTGCTATGCGAAAGATGTCAGGCGTTTTGTTTTCATATTATGGGTTCATCCAAAAATACCAGTTTTGTCCGTATAGTGGGGTCTCTTTAGCCACTGCTGGGGTTGGTTTCCGGTCTGTCTTGAATGAAACCACAAGTTATTGATATCTATCACGAAGGAAGGGTAAGCGAAGGGTCATAAAAATGGAGTTTCACGACAACATGACAGTTAAATTCGACATCAGAAAAGCGACTTTATACTCTAAGCTATAAGGTTGTTTTCATTCGGTTTGGAAAGGATCAATTATGTCAAAAATGATAATCGGAACAGCCCAAAACGCCACTTTGTCAACTCGAATGCAGGGGTGCGTTCACTTACTACGCTTGAATCACCCGTGCGAATATCGCACGTTCACAACTGTCAAGTGTCAGTTTCATACTATTCCTTCCCCCCACTATTTTTCGGTTGACTTGTGCGTACTGTTAGAACCCTTAATTGTAAGTAAATTTAAAACAGTAAGGATGAAAAGTGCCTCCTTGCACTTTTCAGCCAGAAGGAGACCTGCACTGCGACGGACAATTCGTTTCGATACTCTTCTAAAGCCACACGTCTTCTACTTCCTTTTTTTACTTTATTTTTATACATTTCATTTAATACCAAGTAAATACTAATTTCCATTTTGAGTTTTTTTTTTTTAAAAGGCTTTCCCACAATACCGTCTAACATTGGTGGCAGCTCAAGGAATTTCAAAAGTCCCTCGGTTCTGTCTCCGCCCGTTTAAGTACGGTGAACCCTAAATTTGGAAAAAAGCGTGAAAATCGTGAAAACTGCGAAAAGTGCATTTAAAAGTGTAAAAAGTCTACTGAAAAACGCTATAAGTGTGCGGGAAAAACCGCAAATAAAAGTGTCTAGTGCCTTAATACAATAAACTCTACAACTTCTATAAACTTTCTAAAATATTCACATCTTACCAAGTGCCAAGGATTACACCGTCACAACTCATAACAATGCTTATCGCATTGTTCGCCGTTGCCCAGTGAGTCATTCTTATCCAATCATTACAAACTATTTCGCCGAACTTACCTACCTATAAAGAGAATAAATGAGGAACTTAATTTACGTATTGAAGGCCTCGAATCACAATCACCTTTGGTATCTCCAAGAATTATTGCATCCGGAAATTCTACTGCATCCGTAGAAATGGACCTCAACATTTTGTTCAAATTTGTCAACTCCTATGATGGCAGCCGGGAGACCCTGAACTCTTTTATTGTAAACTGTGACAATGTTTACGAACTTGCTTCCAACCCCCAGAAACCGATTTTATTTAAATATATACTAAGTCAATTACGTCCTAAAGCGGAAATTGCTTTTTCGATTAAAGAATTCCAAAATGGGGACAACTTAAAGAGTTCCTCAAAACTCAATTCTGTGAGAGGAAACATTACTCTCACCTGCTCACAGAGCTTCAGGAGAGCAAGCAAAGCCCGCAAGAAAGTGTCAGACAACTCGCATTAAAAATCGAGGCATGCCTCTCACAATTGCTCACGGAAATTGTCAACTTCTAAATTTAAAGAACTACCAAGTCGTACAGCTGCAATGGAAGACCAAGCTCTCCATCACTTTACAAATGGGTTACTTCCCCGAATCTCGTCAATTGTGAGATGCAAGTCACCTAAAAATTTAAATGAAGCCATAAATGTCGCAATCTCTGAAGAGCGCATTCAACAGAGTGTATACAAAAGATCGCAACCTACAGAAAATAAGTTTTCAAAACCTAATAAACCTACTAACTCTCAATTCCGTAACAACCAATATCAGGGACAGTCCCGCATTAATCAAAATCAGGGACAGTTCCGCAACAATCAAATCCAGAATCAGAACTCTAACGATTCTAATGTCTGCCGATATTGCAAATTCCCCGGACATTCGATTCAATTCAATTCAATTTCAAATTATCTTTATTAATCATGAAGAAAAAGTATTGTACATTTCCAGTGTATTTCCTAGAGAAGGCAATTAATAATGTTAAGATTTCATTTTACAAGCTACTACATAGCTTTCATAAATCTATATGCATGGTATGTATATCTTATAATTGTCCAAATCAAATATAATGTAGTGTACCTATTAAGCTACTATCTTACTAATTACTTATGCATGTTTTAGTTACAGCAATACATTAATTGGCTTGAATTGAAAATAAATAATAAACCTAGGGCGGTAAACAAAAATAAAGTGCAGTAAACTATTGTAGATATACAGTGATATTACTGTCATGATCTTATTTTCTTTAGAGTGCTCTTTAGCAGAGGTACGCTTCTTCAGACCATTAATTATACGGATAGCCCGTTTCTGTCATTTTAATACCTGTACGATTTCTGCAGCATTACCCCAAACCGAAATACCGTATCTTATTAAAGAATGTATATGCGCGTAATAAACTGAAATAAGAGTGTTTTTATCTAATAATGGTTTCAATCTTAATAAGGCATAATTACCACTAGACATTTTCTTGTAATTTTTTTCAATATGTGGTAAGTGATTTATAGTGTAATCCACTGTGTAACCTAAAAATAAGTTTTCCTTAACATTTACATTTCTATCAACTCCTAGTCTTGATTGATACTGCAAGACAATACTTTTGTTAGCATTAAGCACAATGCCGTTTGCGGCGAACCATTCTTTGAGCATGTCCATTATATTATTTATCTTTGTATCTAAATTCTGTTTACATCAGTCTCTTATTCCAACATGTGTATCATCTGCAAATAGGCTTACATGTATCCAGTCTGGCATTGACATAGCAAGGTCGTTGATATAGATAAAAAACAAAAAAGGGCCCAAGATTGAACCTTGTGGCACTCCAATATTAACAGCACCCGTCACGGATTTGTGATCATTAACTGATACAATTTGATTACGGTTATGAAGATAGCTCTGCATCATTTTAAGCTCGACTCCGTGAAACCCATAGAATTGTAGTTTCAGCAATATTATGTCATGTCTTAAGCAGTCAAAGGCCTTGGACAGGTCACAGAATATGCTTGCACATTTATATGAGCTGTCCAACGATTCAAGAATATAGTAGATGACTTTTCTGATAGCCATTTCAGTCGATCGGCCTTTTCTGAAACCAAATTGTGCCACAGTAAACAAGTTATTGCCCTCGAAATATCTCACTATTCGGTCTTTAATGACAGTCTCAAAAATTTTTGAAATAGTTGGTAATATACAGACAGGCCTATAATTTCCAAGATCTGAACTGTCTCCTTTTTTATACAGTGGTATTACTCTGCCCTATTTAAGTACATCGGGAAATACTCCTTCTTCTAAGCATGAATTTATCACAATAAATAACAATTCCATTAGATGGTCGTTATTTAATAATAGATTTTTTAAAGTTTTTGTGCTCATGTTATATATGTCTAGTGTATTTTTCTGCTTCATGTCCAGAATAATTTTCCTTAATTCTTTATAATAAACTGGAGTAAATAATATATTTGTCGATGGTCTATTTACTATATCTAGATACTTCAAGCAACTCTCTGCGTCAATTTGTAAATTACTAGTTATTTTGTGTGCAATATTCCTAAAAAAACACTAAATAAATTAGCTATCATTTGTGGTTCTGTAATGTCTTCATCCTTATCGGTTTTTATGGATCTAATAATCCTTTTTGTACTTTGTATCTTATTTCGTTTAACTCGCTCATTTATAATATTCCAAGATTCTTTTATTTTATTCTTAGAAGCTGCTATTCTAAGGCGGTATTGTAACTTCTTAGCCGTAATCATTGTTTTTCTCAAAATCTTTTTATATATTTTTATCTTCGATTTTTTTCGTCACTGGGGCAATTATTTTGTAATATTTCCAATTTTATTAAGTTATTTTTTGACGTTTCAATACCTAACGTAGTCCATTTCTCTTTAACATTTCGTACCTGTTTCTTTTTTATCGGAAAAGCAACATTATAATAAAACTTTATTGCGTCATATAGAATCTTCACCTTTGTATTTGAGTCATCACACATCATTATTTGCGATTTTAGTTTGATATAATTTTGATTCAATAGATAATTAAAATAATCAAAGTTATTTTCTGAGAATGTTCTAGCCACATAAGTTGAATTATTATCTTTTACAATTTTATTATTATCAAAAAATACCAATTTAATAACATTATGGTCAGAGAGCTTAATATCTAAAACTGAGCCTTTACAATCACGAAAGTTGACTATAAAGTTGTCTAAGCACGTGGAACTAGTTCCTTGGCTTCTTGTAGGTTCGTTAAGTAACCATTTACAATTGAAATTATTTAGGATATTTACTAGTTTTTTTTATTTTCTTATCCATTTTCAATACATTCAAATTAAGGTCACCGGCAATTATAACCTTTTTACCTTCCCTGCAGATTATATGCAGGAGTTTAGTTACTATATCGAACAACAAAGCAAGGTCTTTATCTGGTCTGTAGAAAGCAACGATAACTATTTTAGACAATCTTAACTCAACTGCTGACATTTCACAGTTCATTTCAAAAGATAGTCTATTCAAGTCATTCCTTATTTTATATTCTATTTTTTTTTCTAACATATATCGCTGTTCCACCGTGATCAAAAATTTTCCGGTTAAAGCAAGTCGCCAGATCGAAGTTTTCATAGTCATTGCTTGTACTTGATGGTCTTTGCCCCATGTCTCTGTCAAACACAAAATATAACAGTTTTGTTCCTCAATTAAGTTTTCGATCGCCAAGTATTTGTTGTGTATGCTCTGTATATTTGCATGAATTATTATCCTTCTTTCATGAGCTGCAGAACTTTGGAAAAATTTGAGTCTGGATTTGCTATTTCTGAATGGACTGCTTGACATTTAATAAAATATTGCAGTGAATATGATCCTTGGAAGCTTCTCTTAATTGATTTTATTATCATTTCTGTGATAAAATCTTTCATTTTTTTTAAATTTATGTATTTTGTGGTATCATTTTTTATATTTGGATCTATATACTTGACGTTTTCGTTGAAGTTAGACAAATAGGCTATCTGAGTATATATATTGTAGATATCGATGTCATGTTTTTTATTATAGCGTAGACCAGAAACAATAACATTAAATTTTCTATCGGTCTGATTTATAATTTTCTTAAGTAATTTGATATAGTGATGTTTGTTATAATATAATTGATTGTCATATTTAGTAATCAAAATTACCACTGTGTCGTCCCTGCCTAGATATGAAGTCAGCCCGTCTATATTTTCTAAAATATTTTGAAAACTTGCGTCTGGTTTGCAATAGTTCATGACTTGATTCAAATCATCTACTTTGCCCATTATATTAGATGCTAGTCCTTGGCCTATACTATCTGAATAAATGTGAATTTCTGTTTTCCTTAAATTTCTAGGCTCTGACATCTTATCATCCGCTTTAACTATAGGTGTGGAACTATTATTTTTCAGCGCAAAACTTTCAGAAGTAATTGTATTACATGGTTTAGTGTCTGAATTCCGTTTTGCTTCTAGTTCTAGTATTTTATGTTCTAGTTTCTTAACTATTTTCTCTATTTTCACGCATTTTTGCTTTAACTTCTTTGCCTTTTTACTAACTTTCCTCAATTTTCTCGAAACATTCACCTTGATCTTATAATTCCTTGTGCGATGAATAGGAAGTTTCTTATGTACTGCCGGTTCTCTAGTAGAAGAAGGTTCAAAAATGTCAGCACTTATTGTGGTTACTGTGTTCTTACGTTATTCGTCTTGCAGCCATTGTTTTAATAGCATTATTTCATTCTTAAGCTGTTCCTCTGTTGTATCAGGTTGTTTTTCAATGTTTGGTCTTTGTGGCGTGGATGGTATTCTGTGAAAATGCGTAGTCTCTTCCAAGCCGATTGACATTCGCGGCCTTTTCCTCTTTCTGCCATACAAAGGTGTATTATGTCCATCATTAAAGTTATTTTTTTTGTAAATGCCTATTACTTTATCTCTTTTTTCCAGGTCTTTCCTGAGCTCTTGATTTTCTGAAACAAGCTTTTGATTTTCCGATACTAAGTTGTCAACTTCGTTGTTTGCTGACGCTAGTTGGCCTTTTAGTTCGACAAATTTGTTATTGAGCGCTAAATCTGATTCGATCTGATCTATTGAGTAATTTGGAAGGCTCACTCGAGATATGTCAAGTAATGACATTTCTGAGAGGTATCCCATCAAATTAGCTCGGTGCTGTTGGCGAATTCGATATGTAATGTTGTCTGAATCCATTATTAATTTTTGGTAATTGTTGAGACAAAAAAATAAATAAAAAAATAGTGCCAAATGTACGGTTGTGGCCTTTGCTGGTCCCCCAGATACAGAACTTGGTTCGACCAACTGCAAAAACACTACAAAAAGACTGTTTTGACTTTTAACAGCCACCAGGATTTGAACGAACGCTAAGTGCAGCGAGTTCAAAGGTCACTTTACATTCAAAAACGTCGAAGTCATTCTAAGTGACGCTTATAATTTATTTTGTCAAATATCACAACATTCACTTCACGGAATTTTGCAAAAAGTTCACAGATTTAAGAATACCTCTGTAAAAGCACTTGTGTTTAATTTATATGTTATTTTCTTACGAACTCATCACTCTTGACAACTCAAAACTTTTGGACTCC
The DNA here is from genome assembly GCA_946251855.1 of Alsophila aescularia. Taxonomy (NCBI): domain Eukaryota; kingdom Metazoa; phylum Arthropoda; class Insecta; order Lepidoptera; family Geometridae; genus Alsophila; species Alsophila aescularia. The sequence goes on along the minus strand of OX276378.1, from coordinate 2,682,675 downwards.
ATAGTCTGGTTGGATTATTATTCTTTGTTTGGGTAACACTATCACTTATGAATTGAATATACCCAAACACTTTCCGATCAATTTTAGTAAGAATTGTTTACACAATGAATTTTGTCAAATTTGTAAACACGGAGCCGATCTTACACTGTTAGCGCCCTCTGGCGCCGTTTAAGTGGCTCGTATCGGTGTCATACGAGACACCACACAAAATATAAGTCTGACACCATCTCAAATGCTACTAAATCCTCTGAATCTGCTAAATCAATACTTACCAAATCCTCTGTATCCGCTAAACTTTCAGCACCTACTAAATCCATACTTACCAAATCCTCTGTATCCGCTGAACCTTTAGCACCTACTAAATCAATACTTACCAAATCATCTGTATCCACTACATCAGTTGAACATACTGAATCTTCAAAAAAAACTGAAACGAAAAAACATAAGAAAATCTTTGAAATCACCACTGACCCAACCAAATTACTACTTCCACATGTCATGATAAACTCTACAGTTTCAGAATTCTCACTGTCTCTTCTTGTAGACTCTGGCTCTGCAGTCAGTCTCATCAAGTCTTCATTTTTACAGAAATTTCTTAGACTAGTGAAAGAACAAATAAACCTGAAAGGAATTGAACCCGAACAGAGTTCCACAAAAACTTTAGGCCATTTTGCACTAAATATACAACTAACTGACTCATCCCGCAAGTACATAAGTCACAAGTTCCATGTCATTGAAAAGATACACCTGCCTTACGATGGTATAATAGGAACAGATATGTTTAACTCTTTTGGCTGTAGAATTGACTACACTACTAATAAAACTACAAATCAAAGAAACCCAATTACCACTCCAGTTCCATGAACCAATTTATTCTATTCCTGCCAGATCAGATATGATCATTGAATGCTCCGTGTCCAGCCCTGAGATAAAAGAGGGCCTCGTTCTAGATCAAACTCAGTTCGAAGACATATTAATAGCCAATTGTCTAGTCAAAGTGAAGGACAATAATAGAATAAACATAACAGTGATAAATGTATCTAGAATAAACATAACAGTGATAAATGTATCTGAATCTTCTAAATCCCTTAATTCTAATTTAAAACTGACTCTGACCCCTGTAGAATCTTCCCAAGTATAAAACCGACCAGAAACAGAATATCCAGTAAATGCATTACAAACTCATAATTCATATCAACGCACTCGAGAAGTTCTCAATCAACTTAGAACGTCACATTTGAACTCGGAGGAAGCAGATTCTTTGTTTCAAGTTTGCTCTGACTATTCCGATATTTTTCACCTACCTGGTGATCCACTAACTTCAACAAATGCCCTTCAACATGAAATTATACAGCAAATGAACCTATTAATGTAAAATCATACAGATTTCCTGAATGTCACAAACAAGAAGTACAAAATCAAGTAGAAAAAATGTTAGAAGATGACATTATTAAACCATCTATGTCTCCTTGATCTGCTTCCATTTGGGTTGTCCCCAAGAAACTAGACGCTTCTGGACAACGCAAATGGAGAGTCGTGATTGACTACCGAAAGTTAAACGATATTACTATCGGTGACTCTTATCCCATCCCAAACATCAACGAAATACTAGATCAACTTGGAAAATCAAAGTATTTCTCAACTTTAGATCTCGCTTTCGGCTTTCATCAGACCGAAATGTCTCCTCAAGACGCAGCTAAAACTGCGTTCAGTGTTCCACAGGGACACTTTGAATTTAAACGAATGCCCTTTTGACTAAAAAACGCCCCATCTACATTCCAAAGATTAATGAACTCGGTACTTGCTGGCCTATAAGGCATCCGATGCTATGTTTATCTTGATGACATAGTTATCTATTCCTATGACCTTGATTCCCATGTAAAAAACCTAGCAATTGTATTTAAAAGACTCAGAGAATTTAATCTAAAATAACAACCAGACAAGTGAGAATTCCTTCGTAAAGAAGTGTCCTATCTTGGCATCAGATCACAGATGAGGGTGTTAAACTTGACCCAGCCAAAATCAACGCCATGTCTGAATATCCGGTTCCCAAATCTCCTAAGGATGGCAAATCCTTCCTAGGACTTATGTCCTATTACCGGAAATTTATACCAGACTTTTCTAAGACAGCAAAACCTCTGACTTTCCTTTTGAAAAAAGATACTCCATTCATCTAGCAAAACGAGCAACAGCTTGCTTTTGAAACTCTGAGAACTCATTTCTCCGCCTCTCCTAAGATACCCTGACTTTACGAAACCCCTCACATTTACCTGTGATGCTTCCAACTTCCCGATCAGCGCTATTCTCTCTCAAGGAGACCCTGGAAAAGAAAAACCTAGGCTATAGGTTTTTCTGCATCACGAACCTTAAATAAAAGTGAAATAAATTACAATGTCACCGAAAAAGAACTACTAGCTATCTTCTTTGGCTGTAAAAACTTCCGACGATATTTGTATGGCCGCAAATTTCTGATTGTCACTGATCATAATCCATTAAGATGGCTCTTCAAGCACAAGGATCCCTCTAGCAAATTACAAAGATGGCGGTTAAAGCTCTAAGAATATGACTATGAAATCACCTATAGAAAAGGTAAGAAGAATTCAGCTGCAGATGCACTTTCTAAATACCCGATTAACATTTCAAATATACACAATATAAATCCTAACTCTATTCCAGTTCTACCAATAACTAACACTCCGAACACAAGCCCTATAAATGTACCAAATCCAGACTCCCTCGATATTCAGCTACCATCCAATCCTTTTAACCCTGATGATTACAACTTACCATCTCTAGATCCTCTCCAAGAAGCCAACTTTCTTCCAAACATCATCCCTGAAATGAAGAAGATCATATTAATGCTAATCCTAGTATTCCAAACCCCATCCTCAGTAGCGACGGAAATCTCCCTGTAAATTCACCTACCAACATACCAACTTCTAACCCTACACTAAATAATAAAGAAAACTTACCTACAATCTCACCTATTAACTTACCAAGCCCTGAGGTCCACGAAAACTCCTACTCCAATTTCTTAAAAGCATGTATTTTTGTATTGTAAGAATAATTTTTATCAGACATGCTGATAAAAATTATACTTACAATACAAAAATACATGAGTATACGAATCCTTTATTGTCTTCTGATTCCAAAACTATAATTGTTCCTGCATCCATCGATCTCGACGAAGCCAATCCTTATATCGAAGAAGTTTTAGCAAATAATAGTGATGCCTCTGAATTCCTCGATCAAGAAAGGACATTGCACTCTTACCTGAAACTAACAAAGAATGACAATTCATACTACTTCCTTTTCACAAAAGTACATCATTTTGATATCATACAATATCCTGAATTATTCGAAGCCCTAAAAACTCTTAGAAACGAACTGCTTGTAGGATGCGACGCCGTTCCCAATGAAATTGCTATCTCAGACTTCAATGATCCCTTTTTCAAACCGTCCTTTACAAAAATCTACAACATTATAGCATTTCTATTCCACAATACAAACATAATTGTAAAAATTTACAGAAACTCTATAATCTTCCCTGTTCCAAGTGAGATTCCTAAAATTCTGCGTGAAAACCACGACATACCAATTGCTGGTCATGTTGGCCCCTTTCGAGTGTACAACCGCATTAAAAAAAGATACCACTTGAAAAATATGAGATCAGATATTGAAAACTATACAAAGAAATGTAATCAGTGTCAAACGAATAAAGCACTTCGTAAAGTAAATCGATCTCCAATGGAGATAACACCGCACCATTGAACGAATTAGCTTGGATATTGTAGGTCCCCTTACTGAAACTGGTCAAATAAACCTAAAATACATACTTACCTTACAAGATGACTTGACGAAATTCTCCATTGCATAGCCAATTACTAATGCCTCAGCTGAAGAATACTGCGAATGCCTCATACACATACACATACACATCCAAAAATGAATCTCACAGATCAAGGTACTAATTTCAGTGCAGATTTATTCAAAAAGACCTGTGAATTCCTCAAAATAAAACAATTATGGTCCTCACCTTACCAATCCCCAAACACAAGAAAAAAAAGAGAAAGGAGAATCAAACTGGTCATTCATTCTAAGGAGAAAGGAGCCATTCAACCTTAAAAGAATATTTAAAATCTTATTTGAATGAAAACCAAACAAATTGGCAAAATGTGTACACTGCAATTCTGGCCACACTACCACTAAATTCACACCATATCTTCCTGATTCAATCTATGAACTTAATCCTACTATTACTTACCATGAATATGTGAAAATGCTAAATCACCGCCTCAAGTTGTCATGCAACAAGGCTCTTGAGAACATAACTAAATCCAAAGAAACTTCAAAAATTATTATGATCAAAGATCTCGTCCTGTGTCATACAAAGTTGGTGACGTGGTTTACCTTAAAAACCATCTAAAACTTCGAAAAGCATTATCCCCAATTTGGAAGGGACCGTATAAAGTGGTGAAAATCCATGGAAATCATACACTCTCCCTTCTTATAAATCGACGTCACATAAAACATCATTATGATGAAGTCAAATTAGCCAACGTAGAATCCCCTTGGTCTTAAGATCTAGTCAGTTTTCTACAAAGGCATAGTGACTTGAAGTTAGACAAATAGGTAACTAGCTATTAGACATTTTAGGTAATTAAGTAATCTAGTAATTAAGTAAATTTGTTTATACATTTTTTCTTACAGTCTGGCAGTGTTATGCCATGGCGTATCACGCACCCAAGACCTCATCGGTATCGAACAGATCACGAAAAGCCCTGGAATCTATTTCAACCCTTCCGAATCCATAAAACTGATTAGGGATTATTTACATATTATGATACCAGTAGAAATTAAATACATAAAACCACACATCGACAACGATTCAAACCATTCTTCAATCAGCTCGATACCTCTGTACAAAAAGCGATGCAATCGACGACCTTGAATGTCAAAATGTTTTCTTACCACTTGTTTCGACGTATAATGATATTTCAAGAGATTATTATGTTATTTAATTTATGAGATTATTATGGTATCCTAGTTTGGGGCTAGGTAATTGGTGTGGAATTGTCCCGAATATATTTATTTATTTCTCACCTGATTTCTAGCAGATCGATAAGATCCGCGTGGATTTCCGGTATCGGCACAATTTTAAAACAAATATTTGGAACAATGGATGAAGATGATGCTATCAGATACGACAACGCCATTCAAACACTGAAAGACAGTAATGGAAAATTATTAGATTTAGTTAAAGAAAATATAATGATATCCAAATCAGTTATTTCTAATTTTAATGAATCTACTATCCGCTCGGTTGTCCACGCGCTGAAGACCGCAGGACCAAACTGATAACCCAAAGAAAAAATGGCCGACGCGACACATCTAACCTCAAACTGGTAATTCATTGTATATGCGTTGAGACTGCAGGTACTTGATGGTCAACCCACAAAAAAAATAAGGTTGACGCGACACATCTGGCCCCAAACTGGGGATTTATTGGGTACGTGCCGAGATCACAGGTATCTGATTGTCAACCCACAAAAAAAAGAAGGTCTACGCGACACATCTGGCCGCGCCGACTTTGCGTAAACAAACAGTTTTTATGACCACTTCATTGAGCGCTTAGATAAACAAACTGGTGATTTATGGAGCTAAATAGGTACGGCACATATTTCAAGTGTTTATGTTGTGGGTTTCGAAGCAAAATAATTATATAAACACGCTTAGATTTGAATGATTATTGAGGTCAATAATGTTCAAAATCGAGTGGCAAAATTTACGTCGCTATCGAGTGGTCCGATGATCGATGAAAACAAAAAATGTGACTGTAGCATTAGTTGCGATGATCAAGGAAAACAAAAAAGTGACTATAGCGCATAGAATCAATCGAGCGCTTAGAGAACTTAACAAAAATGAAAATAGATTAAACTCAATGATTGAAAACTTATCTTCTTATGTTAACAATCTAACGGTGGTAACGAATTCACTACTGTTCAAATCTACTGTGCATGACATGTTTAATGTGCTCCAATCTTGTATGTTAAGCCTTTCATACAAATAAGAAGACGTTGTTAATTCTATCTTGTTTACAAAAACAAACACGTTACATCCATCAATAATAATACCCAAAGATTTGTACTACGATTTGGTAAATAATGTAAATTACCTAAATATACCTACCTACCTATTCTACCTACCTAAATATTCGGAATTTGTTGTAAGCTTAGAATTAGATAACATTCATGTTTTGATAAGCCTTGCGGATATTGTTACGTATATTTTAGATGATAAGTTAGTTTTTACTCTTAAAATTCCTTTAGTACTTATGACTAAGTATAATTTGTATAAGAATATCCCGATACCGGTACCTCACAATGTAACAACATACAAATCCTGCGCACTAATAATACCTATAGCTTCATATGTGGCCCTGAACTAAGATAAAACCAAATACATTGTTTTAAACGACCTATCAAATTGCAAAACGGTTTCTAATGAAATGTATATCTGTAAACAACTTGACGAATTCGATGTACAAGACTATCCTATTTGTGAAACAGAAATTATGACCAAAGTCTTGACTTCACTTCCAAAACATTGTAAAACTAACTTTTTGTATGGCCACGCCAATATTTGGCAATCTTTAGGAGATAACAGATGGGTTTTTACTCATTCAGAACCTACAAAGCTAAACATAGAGTGTAGAAATGATATATCGGAATACAGTATCGTAGGAACCGGCATCTTAACTCTAAGGCCTAATTGTACTGGATTTGTAAAAAATTAAAAATAATTGGTAAAAGACACCCTAAATATAAATTCAATTATATTTACTCAGATTTTAACTTGATAAATGATTCTTGTTGCAACTTGTCAAAATTAAGGAAACTTAACTACAGTGAAATTGTAACTAAACTACCTAATTTAAATCGTAATAATTTAAAACAAATATATGATATGTTATGTTACTTATAATAGAAGAACTCAAGTTGAAAAATGAATCTATTCCACGACTTACTTCACATTCCATAACAACATACATATTTGTAACACTATTTGTAATCTTCATAATCTACTTCTTTTGTAATAGAAAATGCGTGGCTTTTTATCACAAATTCCGATCGACTCCTTCTGAAAATCATAACTTAGAATCAATTACCGAAAATCTATGTAAAATGTATGGATTTTTCGACATTTATCTACTGTGATATTTATATCACTTCGTGAGAATCGCCTCCCTGCACTGCGACGGACAGTTCGTTTCGATACTCTACTAAAGCCACACGTCTTCTACTTCCTTTTTTGACTTTATTTTTATACATTTGATTTAATACCAAGTAAATACTAATTTCGACGAACGATTTCGAGTGATCGCGCGGGTGATCCGTGCGTCCTCGAGCGTAGTAAGTGAACGCACCCCGGCTCATGTGTTGCTGTTGAGATCATTATTATTTATTTATTTATTTAATACTATAAGCACAAAAACAGTGTACAGAGAAGGACTTAATGATGTGACAGCATTTTCTGCCAGTCATCCTGGTTGTGCAAGAAATATGTGTAAAGGGAGCGTTCAAGTATTACGTAACGCAATTTTTGGAGATTTTTGACCCCGATGTAACGCGCAGTAACGTTTTTCTATAACCCCCTCTCCCCCCCCCCCTTCTAGTAAAACGTTACGTAACCACACCTCCAGCATGGTTCGAAAGACGTTCGGCCGTACACACAGTCTGGAGTGGCGTCCGCGGACGCCGCGCCGTCCACGTCCTGCCATCCACGTACTTGAAACCTTAATGGTTGAGATTTGCGTTAGCTTCGCTTCAAAAAGTTTAGTACGATTTATTAAACTGAGTTATCGAAGGGTTCTGAATCGGGGGGCTGGTCTAAAGTATAACAGCAGTGCGATTCCGCATCTTGGTCTCAAACAGATTGTCACTTTCTTCATAGCCATTTCGACTCTATCGCAGCCAAGGAGTTGTACGTAAGTACCCAGAACTTCCTTGAACGTAACGCGTTAATAAATTTGACGGATTGAAACCGATATGATCAATATTGCTTAGTAGCAGTGCAGCAGCCCCCGATTCAGAACCTTTCGATCTCAGCTTTCGATAACTCAGTTGTTGATCGATATGGTGTTATTTATTCTGTGGCTTCGGTTACAAATCGTTCAATTCAATACATTTTCAGTCACAATATCGAATCGTATCGATTCGGTTCGTTATCAAAAGGTTCTGAATCGGGAGGCAGATTGTCAATATCTTCATAGCAATTTCGACTCTATCGCAACGCATTAGTGATAGTGATATTGAAAATCGGATTGAAACCAAGATAAATAATAGCAATGTACCAGTGATAACCAGGTTAAATAACGTTGATTCCAAAGAGTAAAAAGTTAATAGACAAGATTTATTTTGAAAAAAAAAAACGATTTAAAGTTAATTTTTGTCCGTGGGTAAAGATTGAAAGGATGGATAAAGTTGAAGGATTTCACGGTAAATATTGCGACTATTAGTTGATATATGTTCTGTTATATGAGTTGGAAAATAAATATCTAGCGAAATAAGAGACTGAATGAAAGAAAAAATGATTCAGTAGCGGACATAAAAAGATAATATGATTGATATCGCCGTCATCAAGACCACATTCACATTATGAAGAATCTCTTATATGTTTATTTTGCAAATGAGTAGGGATGCAACAGTGATTCAACAATGATTGCAGATGTAAAGAGTTTACTGAAATACCATTGAGCAAACCAAGGTTTACTAGGGATATCAGGCTGAATTGTAGGAAAACCAGAACCTTTGGAAGTTTTAGAAGATCTCCAGTTTATAACCAAGATTTATGTTTTTTTTAATTTGTTATGCAGGTAAGGTCCTGGCTATAATTTATAAACGGAATCTTACCACACAAGAAACTGCTTCTTTGGCCACTCTATCGACAGGCTCATTACCAGAGAGACCAACATGCCCAGGCACCCAGGCAAGAACTACTTCTAAGCCTTTAAGGATACATTCAGAAATATACTTTTTGATTTGAAGTAAAATGGGGTAAAATATAGAAGAAAAAGGATTAGAAAGCAAAAAGCAAAATTGGAGGGAACTACGTGAATCAGAGAAGATAATAAAACGACTAAGTTGGAAGAGAAGGACATATTTAACCGCTTCAAGGATAGCCAAACATTCAGAGGTGAGCACTGACGTCTCAGGAGGACACTTAATTTTTTGGATAATGTCGAATTAAGCGCAGAATACACCACAAGCAACATCCACCAGGAGATAGTTTTGAGGCAACTGTGAAGATTGTATGCCAACATGTATCTCTCTGAAAGAAGGTTCATTACAAAATTACTTATCTTTACTGGAATTTTCAACTGACTAAGCTTATTCTTGAGAAGGGAAATCTGAACATTATCATAGGCTGCAGAAATATCAAGGAAATCACCAACAACAGATTCATTCCACGTAAAGGCAAGTCTTATATTGGTAGTTAATATACCCAGGCTATCCATAGTGCTCTTGCCCTTTCTAAAGCCATACTGATACTTTGCAAGAAGCGCATGACTTTCAAGGAACCACTCAAGGTGGTTCTTTATTAAGTGTTCCGCAAGTTTAATCAAAACTAAAGAGAGAGCAATAGGACTGTAAGAATTAGGATCTACTGGATATTTATGTCTAAGAATAGGGATTACGAATTGAGATTTCCAAGTAACTGGAACAAATCCAGAATCAAAAATAATATTAACAAGAGATAAATAATAGACATGAAGGCGGACGTTAGCTTTAGAAAGAAAATAATACGGATACTGGGGCCGAGTCTCTGACTGATTTCAAAACTATTTCCAATTATTTTTAGGAAAGCGGTTGTTCTAATTCTTTTATCATCTCTGGGGACATGTCAGATAGAATACATCGGATTAATTTCATTCGTGTTATATTTTATGAAGGAATTAAGGCATTATAATTATTTGCAGACAGAGTAAGAGATTCTACGATTTTCTTGGCGTCCATTCCGGAATGAAAAGCTAAGGATATTCTGTTTCGACCAATACTTTTTATTGAACCATCAATCATGCCTTGAAACTCCCTGAATCGGCTAAACAAGAAACGGCCAAAGATGACTGGGTGAATTGTTGTGCTATCTGTTGGGGAGCTTTGCTATCTTTAGACATGAACCGTAAAAGGCCCGCGATCAGTTGGGATATACAGTTGGTGACCCACAAGAGTGAAAGCTTGACCTAGATCTTGCGATTTTATTGAGGTGTAGGAGACAAGGAAGCCGGGAATTGGTGAAGCAGGGATGGAGCAGTAGCTGTTAAATTAGTTGAGGCAGCAGAGAAGGAGGTTGGAGAAGTACGTTGCCCCGCTTGGAGATCATCTTCATCACCAGTTAACGTCAATTGCGATACCGAACGAGAACAACTAATGTGTTCACTATTAAAGGCTCTGATATTATGAGCACATGAGGAATCAACCTGCTAGAGGTCATCACCATAGTATAAGGCACCGGAGATGACCGCTGAGTTAAATCCATACTACCCGAGGGATCTGGAAGGTTCATTCATCCTATTCCAAGAAAATAACCGCACCTGCAATTATCCGTAGTGTCTACCTACTTATCAGATAAAAAACACTAACCAATAATCCCTAGGATGAAAAACTACAATTATTGAACAGGTGAATCACGGTAATAACTACCGCGATTAATTCAACCAAAAACTAAAAATAATTTAAAACAAACGCCTACTGTCAAGAAAGACGCTCCACCGACCAATTTGAAGTTGTTTTGTTGAATTCACTATCTCCATCTCGTAGCGTAAATGGCGAAGGAAATGTCTAACGTAGCGTAGACAGAGATAGTTTCTCTTCTCTGTCTAGTGTCTACGCTACCATAGAATACCTAATAATATTACACGCTACTGACGTTACGCTCCAGCCAACTCCAGCAGCCCGATTCCATAACTTGGCTTCAATCGAATTCTCAGTATCGCAGCCACTAATGCCTTGCGATAGAGTCGAATTTGCTATGAAAAAAGTGACAATCCGATTGAAGCCAAGTTATGGAATCGGGCTGCGGTAGTGCTATCTCCGATCTTGGTTTCAATCAGATTTTCATTATCACTATCATTAATGCCACAGTACATATATAGTCCTTACGGACAGTAGAGTATCCAAGAGTAATCAGCCGAATTGACGCATGCGGTGAGGCAGGGGTCTCAGAGGTTTTGAAACGAAAGCTACGAGCGAGCTTCGCGCATGAAGTTTAGTTATCTTCACGTAAAAATGCGAGAAAGAGAGAGAGAGAGCGTGCTCTGCAAAGAGGATGAAAGTACCACAAATAGATTGGACCAAAGAGACCTAGTACCTAATAAAGGTATATATAAGTATTGGACCCTTTAGTTCAATCTTTTTGACTCGCTATTAAGATCCGAAAAAATGAAATTCGTTTTTCTGTTAAACCTTCGACAACGCTTCCAACCGTTTAAATTTCAAATATTTGTAAAATTTTTATCATTTTTGCGATTTCGGCGGTTTTTTTTGTTCGGTTTTTTTTCTTCGGTCGTGCTTGCGTACTTCTCTTCACAGCGGGCCTCCTGGCTTCACCTACCCCTGACCTGCCAAAATGAGCCATACCTACACAACGCAGTGTGTTTAACTCAAAAGTACTCACAATATATATTGTTTTTACTTCCATCTGACACCGAAAGGTACTTAGATAGATTATTTAAGTGTATTTAAACCAAAATAAATCTAGGTATAGAGTAGTTATATTATTCTCCACGGATTTGCCCGCGTGGTCATTTTTCTGGGGGAAAAGTAGCCCTATGTATTCCAGTACCATTATAAAGTACAATTTACCACATTTCGTTCAGCTTTCAAATAGTTTTTCATCAATTGATCGGCTTCTACTCATCGGATTGAGAGACAAGGTAGGAGCATTAATTTCTAAGTCAAAACCTAAGCTTAAATGCATAAACCGGAGCGTGCTAACAGTGAAAACCGCATTTTAATCGGTGCAGTAGTTTTTACGAAATTTCGACTATAAATGACGTTCATAAATACATTTACTTATGCATACATTGGTAGTCTGATAAAATAATTACCCTCCTATTTCGTAGCCGAGTAAAGACCCGTCAGTGGCAGCCCTCGGTCTCCGACTGACAGTAGCCACCAAACTCAAAAACAACGTTTCGATACTCTGCTGTCCGTAAGGACTATATATACCTACTGTGATAATGCCTTAAGATAAAGTCGAAATTGCTGTGAAAATATGAAAATCTGATTCAAACCAAGATAGATAATAGCACTACAGTAAGTTGAATTGTTGCAAAAGCTGTCAAGCCCTAGATAAATTATAATTCTAAAGGCCGTTAGTTTGAGTCAAATGGCAAAAATAACAATTAAAAACGATAAATATTGGCGCTCGGTTTGAAAATTTGTGGGCGAAATTAGCGTTCATGCAGGAAACACGGGATACAATAAAATTGCCAGCTGAATACCTTTCAAACGGTAGGTAGCTAAAACGCTGCAGTGCAGCAGTGCGAATCAATTAACAAACCGCAACGTGATCGCAGCGTGAATATTGGCTTAGAAAAAATAAAATACTAGGGAAATGTGGGGCGATGTGGTGAAAGTGTGGTGTGGTATGGGGAAGTGAGGGAAGGTGGGGGAAAATGAAGGGAGGGGAGGGGGAAGTGGAAGAATGGTGGGAGATGTCGTGAAAGGTCGCGGAGAGTGAGGAAGGTGGGGCAGGTGGTGAGAAGTGGGGGAAGACTGAAAGGAAAGGTGGGGGGCTTTTTATTCCATTGAGTTTTCACCTCCAGCCATATGTGGCTGGTGCTACCTAACCTTATTGAAGAAGGTTTAACTTTATTAAGAAGTTTTTTGGATCCGCGCCTTTTCTCATTTGATATAATGACGTCAAGGGATTAGCGTCGTTGTCTACGGCCCGAATATCTCCAGCGGCACAGTACAATATATACCCAGCGGTCTCCAGCGGGGCAATTCCATAACATGTTGCAATCAGATTTAAATTATCTCATGCACTTAATGCGGCGCGTTACCGTCGATATTGCTATAAAAATCTAACTGCAACAAATCGCATTGGCTGGAATCGTACTGCACTGTACCGGGGAATAGGCATTTGTGTATGTCTCCAGTGGTTAAACTGCAGCCCGATTACAGAACTTGGCTTCAATCAGATTGTCACTTTTTTCATAGCAAAATCGACTCTATCGCAAAGCATTATTGAATTTGACGGCTTGAAACCGTCATGATCAACATTACGTAATCGCACTGCAGGTACACTCAGTGGCCCAATTACAGAACTTGGTTACAATCGGATTATCACTTTTTTCATAGCAATTTCGACTCTATCGCAAGGCATTAGTGGTTGCGATATTGAGAATTCGATTGAAGCCAAGTTATATGGTCGGGCCGCAGTAGAATAGGTATTCTGAATTATTCATACATCTCGTAAATGGCCACAACCTACAAAATGCCAATGACGTTAGTTTTGACTCAATGGCAAAAATAACAGTAAAAACGTTAAATATGCTACGTTCGGATTGGCATGAGGGTGTTTTGGGCAGTTTCTAAATGTACTTACATCATATAAAAAGCCATTCGGTTTGACCATTTTTAACACTTTTACAATTTTTGTCACTAATGATCTATCCCAAACCAAACGATAAATCGTTTGGTGTAGAGGACTAGAGAGCGTTGTATCTGTACTTATAATAAAGTAATAACAACAAAAAAGACTGTGCAAAGAAGATAATTAAGGTTGTATAGCTAGCGGCACGTAAGTCTAGTGGTGAACGAAACGTGGCGGGGATCTTGGCACAGTCAGTTTTCGGGATAAAAAGTATTCAACATTTTTAATATAAACTTTGACTGTGCCAAGATCCCCGCCACGTTTCGTTCACCGCTAGCGTGCACGTGCCGCTAGGTATAACACTACATAATTTACCAGCATCAACAACTCCAGCGCATAAACCAATCGCATCAAAGTTCAGCCTCCGATTTAACTAGATGGCGCTGATTGAGCTTAAAACGCGCAAGCATTTCATTCACTGCAACCAAGCGTCCCGCTAAACTTATATCTGCAAATTTTTCGAATTCGGCTCACACTTACGCTAGCCTTTACTTACTTGCCTCAGCACGACCTCCAGCTCTCAATTCCTTGCGACTGGAAGTTGTCTGTTGAATTGCCTACTGTCCGGTTGATATCAAATTACTATGCGCATAACTATTTAGTATGTCGTTGTAATAAGTGATAGAGAAGTTTTTAAATGCATATTACCTCCAGAATTGCTAGTGCTTTTTTTTTAGATAACTGTGAAAGTTGAACTATGAGGTAAAATGTATTTAATTTTTTCACTCTATGAGCTCTAAATCAGTTAGCTCGGTTTTGTATCCAATTTTGCTTTGCGTGGCCTGAAGGTGTATTAGAGACCAAATTCAACTAAAAATATCCAGTCTAAACCAGATTTTACAAATGTTATGGTGGTAAATAGGTACAATTTCGGAGAAAACAGGAAAATTGACAAAAAAAAGTTAAAAAATTGGCGGGTCGGGGTTTTTTTTTGGCCAACTTGTATTCTCCAAGTGGGCCCCCGAACACGCTCATTTCGTTTGTCGGACCCTCTACCAAACACCCGGTATATATACATACAGATCAACCTATTCTGAATATACGTAACTTATACGAACTACCTATTTTCTTCGCTTCATCTGCACGCTGCACCTCATTCGTTACCTTACCGCCCGTCGCACTACGCCGCCTTAGCAGGTTTTATTTTAAAACTGGGGTACTTGGTATCGTAGGCCTTGCACGCACTGGCTTGCGGTGGACGCGGTGCGTTTATTCTAGCATTTATTTCATATTGTATTATTTCCCATACTAGATTACGCTGATGCCAGTTATCTTGATCTCACTGAGGAGCAATTAAACAAGCTTGAGCGACTTCAAAACTTTTGTAGGTTCATATTTGGCTTACGCAAGTATGACCATGTGTCTCAATTTCGTGTTAAGCTCAAGTGGCTCCCTATTCGCTTTCGCCGGAATACTCATATCTTTTCTCTTCTCTACAATATACTGTTTAATCCATCTTCTCCAAGATATCTTCAGGAACGATTTGAATTTATTCATTGCTCAAATCCCCGCTTCCTACGGTCATCAGAAAATCGCCTCCTAAAGTTTCCTTTGCATAAAAGCTCTTACTTTAGTTTATTATAATGTTTAAATATTTACTAGTATTTGCTATTTACATATTTATTAGTATTAACTTGTTATTTAGATTTTGTTCAAATTCATTTTTGTTTTATTTGTTTGTAATTTATTTTCTTTCTTTTTTGGGTATTATACTCAAACTTTGCACACCAACAACTGCCTCTATTACATAGTCATGTGTCTCCTACGGTTGCCTGGAAAAACACCTACGGTGCCTACGGTGCCTACGGTGCCTACGGTTGCCTGGAAGAGATCGCTGCTTAGCGATAAGGCCGCCGATTGTACTATATTTTTAAGTTTATTTTTGTTTGTAAGTGTTTCATTTGGTGCAATAAAGTGTTATCTATCTATCTATCTATTATATGCGTTTATTTCATCGCAATACGTGCACTTCTATGACACTCCGTACTTCACAGAATATGCGTTATAAAAACGCAAGGCAGTGCGCGCTAGCCTTATTCCGATGATTAGATGCCGAACAATCGATAAAAAAACTATTTGACGGCTGAACGAATTTTGAAGAAATGTAGTATAATATTGTACTTTGTAGGTACTTTTGTTCCTGGAATAACACGTGTGGGCTACTTTTAAATGAAATAACCACGCGGGTAAAGCCGCGGGCACAGCTAGTGCAAAATACAAATGAAAAACAGAGTTGGTTTTACTCGAAAAACTGAAACAACTTAATTATTTAGGTAGGTACAAAGAATACAATAATTATTTTTTATTACATATGTAAGTATTCATTTAGGTAATTAAAGCAGCAACGGTGATTTCAGGAATATAATAGGCAACTTAAGTATAAGTAGAATCATAATTTCTAAGGCACTAAATAAGCCCACTCCTAGAAACATGTTGAAAACTCCACCTAGAGAAGCTGAAATAAAAAAAAAAGTTAGTTTTTCAAGTATTTCACTATTTTGCGATGGTAGTCGAGCTATTATGATCAGATAAAGTTTATTTTGTTCAAAAAATATACATTACTGTTTTTTGGGGTCTAGTACGAGTTTTATAGTTGTCTAAAACGAAATGTAGTTTCGTTTAATTCCATACATTTACCGACAGTGCCTCTAGCGGAAACTTGAAGGATCTAATGAAAATGAATGGAACTATATAAACAATCGAGTGATGAAATAGAGATGACATTATGAGAGGATGTATTTGTGAGTTGTATGTGAGGGAACATGAGTTTGAATGAATATTAGTGGATTTGTATGGCTATGCACGTGGTATGTAAGAGGTAGAATATTTTTATATCCAAGTTATGAGTCAATTCGGGTAAATCATTATACAGTAAAAATATGAGGTTAGCGTAGACACAGAATAAATAATAGGTGTAGGTATTATCAGGTTTACGTGTAATGGATAGGAGGGGTCTGAGCTCCAACCCGTCAGCAGAATTCCAATCAGAAATTTGTAGGTATTAGAATATGTCGAGTGATAGCAAACAAGGATAATTCTGCCTGATAAGACAATCGATGATCAGTCGGAGAGCAGGCCCCATAATGTCATATGAATAAGGGGGTATCAAACCTCCTTGGTCATATGTTTGTTTTAATTAGGTTATCTGTCACATTGTAACTTAGCGTACATAGATAGCCAAGACACGATGTAATATAAATATATATATATATATATATATATATATATATATATATATATATACATATAACGCGACGCTTTTAGTGTGTCCATATTTCTGTCCAACCTTTGGTACAGACTTACCATTTCAATGAATAGGCCTGTTAGGAGGGTTTTCGTTTTGGGAATAGCCAGGCATTGCGAGTATTGCGATGAGTCAAAGAAAGGCTGTCCCTATGCGCAGATTTATATGTACAGCGGCCGGACTCTGTGATATTTGGTGTTTTCGTATAGTCGGTCAGTTGAATATCGAAATTCTTTTTGTAGGCAACTTTTAAAAGAGCCCGTTGTGCTTTTTAAATTTTTAGGAACAGAGTTTTATTAGCAGATCCCCAGCACGCGATGCAATAGTTAAGTATTAACTGGCACAGAGCTAAGAATATTGCACGAAAACAAAGGGTTAGTCAAAAACGTATCTAGTTAGTTACCAAGTCCAAAAATAGTTGTTATGTCTTTCGCGCTACTGTCTGCGTTTCTCTATCTATCCTGCTCGTCTTACATTTTTAGCCCAGACTAGACACTAGCCCGGGGCTAAGATAGCTGTGCAAGTGGTCCTTAGTGTGTGCAGATCTGCCACAGAACCCAACCTTTTATAGATGTAAGTCATTTTACGAAGGCAGCCAGATGTAAGTCATTTGAAGTCTATCATGACGCCCAAGTATTTAATTTTGTCAATGCACTCCAGCTTCGGACAACTACATGCAGTGTTTAAATGGGAGGTAAATGTGTGGAGCTTTAGGTTAAAGGAAGATGTTTGCGTTCGGTTGGAGATGCGGAAAGCCAAATACTTATTTAGTTTTGGCAGCGTTTAAATGTGAGCATATTGTTTTACAGCCAGTGTACCACTCGCAATAACCCCTCCTAAGCCACATCAACAACCTCCTTCCTTTTATCTTCATTAAAGATATAACCTTAAAATAATTAAATTAATAATTATATTTAATTTTATCTTAATGTGAAGCTGGCAGAGGTCGCTGATATAGATCAGGAATAGAATCAATATTATCCAATTATACCGGATTCGATCATCTGCACTGCACCAATGACTTTTCTAAATTAAGTACGTATTTCCATTGCTCCGTGTTTTGGATGATTAGGTACTCGATCATTCAATTAGACCTTTTCATTAGCCACATGATTGAACCGAGTGAATGCCATATTGAATTCAATATTTTCTAATTATTTCATTTATTTTGTCTAATCCGAGCAGCAATAGGTTATGGCTTGTGTCGGTATCTTTATCTTTAAACTATGATAGACGTTGGCACAGCTGTGACGACCAATCAGAGCAAAGTGAACAACGGGAGCTTAGTATCATGACTCATTTGTTTGCGCACTAATATCATTAGCGTTTCCTAGAAACATGGAAATAAAATAGGTCGGTAAGTAGGTACTTGGAAAAGGTAGATAGGGTACTTTTACTTTTAAATAGGTACTTTTTGAGGCGTTAACCTAATGAATTCTTACAAATAATTTGTCTTGAACAAAGAGATATCGTTATATCGTTACTGTTATACAAGGTCGCTTGCCTACCAATTAATAAGAATTACATTTGAATGAACTTTTTTTGGGGAAATCATGTTATCTTTTGGTTTTTTATTGAGGTAGAATCATACAAATATAATAAATAAGCAAGCAAGATGGTGCATTCTTAGCAAAATATATGAAAAAAAGTTGCTATGTTTAGCGCCTTAAAACTCGCGCGGCGGCAAGTGACTGCAACAGGTTATATTTTTTCTGGGTTGTCAATGACTTGAACTATTGATATTATAAAGTCACAACCTAAAACAAATTTAAACAAAAAAAGAAAAAAATATATAATATGATTTCTTCCATACAAAAAAAAAATTTTTTTTCTTGTAAAATATCCGTTTGTCAGAAAAGTCGTCCCTACAACTATTGTTAAGCAAGTAATTCTCCAACACATATAAAAAAAACAGAACGAATTTCCGACTTTCGACCCTAAGTCTGCAAATTTTCAAAATGGAACCACTGTGCGCCGCGTCGACGCGCGCTCGCGTCTGTCGCCGCGCCTGTTTATACACATCAAAACTCTCATACTTGTTCGAAATATTTGAATAATAGAATGGCGGTAATCCGGAAGCAAATCGGAAATAAATGTATATTCTGCTCATTCGCGCGTAATGATCTTTGAATGTAGGTGTACCGCGTGTACGTTTGAATGTAGGTGTACCGCGTGTACGTTTGAATGTAGGTGTACCGCGTGTACGTTTGAATGTAGTTGTACCGCATGTACGTTTAGTATGGTCACAGAATAAATAATAAGTGGTACTACTTGTATGGTGTTTACATATTATACTTACACAGTAAAGTAAGCCAAGTTTCTGTTGGATTCAACGTAAATATTTTTGAGAGATGAATGTTTAGTTGTATGTGTATCATAGTGGACTTGTCATTCATCCCGCTGCTAAAAACAAATGAATAAGTAGTTATAATGCTGTAGTTAGGTACTAAGTACACTACCTATAACTCACCAAAATCTTCAATTTGTTAGATAACAACTTACTAGATGGGATCTATTGTGAAAGTTTCAAGGTTCAAAGTAGTCGATGCCAGGCTCATCTCAGATGTAATTTTATTGCATGACGGCAGACACTCGCAGGTGATGTTATGATCTAAACAAGACATAGGTAATTTTAAAAACTAAAACCAGATTACGATCGAGTAAAAAATAGCATAAGACACTTGCGATGAAGACGAGTCGATTGATACCTCGATTATAAAAATCAGACCAATAGGAGCGACGCTTGCGGTGGAACATCCACTTATATACATAGACTGTATTTGAGTAAAAACAAATGTACCTAAACTTCGGGTTTCGAACACATATACAGGCAGGATTTTTGAGACGGACGTGAGGGCAGGTACCTTAACCGTTATAGTTACAGGAAATCGTTCCTAGAAGACCTTCCATAACTTTTTGAGATATTCTAAACTGCGTTCACAGATTTTGGAAAAAATGTACAGTCAGCAAGAAAATGGTAATTATACACAAAAACTTTTTTTGATCCCGATCATTCCTGTTTCATAAAGGACCAAAAGTCTCTCGGACCAACTGAGGTTACAGCGGCTAGTATTTTTGAAAAAATTGTATTCGTATGATGTTAGAATTTTATTTTATTCATTTAGAAGAAGAAAAAAGAAGAAAAAACATTTATTTGACACACAATTACAAAAAATGACAATAATAATAACAAAAAATAGTAAAAAATTAAGTGCGGTGCCAAAAAGGCCGCGCCTCAGCATAATACTGAGTGTCTATGACACTAAATGTATGTATTTCGTACTAAATGTATGGAAAGTGAGATGTAAGGTGAGATGGGCCGCCATAAACCGACAAATCATAATTAAACTACAAATGTCAGTCGAATACGCCAAACCTGCGTTTCATATATCAAACAATCGCGACGTGACTGATTATTGTCAGTCATATTGCATTTCACAATGCCAGTCATTCCACGTCATAGTAAAAAAACCCTTACTATTTTGATTGTCCGACCAGTGACGGGTAAAGCTTCGGCTGTCACAATTGTCACTGGTAATTTTTAAGCTAACGATTTTCTCTTGACATTTGATAAACGATTGTCGGTTGACTGCAGGTCACTACTATTGTTTTATGAAATGAAACACATTTAGTAATATTTTTAACAATTCATTGAATGAATTGTCGGGTTTTTACTTCGAGCATATTATATCCAAGGTTTTTATGAAACGCTTTTCGGTAGTTTGACTAACATTTGTCGATTGACATTTAGTCAGTCTAAAAACTATAGTAGTTTTATGAAATAGGGCCCTGTAGATGTCATTAGTGTCACACGCCCCGCCCCGTGACATCTTTGTATTTTGAATCGACTTCAGAAAAGGAGACGGTTTTATTATGTTCGGCTGTATGTATGGTATTTTTTTTTTTATGTGTGTCGGTCGATGTCTCCGTCAATTGCAGACCGAAAATTCCTTTTTTGTATGAAAGGGTATACTCTATAATAAAGTTTTAGCGTACCTAATTAGTCCTGTTAGGCACCGAAGAGTGAAACTACCAACTATAATCCACGTAAGTTCCGGACAAATGTAGTTTTATTTGAAACTAGCTTACCCGCCCGCGACTTCGTCCGCGCGGACTACAGTTTATCGCGAAAAATAGCATCATATTTTCTTCTAGGATATTAAAAACCAATGCACAAGTAGGTAGGTATAGCATCAATGCTCTTGATGTTTTTTTGACAGACTTGTTACTTCGTTTCCATGGCAACCACAGACCATTCTGTGATGGCAACCGTTTCTTACAGTGAGTAATCAACATTTTCAGTTTTCCGGGATAAAGTATACTATGTTTTATTTCATCTCGATTCTAAATTACATCAAAATCCGTCTAGCCTTTATCGCGTGAATGCTCCCCAAAAAAAACAAACAAACAACGTTTCACTTTTATATATTGGTATGGACTAGCTGTACCTGTTTCACGCGTGGCCATTTCTCTAGGTTAAAATAACTCTATTACTACTTCTTCCAAGACCTACAATACCAATATACCAACATTTAAACAAAATTCCTTCAGCCGTCAAAAAGTTTTTATCTATTGCACGGGTTCTACTCATCGGATTGTGATATTAAGAACACCAATTTTTAAGTCAATATCTAAGCTATCCAACAGTGAAAACCACATCGCAATCGGTCCATTAGTTTTTACGTGATGCGTGAACAGACTAACAGACATACAGACATACACGAATTTTCAAAATGTTTTATTATTTTCCAGTAGCTTATTTTTAGTACCCTAGTTTTTTTTTAATATGTTTCTTTTACAGATTGTTTGGTACTTAGGTACTGCTTATTATAAGTATAGATGCCCTTTACATTTGGGCAGAATAATAAAAATTTAAGTTTTATTACATTATTTTAATCATGCCTATAAAACAGTACCGTAACATACCTACTGACTGACTGACTGACTGACTGACTGACTGACTGACTGGCAGACAACGCCCAGCCTAAACCGGTGGACCTAGGTATTTGAAATTTGGAGGAATATTCCTTGAGTATCCTAGAGGTAAAATTCCTCTATCCTGCGGGGACCCTTTATATTACCGGTATGAAAAGTATCCAATATCCTACCTCGTAGTATGAGTTCATAAATCATGATAAGTTTCATGATTTGAGTTCGAATTCATTCAGTAGTTTCGGCGTTATACACATCCAAGATACAGACAAACAGACAAAAATGAAAAAAATGTACAGTTTTGGCTTCAGTATGGAATACAGAACAGGCTGCAAATTTACTAAATATCTTCAATATACAGAATTGGACCTGTCACAGTTTTATTATATGTATAGATATTACTTACCGGATAAAGGTAACAAGAACAATACCTACTGTGACCGTACGCTCTCAGGCAAGACAACTGACTGATTGAGCACGACGGCAAATTATTTTCTTCTTCCACTTCAATTTCACGAAACGGATCCATGCAACCACAAAACTTTTCAGCACATTGATGCTAAAAAACATAAAAGAATATGTTCCTGAAAAAGGTTACTTCGCCGTTTCTACGCAACAGTTTTATTTTTTGTGTTTTTCTTGTTTTTGTAATGCGAAATTAATAAATATAATATTTTTTAATATCGTTTCGCATCGAATGCGAGTACCACCGAAGGTACCCGTTGCATAACCCTCTACTACACTACCTCCCTACACTACCTCCCTACACTACCTCCCTACACTACCTCCCTACACTACCTCCCTACACTACCTACTAGTAGGCGTTCTAATTGAAGCAAAATGATCAAAAATAACCGCTACTAACGCTAATTATGTTTCAATCACCATCCGTTTTACATGTTTAGATGACATGACAGTTTAATTTGACATCGGAAAAGCGACTTTATCGAGTGTGAAATTATCGAGAAAAATATGAGAAAAAAACGAGAAAAGTATCAAGAAAATATGAGAAAAATAATCAAAAATTCATAGAAAAAGGTGAGAATTATATTAGAAAAATATCACAAATATACGAGAAAAATATCCGAAAAGTATTAGATATATACGAGAAAAACATGGGAAATATATGACAAAAATATAAAAGAAATATTAAAATAAACGAGAAAAATATCAGAAATGTATCTAGGTAGTAGGTATCTACTCGGTATAGGAACTAGGTATATTGTAACGTGTAGAGGGATGAGGAAGAGAAGAGAAGAGAAGAGAAGAGAAGAGAAGGATCTCTCTTAAATGGGAGTAAGAGGAGGTATCTACGTGTTACGCCGTTGTGTGACGTAACTAGTGTTATATTTATTTTTGTACCAATCATCAGTTGTGTTAAGATAGCAGTTACAAGTGCTTATAGAACTGACAGGGACTGCGCGAGACAAAGCATCTGGTATTGCCATGTCTATCCCTCTATGGTACTTAATTTCAAAAATTAAATGATGATAATCTAACGCCCCATCGGGCTAGCCGGCCTGTTGGATTATTTAAGGATAAGAACCACTTCAAAGCTGAATGGTCTGTATACACGACAAAAGTTTGGCCGTTATCGAGATAGCAACGCCAATGTTCCAAAGCAGTAAGCACAGACAGAGTTTCCCTCTGAGTTATACTGTAATTCTTTTCGGCGCCAGCAAGTGCCTTACTCATAATATAGGCGATGGGATGTTCTTGCCCATCTATTACTTGACAAAGCATCGCTCCTATTCCATAATTGCTTGCGTCCGTATGAATTTCAAAAGGCAGTTGGTAGTTAGGGCATGAGAGAATAGGGGTGGAAACTAAAAGATTCTTAAGCGTAACAAAAGCTGTGTTAGGTTCGGTTGTCCAAGAAAATGGTGGTGCACCTTTTCTATTCGAAGTAAGTTTGTTTAATGGACCAGCTATTGTAATAAAATTTGGCACAAATCGTCGGTAAGAAGCAGTACCTAAAAACCTCTTAATTTCCTTCTTTGGTTTGGGGTAATTAAGAATAGCTTCTACTTTTTCGGGATCCGTGCGAAGGTCTTGGGAGTCTACAACATAAGTAATAAGTCTATTCCGAGAATAAGAGGAGTATCAATATCAGGTACTACATACGCCTTGATAGTACAAGTTAAGTTTTCAAATGATACTGGCATATTAATATAGCCAATACTACCTAAGATTTGACCACTAGCAGCAACGTCGTTTACCTCGTCATCAGTTTTTAAATAAAGCCCCATTTTGAGCAAATCTATATGAGAATTATTGCCTAAAATTGATACAGCTGCACCCGAATCGAGTAAACCAGACATATCAAAATTATTTATTCCAATAAATAAAAAAAAACTCATATCATTATTGGGTTTGTAACTTTTAAACTTTGGCGACTCGAACACATAGTTATATATTTAAACGGGACTTAATCGCGCTGAAAATTTAATATTTATTTACCTCAACGTTTCGATCAAGTTGCATTGATCGTGGTCACGAGAAGATACAATCATCAAGATCAAGAAAAAAAAAGAGAAATAATCAATTAAATGCTACTTCAATTAACTACTACAAGAATAAGTATTTAATCTTATGGTTTAAGTTAACGAATTTCTACCCGAATTTAATAACTTACCAAACATATTTCTTTTGAATAGCGTTTGTCGGAGACGCAGTTAGATTTGATAAACTCCTCGGTAGAACTCATCGGAACAGAGGTGAACAATATTGTAGCGAAATAGATGTAGCCAGGCGCCAACACAGTCGTTTGAACGTTCGGTTCGTCTTCGTACTTCGCATAGAACTATAACACATTTACGTGGTTAACACTTTCACTGCTGACCTTAAAAAACGAGTCTAGCTTCAGGTGCTGAAAAAACAAACTAGACGTGTTTTGGATTGCGTGCATGTTTTTAGGGATGCAAGAACCCACCTAGGTAGTTAGGTACTGTACGGTTAGGATAAGTAATAGCGGTACGGTAGTTAATAGCTGTGGACATGCAAGGCAGATAGGAATAGAGGTATAAATAAAACGGCTAAAAACTCACGAAAAAGAAGATCGGAAATACTCCAACCAGTTTCGGACTATTTTGAAGTCCTTCACCTGGGAGTGTTATGCCAACAAGCCGCAACGAGCGCTACGAACGTCAGCACGCAACTGACGACGCGTGCGTGGCGCGGGCGGCCCAGTGGGCGGCGATTGCGGCGCTCGACTATGTTCGGCCTGCACAGTCACTTCGTTGTCTGTCGAGGAGTTATCACTGTCACTCACTTCCGTTAACTTTGATTGTTGGCACACTGCGCTCGTTGTGTCCGGCTCATGACCCCACATTGTGGACCCAGTGTCAGTCGCATCAAGAACTGGTCTCCACGCCGAAGGAATAATCCAACCACGATCCCGGTTAAAGTTGGAATGGCGACTAATTTCGATAGCCTCCCGTACATTTCGAGGAACAAAAAAAAAACTTCTCCCTCGCTAGCACAGAAGCACTATCAAAACGCAAATAATGGCCAGAGTCCGGGAGGTGGGCGTGTTCCGTGACCGCTGAACGATCGGTATCCATATTCTTGACGCTTCTGATGTGTTCAGCTATTCTGGTTGAAATGTTCCTTCGTGTCTCGCCAATGTAGCTTTCACCGCAATCGCAAGGAATCCTGTACACACGGGGTCCACTCAACAACTCCGTATCCTTAGGTGAACCCAGAAAACGTCGGAGTTGTGATGGTGATCGGAACCACGTTCTTATACCATACCTCCGCCACAGGTGATGACCAATCCTGTCAGTAACCCCTTTAATGAAAGGCAGTTATATTGGGGATCTATCCACTGTGTCCGGTCGCTTACGTACAGTAGTACTAGCCCAGCGGCAACACTGACGCCATGAGGAGTGCTGGTAGACAATGGTAGCCATTGTCTTCCAGCACTCCTCTGACATGCTCCAGTTCAGCTCTGACATGCTGAGGGTCACATATTTGCAAAGCCCTGTTAATCAGTGTCCTCGGTACGGAAGCCAGATGTGACGGATGATGGTGAGAATCCGCCTGCAGGTACTTATCCGTGTGTGTCGACTTCCGATAAACGGTATGAGCCAACGTGCTATTTGGCTTTCTTATGACACGAACATCCAAAAAAGGCAAACTCCCATCCTTCTCTTCTTCCACGGTAAACTGGTTTCTGGTGAATAGAGTTCAGAAACGAAACCAAGGCATCCAGGGAATCCTTTGCGATAATAGCAAACACGTCATCCACATACCGCCACCAGTATCGTGGTTTCACAGGAGCGTCTGTCAGTGCTATATTTTCGAACCACTCCATGAAAATATTTGCCACCACCGGAGCTATCGGTGAGCCCATGGCTACTCCATCCACCTGTCTTCGAGAATATATCCAATGGAGATGTTAATGCAAGGCGTACCCCTCTGCTGGCCATATGGCATGACTTGACCATTCACGTTATATAAAACTATTTCACTCACGACCGCGGCCATTCGGTATAGTTTCGTGTCGCAAAGCAGAGCTCCGTGAAAATGGTGAATTTTGCGGTATTTTTCTATAGAAGGCGATCAGCAACATCAAACTTACGGGTATTTCGTATCATAAGTAAGTGTTATTTATGTGAATTGTGCTTGTAATTTTGTATAATTTTGATTCGAATGAACTGCCAGTTGCGACAGATTAGCGACAGTTTTACGACGCCATCGTCTTGGTAGAAGGCGTAGTGCGGGGACAAGTTGAGTGAAATTGATTGAACGAATGATGAAATGAACGTTAAATTATCTCAAAATGAGGAGTGTTAGTACCTAACAGATTATTTTTCAGTGAGTTTTCAAAAGTGTTTTAATCTACATTTAAAAAGCGATATGCTATTCACTCTCTAAACACTTACAACGCTGAAATTTTGCCTATTATTACCATATAGGCTGTAGCCGACAATTACGAACGGATGTTACGAATGGGCCGGATTAAGAGGGAGAAAAATGAGTTCTGGGTTTCTATTAAAGTTCATGTTATTTAAGTTCGGAACACAACACAACGTTTGATATTAAGTTAATAGTTTAGATAATTCTGAACTACTAACCCGTGGACGAGTGCGTTTTTGGAGTACTTGAGCTATTATTTAAATGTAGAATGATTAAAAGCTTTGCCATATACAAAATCTGTATATCAGGAAGGTATATGAACCAAAAAAAAACGGAAAATGTTTTTTTTTTAATTTTTCTATAGTTATTTTTGTAAAATTTGCAAAAAATAAACTCATATATCTCGTACGGGATACCGATAGCTGACAAGTTAACTGAAAATACAGATATATTTTCTTGTAATATAATAAAGTACTGCTATTAAATGATAACAATCTATATTCAATTCCTTTATTTTATGAATGAAGAGATAAATATTTCCTATCTGTATAAAAATGATTGTCCAAGCAATTATGTATGAAATAAGTAATAAATAAAGTAATGTAAGTTTATTTATTTACAGCGTGTTTTTAAATTAACAAAAACCCTTTCGTGGGTTAACCTTAGATTGTACTTAACAACATTTAATACATGAATTTTTAAAAAAGTATTTACTCATCTTAAAAAACAATTTAAAGCTTAAGATTACTTTCCAAGTATTTTAAAATAGTAAAATCATAGCTTTCGCCCGTGACTTCGACCGCGCGGACTACAGTACAATATAGCGTAAAAACATCCCATGTTCTTCTAGGATATTGAAAAAACAAGTATAGCACCAACGTATTGTATTCTCTTTGGCACCAACGCTCTCGATTCTTTTTGACAGACTTGTTATTATTACGTTTCCATGGTACCCGTTCCTTACAGCGAGTAATCAACATTTCCAGTTTTCCCGTGGGAACTTACTATTTTCCTTGGAAACTTATGTTTTATTCCAAGGTTTGGGTTTTAGCTATATCCATTCCAAATTTCATCAAAATCCGTCCAACCGTTATTGCGTTAAATTTCCCCAAACAAACAGACAACGTTTCACTTTTATATAGTGGTGTGGATTGCTAGAGCTTCCTCTATTATTTATCCTATACTTATATCCTATGCGTATTTTGTCCTATACTTGACTTCAAAGATCTGTAATTATAGCCATACCATGTTTTATTTTATCATTAATTTCAAGGAAAAAAGCGCCGAAGTATATAATGTCAAAGAATAAAAGTTCTTGAGTATCAGATAGGGAAGCTGCCCAAGTGAAGGTTTGCATTAATTCAAAAACATGCTGTATAAATAAATAAATAAATTCACCAAGTAGCGAAAATTTGCTCACAAAGTAGTACAAGTTCATTAAAAATATTTAATATACATAAATATCTTTAAATAAACTCAAATTATAAATAGCTATATCTTTTCATCTCGAAAAAAAACGACATTCTACATCTTTAACGGAACGTTAGACATAAGTATTTAGTAAAACCACGTTCATTTCATTCATTCATTCATTTATCGTTCAGGTTACCGGTCTTTGTGAATGCCCATCACTAGAGATTATCATAGTGTGCGTCTAAACACTGCGTAACTATGCTGTATTTTATAACTGTGTGCGTATTTTATGATGGTTTGCGAGATTGTTTTAGTGTGCGTTTATATGAATAAGATTTTTATTTGCACATGTGCAATGCGTGTTTACCTCGTCCCCCGTCAAAATTGGCAGAAAATAATGTTTGCGGATTAAAACGTTAGCATCTCCATTGGATATATGCTCGAAGCCACCTGTAGGTAATATTCACCCCGCCACAAAAAAAAAACCCACTCCTTAGACAATACTCCGTCCATTCAATGTACACATCGAAGTACGTATTAAATTGGCAATAATTGTCATAGTGTCTTCTACAGGTACATTAGTAAAAAGCGAAGCGACGTCAAAACTGACCATAACCTCAGTTGGCAGAATGTTCACATCTGCAGTGCCAATACGCAGTGTTGATCATATCGGTTTCAAGCAGTCAAAATCATTAGTGCCTTGCGATAGAGTCGAAATTGCTATGAAAAAAGTGACAATCTGATTGAAGCAAAGTTCTGTGGTCGGGCCACTGTTATCAGGCGGATAAAATGTCTCGAGTCACTTACATGGCTACTGGTTTTTCCGGCCAAAGGATGTAGAAAAGCGGCAAGATGTTTCGCTAACTTATATGTTGGAGCGTCAATTTGAATAACAATTGGTCGTAACGGCCAGTCCGGCTTATACATTTTTGGTAGCCCATAGATCTTTGGTGACGTTGGATTGGGAGGGGGGGGGGGGGGGCGCAGCTGTGATAATAATACCTCATTGTCTGATTCTTTCAAAAGTTTCATCACTTTTGAAGTGACCCGTGCGGTTGGATTGTCACTAACCCTCTTATAAGTCCTGGGATCACATACCAAATCATTCAATTTGCGCTCGTAATCCACGGTATCAACAACCACCGTCGCATTGCCCTTATCCGCTGGTAACACCAAAATGTTCCCATTATTGCGTAAGTCCCTCAGAGCCAACATCTCATTATTATTGATAATACTTTTAGGTGGTTTTAGCTTCCGTAACATAGACGCTATGTCCTGCCTCATGCCCTCTGCATCCCGGTGTAGAACTCTGTTTCGTATAATTGTATCCTCCACACTAGTTATAATATCAGGAACTTTTTGAGGAACAATTAAGACCTCGGGAAAGCACACCAGTAGCATCTTCACTCAGTTGCAATGAAAATAAATTGATAACGTTATCACTTTCGGCACGATGTGTGGCGGCCCTAATGATATTCAAATTATGCGGGTAGGATCGAAAAACATACGCTTGCTTTAAGTTAGCTAACTTTTTATCATGTCTGTCTCCTGTATTATTTCCAATCGTTGTTGTTCTATAATAAGACATAGCGTCCAGAACCTGCCATAGATCGTCTGCCAACATCCTTATGATGTCTGATAACTGCAGATGTAAATCGTACACTTGTTTATTTGTATACATGAGTTTTTGTCGATACTCAGGGACAACTCGACGAAGTAACTTGATATTAGCTACACGGAAAAATTCACTGCAATCCCGAATACACTTCACTGGCTTAATACGTGTGAAAGTAGGTATTACCCCACTGTCCCGACACTGTACAAAGTATTTTAAGCCACATTCGAGTTTTTTGCGTTTGATCCTTAGCCGCGCGAACTCCTTCACTCTATTCAGCCATACCGCGCCGTACCGGTTTGCTATTTGATTTTGAAAACTAACGCGAGTGATATTCATATTAAATATAAATAAAACGGCTAAAAACTCACGAAAAATAAAATCGCCAATCAATCAATCGCCGCCCACTGGGCTGCCCGCGCCATGCACGCGTCGTCAGTTGCGTGCTGACATACGTAGCGCTCGTCGCGGCTTGTCGGCATAACACTCCCAGATGAAGGACTTCAAAATAGTCCGAAACTGGTCGGAGTATTTCCGATCTTCTTTTTCGTGAGTTTTTAGCCGTTTTATTTATATTTAATATGAATATCACTCGCGTTAGTTTTCAAAATCAAATAGGAATAGAGGTTTCCATTACTATGGTCCTTAAGTCTTTCATGCTGGCTACTTGGATAGTGGAAAATGCTTTCGGACGGTAGTTCATTTGACGTACAGCAGCCCGATTCAAATTTAATGACGGCTGTGAAGTTAAGCGCGAGGCGCTGCGCTATGTATAATAGAAAAGCTACATGTTTACGCTTACTGGAGAGGTGAGAAGCTGCAGGAAGCCGTGCCAGCACACTTTATAGAACCGGGCTCTAGGTACCCACCTTACATTCGCGGTTCGTTACATTGGAACATTGCAGAGACAAGTCCAGCGTTCTTAATTGTGAAAAACGCGGATTTGGCCGAAGAGATTCGTTAAGCAGTCTATAATACGCCCTGCAGAACAAATAAAATAAGTATATGTAATTTATTGAATTTAGGTTACCTACCCACCCAGTTATTAGTAGTGTGGAGGTAAAGAGGTGTAGGAGTGGTTATTAGGTATAGGTAATGTTTTTGATCACGGGAAGTACTTCAGACCAAGCCGTGTATTATTGTCCCGGGGACAGCAGTCCGACTATTCCTCGTTTACATTCTAATTCGTGGAGAGAATATAGGAATAGGAAAAAGTTTATATAGTACTAGCTGCACCCTGCGGTTTTATCCGCGTGGAAAGATACTAATCAAAAGTATCTCTATGTGCATAATTCACATTTAGATTTATTTTTACAAACTTTGCCACTTTGACATGTTTTGTGTTTAATCCAGGATATAAGCTATCCTAAATTTCATCCAAATCCGTTCAGCCGCTTCAAAAGCTTCAAAAGCCAAAAACCTTAGGGATTTTATTTTTATTGTGTTAAGCTTATACTGTGTCCCGGCAAAGTTAGATATTAATAAAGGGCCTGGCCCGGACGACACAAATTCCTGTTAAATTTATCAAAACTTGTGTTGATGAACTACGCTTACCTTTAGTAATCTTATTCAAAAAGTCGATTAAGTAAGTCAGATAGGTTTCCCACACTTTGGAAGACAGTGCACGTTATATAAATCGGGCGATAAGATTCAATGTGAGAATTATAGGCCTATTAGTATATTGTCATGTTTTGCAAAACTGTTTGAGAGTGTCGTGTGTGATGCGCTCTACAGCCATGTTAAGCCCATTTTGAATCCGCAACAGCACGGCTTTGTGGCAGGCAAATCAACAACTTCCAACCTTCTCGAGTATAAAAGTTACTTGTGTGGCGCATTTGCTAAGAGACTTCAGGTAGATTCCATTTATACAGATTTTGCAAAGGCATTTGACAAAGTAAACCTCATAGTGCTATGTAAAAAAGTGATCTCACGGACGGCCATACGTCAGTATACGCTCGCGTAAATATTCTAAATAAAAGTGATATCACGGACGGCCATACGTCAGTATACGCTCGCGTAAATATTCTAAATAAAAGTGATATCACGGACGGCCATACGTCAGTATACGCTCGCGTAAATATTCTAAATAAAAGTGATCTCACGGACGGCCATACGTCAGTATACGCTCGCGTAAATATTCTAAATAAAAGTGATATCACGGACGGCCATACGTCAGTATACGCTCGCGTAAATATTCTAAATAAAAGTGATATCACGGACGGCCATACGTCAGTATACGCTCGCGTAAATATTCTAAATAAAAGTGATATCACGGACGGCCATACGTCAGTATACGCTCGCGTAAATATTCTAAATAAAAGTGATATCACGGACGGCCATACGTCAGTATACGCTCGCGTAAATATTCTAAATAAAAGTGATCTCACGGACGGCCATACGTCAGTATACGCTCGCGTAAATATTCTAAATAAAAGTGATATCACGGACGGCCATACGTCAGTATACGCTCGCGTAAATATTCTAAATAAAAGTGATATCACGGACGGCCATACGTCAGTATACGCTCGCGTAAATATTCTAAATAAAAGTGATATCACGGACGGCCATACGTCAGTATACGCTCGCGTAAATATTCTAAATAAAAGTGATCTCACGGACGGCCATACGTCAGTATACGCTCGCGTAAATATTCTAAATAAAAGTGATATCACGGACGGCCATACGTCAGTATACGCTCGCGTAAATATTCTAAATAAAAGTGATCTCACGGACGGCCATACGTCAGTATACGCTCGCGTAAATATTCTAAATAAAAGTGATCTCTCGGACGGCCATACGTCAGTATACGCTCGCGTAAATATTCTAAATAAAAGTGATCTCACGGACGGCCATACGTCAGTATACGCTCGCGTAAATATTCTAAATAAAAGTGATCTCACGGACGGCCATACGTCAGTATACGCTCGCGTAAATATTCTAAATAAAAGTGATATCACGGACGGCCATACGCCAGTATACGCTCGCGTAAATATTCTAAATAAAAGTGATCTCACGGACGGCCATACGTCAGTATACGCTCGCGTAAATATTCTAAATAAAAGTGATATCACGGACGGCCATACGTCAGTATACGCTCGCGTAAATATTCTAAATAAAAGTGATCTCACGGACGGCCATACGTCAGTATACGCTCGCGTAAATATTCTAAATAAAAATACTTAATCGGAATAGATATCAGTGCCAGTGCTGTTATTGTGTGCTACTGCGCAAAAGGTAGTTGTGTGAGTGTTTGCGTGCACCGACGTGCTCAGGATTGTTTATAATTTTACAATCTAGATTGATTTATAACATCTTGTTAAATATAATTAGGTGGGTACTCTCAATTAATTAAATATAATTAAGTGGGTACTATCAATTAATTTTAAATTAAAAGGGACCCTACGTCAATCAATTATTGCGCCACCTATCGTCGAGTAGCGGAACTAAGATCACCTTTATTGTCACTTATATTCAAACCCAAGATGGGGAAGTGCTCAGCTTGTGGGAAGTTCCTGTCGTCGGCAGGTGCCGCCACATGCATTACGTGCCCATACATGTTCCATAAGGGATGTGTGATGATTCCAGACAATGCATCTGTGCCAAAGGACTGGATTTGTCCGGAGTGTAAGAAGAAGCAGCGTAAAGGAGACAATAGCAGCACCCCAGTGAAAGGCATCTGCGGAGCTTCCGCTCCGCCCCTCACTGCCGGCGAGATATTCACCGCTAGCACGCCGCAGGCTGAGCCACTGCTGTCTTTGCCGCCGATACATACTATATCCCCAGTCGGAAACAGATGTTTGTGACATGCGGCGCGAGCTTGCCGAATATTTGGCTGAGCAGCGTGAATCTCACAAGGAGCTCCGTTCTTCTTTGGCTGGCATGGGATAGCGAATGGATAATTTTGAGAGAAGACTTGATGCACTTGAGGAGATGAAGGCGGCACCCGGAGCGGGTGATTTTGCAGCGCTGCAACAGACTGTGTTTCAGCTCAAGCTAGAACTGAATGACCGGGATCAGGAGGCGTTGTTATCCGATCTTGACATAGGGCATATTCCGGAAGAGAAAATGGAAAATGTCGTGCACACCGTTACCGTACTTGCTGCAAAGCTAGGGGTGACCCTTGAGGAGCGGGACGTCGTTTTTGCTGAGCGAGTTGGAGCGGTCGAGTCGAACGGCACCGGAGAGCGGGGCGGAACGGGACGTGTGCGCCATGTCGTAGTGCGCCTAGCGCGTCGCCATCTGCGGGACGAGCTATTGCGCGCCGCGCGCGTGCGTCGCAATTTCACCACGGCCACAGAATAAATAATAGTACAAGTACCATGGCTGACTTTGGTCTGGCAGGCCCGCCGCAACGAGTCTACGTAAATGAGCGGCTCACAAGATTCGATCGCCAGCTATTCCATCGAGTCCGTGAAGAATGTCGCATGCGGTAATGGCGGTACTCATGGACTAAGAGGGGTCGTATCTTCGCGCGTCAAAGCGATGGGAAGCAAGTGTACCCTATACGCTCCGAATCTGATTTTGACCGTGTTTTTGGGACTGGCATTGTTTGAGGACTTCGACAATTATTTTAAGTATTATGGTTTGGAGGAATTTTACTACACACTCTTCATTAATTTAACTACTATTTTTTCAAAGTCTACTAAGACTATGCAGATAGTCCTAATTTATTACATTACATATAGTCAGAAAAAAATAACTGTGTCTAATTTGTTACATAATTTATAATATAACGTTTTACATATTTTTTAATAATAATATCATAAACATATATTATGGACTTAGCATATTTTTTAATCATACTGTTGACTGTAAATATGTGTCTTTATCCAACTTTTCAATGACGTTGTACGGGCATTACAATGATTAATTAACATTTGAAAATTGGTTTGTACAATGCAGGTTCCCTCGGCCACAGAATAAATAATAGTACAAGTACAGAAGGCTAGTAAAGTCATTTCAATAAATAGCGGCTCTCGCTACAACGCTATAAAGTGCAATTTAACTCGCACGGCGCTGCGAGCTTTCAATTATATTTACCTAGAAGGCGCTCGCCCACCGCGTGCAGGCTAGAATGCACCGTATCACATTGCGCGAGAACTTCCATTGCTCTAACCGTTTCAGAATCGCTCTGTCCCTTTTTCGCTCGGTAGGGTTGTATTAAGATATGACTAGGTACTTGTACTACTAATTATTCTGTGATATGTTATGACTTAGATATTGTAACAGAATAAATAAGTAATAATGTATTATGTTATTATTTATTATTATAAATTAAAATAGTTCTATTACATACAATGACATTCTTATCAGAATAGACCGACTACCTCATTTTTACTACCTACCTATCCCGTTTTCAGAACGCCGATAAGTTTAGTGAGATACCTACCTACGTGTCGTTGGTTGATTATGATTATATCCTATAGGTATTGCACTTTGATGAATAAAGGTGCCTGTCTGAATTCCATGCTTTTTAATGAGTGAAAAATAAATTGCTACCTACGTAATAAAAGGTATTAAAAGTATGTAGGCTACTTACTAAGTCAGCACAGTAATTCATTTTCCGATCAACAATACCTACTATAATCAATTATAAAATTACGTTAATCGATTATTAACGACTTTATTTCTGCGCGGAAAAACCTTAAATATGCGTAGCTTCGGTATGGAACACAAATGAAATAACATAAAACTATAGGAACCTACGTAATAAAAAAATATCAATACCTCACTACATAACTAGGACCTATTATAGAATTTGTAGAATTTTGCAATGGAAAACCAATAACATAATGAAATGTTAGTTCTCGATAGCTTCACTTCTTTCATCTGACTTGCAATTTAACAAAATTGATTTCGTGAGTGCTTTTTTTGACTTCAACGAACCGAACTTTTAAAGCAAAAATAGCATCATAACGTCCGGCACATGTAGTAGGGTTCATAACGTCCGGCACATGCAGTAGGGTTCATTTTTTTTTTAATATTGCTTTCTTTATCAGGTTTTTAAACTCCACCATAAGTGCCTTTATTGTGTTAGCACCGTCATATCTTATCATATCTTGAACTCGACACTTATTTAGAGGTATATTTTTGTCATTTATGGATTTAATAATTTGGTTAGACATTGCTAAGGCAGTTTGGTCCTTAACTTCATGAAATCCTAAAAAAAACTATTTAATGACGAGCGCCCTAAGGATTCCATTTTCGTCTTGCTCGATAATACAATGACGGTAAAATTCACACATGTGATATTTTTTTAAATACGTTGAGTCGTATCGAATATGATAGGGTAAAATGGTGCGGCGTTTATTTCATTTATGAGTGCATTTTCTACTTTTAGAACCAGAACAGAAATGAGCTCATTTTGTGTTTTTGTATGTGAATATTTTATCTGGCCCTTTGGTTTACTGAACAATTCTTGTAAAATCGAATCGTATTTTGCTAATAAGTCAACAATACTCCAACATTTTGGAACTTAGCTCATTGCTACCTGCATTTACTCTGTGGCCACTAAACGATAAATATTACACCTTGAAAGTTTTAGAGTAACATCCAGGAGTCTAAATAGTACTTGGCGCCAAAGAGATTTTTCTTTCTTGATCATGGACTCTAGCTCTTCATCTAGTGTTCCATGTAGCCACCATTGTTGATACGTAAGACAAGAATACAGGTGAATTTTAGAGGTCTCCTGTCTTTCTATGGCGTTTACGATATGATTCCAGTCGTCATAGCCTTCCATCCAAACATTTTGTATTTTTTAGATGCACGATTCGCGAATAACCAGCATGGTTTACAATACGCCTTCTGAATTAATGAAGAATAGGATAGCCACATACGTGCAAGTTTCACACGAGACTTGAAAACAATATAGTAATGTTTAACTAGGAAAGATCTATTGTTACTGTCTTTTAAGAAAGGACCCTTAGGTTTACAATATCCGTTTTGATCACGAACCGTTTCACTTGATCATTTAGTTCAAGTACCCTTAGCAATAATATATGGTGAAGATGCAATATTGTTCACACTAAAATATGTTTCACTTTGATTTTTGGTAGTACCTTGTTGTGGTTGTTCTGGATCTGGATATACACTGGAGACGGGTGCTGCACCTGCCATACTGGATATACACTGGAGACGGGTGCTGCACCTGCCATACTGTTACGTTTAGTAACGTCCAATTTTTCACTCTCGGAGTACTGTTCACTTGTTTTTAAAAGCTTTTATTTAACTTGCAATGTTTGTTTGTATGTATGTATGTATGTTGAGGTCAAATCTTGCAAGCTGAATTAGAACCACTTCCTACGGAGTTGAATTTTTTACCATTGTTTCGATGACAATGCATTTTTATGGTAAGTATGACCTGAATCGACTTCCAGGAACAGTTCCAGATAAAGGAACTCTTCAACGGTCAACAGCACAGTTACGAAAATTTATGTACGCTTTATTTTATGATAGCCAATTTGAAGTTTTACCTTGACATCGGGTTGGCTCCTGATTTGGGAACTCCTCAACGGTTAACAGCACAGACACGAAATTTTATGTAAGTACGTATTATTTTATGATAGCAGATTTGAAATTTTACCATTACATGGCTGCAGCACTCCAGGTTGGCTCCTGACTTAGGAACCCCTCAACGGTTAACAGCACAGACACGAAATTTTGTGTACTCATTATTTTATGATAGCAAATTTGATGTTTTACCATGACATGGCTTCTTCAGTCTTCCTCTTTCTCTTTCGTTTTTCGCTCCCACTAAAATATTTTTTAGAATTAGAGATGTTGATATCTAACTTTCACAATTAACTTTGCATCTAAGTATTTGCAGATTTATTAAAACAAATACTACGAAAAATCAAAGACACAAATTACCGATTGTCATAACAAACAAACAAAGACTTCGTAGTACAGTACAGCCCTCCGTCCATGCTTAAAAAATACAAATCTGGGATTCCCCTAACACCATGCGTCTCGCTAGCCCGCCAGCGCCACGAAAAAGTACTTATGCGGGAATTCCCCGAGCGTCACTAGCTCGCCGGTCCGCGCTACCAAAGTGGGATACGTAGTCGCCTGCGTAGCGTGGGCAGTAGTGTAATAAACGGGAATAAAATATGTGTGTGTTAGCTCGTTTATTAGAATATTCGAACAAACGACCCTTCGCAGGAATAAACCTTCGCAATTTTGACCATTCGAGCAAACGTACCTTTCGCAATTTTGACTCTTCGCAGAAAAGACCCTTCGAGGATGTAAGCATTCGATGAATAGACTTCGAGGAATAGACATTCGCAAAAACGACATTCGAAATTACGTACGTATCCCGATAAAATCAATGTGAGCGATCACAGTGCTAATTTGCGTTCCGATTCAGATATCGCGCTCATGACAGCTGAGTGCTGCAATGAGCAGTTTTCTATTAGTCAGTCAGTGTAGTTCTTTCATCGTCAAGAGATGCTCGCGTAACTTTTGGTATTTACTCAACTGAACGTAGTAATAGAAAGCGGGTAACAACAGCGTTTTACCGTAATAATACACAAACCACGAGCGAAACAAACGAAAGACAAGTTGTTTGTATAGTGAAATTTGTTATTTGTTTATTTTTTTATTATAACATTGGCAGTTTTGACATATTCAGTTTTTATTTACCCCATTATTAAAGCAGATAAATTAAATCTAAATAAAACGGTCCATTTCTTTGTATCATTAGCTGTAATTTATAATATAGAATATCAACAAGGTAGAAAATACTACCATTAGGTACTAAAAGTAATAAATTTGTCACAAAACTGACTCACAACTTGCCATAAACAAGGAACGCAGAATGTCATACCCGCCAGTAAGCGTAATTCAAAATCTTTGGTCATACCCAAGGAAGTTCTATGTCCCTAGAGAACTTCCTTGGTCATACCAAACTACAGTACTGTTACCAAAACTGTCGCCAACGCCATCTAGCGAGAGATAAAGAATGCTAAAATGACACTTGGAAAACCGCTCATTGATTCGGATTACAAGATCACAACAACATAACCTCAAAATTTGCTCAAAATACAAAGTTTTGATATTTGCCCGGCTGGCTAGTCTCTCTCTCTCAAGGATTGAAAGGTAAATCACACACGCGAGTAAAGATTTAAACGATATAATTATTATGATTACAAGACACGAAAAGTACATATAAAATAGAAAACACAAAATAACACGCAAAATACTATTACAGTTACACAGTTACAGTTATACAGTTAAGTCAAACGATCAGTCGCGGTAGCGCGCGGGACGCCGAGTCTGTCTCACTATCCTCTGTTGCCTTCCGGGAGAATAAAAGCAAAAGGCGTTTCAAAGTGTATTGCAAAACAACTAAAGTTATCAGATTATAATGATTCTCTTAAACTCAATAAAAGTTAAAAATGTAAAATGAATTTGATAAAATCTATAAAACATAACTTATATTCACAAGAAGTTAATAAATTGGTATTGAACAGAAATAATGAATAAAACAGATACATTATCGTGGGGTCATCACGAAACAATATTTTAAGCATATTAATTCAATGTATAGTTTAAGTTAATTTATAATTGTTGTACATACAAAACTGAACTACATGATTGTTACTTAACTAAAATGTAAGATATACTTATTTTTAAGCATTCGCATATCATGTAAGATGTAACAAAATAAAATGTATTGAATAAATTATGAAACTGCACTACATTTTTCAATATTTAGCATAAAAATCCCTTTCCTCTAAAGTTGATAAGATTTATTTAGTATTAATATTGACAGTTATCATTGATTCTAATAAGTAGGCATTTCGATAATACAGACAAAAATATAAAAGCCTAGCATGTATGTTAAATATACCAGATGAAATCATGAAGCTGATTAAACAGCCCTTGTTACTAGATGTACTTCACATAGATTTGTCTGAAAATAAAAAATATGTTAAACCATAGTGAACTTCTCCCGAATTCTATTAGTTGTATTATATATGGACCTTCTAATTGTGGCAAAACCAACGTCATGCTTAGTTTATTATTACATGAAAATGGGTTAAAGTTTAAAAATATATATTTATATTCTAAAACCGCATATCAAGCAAAATATCGTTTTCTTAATCAAGTTTTGTAACGAATCCCTGAAGCAAATTTCTTTATTTTTACTGACGATAAGAACGTTATTCATCCTAATGATGCTATAGCAAACTCTATTATGATATACGATGATGTTGTATGTGAAAACCAAAATAACATTCGTAATTATTTTGCCATGGGAAGACACAAACAAATAGATTGCTTTTATCTAACTCAAACGTATTCGAAAATCCCCAAACAATTGTTACGAGATAATGCAAACTTTTTGATCATATTTAAACAAGATGATATAAATTTGAAACATATATTCGACGAACATGTAAGTTCAGACATGTCCTGGTCCCGATTTAAAAATATTTGTGCTACTATATGGAAGGAACCTTTTAATTTTGTAATAATTAACAAGGATTGTGCAATTAATAAAGGCAGGTATAGAAAATCTTTTCATACATTCATTTATTTTGAATAATTATTGACATCATATAAACACGATTTTACACATACATTTTCACTTCAATTTCCACATTAGTGAACAGAAGTTGTCCTTTTTACTGCGAAATTTGAAACATGGATAAAAATATCAAGCAACAGTTAATACAATCAAGTGAATCTATAAAAAACAAAATAAAACAAATGAGAAATCAAGAAGATCAATCTAATATAGCGTTAAATCATATTCTAAGACCTGTAACTGAACCTTTAAAAGCCCTAGTTGCAGAATCAAAACACCCTCAAGAAAAAAAGATTTCTAGAAATGTAGATGCAGAGATAAGTAGCTCAATTCATGATCTGAGTGCTTCTACTAAATATGAAGTTATTGATGATAATCCAATTGGAGATTATTCTAAAATAGACAATGTTTCTGATTCTTCAGGATGTGAGTATGCAGATGGACAAGAAAAGAGCCCCTATAAATCACAAAGAGGTTTGGAAGTATCAATAGGGAAAGATGATCTTTTTGATATATATGATGATACATTTAATATCCCCTTTGGAATTAGAAGGGAAAATAAAAAACTAATGATGGGAAACTCAACAGTACGGTTCTTTATGATTGAAAATCCTTCACATGGAGATAAGATTTACATGATTCATATTGATACCCATCAGTATGACTTAACTGCAGGCTTAAAAGAGCTATTGCTTAGGAAAAAAACCCGAATTAAAAATAGTGACAGACAAAGATAGACTTGTTTACAAAGATATATTATTCCATACCAATGCTCATAAAAGAGATTTTAACCCCTATGGTCAAATAAAAGGTGATAAGGGTGTTAAATATCAAAAAATTATAAATCCTCTTTTTTCTGAAGTATATTGTGACGATAAAAGTAAATTTGATGTAAAGTCTGGAGGCGGGCTACCTAAATTAAAGCATTATAGACAAAATACTGATTTAGTTTATTGGGATGATCCAAACGAATTAATAGAAAGATTGAAACTATTGATAGCCTCAAAAAATGCTGGCAATACCAATCATGATAACGAAATAATATATATAGTAGAGGAACTGAAAGAGGCTGGTGTAATAAAATAATAAATAGGGTCAGTTTTTAATGTATCATTCAGTATCATTTTAACGTTTGAACATGAATGTTGATAAATTTGGACATCGTGTACGAGTTCATAAATAACAACAAAATAATAACTTGGCATGTGTTTTACAATACACAAATAGTGGAGATTTAGATGCTCAAGAGAAAAGTATAAAGAATCTTCAAATGCCTGTTGACCCAAAAGATAGTGCTACAAAAGAGTACGTGGATAAAGTCATAGGAGACACTATCAAAACAGTTGCAACACTAAATCAATTAGTAAAAGACATTATTGCGAGAATATCTAGTATAGAACAACTAGTATAAAATCAAGCACAAAAATGAGCAAAGTAAGCGTAGTAAATGAAATACATAAATACGCAAGAGTGAATTTCCCGCGAAGACATGTTATAATGAAAGACATAGATGATCTATGGCAAGCGGATCTTATTGCTATGCAGCCCTTATCCAAGCAAAATAATGGCTTTAGATATATTTTAGCAGTGATTGATACATTTTCAAAGTATGCCTGGGCATTTCCACTAAAACTTAAAACAAAAGAACAAGTGGTCAGTGCTTTTAACAAACTGTTAGAATATGGACGTATTCCTAAAAATTTACAAACGGACTTGGGAACAGAATTTTATAATGATTATTTTAATAAACTAACACACATGTATTCCATAAATCATTATTCTACTTTTTCCCCAAAGAAAGCGTCGATCGTAGAAAGATTCATTAGAACAATCAAAAATTACCTGTATAAAGAATTCAGTTTAAAAGGTAACTATAAGTGGACTGATGGAACCCTAGACAACTTACTTTACAAATATAACCATTCGTACCATAGAACTATTGATCAATGGCCAGCCAAAGTAAGCAAAAAAAATAAAAAAGCAATTCTAGAACGATATATGAAGAGAGCTGATAAATCAAAGTCATTATCAAATAGCAGAAGTTTAAAAGTAGGAGATTTTGTTCGCATTAGTAAGTATAAGGGAACATTTGAAAAAGGATACACTCCTAATTGGTCAACAGAAATCTTTGAAATCACTAAAGTGCAAGAAACTAATCCAGTTACTTACATAATACAAGACGCAAGGCATCACGCTTTTTAGGTGCTTTTTTATGGTCAAGAACTCCAGAAAACAAATCACCCAAACGTGTATCTTGTTGAAAAGGTACTAAAAAGAAAAGCAAATAAAGTTTTTGTGAAATGGTTAGGTTTACCTTCGCATGGTTTATATTCGGTCTATCAATCATTTACCTTTCGAATTACATTTTCCTGGATATAATTACTGCGGACCAGGAACAAAACTCCTTCAAAGACTAGCTCGAGGAGATAAAGGTATTAATTAGTTAGACGAATATTGCAAACAACACGATATTGCTACCATAAATCATCTTCTTTAAAAGATCGCCATATAGCTGATATAATTCTAATGAAAATGGCAAGAAAACGAGCATCTACTTCTGATGCTACTAAAGGAGAAAATATTGCCGCTAATTTAGTTAATAAAGCCATGTTAACAAAATTAAGTGCCGGTGCAGGGTTGAAAAAGAACCTTAAAAGTATGAAAAAACATATTTCATCAAAGGCACATTTTGGATTAAGTTTCAAAAAACGTTTCAAACATGTAATCGCTTTCACAAAAAACCATTTGAAATGATTGAAACCAACATGCAAGAAAACTGCGTTGAAATTAGCAATAGCAGCTGCTAAAGATTTGCAACAGATGCAAGTATAAAAACTCCACGTATTATACCCATTCCAAAAACCGGTGGTGTTCTTCCATTGATACCTATTTTTGCAGGATTATCTGCTGCCGGAAGTTTAGCAGGTGGTGTAGCATCAATCACTAAAGTTATAAATGAATACAAAGCTGCTAGACAATGTCTCAAAAAGTTGAAAAGGCATAATAAAAAATTAAAAGCCTTGTGTATAGGGAAAGGATTACATCTTATGCCACATAAAAATGGTTATGGAATACATGTAACAAAGACAAAAAACTAAATAATAGGCTACCCAAACGCCCTTTTACTAATATAGATATTATGAATCATACAAAACATGTACCATATTTTCGTGGAGTATTTATGAGAGATGAGTTACCAAATCGTCCACTTCGAAAAAAGTGTGGTATCATCAATTTGGATAAATCAGAAAATTTAGGTACGCACTGGGTAGCCTATGCAAAATATTATGACAACATTGAGTATTTTGATAGCTATGGAAATTTGAAACCATCAAAAGAATTTATAAATTACATGGGAAGTAAAATAAATTACAATTATGATAATCTTCAGCACAATAATCCATATAACTACGGACATCTATGTATACGATTCCTAGAAACATTTTGGCGTAGATTTAAATAAATAAATACAATGTCTC
Organism: Alsophila aescularia; assembly: GCA_946251855.1. Classification (NCBI taxonomy): domain Eukaryota; kingdom Metazoa; phylum Arthropoda; class Insecta; order Lepidoptera; family Geometridae; genus Alsophila; species Alsophila aescularia. The sequence goes on along the minus strand of OX276378.1, from coordinate 2,638,939 downwards.
AAAGAAAACCATTCAGTATATCATAATGTCTCTTACTTTTACTATCTCAGGAAATAAATCAACGTTAGAGACACATTTCCATCCACCTTTGCAAATAGATGACAACTATGAATGTGGATTACAAAATTTTTCAGCTTTTAACTCCATACCTAATATTAATGCTATAAACGATATATTTGCTTACGGTGACAAACAATTAAAAATTCCACATGGCGTTTATGGTTTAAATGATATAGGTGAATATCTCGAAAGCAATGTTAAGGATTGTAGAATAAAACTCAGACCAAATAATAACACGTTGGCGTGCTTATTGTTTTGCACGCAACTAGTGTATTTTGACATTGAAAATAGCCTAGGCCACATGTTAGGTTTTTTCTAATCGAATCCTGGAAGCAAATATATGGCACGAGTCAACGAAACCAGCCAACATTCTACCAGTGTCTGTGATCAGGATCGAATGTGACATTGTGCAAGGTTCATACATCAACGGATCACCTTCGCATATTATTTATGAATTTGTCCCATGCGTACCTCCAGGTTATCAATACATAGAAGTACCGAAAAATATAATTTATTTTCCTGTTAATAAATCAAATATATCATCTTTAACAATAAAAATTATTAATGAATGTGGTGCGTGTATTGACTTCGGAAAAGAAATTATTCAGCTGTGTCTTCATTTACGAAAATCAAGATGATTTTGTTTAATAAAATTCCAATTCATAAAGTGAAAAGAGCTAATTTACAACAATCCATTGACGAACATAGACGTGTCAAAAAAATTAAGAAAATTACAAAAAGCAAGAAAGTTTTTTTTAAGAGCCCTTGGATTTAAAATATGAGTGTTCTTCAATTAACTGATGTTCCTCAACTCGATAATTCAATCGAGAGCTATGAAATACTTAGCTACAATCCCTACAATAATAGTTTTAAAGAAAAATGATGAAATAAGAATTCCTATAGGGGGGTTTGAAACGTTTATAAACCCGAGTCAACCCTAACCTGGCCACCTGTCCGGTGAGCAGGCTCGGCAATGGCTACGGAAAGGAGCGCAGGTCGTGTAGACATCAAAGTCAAAGTCAAAGTATTTTATTGTAAATAGGCAAAAATAATAGCACTTTTACAAGTCAAAAATAACATCTCCTGAACAAAGAGATATACATAAAATATTATAAAAAGATCAAATCAATCCAAATTTAGATAAAAAAAGTATTCTTTGAGTTTGAAAAGGAAATTTCCCTTTCATGTGCCAACAGAGTTAAATCTCACACTGGAAAAGGAAATACCCTTCTGACTCTACCGGTGCTTCGGAAATACGCCCGTTAGAGAAGAGAGCACCAAGAAACTCTACGGGGATGTATTTTTTCCATATTTGTTCATTCTTTATATTTTTTTCAAATGTCACAATTATAACAAAACATGTAAACTACAAATATAAAAGGTAAAAGTGACAATGAGATATCCCACAAACATCAAACAATCATACTGGAAAAAAATATGGTAAAAACTTCTAACTCGATAATTATGTTGTATAAAACAACGTGATCTCATGGTATGTCTGAGACATCTCACAAAGTACTTTGAACATTTCATTCACTTAACGTTAACATCGAAGCTATCACTTATTATTATCATCATGGAGCTTGGAGACATCAGGCCATGCATTTCTGTCATTAATATAATCATTTACATTGTAATACGCTTTCTTTATGAGATTTACTTTAACAAAAGTTTTAAACCTATGCATTGGTAATTGATCAATGCCGTCAGGTAACTTATTAAAAAATCTTATACAGTTCCCCATATATGAACCACTAACTTTCTTTAACCGAAATCCAGACACTTTTAGTTTATTTTTATTTCTAGTATTAACATTATGAACATCCCTATTTTTAACAAAGGTATTGATATTCTTCCGAACATACATTATATTTTCATATATATATTGACAAGCCACTGTAAGAATATTGATCTCTTTAAAACGTTCCATATGAGAATCTCGGGATTTCATATTGTAAATGGAACGAATTGCTCTCTTCTGTAGCACAAATATTTATTGAATTTCCGCGGCCTTACCCCACAGCAAAATGCCATATGACATAATACTGTGAAAGTAACTAAAATATACTAATCTTGCAGTAGCTATATCGGTAAACTGACTAATTTTACGTACTGCATAGGCTGCAGAGCTCAATCTACCAGCTAACAACGATATGTGAGGAACCCACTGTAATTTTGAATCTACAGTAATACCCAAAAATGTGGTTGACTGCACAAGGTCTACAGGCTCACTATTTATTAAAATACTTGAATTCGTAGGAACCCCTCTGACATTGGGTAGTGAAAATTTGATACATTTAGTTTTCTTAGGATTTAACATTAAATTGTTAGTTGTAAACCAACTAAGAACTAGCGCGATTGCTTTGTTAACGTCGTCAAAATTATTCAAGGTTCTGTCAATCTTAAAAATTAGAGAAGTATCATCTGCAAACAAAACAATATCACATAAGTTCTTTATGAAAAAGGGAAGATCGTTAATGTAAACCAAGAACAAGAATGGCCCAAGTATTGAACCCTGTGGGACACCCATTGTAATGAGAGATCCTGATGACCTCGCACCATTTACATCTACTTTTTGGATTCTATTGCTAAGATACGAGGATAAAAGATCGAGAGCTTTCCCATTAACTCCGTAATGATTCAATTTAAAAATTAATGTTTCGTGGCAAACGCAGTCAAATGCTTTGGATAAATCACAGAAAACGGCTATTGCGACTCCTCCCAAGCATTGAATATATGCTTTAAGAGCCCTGTGCCTGCGTCTGTCGTTGAACGGCCTTTAGTGAAGCCATATTGTTCATTATGAAACAGACCATTGAGATTGAAATGTGTTAATAACTGATTTAATATTACTTTCTCAAAAATTTTACTTAGAGCGGGAAGTATAAAAATGGGTCTGTAGTTAGTCGGATCATTTTTACTGCCAGACTTGAATAAGGGAATAAGTTTACTATTTTTCATTATGTCGGGAAAACTCCTTCATCAACACAATTATTAAAAATAATTACTAAGTATGGAGCAATTATACCAATAATGGAACTTAAAATTTTAGTAGATATTCCCCAGAGATTCTCTGTATTTTTTATGTTAAGCAATTTAAATGTCTTAACAATCGAATTAACATTAATATGTTTAAATTTAAATGTAACATCACACTTTTCAACGCTGCTTGAGAGCATACAAGAAGCCTCAACTGAGGAAGATTTTAAAGACTACTAAGGTAGTAACTATTGGTATTTTTGTAAAGAAATCTTCAAATGCATTGGCAACTTCGTGATCTTTGGAAATTAATTCATTACCGATGTTTAGGATAAAATTTCGGTCTCGAGGTTTAATTTTGCCGGTTTCGGTATTTATTATTTTCCATGTTGTTTTGATTTTATCTTCCGATTGTTTAATTTTCCTACTCAAATGAAGAGATTTTGTGGTATTACACACGGATTTAAATGTCTTAGAATATTGTTTTAAGTATTCAACAAATTTCGTGTCATTAGCATTCATTATTTTTTTTGAGAATATAAATCGTATAATTTATTTCTACTTTTGTAAATACCTGTTGTAGCCCAGTCATCAAATCCCACCCTTATGCCCCCCTTAAATTTTTGTAATTTAAATATATCGTTAAACTCTTTATCCATTATATTAAACAAGGAATTGCAAAGGTCATCAGAATTCCCATCAAACGGCAAGTGACTAAGTTGATTATCAATGTTACCTGCAAACCGTTCCAAACGCTTGCAAGTAATAGGCCTGTAAGTGAACTCCTGAGAGTTTTTACCTGATTTACATTGAAACACAACACTTTGCCCACTATGATCAGAGCTAAGCTTATCACTTATAGCCCTGCTACGAGGTTCACAGTTGCAAAAAACATTGTCTAAACCGGTTGCAGAAGTGCTAGTGATTCTGGTTGGCTGATTAAAAAGATTTTTTAAGTTGAAGCACAAAAACAAATTTAGAAGTTTATCGCTTAATGGACATTTAACAAGTATATCTACATTGAAATCACCACATACAACAAGGAATTTCGAATTGTTAGAACATTTCCTCAGAACATCCTCCATAACAGACTCAAACACATTGAAATCAGCCAGTGGGGGTCTGTATACACATACAATTATATGATGATCCAGCTCAACACATGATAACTCAATAGTCCGTTCAACAGACAAGGCCACAATGTCATCCGCAGCAAGTCTGATTGCTACCTTCACGTGGTGCCGCCCTGTTTTTGGTTTGGTCCCCTAAGGAACAGACGTAACCAAGGCAACAGACGCAATTCTAGACTTCCTAGTCCCACCCAACACTTCCTATTTTCCTTCCAAAATGCCCACCTAACTCCTTTTATTCCTAATTTCCTACGTTACCTCTTTTCCAATCCGCTGCAGTGACGAGGTGGTCAGGCCACTTACATTGGGGGATAGTAAGGTGGACTTACTATCCCCCAATGAGTGATAGTAGGTGGGGGGATGATCACCCACGTAACTTAGTGCTGTGCGTGGGGGGCCCGTATGGTATGATGAAACAAACCTGGTGGCTGAGTGGGGAGTTGGTCAAGGTATAGCACCTCTCTTCCGCAACACTCCTCTTTGGTGTGGATTTCAACCAAAACGGGGGGGTATGGACTAGCCATCCATACCTATCCAGCACGGGTGGCAGCCTTCTGCTCTGCCTGGCGAGAACGGGAGGACGATGGTGTCTGCAGCCGGCGGTGTTAGTTGAGCTGCGCTTTTTGGATTGGGCGTAGTGTCGGACGTAGCGGCGTTGGGCTCGTGGGCATCTTGGACAACCGTTCTATACCTATTCTAGTAGCCCTGGTATACAATATCCCCGGTGCGGGCTCCGTGGAGGGTGGGGAGCTAGAAAGGTGAATTTTAAACTTAATGGATATGGATACAAACACAAACAAAAACAATCCACCTAAAACCCCCTTCAGTGGGGAGGCGGTGAGTACCCTGGAGGCAACTTTTGTTGCTGACACGGATCGAACTGCAGCCTGGACGGTCGTTAGACCTAAAGGTAAAAACCAAGGAGCAGGGAATGTGGGGAGACAGCCTTTGGCTGGAACCTCAAGAGCCAGTGCTCCGAACCTCGAGGTGGCACACGTCCCAGAGGTAAAACTAACAAAGAAGCAAAAATATAAACTAAAACGAAAATTGAAAAGGGAGCTCTTGAAATCGGGTTCTGAAGGTGTGAAGCCAGTGGCTGAAGACACCAGACAAAACAAACCGGGACCAAGAGCTTACTTTAAGCAGCGTCTAAAAACAAGGGAACCAGAAACCAAGTCACAAGCCCTTCTAGCTTTCACCAAGGATTCGTCGAAGGAGTCTGCTGGGCCAGCCTTCACCAAGGATTCGTCCAAGGAGTCTGCTGGGTCAGCTCTCACCAAGGATTCATCCAAGGAGTCTGCTGGACCTAAGGGATATAGAGGCAAGGTTACGGAAACCCTGCTTAAGAACAAGGATCTCATATCTAAATCGCATGGCCGGCCGGCATCGACCGTGGACTTGTCCATGGTGACTGCTGGGCCCTCCGGTTATACAGGTAAGGACTCGAGTTCCAAGTACAGGACCAAACATGGTAACCGGTTCACCCGGCAGAAACGAGCTACCATTGCGATCTCGAAGTCGACGCAAGCCCCATTTCGCACTGAGACTAGCAAACGTTCAAGGTTGGATGGCACGGTTTCACCAAGAGGAAACTATAAAAAAGCGAAGTTGGATACTTCTAATCGTGCCCAGGTTAGCTATGCTGATATTGTCCAGAACAAGGTCTGTGTAGCAGTGTCTAGGGCTGATGGTATCCAACTCACTGAAGAACAGACCACCTTGGTGAAGAAGTTCCTGCAGCGCAGGATTCTTGAGGGTGTCAAAGACCCTGCCAATGCCTTCTCCCCCACCTTCAGAGGACGGCCCATCATATCTGATGGAGTCCTGAAGCTGTGGTGTGAGGATGAGGCTTCACTGAGGTGGCTTAACGAAGCCATTGACAGCTTGCCATCAACAACTTGCCCCAAGCTGACAGTAAAAAAACAAAGCGAGATCGCCAGAAAGGTACGAGCGGCCCTTCTTATCCCGGACTGTGATAACTCCCTAGAGGACACCAACATGGTTCTGGATGGACAAAATAAATGGGCGCTCATTAATACTTGGACGGTGTACTGGCACTCCTGGCGGGAAGCGGCTTCCAAAGAGTTTGGACGTACACTGTTCCTGTGCCTGGGTATCCCACAGAGCATGTCATCCCAACTATTTTGGAACGTGATCGTAGACTAGTCCATAATTTGGGCAATGTCTACGTGCGCTTCTATGAGAAGGATGGAACGTTAACGGATGCACCACCGAATCTGGATGAGGTACCGATCAGGAACACGGATACTCTACCTCAACCAGAAGGGTGCGTTGAACAACAGTCCCTGCCACCCACGTCTCTGATCGGCAGCGCGAAGGAATTATTTCCGGACGCGCCGTTGCACTCCTCTCCCGAACCGTCAACTTCGAGGGGAGTAGAGATGAGTGTGGACACGGTCCCTCTGGAGAAGGAGACAGTGGGGGATTTCGGAACGGATGGTGGAGAGTCTGAGGAGGATAAGGGAAGCCTGGATGATGGTGACCCCGACCTCTCAGACTGACTTCATTCAAGCCAACCTCCAGCACAGTATTCCTGCTATGGCTAACCTGCGCAGGATGCTGGAGGCAACCAACAAAGAGACTATCGCCCTGATCCAGGAGCCGTGGATCAGGGGCGGGCGTGTTTGTGGTCTCAACAACTTAAATGGTAAGTTATTACTAGATAGTACATGTAACAATCCACGCGCTTGCATTTTCATACCGCGAGGTGTTCCAGCAGTGGCCCTAACCGAGTTCTGTTCCAGGGACATGGTAACCGTTAGGTTACTCTCTGGTGTCGGAGGGGGAGAAGAGGTGGTGATAGTCACGTCGGTTTACATGCCTGCCGACGAGGACGTCCCATCCAAGGAAGTCGCTGACCTCGTTAGACACTGTGAGCTTAACAATTTTAATTTAACCATAGCTACAGATAGTAATGCACATCATCCTTTATGGGGGATGCCGACAACAAACAGTAGAGGTGTAGATTTGGTAAATTTTCTTTTTACTACTACTCTCTCTATAGCGAACAGAGGTGCGGAGCCAACCTTCGTCACACGCAGATGCCGCACTATTGTTGATTTAACCTTATTCTCAGACAATAACAAAGAAATTAACACAATTATGAATTGGAGAGTTTCGGAAGAGTCTTCGTGCTCAGACCACAGGTGGATCCGGTTTGAAATGGAACTTAGCAGGGTATTTCCCGCACCAACTCGTAATCCCCGTAGAACGGACAAGGTGATCTTTTATAATTTGTTAAAACATTACCACACTCCCATGTCTACGGGATCACGCCTAACAAGTACTACCGATATTGAGCAGGCGGTAGTACAATTAACAGACAGTCTCACCAAAAGCTATGAGGAAGCCTGCCCCCTCTCCCCACCATACGTAAGTAAAGCTGGTAGTCATGGTTGGGGTAAAGACTTGGAGAAACTGAAAGCGAAGGTTCGTAAATTATTTAATAGAGCCATGAACACATACCATGATGAGGACTGGGAGCAATATAGAAAGGCGCGGGTGGCGTACAAAAAACTACTTCGTTCCAAAGGTCGTAAGTCATGGAAAAAATATAGTACAAACATAGAAACGAATACGCAGGCAAATAGGGTCAGGAAAATTCTAGCAGCTGACCCTAAGCGCGATATCGGTTCTTTAAAAAAACTAGACAACACTTACACTAAAACAGAAACAGAAACAATTAGCCTACTTTTACAGACACATTTCCCAGGATGCCAACTCACTGATACCATTACATGGTTTGACATTGAAGAGGCTATACCTGCTGACGCGGATTGGGATGTTGCGAAGTCAGTAGTAAGTCGGGAAAGAATTAGTTGGGCTATAGGTACATTCTTACATTACAAAACAGCTGGGCTGGACGGTATCTTTCCGGGACTCCTCCAATGGGGAGAGGGACATATAAACGGTACACTGGATTTAATCTTCAGGGCATGTTTATCCTATCGGTACATTCCTTTAGGCTGGAGAGAGGTCAGAGTATTATTTATTCCCAAACCAGGAAAGAGTGACTACACAGACCCTAAATCTTATAGACCGATAAGTCTTACATCCTTCCTCCTTAAAACCTTGGAAAGACTTTGTGATCGGTACTGTAGAGATAGATAGAGATACATTCTAACTATATCACCATTACACCCACAACAACACGCATATAGTTCGGGTAAATCAACAGAATCAGCTTTACACAATACACAATAGAACAAGATTTAAAAAACAAAACGTTGTGCCTGGGCGCTTTCATCGATATTGAAGGTGCTTTTGACAGAACTAACTTTAGAAGCATAAACGCAGCGCTAAGGAAGCATGGTGTTGAGTCGACATTGGTTGATTGGGTCATAAACATGTTAAAGCTAAGGGCGGTTAGGGTCGATCTAGGTGGAACCATTAGAGGGGTGGTGGCAAGAGGGTGCCCTCAAGGGGGAGTACTGTCACCCCTACTATGGAACATGGTGGTAAATGACCTAATTACAGAGCTTAACAACCGACGCTTCTTCACAGTTGGCTATGCGGACAATCTGACTATCCTTGTATCAGGACACTTTGCTAGCGTATCATGTGACATCATGAATAACGCCTTAAAGATCGTAGAAACCTGGTGCTTAGACTATGGATTAACTGTGAATCCAACAAAAACACAACTGGTAATGTTTACTAACAAAAGAAACTTAGGACGATACACACTACCCCACCTTTTCGACACGCAGTTAACCTTAACTGATGAGGTAAAGTACCTGGGTATCATCTTAGATAGCAAATTGAACTGGGCTAGACACCTAGAAAACAAAATTAAGAAAGCAACCATATCTTTCTGGCAATGTCGGAAAATGATAGGTAAAACATGGGGCTTGAGTCCAAAAATAACACTATGGTTATACAATACTGTGATTAGGCCTTCTATAACATATGGTTCACTTGTTTGGTGGCCAAGGACTAAACAGGTATCTACCATAAATAAACTACAGTCCTTCCAGAGGTTGGCTTGTGAAGCAGTGACTGGTTGCATGAGAACAGCACCCACTGCTGCACTAGAGGCACTGCTGGGTATGCCACCGTTGCAGTTGCACATCCAGCAGGAGGCTGCTGCGTTTGTTTACAGACTCAAAGCACTCAATCTCTGGGATCAAAATAGTCAAACATTCCATACTAACATCATACGGGATTATGCGGAGGGTAACCCGGACATACTCTCCATTTATGATAGGGTACCAAAACAACATATTTTCAATAAACACTACAAGATACAACTACATAAGGAACCAAGTGATAGGTCAAATACTCACGAAGTAAGAATCTACACAGATAGTTCCAAAATGGAAACTGGGACGGGTGCGGGTACGTTCTCGGACGATTTGAACATGCATATAGCAGCAGCACTGGGTACTCACAACTCTATTTTCCAAGCGGAATGTGTGGGTATAATCCAGGCAGCAACAGCGATACTGCGCAGGAAGGTAACTGACTCTAAAATCAGAATACTCTCTGACAGCGCCGCAGTCCTTATAGCACTTCAAAGGTATGAACATTCTTCGGGGCTAACTATCCAGTGTCACCATCTTCTGGAGGAGGTCAGTAGACACCTTACCTTACTCTCCAATGGATAAAGGGACACAGCGGATCCAGAGGGAACGATGCAGCTGATGAACTGGCAAGGAGAGGCTCGGGCATGCGCCCTGTAGGGCCAGAGCCAATGATCCATTTGCCTTTCATTCAAATTCGAGCCTGGATCCGTCAAAGGACACATAAACTACATCAAGAACTATGGGCAAGTATAAAGGATTGTAGACAGTCAAGGGAGGTTTTCCCGGAGTTAAATCCGAGATACTCCCGAAAACTTCTGAACCTTAAACGGGACAGTCTCCGACAAGTGGTGGGAATTTATAACTGGTCATTGCCATCTTAACAAACACCTTCACAGATTAGGTGTCACAGACAGCCCCTTGTGCAGAGGATGCATCGGGGCAGAAGAAACGGCCACGCATGTACTCCTTGAGTGCGAAAGCGTGGCGATACAAAGGGAACAGTTCCTGGGAACAATTTCCACCCTGAGGGAAGCCTGCGCCGGAATTCGCAAGCTGCTGGCCTTCCTGAGGGACATCGGGTGGCTGAATTAGCTGTCGTCGCCCGTTTCACGCAAAAAGGGCCGATGATCGGCCTAGTTGCGGAAAAGAAGCCCGACCACCAAGAACCAAGAGAAGAATTCCTATACATCAACAAGATGTGTACGTTCTACCAGCTGCAAGTTCTATATACATTGAAGGTCGTGCTACAGTGACGGGTAAAGATGCTACAGGAAAAGAAGTAATCAAAAATGCATTTTTTTCCAATAACGCGTTTTTGTTTCTCTTTCAAGATATTCGATATGAATTGAATGGTGTTGAAATAGATCGTGTTAAAAATGCTGGAATCACAACCACTACAAAATCTTACATATCAATGAATCAAGGAGAAAGTAAAGTAGCCGCTTTATGGGGATGGCATTTAGAAGAACTTTAAAATACTAATATATTTTTTAGTATTCTTATTCCATTAAATAAGATAATAGGCTTTGCAGAAGATTATAACAAAATCATTATTAATTGTAGACACGAACTTATATTGAACAGAAGTAATACAAATTTGAATAGTGTTATTCTTCAGGGTGATGATTGTGTTAAAATAGATATACAAAAATTACAGTGGCGTGTACCCCATTTAAAAGTATCGGACCGTGAAAGCCTTACATTACTCAAACTATTAGAAAAAGACAGACCAATACAAGTAGCCTTTAGGAATTGGGATTTGTATGAATATCCGTTATTACCAAAAACAACAAAACATTCTTGGTCAATTAAGACTGCTTCTCAATTAGAAAAACCAAGATACGTCATCTTAGGTCTGCAAACCAATAGAAAAAATAGTAAGACTAAAGATTGTTCTCTGTTCGATCACTGTAATTTAACTAATGTCACGCTGTTTCTAAATTCGTACAGTTATCCGTATGATTCCTTGAACTTGAAATTCGATGACAGTAAATATAGTATATTATACGAGATGTATGTCAAATTTCGCCAGTCGTTTTACAACTCTACAGCAGATCCCTTGTTAGATTTATATAGTTTTAAAGATAAAGCTCCTTTATTTGTTATTGATTGCTCAAGACAAAACGAGAACTTGAAGACTGGACCAGTAAATGTCCGTTTGGAGATTGAAAGTGCAGAAGTGATTCCTGACAATACAACTGCCTACTGTCTTATCATAAACGACCGCATTGTGGAGTATAAACCTTTAAGTAACATTGTACGCAAGCTATCATGAATACGATAATCGATGTCCAGGGATTCAAAACTGAAGCAAATGAATTTATTTTGAAAGAAATAGCTATCGTATGTTCCACATGTTCAAGTTGTTGTTACCATGTTCAAGTTTATCTAATAAAGCCTCCATTCTTCTTTTTTGAACTAACAGAGTCTGAAAAAAAAAAACAAGTAAAATGGATCGAGAGGAATAGGGAAATTTTGTGGGACGAGGGTTTTATACCATATACTTTTTTTAAACATGTAGTCATCAAAGACATTATTAAGCTATTAAATAATAAAGATATCTATACTAAAGGTCTTGAAAAAGTTAAATGGATTAGACAACTGTTCGAGACAAGTAATGTCCACTGATTTGAGAAATAATTGAACGGAGAACATTGAAAACGAGTACACCAGAGACCAGCACTATCTCATACGACGAACAAACAATTACTACGTGTTAAATAAATTCAATAATAAAACTAAATTATCATATGCTGATACTCACTGAGCTTAATATAATTATACAAAATATAAACAAAAAATTAAATTAAAAAAAAAACGAATACGAATATATCAATCTCAATCTTGCTACACGACTCGAAACTTTTGATTATCCTACTGATAACAGTTTTGGTACCCAAAAGTTTAATAAGAAGAACATAGGTTTCTTTAAAGAAGTCAATAATGGTAAAATTTTAAAAGAATTCTTAGGGCATCAATATAAAATGTTTCAGTTTGAAGTAAAAAAATTAAATATCAGAAAAACAAAAAGGTGTACATAAAACTGTTATAAAAATATAAATATTGAAAATTACAAGTCATGCCTCTTCAACATAAATACTTAATTTTGCACAAATACAAATTAAAATCACAAAAACACAAAACCTTTACTCAAGAAATTAACAATACATGTTTGTCCTTTAGTGCCCATACATATTTATATTTTTCAATTATTATTGTTACATTAGCGTGGGGCCATTATAAATTAATTAAAAGTATTATGGGAATTAAATTATTATTATTTAAGGAATGTACTGTTCAGTTTTAAATTATATTCCTTTTACTTTAGAGTCTGTTCTATTATCTTGTATAAATATAGATTTGAAGCTTCTTCTAATATTGTTTGATGAAATGTCAAAATTGTTATTAAAGGATTTCTTTTAAATAGTGTATGAAATTATAATTTATTATTAACATTTGTTTCAGTATTGTTACGTAAAATGGAAGATTGTAAATAATGACAGAGTTAATAACCACACGAAGCAAGTACAATGTATAATAATAGCTTATCTATAAGTATATTAATTTGAAGTTTTTTTTTAAATATTGTGTTATAATAATAATTCAATGCAGTTTTTTTTAATGATATTTCTGTATGTGTTTAGTGTGAACCAAATAAAATTGTTTTTTTCTCAATAACATTTGTTACTCACTTCAATATCCTTTATGCATGTAGGGTTCGATATTAGGTACCGCATAATGTATTTGGACCACAAATTCAATGGTAGTACAATGTCTGTTTTTTTATGAATATTTCACACAAATTTACAATCAGCGACAGCTCCTAAGTAGAGTTTTGTATGTTAAAAAAGCCAACTTTATAGGAGAGCCATTTCAACTCATCTAATGTTTTTGAAGATATATTTTATACTCGAATTAGATTTTTTTACCGAATTCAGAATTTTTGTATTTTTTATGGTATTAGAATAAACAGTGAATTATTTACTGTGTTAAAGATATTGCTGTTACGATATTTTACAGTAGATGAACGTAGCATGAAATAAACTTAAGTCAACCTTTGTAGACTGAAAATATCGTTTTTTTTTTACTTACGACGCTTTACATGGTTAATAGATAGGTAAATTTAGACGCACATACTACGTTCTATTTTGTATATTATGATGTAGCTATTGTATGTAACGGTATGTTAATTAAAAATAAGGTATAATAATTGAGATATTCATTGTTATTTTTTTTAGAAACATGTAAAATTCATCCAAGTTTACAATATAATGTTTATGCTGCAAACCGATTACCTATATACGTTCAAACTCCAACATACATAATAAGCAATTTAGACCTAGACCCAAAGTCAGGATCTCACTGGATCGCTGTGCACATTGACGAAAACGGTCTTGGACAATACTTTGATTCTTAAAGGACCAAACGGTTATCATAAAACTTTTTTAAAGAGGAATTCCAGGCAATGGAATTTCAATAGTAATAGAATACAAAATGATTGGACTTCAATATGTGACGAGTACTGTAAACTGTACTGTGTGAGTATGTTGTAAATGTTTAAATCGTTTTTTATTTGAATAATAAAAGTAGAATGAAACAAGTTGTTGTTATTGAACTTGCAAAAATCTTTATTGGCTACATTCATTATATTATGGTCAACTTGATGTTCATTTGAATCAGAAACTTATATCACCACCAAATAATACATACGCTTATCGTGTTTATATGGAAACTTTATTGAATTATGCTCCTGCATCAAAAGAATCTCACCTAACGTGTAGTAGTCTTTGGTATGAAGATAAACTGATGCAACGCTTATTGTTCTTAGAACGCAAATCAATCCAACAGTTTTGCTTGCACATAAAAAAGTGTTAGCCTTCTACTACAGCTAAATATCCAATTACGCGTGCTGAAGTTAAAGTTTTAACAATACCATCAGGGGTTCAGGGAAAAACACTTGATAACATTTTTCTGGGACAAGTACCTAAAAGATGCATAATTGGATTTGTTAATAACGCAGCTTTTAATGGTAAACTCACTAAAAATCCATTTAATTTTGAAAATTACGATATTCATACATTTTGTTTATATATTGATGGTCAACAAATAGCTTCCAAAGCTTTACAGCCATCATTCGAGATTAACATTTTCACTTCAGCCTATCATAAATTATTCTCTAGAACGGGTATCCATTTTCTTAACGAAGGTAACGGTATATCTAAGGAACAATATGCTCACAGTAATTGTCTATTAGCTTTCGACTTAACATCTGATTTATCACCTAACTCTTCAGGTCATTGGAGCCTTATAAAACATGGTAGCGTAAGATTGGATGTTTCTCAACTTCTTTGAACTTTCGCAAACAATAAATTGTATTGTTTATGCCGAGTTCGATAATGTTATTGAAATTGATAAAAACCGTAATGTATTCGTAGACTATAGTAGTCAAGTATCATTGTAATAGTTTTAAGTGTTTATATAATTTGAATAAAACATAATTTTCAGCATATACTTACCTTGTATTATTTCCACGACCCTATCAGGCTTGAAATATCTAGTTATTAAAAATATCAGTTTAATAAGTTTACAATTTAATGTGTTTGCGGCAAATCGATTGCTATATACGTTCAAACTCCAACATACATAATAAGCAATTTAGATGCAGATACAAAACCTCTCTCACTGGATAGCCATACAAATTGACGATGGCGGTTTTGAAAATATTTTGATTCCTTTGGTCGACCCCCCCCCCCCCCCCTTCCCCACGCGTTTCAACCAAGCATTTTTTTAAATAAATTCTAGACGATGGAATTTTAATATTCATAACATACAAAATGATTTCACATCAGTATGCGGCGAATATTGTCTATTGTTTTTAAACCACAAATTCAATGGCCATACAATGCCTGATTTTATAAGAATATTCGATACCAATACAATATACAATGATATATTACTTTATAAGATGTTTAAATCCTGTTTTATTGATTAATAAATTATATAAATCAAATAACAAAGTGTTATTACTGAACCTGTCTACACAAACCGCGAGTCTGAAAACAAACTACTATATTTGATAGAATTGTACCTCAAAAACTAGGTAGGTTGGTTAGGTTAAACATGAAAACTATTTAAAGAATTGCACCTAAAACAACACCGGTAAAAAAAAAACAGTAGTCATAATACCTATCTATTCTAGTTTATCTGTGAGAGACACAGTACCGGCATAATTACCTATCTATTCTAGTTTATCTGTGAGCTGGCCGATGAGTAACCGACCGCACCGACGAAAAACGTCACAGGGACAATAGAGCCCGCTTATCTCTACCTTATCTAAAGTGTACTGGAGATGCAGAATCGTGAATCCTATCTCGTGATCCGTAAGAGATATCAAAACGGGGATGGCACAGATCGATCGGGCGTGTCCGAAAACCTATAATTTTTTATTTTTTTTAGTCCGCGTTCCCTTCGAAACGGGCTAGAGCTATGGAAAAGTCAAAAATATTGGGCCTTCGCGGGTTTTGGCTCACTTATTTAAACCTCTATTCTAACGAATAGAGGTTTAAATAAGTGAGCTAGAACCCGCGAATCCCCCCTACTATCGCGTAACACCGGGTTCGTTACAACCATAACAGGAGGGCGGCACTACATTTTTAACATTGTCCCTGTTTGATTTCGACGTTAATTTAAAACACTGGTCACGTGTATGTCCGTATTGTTTGCAGTAAACACAAAATCGCAACTTATTGCCGTTGGCGGCACGAGGGAGGTTCGCGTGGCTGGGGGAAAGACGCACGGCGCTGCTGCTGCTCGTCGCTACGTTGTTCGTCCGTGAACCGTCCGTGCCTGCCTCGACGCTTGAAGTCCCACGTTCACGCGGCGTCGTCGGCTCGAAGCGATGCTGCGGCGGCGGGGCGGCGTCGGCGTTACGGCAGGGGGTGCTCCGCCCACAGTATTTCGTTGCGTACCATTTGTACCACGGTGACGAGTTGTCTGATAATTATTACTACTATTAGACTCGTTTAGCCAGATCTCGTCGAAGGCGTCCTCTATGTGTCTCGCTTTTCGTAAAAGCATTTCGAAGGAGCATACTTCGTCCCTTCGCAGCCTTTCACGTACTCGACGGTGTAAAAGACCGTATAACATATCTATCTGCACCTTTTCACTGAGGTCGCCAGGTGGAAGTCGAGCGAGTAGGGCTCGCGCTCTGGCGACAAATATTTCAGTCTTCTCCCGCTGTCCTTGGGCGGTACTAAAAAGTTACAGGTAGATTCGGTGCGGTGGCCGGCTGTCACCGAAGGCGCTGCGTAGTGACGTCACAGCGTCGCTCCAGGAGGCGATTGTCGCGTTGATGCCTAGCCACCACACGGCTGCATCTCCAGTTAACAACATAGATACTCCGCGCAGGGCGTTGTCGTCTCCTACACGGGCGCACTCTTTATATGAAACAACCGCGTCGAGGAAACCGTCGAGCGAATCGCCGGGCGCTCCGCTGAACCGCGCCGTACAGGATGCGAAGTACCCAGGGTGGTGAGCGGGCACGTCCGACGCCGTGGATGTCCCCGGCGTTGGCGATGACGTCGCGCAACGAGACTCGTGATCAAGCACTCGTCCGAGAAGGCCTTCGAAAGCGGCTGTTTGGGTGTGTTGTATGGACGCCAATATAGACGTCATGTCGTTGGCGGTGAAGCTTGGCGTCGGTCCTGCGGCTGGGTCCGATTCTTCTGCGTTTTGAAAAATGGATTGTCGACGCGACTGTCGGCGTGTACGTGTCATTGTGATTGTCGTTATCGCGGAATTCACTGAATTTGTCTTTATCGCGGGATTCACTGCACTTTCAGGCCCTCGCTTGGGATGCCAGTTTGATGTTTGCCCGGCTGGCTAGTCTCTCTCTCAAGGGTTGAAAGGTTAATCACACACGCGAGTAAAGATTTAAACGATATAATTATTATGATTACAAGACACGAAACTCTCTCAAGGGTTGAAAGGTAAATCACACACGCGAGTAAAGATTTAAACGATATAATTATTATGATTACAAGACACGAAACTCTCTCAAGGGTTGAAAGGTTAATCACACACGCGAGTAAAGATTTAAACGATATAATTATTATGATTACAAGACACGAAACTCTCTCAAGGGTTGAAAGGTAAATCACACACGCGAGTAAAGATTTAAACGATATAATTATTATGATTACAAGGCACGAAAAGTACATATAAAACAGAAAACACAAAAGAACACGCAAAATACTATTATACAGTTAAGTCAAACGATCAGTCGAGGTAGCGCGCGGGACGCCGAGTCTGTCTCATTATCACTATCCTCTGTTGCCTTCCGGGAGACGGCGTCACTTGTAGAAAGCGCGGGAACGCGCGGAGTGGGGGACACACCGCCACTGCATGAACGCCTTTTGTCTTCGTCAGGCGAGTAATTAAACGAGCTAATAGTATGGCGCGCTACAAAGTATTAATCGTAGAGAAAGTAGTCTATCTAAAAATTAGTCAATTTTGTGAATAACTTGGAAGACAACTGGTCGCCCTGCTTGACACCTTTCTCTATTTTGAATGATAGCCTAAGAGATTGAAGTTTAATTGCGTCAGTACTTTGAGAATGTACGGATGAGATTTACTGACCGAGCAAGCGCGAAGCATCTCCGTTTCAGTTTGGCAAAAATGCTTTCATATGTCCGGATGTCCGGCTGTTCTCCTCTACAGGTCGCACTTCTCAACGAATCTAGACGAAACTTGGTATACACGTTAAAATAACTTTTGTTTTTTTTTTTCATTTGTTGGGGATAATATTTGATTGGTGGGGTACTTTCCCCAAAAAGGGGCAAAAAGGGGGCTACTGAATATCTCCGCCTTATTAGATCCGATTTCGATGGTACTTTTTTTTATTTGAAAGGTAGTGACTTTACGTTGGTCTCATACAAATTTGGTGAAGATCTCATGAGGACCTTCATAGTGATGAGCATAATAGCTCCTCAAAATGCAGTAAATTGGTCACTTTTAGGTTTCTTCCAGTGGAATCAGCTCTTTACCTGCTAGGTAGGGATGATGGAGCACCTTGGTTATTAATGTTAGTTGTTTTACAATAAGGTAACTAGATGGCGCTACTGTGCACCACTAGACTGTTTGCAAAAAAGTTTGTGCTCGCGAGGTCTAGAGCTCACAGAGCCACTAGTTTATTCAGACCACTTCTTAATCTATATTCTAACAGATGAGCGGATCTTCCGGCGCTTCTTACCTACTTACATTTCACTAGAAACTAAACAAACAAACAGAACTAGGCACTTACTTATCAGGGCGCATGATGCAGCAAATTCCCGAAGTGGTAAGCTCCTTTTCGAAAAGTGCTTTACATGGCACCATGGTCCACTGCCACCTGCAGTTAATTGTAAGGTCTTCGCACGCTGGCGAGTACTTGAGCATCATTCCCGTTAATGTAATGTTTTGGGCTGTTAGCAGCTGAAAATACAAATAAAAACAGACTCGCTTTACAACTACAGTAGGCACAACGAATCTTTGTGGCTCGGAAGTTGTCTGCAGCAAGTCACTGCGCAAGCTGCTATTTTTCAGGCGCAATCCCAATATTGAAGGTGAACACAGCATTCTATAGCTGCCTCGATCACATCAATTATTTGTATTTCTATCGCTATTCTAAGGTTTGAGACACATTTAATACGTACATTTTATGTTTACCATGATTTTCACAAAACATCCAACGAATATTTGAATTCAAAACTTGCTGCATCAATTCTTACACTAACGATACCACGCATTAATCACACCATATTCATCACTTTATGCTCACAATAAGTTCAAATATATCAACAATATGTCATTTTGCACAATAAAAACATGGGATCGATTTGTTACGATTGCAACCAGTGTTGTCAGTCAATCTAAGTATACAGTTTGAAACTGTTGTGAATGGAAAACCAGAGAAATTTCACCTCCGAGATGTTTGGTACGTGCCTGGATTATAGATAAACTTATATTAAGCAGCCGGAAGGATATAATGACGGCACTGGACGAGTTTGTCTTTTTAAAAGGAGTCTTTATGGCTTAAAACAGGCACCACGCTGTGGGAATAAGCGCATAATGGATTTCTTCAAAGAAATCGGATTTAAAGCCAGTGAAGCGGATCCTTGCTTACTTTTCAGAAATTCCAAAGCTGAGAAACTAATTATTGCACTTTATGTGGATTACGGGCTGGTTGCAGGCTCAAGTGAGAAGCTAGTGAATGAATTTCTCGAATAGTTGAAAAGAGGTTTTAAGATAACAACAAAACCTGCGTCTTACTTTCTCGGTATAGAGATTGAAAGCAAAGAAGACGGTTTAAAAATACACCAGGCTTCTTATATATCTTATTCTTATAGAAAGGCGTTAAAGAGGTTCGGAATGGAACAATGCAAACCGGTATCAACACCTATTACTACAAATGTTCAGAAGCAGGCTGGAGAAGACAATGATACCAAGAAGAGGTACAGGCAAATTGTTGGTGCACTAGCCTACTTAATGGTTGGAACAAGACCAGCCATAGCATACGCGGTTAGTGTAGTGTCAAGAAGTCTACAGATGACGACTGTGTCAAAGTGAAACGCATCATGAGATATTTGCAGTATACTTTGGATTTCGGGATCCATTACGGGAGAAATAGCAAACTACTGGAATGCTTTAGTGACGCAGATCATGGAGGAGATATACATAGGGGGCGCTCAACGTGATATACATAGGGAGTGCTGTGCATGTATGCAGGGGGCGCTGTTACCTCAAAGGCAACAAAGTGTAGCCATTTCAACGACTGAGGTTGGGGTGTACCCTTAGGGGCGCTATGGAAAAAAGACTTAGAAAAAGACTTAGAATTTTTTTAACGAAAAAACACATAGAAAAATTCAAGAAAAATTGCGCCCCCAAGGCTACACCCCAACGACACGGTCAGTGGCCTACGAAGGGGACAACGGCAGGGACTTTAACTTTTCGTGATGGGTCGTGGTACCAAATTAAGGTATCGTTTTTTTGATGCCATCGTGTAGTACGCATCCAGACCAAGAGCGTTTGTGAAGACAACATCTTCCTTGGACCACTCAGTGATGAGATAAGGGCTTATAATGATCCAGGCATCAAGTATACCGTTAGGGGCTCTATGGGAAAAGACTTAGAATAATTTTAAACAAAAAACACTTAGAATAATTTTGACGAAAACACAAAATGTTCGTTTTGGATGACAGCTGTCAAACTTAAAATGGCTATAACTCTGAAACTATTGACCGTAAACTAGTAGTTTCTTTACAGAAGTGATAGACCTCATCGAGATCTTCATTTCACATGACAGCTGTCAAACTTAAAATGGCAACAACTCTGAAACTATTGACCGTAGACTAGTAGTTTCTTTACAGAAGTGATAGACCTCATCGAGATCTTCATTTCACATGACAGCTGTCAAACTTAAAATGGCTATAACTCTGAAACTATTGACCGTAGACTAGTAGTAGTAGAAGATACCAACGAGATATATCAATTTTGTAAAAATACTACTAGTCTACGGTCAATAGTTTCAGAGTTGTTGCCATTTTAAGTATGACAGCTGTCATGTGAAATGAAGATCTCGATGAGGTCTATCACTTCTTTAAAGAAACTACTAGTCTACGGTCAATAGTTTCAGAGTTGTTGCCATTTTAAGTTTGACAGCTGTCATGTAAAATGAAGATCTCGTTGAGATCTATCACTTCTGTAAAGAAACTACTAGTCTACGGTCAATAGTTTCAGAGTTGTAGCCATTTTAAGTTTGACAGCTGTCATGTGAAATGAAGATCTTGATGAGATCTATCACTTCTGTACAGAAACTACTAGTCTAGAATCTATAGTTTTCGAGTTATAGCCCTTTTAAATTTGACAGCTGTCATCCAAAACGAAGCTATCGTGTTTTATCGTTAAAATTGAGCTAAGTGTTTTTTCGTTAAAATTATTCTAAGTCTTTTTCCCATAGAGCCCCTAAGGGTACACTCTGACCCCTACTCTACTTCCCATTTGCATTTGTAGGTACTATATTTCTTGGGACAGCCTGTATTGAATACCTATGCCTGCTAGTAACGGTTTTTTACCTATAACTATGTAGGTAGGTACTATTAATACCTAAATAATTACTATTACCTTTTCAAGTAACTGGACTTGATCCTTAGCAGCTGGTTTTCCGGCAAGAACATTTCCTACAGTCCTCGAAAGTCGGGTATTCATGCTTCCGTTCATATTTCTGTTTAAAGAGACAGTTGTTTTAATGAAGTTCCTACTCGCAAGTCAATAATTTACATAAATAAGCAGATGTCTCATCATAAAAACGTTACACCTACCTACTTAGATACATTTTCAGCCCGTCTGAATGGGTGCCAGATTAGACAAACACTCAGAAGATTTGGTTACCACGAATTTACAGTTCCTGTTAGTTAATTGTCTCACAGTTGTCTCAGGAAGAAGCCGGCAAGGTCTAGCACGGGCGGGCACACGGTGATCTCCGGCATGTACTGCGCGACCGTGCTGTTGGTGAGCACATCGCGCCGCTCCAGCACGGCCGGCACCTGCAGGAAGCGCGCCCACAGCACCGCACACAGCACACCGGCGCAGCACGTGCTCGCCCAGCAACACAGAACCCAGCCGATGCTACGAGCCCACCAACATTCGATTTTAGTAACGAAAATTATGATGATATTCAATAAGATAAACATTTTATTGATAATCATCATCATCATGTCAGGCCTTAGAAGTCCACTGCTGCACATAGGCCTCCCCCAAAGAGCGCCATGACGAGCGATCTTGTGCCACCTCCATCCACCGACTTCCTGCGATGGCAACAATGTCGTCGGTTATTGATAATCATAATAAAAATAATTAATTTAAAAATAAGTAGGTACATTCGTCATTAATTCCATTGCCTTGCCATGTCTAACAACATCTTGCTCTAGGTCTAAATAATACTGAACACATGGATCGAACCTTATTACTTTTTCCACAGAACACTATACGCAAAGACTTTGAATTACGCTTACTTGTACTCCCTCTACTTGTACTATTATTTATTCTGTGCGTCTACGCCTAGACGAGACTTCTTAATTTGTTATCATAGAGAAAGGATGTAATTATTTATGTATGGACTAGCTGTACCCGCGGCTTTGCCCGCGTGGTCATTTCATTTAAAAGTTACTCATACGTGTTATTCCAGGACCAAAAGTACCTATAATCTATACTATAATAAAACTGTAACTGGGCTAAATCTGTACATTAAATATTTTTTGAAAATTTTAATTGATATGAACTTCAAAATCGATATGGAGTGCAAAAAGGTTTATTTTTTATTTTTTGTGTGTCTGTCTGTCTGTCTGTCTGTCTGTCTCTTTGAACACGCATCACGCAGAAACTACCCGACCGATTTTGATGCAACTTGGCACAATCATAGATTATGTTATGGATTAACATTTAGAATACTTTTTATCCCGAAAAAAACAATGGTTCCCGCAGGATAGGGGTTGAAAGTTATTTAAAAAAAACACATATCACGCTGAAACTATCGTACGGATTTTGAAGTAACTTGGCACAGTCAAAGTTTATAGTATGTGTTAAAATGAATGATACTTTTAATCACGAATAAATACGGGATTCCTGCGGGATATGAGTCTAAAGTTATGTTAATTTGAAAGGAATAATAATTGCACATCCGTTTATAAAACGGTACCGTAAATTCGGCACCTATACCACAAGTCAGAGTGGCACAGTAGGAGCGGTGTCTGGCTCGCAACCCAGAGGCACATGGATCGAATCCACACGCTGCTATGAATGTTTTGCCTCAATATTTATAAGCATTTACATATTTTGTGCCTTTTTTTACATTTTCTTTGATTTTTTTAAGGCTTATTTAATTTCCTGAAGTAAACCGTCAAGTTTTGTTTGAAAACAATATATATAATGGGAGCTATCCAAACGAATGGTCCGACTTAGGTGCGGTTTTTTATGTTTGCTAGCTGAGGTAATCGAGATGGTATAGTACGAGTTTGGTACGAGTATAGATAGCACAATGGCATCAACAACTCAAGCGAATAAACCAAAGGCATCAAAGTTCTCCCTCCGATTTAACTAGATGGCGCTGATTGACCTTAAAACACGCAATCATTTCATTCCTGCAACCATTAAAACTGTAACTGGGCTAAATCTGTACGTGTTTTTTTTTTGAAAATTTTAATTGAGATGAACTTCAAAATCGATTGTTTCTTCCATTGAGATATTGTAATGTACCTGCGTACCTACATAATTATATAGTTATATCGGAGGTTTCTTCATAATGTCTTACTGGTAAAATGGTTAGTTGTCGGTATTGAAATGTGTACATACAGAGGTAGGTACATGTGTTGCTCTTCACAGAGAAAGTATAGAAAACTTTTTTTTTAAATCAATCCTCATATCGTGTTGAAAAAGCTCAAAAAGTAGGTAGGTAGGGTAGGTAATTATTAAGAGCCAGTTAAAGTGCCAGTAAGTACGTCGTTCTGTGAAACATCATAAAAAATAATTTGTACTAGGAACACAATGTTTCGTTGCATTAAAATTTGTTCGTATGGACCTCATAATAATGACCGACCCTTGAATCCCTTGATGCCCCATCCAATTTACCTCACCACCTTAATTACTCTCTAATCTGTGCCACCTTACCTTTTATAAATTTTAAAGATAATTTTCTCTACTCAATAACAAGACGTTCATGATAACAAGTTACTTCATTTAAACTAGATGGCGTTGTCTACCCTTAAAACACGCAAGCGGTTTGTTACGAAGTGGTTTGAACGTTAAATGAACTCGAACAAACGTTTTCCCGTTTTCTTCTTTTTTTTACATTATGGTCCCTAAAGGCTCTTAAAACGTATTTAGATGTTTTTTTTTTGATAGAATAAGTCGACTTCAGTTGTAAAACGCGCAGCGAAATTAAGCGAATTATTTACAGTAAAATAGTAATTTATTAATTAAAAAATAAATTTAACTCATTCATGTCATGAATCTTTCATTATAAAAACCAGGGTTCAAAATACTTTCAAGTGGTTTGTAAACCGAAGCCTTGAAATTAGAAAATACTTGCATAGGAAATTGATCTTCGTGCCCATATAAATAAGGAGCACAATCGTGTTTGCGAAAAAAGTACTTGGAAGCGTGGAATTGAAAGTAAAAAATACTGCATAGGAAATTGACCCGTGCGCCTATGTATATTTAAAGTATTTAAACTAACATCTTCAACTGTTTTACCTACATTCTGACAAATAAAATGATTTGATTTGATTTATGTAAATAAAGAGCACAATTGCGTTAGCTTAAAAAATCTTCGAAGCTTTGCAAGTTTTTTGAGCGACCTATCAGCCACCTAGGTTGTTGTGACCCGGCTGGCCGAGTGCGGCCGAACTCAGCCGAACCCGCCACTGAGTATGTAGGTGCGGACGTGGCGAAAGAGCGAGTTGGTGAGTAAAATACTTTCAAAGTCTTGCAAGTATTGCGGGTCCGCACCAGGGCTTCGTACTTACAAGCCAAAACCTGGTTTAAAAACCTGGTTGCGTAAATACCCACCTTCCCTAATTCCACGCAGGTGGCGTGGAATTGGCGTGAGTGGTCATACAGAATCCAGGCCCTGCTCTCAACTCAAGCCCTTGCGACTGATTTGAAAACTGGGGTACTTGGTATCTTAGGCCTTGCACGCACTGCCTTGCAGTGGAACGCGGTGCGTTTATTCTAGCGTTTATTTCACATTGTATTACATGCGTTTATTTCATATTATATTATATGCGTTCATTTCATTGCAATACGTGCACTTCTATGAAGTGTCATGGAAGTGCAAGTGTGTTGTACGTACGGAGTGCCGTACTTCACAGAATATGCGTTATAAAAAGGCAAGGCAGTGCCTTATTCCGATGATTAGATGCCGAGTAATCGATAAAAAACTATTTGACGGCTGAACGAATTTTTAAGAAATGTAGTATAATATTGTACTTTGTAGGTTTGGTCCTGGTCCTCCTGGTCCTCTGGACCAAACCTACAACTGGTCTGGTGGTGGTTTGGCTTTTGGTCCTAGAATAAAACGTGTGGGCTACTTTTAAATGAAATGACCACGCGGGCAAAGCCGCGGGCACAGCTAGTATACAATAATATACTACATTTGTTCAGCCGTCGAATAGTTTTTTATCGATTGCTCGGCATCTAATCATCAGATTAAGATACTAAGTAGCCCAGTTTTTAACTCAAACCCTAAGCTATCCAATAGTGAAAATTGCATTGCAATCGATCAAGTAGTTTTTACTTGATGCGCGAACAAACTTACATACAGACCTTCAGTAGTGACCCGACATGGCCGTGATAGGTTAGAAGACGAAGGCGGGAGCTCGCTAATCTTCGCTCTCGCCTTCGCCTTCTAACTATTCACGGCCAAGTCGGGTTGCCACTGAAGGCTGTTGGCAGAAATCTATCTGTGTTGCAATAGCAAATAAATAATTAATAGGTTGGTCTAGTGGCTAGTGACCCTGGGAACGAAATCAAACGGTCGCGGGTACGAATCCTGCAAGGTGCAATCATTTGTGTGATGAGCAAAAATGTTTGTTTCCGAGTCATGGATGTGATATTTGTATTTATGTACGTTATCTAGTGCCCATATTGCAGGGTATCCTAGTTTGGGGCTAGGTAATTGGTATGGAATTGTCCCCAATATATTTATAATTATTTATTAATGTTTGTACAGCCACCAAGACACTTTGTGGAATAGAATAGAATAGCGTTATGTCGAGCGTTATTCGAAACTACTTATACCCGATAGCTGGCCAGTGACGTCATATATGTTCGAAACCTTTACGGTGTACTTTCGAAGAATACATTTTTGCTTTCTGGACTTTAAAACATACTCGATGCCAACCACAAACCTCTAAAGATTCATGATGCCAACACGGTCTCTGACGTCAAGAGCGTTGTGTACGTAATGTATATTTTGGAAATATTATGTTACAACGTCGGCTTTCCTTTAGTTAGTGCATCAGACAGTTCCGTTAGTACAACATGTAAAACATTAAGGATTCTGGCACAGAGTACTATGTATATACCAAAGACAATCGAAATTTGGTATATACGGAAATAGAGGCCTATCTTCGCGCCCAATACGGGTAAAGCTCAGTGGTGCCTCTGTATTTAGCTAATGGAACTATTGCTTCATGAAAAGTTTTTGTTGAGTGCAAAAGTTTTTGAGGCTACTCGGATACGAACCTGGGAATGACGGCACGTCAGTTGGGTACTGACACCACTGTGCCACTAAGGACCTTAAACACTGGCCGAAAATTTAGTGTCCGCTTCTGTCTTTTCACTTTGTTTGTAAACAATAAAAAGTGCGAAAAAGTATTTAAGGCTACTTGGATTGAACCAGGGTTTGACGGCACGTAAGTCGGGTTCTGACACCATTGCGCCACGAAGGATCTTAGACATAGGTCGAAAATTGGGTGTCCGCATATTACGTAACAAAACTTGACGGTTTACTTCAGGAAATTACATACGCCTTAAAAAAATCAAAGAAAATCTAAAAAAACGCACAAAATATGTAAATGCTTATAAATATTGAGGCAGAACATTCATAGCAACGCGTGGATTCGATCCATGTACCTCTGGGTTGCAAGCCAGGCACCGCTTCCACTGTGCCACTCTGACTTGTGGCATAGGTGCCGAATTTGCGGTACCGTTTTATAAACGAATGTGCAATTATTATTTCTTTCAAATTAACATAACTTTAGACTCATATCCCGCAGGAATCCCGTATTATTTCGTGATTAAAAGTATCATTCATTTTAACACATACTATAAACTTTGACTGTGCCAAGTTACTTCAAAATCCATCCGGTAGTTTCAGCGTGATATGTGTTTTTTTTAAATAACTTTCAACCCCTATCAAGCGGGAACCATTGTTTTTTTTCGGGATAAAAAGTATTCTAAATGTTAATCCATAACATAAGCTATGATTGTGCCAAGTTGCATCAAAATCGGTCGGGTAGTTTCAGCGTGATGCGTGTTCAAAGAGACAGACAGACAGACAGACATACAGACAAACAATAAACCTTTTTGCAATCTATATCGATTTTGAAGTTCATCTCAATTAAAATTTTCAAAAAATATTTATTGTACAGATTTAGCCCAGTTACAGTTTTATTATAGTATATATAATAAATAATAATAATAATAATAATATAGATGTACAGATTTAGCCCAGTTACAGTTTTATTATAGTAATAATATAAATATGTTGGATGGATGTAGTTTGTAACATGTCATTTTCCAGTAGATAGCGCTATTAACGGATTATTATCCGGTCGAGGTTATTTCTACTCGCTACTAGATGGCGATAAATAACTTCCGGTAGGAATATAACCTTCATTTTTTTATTTCTACTCGCCTCTAGATGACGCAAATGACTTCCGGTCCGAAAGGAATACTATTTAATTTAATTGTAATATGTGCGTGTGGTGTGAGGGCTCGAAATATATACTTGGGTATATTTTAGGATGCTCACTGATGAACTTCCTAAAAGTATTGTGAAAGTTTACTGCTACTCGCTACTAGATAGATACCTACCATTTATATGATTGATGTTCTTGTTCGCCGCAATCTTGAATGCATAATAATATTGTCTGAGCGAGTGATGATAACTGAGTGCAGAATACAACGATACCGGGTCCATTTCCTCGACCAATTACTTTTCTAAATTGTGTGCGGAGTTTCATCGCTACGTGCTTCGGAGGGCATTTTCAGCTATCAGTCAAGCCGGGCGGCGACCTGACAAACTCTGACACCAGAGGCCAGCACTAACTCACACGCCAAATAGTCATTTCCTACCTCTAATGCACGACAAGAATGCATTTATTCGAAGCCACAAAAAAAATATGTAAATGTACCGATATGCCAACTCGACTCAAAGCAAACGGTCAGATCCGATCAATTAAGTACCTACTTTAGTATTTATCTACTTCTTCTTCTTCGACAACCATTTATCTACTCACCGATCTAGACAAAACTCGGAGCACAAGTACTTGAAACCATGCAAAGTCGTCGTCTTAAAGAAGTAGCTCAGGGCACGCTTCACGGGAGACTCCCTTCTATTCATCGCGCCCCAAGTTGAAATTCTTCCTAGACGACTAGCCACTGTTAAGGCACATTCGACAGTAGGAACTTTCTAACTGCAGCGGTTAAATTTTGACCTTTTGACTTATAAATACTTTTGTCCATTCGTTTAATTATTTATACTTAAATATCTACGGCAGTTCAGGCGGCAGTAGCTGTTTGATGATTATCTCAATACTTCATCAAGCTATCAATCAAAGTCACATCAATCAAAATCATATTAGGCGAAACATTCAGTGATAGTAGAAAAAATATATATATTAGTAGTTATAGTTATAAGAAAACGTTCGTAGGAGACCATCCATAACTTTTTGAGATATTCTGGACTGCATTCACAGATTTTGGAAAAAGTGTACTGTCAGTAAGAAAACGGTCACTTTACACAAAAACTCACTGAGGTTTGAGTACTAGAAATGTCAGAAATCGTGAAAATATTTTCCATACATTATGTATGAAATTACTTTAACCATTGTAGCTACAGGGGCGCGTTCACTTACTTCGTTCGAGGACGCACGGATCATCCGCGCGATCACTCGAAATCGTTCACGGCATAGACCTAGAATCAGAATGGACGGAGGTAAAGCTAAGGTAGCGTGTCCATTTTACGCTGGTGTAATTTCTATGAAAATTTTATATCCTCTTAATTATCACCACGAGTTTATTTTATGTCGTTAATAATGTGTATTCTTAAAGTGAAATACATTTTTGTTTTGACACTTTGATATTTAAGATAATAATAGCCAGTAAAAACATACCAGTGAAATGATAATTCCGGATCTTTTACTTCACTTTTTGCTGTTCTTGATGGAGAAAACACAGCACAGCAGTTTCACTACTTTGCTAGAATGTCTAGTCTTAGCAAAGATATTTCAGTAGAATTTCACTTTATAAGCTGGCTGCAATGTTGTGGCCTCGTAGGAGGTCAAAACTGGACACGAGGCGAATGAATGGCCGGCGGAGCTCTATCCATTCCGATTCTACATCCATGGTTCACGGCGTCGTCGGGCGTTCGCCTGGGTCATCCGAAAATAGTAGGGGAGGGGAGGAATAGTATGAAACTGACACTTGACAGTTGTCAGTTCTATGTGGACGTCCAAAGTCGTTCACTAACTCCGGATGATCGAGCGATAATCGCACGGATGATTCGAGCGTAGTAAGTGAACGTAGCCCGACGACGCTCGATGACATAAACGCGTTCTAAAACCTTCGGGGCGATCGCTCGGAGGCGTTTTTAAATCACACTCGATGACGCTCCGGGGCCCGACCACATAACTTAGCTTCAATCGGATTGTCAGTATCGATATCACTAATGCCTTGCGATAGAGTCGAAATTGCTATGAAAAAAGTGATAATCCGATTGTAACCAAGTTCTGTAATCGGGCTGCCGGTCGCCTTACGAAATAGGTGGGTGAAAGTCGCCCTGACGTTTTAATGACACTATTTGAGTGCTGACACATATTTTTTTTAGATTATTTTGAGGTTGTTCTAGGGCTGCCATCGTCTAAATTGCTGAAACCGGACAAAGATTTCGGAAACCCCGGACATTTGGTAGAAATCGGGATTTTTCCCCGGACGCCCTTGAAATATTTGAAAATATGAATAGGTATTCATTTAATCAAATAACTCTCGTCTAATTGGAAATGCCTTGCAACATGTTATTTTTATTTGGTAGTTCTTGTTTATTTTCCAAGGATACCAAGCCATTTCTAAAAGTTCTATTCGTTTTTTGGGTAGTATACTCGTACTTTTCTATAGTCAGGATTTTTTGGTTTGCTTAAAGTTGTTTCATTACTTAGTTGACGTTTTGCTATTCATTGTTTTGCTTATGTCGGGACTGACCCCGCTTCAATTAAGTCTAATAAATAATTAAATTACCTGCATCTATCATACTCTACTATGAAAATTAGGTAGGAACTTACCTAACAAAAATATTAGTAATATAGAACTCGCTTCTTTTTGGCATTAAATTCAAAACAAATTATTAAAAAAACATCTTGGTAGGTTGCTAGTTATTACAGTATTTTGAATGACTCACGCGTTATTCAAAATACTGGTTAGGGCATTTTTACTTTCAGCTTGCGTGGAAGACATTTTCTTGTCCCTGCTCTATTATTTACGTATATACGTAACATTTGTCATACATATACTTAGTATATAACTAACTAGCTGTACCCGCGGCTTCGCACGCGTGTTCGTTTCTTTAGGTTCAAAGTACCATAATGTGCTATTCCAGGACCAATAGACCAACATTTGAACAAAATTTCTTCAGCCGTCAAAAATACTTTATCAATTGCTCAGCATCTAACTCACCGGATTGATATACCAATAACACCAGATTTAAATCAAACCGTAAGATATCTAACAATGAAAACCGCATTGCAATCGGTCCAGTAGTTTTTACGTGATGCGTGAATAAACAAACATACAGACAAACAGAAAGAAAGACACGACTAACAAAAATCTATTGTTCATTACCTTTTTTAAGCACCCAAGAGCATTTTTTTCGTTTGAATTCGTTTGTAGTTTGGGTGCGATGCAGACAGAAAAAATTAAAAAGTAAAACAGTTTGGCTTCAGTATCGAATATAAAGAACCATCCAAAAAATCTTTTTTATTACTTAAATACTAACATAATATTCTTTATTTTTCGGGATAAAAAGTATCCTCAATTTTAACCCATCATATAAACTATGACTGTGCCAAGTTGCATCAAAACCCGTCCATTACTTTCAGCGTGGTACGTGTTCTTTTAAATAAGTTTAAACCCCTAATTTTTTCGATATGTAAAGTAGTTTATGTCCTACCTCGTAGTACGAACTCAAATCATACCAAGTTTCTTTTGAATTCATCCAGTAGTTGCGGCGGCGTGATGCGCGGCTAAGATACAGACTGACAGACTTACAGACAATAATGAAAAAACATACAGTTTAGGCATCATAATAGAAAGAGTAACTTAAAAAAAAAACACTATATCTTTAATGCACAGAATTTGGACCCATATCCCACAGGAATCTGTTATTTTTTCGGGACAAAATGTATCCATAATTTTCACCTATCTTATAAACTATGTCTGTGCCAAGTTGCATCAACATCCGTCCAATAGTTTCAGCGTGCTAAGTGTTCTATTAAATAACTTTCAACGCCTATCCTGCAGGAACCCTTTAATTTTTCGGGATGAAAAGTATCCAATGTCCTACCTCGTAGTATGAACTCAAATCGTACCAAGTTTCATTTAAATTCATTCAGTAGTTTCGGCGTGATGCCTAGCCAAGATACAGGCAGACAGACAGACAGACAGACAGACAGACAGACATACAAAAATTAAAAAAAAATACAGTTTTGGCTTTAGTATCGAATCTAGAGTAAGGTCCAAAAAAATTCTAAATATCTTCAATGTACAGAATTGGACTCGTTATAGTTTTATTATATGTATAGATTACCGGAATAGAAAACCAACAAAACTGTCAACACGACAAGCGTTCGGGTTTTACCCGGACACTTCTTGAGAAACCCCCCCGGACTCCCCCCGGACGCCCTTCATACTAGGACAAATCCGGGGAAACCCGGACGGATGGCAGCCCTAGGTTGTTATAATAATTGCGAGCAAATTTTTCATCGAGAGGTATGGAAACTGCTATGAAAGAAACGGAAATGAGGATTGTTATTGATCATAGCCAGTTAATAGTCGATGAACGATTAATTTTTGTTGTCAAATCTATTTTGGCAGCGACAGCTTCGCAGTGTCGTTTGAAAACGTCCGATGACGAACTTCGCCCGCCTTTGGGCGAACGCTAGTAGTCGGACGAGATTTAAGAACGTAGCCGGAAAACGTTATCAGGAGACTGGCCTTAACTTTTGGATATAGTTTTGCTTTGCTTGGTTTGTCCAATGTAGGAACTACTTCAGCTGCAATCTTATATACGCCAGGAGTTTGAAAAGGAATGACATCTTTAGGTGTTCTGACATGCCTTGCTAACTTGGATAAAGGAGTACTTATACACTGGTCTGTCTTTCTTCTGGTCTTGATAGAATAGTCCTTTAATAATGCGCCGACTTTATCCGTTACTCCTTTTACATACGGCATGAAAGCCAGCTGTCTATCGACATCAGTCCTCTTTTTATATATGCGTCTAAAGTCTGGTCACCTCATATCCTTTCGCTTGAGTACCTCCTGAACATGCGACACTTCGACATCCAAATGTTCAGGGTCACAGAGGGTATGAGCTCTGTCTAACAGTGATCTGATTACTGATTGTAAATTCCGCGCGTGGTGATGTGACAAGGCGTTGAGGTATCTGTCAGTGTGTGTTGGTTTCCTATAAACAGAATGAGATAACGAGCCATTAGGTCTCACCGACACTCTGACATCCAGGAAAGCTAACGTTTTCTCCACCTCCTGCTCATAGCCTAAACTTGATGTTGCCGTTCAGATGGCCCAAGAATTGTTCCGCTGTCTGTTCATTGCCTTTCATGATACAGAAAACATTATCCACATAACGCTTCCATATCGTCACCGCAAACGATTGTAGATCTATGGCCTCCTCAAAATGGTTTCAAGTTGGATGCGTTCTGGAATCCCGTGATAAGCACTGTTCGCCTCGCTGTTTATGTCAGAAGAAATCTGCAGATGTCGTTAGTGTTGTGTGTCGTGACAATTCTGAATTTGTACAAAACCAAATGCGGGTAGTTGGAGACAACGCTCGCCCTTCTCGACGCTGACACCCGTTACTTCAGTCTTCTCGTGACCACGATCAATGCAACTTGATCGAAACGTCGAGGTAAATAAATATTAAGTTTTCAGCACAATTAAGTCCCGTTTAAATATATAATTATGAGTTCGAATCGCCAAGTTTTAAAGTTACAATTTATTTTTAACAACTTACTCAAAATACCCTCCCTTTTAGTTATAATGCGGTCCCCCCACCCCCTATATGTATAGGGGGGGTCTATGCCTATAACTAACTAAAACACCTGCGTATTTACTTGCAGTAAACACAAACTTTGATCAGCAAAGGGCGTTGGTTATCTATCAGCTAATGGCAAGGCATTTTCAGTTCAACTAATTGTCGGTTTCGACGCCGTAATGGATGCCTACCTGCATGTATTAATATCTTGTTCACATGCAGCAGGTAATTACTGTTTGATTCGACCACGGCAGGAATATTTTTATAGATAATGGTAATGTTTTTATTACATGTGGCTGACTGACCATCCGTAGGATCTTATTCGTTCTTGTGAAAGGTTTTCAATTTAAGATGCCATAATAGAGTATGATTGTCAAAAAGAAAACAATATTATCAATCTCATTAATTTTATTTAATATCCATTTTGTAAGTTCTCAATAAAACAATATACTAAGGTTATCATTTAAATCATTGCACTGATATAGTTCGCATAATATTATGTAAATGTATACATACTTTCATGATTAAATATAAATTAATGCTCATTTCAGATTTTTCAGACACATACACGTATGTTATTTTGACTAAGACATACAATTCAACATACATTTGGTATATAACATATGCTATGCATAGGTTAACGATAGTTATTATGAATACATTAATAGTTCAAAATACAATTAATTCACATATACAAAGTTCTAATTCAGTGGCGCGTTTGACTGTACAACAAAAATAAGGAAAATTTGCCACTAATAAATATGTTCAATATCAAAAATCACGTTTACTTTCATACTAATATTACTTTCATACTAATGTTACTTTCATACTAATATTACCATCATTATTTAATTTCACTTACTCACAGTGCTCACAACACTAACATACGTTTTTCGCTAAAAATTCCTAATAAACAAAACATATCCAAATAATATTATGCTTTGGAACTACAGTTTCAGGCGTCTGTTTTGTGCCTTTGTCAAAATAATAGTAAAGATAATAAGGCGCATTTCCACCAATATATACAAATATTCTATAAAACTACAAAATATATAATAAGATTCACTAAATTATTATTATCATACAAGTAGGAATTAAAAAGGGACTGCGATAAAAATAATAAAATTAGCAAGAGGATACGCCCCAGACTCCTATCCCACAGTAAAATAAAAAAAAATAGCAAGAGGATACGCCCCAGACTCCTATCCCACAGCAAAATTAAAAAAAAAAACAAGAGGATACGCCCCAGACTCCTATCCCACAGCAAAATAAAAAAAATTACCCTAATTGTCCTCAATTAATCAAGATCTCAAAATTACAATACACCGGTGATCTCAAATTGAAAACCATACACTTTGCAACAAGATTTAATCTCTGTCTCTGTACAGAGCCAGCCACATACACATCATTTAGTCGGGGAGGAAAACAAAAACACTGGGGTTGAAAGCAGGTCGCAGGGCCGGGCGCTAGGGCATGCGCGCGGGGCACACGTCGAGCAGACAGAAGGGCGCGCGGCATACGGGACACGTGCAGCGCCCCGCCAGCCAGCGCCCCGGGTCGCCGCGCGCGCGCGCCGCCCACCAGCGCGCCATGCACGCCGCGCACCACAGCACCCTTGGACATGGACACCGTTATCCGACATGATCTCTACACACTAAACGTTCACTGTGCAATGCCCACATGTGGGTTATACTATATGCGAAGTTGGTACTATTCAACATTGCTATGACAAATGTCACAGGACTCAAGCTAAGCGTTTATTTTATGATCTATATTTTATGTTTGGTTGGTTATGGCGGCTCCAGACTATTGCCCAACCCTCCCTGGGGGTCTAGTACGAGTTTTATAGTTATCGAAAACGAAATGTAGTTTCGCCTAGTTCCATACATTTACTGGCAGCGCCTCTAGCGGAAACATGCGGGAACAGCAGCAACTACATTTCGTTTTCTAAAACTATAAAACTCGTACTAGGGTAGGGGTACAGTTGTCCAATCTTGGATGTGTGGAAGGGACTACCCTTCCACACATCCAATACGTATATGAACTATCATATACGTTTCACATAGTTTGGTCGAGTTGGCCCGCGATCGGAGGGGCGGCGGTAAATCGACAACAGATCAAAGGAGTTTGAAGAAGTGTGCGAACTCGCTCGAACCGGCTTTCCATACACTGAAGGTTGCGACGGTGCGCGGTGGTATGTAATCTTCGTTTACACATATATTTTTTATGCTAAGTCGTCTTGTAGACTTGAACATATTGATTTTATTTTAGGCGCAGATACGCTGTCGACTGTGACGTTTCTGCGTCTAATGATCTCGATATCTCCAAACGATATTATTATAATCTCAGCCCAGCGCCGGTTAATCTTCACATCCTTATCTTTGGGTCCTCATCATCCTCATTATCAGCCTATACCTGTCCATTGCTGAACGTGGCCTCTCCTAATTCACGCCTCTGAGCTCGGTCCTGAGCTCCCTCATCCATTTTCTTCCAGGCGCTTTTCGCAGATCGTCACTCCACCTGGCCACAGAGCGTCCTACACTACGTTTGTCTTTAAAAGTAGCAAATTGTACCTAATAAACAAAAGCTTAGCAGCTATATCTCAGTCCGATCTATTTTCTCAACGGGCCGTCGGCGCCTCTCAAGAGTTCTTCTATTTGCTTGGTGGACAAGAAACATAGTGGAGGGCAATCGAGTACAGGGATTGAAATTTAATATTGTCCCGATCCTGAACTACGAGCTGCGGTATAAACCTGTCGGAATCGGAGGTGTAATCAATGGGAAGTTCCGACCTTTCGGAACCGGCGTCGAAGCTCTTTAACGTCCCTAGTCTGTAGACCCTACCTGCAGTCGCAGCGCGTGCACTGCTCGGGCCCGCCGACCAAGTTCAAGTGCGGCGGCGGCGACTGGCAGCGCCGGTTGATCTTCACGTCCGCCGGAGCCTGCATGCAGCCGATGCACTGGTCTGGCTCCTGCAAGTAATACCAATGAAGCGAACTTGGACTTGAATGGTTTATGCAGGATTGCTACGTTTTGTTCGGATTGGGGTGGTAAGCAATGTAAATGGGTCAGATAACACAGCAGTGAATCATAAATACCCCAAAAGTAACATATACACAATAAACTTTATTATTTATTCCTATTTATTTTAGAGGACTTTTGTCCACAATTTTCGCTGTAATGCCTGTCCCATTGGAACATTTTCTTTACTATTAGTAATTATTAACAAAACTAACCCCTCAAATCCCATACATGGGTTAAGTTATTTCTAAAGTTAACTAAAATGCTGAGTTCAGTGCTAAATACCCGAGTTAATTGACTCACCTCATCGATGTAGTATACCGGATTCTGATCAACGTAAGTCTTGAACACGGCTACAAATCTCTCTATAAGTGTTGGCAGGAGGGAGAGGTTCTCCGGCACTCGCACCGGATTAAGCAGCCTCGGCTGCAGGTCATCCCGCAATGCCGTTGTGGAGATGCGGAAAGTGAACCCTGGCACATCATCCCGAGTGGAGATCACCTGGATGTTAACGTATTGGATCTCTTCTTCACCAGTTGGTGATAGAGAATGGTGATCTGTCTGTGGAGAAGGGTTATTTGTATTCAACTTCAACTGTGTTTAGTGGCATTTGTGGAGAGGCACACACCACAAATAATAATCAATTCACACATGTCATACTCGTGAACATCCGTTGTTGATTGTGGGGACTGGTCCAGCCTGGTTTCTTATTAGTTATTTGTATTTTTATCCCAGTTTGATGATTCTGGGACATCTGATTGGCACTTTTATTTTTTGTATATAATTTTGTATTATAAAAATATTAGAATTCACAACAATGAAATAATTGTGAGCGTCAGAACTGCGGGTGTACCTACCACTTTTTGTGTCGAAATGCAGCAGTTCGAATATGTGTGTACTGTACCTACAATGTACATCATGGTACCTGCAATGATTTTATATGTACCTCTATAAATTCTGAGTTATTATTAAAAGAAAGGTACACCCGCCAACCTGACGTCAGGACCGCGGGTGTACCATTGATTTAGAACGTATAGCTAACTGTATGTTTACCAAATACCTACCACAAGTTAGTACCTAGAATGTACCTAAAAATTATAGATTACAAACATAAAAATATGCAAGGATTAGCTTATAAAAGCAATTTTATAAATAACTCTTAACGCCTACCACAATTTTATCAGCAACTACGTTGACAAATGTCATTATAAAATTAAATAGGCACTTTGCATAAAAGCAGCAAATGCTCGCCGTGGTTCTGATCCAAGCACCACCATCGAGTTAGCAGTTAAATAGCAGTGTATCCTTTTAACCGAACCCACTTTCAAAAATTAAATCGGTGTGACCACGAGTCCGTCGCCTTAAATACATCCTTATATCAAAATTAGACCAAATAATGTCTCGCATTCAAGGTTCAAAACACCTTTCTACTTTTTACTTCCTTTTACTGTAGGTAGTAAATATGGATATTGCATGAGTCGAAGGACTGTGGGTTGAAACTCCCTTTCTTTTACGCGGGCAAAGCAACGGGGTGCAGCTAGGCAACGATAGTAAAATTTGTTTAGAATTCAGGTTTAACAGCTTAAACTTGCAAAAATACAATACTACTTCAATTATATGGGTGATGAGTAGAATTTTTGTTTACGAGTCATGGATATAATATTTGTATCTGAATATATGTTTATCCATTGTCGTACCCATAGTTTAGGGTATCCTAGTTTGGGTAATTGGTGATTTACTACAGACTACACGAACTACATGAAACCTGCTACAAATGACCATTTTGATGATCAAAAGAAAGGATATTATTATTTAAACGGTCTAATGTCACTTATGAACAAATTAAATAAGTTCTTACATTTGCAGGAGACTAATTTCTTTAGACTTTGGAGAGTATTTTTGTATCAGAATGTAGGTATGTTTAATTGTTTATCAGATTTTCTTCATTGCCCGAATATTATATTAGAATATAATATTAGAATATTTACATCGTTAGCCAAGATTACAAGGTTAGTGAACTTGTTCCTGAGACTATTGACATTAACCTTGACACCAAGATCATTGACCCTGAGGTCAACTGAGGCAAATCTTTGACCACGATCTCACCTGATTGAAAGCGATGATGTGGTTAAAAGTGTAACGCGCTTGCCTAGTACGTAATAGTATGTACTTAGAAGTATGTTAAGGCTTTCATTTCATTTATATTTTACAATAGTTCTATTTGGGTAGGGTTTGTTTAGCGTGGGGTTTTACTTTTGTTATAATTTAATTTTACCATTTATCATTTGTCTGACTTACAGTTTTGGGGGAAGTAAGCTACATATTTTTATTTTGCTCAATTTCATCCTTCATCATCAGTTTCCATCTTGTTTGGCCTTTCGGTTTGTGCCCCTGGCATGGAGAGAGGACAGAGTTCTGTTTATCCCTAAACCGGGAAAGAAGGACTATACGGACCCTAAAGCATATAGACCGATAAGCTTAACTTCCTTCCTTCTTAAAACGTTGGAGAGGTTATGTGACCGGTATATTAGAGACAGCATAGTTAGTATGTATTACACCACTACATCCACAACAACATGCTTACAGTTCGGGCAAATCTACAGAATCTGCCCTGCACAAAGTGGTAAGCACAATAGAGCAAGACATTAACAACAAGACGTTGTGTCTGGGCGCTTTCATTGACATTGAAGGAGCCTTTGACAAAACGAATTTCATAAGCATCATCGTAGCGCTACAGAAGCATTGTGTGGATTCGACTCTGATTGATTGGGTCTTAAACATGTTGAAGCTTAGGGCGGTTCGCGTCGACCTAGGTGGAATCACCAGGGGTATGGTGTCAAGAGGGTGCCCACAGGGAGGAGTCCTGTCACCTCTACTCTGGAACATGGTTGTAAATGACCTAATCACAAAGCTGAAGAACCAACGCTTCCTCACGGTTGGCTACGCAGACGATCTGGCGATTCTTGTATCTGGACATTTTGCTAGCGTGTCTTGTGATATCATGAATAATGCTCTAAAGATCGTAGAAAGCTGGTGTAAATAATTCGGATTAACCGTGAATCCAACGAAAACTAATCTAGTAATGTTCACAAACAAAAGAAACTTAGGTAGGTACACACTGCCCTACCTCTTCAATACTCAGTTGACCCTGACTGAAGAGGTAAAGTATTTGGGAATCACCTTAGATAGCAAACTCAACTGGGCTAGACACCTGGAGAGTAAAATAAACAAGGCTACTATCTCATTTTGGCAATGCAAAAGAATGATAGGGAAAACATGGGGTCTTAGTTCAAAGATTACCTTTTGGCTGTATAATACTGTGATTAGGCCTTCAATAACTTATGGAGCTCTTGTTTGGTGGCCAAGAACCAAACAGCACCACAGCTAGCAAGCTACAAAAATTCCAGAGGCTGGCTTGTGGGGCTGTAACTGGATGTATGAAAACTGTACCCACGGCAGCACTTGAGGACTTGGATTGCAGCCGTTACAGCTTCACATCCAACAGGAAGCTTCTGCATCTGGTTACAGGCTTAGGGCACTTAGTCTTTGGAAGCAAAACAAACAGGCATCACACACGAACATCATAGAGGAGTATGCAGAGGGAAACCCACTCATACTCTCCATCTACGATAGGGTGCCAAAACAATATCAATTCGTCAAAAGCTATAAAATACAACTATATGAGGAGTCTAGTTCAAACAGACATGAAGTTAGGATTTACACTGATGGCTCCAAAATGAAAACAGGGACGGGAACAGGCGCGTTCTCGGACGATCTAAACATACACACAGCAGCAACCCTGGGCTCACACAACTCCATCTTTCAGGCGGAATGTGTAGGTATAATCCAGGCGGCAACTGCAGTACTACGGTGAAAGGTAACTGATTTTAATATCAGAATACTCTCAGATAGCGCTGCAGTTCTCAGAGCTCTTCAACAGAACGTACACTCCTCGGGGCTAATCATACAGTGCCACAATCTACTGGAGGAGGTTAGTAAAGACAACCGTGTTACTCTTCAATGGATAAAGGGGCACAGCGGATCTAGAGGTAATGATGCGGCTGATGTACTGGCTAGGCGAGGCTCGGACTTGCGCGTAGGTCCAGAACCGATGATCCCTTTGCCTTTCAGCCAAATCCAAGCATGGATCCGGCAGAGAACAAACAACCTGCATCAAAACTACTGGGCGAGTATTAAGGACTGCAGGCAGTCGAGGGAGGCATTTCCGGAGTTAAATCCGAGATTCTCCCGTAAACTCCTAAACCTTAAAAGGGATAAGCTCCGACAAGTCGACGGAATAATCACCGGTCATTGTGCCCTTAATAAACACCTATTTACTATAGGCATTACAGACAGCCCCCTGTGCAGAGGATGCATGGAAGCTGAAGAAACGGCCACGCATGTGCTCTTGGAGTGCAGTAGCGTGGCAAACCAGAGAGCGCATTTCCTGGGAACACCGGGAACCCTACAGGAGGCCTGCATCAGGATACAGGAGTTGCTGCCTTCCTGGAGGACATCGGGTGGCTGCAGTGACTAGCAGTATCACGCATCACGCAAAAAGACATACGGCCTAACTGTGGAAAAGTGCCCGCGCATTAAGTATCAAGTAAGTAAGTACTATGTACAGTTAAGAGTGGAGTTTATAAACTGGGAATCTTCAAATTAAGAGTGAAAATGTGACATCTACGTTAGCCTTTACCAACGCAGTCTGCATCATAAATCAGGTGAGAATTGAGATAGTGGTAAAAAAGCAAACTATAAACCAAGATAAAATTAGCATTAAATTCATAAAATGAAACCCGTCTAGGATCTAAGTGATCTCAAAAGTCATAAACTTATAGCTAGCAGCACGTAAGTCTAGCGGTGAACGAAACGTGGCGGGGATCTTGGCACATTCAGTTTTCGGGATAAAAGTATTCAACATTTTAACACATTATATAAACTTTGACTGTGACTGACAGTCGAAAAAAGCACAGGCACCTAAACAACAATTTTTGTAACAAACTTGTACAGTTTGTGGTTTAAAGGGTCACTCTTCAAGTAGATGCTGGTTTAAAAATTATAAATGTCAAATATGTGGCGAGAAAGGACATCTTAAGAAGGTTTGTAAGAAAAAGGTCACGGTGCCTGTTAACAATGTCAATGAAGAATCTAAAAATGGACTGGACGATTGTGAAGAATGCCGTTTATGCAATATGAGGTACCTTTCCAAAGCACCGTATTCAGTAGATGTCAATGTTAATAATTGTAATTTGAAAATGGAAATTGACACAGGGGCAGGCTATTCATTTTTATCAAAACGCGATTGGTTAGAACTTTTTCCTACATGTCCTCTTACTAAGAATAATCTCAAACTATTCTATTATACAGGCTTAAAAGCTTATCCATTAAGCTATTTTCTTGCAGATATAGAGTTTGAGGGAACTAAGAAACAAATTAAATTGAATGTAGTTGAAAACGGTGGTCCACCTCTACTAGGACGAGATTTCATGGCATTATTTAACTTGGGTATATCTAAATTGCATTCTATCTCGAGTAATAGTGACGTGAATAATTTGTTAGACAAATATGCTGACGTTTGGAAGGACGAGCTGGGTTTATTTAATAAGTACAAAGTCACCTTGCAGTTGAAAGTTGATGCCAAACCAAAATTTTGCAAACCTAGGCCTCTACCGTTTGCAATTAAAGAAAAGGTTGAATCGAAACCATCAAGATTGCACGAATTAGGTATATTAGTACCGGTAAGTTTTTCAAAATTTGCTACCCCGATTGTACCGGTAATGAAACCTGATGGATCCGTGAGGATTTGTGGTGATTACTCAGTCAATTGAAGTTACCTCTGCCACTCATTGAGGAAGTCTTCGATAAGTTGCGTAACGGAGAGCACTACTCCAAAATTGACCTTAAAATTGCCTATAACCAATTAGAGCTGTCAAAGGACTGTCAAGAGCTAACAAGGATCAATACTACAAAGGGACTTTTCAAACATACAAGATTAGTATTTGGTTTAGCTAATGCGCCTGCAATTTTTCAGAAAATGATGGAATCGTTGATGGGGCATTGATGGAGTGGTTTGTTTCGTTGATGACGTTTGCGTGACAGGTCCAACGAAGGAAATCCATCTACAGCGACTCGAGGAGGTTTTGCGACGGTTGCAAGATGCAGGTTTGCGGCTACATAGGACGAAATGTAAGTTTTTCGAGAAAAGTATAAGTTATTTAGGTTATTTGATTGATAAGAACGGACTCC
The DNA here is from genome assembly GCA_946251855.1 of Alsophila aescularia. Taxonomy (NCBI): domain Eukaryota; kingdom Metazoa; phylum Arthropoda; class Insecta; order Lepidoptera; family Geometridae; genus Alsophila; species Alsophila aescularia. Next base: position 2,596,376 of record OX276378.1, on the reverse strand, counting down.
GTACAAATCCCAAGAATCAATTTCCGCCATCGACAAATGTACGGGAGTTAAAGCGATTTTTGGGAATGATAAATTATTATCGAAGGTTCATTCCAAATGCATCCTCTGTGATGGAATCTCTAAATGAGTTGCTTCGGTCAGATGTTGATTGGAAATGGGGAGTTGAGCAACAACGAGCTTTCGAGGAGGTAAAAAGCGAACTCTCATCAGAACGTGTGTTAGCACATTTTGATCCCAATGCGCGGCTAGTTCTTAGTGTTGATACAGGCCCAGGAGGTCTTGGTGCGGTTTTAATGCAGGGAGATGATGGCAAAGAGAGACCAATAGGTTTTGCATCTCGTACGCTATCAGCTAGCGAAAGGAATTATAGTCAGATTCAAAAATAGGCCATAATATTCGGTGTGAAACATTTTCATCAATATTTATATGGAAGAGATAAGCCATTTGTGATTAAAACAGATCACAAACCACTTCTGGCTATATTTGGAAAGAAGAATGGAATTTCTGTGACAGCAGCTTCAAGACTGCAAAGGTATGCTGTATTTTTATCGGCGTATAATTACGTTATTATGTACATAACAAGCGAAAATAATTCAGTGGCAGTTTTTTTTTCGAGAATGCCACAAAGTTGCACACATAACGTAGGCGATGAAAACGATAGTGCAAGTATATTAAATTTTCTGGACGAAAAATCACTTCCAGTATCTTTTAAAGACATTAAAAAAAGCAACAATCTCCGATCGAAGCTTACAGACTGTAATGAAATACGGTCAACATGGCTGGCCACGGAAGATAAATTGTGCCTCTATACAACCATTTTTTAAAAGCAAAGCAGACTTCGAGATAGAAGATGGAGTCCTACTACGGGGTCACAGAGTGGTAATCCCTCAGTCATTCAGAAGTAGTCTTCTGTCCGAGTTACATAAGGGTCACTTTGGCATTGTGAAAACTTCTTAGTTTTTTCACAAGCTGTACTCTTGTACAGCTCGTGAAAAAATGTGGTGGACAGGTATTGAATAAAATATCGAACGTACAGTGGGGGCCTGTGGAATATGCAGTGCTCAGAGAGCAGCACCATCGCAGGCCACGCCCGCCCCATGGCCGCGTCCAGGCGCGCCCTGGGACCGAATTCATATCGATTACATGTCTATAGCTCAAAGAACGTATTTGGTTGTTATAAATGCGTTTAGTAAATGGTTAGAATGCTTAGAAATGCGCGCGGGCGCATCATCCAGTGCTCTTATCATGCAGTTAAACCGCTTTTCTCAAGATTTGGTATTCCGAAGGTCATAGTTTCAGATAACGACGTAAAAATTAAAATTTTAGAATTCGCAGAGTTCTGTCGTCATGCTGGTATTCAACATGTTACCTCGCCTATTTATCATCCGGCGAGCAACGGACAAGCCGAAACCTCGGTGAAATGCTGCAAAAAGATGCTGAAATGTATCTTATTGCAGAATGCATCAGTGAACTCCGTTAATGACAAAATGCTTGGTTTCCTGTTTGAATATCGAAACACTCCTCACTGCTCCACAGGTTCATCACCGGCGCAATTGATGTTAGGTAGAAAGTTGCGGTCAAGATTAGATTGGTTACAGCCGCCACGCAAATCCAACTCGTCCCTTCAAATGTCAGCACATACATGTAGAAAGTTTAACGTAGGCGAAAAAGTTTGGTTGCGATGGTTCATAGGTAGGAAACCTAGTTAGGTTTTAGGAACTGTCACTGAAAAGCTAGGTAAATAGAGCCATTTAGTGCACGTACAAACGCATAATGTTATTTGTAAACGTCACATAGATCAAATATTGCGAAATAACCAAATTATAATAATATTGAATTGATAATTAACCTTAATTAGGAGATCTTGTCCGGTTTTTTTTTTATATATTTGTCAATGTGTTTTTTTTTTGGATGAAATAGTTTCCAAACAATAAAGGTTAATTTAACAAAAAAAAAGGTATTATTAAATAAACTGGATGATAGAGTTAATGTAGTAAAATAATAAATTAAGATCAATGAAATGTTATAAAATTAAATCAATGAAATGTTGAACTGAAATAGGTGTTTCCAAGGTTAACCCAACCTTCATAGAAACTTGTCCAAGCTCCTTTTTTTAATGTTAACCAAATGTGGCTAACTCCTTTAATTTTAAGGGCAAAAGAGTATTTTTGCAAGTTTAAGCTGTTAAACCTGAATTCTAAACAAATTTTACTATCGTTGCCTAGCTGCACCCCGTTGCTTTGCCCGCGTAAAAGAAAGGGTGTTTCAACCCACAGTCCTTCGACTCATGCAATATCCATATTTACTACCTATAGTAAAAGGAAGTAAAAAGTAGAAAGGTGTTTTGAACCTTGAATGCGAGATATGATTTGGTCTAATTTTGATATAAGGATGTATTTAAGGCGACAGACTCGTGGTCACACCGATTTAATTTTTGAAAGTGGATTCGGTCAAAGGGATACACTGCTATTTAACTGCTAACTCGATGGTGGTGCTTGGATCAGAACCACGACGAGCATTTGCTGCTTTTATTTAAAGTGCCTATTTAATTTTATAATGACATTTGTCAACGTAATTGCTGATAAAATTGTGGCAGGAGTTAAGAGTTATTTATAAAATTGCTTTTATAAGCTAATCCTTGCATATTTTTATGTTTGTAATCTATAATTTTTAGGTACATTCTAGGTACTAACTTGTGATAGGTATTTGGTAAACATACAGTTAGCTATACGTTCTAAATCAATGGTACACCCGCGGTCCTGACGTCAGGTTGGCGGGTGTACCTTTCTTTTAATAATAACTCAGAATTTATAGAGGTACATATAAAATCATTGCAGGTACCATGATGTACATTGTAGGTACAGTACACACATATTCGAATAATTTTTCCATTAGAAAATTATTAACTGTAGTTAATAATTTTCTAATGGAAAAATTTGGATCTCATCCGTGACCCAAATTTTTCCATTACAAAATTATTATATATATTTACGCTAAGCAGTCGTTAACTGCTATAAAAAACATAACATACAGTTAGCTATACGTTCCAAATCAATGGTACCTTTATTTTAATAATAACTAAGAATTTATAGAGGTACATATAAAATCATTGCAGGTACCATGAGGTACATTTTAGGTACAGTACACAGATATTCAAACTGCTGCATTTCGACACAAAAAGTGATAGGTACACGCTCACAAAAAATGACATCCCATAGTTCCTTGGTGCTCTCTTCTCTCTCTGAAGCACCGGTAGTGTCAGAACAGTATTTCCTTTTCCTGTGCAAGATTCAACTCTAAATTGGCACTTCACAGCATACATAGTTTACCTAATTATACGCTTTATATTAGCTTCACTTGTATGTTTGTATGTTTGTAACCGACTCCTTTGGACGCTATTTTGACCCACTTTAAACGGTCAGATTTCATTCAAATTTTGCACACCTGTCAAAGACCGATTAAAAAGCAATAAATCGAAAAAAAAAAGTAAAAATAAATAATAGTTTAAAAAAACACACTTTATATAGAAAACCAAACTAAAAAATAAATTTTAATAGTGTAAATAAGAAAAAATGTTTTATTTAAAAAAAAGCGTGGGGTGCTTTTTAAGATATTATCGAAATGATAATCCTTCTTCTCATATCTGTCAATGAAATATTTATAACTATTGACCCATGCACCCCACGATTTTTTTGAAATAAATCATTGTTTTCTTATTTACACTATTAAAATTTATTTTCTATTTTTTAGTTTGGTTTTCTATATAAAGCGTGTTTTTTAGTTTTTTTAAACTATTATTTATTTTATATTTATAAATATTTTGCATATTTACAATAAAGTACTGACTTTGACTTTATCAGAAATCTTTCCCACCAGTTTTATTTTAATTGCCATTCATACCAGTTCGTCCAATGTTATGAGACTAGAAACTAGTGGCCCTGTGAGCTGTAGACCTCGCGCGCACAAACTTTTTTGTAAACAATCTAGCTGTGCACAGTAGCGCCACCTAGTTACTTCAATGTAAAACTAACATTAAATTAATAATCAAGGTGCTCCATCAATCCCTACCTAGTGGGCAAAGGGCTTATTCCACTGGTAGAAACCTAAAAGTGATAAACTTACTGCATTTTTATGAGCTATTCTGCTCATCACGCCGTCCTCATCAAATCTTGTTAACCACGCTCCACTCATATATCGCGTCAAGATCCCTTTGCAGAGCTAAACAGTCAACCTCTGATTTAACTTCAGTATAAAGTTTTAGATCATCCGCATACAAACAGCTTCTTGTGTGGCAGAGGACTGAAGGAAGGTCATTTACCATTAACAAAAACAGCAACGGTCCAAGTATAGAACCCTGACTTACTCCGGAACGCGTATGATAGGGCCTGGACTCATACAGACCAAGTCTAACGAACTGCTGACGATCGCGCAGATAGTCCGCAAGTAGCCGGAGAAGACCCGGGGCAAAGCCCATGGCACTCAATTTAGCCAGCAGTATGTCGTTGTTGACCCTATCAAAAGCCTTTCGGAAGTCAAAATAAAGAACTTCTACCTGTCGCCCTCTGTCCAAACTCTTAGATACGTAATCAACAAGAGTCAGCAGATTAGTATTAACTCCTGAAGCCATAATGTTCGTTACACAGATATTTATTTACCTGCGCAAATATGTACCTATGGATGATGGATTCAAATATTTTAGCTGGCGATGACAATATAGATATTGGGCGATATTCCTCAACTATAGATTTATTTGCGCTCTTAGGAATAGGCGTTACCCTTGAGACTTTCCATTGTGATGGATGGACTCCCGATTTCAAGCACAGGTTTAATATATGGCAAAGCGGATCACACAGAACATTTTTAGAACTTTTGATTATTACGGCCGGAATACTATCGGGCCCCGCTGAGCTATTTGGCTTAAGCTTATTTATACCAAAAAAGACGTCATCTCTAGAAAAGTTTTGTTTATGTTTACTATTTCTACTGATATCAAGCCTATTCGCTTCAGCGGCATTTAGCTTGGGGACTTCAGACAGAAACACACTTGCAAAGAATTCCGCAAAAGCTTCGGCTGCTTCAGGACCTGAAAAAGTTGTACCTTTATAGGTAACCTTAGGTTCAAACCCTCCTTTGGACCGTAGGCTTGAGACATGCTGCCAAAACTTTCTTGGATGTAGCTTTATGTTACTTTCGATACCTACAGCTCATATAATTATTATAAGTGGCTGACACACGAAGTTTTAACTCCGCTCTAAGGTCCGAAAACAATTTGTAGGACTCAACCGTTTTCTTGCGTCTCTACGAGGCATGCAATTTAATCTTACGTTTTGAATCTTTGATTAATTCGCCAGTAAACCATACGGGGTAGCGCCTACTCTGGGAACATTCCCGTCGCTTTTTAGGCATACACAGGTCAAATATACCATATATGATTTCATAAAAACTTTGACTAGCACTAAATACGTCACTGGCCTGCATTACCTCATCCCACGAAGTTTGAGGTAACATATCATTTAGCAGATTATAGTCACATTTTTGGAAATTCCAATCTTTTACTTGGTCAATGTTACTGGGCTTGATGAGATCAGAGTGATGAGCCATGTCAATTCTTAGCTCGATATCCAGGGGGGTATGATACGCGTCCGGGGGAACTATTCCATCCGTAACTACGACGGTGACGTTATGCGCATGGTAATCACTCTCTTGTGCCAATACAATATCTAGCATTCCTCCATGCGAATTTCTCACTTCATTATTCTCATACAGATTACAGAACGATAGAAAATAACAATAATAATTATTAATATTTAGTGATGAGCTATTCAAATTAATGTCACCAATGATACACACTGATCCTTTTAAAACATTTATAAAATTTTCTACTTTACAGAACCACTCCATATAGTCGTTGTCTTTGGCACTCGGTTTGATGTACAACACGCACACATAGAAATAACGCCCACACCACGTGAAACTGGCCCACAGATCCTCCCCTTTATCTGTTTCCAAGTCTCTTCACCGGCTTAGTACTATAGGGGCACGCGCTGCGAGGAGGACGCCTCCGCACGGCGTGCCCCGATCACGGCGCACTAAAGACCAATCGTCTGGCGTTAATTCAGAATCTCCCACAGAGTCGTCAAGAAATGTTTCACTCACAGCCACCAGGTTGTGCTCAAGAACTGACAAGTTATTGCGCCAAGTCCGTAACTTTGTTTTGAGGCCTCGAACATTTTGGTATTAGATGTCAAGAATAGATACCTTATTTGGCGCTTGCAACATCAACGGCGCGGGCGCCACGAAAGCGGGCTGGTTGTTCCGTACCGACAACCGCGGTTCAGCTGGCTTTTTAAAGTTGACCCATGCGTTCACTCTTGCGTTGATCGGCCACACATCATTCGAGTAACACATTTCATAGTAGGCCACTGGAACTCCTATCTTATACGACTTGTAACTACCTCTGGGTGTGAGCACCTCCACTGTGCAGGTACCGCATGGGCAAAGGAGGTGTAAGTAGTTACGAATTTCATCGGCACTAGACTCCATGTTCCATAGGTGTAAATGCTTACGCATCTCAACTGCCTTGAGAGAAGTCACACTAGGGCCAGCAGTGCCACAAATTGAAGTTTGTTGACGGCCCTTTCTCTGTACCTCGGTCCAATGTTGCGCATCCGCTTCTAGGTGGCTTGGAGTGCTTGATACGGCGTGTTTTTCCTGTTGAATTCTCAGATTCTTGCGGGCGTTTTATCTGGTTAGAAGAAACTTGAGGCTTAGATAAAGATTGCAGAACAGGTTGGTTTGATGGTTTGTTTACCTTCTTCTGCTTTTGAACCACAGCAACTGAGACGCTTGCATCCCTAGTGGAACTTGGAACTCGAATCTGACGAGCAGCTACAGCGACCCCTGGAGTAGAGCGGGCTTCATAATGCATTAATTTATTTGCTAGCATATCTACTTGAGCTATATAATTCTTTAAGTCGGTGGACATTGCAGTATTAGCGGCTTCATTAAGTACGAGCCTAGTCCGTAACACATCTACTTGAGACGCAAGACTTTCCATTTTGATGTTATTACTTTTTATAATTAAAACTGACTCGGAAAGAAGTTGTCTCTGTAATAGCATTTCCTGCCTGAGGCTACACATATCAGCAGAAATATCCTCTTCATCCTTCTGTTGCTGTTGTTCTGCATCTGTTGGAGATTGGATAGTTGGATCTTTTTACGATAGGTGATGTTATTAACTTCACGAGATTTCTTTGAAAACCCTACAGGAGTCTGGCTATTATCTCTGCCTTTTTTCGCAGCGCAGTGACATTCTGGGCATACCCAGGCACTACCAGACTCATGAATTGAGTTAATTCCACCCGCGCACTGTAGGTGGTAAATCTTACGCCATTTATCTATAGTACAACGTATGCCGTCTTCATCCATAATAAGGGTACAGCAAGCGGCACAGTTCATTATAAAATCAGTGAGTATAGTTCGAGAAACGAAGTTATTAAGAATTATTATACGGCGGTGTTGCGCAAACCTAGCGCAACAGCTGAGATAGATAAACTGATGTCAATGCATACGCGCAACGGTGAGTCACCTGACGCCGGTCAATGATCCCACAGGCAGCCACACGACGAGTTGCGGAACGTCGATAACGGGACTTTTGACAATAATTTAAATGTTTTTGATGGTATCTTCGCTATTTGTGAGCCGATTTTCACCAAAAATCCTCCAATAGACACGTCAATATGCAGGCTACACAAATGTGAAACGTTAACAGGTGCCACTTCACTTTGAACCACGAGGAGTCGCTTTAGAGACGGTCACGGATGAGTCCGAGAAATCTACCTTTCTCTACCTTTGTGTCGCAAAGACAAGCCGACACTCAATAACTATATACATATAAATTGTAAGATTACTAGTGAAAATTATGTTGGCAATAAAGACTTAATAATAATAAATCTACCTTTAAACTTTAATTTCATTAGCAAACAAAGTGATCTCGGGTCTGAGGAGGTTAAGTTAGTCTCATAAAAATTTGGTGAAGATCTGATGAGGATCTTCGGCGTGATGAGCAGAATAGCTCCTCAAAATGCAGTAAATTTCTCACTTCTAGGTTTTTATCTGTGGAATCAGCCCTTTACCTACAATTAGGGAATGATGGCACTACTGTGTACCGCTAGATTGTTTGCAAAAAAGTTTGTACATGCTTGGTCTACAGCTCATAGAACCACTAGTGTTAATAGCTTCAAACTTGTATGGTAGTTTTGTTCCCTAAGATAACATGACACTTACTCCTGTAGCAACGAGTGTGCAGTTCTCCTGCATGGCAACCTGCACGGCGTACTGAGTCACCTTGATCAGGAAATTTTCGGTTGCCACAAACTTGTTTGTGCTCGTCAGCGGTATGTTAACTTTATCCACACTGAAACAAGGCCATAGCTGTTGTTATGGCAAAAAAAAACATACCAACACCTTATGAAGTCATTCTATAAGTTTATTTCTTTACAAAATCTACTCAATATGATTGTGCAATAAAACCCAACTTAACTTAATTCATTTAATTCTGAAGGGTTGGAGTACACACCACCACCACACCAACCGCTATATTATTGATTTCAAAAGAGAGTTGAGCCAAGCAACGAAATTCAAACCAACAGTAAATAAACACCATCTACAGCGACATCACTGGAACAGCTGTGCCAGCGATCTAAAGCAGTGCTCCGGTACATAAAGGAGCTTGGGTGGCTAGGTTAGAGGCTGGCAGGGGGAAATGCACAACACACCCCAAGCGGGACATCAGTGAAAGCCTGATCACCCTCATCTCGAATAAGAGTTGAGCAAAGGCCAACTAACATACCTCACCCATAATAAAATTAAACCAAATCTGCAACTGATACAGCTTAAATAATCTTTCGTAGATGAAGAAGGCCAATGATGATGCCAAGCATAGTTGAGTGCTGCGCACCCGTAAGTGGTTCGAATGGACTTACTTTCTAAATTCAGTGTTCAGATCAGCGGCAACAATCCTCCAATCCCTTCCTTCCGTTACGTACGGCAATAAAGTCTTTACTACCGGGTGTCCCTTCTTTTCGTACTCCCACCACAGCAGCATTTTGTACGCAACCAGCATGAAAACAATGATTGAAGCGTAAAAAGACGCCTCAACCCACTCGGACCTCCATCCTGCGCACCAGCTTGTAAGCACGTAACCGAACGGCAAAGCCGCGTGCACCATTACGGTCACTGTGGTCCTCTTCATGTGGTACCCCACGAAGTTAACATTCTCCGAGCCCAAGAAGCTCTCGAAGAGGTGGGCGATGGTAAAACCGGCGGACACGAACTCCGCTGGTGGATATACGACGCACACGCAGAATAGGGCGTAAAATAGAGTTACGAGTACATCCATGGTGATATTGTTGATATCCAGTATTATTTTACAGATTTTTAAACATTTTTAAATTGAATGATATATTTTGGTCATTTTTAAAAACAGCACAGAATAGCACAAACTAAATACTCTGCGTTCGAGATGATGAGATTGCGTTGTGGGCAGTTTCGAAATGTACATTTTGCGCAGTATTTATATACTCTTTGGTACATTTTTATCAAGTTGTGATCTTTGAATATTTTTGTTGAATTTTATACTTGGCAATGATTATCTGTGGCCCAATTCCATAACTTGGCTACAATCGGATTATCACTTTTTTCATAGCAAATTCGACTCTATCGCAAAGCGTTTTTAGTGTTTAGTGGTTTTTAGTGGCTGCGATACTGAGAATTCGATTGAAGCCAAGTTATGGAATCGGGCTGCTGAGCTCTACGTAGGTTTAATATGTTTGGTTTTTTAGTTAGTGTGGCAACACTGTAAAACAAAATACGGGGCGCGTTCACTTACACGTTCGAGGACGCACGGATCATCCGCGCGATCGCTAGAAATCGTTCACGGCGTCGTCGGACGTACGCCTGGGTCATCCGAAAAATAGTAAGGGAGGGGAGGAATCGTAGAGGGACGGAGGAATAGTATGAAACTGACACTTGACAGTTGTCAGTGGCCTTATTACAGAACTTGGCTGCAATCAGATTGTCACTTTTTTCATAGCAAAATCGACTCTATCGCAAAGCATTATTGAATTTTACGGCTTGAAACCGTCATGATCAACATTACGTAATCGCACTGCTGTTGTATGTGGACGTCCAAAGTCGTTCGCTAACTCCGGTGGCCGTATCAATCTGATTGAAGCCAAGTTCTGTATGGCTTCAATCAGATTGTCACTTTTTTCATAGGAAAATCGACTCTATTGCAAAGCATTATTGAATTTGACGGCTTGAAACCGTCATGATCAACATTACGTAATCGCACTGCCGATGATCAAGCGATAATCGCACGGATGATTCGAGTGTGTAAGTGAACACAGCCCAGTGGTCTCGAACCTACCGATTTTTCGGTATTTATTACGATTTGGTGACTGTTCTACCGATATACCGAAATTGAACGATATTCTCACGATTTCGGGGCATATTTGGCACCACTTTACTCTTTCACAAGATTGTTCAGAACAATGATTTTTCAATCAATGCGATGAAAACAAATAACGAAACGGAAACAATCATTGGTTTATATAGATAGATAGCTCTTTATTGTACACCACATAGAACAAAAATACAAAAATAACTAAAACATTTATGCACAATATATAGGACAATGGGCGGTCTTATAGCTAAAAAGCGATCTCTTCCAGACTACCTTTGGATGGAAAGGAATTAATATACGGCAAAGACGGTGGTGCATTATTATATAATAAATAAATAATAAAAACTGAATACAATGAATAAACATATTAATAAATAAATATATATATACATACACATTTATTCCCATATACACATTAATATGTAAATATATAGTATAGTATATATATGTATAGTATATACACTATAAAAAAAAACATTTACTACATATACATTTACAAAATATATATATAAACATAATACAAATTATATACAGTGAAACAAAAACAGAATAACAACAAAATAGCAAGAAGTGATATTAATTATAGAGATAAAACTTCTTTACTTGAACTTTAAAAACAGGGAGAGACTGGGCTCGCCTTATAGTAACCGGCAGAGCGTTCCATAGACGAACTGCTTGGATGGTAAATGAACTGCCATAAAAAGAGCTTCTATGTACAGGGATCATCAAAGCTAAATTTTCTGATGACCTGAGTGACAACTTGTTAGAATCAGACAGGAAATTAAAACGTTCCATAAGATATCGCGGGGAGGAGGGATTAAACAAAATTGTATAAAGAATAGAGAGTATATGAGCATTCCGGCGAAGGCGTATTGGAAGCCACTTGAGCTTAGTGCGAAATTCAGAGACATGATCATATTTGCGCAAACCAAATATAAATCGAATGCAGAAGTTTTGAAGACGCTCAAGTTTGTTTAGCTGGTCCTCAGTAAGATCTAGATAGCAGGCATTGGCATAGTCTAAGATTGGGAGCAGAAGTGACTGCGCAAGAGCAATTTTAGTGGCAGTGGGCGAAAAAAAACGGAGTCTTCTGAGGGAACCTGCAGAAGCAGATAGCTTTCGACTGACGGTTTCCATCTGAAGAATCCAAGTAAGGCTCTGGTCTATAATAAGAACAAAGTTTTTGATACTCTGCCTATATGGAATAGATAGATAGATAGATAGATAACTCTTTATTGTACACCACATAGAACAAAAAATACAATAATAACTAAAACATTTATACAAAATAAATGGGACAATGCGCGGTCTTATCGCTAAAAAGCGATCTCTTCCAGACAACCTTTGGATGGAAAGGAATTAATATACGGCAAAGACGGTGGTGCATTATAGTATAACAAATAAATAATAAAAACTGAATACAATGAATAAACACATATACACATATATTCCAATATACCTACACATAAATACGTAAATATAATAACCCTCACTCACTATTATGTAATATAATAGTGGACCCTCCAAACACAACTTTGGGTAGAACTGACCAGTCAACTTTTGATATCATTCTGGAGCTGCCAAGAATTACCTGTGTTTTTGTAGGATTTATTTTTAGCCCATAAGCTTTACTCCAATCAGAAATATGGCGTAAATTGGAATTAGTAGTTTCTATGGCAAAAGAGAGAGAGCTAAGTGGGGCTTGGCAATAGACTTGGAGATAATCAGCATACAAGTGATAAGGAGAGGTTATATGTACTGATATTGAATAAATAAAAAAAACTTTTTTTTTTGGTTTATTACATATAAAAAGACAGTTAAATGAAGCTAATTGTTATAATTTCAAAATTAATGAAAAAATACTGTGACTATGGCCCGAGAATATTAGTACGATCCAAAAAAAAAAATGATTAAATACTTTGATTAAGGCTTGTCAATACAATCATAATACTCTAGGAAAAATTAAGCTACTCGTAACTTCAGTGACTTTGTAATCAATCCAAAAATTATTGCGGCAATGGCCAAATAATATTGGCACAATCCTAAAAAAAATATGTTTTGTATTCTTACCTAATCCTAAATGTTCTGTAAGTGAATATTTTACTCGAAATATACATACCATTTTTCAAACCATATTAATTTTACTACTATATTTATTGCTATTTTTTTTTTTCAAATACACCTATTTTTTGTACAAATTTACCGATTTTTGAGGGCAATTCTACCGATATTTTATTTTGACGTTCGAGAACACTGTTGACATCTTTGAATTTGTTGGTTTGGTTGGATGTGGACACGTATGAAGTGTTTTTGATTGGAAATCATTAATTTTCCATTGAAAGGAGCTCGTTTTATTTCAGTTGAAGTGATAACTGAAACGTTAACTATATTAGTAATACCGAGAATTCCACTTTAGCGCCATGTCCAGGTTAGTATAGACGTATTAAACGCTTACACCGGATATCCAAACCCTCATCAGATTATGTCTTCACGATGAAGACGATTCATGTTTACTCATTTGCTAAAACGATTATATTTTAGATATGCCTATGTTTAATCACTAATTTGCTACCTTTAAAATATCTAGACATGTTGATTGCTACCTAGTCTGAGACAATATGGGGCCGATTCCAGCCCGGTTTTGGTTGGGTAGTAGGCATGGGGACATTGCGGCCTAAAGACACTCGGACCTCCATCCGGCGCACCAGTTTGTAAGCACGTAACTGAACGGCAGATCCGTGTGCACCATTACGGTCACTGGTCCTCTACATGTTGGTAGCCCACGAAGTTAACATTCTCCGAGTCTAAGAAGTTTTCGAAAAGGTGGGCGATGGTAAAACCGGCGGACATGAACACCGCTGGAGGATATACAACACACAGGCAGAATAGGGCGTAACATAGAGTTACTAGCACATCCATGGTGATATTGGTGTTAGCCCATTTTAGTTCACAGATTTTTATAAAATTACAATGGTATATTTTGGAGATTTTTGAAAAACACCACATAATTGCACAAACTAAATATGGGCTATGTTCGGATTGGCACAATCTCCTATATGTTTTGTTTGACTCAAATATTACAAAATGAACAGTTAGAAACTTTGATTAAAGAAACAAATAAAGATCAAGCACTTAGTAATACCAGGCCAGTCGCACTCCGCAACAAGTACAAATATTATACTTACACTTTGCGGCCGCAATATTGCGGTTAATTCAGTAGAGTGTCAAGCGTGCACTTGATGAGTTGCGTGCCGTGTGCTTACTATAAAGTACCTACTTACGTAAAGTTTTTGTCAAATTTTATTCTTTTCTTAATTATGAGTACCAAGAAGAAACCTAGAATGTACTGCGTAGCATTCAGTCTGACAAGTCTCGTAAAATACCTACATACTGTCATTTTATTACGTAGGTAGCCATTTCTTTTTCATTCATTATTAAGCATGGAATTCAGACAGGCACCTTTTATTCATCAAAGTGCATTACCTATTAAGTTGTGCATGATACGGTACATTCTAGCCTGCACACAATGGGTGAGCGCCTTCTAGGTAAATATAATTGAAAGATTGCAGCGCTGTGCAAGTTAAATTGCACTTTATTGCGTTGTAGTGAGAGTTGCTATGTATTTAAATGACTTTACTCAGTTATCCTTCTGTACTTGTACTATTATTTATTCTGTGGTAATACATACTATTATTCAAAATGCGATCATGCGACTATTTATGGTGTGTGTGTTGTGTGGTACAAAACCATTTGTCACAGATGAAACTGTGACAAATGGTTTTGTACAAAAACCATCAAAAGATTGCAAGAGATATTGAGCCATCCTTTTTCCACATGCATTAACCCGTATCGTTTGCCTGTTTGCTCCACACAAACATTTACGTGTTACGCAACATTTACAAACAAATTTAAATAAACATTTTCAAGTCTATTTATCCCCCTGATTTTAAGACACCATCAGATAATAAATTACCCAATGTACCATCACAAAGAGCGTTCATGACTTATGATTTTTTATATCAATATTTGCATGACTATGTAACACTCCTTTTTTATGATGTAATGTGATGGGACGACTTTGATAAGGTGTTTGTGTGTGTCTGTCGTCCTGCTGTAGTGTGGCAATTCACAATGTTTCTTATTCACCTATTATTAATTGGTATTTAGAAAGAGACAACTATGGGGGCATTAGTTTTGAATCAAATGCCGAAAATAACTGTTAAAAACACTAAATAATGATAGACATTTGGCATTCGCCTTGGACATTTGTGGGCGAAAATAGTGTTCTGAACCGTATTAGATCATAGTTCGTTTTGAATGTTTAGATAACATGTTTACATAGGAAAATCGACTTTATTCTGTCAAGGATGGGGTCTTTTTTCATTCGGTTTGGAAAAGATTGGTAGTGTAAAAAGTTGCAAAAATGGGGAAAAAGTGGTGAAAATGAAGTCTTGTTAAAAAAAGTACATTTCGAAACTGCCCACAATGCTGTCTCATCATCACAAACGTAGGGTATGCAGAATCATTTGGCACTTCCCAAGTACTGGCCAAATACCATCACACTGAAGAATATTACAATGAAGGAAATAAATATAAATAAGAATATCCATAAATAAAGACTAGGTTTTAATAAAGTTTGTTTTTTTTCAACAGCATGGCGGGAGTAGAGCAGCCTTGTTACACGCTGATCAACTTTCCAACAGACTCAGAGCCCCACAATGAGATGCAACTCAAAATTGATCTTGGTAAGAGTCATATATTAACAAGAATTTAGGTAAAATCTAGGAAGTTCATTTTGAACCACCAAATAATATACAATGAAGCATAGTGTGAACATAAAGGTTCACTTTGTAATAGTGATTTATTAGTTCTTTTCCGTGCTTTGGAGGGTATGACAAACTAACTCCAGAGCCCAGCACTACCTCATGCAATAATCAACCAAGTTCCTAGATTCCTAGTTATTCTCCAAACTATAACTACAATTTACAGATAATGCTTATTTTTAATTGCTATTTTACGGTTACCTGGAAGAAATCACTTTCAGCAATAAGATTGTGTTTAGTTAAATAAACATCATTGTTTATATTTTCTTTGGTGTGCAATAATGTATTAATCTATCTTTCATATTTACAGAAAAAGGGGACACAAAAAAGAAGATAGAGGCATTGAAGAAAGTGATTGGTATTATTCTCTCTGGTGAGAAGATCCCCGGCCTTCTCATGATCATCATCAGATTCGTCCTGCCGCTGCAGGACCATACCATCAAGAAGATGCTGTTGATCTTCTGGGAGATTGTCCCGAAGACATCATCTGATGGCAAGCTTCTGCAGGAGATGATCCTCGTTTGTGATGCTTATAGGAAGGTAAGTCTGGTCTATTTATTTAAAGTCAACACTCAGTGAAAACTATTTATGGCAAATTTTAGTAGTGATAACTATTTGTGGCTAGTTCTATTAGTGAAAACTATTTGTGGGTAGTTCTATTAGTGAAAACTATTTGTGGCTAGTTCTATTAGTAAAAACTATTTTTGGCTAGTTCTATTAGTGAAAACTATTTGTGGCTAGTTCTATTAGTAAAAACTATTTTTGGCTAGTTCTATTAGTGAAAACTATTTGTGGCTAGTTCTATTAGTGAAAAGTATTACATTAACTATTACCTGGTATTTTATCAACAAGAGCTGTATAAAATACCAGGGTACAAAAAAACAACTTCAAATGGATTAACTAATAACTGATCCAATTTTGATACAATTTATACAGTACCACACAAGAGGTCTTCTTTCTCAAGTAAAAACAATCATCTAATTCGGTTCAGACATACCAAGATAATAGAGAACATAAACTATAAAACAAATAGATTTTCTAATAAAAACTGCTGAACCAATTTTGATACAATTTATATGGGACCACCTAGAGAGTATACAAATACAAACAAAAAAATAATTTTGGTCTACAATTGTCGGAGAAATCTGTGTTAGTACATTAAAAAAAAACATACAGTTGAACATATAACTATCTCCTTTTGTGAAGTCGATTAAAAAACGGTAACTGTAATATGTAGTAAAAAAAGTATATGAGAACATTAGAGATGAAATAAACTTTAAACATACTTAGGGCAATGCTTGCTATTGGCATATGGAAATATTAGTATTTAATAGCCAGCAGATTAAGTGAAAAGTATTTAAGGCTGGTTCTATGCCAGCAGATTAAGTGAAAAGTATTTAAGGCTGGTTTATGCCAGCAGATTAAGTGAAAAGTATTTAAGGCTGGTTCTATGCCAGCAGATTAAGTGAAAAGTATTTAAGGCTGGTTTATGCCAGCAGATTAAGTGAAAAGTATTTAAGGCTGGTTCTATGCCAGCAGATTAAGTGAAAAGTTTTTAAGGCTGGTTCTATGCCAGCAGATTAAGTGAAAAGTATTTAAGGCTGGTTCTATGCCAGCAGATTAAGTGAAAAGTATTTAAGGCTGGTTCTATGCCAGCAGATTAAGTGAAAAGTTTTTAAGGCTGGTTCTATGCCAGCAGATTAAGTGAAAAGTTTTTAAGGCTGGTTCTATGCCAGCAGATTAAGTGAAAAGTATTTAAGGCTGGTTCTAAGCCAGCAGATTAAGTGAAAAGTTTTTAAGGCTGGTTCTATGCCAGCAGATTAAGTGAAAAGTATTTAAGGCTGGTTCTATGCCAGCAGATTAAGTGAAAAGTATTTAAGGCTGGTTCTATGCCAGCAGATTAAGTGAAAAGTTTTTAAGGCTGGTTCTATGCCAGCAGATTAAGTGAAAAGTATTTAAGGCTGGTTCTATGCCAGCAGATTAAGTGAAAAGTTTTTAAGGCTGGTTCTATGCCAGCAGATTAAGTGAAAAGTTTTTAAGGCTGGTTCTATGCCAGCAGATTAAGTGAAAAGTATTTAAGGCTGGTTCTATGCCAGCAGATTAAGTGAAAAGTTTTTAAGGCTGGTTCTATGCCAGCAGATTAAGTGAAAAGTATTTAAGGCTGGTTCTATGCCAGCAGATTAAGTGAAAAGTTTTTAAGGCTGGTTCTATGCCAGCAGATTAAGTGAAAAGTATTTAAGGCTGGTTCTATGCCAGCAGATTAAGTGAAAAGTTTTTAAGGCTGGTTCTATGCCAGCAGATTAAGTGAAAAGTATTTAAGGCTGGTTTATGCTAGCAGATTAAGTGAAAAGTATTTAAGGCTGGTTCTATGCCAGCAGATTAAGTGAAAAGTTTTTAAGGCTGGTTCTATGCCAGCAGATTAAGTGAAAAATATTTAAGGCTGGTTCTATGCCAGCAGATTAAGTGAAAAGTATTTAAGGCTGGTTCTATGCCAGCAGATTAAGTGAAAAGTTTTTAAGGCTGGTTCTATGCCAGCAGATTAAGTGAAAAGTTATTAAGGCTGGTTCTATGCCAGCAGATTAAGTGAAAAGTATTTAAGGCTGATTCTATGCCAGCAGATTAAGTGAAAAGTTTTTAAGGCTGGTTCTATGCCAGCAGATTAAGTGAAAAGTATTTAAGGCTGGTTCTATGCCAGCAGATTAAGTGAAAAGTTTTTAAGGCTGGTTCTATGCCAGCAGATTAAGTGAAAAGTATTTAAGGCTGGTTCTATGCCAGCAGATTAAGTGAAAAGTATTTAAGGCTGGTTCTATGCCAGCAGATTAAGTGAAAAGTTTTTAAGGCTGGTTCTATGCCAGCAGATTAAGTGAAAAGTTATTAAGGCTGGTTCTATGCCAGCAGATTAAGTGAAAAGTATTTAAGGCTGGTTCTATGCCAGCAGATTAAGTGAAAAGTTTTTAAGGCTGGTTCTATGCCAGCAGATTAAGTGAAAAGTATTTAAGGCTAGTTTATGCCAGCAGATTAAGTGAAAAGTATTTAAGGCTGGTTCTATGCCAGCAGATTAAGTGAAAAGTTTTTAAGGCTGGTTCTATGCCAGCAGATTAAGTGAAAAGTATTTAAGGCTGGTTCTATGCCAGCAGATTAAGTGAAAAGTATTTAAGGCTGGTTCTATGCCAGCAGATTAAGTGAAAAGTTTTTAAGGCTGGTTCTATGCCAGCAGATTAAGTGAAAAGTATTTAAGGCTGGTTTATGCCTTCCATGTTTCTAATATAAGACGAAAGGTATACCTATTTAATTGATGAGTAGAGCTGCTTTAAAATAGGTAGAACCATTGTTTATCAAGATCTAGCTTTCCCGCCCGCGACTTCATCCGCGTGGACTACTGTCCATGTGGAAGAAGCACCCTATGTTCGTCTAGGATATTCTTGTTCTACAACGTATCAATCGCTGAATAAAATAGGCAACTAAATGGTTTTGGACCAAAACTTGTCCACCTCCACCGCTTGATCAGTGGCCAAGTTAAGGTCTTGTTTAGAACAATGAGCCGGACATAAGGGGCAACATAGAAGATGCAACATTGACTGAATGGCAGCAGCACAATCGCACTCCAGCCAATCTTCTATACCCCATCGGTGCATGTTTTCTCGACAGCAGCCAACCCCGGCACGAAGCCGATTAAAGGATTTCCTGATTGGCTATTGTAGATTATGCCCTGGTGGAAGGGCTTCTGCTGGGGTTATAAAATCAGGTCGGACCGCATGTTGTGCTTGCCATAGTTTGCATCTTCTCTTAGCAGGATCTGATTTTAAAGCTTTTGAATTTCTTAAAAAGCTTTTACGGCTCTTTAAGCGGGCTTGTGGCATGGTGTGTAGCCATACAGTGGATGTCGGGTGTCTGCTTCTTGCTTCAATTTTTCTAGTGAACTAGCTACCTAAGATATTAAAAACCAATGAAAAAGTTGGTAAGTATAGGACCAATGCTCCTGAAGTTTTTTGACAGACTTGTTATTTTGTTTCCATGGCAACCGTTCCTTACAGCTTATCAACATTTTCCAGTTTTCTCATGGAAACTTACAATTTGCCAGGATAAAAAGTATACTTTGCTTTATTCTAGAGTATAAGCTATCTCCATTCCAAATTTCATGAAAATTCGTCCAGCCGTAATCGCGTGAAAGCTCCCCAAACAAACAAACAAACAAACAGACAAGGTTTCACTTTTATATATTGGTATGGATTGTTGCAAGTTCATCAAATTGCAAGAAAATCTTGAAAACTAATTTGTTTGTTTTGATTGATACTCAAATGAATGAATACGAATATTTTTAGCTGCAAATAATCCCGATAATTCGTATATAATGTCCGTATGTATTTTTTTTGCCAGATTTCGCTGGTCTAAAAATGCAGGAAACAGGGATATTGAGCACAATGCAAGCATCATCATAGTAAATGGAAATCATTTTATACCATCAGTAATCTGCACATTCAATGTAAAAGTATCCCATTATTGAAAAACTAGGTAATGCCCGCAGCTTCGCACGCGTGTTCATTTCTGTAGGTTGAAAGTACTTGTGCTATTCCAGGACCTAAAATACCAATATACCAACATTTGATCAAAATTCCTTCAGCCGTCAAAATATTTTTATCAATTGCTCGGCTTCATTACCTCAGTTTTTAAGTCAAAACATAAGCTATCCAACAGTAAAAACGGCATCGCAATCAGTCCAGTAGTTTTTACGTGATGCGCGAACAAACATACAGACAGACAAACAGACAGACACGATTTTTTTAAATGTTATATTCTTGTTCAGTAGCTTATTTTATGTACCCTAGACCTGTTCTTTTTTAATTATCTTCTTTGTACAGACTTATTCGTTCCTATTGCTTTATTATAAGTATAAATAGATCGATTTAGCGCTTCGTCCTTTTTAATAGTTATCTATGATAAACAACACTAATATTTAGTTTATAATAATAAGTCAATCACACGAAAATTAACATATTTAGTTTATAATATTATTATTATAAACTAAATATGTTAATTTTCGTACATGTTAATTTTCGTTTAGCTTATGTTTTGACTTATGTCAATCACACGAAAATTAACAATGAACATTGGAAAAGAAAAAAAGCAAATTAGTTTTTTGACTATACTGAAGTCTGATTGACATTTGAGGTTTACTCGACTATTGAACGAATATAATGAACGATTTCTTTAAATCATTCCGTTAACCACCGAGTTGTTAATTGGAACTTTGTTAACCACCGAGTTGTTAATTGGAATTTTGTTTTTGTTCGTGAAATTGTTAAAAGATTCTCGTTACATTTAGTTACCGCGTAACGAGTATTTGTTAAGGTCGGTACGAGGGCTGGGTTGATAAGTCGTTAAAAAAAGTAAAAAAAAAAACTTTTTTTAAACAATTTATCCCCTCTAAAAAATACGTTTTGTCGAGGTCTTTAAAATAGCCGTTTACATCTGCGACTCAGTCCTCATTTGTCAAAAATTTTTGCCGGCCACGCCATCTTTTCAGATTTGGGAATAGGTAATAATCGCACGGAGCTAGGTCCGGCGAATACGGAGCATGCGGAACCAGCTCGAAGCCCAACTCGTGGATTTTGGCCATTGCAATATCTGACGTGTGCACTGGGGCATTGTCTTGATGAAAGAGGAATTTCTTGGGGGACAATTTTAGTCGTTTTTCCAACAATTCGGTATTAAAACGGTCCAAAAACTCTGCGTAATAACGGCCAGTGATAGTCTTTCCCTTTTCCAAGTAATCAATCATAATGATTCCTTCGCCATCCCAGAAGACTGTCGCCATCACCTTCCCTGCCGACAAAACAGTCTTGGCCTTCTTTGGGGCACGTTCACCAGTCGCCATCCATTGTTTTGATTCAGATGTATAATGATGGACCCAAGTTTCGCCCACAGTGACAAATTGACTTAAAAAATTCCGAGGATTACGCTTCATCATATCCAAACACAGTTTTGAAATTCGCTTTCGTTCGCGTTTTTGTTCGATTTTCAACAAACGTGGCACCCATCGTGCAGATAGCTTTGTCATACCCAAATCTTCATGCAGGATTTTATGTACTCGCTCAGTGGAGATACCTGTGTTCTCAGATATTTCACGCACCTTCACTCGGCGGTCGTCGAGTACAATATTATAGACTTCTTCAACAACATCCTCAGTAGTGACTTCGATTGAGTGACCAGAGCGTGAAGCATCAGATGTGCTTGACCAACCACAATTAAAATCATTTATCCAGTTATAAACAGTCTGAAATATTGGTGTGTTAGTGCCATGAACAGAATCAAGTTCAGTTTTTATTGTGGCAACACTGCAACTCTTCATAAAAAATGTTTTATAACGGCACGAAATTCAGATTTTTCCATAGTTGTTGAAAATTTCGAATGATCACAGTTAAACAATGGTTAAACTGACAAAAACCTGTTTTTTTTTGCTGAATTTTAGACAGTCTTCATTTGAAAGATTGTGCCTGCCAGTGTTAATGCCATTTACCAGAAAAAAGGTTTTTAAATAGTTTTTAAAAGGACTTATCAAACAGCCCTCGTATCAAATAGTCCAGCATACTTCACCTGAAACTGGCATACAATTTTTTTTACCCGTAAAACGATTAAATCATAAATTATACGGTATGATTAAAAATTAAAATTATTCACGTAAATTATGACAAAGCAACTAAAAATATAAATAAAACTAAAATTATCCGTCATATTAAGCACAAAATATTTGATCAATCACAATACATATTATATTCAATTCAGTATTACTTCATTATATACAGGTGGCTTACCGAAAATTGATGTTATGACATGAAGGAGTATTTTCATTTTAAAATGCATAAATGATTTATTATATTGACATCATATTAATATAATGAAGTAATACTGAATTGAATATAATATGTATTGTGATTGATCAAATATTTTGTGCTTAATATGACGGATAATTTTAATAGCCCTTGTGCAAGTATCCTAGTTGTCCTAACACATGCTAACCGTTGGAGTTATCTGGCAGGATCTGCAGCACCCCAACGAGTTCATCCGAGGGTCGACGCTGCGCTTCCTGTGCAAGCTGAAGGAGCCGGAGCTGCTGGAACCGCTGATGCCGGCTATCCGCGCCTGCCTCGACCACCGCCACTCCTACGTCAGGCGGAATGCTGTGCTTGCCATATTCACTATCTACCGGTCAGTTTTCAGGGCTCTGTACCCAAAGCGTTCGAATGGAACAAGGTCTTAAGGTCTAGGCTCTGCCCCTGAGCTGACATCTTGCCTATGTTATTTTATGGACACATGTTCACAGTCTTCTTTATGAAATAGTTGAGGTCTTTTTCAATAGTGCTTTCACTATTGAAACTCTTCCATAGATCGAATACACAGTTAGCAATGGTAGTATACCAGTCCGCTACCATTGCAACGGCTCCACACCTATGACTTTTCTACGTTATGTGCAGATTTATATCACTCCGTGCTTCGTAGGGCACTTTAAGCGGTCGATCCCGGCTCGGTTATTGTTATCGATTCATTGCAGTCGTTAAGACATGTCAGAGGCCCTTAGGCGGCTTGCCATACTCTGCCACCAGAGGCCATCACAGTCTCATAAGACAAGCAAACAAGCAACGTATTTTGATACTAGCTGCGCCCCGCGGTTTTACCAGTGTGGTTTATGAAAATGGGTGATGATGAAAAGTGGCCTATTTGTTAATCCAGGATATAAGCTATCCTTATAACAAATTTCATCAAAATCCGTTCAGCCGTTTAAGCGTGAAGGAGTAATAACACGATACACGCGCGCACACACACACACACACAAACGCACACACACACACACACGCACACATGCACTCACACACACACACACACACACCCTGCCACAATAACACACACACACACACACACACACACACACACACTTCTAAAGATAAAAGATAGAAGGTATTTGGCGCTAATTTGTTGTTATGCATTTTATGACGTTTTGATGGACTGTCAGTTCTAATGTAACTATAGAGTTCTGCATCGCGCATACGAAGTTTTCCTCTCGATAAGAGAGTATTCATTTTTAAAACTCTAAGCTCTGATTGGCCGGTTTACGACAGTGGCTACACTCTTAAGATCTGATTGACCTGTTTATGACAGTCTAGCGTAACAGTTGTATTCTCTTTGTATGACAGTGGCTACACTTGTCTTTATAATATTAGTGTGGTTAATTAATATGTGTCATTCCAGGAACTTCGAGTTCCTGATCCCCGACGCGCCGGAGCTCGTGGCCACATTCCTGGAAGGCGAGCAGGACATGTCGTGCAAGCGGAACGCCTTCCTCATGCTGTTGCACGCTGACCAGGAGCGAGCCTTGACCTACCTGTCTTCCAGATTGGACAATGTCCACGGCTTCGGGGATATATTGCAGCTCGTTATAGTGGAGCTCATCTACAAGGTAAGCTCAATTTATTATCATGTGTGCCGCCAGCCCTCAATACAAAAACAAATATATAGCCAGCCCTAAATAAAAAAAACAGTTAGTTCTGAAGTGTTGGTTCAGTTGTCACGACATAAAGTTAGTTCTGAAGTGTTGGTTCAGTTGTCACAACATAAAGTTAGTTCTGAAGTGTTGGGTCAGTTGTCACAACATAAAGTTAGTTCTGAAGTGTTGGTTCAGTTGTCACAACATAAAGTTAGTTCTGAAGTGTTGGGTCAGTTGTCACAACATAAAGTTAGTTCTGAAGTGTTGGTTCAGTTGTCACAACATAAAGTTAGTTCTGAAGTGTTGGGTCAGTTGTCACAACATAAAGTTAGTTCTGAAGTGTTGGTTCAGTTGTCACAACATAAAGTTAGTTCTGAAGTGTTGGTTCAGTTGTCACAACATAAAGTTAGTTCTGAAGTGTTGGTTCAGTTGTCACAACATAAAGTTCAATATATTTATTAGTTAACTAGCTATGCCGGCAATTGTGCCCGCTTGCTCTGTTCTCTGGGTTCAAAGTAACCTACGTTGCCTGCGTGTTATTCCAGGTTCGAAAGTATCTACATTACAATAATACTACATTTCAACCAAATTATTTTAGCAGACAAATATATGTTTATCAATCGCTCGTTTTATACTCATATTGAGTTACCAAGGGCACCAGTTTTTCCAGAGTTGGCGCCGAGGCAAGTTGTACTAGTTCCTCTGGATCTGCTGCGAGAGGAAAGAGTGGTCTTGAATGCATGCACATTTTTATCTGGGTTAGTAATGATGAAAACTCTTCTCAAACTCAACTCGCTGTTTTTTTTTGCTGATCGCGCATAACTTTCCATTTTTGCTGGGATGGGCATGTGCAAATGACACTCTTTTTTCGAAGATGTAAGTCAGTTTTATGTGCTGATATGGTTTGGTTAGAAGAAGGATTTAAACGCATAAGTGACAAAGGGCCTCGTTATTTAATCATGTAGTTAATTGTTTTTTGATGACTTATCTCTATCGGTGTCACCGCTGCAATTGCCTTCACCCTTCCCTCTTGTCAGTGATAAGCAAACAGATGGTTTTCAACAATATATTTCCATTACTCATGTGCAGGTGTGCGTGGCGAACCCGTCGGAGCGGTCGCGGTTCATCCGCACAGTGTACGGCCTGCTGAACGCCACGAGCGCCGCCGTGCGCTACGAGGCGGCCGGCACGCTCGTCACGCTCTCCTCCGCGCCCGCTGCCATCAAGGTACGTGCAGATCAAGAATCGAATCAAATCGAACAGTATCGACACCGTCTCATACATTATTTCTCGGTCCTCAGGCGGCAGCGGCGTGCTACATCGACCTGATAGTGAAGGAGAGCGACAACAATGTAAAGCTAATCGTGGTGGGGCGGCTGGCAGCGCTGCGCTCGGAGGGCGGTGACGCGGCGCGCCGCGCGCTCCCCGACCTGGCCATGGACGTGCTGCGCGTACTCGCCTCGTCCGACCTGGATGTGCGCAAGCACACGCTGCAGCTCGGTTAGTAACAATACAACGTGAAGCTGATCTTGAAGTGAAGGTTGTTACATTGAAAATGAGTTCTTGCGCTAATATCTCCTGCAATCTTTTGCAAGGTTTAGCTGAAAAGACACTGACCATTTTCCTAGGGCGGGTGGCAAAATTATTTTTTACTTATTTCATTAATGGCCGCGCGAAAATAACTTTGCGATAAATTGCGCCAATTTTAGTTTGGTCTTTTACGACAGTGAAGTGGGTGACCGCGCGCATACTTAGAACTGCCATTAATTGTCGTGAGTTGTACTACTGGCATTCAAAATGTAAAATGATGGTAAGTGTCCTTATCCACAGCGCTGGACCTGGTGACTCCCCGGCACGCGGAGGAGCTGGTGCAGGTGCTGCGCAAGGAGGCGGCACGCGCGACCAGCGCCGAGCACGACGACGCTGCCAAGTACCGGCAGCTGCTCGTGCGCGCCATGCACCGCGCCGCGCTCAAGGTACGAAGGGGGTTCAGTCCTGAGCTTTGCTATCATCAACATCATCATCAGCGTATTCCTGTCCACTGCTGAACGAAGCTTCTTCTAATGCACGCCACTGAGCTCGGACTTCAGTTCTCCTCATCTATTCTCTTCCGGCCGCTTTTCGCAGGTCATTACTCCGCATTTCCACGGCGTCCTACACTACGTTTGCCTAAACGTGGTCTCCACTCGAGAACTCGTCTACCAAAACGGTTATTAGTTCATCTGGAAATGTGACCAGCCCATTGCCACTTTAGCTTGCTTATCTTAAGAGCTATGTCGGTCACCTTGGTTCTCCGTCGGATATCTTCATTAAGAATCTTGTCCTTCAGATAAACTCCAAGCATAGCTCTAACCATAGCTCGCTGAGCGACCCTAAATCTGTGGACTAGTCTGATTGTGAGTGTCCACGTTTCGGCTCCGTAGGTTATGACTAGTAGAACGCACTATTGAAGCACTGTGGTCAGCTATACAATAATAGGAAACTCCTAAAAGAACGAACACTTTTTGTCCCACAGTTATCGCTAAGCGCGAGACCATATCCTCCTAGTATAGGATACATGATAATAAACGAAAAAAAAAACGATTTATTGCATTAATAGATAATATACTAAGGGTGGAGTTCACCGACTATTAAAACGGATGTTTAACAATTAATCGGCTGTTTATTTATATTTTAGTGTTCACCACGCCCTAACCAATGATCACAGCCCTTGAACGCCCGTTTTATGTAACAGTGCTCGGCGACATCGTTTAACCGTCGGTTTACCTCATTTTGACGTACTGTGCATTTATGTCAACATTATTTTTAGTTTATTTGCATATTTTTCGTTATCAGGACCATTTCCTTGACTTCCTTCGAAATTTAGACAATTTAGAAAGGAAAATTAGAAGACCAAGAGTTTTTAAAGTGCATTGTAATTATTTTGAAGATTATGATGAAGAATCTTTTAAAACTAGATTCCGTTTGTCTAAAACTTCTGCACTGGAAGTACTGCAATTAATAGATGATAAGTTTTTTGCGCTATTTTTTGTCTCCATTTTCACTACTTATTTAAATCTTCACTATAAAAACCACTCTATAAAAAGCACAAGTACAAGTGATTGGGGCACGGATGGCGGCAACTGAACTTGACAACAAACAAAAGATAAAGTCAAACAAATCACAAATGTAAACGAATTCAAACAATCAACACGTGCAGGCCACATGGTGCAGGCAGAAAAAGTTAATACCTACCCAAATTTAGAACTACAGTATAGTATAGCTTCCCCAGTACGTTTTATTGTACTTTTCAAGTTGACTTCATTTTATTTTATGCTTCTAAACTCGGACGTCACCTTTCATCGTGTTGAATAGATATGACAAAGTGACTTCGTTATTGCGATGCCTTATAACGTTCGTTCTTTCACTCTGAACGGTCGGTGATCGTCCGATTTATTAATTACGGTTCAAATTTGCGTGGTGATTACCAAAACATCGGTCAAGTAGAAGTCGGTGAACTCCACCCTAAGGATTCTAAATATATGAACTTAATTCATTAATAATTAATTAAAAAAAATACAACGTGTTACTGAATAGGCTTATAAGTACGCAGCAAGTTTGTTTCGATCAGCATGTAAATTCGTTTACGTGTGCAATGGTTGAATACATCGTATTTAAAATTCCCATACAAAAGTAAAATTATTATAATCTTAGAAATTTGTTGATTTTATATTTTACAACAGTTCAATCTGGGGTAGGGTTTTGTTTAGCGTGGGGGTTTACTTTTACTTGTGTTAATTTTACCATTTATCATTTGTCTGACTTACAGTTTTGGCGGAAGTATGCTACATATTTTTATTTTGTTCATTATAAATATGGGGTTTCGCAAAGTAACGCCTGAAACTATCAACTATAATAATATTTTTACTAAAATTAGGATTTCTGCTCCGTTTCGATTAGTTTATGAAAACAAGTGGTGCACAAAATAGACTAATAACTGCAAAAAACGGCTTATCCAATTTTAATGCAATTTATATGGGACCAATCTGGAGGTCTACTCTTGACAACCAAAAAAGAATTTTCCGAATCGGTTCGCATTTGACGGAGAAATCTGTGAACCATACATAAACAAAATACGTTCAGTCAACCATAGAACCTCCTCCGTATCCTATTCTAAATCGACGGGTCTTCTCTCTCGGCATCGTTTTTTATCTACCACTTGTAACTCAACCTTTAATCTTTTATCGTTAGTTCCCCGAGGTGGCAGGCAGCGTGGCGCCGGCACTGCTGGAGTTGCTGGGCGACGGCAGCGAGGTGGCGGCGCACGATGTCATGCTGTTCCTGCGCTCCGCGCTTCACTCGTTCACCGACCTGCGCGACCACATCTACCAGGCAAGTCAATATGTTGTACACGAGCGAAGCGAGCGCTAGTCAATTGTCACGTGTCATTCCAATGTAAGACGGTAAAAAGGAGCGAGCGAAGCGTCAAGTTTGTCATTCCAACGTTGTAGTCGCCAGTAGAGCATAACTCGTGCTAATAAAGAATCTCATCTAATATAGCGGCGCTAATCATGACTCGCATGCAAAAAAAAACACATCTAGCGTCATCTCACGATGTCTTTAGTTTTGACGTCCGCCCCATTAGGATGAGAAACGTAGCTTTTAAAACCTCTGCTAGTCTGCGCTGTTACTAGCTTTTTACAAAAGTTGGTGAATTATATATTAAAACTGGCAACATATAAAAAAGGGGTGTTCCTCTTGTCTACGTCGCGATCGGCGCAGAACTAGATGCATTTAGAAACTTGAAAAAAAGGCGATCGTAATCGCAATATTTTGCATATGTCACACCAGATGTTTTTTTTTTGTTCCCATATTTTTTTATTTTTGTTTATTGTTGGAATACCACAAAACTGGAAAATACATTGTAAACATACATTAATGAAAAGACTACACAGTGTTAACTTAAGAAAACGTATTCCCTTCTAGATGTGGACCTAGCATGAATATTTTTAGCTTAATAATATTATTATTTATTTTATTTGTAACTTGGGTTACATTATTGCAATTTTTGTAAGGATATCTAATTTTTTTGAATAATAAAGTACTTCATATGTTACTCGCTAATAATGTAGCTTTATACAGGTGTTTTTGTTTTTAAATTGTATATATATTTTTTGTGTTTATTCATCAAAATTAAAAATGACAAATCTTTTCTCTTTATAACATCAGAACTTTCTTTAGTGACGTTATTATCCTGTGCAGAAACTGTTGGAGGCTCTCCCGCACATCAAGGTGGGGCGCGTGGCGCGCTCGGCGCTGTGGCTGGTGGCGCATTTCGCGGACTCGCCGCCGCGCGCCGCCGCCGCGCTGCGGGCGCTCGCCGCGCTCGTGCCCACCCACGTCACGCCGGAGGAGAAGGTAACAAACTGTTGGAGGCTCTCCCGCACATCAAGGTGGGGCGGGTGGCGCGCTCGGCGCTGTGGCTGGTGGCGCATTTTGCGGACTCGCCGCCGCTGCGCTGCGGGCGTTCGCCGCGCTCGTGCCCACCCACGTCACGCCGGAGGAGAAGGTAACAAACTGTTGGAGGCTCTCCCGCATATCAAGGTGGGGCGCTTGGCGCGCTCGGCGCTGTGGCTGGTGGCGCACTTTGCGGACTCGCCGCCGCTATATATTTATATATTTTTTGAAAACATTCAATGTTGCGGCAGAATGGCAACATTTTCAAAGTCGAAAAATAATATTTTTCTTCGATATTTACAATGTGGGTATCAAATTGAAGGACTTGATAAGCACATTCCAACAATATACAATTTATAGGCAAAAGCTCTTTTTTTGCAGGGCAGGCGTATTTTTTAGCTTTAAGCTAGTTATTACTTGAATATGAACACCTCTAGTGTGGTACTGTATAAATTTTATCAAAATTGGTTTAGTAGCTTTAAACAAGCTTTAATTTAATTCGCTGTGTTATTATGTTTGGGACTGGATTGCAAGTCAATTTTAAACAATTTAAGGACGTCCAAAGGTGTTGAAGTTACATGGGTGTAGATCTGATGACAATTAAAAACTACAGTAGTAGTAGTAGTAGTAGTAGTAGTAGTAATAGTCAAAGGAACTACACAATCGGATGTTGGAATCCCTTCGAGTTTGGGCTCATTTGGTTTGTCTTGATGAGATCTCTGGTTTTATGTGGTATCCAGGGTCTGATGATGAAGCCACAGTAGTAGTCACAGGAACTCAACAACAAAATGATGGAACCCCTTCGAGTTTGGATTCATTGGGTTTCCCATCATAATTTCTCTGGTCTAATTAAATGAGGTATCGATGGTCTGATGATGGAGATGGAGTCAAAGGAACCCATTACCCAACCATCAAATGATGAAACCCCTTTGAGTTTAGTCTTATTTGATTGGTGATGATGAGTTCTCAGGTCTTAAGTGGTTCTGGTGGTGTCTGTAAAAGATTGCTTTAAAAACGGACACATACATCATTCCAGCATTTATTACAGCTTATAAATCCATTTGTTTTGGGTTTATGTTTCCTCATATCTACGAGATGTGTTACCATTTTTTTAAAGAGTTATATTTCATTCCAGTGAAATCATAGATAATTTTCGTCAAAACTAATTCAGTTGTTAAATATGTAGGTTTAACGCATCCTTGGTTATAATTTACCAACGCTTTGAGTTTAAAGTTAGTGAGTGTCTACTATTTTCTTTGGCATGTATTCTTTCCGATGTTTGCTTAGGCCACTCAAAATCAATATAAAAATATAATTAAAAAACAAAACGACTTCGTATTAAAAATGTTATTTTGTGAACAACCACTAAAAAGAATAAAATAATTATGTCCAATTGAATTGAAATGTCCAAAACGAACGGTGATTGAAACTTATTTAGCGTTTTAACTGTTATTTATGATAATTTTGCTTCAACACGACAAAAAAAAACGACTATGTACCCAACGACGACGGATGAATGACTATCAATCGAGCCTATGGGATGAAAAAGAGTTTTGTATAAAAACTCATCGGTAACAATCAGCCGACACAATGAATTAACGGCACGCTTTAAGCACCTTAACTGGCAGTTTTTTTCGCTGAAACTATGACAAATTAAAAATGCTCTAAATGAAAAACTTTTTTTTTTCTAAAACTCACGACCCGCAACTCTCTCTAACGCTCGTATAGGGGATCGGGAGGAGGGAAAGAGATAGCAATACATTTACTAAATACCTACTATGCGAAAATCTCGTCAAGCAACTATCCTCTTAATGACAATCGCAGGAGGAGGTGGAAGCGGCCGCTAAAGCCGCCGACAGCAGCGCGGCGCCGCGGCAGCTGGTGACCAGCGACGGCACCTACGCCACGCAGTCGGCATTCAACCTACCCTCGTAAGTACAGCCTCCCATCATTTATTTATTTTGATAGGAAAACTTACAGTCAACTCCATTTTGTACTAAACTTAAATCTATATAGTAAATAGACACAGGCGTTACTTTGCGGAAATCCATATTAAGAATTAATGATAAAAATAAATAATTAATAAAAATTAAAAACACTACATTACATACATTACATTGGCATTGCAGTCGGGGCACCGGTCTGTAGAACACTTTCTACCAAACAGTTCCTCCGACTGCAATGATGGTTTAATGACAATTTTATTTATCTCTTCAGTCGTGTTTTTTTATTTTTAAATTTTGTCTTTCTATTTTTTGGTAATGGAACCCAACATTTTGCAGTTGAAGCTAATAATGGCCAGTTTTAATGACGCGGATATTTCACAAATTATTTAAATTAGAACCTACAAACCAAATTCAGGGACAAAATTTAAACTTTTAGGCTGACTAATTAATAATGTAATATATTCGGGACATTTCCACACCAATTACCTAGCCCCAAACTAGGATACCCTAATTAAAACAACACTTTAATTGTAATCATTTATTTTGGATGTTCAAAATGACTACCGCGATTTCTTTCTTCTTCTCACTTCTTCTCGTTGTTCTTAATATCATCTCCAGCTTCTTGGTTTTAAACGCTTATCTCTATTCATTCTTCTTTTGTGTTTATTTCTACACCCGTATACACTAGTTCCTAGGCCCAATCCCACACGAAAAAGTCCAACGGGGTCAGGATTTGACATGAATATGTACATTGAGACGTAGCGTGATGCCGCGCCGCGACTACGCTACGTCTCAGTGTACATATTCATGTCAAAGTGCAAGGAACGTAGTGTAATCGCAAGTAACAAAGACATACCGAAAGTGGACTGTATAATTAATTCTCAAAAAATCCCCGAAATTAGACATAATAGATATAAAAACATTTTATCAAAATTGCAGTTCTACTCTAATATTTTAAACAGGAAAGATTTGATTATTTGTAATGGATAAACTAAAGAAATAATGAAACGATTTAATAAATTATTTTACCAATAGAAAGCTACATTATCAGCGAGTAACATGGGAAGTATAATATTTTTCAAAATAATAGAGATGGAAACCATGGAAACGAAATAATAACTAGTCTGTCAAGTACGTGACTAATAATGCATTTGTCTATGGAAAAAAAACCACCACGATTATTTAGAAGTTACGACGGGTACAAAAATGTTAAAGTAAGAAATATGCCGCGTTGTGAGCGCTACCCGTGCGAACATGGGGTGAGTCTCTAGCACTTGGTACTCGTAACTTTAAGATTCCTCGCCGAAATATACATATGTGCACTCTGGGTGGCATCTCGCGATCCGCTCTTTGACCCCAGCGTAGGTCAACTGCCGTTTTCGAAAAGAGCCCGTTCTTCTCTCACAGATAATTAAATAATAGGCGTCGCGAATAGCGGAGTGGTTTAATGTAGGCGCGAGATTTAAATGTGCTCATTTAAATCTCGCGCCTACTTTAATATTCAGAATACAAATCAATATAAATATATATAATATATTTTATATACTATACATAATGCGTGCACACACCTCTCTAATATAAACAAACTTGTCTATGGTGCTAAACCT
The DNA here is from genome assembly GCA_946251855.1 of Alsophila aescularia. NCBI lineage: Eukaryota > Metazoa > Arthropoda > Insecta > Lepidoptera > Geometridae > Alsophila > Alsophila aescularia. The sequence continues at coordinate 2,563,620 of OX276378.1, read as the reverse complement.
TTTCACTATTTGACTAGGTCGGACAGCACCAGCACATCTGTGGCCGGGCTGACATCAGCACTGCGTGAGGGCGAGGGGTTCACGGCGGCGTGCGCGTGCTCCGCGCTCGCCAAGCTGGCGCTCAAGCTGCCGGAGCGGCGGGACAGCACGCGCGCGCTGCAGCTGTGCGCGTCGCTGTTGGCGTACCACAAGCAGAACACGGCCACTGGTGAACTATACTTTATCACTAAAAAAAGGAGGAAGAAGAATTATGGGACGAAGCGTTTAGATAGGTTGACTTCTTTGCGGCGCGCATGATAATGTAGCAAAACTATGTGCTTATATGAAGCTTAATCATAATTATTAGGTTCAGTGGCACGTCGACGTTGGCGTTATCTGATGATGGAACATGATTTGGGGGAATCAAATTGTGTAATTTCAATGTACACTCTCCGAAATGCATCCGATGATACACCTAGAAACTGCGTGGATGTCTCTTATTTCTCAAGCGTGTCAGTCATAGCTAACCGAGCCCCTCGGTCGCAGGCTCGAGCGCACCGGGCGCGGGGCTCACAGCCGACGACATGGAGCACGCGGCGCTGTGCCTGCAGGCCGCTTCGCTGCGCCCACCCGCCGTCAGCGCCGCGCTGCTGGAAGGCACCAAGGACGCGCTGGCCGCGCTGCTGGCGCTGCCAGACCGGCAGGGGCAGCTCATCGACGACGCTGACAAGGTACCTACCGTACACCTGTAGCTGGCGAGTATTGGTGCCGTTTTTGATAAATGCGACAAATTCAACTATTTCTATTAAACATATGAACGAAGAAAAAATATGTAGCTTAATTCCGCGAAACTGTAAGTCAGACAAATGATAAGTGGAAACTGTAAGTCAGACAAATGATAAGTGGAAACTGTAAGGCAGACAAATGATAATTGGAAACTGTAAGTCAGACAAATGATAAGTGGAAAAATTATAAATAAAATAATATATATAACCAACCCACGCTAACCAACCCTTATCCAAATGGAACTAATGTAAGATAAAAAGATTTGGCTCGAATCAAATAGAATCGAATAGAATAGAATCGAATCGAATATAATCGAATAGAATAGAATCGATTAGTATAAAATCGATTAGTTTAGAATCGAATAGAGTCCCAAGTCCCAATTCCTTAGTCCTTTTACAAACCTTTGTCATTAAACTCCGAGTCCCAAGGCCTTAGTCCAGCTACTAAACTTTGTTATTGAACTCAGAGTCCCAATATCTTAGTCCTTTTACAAACCTTTATCATTAAACTCCGAGTCCCAATGCCTTAGTCCTGCTACTAAACTTTGTCATAGAACTCAGAGTCCCAATTCCTTAGTCCTTTTACAAACCTTTGTCATTAAACTCCGAGTCCTTTTACATACCTTTATAATTAAACTCCGAGTCCCAATGCCTTAATCCTGCTACTAAACTTTGTAATTAAACTACGAGTCCCAATGCCTTAGTCCTGCTACTAAACTTTGTCTTTAAACTCAGAGTCCCAATGCCTTAGTCCTGCTACTAAACTTTGTAATTAAACTCGGAGTCCCAATGCCTTAGTCCTGCTACTAAACTTTGTCATTAAACCCCGAGTCCCAATGCCTTAGTCCTGCTTCTAAACTTTGTAATTAAACTCCGAGTCCCAATGCCTTAGTCCTGCTACTAAACTTCGTCATTAAACTCCGAGTCCCAATGCCTTAGTCCTTTTACAAATCTTTGTCATTAAACTCTGAGTCCCAATGCCTTAGTCCTGTTACTAAACTTTGTCATTAAACTCCGAGTCCCAATGCCTTAGTCCTTTTACAAACCTTTGTCATTAAACTCTGAGTCCCAATGCCTTAGTCATGCCACTAAACTTCGTCATTAAACTCCGAGTCCCAATGCCTTAGTCCTGTTACTAAACTTTGTCATTAAACTCCGAGTCCCAATGCCTTAGTCCTTTTACAAACCTTTGTCATTAAACTCCGAGTCCCAATGCCTTAGTCCAGCTACTAAACTTTGTTATTGAACTCAGAGTCCCAATATCTTAGTCCTTTTACAAACCTTTATCATTAAACTCCGAGTCCCAATGCCTTAGTCCTGCTACTAAACTTTGTCATAGAACTCAGAGTCCCAATTCCTTAGTCCTTTTACAAACCTTTGTCATTAAACTCCGAGTCCTTTTACATACCTTTATAATTAAACTCCGAGTCCCAATGCCTTAATCCTGCTACTAAACTTTGTAATTAAACTACGAGTCCCAATGCCTTAGTCCTGCTACTAAACTTTGTCTTTAAACTCAGAGTCCCAATGCCTTAGTCCTGCTACTAAACTTTGTAATTAAACTCGGAGTCCCAATGCCTTAGTCCTGCTACTAAACTTTGTCATTAAACCCCGAGTCCCAATGCCTTAGTCCTGCTTCTAAACTTTGTAATTAAACTCCGAGTCCCAATGCCTTAGTCCTGCTACTAAACTTCGTCATTAAACTCCGAGTCCCAATGCCTTAGTCCTTTTACAAATCTTTGTCATTAAACTCTGAGTCCCAATGCCTTAGTCCTGTTACTAAACTTTGTCATTAAACTCCGAGTCCCAATGCCTTAGTCCTTTTACAAACCTTTGTCATTAAACTCCGAGTCCCAATGCCTTAGTCCTGCTACTAAACTTGTCATTGAACTCAGAGTCCCAATTTCTTAGTCCTTTTACTAAACTTCGTCATTAAACTCCGAGTCCCAATTTCTTAGTCCTTTTACAAACCTTTGTCATTAAACTCCGAGAACCAATGCCTTAGTCCTGCTACTAAACTTTGTCATTGAACTCAGAGTCCCAATTTCTTAGTCCTTTTACAAACTTTTGTCATTAAACTCCGAGAACCAATGCTTTAGTCCTGCTACTAAAATGATGAGACTTATGGATGATGTAAAATGGAACCGTTTACTTAACAGTTTTTAAGAATTATCCTGACTGTCTGTCTGTGGAGTGAAACACGTTGCTCCTACGTTGCAGGAGCGGTCGTCTAAGAAGCCGGAGCGCAAGGTGGAGGTGGAGACGGGCATCACGTTCGGCGCGCTGAGCGGCGCCGGCGCCGCGACGCACCACGACATGTTCGAGCTGGCGCTGTCCAAGGCGCTGCAAGGTAACTAACACTAATACATTAAAAAAGTATCAAAAACAAATTGAGAGTAAAAAATGAACAAAATAGAAAATATGTAGCTTACTTCCGCTAAAACTGTAAGTCAGACAAATGATAAATGGTAAAATTAACAAAAGTAAAAAGTATCAAAAACAAATTGAGAGTAAAAAATGAACAAAATAGAAAATATGTAGCTCACTTCCGCCAAAACTGTAAGTCAGACAAATGATAAATGGTAAAATTAACAAAAGTAAAAAGTATCAAAAACAAATTGAGAGTAAAAAATGAACAAAATAGAAAATATGTAGCTTACTTCCGCCAAAACTGTAAGTCAGACAAATGATAAATGGTAAAATTAACAAAAGTAAAACCCCACGCTAAACAAACCCTACTGAAATACAAGTATCGTAACACTTATATATTTATATACATATATTATAAAAACACAATAAAAAACATATAGAGAGTCCACTCTCACACCACCCATCTCCCAGTCCAGCACTCGACGAGTCAACATCACCTGAAGATGCCTCGTGCAGAGTCGAAACACGTGTCGTATTGATGTCAGACGTTTGGTATTTGGATCGAGGTATATGTTTTTTATTGTGTATTTATATTATATGTATATAAATATATAGGTGTTACGATACTTGTGTTTGGGTAGGGTTTGTTTAGCGTGGGGTTTTACTTTTGTTTATTTTTACCATTTATCATTTGTCTGACTAACAATTTTGGCGGAAGTAAGCTACATATTTTCTATTCTGTTCATTTTAAATATGGATTTCCGCAAAGTAACGCCTGATTCTATCAACTATAACAAATTGAGAGCTAAAAAATATAAAACTTGTTTATAACCTTGACATTGTAATTTTTGACTAAAAAAATAATAATATTTGTGAGCAGGTCGCGCCACCCCCGGGTCGGACGAACGCAGCAAGCTGTCGAAGGTGACGCAGCTGACCGGGTTCTCGGACCCCGTGTACGCGGAGGCCATCGTCGCCGTCAACCAGTACGACATCGTGCTCGACGTGCTCGTCGTCAACCAGACCGGTATGTACACTGCGCACCATCATCAGCCTATACCTGTCCACTGCTGAACGTAGGCCTCTCCTAATGCATGCCACTAAGCTCGGTCTTCGGCCATTCTCTTCCAGCCGCTGTTCGCAGGTCGTCACTTCACCTGGCCACAGGGCGTCTTACACTACGTTTGCCTAGACGTAGTCTGCACTCGAAAACTCGTCTACCTCAACGGTTATCGGTTCTTTGGGAAATGTGGCCACACAGGCTCTTTAGCTTGCTTATCCTTAGAGCTATCTCGGTTACCTTGGTTCTCCATCGGATATCTTCATTACGAATTATGTTCTTCAGAGAAACTCTAAGCATAGCTCTCTACATAGATTGCTGAGCGACCTTAAATTAGTTGACTAGTCTCACCGCGCACCACGCCTTATTATTATCATTATCAGCCCATATCGCTCAAATGCTGGGAAAAGGCCTCTCTTCCCTCCTCCCAATTTCCGGTCTATTGCTTTAGTTCGCCATCGTTTCTCGTACGCGTCAAGTTCGTTTCGCCACCGTCGTCTAGTCTCTTGACGCCTTGCGGGATCCATTCCGTGATGGATTTAGCCCATAGCTCGTCTGACATACGAAACTCGTGTCCAGCCCAGTCCCATTAAAGCATGGTTGCTTTTTGAGTTACGTTGGCGATCTGGGTCTTGGAGCGCAGTATTGTATTTCTGATACGGTCTGTCAGTTTTACTCCCCCGATACTGCGCTCCATCGCTCGCTTGCAAACCTCGAGCGTGGACCTTTGTTGAACAGTTAAAGACCAACTCTGAGCGCCGTATGTGAGGATGGGGAGAATGCACACGTCTATGAGTTTACGTTTTAGACACATGGGTAGCTACCCTTTCTTTTACTGCCGCTCACGACGGGAACACAGGAACGCTTACGCACACGACCGCGAACCCGCCACGGCTGTCCGTTTCCGGACTCGCCTCTGGGGAATACCCCCCTTTGCGACGCACCAGTACACATGGTGCGCTGCAACCACCCGGGGACCAACCCGCAAATGAGCGCCAGACGAAATCCCCGCATCTGGAAGCTTGTGGTTCCCCTGCGATGGGTCGGTTCAGTGGCCCCACCACCAGCCACTTCGGCTGCAGAGGATAGGGAGAGTGGCGCACCTTTATACCGGCACTCCTCTTCCCCTGCAGCCCCACCGCGTCCGCCATCAAACGGTGGCGGCCCCGCCGAGGCCGCGCAAGGTAGGAAGAGCGGCGCACCTTATCACCGGCACTTCTCTCCCGCCGCGGTCTCTCTTCCCTCAGCCGGCGTGCTGCCCATACAACACCGCGGCCCACCTCAGTTGCGATGCCGCCCATACAGCACCGCAACCTACTATGGCCACTTCAGCGTGGGCTTGAGGAGCAAAGCCCAGTGAAGCGGCCCCTCCATGGGGCCAGCCGGCGACACCCTGCCAGCGCGGCCCCGGGTTCCTCTTCGCTTCACCGTGGTGGGCGAAGCCACGGTTACTAAAGCCCCCCCGCCACGACAAGGCGGGAACCCACGGGGGGGATGGGTAGCTACCCTTCGTTAAGTCCTTCATGGCCCAATTGCTCCTCCAGGTGTTTTCGGTGCATCTACAACTTCTTTCTCATGCCTCGCCTGGAAGGAGACTATTTTTCGGACTTTGGCCAATATAAACGAACTCCTGGACATATTCAATCTCCACATCCTCTATATATACACCTTGCGCTTGGTGTTTGTTGAAGTTCATACTGGGTCTGACCTCGAGGCTTGCTTTTCTTAGGTCTAGCATTTGTATGTAACTCTGTGGCTGTGGAAACAGGACAATGTCGTCGGCAAATCGGAGGATAGCGCCTCATAACCACAATAAACTGTGTCGCAGCTGCCGGTGCTCCCGGACTTCGCGTGCGCGGTTCTATTGTACACTAGCTGTGGCCGCGGCTTCGCACGCGTGGTCATTTATTTAGGCTTTAAGTACTCTTTGTGCTATTCCAGGACCTAAAATACCAATATACCAACATTTGATCAAAATTCCTTCAGCCGTCACAAAGGTTTTTTATCGATTGCTCGGCTTTTACACATCGGAATGAGATACGAAGTAAACCAGTTTTTTTGTCAAACCCTAAGCTATTCATCAGTGAACCGCATCACAATCGGTACAGTAGTTATTACGTGATGCGCGAACAAACAAACAGACGCATAAACAAAGACACAATTAAAAAAAAATGTAGTTGTGATACACTGTAAATAAATCAAATTTATAAATGTGATGTGATGTCATTTTTATAACATTACAATAGATTACTGTGCAATATTAATAACAATTTACATATCTTGAAAAATCCGATTTCCTTTATTTTTGTCCAAGATTTTTATATTTTTTCCCATAAAAGCACCGGTTTGGCTCCACCGACGTCGGGTTTTCGCCATTTATTATCTATTGCGGCGCGTGCTAGACCGTATGCGCGCGAATTAATTGTGTGTGTATAATGTATTATTATTTAACAATAAAATTTAAATTAAAGAAACACACACGCACACACAAAATGTAAATATACACAATTGTAAAAATTATATACCTATTATGTAACTTGTTCCTTGCCTAAGGCATGTTGTTATTCGACGGAAAGTCCTGGCTCCTATAGTACGGGTTTCGAGCCTAGTGTGGGAACCAGGTGCTCCGCTAATATGTATGTTCCTCTAAGCCTTAATCAAATAAATATTTCTTATTTTTTTCTTATTTCAGACGTGGCTTGCGTAAAGTATGTCATTATGCCACCTTTTTTGAGTTCATAATCCGGATTTTACAATTTGAGTGTAGATGCAAATAGTAATAATACAATGATTACTTTAAATTACTGGCTAAGGGCTTAGCCCGAGTGGACATTTTACTGCGGAAAAAGATTATTAAAAAAGTCCTTCATGATGCTCACTATTTCAGCCGCTTAGTCGTGAAAAGGTAACATAAGCAACTAGGCTAGACCAGTCCCCCAGTGAACAAGCAGGCATCGTTCACTAATATGAGTTGTGTTTCAGCCATTGTGACGATGTGCTTGTTCCCCAGACGACACGCTGCAGAACTGCTGCGTGGAGCTGGCGACGCTGGGTGACCTGCGGCTGGTGGAGCGGCCGGCCGCCGTGGTGCTGGCGCCGCGGGACTTCGCCTCCATCAAGGCGCACGTCAAGGTCGCCTCCACGGAGAACGGCATCATCTTCGGAAACATCGGTCAGTCTACTTTGTTGTTTCACTGCGACCCGCCCCGGCTCCGCATGGATATAACTACAGAACTGCTGCGTGGAGCTGGCCACTTATATTAAGTTTCCTTGAGCATTTTTTCTAATATCTCCATTGTGCAGACTTTTTGTTACCAAAAAGTCTGATGAGTAGTGTACTGTTTCGTCACGCCATTTCGTCGTTAACATTTGCAGTATATGAAGTGTCAGGCGCGTCCATGGACAAGGGCGTGGTGGTGCTGAACGACATCCACATCGACATCGTGGACTACATCCAGCCCGCCGCCTGCACCGACGCGGACTTCCGGCAGATGTGGGCGGAGTTCGAGTGGGAGAACAAGGTACCTGCACCTTAGCTGGACACTTAGTTACAGGGAGACACTCCGTCTCTGCACTCATCGCGATACATTCCCTAGTCCAGGCGAGTCGCGGCCCGCGGCGCTCGTCACGATCTAACAACGTTAACTCCTAAAAAGAAATGCTCCAACGGGATCGGGACGGGGAGTCTCCATTATAATAGGAACTATGTCATTATTCTCTGTTTGGTTTTCAAATACGTCTAATACGTATTTTGGCTTATACAACATGTCACTGAATAGGCTTATATGTACGCAGCAGGTTTGTTTCCATCAAGCACGTAAATTCGCTTACGTGTGTAATGGTTGAATACATCGTATAAAAAAAACCCATACAAAAGTAAAATTATTTTACTCTTAAAAGTTTGCGACAACCCTAAATGCTTGTTTACTATCTGACACATCGCACAAAAAAGTAGGTATGTACATACATGCTGCTCCATCTACGTGTGCAGGTTGCTAGGCCTCTCCTCGCTTGCGCGCTGGTAGAAAGACCCCGTTGAGTGTAGACTGTTCACCAGTCCGAGCAGATGTGGGGCGAGCCAGCCCATTGTCTCTTTGCACGCACATAATTCGAGTAGGAAGTGTTACATATAGCTGAAGAAAACACCGAAGGCTTAGGAACGACAATTTTATGTATCACTTGAAACTAATCACAAATTTAAAGAAATAATTCACTTATTAAACATAATAAAAGAAAATTCGATTAAACACATTTTCACTTTGACATTCGACCACTGCGCAGTAGGCTCCGGTGCGCTTGGTCTGTCAACCAGACTTGCACAAATTCAGGGCAAGATCGGTATTGATTCTTTCCCAGCTGACTACTAAGGAGTACTATTATTTAATCTGTGCTACTACGGTTTGAAGTACAGTGTTCGTAGAGGAATCTTTATAAGTAAATACATAAATGAAAAACTTCGAAATCTCAAAAGTCGTAAAACTAAAGTTGTTCGCCATGCCGTGTGGAATACCTCACACCGGTACTTAATAGGTAATATACTGTATATGTCACCGTTACATTATAAAAACCGATAGATTACAATTTAACGGATAATTCGTAAGATTGTGAACGGACATGCTATTCGCTAGCTTATGGACCAATCAGTACGTAGTTTTACAATTTTACCTGTTGTATTGTAAACCTTTTCACCACTTGGTCCGACCTTGTCCTACCCTCGGGTGCAAATCCAAAACGCCAGAAGCTCGCAAGGAGTTCTCTGAGAGAAATGAGCGCACGAGGTCTGAACGGGAGAAGGCGAGTGAATAACAGAAATGGGATAAATTGTAATACTTTGCACTGAGTTGGTGCATGTTCGTTCACAATTTTTCGTCTGTTTGTTTTAAAACGAATTAGAATCCGTCAGATTGTAATCAGTCGGTGCTTGCAATAAACCGGTGACATATACATTGATTTTACCACGTTTTTATTAATTCACTTTCTTGTTTGTCTGTGTGTAGTTCCGGCACAGAATAAATAATAGTACAAGTACAGAAGGATAACTGAGTAAAGTCATTTAAGGTGCAACGTTTCGCTCAGCGCGCCAAATTCAAATTTTCTAGCGTTTTTTGTCAATTTCAGCTCTATTACTGATCGTGGGTTCATGAAAACTTATTTTGCGGCAATAAATAAGTTGTACAATGAAATTACGGTTAAAATGATAAAATTACATGGCAACTCTCGCTACAACGCAATAAATGGGCCGTTCGCTTTGTAAAAATTGCCGAAAATAACTGTTAAAAACGTTCCCTTTGGCTATTTGTGTGTGAAATTAGCGTTCTGAACGTTTTCGATCACCGTTCGTTTTGCAAGTTTCGATGACATGTTGACAAAATCATAATCAACTTTATTCTGTTACAGATAGGGTCGTCTTTCGTTCAGTTGGAAAGGATCGGTAGTGTCAAAAGTTGCAAAAATGACAAAACTGTTGAAAATGTTTAAAGAAAACGGCTTGTTAAAAATGTACATTTCGAAACTGCCCACAACGCCAAATCATCATCTCGAACGCAGGGAAAGTGCAATTTAACTCGCACAGCGCTGCGGTCTTTCAATTATATTTACCTAGAAGGCGCTCACCCATTGCGTGCAGGCTAGAATGTACCGTGCAACAAAGCGCGAGAGCTTCCATTGCTCTAACCGTTTCAGAATCGCTCTATCACTTTTTCGCTCGGTAGGGTTGTATCAAGTATAACTAGGTACTTGTACTAGTAATTATTCTGTGATATGATATGACTTAGATATTGTAAGAGAATAAATAATTACATTATTACATACGAGTATGTTGATAGTTCTATTAACTACATATAATTAAATTCTTATCAGAACAGACCTAGTACCTCATTATTTGATTATATCATAATAGGTTACACTTTGATGAATAAAAAGTGCCTGTCTGAATTCCACGCTTAATAATGAATGAAAAAGAAATAGCTACCTACGTAATAAAATGTCAGTATGTAGGTATTTTACGAGACTTGTCAGACCGAATGCTATGCAGTACCTCCTAGGTCTCTTCTTGGTACTCATCATGTCAGTCTTTAGAAGTCCACTGCTGAACATAGGCCTCCCTCAAAGAGCGCCATGACGAGCGATCCTGTGCCACCTCCATCCACCGACTTCCTGCGATGGCTACAATGTCGTCGGTCCATCGTGTGGGGGGTCTCCCCACACTTCGCTTGCTTGTTCGTGGTCGCCATTCGAGAACCTTTATTCCTCAGCGGTTGTCGGTTCTGCGAACTATATGGCCTGCCCATTGCAACTTCAACTTGTAAACTCTGAGAGCTATGTCGGTAACCTTCGTTCTACGGATTTCCTCATTTCTGATTCTATCACGTAGTGAAACACCGAGCATATCTCTCTCCGTTGCACGATGCGCAACTCTGAGCTTTTGTATGAGACCAATAGTTAGCGACCACGTCTTAGTGCCGTATGTCATCACTGGCAACACGCCCTGATTATAAACTTTCGTCTTGAGGCTCTGCGGTATCTGCGACGAGAAGATATGGCGTAATTTCCCGAACGCTGCCCATCCGAGTTGGATTCGTCGGTTGACCTCTTTGTCGAAGTTGGATCTACCCAGTTGGATCGTCTGACCCAAGTAGACATAGTGATCAACAGCTTCGATAATATCGTTCCCAACATAAACCAGCATGGGTACGACATGGGCATTTGACATGATGTTTGTCTTGCCCATGTTCATTTTAAGACCCACCTGTTGGGAAACAATATTGAGGTCACTGAGCATTGTGCCATGATGACTATATCATCAGCAAATTGAAGGTGAGTGATGTATTCGCCATTGATGTTAACACCAAATCCGTTCCAGTTAAGAAGCTTGAATATATCTTCCAGTGCAGAGGTGAACATTTTCGGAGAAATAACGTCTCCCTGTCTCACCCCTTTTTGCAGCTGGATAGAATTCGTGCTCTGATCCTGAAAACGAACTGTCATGGTGGCCTTGCTGTACAAACACTTCAACACTTCGATGTACCGGTAATCAATCTGGCACCGCTGTAATAACTGTAGCACTACCCAGGTCTCGACTGAATCAAAGGCTTTCTCGTAGTCCACAAACGCTAGACATAGTGGCCGATTATACTCTTCGGTCTTCTGTATAATCTGCCGGAGCGTATGGATGTGGTCTATGGTGCTAAAGCCTTTCCGGAATCCAGCTTGTTCGGGAGGCTGAAAGTCGTCAAACCTACGAGCGAGACGGTTTGTAACTACTCTCGAAAACAGCTTATAGACGTGGATCAGCAGCGAAATGCGCCTATAATTCTTCAAAAGGGTTTTATCACCTTTCTTAAAGAACAAAACCACTACGCTCCTGTGCCACGCCTCTGGCGTAGTACCCTCGAAGATGACGGAGTTAAACAGCTTCTGAAGGACTTTAAGTACCGCTGTTCCACCCGCTTTCAGTAGCTTTGTCGTTATTCCGTCCTCCCCTGGTGCCTTGTTGCTCTTAAGCTGTTTGAGAGCTATTCTGATCTCGTATAGGCTGACGTCCGGGATATCTTCGGTATAATGTCGGGTCAAACGGGCTCTTGCATCGCTAGTCCTGCTAGGAGGACTACGCGATGAGGTGTATAATTGTCCATAGAACTTCTCGAGCTCACTCAAAACCTCTGGCTTCGACGAAACGATGCTGCCACTGTCGGTTTTCAGCTTCGTCAACAGGCTTTGCCCAATAGACAGATCTCTTGCGAACACTCTGGAGCCCTTGTTCCGCTCTATTGCGTTCTTAATACAAGTAGTATTATAGGAACGCAAATCGTGTCGCATCGACTTGGAGATCTGTTTATTAAGCAAGCTGTAACTCGACATATCCACTGAAGACTGCAGCCTCATCTCGCCTCGTTCTGCCATAAGTTTGAGTGTATGCTCAGAGAGTTTCTGTGTTCTTTTTTTGCGGGGAGTCTTAAAGAACTCCGACCCGACCGCGTGGACAATTTCCACCAGCCCGTTATTTAGTTCGTCCACTGTATCGCATTCGGTAAGGATTTGGAAGCGATTTTGGAGCTCCAACTGAAAGCTCTCGGGGTTTTGGATTTGGGCAGGACTTGGGCGAAGAGTAGATCTCATCAAACGAGACCTCTCCAGCTTCACGTTGATATTCAATGAGCCTCTTACCATGCGGTGATCACTGCCGGTCTTAACCCTATTGATCACAGAGACATCATTTAATATATGCCGATTGGTCGTCAAAATGAAATCTATCTCGTGCTTATGACCGCCGGGGTGCAGCCACGTCCATTCCCTGGAGGGGCGCTTCTTGAAAAAGTAGTTCATCATAAAGAGTCCCTCCTTCTCCATGAAGTCGGCCAATCGCTGACCCCTTTGGTTCCGCTGTCCAAATCCAAACTGCCCCACTCTCAGTTCATCGCCATTCCTCATGCCAAGCCTCATAATTACAAAAAATATAACTAATATCATGGTACTCATAATTAAGAAAAGAATAAAATTTGACAAAGTAGGTACTTTATCGTTAGCACACGGCGCGTGACTCATCGAGCGCTCGCTTGACACTACTGATTTAGCCCCAATATTGCGGCCTTGAAGTGTAGGTATAACATTTGTACTTGTGCAACCGGCCTGGTTCCTGGTGGAATCTTGCGACTCTTTCGAGCACTTCCCGATTAGCTATCTGGCTGAAACTTTTAGGATAGCTCACGACGTCAAAACTCGGAAGAAATAGCATTAAAAAACTTTTTTTTCTCTTGTTCTAGTTTAGTTTTTTTATCTACATTTGCTGCTTGTTTCTAGCCCGAAGAGATGATTCAATATTTAATAGCTCAGCCGCCCGCCGCTACTAAAGTATCACGCATACGAGCACTAAACCGGTTTTTCAAAGATAGAGTATGCTAGATAGCGTCTGATAAAAACTCTAATTTTTTCCAGGTTTCTGTGAACACAAACATCACAGACCTCCGCGAGTACCTCGAGCACTTGCTGTCGTCTACCAACATGAAGTGTCTCACTCCTGATAAGGTGAGTTATAAAAAAAAAACTGAGCTCTGTGTCTGGGAAATGAGCCGCTTGAAGCATTCGCGGCAACCCGGTTGCGATAGACAGTCCATCTATGAGTGTTACTAAAACTGTTTTTGTATAGTGTATAATGGCATAATAACTGTAACCCAGGCGCTGTCGGGTCAATGCGGATTCATGGCGGCCAACCTCTATGCGCGGTCTATCTTCGGCGAGGACGCGCTCGCTAACCTCAGCATCGAGCTGCCGCTGCACAAGCCCAACGCAGCCGTGGTGGGACACGTCAGGATCCGAGCCAAGAGTCAGGTAACATAACTATATCTGTCAGTGCGGGTTCATGGCTCACAAAATGTGCGTGCGGTCCACCTTCGCGAGGACGCGCTTGCCTACCTCAGCATCGAGCTGCCCCTGCACAAGCCCAACGCAGCCGTGGAGGGACACGTCAGGATCCGAGCCAAGAGTCAGGTAACATAACTATATCTGTCAGTTCATGGCTCACAACCTGTACGCGCGGTCCGAGGTCCGCTTCAGCGAGGACTAGACAGCTTAGGGTATGACTTAAAGAACTGGTATATTTTAAAAGCCAAGCAATTTATAAAATACTGTCCAACGGCTGAACGAAATTTGGTATTTTGTATTTTATAGGTACCTAGTTTTGGTACTCGAATAACAAGTAGGTTACTTTTAACCCAAATAGATAAACACGCGGGCACAGCTAGTACTTACATTAAAGCAGTAAGCAACAAAAGATGAACACGCGGGCACAGCTAGTACTTACATTAAAGCAGTAAGCAACAAAAGATGAACGCGCGGGCACAGCTAGTACTTACATTAAAGCAGTAAGCAACAAAAGATGAACACGCGGGCACAGCTAGTACTTACATTAAAGCAGTAAGCAACAAAAGATGAACACGCGGGCACAGCTAGTACTTACATTAAAGCAGTAAGCAACAAAAGATGAACACGCGGGCACAGCTAGTACTTACATTAAAGCAGTAAGCAACAAAAGATGAACACGCGGGCACAGCTAGTACTTACATTAAAGCAGTAAGCAACAAAAGATGAACACGCGGGCACAGCTAGTACTTACATTAAAGCAGTAAGCAACAAAAGGTCAATAAAAAGAAGATGATAAAAAAATGTCTAGGGGATTTAAAATAATATGCTACTGAACAAGTTTTTTTAAATAGTGTGTATGTCCGCGCATGACGTAAAAACTACTGAACCGATTAAAATGCGGTTTTCGCCGTTAGATAATAGAAAGCTAAGGTTTTGACATTAAAAGTAATGTATCTACCTACTTTGTATCTCAATCCAATGAGTCGATGAAAATATACATGACGGTTGGATGAAATTTGGTAAATTGTACTTTATGTTTATCCTACTTTTAGTCCTGGAATACATAGGCTCCCAGAAAAGGAATAGGCGTCCACGCGGGCACAACCGCGGTGTATAATATAACTACTCGATACCTGGATTATTTGAGTTTATTACTTTCGATGTTAGATCAGGGCGGTCGCACTCCGCAACAAGTACAAATAAACTCAAGGACCCAATATTCGGGTCCGTTCAGTCGAGTGTCAAGCGTGCGCTCGATGAGTCGCGCGCCTTGTACTTAGCGATAAAGTACCTACTTACGTAAAGTTATTGACTAATTTTATTCGTGTTTTACTTATGAGTACCAAGAAGTAACCTAGAAGGTACTGCATAGCATTCGGCTGTTTGAATAGTGATAGAAATGACGAATTTCACTCATTATAAAGCAAGGAATTCAGACACCTCTATTCATCAAAGTATATACCTATAGGATATAATTATAATCAACCAACGACACTTATACGTAGGTAGGTATCTCACTAAACTTATCGGCGTTCTGAAAATGGGATAGGTAGGTAGTAAAAATGAAGTAGTAGGTCTATTCTGATAAGAATGTAATTGTATGTAATAGAACTATTTAATTTATAATAATAAGTAATAACATAATACATTATTACTTATTTATTCTGTTACAATATCTAAGTCATAACATATCACAGAATAATTAGTAGTACCTAGTCATATCTTAATACAACCCTACCGAGCGAAAAAGGGACAGAGCGATTCTGAAACGGTTAGAGCAATGGAAGTTATCGCGCGTTGTGATACGGTGCATTCTAGACTGCACGCGATTTTCGAGCGCCTTCTAGGTAAATATAATTGAAAGATCGCAGCGCTGTGCGAGTTAAATTGCACTTTATAGCGTTGAAGCGAGTCGCTATTTATTTAAATGACTTTACTCAGTTATCCTTCTGTACTTGTACTATTATTTATTCTGTGGTTAGATGGAAGTAAAAATACCGATATATTTTGAGAGTTTTTAGAGTCATTCAAACATCCATACACACTGCAATATGTAGGGGCTATTTTGTCAGGGCACGATAGGTGATATGCCAGGAGGCCCGGTGATGGAGAGAACAAGCACGACCGAAGAAAAAAACAGACCGGCAGAATCGCAAAGATATGAAAATATTCTCAAATGTTTGACATTTAAACCGAGTGGATGCGTTGTCGAAGGTTTGACAGAAAAATTACGTTTATTTTTTCTGTTCTCGAGCCCAAATGCGAGTCAAAAAGATTAAACTAAAGAACCCATACCTTATGTTCTATACCAAGACTTAAAATACCAATATACCAACATCTGATTAAATATCATTCAGCCGTCAAAAGTTTTTAACGATTTCTCGGCTTCTACTGATCGGATTGATAGATAGATAATACTTTATTGTACACCAGTTTTCAAAAATTTACAATTAATAGAAACAATCTTATAACTAAAGTACAACGGGCGGACTTATCGCTAAAAGCGATCTCTTCCAGTCAACCTTTGGATGGAAAGAAATAATGGAGTGAGATACTTAGTACACCAGTTTTTAAGACAAACCCTAAGCTATCCAACAGTGCATCGGTCCAGTAGTTATTACGTGGTACGCGAACAAACAACAGACATACAGAAAAACAGACAGACACGATTAAATGTTATTTTCTTGTTTAGTATCTTATTTTAAGTACCCTAAGATCAGTTTCTTAAATTATCTTCTTGGTACAGACTTTTTCGTACATATTGCTTTATTATAAGTGTAGATATACCTATATTACTAGGTTTAATTACTTTGATCCAATCTATTTGTGGTACCGGCATCCTACTTGCACACCACGCACTTTCATTCTCACATTTTTACGTGAAGATACTTCATGCGCGGTACTCGCTCGTAACTTTCGTTTCAAAACCACTCTGATACCCCTCTCGGCCCCGCAGCGCGAGCGTCAATTCGGCTGTTAACTCCTCGATTCACTGCTGTCCGTAGGACTATATATGTATTGTGGTTTTATGTTCCTTGTTTGCACCCACTGAACTGCATTGTACTAGTACACTAAAAGATTTTGAATTACGCTTACTAGCGTGGTAAAGTAGGAACATAACACCGTGCAGTATTTTCTACAAAAAAAAGCTAAGTTGAATTTAACGCCATCTAGTGTAGAGTTTTTGACCAGAAACAAGGAAAATATCCAGTAACTTGATCTGTATATTGCGACCCCTTCTCTAAAGCTAGCTTTCCATGCATGTTCCAGGGCATGGCCCTGAGCCTGGGAGACAAGATCAACATGATGCAGAAGGCCGCGCATCAGAAGCCTCAGCAGGTCAACAAGACGTCTATACCCGCTGCATAAGTATAATCTATTTGTATCGTCGAAAAATTAAGTTAATTATTACATTTGTCTAAATTACTATAGGATATTATGCAATATATATTGATTTATTGACTTCTTTGGGGTTTTACATTGTGATAACATAAACATTCCCAAACTAACATTAGAAGACAAAAGCGTAACTCTAGTGCTTCGCCCCTTTGCCCTACTCATCGGATTTCAAGAATGTCGGACGCTTCGAAATTAATTGTCGAACAAACATACATACAAAAGCTGTTTCGTAAAATTTTATTCGGAGACCTCTCTTCGCTCGATCGTTTATCAAACGTGTTGGTCTTGGGCTGTAATATTATTGTAGTTACATAATTTCGGTCCCTGATATTAGCTGTCAGTATTTTTTTCTCACGTTGTGATACTATTATAAGACGCAATTTACAAAAAATTCATGCTATTGTTTACTTATTTTTAAGAGCTTTTATTTAACTTCATTTGTATGTATTTCCGTCCTGGAATCTTGCAACTCAAATTACTAGCACTTTCCGATTAGCTATCCGGCTGAAACTTTCAGCGTAGCTCACAAATTGATGACAATGCATGGAAAAAAAACATGGAAATGTTTTTTAATTTTTTATTCTTGTACATAAATCACATGGTGCGACCTCACATGGTGCGACCTCACATGGTGCCACCTCACATGGTGCGACCTCACATGGTGCGACCTCACATGGTACGACCTCACATGGTGCGACCCCACATGGTGCGACCTCACATGGTGCGACCTCACATGGTGCGACCTCACATGCCACATGCCACTCGTAAGCAAAGGAAATAGGTAAAATAAATAAAAACACAAAAGCCTTATGAAATAAATGAGTTTATTGCAACGTCAAGATGTACGCGACGCGCCGTGAGTGAACTGTTCATGTTCCGTAACAAATGATTCAACTGTATAAATAGTAAAAATAATTTATAGTAGCAATAAGTTAATGGATTGGTTACAAAACAATGCGGCGGCGCGACGGGCGGCCGCCGGGCTGGCTTGTCTGCTCGAATGTAGCGCGACTTATATCTGAAACAAATTCGTTCATGTTACACACTACTCTACACAACACGACTGCTCTACAAAATACAGTGGTTCAAAAAATAGACCTAAAATGGATTAAAAGCTAATAACGAAAAAAAAACTACTGAACCAATTTTGATAGAGTTTATATGGGGCTGAAAGTCTACCCATTTAAATAAAACAACAACCATGTGAATCGGTTTAGAAATCTTAGACATTTGAGGCAATATAAATACAAAATCAAATTATAATGGATGAACTAAAAATCTTTTTATTCTAGAATAACTACTGAACCAATTTTGACACAACTTATATGGGGGACCACCTAGAAAGTATAGCCTTTCAAGTAAAAAAAAAGAATTTTCAAAATCGATCCCCAATTGACGGAAAATTTGTTGAAAAAATACGTACAGTCGAACATATAACCGTCTCTTTTTGTGAAGTCGATTAAAAACTGTAATAGTTACGCATACAGGTCGGGTTTCTTACAAGCAGCCTCGGGCCTAGGGGCGGCCAATTATTAACATGAAGTCCTGACACAAATGACTTAATGTTACTGCTTCTAGAGAAACACATGACAAGATTATCGTCCCGATTAAGCATAGGGACATAGAATACCTATATTTTAACTCAGTATTGGAGCTGACAAGTGGCGGCTGGTGCCGTACGCCCTAGGGCGGCTAAGACTGCTAATCCGCCTCAGAACGCAAACCTATTTATTTGATAAAAAGATAATTTACTGAAGTTTTTTTATCATTTCGATAAGTTTAACAATTTAGGTTAGAATTGAAAAATCTCGGTCATGTGATGATTGAATTAAAAAACAAGCTTTTTTGATGTAATTTATCGTGGCAATAAAACAATCATGACCTGGATACTAGCTCTCTGTGTCGGAATTTTGTCACCCTGAATCTTGACCCGTCGTTGCAGCTCGTGACAATCCTAAATCTCGATCCCTCTGTTATATGCTCACCTATTTCGAACGTGTCGTGATAACCCCTATCGTTAAATTAGATCTCTAGACGAATTAGGCGTATATAAGAGCCAAATGGCTTTTAGGATTTATTTTTAAACCTAGCTAGCTACAGGTTTAAAAATAAAATAATAAGAACTACCAAATCTTGGACAATATTTTGTAAAACTGTTGTATAAGCAGTCGTAACAAAAAAAAAACAAAGTACAGAAAGTTTGAAAAGTATATGTCTCATTTTCGCGCTATTCATCGTAACAGCCACCTTCCCGCGCATGCGCAGGCTAATATGGACATTATTTAAATGGAACGTCGATCGAGATTCTTCTAGCATGGAGCTGCTTATATGGCTCTTAAATACGCCTTAAACTTGGTACCTTCATTAATTAAATACTCGCTTATTATAATTACTCACTTGTCGTGAAAATCTCGTCGTTAAACTAGGATCACTCTACTTATTGATGACCGTTTGGCCGAATGGTTAGTGAACCTGACTGCGAAATCAACCAGGTCGCGGGTTCGAATCCCGCAAGCTGCAATCATTTGTGTGAAGAGCAGAAATGTTTGTTTCCGAGTCATGGATGTAATATTCGTATCTATGTATGTTTATACGTGGTCCAGTACTAGGTATTGGTGTGAATTGTCCCGAGTCATATTTATTTAATTATTAAATACTCACTTATTCCTCTTCCTCCTCCTCCTCCTCCTCTTCTTCTTCCTCCTCCTCTTCCTCTTCCTCCTCTACCTCTTCGACTTCTTCTTCTTCCTCCTCGTCCTCGGGCTCAGGTTTGTAGACCTCGTCCTCTTCAACGGCCTTGGCGTCCTCTTCGCCGTCGGGGGAGTCGGTCTCGCCCTTCTTCTTGCCGGGGCGCTCGCCGAACCACTTCGGCAGTCTCGCTGTAGTTGGATTATCGTTAGGACCGTGTGTTATACAGTTAGAACATAGTGTAGTGTGTTACAGCGTAGAGTGAACAAGCGAACTGATCTAGGCAGATGTATGCTGCGTCTACAACATCCCACATCGGTAGTCTGCTAGTTATCGTAAACTAACCGGTCCATTTTAGCAAAAAAATATACCTTATGAAAAAACAAACGAAAGTTATTATATTTTTGCACTTTTGAATGTTGCGCGCCAAAACGACCACTGTTGTCATGCCCACCGTATGACGTCATTATGTAAAAAAAGCAAGCCAGAGAGGAACAAAACAACCGCGAATTTAGGAAGCATGACGTCACGCGCACTGCAGTGTTTTAGCCAAATGGCAAAAAATGACTTTTAAGATGTTTTTTTAAATAATATATTTTAATTTATTAATGAATTAAGTTAAACATATATTTGGAGTCCTTAAGATATAATATATTAATAAAAGTAATGTTTTATATTTTCGTTTACTTTCAAGTACCCTATTGCATTTCTCGGTCATATTCTTTACTCAACCCAGTTTCTAATCCATAGATCCTATTCTATTCTCATTCCATAGAATTTATGTTAAGATAGTAGATGTTAACGGCAAAATAGATCGTGTTGTTTATGCGTTAGGAATCCAATCGCTTCTTCATATTTGTGTTAAGATAGTAGATGTTAACGGCAAAATAGATCGTGTTGTTTATGCGTTAGGAATCCAATCGCTTCTTCATATTTGCTAGTTTTTTTAGTTTGTATCATACAATTTGAAAAAAGAAAGCTTGAAGCAACACCATTTAGATTCAGTAAGATCTAAGCAGGGATTGATTTGTTTCATGAAATCAAGCTCATCACAGATAAACGATTAACACTGGATTTTAGCTTTTCATTTGTAAAGTTAACCTTAAAAGCGTAGCATTATCCACTAAAGATTAACCTTTCGCTGTTTCCAACTCAAACTAAAGAAGCTGTAAAAGTTGTATCAAATGGAACATATACAACACACATGCACAATGGAAATGCAGAAATAAGCACAAAGCATACACGGACGAACTACACGGATCTACTCACCCTTTTGCCTGACTCCGAACTGGTCGACTCTCTCTTGCCACACCTTCTCAAGGAAGTCCTTGTTCAGTTTCTCTAGGTCCTACATGAAGGAGTTAACACGAGGTTCAATGTCAGGACTATTTAGTTACATATAAAGGGGCGTTGTATTTGGAAGTGATATAGTTATACTGCCAAACTGATTGTTAAAAACATATAAACGTTCTTAGAAAGAAAAAAATGGTTATTAATGAAGCCTTGAAAATGTTTTTCTGTAGCTCGAAGGACCACATTTTAATGTTCATCAATTTGACAGTATATCTGTATAAACATACTGTTGGTGGTATCAACATACTGTTTAGTGCTAAACTCTGGATATGGATACAATAATGCCGCAATGACATGCGTCGTGGGGGAAGTATCACACAGTACTGAAAACTAGTATCCGCTTACTTTTAGACCTGTTCATGAATTCACTCATTCTGTCATTCCACGTCTTATCCAACGTCTCAGCGGTTACAGTGTCGTATCCCTGCGTTTAAGTATTACTTTTAATATCATTTACAATGTTACACAAAATTTGTTTACTACATAACTCTTGATCTTTGTCAAAGTACGAGCTTCACTATTTGATTTGTCTTTGATGACTGCTATGTTTCTTTTAGTCTAATCTCGTTGTAATTTCCATCAGGTTTGTTTGGTCGGTTGATATACTTACACCCTCGAACAGCTTCTTTTTGTCGTCGTAGGACCTTGTGTCGACGCGCCTTTCGTACTTGGACGCTACTTGGATTTTGGGCTGGAAAAATAACATTTCATTTTACATTTTCGCCTTTTAGTTATATTATAACAAGACTGAGAGCAATATCTTATGACGTGACATTAGTTCGTTACGTGACACTATTTCCTCACTTTATACGTTTTGTGTTGTTCACTTACCGGGTGCTTGCCTGTGAGTGCTTCAGGGTCGAGACCCTTTTTGAGGGCCTTGTGCCTCAACTGTTGCTTTTGTCTTTCTTTGAGCTCTTTTAACTGGGGACAAAATAATAATGCGTTAATCGTAAACGATTGCAAAAATATTTTTTTATGTTAAAAAATGTGTAATAATATTATTTAAATCTTTCTTATATTAATAGGCTATCTTGTTTTTGTTCTGATCCATTTCATGAAACACTATAACCCTATACATAAATTTTCCTTTAGTTTGATTTTTGGACTTAATTTCTGATCCAGAAACGCTTTGTTCAATATAACTGATGATCATAAACGCTTTGTTCAATATAACTGTTGATCATAAATGCAAGCTCATTCCATTACAAAATGCAAATAAAAATAAACAAAAATAGTAGGTACTTTATAAAAGTTCGCGAATTCAAATAACAATAAAGATAATAGACCTTAAAATCACAATAAAGAGGGTACAAATACTTACGTCATAGTCTTGCCTCTTTTGCCTCTCCTCAAGATCGTACTTCTCAGTCTCGAGCTTGATGATGCACTCCCAGAGCTCGACGGCCTTCACGCGGAGTTTCTCCACGGAGAGGTTGTCGATGCTCAGCGGCTTGATGCGAATGGACAACGAGATCTTCTTCTCTTCCTCGAGCTGCTCCTTGGTCTTGTTGCGTTCGATCTGAGCGCCGGTGAGGCCGAACTGGAGACGGAATTTATAGATCAATCAATATCACTTACATATTATGTACTACTGACAAGGTTTTCCTGTATCTAGTAAATCAGGAACTGCCTACATCTTGGTCCAACAACTATTCCTGTGCATAAAAAATTGTCACCGTTGCCCGTAATTTAACCGTTTGTCTAAGGTCGTGATACTATGGGATTGATAGGGTTATTGATTCTTAGATTATTTGTTTTGTCTAGGCATCTGATTTGCCCATTGTGTTTAAGTTTTTAAATATAAGCGTGGTTTGTGTTATTTCAATAAGGACATAATTTTACTTACTTCGATGAGATGCTACAATTTAATATGAAAAACTAGATGGTACCCCATGCGCGGGCCACGTCATTTGTAAAGTCAGTGAGTTAAAAAAATTGTTTTGGACATAGTTGTTGCAGTTCGGGTCCCTAAAAACCTGAATAGACAGGCTGATAGTAAAGTTTAGGTACTCACGTTGTCGCTCTTCTTCTGGATAGTGAAATTAGGTCCGGTCTTGTTGGATTCCTTCATCGCCTGGAGCATAGCTTGGCGTTTCTTCTCGGCCTCCTCGAGCCGCTGCCTCTTCTCTTCGATGTCACGCTGTTTCTTCTCCTCAATCTCGCGCACTCTCCTCTCCTCTTCCTCCTTCTTCTTCTGGGCGAGGCGCTTCTCTTCTTCGGCGCGAGATACCTGACAATAAAAAATATTATTTATATATGTGACAAGAGCATTTCTTGAATCTGAAAATTGGGGTGGAAGTGATTTGGCTTGACTTAAAGATGGATTGACGGTTTGCTTTAAAAATAATATATCTTCTATTGATTTGATGTTAGATTTTATAGACGTCCGTGTCGAGGATATCATCAATTGAAATAAGGCGGCTCACCTTGCGCTTAGCCTGCTTCTCTTTGAGGCGCTTGAGCTCGTCCTCCTCCTTGGACCTCTGTTTGCGCCATTCGTTGATGTATTCCTTCAACTGATCGTCCAAGTCAGACCGCTTCTGGTCTTGACGCTGTAAACACAAATGACGGTTATTTGGTGTTAACCAACTGTTAAATCCTTCGCAGTAAACCAGTAACAACTGATAGTTACCTTAATAAATTCTGGGTTCTCCTCGCCCCTGTAATGTCAAAACACACGTTAATCAGGGATCCTCACAGTGATCGCATGTTAATGTTAGGAAGCCGCCGCGGACGGCCGACATATACAATAACATCTGTTACGGTGACAGTATTTAACGGATTTTATTAAAACTCGTTAGAATTTTAAGTTTTCTGCGTCAACGTTACCCTAGTAGCATTTCAGCAGGGACAAGGTTGGTTCTGTACATTTTGTTAAAGTTTTAGCTGTCGTGTGAACATCTACATGGTATCGGTTAACTATTGTTAACACTTCGGTTATGCGATTTATTTTGTTTTAAATCGAGTATGAAATCGCACGTTGAAAACTAAAGTAATCGATATTATGCATACAAATATTAACGGCTGTCGTTAAACACTTTACACTTTTGATTTAATAAATGTTTTTATTATTTTTGTGGTTTTTATGTCACAAATGACTTAACAGTAGTTACTAAAAATTGAGAAACATTATTAACATTAAAATTATTACTAGGTGCCATGCTTGAGGTCATGCAATAAAATCAGGAATACGCCGAGCAACGCGAGCGAGCGCCGGTTGACCGACATCTTGTTTCGTTACAAAACGGCGCGGGCGCAGAACAGTATACATTTCGAAAATAGAATGCCTAACAACCGATAAAAATAGCATCAGACGACGATGTGTGCTTGCCGTTCGGCGAACGGTCATCTGGTCGGATGCGATACCTATTTACAATTTTGGGGTGTAATCGTAAACATGCGCCCGCGCCCAGCGAGTTAATAACAGGAGAGTTAGTCACCACAATGAGCGGTGCAACTTACGATGCACTGATCGATGGTCTACTCCTAGAAACAGAAAACATCAATCAGCCTCTACTTCCCTTACAACTCTACTTCACTGCGTATAGATCGAAATAAAGATAAACCAAGCGGCGAGACAATACATTATTCTGCGCATACACGACACAAACACTGCAATACAAGCATCTGTGGTCAATTTTACAATTTTGCTTTTTGAAGAATGTCGTACAGTAAGCGGAGACGCGCATGTTTCGGCACGGTCGTTAATTTAAATGCCAATCAATCCAATCGTGTGACACAATACATTGTCTGTCTGCTACAAGCCAAGCATTATTCCATAACTATCTATTGTAAAACGTTTAATACTCACTCTGGTCTTGCGGCGGGTCTTCATGTTGACAAGAGTACGGTGCGGCAGCGGAAAAAGAAAAACACAATCATTAGATATCATCGAATAGCTTTGTGAGTTATAACATTAAATTACATAAAGCTAACATTTATAGTGTTAATGCGAACGTGACAAATCAACTCAAGTACTTACGTACACACTCATGAAAATCTTTTCTGTCCATAGAAAGATCAGGTCTTACTTACTAAGAACTGGTCTTGGACAAGATCAGACGGTATGGAATTGTTGATGGTACAGTTAAATGAAAGATTTGGTATTAGGAAGCGAGTTTGCAGCGCAGCACTTAGCGTTTGTTGATTATCTGAAAGCAACGTAAGCGATGACTTAAAGCGCTAGAAGCGTTAGACTCGCGCTCTAAACTTAGCCTAACGAGTGAAGCGAGTGTGAGTGCCGGAACAACCAAAATGGCACGTCACTTACTTCCTGCAACAAAAGAGAGACAGGGTTTGGTGAGGGTGTGCAAAGCCCAACATCTGGGGTAACGAAGAGATTGGGATTCAAACTGCAGCCATGCCTCAAGTCGTTCGCGTCTTTTTCGGCCAAAAACTAGAAGAACTTCCATTAGGTACCGCATCTCCGAGGGAATTCCTAGAAGTCTCGTTTTGAAAGTTATAGCACCGCAAAGGCAAAGTAAGATACCAGGCCCAGAAAAGCTGAAGTGCTCATAAAAACCAAACATTGTCTAATGAGGATCAGTAATCGATGGGTTCGCTGCGGATCTGAAGTGGGATACTTACGTCTCCACGACTTCTTCTTCGACTTCCTCCTCTTCGGAGCCACTATGGAAAATGGGATGCACAGATTAATACACAGTACATGGGAGAAACCTTGTGGTCTCTAATACCACAACTTTAGTAGGTGTAGAACAATAAACAAAGGATTGACCAGGGGGGGTTTAGCAATAATGTGACTGTCTTTCGAGCCTTTGAAGCGGAAGTATGGCTTTTAAATTACAATTGCTGGAAGATGTTTACTATTTTCTTTTGCAATTATGCCCCTATGTACTTACGAATATTCCTCTTCGTCAGACATGTTGGTAGGTTATTTAATCTGCAAAGGGAAACGTTTCATCATAAACTGATTTCCTTGTCGATTTATTGGCAGTGTTCGCATCCATGCTCATCTTCATCAATGTTCTTAATTAGTATTTATTAGTGATGGCTTAAATAAATTACTTCGCCATTGGCATAGTATCAGGAAACATTGCGTTGTTAATGGTAAATACGATCTGTTTAATTTTGTCATTTTATATTTAGTACGAAGCTTGAACTTCCTCTACTGTTGATTATCTTGAACTAATTATGATATTGTTTATCGTAGTAAAATCTTAATCATAAAATAACTCCATCTTTCAACCCATTTTCCAATCCCAATAAACATTTACGTTACAATTATCTTGTATAATTTAACGTTGAACTTCATTGTGAAGTTTATTATTGAAAGAATGTGTGATAACTAAAATCATAAATCACGTATTACGCGATTGACATGATGTCGGCCGCGTGCCAAGTCCGCGGGGGCGCCGGAACGCGGGAAAAAACGTGCATATTGTTTACGAGTTGTTTTATTTTTAGCGGGTTTATCTTTCGCGCCATTAAGCACACCTACGGCCGCCGCGCGTGTTGGCACCCGTTCAACGAAAGTGTAAAATTGGATCTCTGTTTCTGCCCAGGATTCAAATTTCGTCGAGCAACAAATAATTTCGCTTTTAGATTCGTAGACCGTTCTCGTGGGTTTCATTTGAATCGGAAATACTATGTTAACACGTATTTATTTTGGCCACACGTTTACCCTTGCACTGCACACGACACATTAATTATTGTTCTTATTAATTTATAATAGGTACCGCTTTATATACAAGTTTTTAAACTTCATTGACAACAAAAAATAATGAATTATATATCAGCTACATAAATGTTAATGTTCAATGATTCTATCTTCAGTTTACAATTACCAACCTACTAATTATTTTATCAAATTCAAAGTAATTTATTGTAAATAGGTAGGCAACATAATAACACGTTTGCAAGTCAAAACCTTAATTTCATGAACAAGGACAAAAGTATAAAATTTTATAATATTAGGGATAAACCAAATCAATAAATTAAGTCATCTTTGAGTTGAAAGTTCCTTTTCATGTGCAGACTTGGAGCTGATTCTCGCACAGGAAAAGATAATAATGTGCTCTAGAAAATACACCCATAACTTTGTTCATCTCAAGTACAATGTTATGTTGATATGTTATTGATCAAGACGTGGAATTCAATATCATTCTTCAAAAAATCTTTCCGGCTTCTAAAGCAGATCAAATTCTCTATGCCAATCTTCCTCGTCAACACTGCGGATTCTTCAGTCGTGTCTGGTTTACCAATCTTCTGATAAACATGTTTTCTATACCTAAGTAAATAATTATCCTGAAGTCATTCAGGTCAAGGCACATGTCCCGAAATACACTTCCGACCGCAGCGCTGCAGTCTGTCACGTCACACGCAGTCGGGCGGGGTGTGCGGGGCGCGGGGGTGCCCTCCCTCGCGATGATGGCCTCAAGGTTTATTGATCTCAGGTGTTGATAGATCCAATCGAAGACGACCAATTCGATACTAGTCGATTGATTCAGTCGTTGCCGATTTTTTTCCATCAAGACATGTCCATTTCGAACAGGTTTATTTTTGACGTAGGTATTTCGCGCAATTTTTGAACTTATGTTCATAAAGTTTTGACTTGCTTAGTTTTTTTTGTCAATTTTTTGGGTTTTTAGAGATTTAAAATAGTTAAATCTTTTTGGTGATGGGCATTTCGTTCAAATTCAACATTTTTCCTTGTCATATTTTTAAGTAAATATTTTTAATTTAGCTAATTAAATAGATCTTAAAAATATAGCTTACGCTTATATATTCGATCTTGCAATGAACTACCAAAAAAAATAAATGAAAAATGTACCGACAACATGAATATACTCACGGAATGTAATTTGAACAATTATATACACAAATTAATTTTGCACAATTTCTTAAATCAATCTAGTTGGGAGTGTGTAGTGTGAGTGTGGGTACTTAGGAGTGCGGGAGCGCAGCCGCGAGCGAGCCCGCCCTGCGGTCGGCGCGCGTGTAACGTAATCCGGCGCACTATACATGGCCCGCGCCGCTTTAGGCACCAGCGCGTTATTTTTAGAACGGGGCTCCTCCGCGGGCTTGGAACTTCACAACACATCCCCTACACACAGCACCCTCGGCACGGCACATCGCGGCGCGGCACTTACGTCGCACGGGTGGAAGACGGTCACTCAGTCACTGGTTCCTTGACCGGCAGCACAGCGACGTTGGAATGTGGAGTCCGCGGCGACCGGGGCGGCTCTGGCGGCCGAGCGGCGCGCGCCCGCCGCGGCCGCCTCCCCCCTTCCCCCGCGAGGATATATTTAGCGCCGGTCATTTTTGAGCCGGCGAGAGCGAAGCAGCTCCGGTTTCGAAGCCCGACGACCGCGGCTGCCCTCCGCGCGGCTGCAGGTGCAACGGACTCGCGAGGAAGCCGCCGAGCCTGCTCCGGTAACCTACTTCACCTGAACCACATATGTTGGCACTTCTGGGCTCTGGAACAGCTTGCATTCACTGGTTTACTTTACTAGCCGCGCTTCTCTTGTTGCCTGCGTGCTAACTTTGCTGTCCCAGTACGCCCTCTTAGAAATGGAATGGAATAATAAACTGCTTAGTGCACACCTAAGGTACTCAAAGAATTCTTCCTCCAAATTTCGAATCTCTTGGTCCACCGGTTTAGGCTGTGCGTAGTCTGTAAGTTAGCATGCCACCATATATGCTGTTTTATAGATAGATAGATAGATAGATAAATTCTTTATTGCACACACCACAAACAAAATCAACAAAAAATAAAGGAAAAATAGCAGAAGAAGTGTACAATGGGCGGCCTTATCGCTAAAAGCGATCTCTTCCAGGCAACCTTTGGATGGAGAGGATTTGTTATAGTTATAGGTGTGGATAGACAGATTTGCCTATTCAATATTTGTAAATTCCATATTTGTAACTCATCATTTGTAAGCCATGTCATCATTGGCTTCATTGGACAAATAATTACTGAGTAACCTTGGCCAGTGTGGAAGGCTCAACGAGCTAAGATTCCAGGTGAGTCGCTGCAGGACAAGCCTCGTGAGGCGGGGCATTCTAGGCCAACGACACAACACAATGCGATTGTGGAGCTCCCGAACAATCTATGTAACATGTTTGTTTCCCTTCCCATCCGCACAGCTGCACCCACAGGATCTAGCATGAGCCCCCACAAATGCAGTTGACGTGGCTTCTTTCTGGACACATTCAAGACTCCGACATGACTAATATACTCGTACCATCAACACGAAAGAGAAAGAAGAGTGCATTTTTGACACGGAGCTTAGGTGCAGCACAGATATAGGTACTGCAAGGCTTCAATCCCCAATATTTGGTCAAATGTTACCAATATTTGGATTTTGCAAACTGGAGATATTTAATCCGTTTCAATTTTCAATTTCTTAGGTGTACTCACTTTTTACCCGACTACGGCGAAGCAAGAGAAGAGTAATGAGTTTAACAGTCTCATGTATATATGTACCTATGTATGTGGATGTTCCACCATAGCGCCGCCCCTATTTGTCGATTTTGACAAGCGAGGTGTCAGACGATTGGTATTTCTTTATTTAATTAGCAAAGCCACATCACACGAATTAAATACTTACCTACAATATCTTATACTACTACAATAATTTGCTAGGCTGATTAAGTAACAATTTCGTAAACATAAAATAAGAAGCAATTCTAAAAATTAAAAAATAAATTATAAACAATGAAGTCTAGTAGGGAGAGGAACTGAGCATTTGCAAATGAATAAAATCAAATAAATTTTGCGTTTGAATACTGCCAGAGAGTTGCTAAATATGTCTAATTCCTCTATTCTTGTTGTGAACTCAATAAATTCGTTAGAAATGAGAGAAGAGGGCTTTTGAAGTCCAAGATTTGTGCGTGCGGCGGGGGTGTGATATACTTTGTTAATCGTATGCCGAGGAATTTGTAGGGAACTGACGGGGGAAACGTTCGTAATTGACTGCACTGTATTTTGCCGTTTATGATTTTATGTAAGAAGGTCATATCTGTTAATTTTCGGCGATCGCGGAGAGATATCTTCTTTTTTTTTTGAGGCGCTGGCTGTAGGGATGTCTATGGGAAAAATCGGGTGTGAGATGTCTAGTAAAAGAGCGTTGTAAGCTCTCAACGCGTTGTGAGTGATTGGTGTAATGAGGACTCCAAAGATTCATATTCTTGTTGAGAGCGTTGTACAATATTAGTTTAATATTTGCTTTAAAGTACATATAAAACTTAAAAGTAATACTATAGGATTTACATCCAAATAATATAGGGCCTAAATGTGATCCTTGAGTGAATCCTGATACGGCATAGTATGCTTGTGATTGACTATATTTTACTGTGATGTCTTGATGCCTTTTGGTACTTATACTATTATTTATTCTGTGCTTTTGGCGAAATACGATGCGAACTATTTATAAGTGATCCATCAATACCATAACATAATAACTTTTAAGCAAGGTTGAATGTACCACTTTGTCAAATGCGCTGTAAAAATCTAGGTAAATTGCAACAATTTGACCGATTTTGACCTCATTTATCAACAGTTTGCGTGAAATCAGATACGAAAGATATAAGATTTGAGAAAATCGGCCGTGCCGGAAACTGTGCTGTAGCTCGATTATTGTGTTGTCGACATGTCTTTAAATGAAGGGGTAAATAAGATATTCAAATAATTTGGAAAACAACTAAGATTCGAAATCGGAACGGTACCTACGAGCCTTTTTCCATTCAGTGGGAAATACACCATCACAAAGTGATTTATTGAAAATAAAAGATAATGGAAATGAAATAGCAGTTACACATTGTTGTACAAATAAGGGAGGTATATTATCTGGACCAGAACCTTTTTAATGAAAAATGTTTAGCGAAGAGCTTCGCTAGCTCTGAGTTAGACTCTGCAATAAAAGTTCCGTAATGGCAGTTAGCGTGGACTGGCCGCCTCTCTTTTCCTTAATGTAACTCCAAAAGGCCTTAGGGGCTTTAGATATATTATTTTCAATATTATTTTTGCATTTCCTTTCTATAGGAAATATCATAGGTATAAGTATGTCGTATAAACTATGACAACGTTGCCGAAGAATTTGATATGCTAATTTATCACGAGGGTTACCATATATATTGTTTTTTTTTGCGTAGTTTTTCTTTCTCTGCTCGAATTTAAACAGTGATGGATAACCAGATTTCTTTATGTACCCAAAGGTACAAATTTATTTAAACAGTGATGGATAACCAAATTTCTTTATGTACCCAAAGGTACAAATTTATTTAAACAGTGATGGATAACCAGATTTATTTATGTACCCAAAGGTACAAATTTATTTAAACAGTGATGGATAACCAGATTTCTTTATGTACCCAAAGGTACAAATTTATTTAAACAGTGATGGATAACCAAATTTCTTTATGTACCCAAAAGGTACAAATTTATTTAAACAGTGATGGATAACCAGATTTCTTTATGTACCCAAAGGTACAAATTTATTTAAGCAGTGATGGATAACCAGATTTCTTTATGTACCCAAAGGTACAAATTTATTTAAACAGTGATGGATAACCAGATTTCTTTATGTACCCAAAGGTACAAATTTATTTAAACAGTGATGGATAACCAGATTTCTTTATGTACCCAAAGGTACAAATTTATCAATAGTATTTTTTAAGAAGTTATAAAACAGGGACCGTGCCATCAACATTTTCACAAGCACATAGTGCCTGTTCCCATTCTACATTAATCAATTCCGGTACAATAGAGTTATAGTCAGCTTTGAAGAAATTATAATCAATTCTGCCTTGTGAACAATATAGAGATACATCCGTTATGGGTAAGTTTAACAATAAATTAGGATGTTTATCATCTAATTTGGTCAATATATCATGAGGTTCAACAACGCTAAGTCTTTTTAATGTCAGCTTATTTTTTTTACGAGACTATTGTTCATAGGTAGGGTTTTGTGTTTTTACGCGACTACTGTTCATAGGTAGGGTTTTGTGTTTTTACGCGACTACTGTTCATAGGTAGGGTTTTGTGTTTTTACGCGACTACTGTTCATAGGTAGGGTTTTGTGTTTTTACGCGACTACTGTTCATAGGTAGGGTTTTGTGTTTTTACGCGACGACTGTTCATAGGTAGGGTTTTGTGTTCAAACTAAAAACTTGGTCCGATTTTGACAAGAGGGGTATCAATCGATTCGTCTTCATCGCAAGAGTATCATGGGCAATTTTTTACCCGACCGTAGGCGGGTTTTATTTTTATACGCTTTATATTAGCTTCACTTGTATGTTTGTAACCGACTCCTTTGGACGCTATTTTGACCCACTTTAAACGGTCAGATTTCATTCAAATTTTGCACGCCTGTCAAAGACCGATGACAATGCAATAATTAGAAAAAAAGAAATAAAAAAAAAGTAGAAAATAAATAATAGTTTAAAAAAACTAAAAAACACGCTTTATATAGAAAACCAAACTAATAAATGGTTTTCTATATACAGCGTGTTTTTTTTAGTTTTTTTAAACTATTATTTATTTGACCTTGTCTTGTTGCTTGGCCTGCTTGTGACCACTGTTACACCTGATGTTAAGTGACGATGGTGCGGTTAATTTTAATTATTATTGTAATGTAATGCAAATTTAATAATTTTAACTGGTCGTATTATTTTAACAAATTTTTACATGTTCAGTGTGTTCTGTTCCGATGACAAAGCATTTTAACGGTAAGCATGACCTGGATCTATATCCAGGAATAGCTCCAGATAAAGGAACTCTTCAACGGTCAACAGAACAGGCACCAAATTTTGTGTAAGTAAGCATTTTATTATGCTAGCCGGTTTTAAGTTTTACCATGACATGGTTGCTGCACTCAGGGTTGGGTCCTGACAAGGGGACTCCTCAACGGTTAACAGCATAGACACGAAATGTTGTATGTGCTTTTAATTGCAATAGCCCGTTCTAAGTTTCATCATGACATGGCTACTGCATAAAAGCGTTTTTTCATTAAACTAAAATAAGTTCATTAAACGTTTTTTAATAAACTTATTGAAATGTTTTTTTTAATTACCTGATTGTACTTTATAGGTACTTTTGGCACAGGAATAACACATATGTCACTTTTGACCCAGAAAAATGACCACGCGGGTAATGCCGCGGGCACAGCTAGTACCAATAAAAATA